>CM072900.1:5791261-7260703 GCA_037013685.1 Acridotheres tristis
TCACAGACCTCCTGCCATCCTGGCTCAGAGCTGTTACTCTGTGGGTGGAAGTGAGTGGAGATGGAGACTGAGTGAGAGACAGGATGACCGTGCTGGACAGACGCCTCATGAACATCACCTTGCTCAGGGCAACCTCTCACGTGCAGCACCCCAGGGGGAAAACAGACACTACATGAGGACTGTAGGGAACTACTGAGATTAAAACAATTAAAACAACAGGAACAAAACAGACACAATGGGACAAAAAATCGACAGGAACTGTTCCAAAGAAACACCATCGGATGGGAAATCAAGCATTCCTCCTTTGCCATTAGGCCCATAAGAAATTTGTTCTACATGCAGCCAGGATGAAAAAGAGGAAACAGAAAGAAATGTTAAAAATTCTTGGAGTCATGCCTAGCAGAGGGATGTTTGAAGTTGCAAAAGTAAAATGATTGATGCGATTTTCTTTCTTGTGGTTTATTTTTCTTAGAAGTATGAAAAATGGCTCTTTCACATGCCAAAAATTACAAGACGGTAGGATGTTCCTGTTTGTTTTTATAATATCAAAATTAGGATCCGAGGTTGATGTTTAAATAAATAATTAATTAAATAGAATCAATCCTGTATCCTAATTTCCATATTTGCAAGACTGAAAACAAACACTGGAAAGTGTGCAACAGAAAGCATCTCAAAGCTGTGAGAATATGTCCACCTTCAGCTGGAGGAACCTGAGTCATTTCAGAGCCTGAACTGCACTGGGTGCAAGAATTGCCTTCTGGACCATGTGCACTGGTGGTGCAGGTTGTCACCTGCAGGGGGTCACATCAGCTGCTCTAAAGATGCTGCTGATATGGGCAGTGCTGAATCGAGTGTGAGCTGATCTAAGAACTGTAGTAATCAAAATCCTTGGGTCTCGTCCACTACCAGTTCCCACACTTCTGATTCTTTGGGCTGGCTTTGGCTTGGGCACTGTGTGACCAGACAGATCCTTCTGCAAATGGTCATCTGGTAATAATCTGCTTTCTAGAAATCCAGAGATCATGGATTAAATGTCTCTTCATTGGGTTATGTTAGCAAACAACTGTAAGGCCGCACATACACGTCTTGTCAATATGCTTTCATTAATAAATAACTCTGCAATTAATTAAATACATTGGAGTATCATTCTGATTACTTAATGCTACAGATCCTGAGATCTAATGGTTTGGTAATCTAATGGTTTGGTTTGGTAATCTAATGTTTTACTAAACCACTGCAACTCATGTTCCTCATGATTGTAACGTGAGGAATTGACATGGCAACTGCCCAAAGGAACCACACTTCTGACGTGTCCAAGATCACAACATCAGTCTGTGGACTGTGGCAATGCTGCTCTGAGCAGGTCAGTTTTCATGATGGATGCTCATGTTCTGGAGCGTGGCTGTCTGCAGTGCCCAGGCTCTTCTACTAACTCAGGCTTGGGTTTGTGCTTTTAAAGAATTCTTCTTTTTAAAGGAAGATCTCTGAAGATACTTCACAGGCCAGTATGCAAAGGCATGTGGCAGCTGCAGATCTGGGCTCAGAAATGCAGTGTTTGTACCCCTTTGGACTTGCTATAAATTTGGTGCTTGTTGGCATCTGAATTGACTCAGGGAATGAAAATGCCCACCCTTTTCAGGGCTTTTCAAAATGGACTTCCCACCTCTTCCAAGAAGCATTTCATTTTAGGAAACACCAAAATGCTTTCCCCATGAGAACTCCCTCTGCAAGCATGGATCCAAGCCAGGGTAATCCCATACTCTGCAAAGCTGTGCAGTTCACATGGCACAGGATGAGCGTCCCTTCTGGATCAAGCTCTGTGAAACCAATGGTTACACCACAGCAGCCCCCTGCCATCACCTCATACAGCAGACACATTCATAGCACGTGGATCAGCCAGGATCCAGTTTCCAAATGCAGGGCTTGAAGATTGAGACACTTTGCTGCTCAGTGGGAGCCGGGCATTTTTACTTCCCTGCACATCACACTGAGCGGTCACACCCCTTTTCCTCCACCTCCCCCCACCTCCTCTCCCCAAGCTTTTGTGATCAACATGGCAATGGAGATTGAACTGTGTGCATACATTGATTTGCTGGGTGGGTTGGCAAGAGGAAGCAAATCCAAGCTACTTACCTCAGCGCAGAGCCCTTTGGCGTTGCAATACCATAGCCTTTGGAGTCCAAGTTACCTCCCACCTTCATGGTGTCGCAGGGCTTCCGCTGCTCGATGTACTCGTTCATTGTGGACTCCAAGAGGTATGCATACTTCCCTTTGGACTTCCTCACCCGGATCATCCCCTCTTCCGTCGTCCTCACAAAAACGGAGGGCTCGGCTGACTTCATGTATGTCCACATCTTCTCAAACACTGCGATTTTGGATCGCTGCGTAGGACAGCAGAAACCCAACAGAAGCGTTAACAGAGGTTTGGGTGCCCCCTGAGATTTCCAGCTTGGACTGAACACACACCCACGCATCAAGCAGGCCAAGGAAGGGTTACCCAAAAGGGCTTACAGGATTCTACCACTTCTGCACCAAGGCCCGGATCAATCCCTGATTTTCTGGCCCGTATTTGTGTACAGAAGGATTTTGCAGATCAAACCAAGGGCAAATCAAAGCTGGAAATCTGGAGGCAGTTTCATTTGAAGTTGCTCAGAGAAGCTCCTCGGTAATGTGGGGAAGCACATGGATATTCCATATTTGTATTCACAACTACAGAATATCACATGCACTGGAGTCACTGCCAATCTTCTGGCAGGCTATAACATGGTGAGGGGAAGCAAGTGAAAAGAAACCAGACCTGAGCTGAGGACGAGAGAGGACAGACCTTGTCAAACAAGAAGCTGTGAAAAATGTTTGCATTAAAATTTCCTTTTTACCCTAAAAAATTCTTTAGTGGAGCCAGCCTCCAGGGTGCCATAGGCGATTTCCGTCTGCTTGGCCAAGTCCTCAGCGCTCTCGATGGGAGACACCATCCTCTCCACGGTGAGGAAGGCAGCCAGGTTAGCTGTGTAGGAGGATATGATGATCAAGGTGAAGAACCACCAGACGCCACCGACTATGCGGCCGGAGAGAGACCTGGGCACAGAGAGGGGAGTCAGGCAGGAGCAGGTGAAGGTCTGACAGGTGCAGCTTGCTCTTGCAGGCCCAAGATTTACGTGGCCATTTACCCAAAGTCACGCTCTCCTGCCGCTTCCAAGGAAGCCAGAAGTCTGTCTCAGTTCCTAATTTACTTTTAGAAGTGTTGATGTAATTAGAGTGGGGATAAAAAAATTCACAGTGAAAAGAAAAAGTTAGCAATAAACCAAGAGAATTTGCTTTGATTTTCAGTTCCTTTCAGAGTACACTATTAATAATAGGACATGGAGATAATTATGAGGAAGTTTAGCTGGGCAGGGGGCAATGCCCATCAATGATGCCTCTGTCAAGGTCTCTGTTGTACCATGTACCCCTGGCAGGAAGGAGCACCAGCATGGAACCACACCAGATACACAACCCAGCTGTCATCTCTTGGTGAGCTCTTCCATCACCTGAAGTTTTAAAAAACAACCCCTGTGTTTTTCTGTAAGACATATTGAAGCTCAAAGCGGCGTTATGGTCTTAATGAATAATTTCCCTACTGACATTCTCTCTTTTGCATTCAGCAGATGGTTAGACAAGATGTTCATAATAATGCTTTAAAATCTAGGTGTTTTGTACTGTCTGCAATCAAATAGCCAATTAACTGTAACCAATCGATAGCTATAGAGGCAAATAAGTCAAGCAGGCATTAATATTAAAATATTTTCAAATAATTTTTAAGAGTGGAAGAAGATTTTAGAATGATGTCAGCATTCAGGCATTCTGTCTAAATTATTTATATGCTCTTTTTCTAGATGCAGAGCACTGTCCCAGACAGAAGGGAACATACAATGCTGTTTGATAAAGCCAGACAGCCTAAGGAGGACCTGCCTGTGAGAAACACTTTTTTTTCTCCACGGGGGACCATGTTTCAGCATTGTCTTTCTGCTGATCTGAGTCACTCCACAGAAATATGATTTATGGGATGGTAACAGAGATATCCCAGTCCAGCTAAGGGCTGAAGTTAGGTGAGATAAATGTGACCATCTTGCATCCCATCTGCAGAGAACACTCAGCCTGCAGGACTGTCAGCACATACAGCTTTACCATTTGTTTCACATTTGGAGAGGGACTGGGGAGGGAGGCAGCTATAGATTCAACTCACACATCTTCAGATTGATGAGGAAGAGGAAAAAAATTAGTCTGGATGATGTGTGCTCAGGGAAGGAAGCGCTCAGAAAAGGCACAGAGGCATTAAACAAAAGGAACAAGATAATGTCAAATACAACAATCTCTGTTGATGAAGGCCACTTCGAGCTGGCAAAATCCATTTGCATGGCAAATAATCACATTCATCTCCAGCTGCAAATTATATAGCCTTTCCTTCCTGATGAAGCTGGGATATTTCTGAGACTCGTTTCAATCCCTTCAGCAGCAGTCAGCCGGATTCCTGCCCCCAGACCCTCGACATCCTGGTGATTTTCACCACCAGCTATTCCAGGGGCTGCCTGCCCTCAGCTGCAGATGGATTGTGCTTCCTAGCCTCACACCTGGCATTGACAGCATGGAAAATAACTTTGGGGTGTTGAGCCTGGAAGGTAACAAGGAGGGCTGGGGGAAGAAGAAGAAGTAGGGGCTGTTTCTTTCCCCAGGGAGACAGAAGGATGCAGATAGCATTCGTGTGTCCATGTGGCTTCACCTGGGCCGTCTCTGCTGCTGGTGCTGCTCATTCCTCCTCGTGGCATGAGGGGGGATGTGCTCACTCTCACAGGCTCTGGAGGAAAGGTTAGGAGGTCAGCAGCTTGCTGGGGCTGCCACTATGGCAGAGGCCTGGTGTGTGGGGTGTTTTGTTGCTGACACTGCTAATGGGCAATGTTTGCCCTTGCTGCTGGATTGACTTGGAGCTGGAAGCTGTGAACCAAAACTGCTGCGATGCACAGCAGAGAAAACACTCAGCACACGGGATCTACAGGACACAGCCCTTTTGCTCCGTGGCTGGGCAGCATTTAGCACGAGGGACAGCTGGCTAGTGATGGAGAATCTGGTTCTATAAAGGATGTAATGATAGTCAGGATAAACATCACACAAGCAGATGTGATCCCATGAGACACCCCCATGGCCCAGGAGCAGTGAGCACAGGTTGAACAGAGCAAGTTGGGTTTCTCTTGTCTGCTCAGACTGAGCCAATGCCTGCTTTCCATGGCAAGTGCTTGCAAAAGCAATATCTGTTACCACTTTGTTCTGCTTCTTCTGTAGAGCCAGCAGACAAACAGCAGTGCCTCCATCATGGGACACATTTGCAAAGTGCCTTTGTAATTTAGGATATAAAGTCTGATTTCTGACATTAGTGACTTCAACACTAGGGAGCTAAAAGCCTGGTCAAAAACCATGGGGACTTAGAATTAAGTTTATGCTCTAGTAAGAGCAGTCACAGAGGAGTAGATACATCTTGTACTTTGAAGTCACTGTGAAGTTTTGAAAGTCTCACTCTGGAGCTAGGTAACAAAAAATGACCTTGCATTTGACTAACAGAAATGTTCTGTATCTTGAGCCCTGGCTCAAGTTCTTTTCCCTTCACTAATGGGTGTTGTGGGGTTTAAATCCTCTTGCATGAGGACGAGTCCCTGTTCCTGCTCAAGCCTAACATGAAGGAATCAGGTCCCTGCTGTGTGGAAAGGAGTCACTAACTCAGCCCCTGCAGAGCTAAGGTGAGACTGAGCACCCTGGTTAGGAATTTAAAGATGTGCTAGGGTTTGGATATTTGGATCTGTCTATTTGACCTCTGGATTCATTCATGTTCATTATCATCCTAATCCTTGCAAATAGCAAGATCTAAAAAAAAAAAAGGGACTAAAATAAGCAAGGGTAACAGTGTAAAAGCCTTTCATGAATGGGGTGCAAAAAGGGGTAAAATATGTAAATAGACCAGACTCTACTTTTTTCAACCTGTGTTATTTCTTCTGCATCTTGAC
The DNA here is from genome assembly GCA_037013685.1 of Acridotheres tristis. Lineage (NCBI taxonomy): Eukaryota > Metazoa > Chordata > Aves > Passeriformes > Sturnidae > Acridotheres > Acridotheres tristis. The sequence goes on from CM072900.1 coordinate 5,797,291, forward strand.
TCTTCTTTCCTACACAATCCAAATTAAGACATCTTGATTTCTTCTCCTATCCCTGCCTGTGCTGTGTAAAATAACACACATATCTCCACTCTCCTCCCTGGCTTGGGATCCTGCCTGTGCCTACCAGAACTGGCAAGAACAGGATGCTCCTTTCCATCATCACCCTTGCAGGAGGAGTAAGTAGTAAATACTCTGCCCTCGTTATCCACAGTGCACAATCTACTTAAAATTAGAGCTGGCTGGGAACCAAGATTTCAGGACCGTGGAAAATTCTGAAATTGTAAATAAGACCTTAATATTCTCATTTGGAATGCAAAGATAATGGTTGCAAATGTCCTCTAAAAGTAGCACTCCGAAAATGGTTGTTTTGGGTCTGTTCAAGCTTTACCTTTTGCTATTACTTATGGTTTAATTTCTGAAAGGCTAAATGCTGTAATTTTAACATGGTCAACAATTTTGTTTCTGCTTTCTCTCACAAATAATTTTCTTTCAGCTTTTATAGTACATTATATCCTTACCTAGTGCAAATATAATTTAAAATATAATTTTGAAATGTGCTTTTTAAATCTGTCCAATAAAAATACTGCATATGGCCAAGCTGAAAGTAATAATTTTGATTTTTTTGATTTACGTGACTTTTTAAAAACCCTTCTTTGCAAAAGTAACTGCATTTTGCCAGCAGAACACAGAAAGGAATTGTAAGTTTCCTTTGTTCCATGAAGAGATTTGTTCTAATGTTTTAGCCTTAGCATTGATGGATTCATACAGAAATAGAAAATCATGCATCTATAATCTCATTTCTTGAAACAAAATGCAATCCTCAATCAGACAATTTTCTCTTTGATCTTATCCCACATGGAAGGTAGGGAAAGCCAGCAGGAGTTTGCCTCTGCTTTGCCATCTATTAGAAAAGAACAATACATTTTTGCAAAAAATATTAACAAGATCATCAGAAAATATACAGAGCAAACCTCATTGGAAAACTGTTCAAGCACCATCTCAGTTCTCTCCCACTTCTCCCTTCCCTCTCCCCAGATCCATTCCTTATGGAGAATTACACCTAAACTGACAGTATTTTAATTAGAAGTGCAAATCTGGGATCCTGAAGCCATAGTTGCTTTGGGAGGATTTCCCAGATTTGCTGTTAAATTCAAGTCTAATAAAGGCTCACTTGCTCAACTGACATATTTGTCACTGAATGAATTTATGCAAAACTGTTGAAAGAAAAGCTCTTCTGTGCTTGTGCTACTGATTGTGGGTCAAACCCACTTTTGGTTTTCTACCCACACAGAGGCTCTTATCTCCAGAACTACTCTGTGAATTTGATACTGATCTAGACAATTCCATGGTTCCATCTGAAATCTGACTTGGTAGTGGATTAATTGCAAACATTTTGCACCAGTCTTGCTCTTATTTTAATCAAATTTTCAATATTAAACTCTGTCAATGTAAAGAGCTTTGCTTTTCCTCTGTGTCACACCATCTGGCATGGTTGGTCTCACCACTTTAGCTCTGTTCCTGCCCCCAGATCTGCTCAAAAGGCAAAGGAAGAAATTCAGTGTGTGGTTGTGGAGCTGGGATCAGCTCTGGGTGCATCCATCAAGTAGAGATTGCAGAGCTTTTATCCTCTTACTCTCTGCTGTGCCATGGAGAGTTTTGAATGAGCTCACAACTGTTTGCCACAAAATTCGAGGGATTATAGTGCAAGTTTCTCTGCTCATGTTGCATTACTAATTTTCTTGCCATATGAGTTTGCTTTTGCTTATTATTGAATCCTAGCTCCTGGTACAAGAGTCTGGAGTCCTGACTGCAGTGCTGGGTTTTAACAAGCAGTGTCAGAAAGCCTTTACTAATACAGAAGTAAGAATGTTTTCCACTGATATTCTCATTTGTCTCTCTCAGAGGTACAAATTCTTTCTTCATCTCTCACAACTTTTCTACATAGTTAAGAGCTGCATATTTTGGTTCCCTATGGGAAACATTAACCAGGGAGACAGGGTAAGGACGCACAGGTACTAGGAGTCCCATGCTGGCTCTGTCCTGTTTTTTTTTTCTCTGCTCTTTTTCTTCCTTTCCTTTTTAACAAGAATTTTAAAATTCTTGTTAAAAAGAAAAGGAAAAAAAAATTGGGGCTTCTTAACTTTTGTGTATGGGCTGGAGATCTGCTCTTGTGATTTCAGGCAAACCCTGCCAGCCCATCTGACCCCCAAAGCCAACATACTGGAAGGAGGCAGTATGGATTATGGAATCCCAGCAGAAGTGCTTTTAAGAACAGGCCTTGTGGATGATCATGGTGTAAATATTGCATCAACTGAATGTGAACTCTGCAAATATACAGAATTTCCCAGATTCAATGGAGGGATGCATATCTGTGAGGTGTTAATTATAAACCATGGTTTATTTACTGTTTCTTTCTGCCTAAGCTAATGGCTTTGGACAGCAGTCTACACTCCCTCTCCTACTGTTTCATCTCTTCTTTTGCAGAATATATTGGCACTTTTTTCCCCTTCAATTTCCCTTTAATGGGCAAAACCTCATTCTAAAATGAGTTTTCCTGCTTAGTCAGAAATGCATCATGCCACTTGTGGTTCTCCAGTCATTGGGCCTTGGATTACTGCAGTGCTAAGTATAAGCATGACTGCATGGAGCAGCTTCGTGCTGTTTTCGAGACAGTCACTTAGCAATCTGACAGGCAAGAGGTGCCTAAGCCTAATCAGAGGACGAGCATCCAGGAGCTGGGCTTTTCTGTTCCCTGTGAAGCCCTGCTCCTTTATGGGGTCCTGGATAGCTTATTTCATCTTTCTAATTTAGTTCCCAGCTGTGGGAGAAGAGGATGAATCACATTTATGAACCTGTCCTGGGTGGGTGGCCTGAAGTGCTGGCCACCAGGTGGAATTTACCTCTGAGCTGCTGCTTTGCCCAATTCCCCTTCCTGAGCCACTCCATCCCAACAGGCAGAGGCAGCACCAAACGGGCCCAGCCATGCAGGGGGTGATGTGTGCACCCCACAGCACTTTGCAGGTTGTGCCCTTCTGTGTCCTCAACTGCCCCAAAACGAGCCTGGGAACATTCAACAAACACAACTCACCTGCTCTACTAGTGGGGTGTTGGAAGCACTAGATGCCAAGCAAACTGCCATGGACTGGCATGGGCAGCAAGCCTCTTCAACTTCAGCAGGACCCATAAAAATACTCCAACAGAGCAGAACTGCAGCACTGAGGTAAATCCTTCACTTGAGGGACCTGCCATCCCTGCACAGCATCCCTGGCTGCTGAAATGAGATGTTTAACCCTAAAAATGCAAGATAATACACCCAACTCTTCCAGAGGGGAGTTAAAAACAGTACAAATGCAGGGCCAGGGTAGAGGGATGAGGTGGAACCCTGAGAAAAAATAAGAGTGTAGCTGCACTCTGCACTCTACAATGCAGAGAGGTAGATCTGAAGGCAGGCACAGTCATTCTCTGAAGTACAGGCACCCTGTGCCTCTCCCTGTTGCAGGCAGGTTGGTTCAAGGGATGAATGTTTAGATAGTGATTTGCTGAGAAACACGTGGTCACTTTGGACTGCTTGGCAGCTCCACAGAAAGGCAAAGCCATCCCTCTTCTGCTGTTTTTGCCAGCTATCGCTACAAGGAATAAAACCCCAACTCTTGTCATGCCTTTAAGCAAAAATTTCACAGTAAAAAAGGCCCTTCATGTATTTTTCTCACTCTGATGACATTTGTCCACTTTGCTGAGAAAAACTCACAAGGTGATAAGCATAAAATTTTGTCAGAAGCAGTTGCAGGAGAGCCCCAGGAGATTCATTATTCAGGAACTTCCACAACCTCGGGTAGCCCCAAATTTAACAGCACTCATCCTTCTTTATGAACAACAGCCTATTGTGCCAATGTCCTTTACTGAGTTGCTGGATTCCATATGGTCTCCCACAGTCTCTTCTTCAAAGTCTACTTGATGAAAAAGCTTTCTTTTTCCCTCAAAGATTTAATATGTTTTGGATTATATGCCATCAGTTCTTCCTTTTTCCAAGATCCTCTTTAGCCATCTACATTTGCTCACACGAGAGCTCCATTTCTGAGACTTCTGGGCAATAATGCTACCATAACCTAGTTCAGACTTCTTCCAAGGTATCTTGCCTTGGTTCAGTTTGCTTTAGTTTTTTTCCCTGTCTTTAATCAGATTTCCCAATCTGATGAGAGAAAAGCTTTGCTCTGGAAGGAGAGTATTTTCTGCACTGGAAGATATTCAATCTGGCAAGATTTCCAAATATTCCCTTCATTTTCTCTTTCATTTCTAATTTAAAATGTGATTCCTCACCAAGACCATACAAGCTGGATTTTCTCTAGTTTCAGTTTTGAGCCTTTCTTTTTTATATGGGGACATAATACATCTCATAGCAGTGGTGAGGAATGAATCTGCTCTCCCCAGACAGTGTTTTTAGAAGAGCTTTATGTGCACAGGTGTGCCTGTCTTTTAACATTAAAACTCCCAAACTGTAAAGGGAAAACATGTTCAGTGTTTCTGCTGCCACTATTTCACCTGCTAAGATCCATTTGGTTATTTTTTTGTATTTTTTTAAGGCTTCAGAAGCACTGCTGAGATGAAAAGCTGCCCCCTCCCTCTGTTTTCCTCTCTGTAGCCTGAGATTTTGCTTCTTATTGCAAGCTTCAAAAAATGATAGAAGAGAAAATTCCTCCTATGGGAGAGCATCTTGTGCACTTGGCTCCTGCAGCTGGACCCTCGTGGGCTCTTCATCATGTCTCACACCTATACACAGGGTACAAGTGCTTGTTTTATTGCTTTTTCCTTTCACCATATGAGGACTCATCTCCTTCCTTTCTACTCCTCTGTTCACACACTCGCCTTCTATTACTCCTCATCAGACTGAGTTGGGAGAATTCATTAGTGTATAAAACATGCTTTGAAGTTGTCCAAATAACGGTGATGTAACACTTTTGCAGTTCTATAGACTCTTTTATCTGAAGATCAAAGTAGTAAGTTATGATTACCATGACTGGATTATTGCTGCTTAGCCTTTGGATCTGAGGGTAAGCAGCAACTCTTCTGGGTGGGCACTAATCAGAATTGCTGCATGATTTTATTAAATAGATTGAATGCCATCAAGTGTGCTGCTGCTGTTTAAGGAAAGGGCTGAGTTCATGAGCTGTGTGCCCTTTCCTGCCATCTGAGCATGAATCAGCTGCTCTCCAGCTGCTCCTTTGACCCACGTGAAAATGGAAGGAAGACAAGAGAGCATGGAGGACTTCAGAGGTGACACTACGCTCTGCCCTCTCCATCTCCAGATCCCGCCCAAGCATACAAGGATTTTTGCCCTGATTTCTTACCAGGACCCACATTTTGCTTTTTTCAAGCCTTTCACAATGGATGACACAGTATCTCGATCCTATTTCAACAAATTTGTCTTTACCTGCTAACCATCTTGGAGTGTTACAATGGGCATTGCTCAGTGAACAAATGCATTCCTGAATTTTTCATGAAAAGGGGGTATGGTGCCTCCCCAGTTACATGGACAAGTAGTTGGGATGAAATCTGAGACAAAAGCAGAATAGGACCAATAAATGCCAAATTCCATTGGAATAAGGACAGAACTCTGAGGGTCCCAGTGGAAGGCCAGCTGTGGGGGTGATACCAGCAAAGAGCAGCTGTGGATGCTTTTTGTGCTTTGTGAGCCAGAGTAATTTAAATCAAGGAGTTCAAAGCTCATTCGAATGTGTATCCAGTGAGTGTGCACATGATATCTCAGTGCTGATAAAAGTAATGCACAGCATATGGAAGAGTTTTTTAAGTGGGGCTTCCCTGTGAAAACATGCTCAGGACTTCCCATCTTAGCTACAATATTTTTTTGGAGTGCCAACACGAAATCAGTGTGTGACAGGCAGCCTTGCAGAGGACACCACCTCAGGGAGGTGGAGGCTGTTCAGCTCCTCACAACCCTTATTCTTTGCCAAAAACACTTGGCAGTCAATATAACTATTAGAGAGACACAACCATGCACTGTCCTGACTGCAGACCCCAGCTGAGCCCAGTGCTCAGGAGTAACTCCTTAACCAGAGGAAAGGAAATGGAGAACAGTCTGCTCCTCTTACTGACTGAAAATCAGCAAGTCTGACCACAGCATAACAGGGTGTCCCTGGAGGCTCAGAGAGTCCCCTGCTGCAGTCAGGGGGAAGGCTGTGAGTGTCAGCCCTGTAAATCTTAGTGCTCCTCACCATCCTGAGTCAGTGCCCAGCATTAGAAACACAAACAGCACCTGCCAGTTCCATGTCAGAGAACACAGAATGGTGTGGGTTGAGAGGATCTTAAAGTTCATTTCATTCCAATCCTCTGCCATGGGACACCTGTCACAGGTTTCTCCAAGCTCCATCAAACCTCACCTTGAACATTTCCAGGGATGGGGCAGCCACAGCTTCTCTGGGCAGCCGGTGCCAGGGCCTCAGCACCCTCACAGGGAAGAATTTCTTCCTAATATCTATTCCAAATCTACCCTCTTTCAGATAAAACTTCACAAGATATTAAAAAAAAAAAGGGAAATGCACTTTCCCCCCTGCTATTTTCAACTTTGTTTTCAACGAAAAAACAACGAGAAACATTTATTTAGTCCTGAGGAAAGAAATTGCAAAAGTATTTTTAGGCTAATATATCTGCTTTTAGATGAAGTGTTTGATTACTTATTTTAAACACAGCTGGTGGAACGATTAGTGAATCTGTCACTCAATGGGAGGAGGAGTTTCAGCAAATTTCTGCTGTCCCCCAGCAACCTCAGTGCTGAAGGCCCAAAGTCAGAGTTGTGGGAGAGTGATTAGATATGCCTGATAGGGAAAGCAACCTGAGGAAGTGGCTTACAGGTCAGTGGAGGAAGCATTCATTACCTCTGCAGCATTTAGACATTTTCAGATGGCAGAGTGTGCAAATTCGAAGGACTAATTTTTCCTTTACAGAAGAAATTGCATCTTTCCAACAATGCTTTCTCAGTTGGTTATTTCCTCCTTCTGAGTCCTCTGTATCCTTCAGCATTTTCCCAAATCAAAAAAAAGGATAGCAAGGATGATTATTTTAAAAGAATTTCCATTTTCCCCTGGCTGCCACACTCTGGTTGCCATGGAAGTGCGCAGACTCCAAAGGGATAGTTTAGTTGGATATTGTGCAATTTGTCAAGCTGTTCCTCTGGTGAGTCACTTTCCCTGGTTAAGTACATTTTAGAAATAAGTGTGGTCATCAGTTCCTGGTGATTTGCAAGTGCTGGTGTTACCCTGTGACCTGAATTTGCTCTCCCTGGACATAATTAACTCTGCCAGGTAGAGATAATTGCAACATCATTTGATACACTTTTATAAGGCAAAGAGATTTTTCCAGAAGTCAAAGTCTTGATTTTCTTACTTTTATTCTCAAAGAAAGTCAGCTCACCAGTTCAAGCAAACCACCACAAATAAATGAACCTGAACTTTGTCCCCAGAGAATCATTAAAGTTGGCAAAGCCCTCTGGGATCATTGAGTCTAACCATCACCACAGCACTGCCATTAAAATTCACCATTAAACACATCCCCAAGTCCACATGCACATGCATTTTGAACACTTCCAGGGATGGCAATTCCACCACTTCCACCACTGGGCAGCCTGTTCCAATGCCTGACCACCATTCCAGTGAAGAATTTTTTCCTAAACTTTAATTTCAACCTCCCCTGATGCAATTTGAGGCCATTTCCAAGGCAGATGCTTGGAGTGCCAGAGAAGATGCTTACTGAAATCACGAAGAGTCATCAGATAAATACCCCTGCTCAGCCTTCTTTTCAGGAAGGAATTAAATTCCTTTTGATGGCTAAATGCAGCTGGTTCTAATTTCTCTAATGCGAAATTTTTAGCAAAATAAGTAAGTACCCTGCAAATGTAAGTTTACAAAGGATGGAACAGAAATAATTTTCTTGAAAAAAGATCCAAATCGAACCTCTCACTAAAAAAAAAAACCAAACCAAAAAAACAACAAAAAAACCCAACACCCAAACCAAAAACCCTCACAACATTTTTTTGTTCTAATCAATTTCTGATTTAGATTTTGCCCAAAAATTGGATAAAACCTTTCAGCATTGGGAAGATCTTGACGAAATTTAAAAGTGCTGCTGTCTTTCAAAATTGGATTTCTCCTGTGACTTTTTTCAATTGGGTTAAAAAGACATGCAAATAAACAGGAAAAAGAGCAGAGGAAAATGCTCAGCATTGATTACAGGTACATAGTAAATACCTTGTTTGCTCTTCCCCTGACAAACCACTCAGATGGAATGCAGCAGAGAGACTGAGGAGTGCAGTGAACACGAGCAGCCTGTGTGGATCAGCCAGAGCACCGTTTCCATGTCACAAAAAACAAATAACGATGTCCACAAGATGCATATAAATAATAGATTGAATCTATTGACTGGAGAGCAGCCAGCATCTATCTCTCCCCTTCCTGCCTGGGAGTGCAGTCATTCATCATCTCTGCCAGCAAACCTCCCTGCTCAGCACAGCCAGCCCCAGCCAGGGGTCACTGCTTGGCACAATCCACTGCACCCTGCAAAGCCTCTGGACTGTTAACTCTTTATCCCTGTTAACTCTTTATCCCTGTTAACTCTTTACCCCAAGCCAGCTGGAGGGTGGGTTGTACCTCATGCCATGTCCCCTTGCACACATTAAAGCCCACAGGCTTGTAGGGCACACTGGTGTGACCAGAGTATTTCTCGGGTCCTGCCTTGTCCAGAGGAGCACAGAGGCTCTCCCTGCTCATGCAGCCCTGCTGATGCCCTCCAAACATCCCCTGTCCAGCCTGGACACAGATGGGATGAAAGCTTCATCCCCCATTTCATTCCCAGCACGGGCTGACCACGACATCTCCAGCTCTGTTCTCAATGAGACAGATTACCATGAGGGATTTCAAGCTGTGTTGTGCAGGTGTTGATGCCTCGGGTTTTAGCTTTAATATTTTTCAGAATCTCTGCTGCTTAGTGTCTAACTCTGAAACTTCATATTAGGTGTTAATAAGTTCTCTTCACAGGGTAGTGACAAAACAATTTCTTTCTAGCTGGAGAATCAAGGATAACTGGTACCCAAAAATCATAAACAAAGGTAAGGGAAGGGGGCAAGGCAGGGGCTGAGACTTCATAGCCTGTGGCTGTGGTTGGATAATTGACCCCAAGATGTAGATGAACCAAAACTTATAAAAGTGTGAAAACTCGTGACCAGGATCCATCTTGGATTTGATTTGGGTGTAGCCCCCGCTGGGGTCTTACACTGCACAAGGTGGATCCTTTCAATAAATTCCTATTTTACCTCTTTTACTCTGTCCAGTCTCTGTTCCAGCTCAATCTTTCCAGACAACAGTATCACGACATAATACCCTAGTGTGCCATGATATGAGTATGCATTTTCCTTCTTCTCACAGTATATTTTGATCTGAATTCAAAATATATATACTTTTTGTTTCAACAATAAAGAGAGGCTCCAGGAAGTTGGGGTAATTTTTGGAGATCTTTATTTAATTTTCCTCTGGCAAGGCACAAAGGATGTCTGCATTCACCAGGTGATATTGTGTGATATTTATCCACCTGCCAAACCTGAGATGGGACAAGATTCCTACAGTCAACTCACCTGAGAGTAACTGTCTATTCTATCCCATGGCATTTTCAAGTGAAGAATAAATGTCTTTCTGGAAGATCTGTTTTAACCAAATATATTTCATTTTAGTCAAACATAAATTTTCTGAGTCACAGGAAGAGTAACTGGATTAAATTTAATAGTCTCCAATATACAAGAAGTCTCTTTTTGGGCTCAAACCATATGAAGCAACACATTTTGTGATAACAAAAAATAGAAGATCAAGATAGGAAGCTGACATTTTGCAGTCTGTTTTTCCTATCCTTTTCACAACAGTCAAATTATTTATTTTGCAGAAAATGATGGAGAAGAGGAAAAATTCTGATGCTTTGTTTTGCTGCAGAGGAGGTTGGGAAGCCCCAGCATCCCCTCAGTCTCCTTCTCAAAGGCCTCAAGTCCATCCTAAACTTGGAATGGCAGCAATGTGCTGGACTTTGGCAAGGTCCTGCTCCCCACAGCTGCTACACACTGTGGTTATTTTGAGCTCTGAAGACAATTTATCAAATTACAGTTCTGAAAATGGTACAATGTGAGTCACATTTACTTCACATTTTTCTTTCTACGAGCTCTCGCTATTGGCTGTGGGTTATTTATTACCTCTGATGCCTGCTCTGAGAAGCTCCTTTCTGGGTCTGTATTTCACATTTAATGAGTGCTTTTGCAATTTCATGACCGTTTTCTGAAGCTAAGGTGGCACTTTGCAAAGCTTAATGGTTTATGGCCCGTTTCAGACTTCAGTGATTCCTGCCTGTCACTGTGGAGCTGTGCACAGCTTGAGCTGCTGCTTCTCCCTGACCCTGCTGGGCACCAGCCCCTGCTTGGAAAGCTCTAAGGGCAACAACAGGGGCTGTCTCACCTCAGCCAGGACTAGTTAGTCCATGTGGTAGGACTGTTCCACACCCAGTGGGGCCACTGGTCAGTGATGGTGCACCACGAACTCCAGTGGGAAATGTCCAAGAGCTCACAGCCCCCTTGGTCTGAAACCATGAATTTACCATCGAGGCATTCCTTTATGGATTCCAAAGGATGGATTCCTTGCTCATGCTCATGTTTCAGCATCCAAAGGCACAACACAGACAGCCACAGCTCCAGCTGGGACTCTCCATGGCTGGTTTCTGCCTGCCCTTTGTCTCATTCACCCAGTTGATGCCTCGACATGAAGGCTTCAGAGCTTCAAGGATACCAGCTGAGCTCCTGCAAAGGGACTGTGAGCAGGTAACCCTCAGCTCTGCTCCCTCTTGGCCAGCCACAGGTCACCAAATTCACAGTGTGTCTTTAAAGTCCTTGGTAGGCTGTCCCCAGTGAACTTAAAAGCCTGTTTAAAGCTCTGCCGAGTAAGATTGTCCTTAAAAAGGACAACACTTTCCTTCAAAAGCAAATTTTTGTCTCTTTAGAGCATTGAAGTTCCCTGGGGACTGGTCTGAGACTGAGGAATGCACATTTACAAGAGCAAGTTATTGCTGCAAACCTCACCACCTGCTGTGCTGAGTGATGTGTCTGCAGTTTTGATCTTACTCTTGTTTTTTTTTAATGATAAATACATAGTGGCACATGCACTTAAAGCAAGCATGCTCTGGAAAAAAATTACAAACCTCCAGACAAATTTCTCCTGCTCTTTTCCAAAACAAAACTGAAATAAACAACCCAAAACCTCTACAAAAACAAAATACACCCCTGCACTTGCTCCTTTCTGCTGGGGAGAGAATGACAGAACAGATGTATAACAGAAGCTATTTATGTTGGTTAATGCATTTCTGGGGACATGCTGAGAGATCGTAGTGATAAGTTTAGAAGCAGCTACATAGGAAATATATTAGAATAGAGCAGATATCCCCACCTGCCCACAGTGTCATTCTACCAAGTGTTCATTTCTAAGTGATGTGTCACAGAAATCCTTCACCAGGTTCGTGTGAAAAATACATGTGAAATATGGAGTGTGCTCAGAGCCTTTCTGCACAACAACATCCTACAGAAATTCCCCCTCTTCTGCTTCCTCCTGGCTTTCACATCACACAGAAATGTCCCTGTCCCCTTACAACCATCTCAAGGAGCTGTACTCAGAGTACTGGGAGTTATAATAATTCCCATATTTAATTTTTAAGTTTTTATCATCTTGCCAATAGTTGCAGCAGTCAGAAACTGCTCTTGTGTTCCATGGGAAAATATTGGTTTCAATGAAATTGTAATTTTCATTATCAGGATGATTAAATCAACCAACATTAAAATAACAATGATGGAACAATTCTCATTTCCCATTTCAAAGCAAAATAAAACCACACTTTGAAATGGTGATTCAAAGCATGTTATTTAGCTAGAGCAAATTTTATTAGCTGAATCAAACCCACTGATCTTTTCTGGACACTTTTTATTGAAGATGTCACCAAATTTGCTATTCCTCAAAGCCTCAGCTTTTTACCTCTCCCTGCTCCTTGGTTCAGAAACCACCTATTGAAATGACCCCAAAGGAAGACATTCTCTTTCCTAAATAAGAATAATGATGACAAAAACAACGAGAATGAAAATCACAATAACCTGATCCTAACTCGTGGGGCTGGTTACAAGACAGCAATAAAATTGAAATTTCCTCTGCTGGGAAGACTTTCTGAATTCTCTGCCTGGCCTCCTACTAATCAATGATCAGATAATAAAACATATTCATAAAGGCTGTCACTATCAAAGTGCCCTGCAGGCTGTTATTTCCCTGCTATCACAAGCTCATTAACATTTGGATAAATTGGCATCTGATAGCCAAAAAGCTGGTGCTCAGTCTTCCCTGCCATCCCAGGGGAGCTGTGCTGAGCTGCACAGAGTTATCTCCACTTGTCAATGGAGCTGTGCCTCCTTCTCATCCCTGAGCTTTGATGCCACCACAGCAGGCTGGAAATGAACCTCTGCCCACTTGTCTTCACCCATAAGATGGGTATTTCTGGGTGAAACTTCCTTTGAAGAGAAGGGAGACAAAGCCCCCAAAAGGAAGGAAAAATTATCTAAGTAAATCACAAGAGTCATTCACCAAAAAGTCCCTTTAGGAACACTTGGGATGCTGGGTCCTACTGAACTTTCAGGCAGCAGAACTATTGGGTGACATGGGAAGCAGGATGAAACTTGGTCTTTCTCTAACCTTTTTAAAGGCCAATAACAATTAAGCCACTCATTGTCCTCCATGTTTGACACAGACCATATAACTTTTCACTGGGCACCTACTGTATTATTTCTCCCTACCTTGCTGGAAGATTTTATCTTCCCTATAAAGTTAGCATCATCTTATTTCTACTAGCAACAAAATAAACGACTGACAAAATTTGATTGCAATTACTGACTTTAGAAAAGCTTCTTATAATTTCTGTTCTCTCAAAAGAACTCCCCAAGAAAAATTTAAATGGTATTTTCATGGTGTCAAGTTTGAGATCCCAAGTTCACAGCTGTGAGACCTGTGAACCTCTGGATCCTTTCTGAGTCTGTAACTGATTCACAGAACTACACTTTGGTTCAAGAAGGGAGGTCAAAGTAGAACCTGTTCAGCTTCAAAGCATGCAGAAAGATTAAACCAGCGAACTGGAAGAAGGTTCATTAGGGAAGGCAACCCACCTTGGAGAAATATCACATCCTTGCTGCATGAAAGCTCCTAGGGAGAACCACAGGCTGTTGAATATCCCAAACTCATTTGTCTGGTCATTGGCTGGCTGTTCCCGTCCTTCCTCGAATTCCTCAGTGTGCCACTCGTAGGGGCTGAAGCGACTCACCAGGAAGAGCACGACGCTCACTCCAATGTAGGCAAAAACAATGCACATCCATATCTCGTAGGCCAAAGGATCCAGAAAGGAAAAAACTCCTGGTTTGGACTTTTGAGGTTTTTTTATCATTATTGATATACCTAAACTCATGAACGGTTTGGAAAAGTCTATAACTTCTTCTCGAACCAGGGTGATGGTTAATGGTGCCACAGCCACATCCGCCCTCTGAAAAAGGAGACAGAAAAGAGATTTGCAGACTGGGAATAAAATGTATTTACTAACTGCAATGTATGATCCTTTGATCTCTGTTTAACCTCACTGTCTCAGAAGAAATCAGACAAAATGCATTCCAAGAAAAAGGTTAAAAAGGAGAAACCCATAATATTGGTGAATTATTTCCATTTTATCACTACTGATTACCAGATCTGTTTTGAAATCACAGCGCTTTCTTTTTGCAGCCACCCAGCTCTTCTCATCTGATTTATCCACTGATGTCACAGTCTGATGAAGATGATTTTCTCTAAAAGAGCTTTATCATCCAGACATCAAAAGAGGCAAGGAAAGGCCAATCTCCTGAAAAAGGATGTCAGGATGTTTACTTCCATCGGGAGCTGCTTTTTGATAACATAACTGATGCAGGAGAAGAGATAAAAATGCTCCAGCAACACTAATATGCACTCTCCACTAATTTTGCAATCCATCTTGAAAATGGAGAGGGAAATGCATTGAAATGGCTGGCAGCATTTACAGTGGAGCTACCATCAGGAGACAGATCATCCCCACTCCAACACAGTCTCACATGGACTTGGGAACTGATGCTCCCTGCATGATTTCCCTTGTAGGGAAAGGGAAACAAGACCCCTCTGTCTGAGGGACGACCTAAGCATCACAGGGTATGGACTACCAGACCAAAACAGGTTTAGAAGTGTGGGGTGCAGGTGTACATCCTTGATAATGGAAATTAATGGCTGGACAGAAAGTAATCTCATCCTTCCATTCACCACTCATGTGCTGAGTGTTTGAAATATTTTTCTTCTTTCATCCTCCCATTACCATGCAAATATAAAATAGAGTAAAATTTGGAGATTCTACCCGTGGGAAAGTATGACCTTTCAATACTTGTTCTTCTAAAAATGTAAAGAAAAAGAATCTTGGAACTGTTGAGAGGAAACGTTTTGACATTTCCATAGGCACAGAATATGTTGTCTCTCCCTAAATTGAAACGTTTTACTTGGGCTGATTGTTTGAGCTGCAGTCCTCTGGAGAGCTCAGGCTGGATTCCTTCTACTGCAGTTATCTGAAGCTGTAAACTGGGACATCACTATTGACCTCTGTGGGCAGCGGTGCAGGGGCTTTGCACCACCTAATTAGTGGTTTCTCAATCAGTCTCATCTGTCTTCTCAGAGCCAGGATTAACAGAAACATGGTTGAAACAGTTTTTCTCGTGTTTGGGCTTGGTTGTTTATTATATCCTATCAGAAAGTGCAGAGAATTCAACAGCACTTCCAGCTCCTTGCTAGAAGTAGGAAAAATGGTTACAGAAGCAACTGCTACAAGGTCTTTTAAGGCTAAACAGTCCAATGGAGAATGAGAACCTATATTATTTATACTTTTGACCCAATAACTAGATTCCCATGACCTTTAGAGTGACACTGACTGACCAACCAGAAACTACTACC
Source organism: Acridotheres tristis (assembly GCA_037013685.1). Classification (NCBI taxonomy): domain Eukaryota; kingdom Metazoa; phylum Chordata; class Aves; order Passeriformes; family Sturnidae; genus Acridotheres; species Acridotheres tristis. Next base: position 5,812,347 of record CM072900.1, read on the forward strand.
TGAAAACCATGAAGAAGGAAGAAGAAAGATGAACAGAGAAAGAGACAACGCCCCAAATCCTCTATCTTGTCCTATACCTATCACTATACTATAAAACCTCAAATTTAAGACCCATCACCCTGTGAAAGCACACACTTCTAATTCACTACACACCTGTGATTTCTACTTCACCAGTCATATTTAGAAGCCATCTCCAAGGCCTCAGGTCAAAAGCAGTGTTTTCCAGGGCGTCTGTGCCTGAAAGCACAGAAAGCTCAAAAACTCCAGATTTCCGGGATCCAACAACCTCCTCTGTAAAATCCTTTCAAAATTACAGAATTCACAGAATGACGAGGTTGGAAGACACCCTCAAGATCATCGAGTCCAACCCATGCCCTGACACCTCAACTGAACTGTGGCACCCAGTGCCACATCCAGTCTTTTTTTAAACACATCAGGGATGGCGACTCCACCACCTCCCCGGGCAGACCATTCCAGTACTTGATCACTCTTTCCGCGAAAAGCTTTTTCCTAATATCCAACCTCATCTTCCCTTGAGGCTCCTTCTACCTCTGGGGCTGGAACGTGATCCCAAGTACCAAGAGCCGTGTGTTGAGGCTGGAGACTCACCCCGTAGACGAGCTCTCCCACCATGCCGTTCCACGTTTTGGTGTCGGGGTCCCGCGCACCGTACTTGCCGTCGCGCACGATCTCCAGCCGGTAGTGGTAGCCCACGTGCTTGGCAATCTCGGCGGCCAGCTCCACGCAGTAGCCCTCGTACCTCTCGTTGCCCTCAAACTGGTTGGCGTTCTTCTTGAGCATCACGTACGGGTCCTCCTGGCACACAGAAGAGCAGCATTGAGCCCCGCTGCTCCTTCCAGAGGGGCACACCAGCTGTACACCAGGTTCTGGTCGCCCTGCAAAGCTCTAGCCTTGTGTTCCTGTGCCAAAGGACACAGCCAACACACTTATTCTAGAAGGTACAACATCTGAATTTTTTTACTGTGGAATACTCGTGCAGAATCTGTGTGCAGCTCCTGCAGTGATAGACCTGGGGGGAAGGGAGTAGCTGGCAGGATTTGGGCAACAAACCTTTCAGTGTAGTTCTGCAAGGGGTATTTAATATATCTAAGCTGTGAATTTTTAAGGGCATGCCTGCCTGTGTGGGCACAAGGAGAATCAAATCTGCTGGACAGGAGAGAGCCTTAAAATGTTTAACTCGGTTTGGGTATTGTGTCTTCTCTGCAGACTCCCAGTAAGCAATCAACAAACAAATTAGTAATATTTCATGTTTCTGCGGGGTAAGTGTATACAATGACACAATACATTGTGGGGTACCTATTATTCTTCCATGATTATAGTGGAGATTTCTTTATAAAGCAATGATTCAGCCTCTCTGAACAAAACAGCTTATCCTTCCCAAAACTGCAGCCCCCATTCTGTGGGAAAAATACCAAGCACAGGTACAATGTTCCTAATTTACCTGTGTTGAAGCCTCTACTATCTTGTCATAATCTTTTGTATTTTCGACACTTAAGCATGAGAGCTCTTTAATACCTACTTAATTACCCACAGCAATTTGCAGATACCTTTATGGAGCCAGCAGGAAACAGTAAGTGCTATTACTATTATTATTATTATTATTGTTATTATTATTATTGCTATCAAAAAATGATATAATACAAAGAAAGGCACACTAGTGGGAAGAGGGAGCCTGCACATCAGGGAGATGGGGGAGAGGGAGAGCTGGGATGGAAGTCATGGCACTTACTAAGATTGTTGTTACTATGTAGGTCCTGTTCTGCAGGCTTGTAGACTCGTTGCCACTTTGAGTATCTACAGCTATTGGAACCAGCTTCTCATCTTCATTCCAATACCCAATCTGCCCAATAGAAAACCAGGATTAATATGTCTTTGGAATATTAACCAAGTCACAGTAACAGGGTCATCCAAGCCAGATCAGCCTTCTCTGCATATTCATATTCAGCTAGAGATCTCGTCTCCTGATTTTTCATGTCTTTGGTGAGGGGGACGGGGAAATTTCCCATCCCATTGTGCCTCCAGCCTGAAAATAATAATGTGCATGATGTGCTACAGCAGCACAGTGCTTGCATGCACTCAAAAACATTTATCACATTGTACTGGTGATTATTGCCATTCCTACGATGAGAATTCACAGTTTCCCAGTGTGACTTCCAAAAATTATTCTAATGGTGAGCTTGCCTGCTGCAGGCTCAGGTGCTAGAGGGTGATGAAAAGTTATCCTACAGCTGAAAGCCTGCATGAATATAGGACTGACTCTTGGGACATCTTGAGACAACTGGACAAAAATTCAAGTCAGAACCGCCCACCCTCCCCAGTCCTGCATTAGTGTCAAAAAGTTTGGGGTTATGAATAAACTGAACACTTGTAAATGGAAGAACTCAAAGGTTAAATTCTGCTTAATAATAATCAGGGATTTGGGCAGCTCTATCACTCCTTGCAGGTAAAGCAGAGTGCCAGCAAATATCTCTAGGAAGATCGGGGCTGAGGTTATCCACTCGGAGGGCTGGATTTTATAAGAGGTTTTTCTTCACCTCATGCAAGTATGAAGCTGCCTGAGCTCTGTTCATATGAAAGGAATTTCTTATCACAGTAAATGGGAAAAGGTATTAAACAGGGCATGACCAGGAACCTACTGATGGCAGATTAGAGATCCTAACAGCTGAGGAGAAAAAAAATCTATGCAGGCTTCTAATCACTTTTCATTGCACAGACAAAAAGAACAGAGTGAGGAAAGAGCTTCCAAAGCTCTGCCCTAGGGCTACAAAAGTGGAGACATGATGTTTGCTTTGCACCTCTAACCTGCTGGATCTAAAATACAATATGCATCATGACAGTAATGTACATGTCTTCCAAACAAATATCATTTCTGATGGTAAATACATGGAAAAATCAAGACATTCAGCCACTCAAATTCATCTCATCTAGACTCTCTCCATGCTGCCAACTCATTGAAGTTCAGAGACCCAAACTGGCCTTTGTCCTCTTATGAATACTTTGCAGTGGAGGAAGACTGCTTCGTACATCTTCAAAATGACATTTCCTTTATTTGTCAAAGAAAATTTGCCTTTTTTCTCTTGTCTGTGGGGGGCTTTGATCTCATACCTGCTGCTCTCAGGTGTAAGTATAAATTTGACACAGGGGCTGTAAATATGGAACTTTCATTATTTACATTTTTCTTAGTTTCAAACAAGTTTTTATCTTTCAGGGGACTGAGGAGATGCAGAGAATGCCCCTTTCCAAAGTATGTAGTAGCTCTCCTTTATCAAGGAATAACCGAGTTATTCTCTGTTCTTCAAATAAATGGTATCTAAAGTGGGACATAAGCACCTAGAGTCAGATTTTCAAAAGGATTAGTGTTTCAAGGGCTTGGCATCTCTGAACAAGGCCAGATATTTCAAAGAGCCTGGGATACAGAAAGGGATCAAGACTTCAGAAGAGCACAAAGGTCTGTGTAGCTATTGGGACATGGTTAGTGGTAAAGCTTTTGTCACTTCAAGGAGAACAGAATTAGGTCAACATAAAGTGTTCACTTACAATGGTTGGGGCAAACCAGCTTCTTCCTGGCTCTGCCTTTGTTTATCCTTGGAAAAGTGGAAGGGCAAAGCCAGACTTATATCTGGGCCTGCACCATGCACTGTGACAGTAGCAAAGGTGAGCTGACCAAGTTTTAGCATCCTGGAAAATTTTTGCCACACCTGAGATGCCCTTGTTGCTCTTGATAACACCTTCCAAATGTTGTGTTTTTTAGCAATATACCATGAGTCCTCCTTAGTGCCTGGCTTTGCTCCTGCCTAGAGCTGGGAATGCCCTGGTTGTGACTCCACAAACAAACTTCCACGAGCAGGAATGCCTGTCAAGACCCAACCACACTGTCACTCAGACATGGGCTGGAAGCTGACACAGGATGTGGGGTCACTCTCTGCTTTACCTTTCTGATCCCATCGTGTTTCATCTCAATCACATGGAGGGTGTAGTTGGTCCTGCGTCCTTTCTCGTTAAACTGAACATTGCCAGACAATCCTTCAAAACGGACCTTAAATACACAAATATCAACGAAGACAGCAATTTGGTCAGCTTCTCATGCAGTGGTGATTCAGCAGCAGTCAGAGGGGAGGGGAAGAAGGGTGCTGAGTGCAGTCATTACTCTCAATTCCATGCAGGGGAGACAGCACATCTGCTTGAAACTCGGATTTCACTAAGGCTCACTCTCTACAGCATGCCTGGCCGTGGGCACAGCCATCCTCTTAACTCACTCTTTCATTTAAAAACCTTTTCTCTTAAACTTCAGTGGTTTAAAACATAGTGCAGCCTAAAAGCTAGATCATCAATGTGAGCCCATCACTTCTCAGGATGTGACAGTGAGCTAAATCAGCTCTGAACTCCTTGAGTCTGGGGTTTTGTATTTTCTAGATCTGACCTGGAGTTGGGATTTGGTAAAGAATTTGTCAGCTCAAATCAGGAACTGTAAATCAAGACAAAATACAAAACCATGGCCACAGCTACCAGCTGTCATCTTTCGATAGAGAGGAGTCTATAAGTTATCAAGCAAATTTAATTACCTCTGCACCAGATTAATAAAATCCAACAATTTAGTATTGACATTTGTGTAGGAAGCTTTGAACCATAAATCTCTGCTGATAACGCTGCCGAGCTGAAGTGATGCTCACATCACATCCCACACCCTGAACTTCCCCTTGCTGCAAAAATGCCTAGCCTGGAATGGAGAAGGGCTCCTGACTGGAATCCCACACTGTGTGGGGTCCAGGCACTGGGGACCAGGACCATGGGAAGAAGAGTGCAGATTTGGGTTTCTATGGACACCACCCACGCTCATTCTCTGCCTTTGCACTTGGTTTGGGCAAACCTCTTGTCCCTGCAGCTGAAGTCTTCCCACATGCAAAATGGGGACAGGTACTTAACAGCCTTTTAAAATACCCTGATAGCCTCAGACTAAAGACCCGTGGTGAAGAAATGAGGCTGTATCATTACAGAGGAAATCTGTTGTTAATCTGCTTAAACCGTGTTTGTTTTCCAGCTGTTACAACAAAGGTTTGTCATGAAAATGAACATCTGCCAGCATTTTCCGAAGCTCTTTCAAACCAAGAGTTATTCCTGGTGACATTTGGATGAACATGCTTTTCCCTTTTCACAAGACACAACATGCCCATAAAATATAGATGTGCTGAAAAAGCACCATTGTCTTAAGCACTCCCAAGCCTGCTTTTTTTCACATCTCCTTGGGTTGTCTTTTCAGGTTCTGACCGATTCTGAAGCTCAGGTCACAGGTGCTTGTGCTTTGTAGCTTTGTATGCACTAAAAGGCAGGTTTACATCATCAATTTCTTCTATCTGAGTGAATGAAATCCTAATCTTGGGATATCCATGAGGCACTGAAACGGCAAAAGGGATCTCTGCTATCCATGCTGCAGGATGCAGCACAACTTTTCTGTCATTCACCATCCCCTGACAGTAAAGGCAAAATACAAAAATGCAGTGCAAAATGCATAAATGCAGTGCAAAATGCAGTGAGGATTGACTTCAACAGAGCTAAGCACCAGTCAAGTCAACTGGAGAAATGGAACTCTTAAACACATTTGTGTGTAAGACATGGATGGGCATGTGGATCTTTGCTGGGACATCTGGAGCAGAAGGATTCTGTTGTGGCCTTCTGTTTTACAGGGTTAGTCAGCAGCTAGGGACTAGCTTTCTGCTTATTACATGTGCTGACCACATAATGATAAAAAAAAAATTTGTTTAAAATTATCATAATCTTTTAAAAGTGCAAGTGAAACTTTAATGTGGTGGTTTTAAGCAATATTTTGCGGGCCTTTTCCTGCAAAAAAGAAAAAGAGTAATTATCTTTGATAAAAACATACATTCTCCTGAAACGTGCCAGATTTCTATTTTTAAAAGAATGAAGAACACTTTGTATTTCTTTTCATCTTTATTCCTGCCATCCATGAATCCTTGTTAGGAGGCTGTAGTGAGGTGGGGGTCAGTCTATTCCCCCAGACAGCACAACAGGACAAGAGGAAATGATCTCAAGTCGTGTCAGGGGAGGTTTAGAGTGGACATTGGGAAAAATTTCTTCTCCAAAAGAGTTGTCAAGAATTGGACTGGGATGTCCAGGGAGGTAAGTAGTGGGGTCACCATTTCTGGAAGGATTTAAAAGATGTGTGGATGTGGCAGTGCTGGGGACATGGTTCAGTGGTTTAGTGAACTTGGAAATGCTGGGATAACGCTTGGACTTGAAGATCTTAGATCTTCCCACCTAAATGTTTTTATGACTCTGTGGTTCCTTCCTACACTAAACAGGAATAAGGCAATTTGGGATCTTATTCCAGACATTTGAGTAGAAGCAGGTAGAGAAAACTTTTGCTTTTAAAACTGTATAAAATTTTAGGCATTAACAAATGGGAGGTGAAGAGAAAGCACACTGTGAACAGCTCTATGAATTGCCTCAACTGAGAGTCTTTACAGAAAGGATAACTCAAACCTTCAATCTTATCATAAGTTATTCTATTTCCATCTGCCTCTTTCTTGCTACATTACTAAATACTGGAAGATTATCAAATTCATAGTTCATTTTTTTTTGCTGGAGGCTTCTTGCCCTGCCTGTTTCAGTCTTTTCTTTTGAGCATCACAACTGAACTGGTCAAGCCTTTTTAAAATTATTGTTTTTCATCTGTAAAGAAGTAACTTTTGTAAATGGATCTTTGTGTTCTTCACCCAAAGTCACTCCAGTTGAAAAATTAAGACTCTTGAAATTGTTTTAATGAAGATATAAGGAAACTTCAGAGGAGATTTTCCAACACACACACAAAATTGTATTTTCTAGCTGTCTAATTTTGATATCTTATTCTCATAAATTCAATAAAGAAAAATGCTGGAGCAGCTATTGCTCATCAGAAGACTTCCAAGTATTTCATGTTTATTAGGTAACCTATCTCCCTAATGCATCAGGGAGACTGATTTTATTATAAGGGCTTGGAGAAGCTGTGACAGTCATTTGCCCAAGGTCATGCAGAAAGTCAGTGACAGGCTTGGGAACAAATTGAATCCAAGCAATAAAATCAAATCAGATGCAAGATTTGGTTTTAAAGGAATTGTTGTTTACCAGTAAGCCAAAACCAAATCAAAACAAAATACTTGAACTTTGCATATGATACAAATTAACCAAATAAATGTTATTTTTCTTGCCTTTTTCACAGTTAAGGAAAGAAGATGGGATAAGCTATATTTGGATAACACTGAACTAGCAGTATTTGCAAGAAATCCATCTATTTCTGTCAGGAAAAGGAAGAAAAGTGCTAGAAGTAAATGTCAGTCTTGAAATTTAATGAAATTTTAAAATATTCTACCTTGGTAAGTCTTTGATAAGACTGAATTATTTTTCCCTCTTGCTGTAAGTTTCACATTGTATTTTTGTTTATTCAAAAGTCTAAATTTTATGCAGGAGGAAAAAAGCAAGACTATCAAATTTGAGGAATAAACTACCTAAATGGCTGCTCTTTAGACTTTTATGAGTCCTCACAGTATGAAACAAGCTATAATCTGCACTTTGAGAACATTTTGGTGACAGCCAACACATAAGGCAAAATTCACATGCATTCATTAGCAGGCTGGAACTGAAGCTGAGTTCACAGAGAGTCAAATAATCTGCAAAAAATATGGTCTGAGCAGTGTCTTAGGGAAGGGAAAATAAAGGGAGGGACCCTTAATTTAATGGGATGATATTTTGGCTTTAGAACAACAACAGAAGTTAGAACAGGCATGGACACATCAGATGGTACCAGCAGCAGCAGTTTGTTGGATGTGCTGCCCATCCCGAATGGCTCATGTTGATGCCTTGGGTTTTAGCTTTTATATTTTTCAGAATCTCTGCTGCTTAGTGTCTAACTCTGAAATTTTCATATTAGGTGTTAATAAGTTCTCTTCACAGGGGAGTTGGACAAAACAATTCCTTTCTAGCTGGAGAATCAAGGACAACTGGTACCCAAAAAGCAGAAACAATGGTGATGGAAAGGGAGCAAGGCAGGGACTGAGACTTCATAGCCTGGGGCTGTGTTTGGATAATTGACCCCAAGATGTAGATGAACCAAAACTTATAAAAGTGTAAAAGCTCGTGACCAGGATCCACCTTGGATTTGATTTGGGTGTAGCCCTGTTGCTGGCTGGGTTTTCAGGGTCCCTTTGGGATCCCTGAGGCTGCTTCTGCAGCCCTCAGTGACAGAGCAAATTCCTGAGCCTTGCCCAGATAGAATTCCGGCTCGTGGTGAGCTCTCAGACCATCAGGGTAAAGAGACCAGCGTATGTAGAGAGGCACAAATCCATCGTTTATTCTATGAAGGCATCCTATCTAGCATATACCAATGGCTACTGTTTTACAGGGGTTTTTATATCTTTTGAGGGTTTTACAGTTTGCACCAATTACCAAGGGAATTCTAACCAGTCCGTGAGGGATTTTACATTCAAAGCTGGCCTATGGATACTAAAATTAAATGAGCCACTAATATTGAAGATAGATAAGACAGTCTACCAAGGGGGGAAACTGGATTTCTTTTTGTATTTGTCATTTCACAAGCCATTTCTCATCTTTAAGCTATGGTTTTCCAAGGGGCTTGTTCTAAGGATGCAGGGAGACTTTCTTCTTTATGAATGTTTTCTGCTCCCTCCACATAACCCCCGCTGGGCTCTTGCAATAAATTCCTATTTCATCCCTTTTGCTCTGTCCAGTCTCCGTTCCATCTCAGCCTTCCCCGACAACATCTCCGCTGCTTCTGCTGCCGCCCTCCCATCCTCCCCGCGCCCAGGCCGTGCCTGCCCACCCCGGCTGGCTGCCCACCTGCTGCAGGGCTCTCTGGATGTCGATGCCCTGGCCCCAGGGCACGGCGGGGTTGGCCAGGCAGTCTCCGGCGTTGCCGCGGCGGGAGATGTCGATGCGCTGGCGCCGCAGGTTCTGGAAGGCCTCGGCCATCACCCGCACGCCGTCGTACGTCAGCGCCGACGTGTACTGCGGGCACAAGTACAGCCCAGGGTGACCCTTCAGCCGCCTTGCTCTCATGCCATTTGGTTTTTAGATTGGTTTTTTTCACTTTTTATATCCTCCCTGTGTTCTTCGCACGTGTGTTTGTAGCTCTGTAGGCTGTTATACTAGCGGCTAATTTTCCCGGTAGTTTTCCGTCGCCTTTCGCTAGGCAAAAAGTCAAAACAAATTCCAGAGCTCCAAGCCCTGAAAAGTACAAAGCTCCTATGCTGTCTTGGTTCTTCCTGGGAACCAAGGTTGAGAACAACTCTTTGAGATACAATTCATGGACAGAGCACAGCTAATGCCAAGGGAAAGACTCCAAAAAAGAAGCTTGACCTGAGAAGTTTCACCACCACTTACCAGTTACATCACCATCACCAGTTACCACTACCAGTTACATCACCACTTTTCCTCCTAATTGGTGCTTTTTATCAATTGTGTTAATTTCCTGAAACCTATAAAAATGTACTCTTCCCTGTGGGGATAGGCTTTTTAGACATCTTTCCATAACTACCCTTGAAAGCCTTCAAATAAAAATCTGCTCTTATATTACCTCCTTACTAAAACTATCTCGAGTTTCATTTCCAGGTTAAGAAAAAGGCAACACTCTGTCCTCACCTCCTGTCTATGAAGTTCAACAGCCCCTTGCTCCCTGTAATCTCCACTGCCCTTTTGACTCCAAAAAGTGGATTGTGACTTTCACAGATGGGAAGTGAAGGAGAAGCTCCTGATTTCACTCCCTGAAGCAGGCTCAGCCCTAAAAGTCATTTACCTGTTACTCAAGCATTTGTGTTTAATTAGAAGCATTGACCTGAACTTTTAAGGAGCACATTATACTGTGTAAATGTGAGCTACGTGAAATCAAGAAACAAGAGACTTTGTCTGGTCACAGACGGAGACCAGAAAATTCCATCTCAATCGGCAGAAATTCTGCAAAGCATGAGTTTATTCAAGGAGAAACTTGTACAGAAAGCAGTGTAAAACTCTTGGCAAGAACCATTAGTGTTAACTCTTTTTTTCTATGATCACCTACTGATGTAGTTGTTTTCAACTTTCTTAAACTAATCCCAAAATTAACATTTCTATTGCACAAATGTATTCATTTTCAAATATTAAACAGAAAAAAACAACCTCTCCCTCCACTCATCCCTCAACAGCTTCAGGGCCTTCTGCATCAGGAATTAAAATACTTTTTCCTTCTGTTGTACACACTGATTTGAAATGCTCAAAAAGAACATCTGGAAAGACTTTATTATCACTGGATGTCTTGTAAACAAGTCAAAGGTTAAGGACTTAATGAGGCTTTTTGTTTTTTATATACTGAACATTATGAGATATTTAGTTCTTAGCTTTGAGGGGGTGAAAACTGGGAGACCGAGTGAATACATTAAATTGTTTATTTCTTAGGAGGCAGTAACAGCAGCCTAGTAAAACTCAGACAATGCTAAGGCAAATGGAACAGATAATGTTCTTAATTATAATGAGAGTTTCTCAAGTGAGAATAAAGAGCCATGTGTGATCACAAAGAGGTGAGCATAACTTGAACTGAGCCAGATGGAACCAAATGAAATGTGTTTTTTAATACCACTTGCCTTTGGCCTCTTCCAGTCCACACGTGGATGCTCTCTGGCATCATTATTCCTCCACTGTTGCATGATCCTGGCAGGAACAGTATCTGTGTAATTCACCAACTGGAAGCCAGTGACATTGGCTCCACTCTCCCTGAATTTGGTCAGGTCAATGTCCATGAATCCCTGGAGCAGGAGAGAAACAGGAGAAGTTCATCAGAGGACGACATATCTAGATGGGAAAGAGGAATCCTGCCTATGTATGAATATGGCAGACAGCTCAGGAAAAATATCTTCCTTCTGGGAGGAAATGTTCAAATCAGAAAAGACACCAGCTCCCCAACCATGGTGTGAACTTGCTTTTCTCACAGGTTCTGAGTGGCCATATCCTGCAGTTACCACCCAGGGAGACAAATAATCACATTAACAACAGCTCACTTGCAAGAAAGCTAGGAGAGTAATGGAAAAATGCATCATGAATAGTGCAGGATGAAATGAACAACATTTGTAAAATATATTAAAAAAGTACTTGTCACCCAGCCCTAACTTTCATGGACTCTCAGTCACCACTGGATAGCCTACTTCTTTTCAAATCACAGTTCATAGGGAAAAACAAATTCTGAACAAGGAACTTTCAGCAGATCAGGAAGGGACTGGCTGGTCAGCTTCTTAAAGGAGTTGTACTATTAGAAAAGCCAGTTTATAGAATTTACTCATTTGGAAGAAAAGAATGCTTTTCTAGACTTTAGATTACTAATTAAATACATTTCTTTCCTTTCCTTTTTGTTCTGTACTTCTAGCTCTCTGCATGTGATGAACACGTGTGCAAATACACGTGTGTATTGATTGGGGTGGCACTGCAGAATTAGTCACCCTTGAGTTAGAGGTGAAAAATTAATTAGAAACACAATGAGAGGTTTCTGCAATACAGAAGAAGGGGTGATTTCTTGGTGTCCCAGCTTTGCTGCCAGCTCTGCAGCCCTGCTGCAGAGAACTGTTTGCTGTGGCTCCTTGCAGGGGTGCTTGGACAGGGGCTGTGCCCTTCTGCTGTGTGGGGGACAGGCTGAGGTCTGGTGCTTTTTTCTTTAGGAACACAAGAGGTGCACTCAGTTATTTGCACTGGCAGCACCAGCACGAGGGGAGATGAATGGGAGGGCTGTCACAATGTCATCATTTGAGCAGCAGAAGAGCTGGTTTGAGCCCTGCCTTCCCCCTGCCCTGCTGCTGAGTGCTCTCTGCAGGCTCCTCCTCAGGCTGCCCCTGCATTTCTCTCCCTTGCTTGTTCTTACACACACCACGATAGTGTGAGCTAAAAAAGCCCAGTTGCATCATCTCCAGGAAAACACCAATCAGGTTCCCAAAAAGATGCTCTCTGTTCACAGGCTGAGGGAGCTAATTAGCTGATCAGCTTCCAAAGTCAGGATCGAGCCATTAGATGGAAACTGTTTTGGGAATAGACCTTGCCAGGAAAAGACTAAATTGCCCTCTCACATAAGTGTCAGACTGAGGGAGTCATAAGTGACTCAAAAACGACTTTAAAGACTTTCACACATTTCCTTCCAGCATTTTGTAGGCAATTTGGCATCCACTTACAAGGCTGAGGATTGGATACTGGTGTACAGATGCTCTAAATAGATGGCTTGTTTTGCTTCAAAGTACAGTGATTTAGGTTAAAAGAAAAAAAACTGGTATTTTGTGTGTACAAACTCCTCAGAATGCTGGTTAAACCCACATCAATCTTGTTTGTAATTGCTGGCGTAGGGGTTTCAGAAAGCCAGAGCTGTGATTAATGAATGGGAAGTGCAGCAGGATAATTGTCCCTGACGTCTTAATGCATTTCAGGCCAAGTGGGTTTTGACACACAGAACTCCTAAGGTTCAGTAAGAGGGACCTCACAGGTTGCCAACTGGTTATTCATGGCTAGAACCAAATTACACTGACATTTTGCTCCTGGGAGGTACTCAGGGGAAAAAGATCTGTCAAAAGAAACTATCTTGAGTTTGTGCAACCAGCTTCTCTTTGGGAGACCTACAAAGGCATGAAGAAAAGCCCAAGTTCACTGCAGAGTATGAATAAGATGACTGGTGTGATAAGCCCCCTCAGAATGCAGATTTAAATAGGAAAAGTGAAAAAAAGTTATGACAGCAGTGATGAGACAGCAGTGTTGAAAGTACTGCATTTCACTGTTTTCCTTAAACAAAACCATTCTGAAACTGAAGCAAATATTCAGCAATATTCATTTGGATTCATCTTGCATAAAATTTTAAAATAATCTGAATAGATTATAAGAATTATTTCTTCCTGAAGATTTTACCAACTTTTCCCCACTGATTTTTGACATCATTCAGGTTCTTTTAAAAGTGTGGAGACCTCTGAAGATTTTCCAGTAATTTAAGGCAGTTGGGAGCATGGAGGACATCATTAACCTTGAAGACATCTTTGCATTTTGGCTGCTGTCAATGGCCGAAATAATTGTTTTCACCTGTTATCCCTCCTTCACATGCCCCAGCACAAGGACATTATAGGAATGCTCCTAATTACAAAGGAATTTTAATCACTATACTGAAATCTGCTCAGAGCAGGTCTAGGGAACACGAGAGCCAATGAACAGGGAAATCCAGAGGTCAAATATTTTAGAAAATAATTCCCAGAGCAGGTGAATTCTTGCTAGCAAACATATAAACAAAAAGCCATCAAAAGTTATGCAGACTGGGTTTTGAAAATTCTATTGATAAAGTGGCAGCAGGAATTAAATATGCTTATCTCTCCTTCTGGAATATCAGTCAGTGCTTGTAGGAAACAGGAGAACAGGAGAATTACAACATTTGCAACTAAAGAAATCATCAATCATCTGTCACTTTGTGACTGTAGACACATACTGAAAAAAAAAAAAAGAGCTTATATTTATTTTTCAATTGGCCGTATTCGGGAAACAGAAAATAAATTCTTAAAACTCGGCTAAGGAAAGTCTGTAACCAAGTCTGTAACCCATGACTGAGGGCCAGCAGGTGTGCTTTTACAGTAATATGTTTAGCATCAATCAGTTTGGGAAAGAACTAACCCAGAAATGCTTCTCTCTGTCATCCAACTAAGCACAGCAAGCAGTGAACAGAGCTGGGAGAATGCACTCCATGCGGTCCCATGGAGTGATCAAATGGTTTTGAAACTGTTTCTAAAATTTGCCAGGGAATACTGGAAAAGAACCACTTTGCAGCCATGTCTGGAGCACAGTTCAGGGAAATGAGCTGAGCCCCTGGAATCTGGTTTTGTGTGACTTGCTCCAAGCTCCTGACACCTGAAGCATTTGGGATGTGTCTGTTTGACATGCAGGGATCCACCTCCCTACACAGCACTGAAATCCCCCAGGGAGGAAGAGGAGCAATATGAGAACTCACACTCCAGTGCCCTGGGAAGCAGGCACAGAGCACAGGGCAGTGCCAGGCTGGAGGTGCTCCAGGGAGACAGCGCTCCTGCAGGCACAGCCAACCCTGGGAACCACCAAGCCATCCCATCAGCCACCCCACAGCAGGACCAGCTGGCCCTTGGACTTAAATTCACTTCACAAAACCACCTCAGCAAACCAGAGAATGTGGCTTCCTGCCTTGCACATGCCTGGAAAACGCCTGGCTCTCTCCAAACGCCACGGAATGAGCAGGCTGACAATAAACCACAAAAATCTGGTCCCTTCCCACTGATGGGCTGAGGCAGCTCCCTCCTCCAGCCTGCTCTGACTCACAGCATCTGCACCACACTGTTCCAGCAGCAGCAGGCTGGGTTCAAAGGAGGGAACTTGCTCTTTAGCCCATACCACAGGCTCCTCTCTGCATTAATGAACCTCACAGAGCAATTACGTGCAGGGTGCTGCTGTGAGCAAATAATATGGGCAGCTATTACAGACCTCTGTGGCTCCAAATAGAAAGCAGTACTGGGAAGGGGTTTATCCTCACTGTGCTTTCCTTGGTGCATCTGTTCTTTACACTGTTCTTAAACTGAAAGCAGTTTTCAGCCAAAGATTGTTTTACTGTCCCGTTCTCTGCCTTGATTGCTGGGAGAGGCGTCAGCAAGTCACACATTTATATTCCTCTCCCCTGCTTGTGGGCTCAATCATCAAAGGAAATGCATAATGCAGGAAGACTGATGACTTGAAATGGGCCTCGTGAATCCATCTTGATTAAGTGGTCCACGAAGGATCTGCCTTGAAAAGAAAGCCCCTCCAGAAATGAACCGGCTCCTAATTGATACCCTGGACACTATGAGGAGCCAGAACACGAAGTGGGCAGTGCAGGCAGCTGTCAGTGCAGGTAAAACCTCATCCCTTTGTGCTTTACCCTTCTCAAACCTGGAACTTCACTGACTTCCCTGCATCTCTTCTTTCACCCTATATTTCACTGCCTCCCTGTCCTAAACCTCTCCCTCCTCTCTGCACACTGGTGACCCTTGGTGGCAGAGCTGCTTGTGGGACCCCATCCCAGCCCATGGGAATGCACCCACACCTCCAGATTCTCTTTGTATTTCTCTGAGCTCACATTAATTGCTGGCCCTTTCCCTGCAGGTGCCTCCTGTGATGCCTTTGAAGCTGCAGAAGCAGGGCTGAGCTCTGGGCAGGCTGCAGCTCAGCAGCTCAAAAACCACCCTGCAGCCCAGCTGAAAACCTCCCTACCTGTGCTCCAAGCCTGCTCTTTTCCTAAATAAAGGACATTAGAGAGTCTCCTTGAAGACAGACATGTTCCTGAGAAACAGTGCTGTTTTCTCTCCTCATGCTGCATCTTCTGAGCTCTCCAGATCTCCCCCTGAGACTGGCAAACTCAGCTTTGAAAGAGGAGAGGGAAAACCACCCCTTTCTCTTGAATTGCCTGGAGAAGGCTTGTTGGCTGAAGCTAGCAGAGCCCCCTCATCCCAGGAAGGGATATTAGGTTTTTAAAGTCCTTTTCTGTCTGGGATGAAGAGACTAGAGTCTGCTTTTTCTTTTCTTTAATTGGTTACACACTGAAATATTCCTTTTCAAGCCAAAAGCATTTAAGCAATTCACCCTGAGCTTGGGTGGGTGCCACAGAAACCTGTGGCAGCCTCGGGAAACTGGCCCAGCTCTGTTGAAATGCATGACTTGCAATGCCAGACTACTTCCTCGTAGCAGATTTTATGATTATAAGAGACTTTGCAAAGCAAAATTTTTGGTTCTGAACGGCGGCAGATCAGCTGAGTGAATACAAAGTGGCTCCTGTCATTTCAAGGGACACCAGTGACTTACTGCAGGGAGCAAGAAATGGAGTGTTTCCAGAAAGAGCACCTCTAATACACCAAATTATCTTCAAGCTTAACTTCTCCAGTGAAGCATCATTCCTCACTCCCATCACTTTGTATTACTAAGGAGGGTATATCAAAAAAGAGCCCATCTGCTCCAGCCTCATTCCAGTGTGCCTTCCAGTGGGGGAGGGTTTCTTCTCCTCTGCAGTTATTAATGTGTCAAATCCCATTGGGCAGCAAAACCTGGGAGCCCCCACTGTGACTTAGAAGTAGGTGAAGAAAGGGAAAAGAAAGCCAGGAGAGGAGAAGGGGGCACCATCAGACAGCTGCCCAAGCCTGCAGCTTGATGGGTGCTTTGTCCTGTCTACAGATACAACACAAACCAAGAGAGGTGAGAATCCAGACTTTAAGCACAAGGGGTGGGAGATGAACAGCAACTTTTCCTTGGTGCAGCTCTGCAGGTTTTCTTTGTGATGTTATTTGCCCAATCCTGCAGCTGCAGCACATTCTGGATACAAATGACCACACACATTGTCAGAAGGCTCAGTCCAGGCAGAGGAAGGGATGTTCTGTGTGGATGTTTGTGCATTAGAGAGCTTTCAGGGCATAAACTGATTTAAAGGTTTGGGAAATGCCCCTGCAGTGGCAGATGCCATGAATTCAATCAAAGATATGATTAAGGGACCTGATCACAGTTTACAAGGACCAAAAACATCAGTAATGGAACATTTTGTCTAGCAAACAGAAGCATAAATCTGGTTGAGGAAGCTGAAGCTAAGCATGTTCTGACTAGAAAAGAGCAAAAATGAAGTCACTATGGATTTTCACACCACCACTTGCCAGGTGACCTGGGGTAATGGCTTAGGAGACTGAAAATGGCTGAGGAAACCTGTTAGTTTAACACAATTTTGCTGAAATTTAAGCAAATACATTTTCCCTTTCAATAGCTGCAATACAATCTGTCAGTTACTCACCTGATGCTCTGATTTTTTTAAGCCACAGTAAGTCAGTCATGTTTTTGAGCTCTTATTAACTACTGCAAAAATCCTCCCAAAGTTGCTGTTCATATTCTCCTGTGTGGGCATTTTTTGTATCAAACCAGATAATTTTCTTATACATGAGATTCTTAAGTTCAAGCAAAATTTAATTCAGGGCACTGCTATGTCTTTTACTTTCAGTAATTCAGATGAGATAATATTGTATGGGGTTCTTCTGCTTGATAATTTTTGAATCAGGACAGAAAAGCTGTTTGGAAGTGAAAAGCAGAATTTTCACTGATATTGTCTTTCTCTGCACAGAAAATTAATTTGTCCCATGAGCCTACTTGCACCAACCTCTCAGGAAGAAGAAAGGTCAAACAGGCATAATTTTAGAACCCTGAAAGTAACTTAGGACATATTTTTCTAATAGAAGAATATAATTTTTGCAAGACCAGGCATCTTGAGTTCTTGCCAGATGAGAAGGAGATGCTGTACACATCCTTCTGGAAACTCCACGAAGCAGAGTTTCAAATGCACACCTCAGTCTTGCTGGCCTTGTTTGTGCCACCAGTCAGCAGCACCTCAGGGGGTAGGGACAGCACTGGGAGCTGGGGGGGACTCAGATAAACACTGCAGCTTTCAGGCTGATGGGAGACAGAAGTACAACATTTAACTGCAGGCAAGCAGGGAATGGAGCCATGGGCACACGGCCAGTGGCACAGGTGTCACTGTGCTGGGGCAGTGGCACAGGTGTAACATTGTGCTGGGCCAGTGGCACAGGTGTGACTGTGCAGGGGCAGTGGCACAGATGTGACTGTGCTGGGCCAGTGGCACAGGTATCACTGTGCAGGGGCAGTGGCACAGGTGTCACTGTGCAGGGGCAGTGGCACAGGTCACACTGTGCAGGGGCAATGGCACAGGTGTCACTGTGCTGGGGCAGTGGCACAGGTCTCTGTGCAGGGGCAATGGCACAGGTGTCACTGTGCAGGGGCAGTGGCACAGGTGTAACACTGTGCTGGGGCAGTGGCACAGGTGTAACACTGTGCTGGGGCAGTGGCACAGGTGTGACTGTGCAGGGGCAGTGGCACAGGTGTAACATTGTGCTGGGGCAGTGGCACAGGTCTCTGTGCAGGGGCAGTGGCACAGGTGTCACTGTGCAGGGGCAGTGGCACAGGTGTCACTGTGCTGGGGCAGTGGCACAGGTGTCACTGCAGGTGCAGGTACAGACCCTGCCTGGGCACCACAGACCCAGCCACACGTGCTGCAGGTGTGGATGTCCTGCCCTGGGGATGGCGAATTTGGGAGGGTTCCTCTGCACTCTGTGCCCCCAGTGTTGGTCTCACATTGCTGAGTCTCAGCCCTGGTGATGCAGAAGTTCTTCCTTCTGGCTTTTGGGTGCAAAAAAATCAAAGCTGCCCATCCAGCCCAGGGGTGAACTGGATAAACCCAGCACACCCCGTCTGACTCCTGCACGAGCCACTCTGCTGACAAAAATGCTGTGGGAAATGATGATGCCCAATGATTTTTGCTTTTTTCTATATTTTAGAGATATTATTTTATATATTTATATAATATAATACATAAATATATAATATATAATATATAATATATAATATATAATATATAATATATAATATATAATATATATAACATATATTATATATTATATTACACATTACATATTACATATTATATATTATCTATTATATATTGTATATTATATATTATATATTATATATTATATATTGCATTATATATATTACATTATATATAACATATAATGCATTATATATTACATTAATAGAATATAATATCCAGTAATATAATAGATATTATTTATATTTTTATTTTATCTATATTATTTCTATGTA
Organism: Acridotheres tristis; assembly: GCA_037013685.1. Classification (NCBI taxonomy): domain Eukaryota; kingdom Metazoa; phylum Chordata; class Aves; order Passeriformes; family Sturnidae; genus Acridotheres; species Acridotheres tristis. Next base: position 5,831,061 of record CM072900.1, read on the forward strand.
TATATTTAAAGAGAATACATTTTATATACTCTCTATTTTCTTTACACGTGTATTTGTAACTTTGTGGTTTATTGTATCTCTGGCTAGTTTTCCCAGGTACTTTCCCATACCTTTTCCCTAGGCAGAAAGAAAAAACACATCCCAAGGCCCCAATCCAATCTTGGTTCTTTCTGGGAGCTGAGGCTGAAAAACAGCTCTTCAAGGCACATTTTCATAAACAAAGTTTAGTTTCCATCTGAGGGGAGAGGATTTAGAGATGGTTGAACAGGGGGAAATTGCATCACCTCTTGTGCTCCTAATTGATGATTTTTGTCAATTATACTAATTTGCTAAACTTATAACACTGTATTCACCCTGTGGGGTGGTGAGCATTTTGTGGACATTTTTCCATACCTGCCCCTGGAGGCCTGCAATAAAGAACAACCTTTATATTACATCCTATCCTAATATTTTCTTGAAAGTGTGTTGTTTTATTTCTGGGTTCCTTAAGGCATCACTGGTAACCTCCACCAGCCATCAAAGGGAAACTAACATAGCCAAACTCAGTGCTGACACAGGTGATGTAGAATGGCACAGCAAAAGCTGCTTACCTTCCCTAATCAACACTGTTTTTATCTTTACTTTTTCCTGCTACCCCTGCCATCAGCAATCTTGTACACTTATCTATTCATCTTAAAAAAAAAAGACCATGAGCATTTGCTGAGAGAACTACGTGGACTAATGCACCAGGAAAGAAAAAAGAGGCTAAAGCACTGTATGTGGCAGCTGTCTTTCGTACATTTCCTTTAAAGACAGGTCACACAAATGCCACTTATTTAATGACAAGGATTTTTCTCTGCCCAAGAGAGCTGATGCTCTCCCAGTGCTGACAGCAGTCAGCTCACATCCATGGTGCAGGACAAACAGATACACAAAGCCAAGGTTATGGGCAAAAAGCCTGAACATCAAAAGAAAGGAATCCCAGAAGTTTCTAAGCTTTTTCCTCTGATAGTATTGACTGCATTTTTTTTTCCTCTTTGTGGTTGCTAGAACTGATGATTTCAAAGGCTAAGAACAAAGCTTAGAAAAATAAGACTCACAGAAACAAACAGTTTTAAAAGTTTCCAAATCTTTTGAGTTCCAGAGGGGAAGAGAGAGAGAGAATGACTGCAAACCCTCAGTGCCAGTGCACCTGACAAATATCCAGGCTAGCTCTGGTAAAAGCTAACTGGGGTAGCTCTGATGGGTACTGGTTAAAGACCAGGATTTCATCATTTTGAAAAGCCATGAACAGTGCCAAATTTGGCCTGAGGAGAGGCAGGGATGCTCACAGAAACCCTTCCCCTGGCAGTCACACCTTCATGGGATGGGCAGAGCTGGGGAGACAGGACAAGCTGTGTCTTTAGCAGGCACAGCAGGTTCAGAGAAGGATGTTTGCCCATAGCCTAAGGTGCAGAATGGTTTCATTTTGTTTGTGAACACGAAATATTATTGTCTCACCTTGGCAACAGCAATTTCACTGAAAAAGAAAGCTGTTCCTGCTAGGAAATACCAGCTTTCACTTGCTGCTGTCAAATCCTGCTCAGCACTTTACTACAGCTCACCCAGAGCAACTGCTGGGCAAGCACAGCAAGGTTAATGCAAGGCAGTGACTCTGCTCGTGGACTGGCTGTGGCCAGACAGGGAATTCCTCCATTCCAAAATGTGCCTATGGATGATTTTTAACGACCTTATTCAGCCTGTGCATTGCCTTGCAAACTTGTTTTGCATTCCTGATGGAACACCAGTTTGAAGCTGCTGCAACTGGGCAGAGGTGTGCTGCTGCTTGGGTTTTCTGGCTGTGTATAGCTCTGAACAAGCATATAGCTAAAAAAAGGAATTTAAGTGGGGTTATCCGGAAATGTTTCCCAATATTTGTTTCTAATGTGTCATTTCCATAAGAATATTCCCATTTTTCCCTGCCCAGGTAGGTTAGGCAGAAGGCAGGAGTTGGAAATTCCTCCCCTTCCTCCAGCTAGTGCAGGAAACTTGGTGGCTATGAACCAGCTGAGGATTCCTTTGACCTGGTCTTCACACAGAGAGTCCTAAAATCAGGACTGCCTCAGCCAACATAGGGCACAAAAAATAACTCATTTGGAAACCCAAGACATGCCGGTTTTAGCTCTTAATTTATTCCCTGAGGACTCAGTGCTCCAGAATGAGCCAGTTCCTCAGAGCAGGGCAGTTTTCCAGGCACGAGGGTATGTGTGTGTGTGTGGGCAAGGCACGCCCTGTCATCCTGGGACATGTCTGCAGGGGAAAATTGGGGGTGTTTAAGGTCTACCACTATGAGTGTGAGTCAGTGGGAATAAATTACAGCACGTTACACCCTCTGAAGGCTCTAATCCAGCAATGAGATGTCCTCAGAAGAGGGTAAACCTCGCTGTGATCTCTTGGATCAGAGCATTCGCACCAGGGTTTAACCCTGCCACATGCCAGCTTCTGCCAATCTCTCATAAAATCCCTGGCCATCCCCATCGAGGGAGGATTTGCTGTCCTTCCTTGCTGCCCTGTGGTCTCAGAAATGTGGGATCTTCAGAGCCTTTTTGCCATTCTCCTTGCTAAACCCATCATCCATTAGCTCTTATATGGGTGCAGCAAATTACAGGAACTGATTTGGCTTCTGGTGTCTCAACCTGCCCATGTTGTTCTGGCCTGGAAAGGGCCTTCTTAACCTTGAGGGATGCCAGAATGTTTTTTAAAACAGTTTTCCCATGTTGTCTGACTATCCCTTACTCTTTTTTCTTTTTTTAAGTATTTCCCTCTCTGACTTTTGGCCCTTGTGTGATGCTGGGTTTAAAGGAGGAGGAAAGACCAAAGGTAAAGTTTGAATTCCTTTCACTCTGCTCCTTCTGCCTGGAATCCAAGCTGCTTGGCAAGCACACCAGTGGATTCTGGTGGTCCTATCAGACACTGTGGGACCCAAAGCCCCCTCCACTGAGCTGCAGAATGTCCCTGCAGAGGGGCTGGAGAAATGAAAAGCCTTTTGCTCTAAGTTAATTATTTATAACCCATATTGGCTGAGTATGCAACCTCTTCCAGCCAGCTCTGTCCTCAGCATTTGTGCAAAGACTGAGAAAACACATTAAAGATGGGACAAGTGTATTTTCTCTGGGTGAAGGTGGGGGAGCATGGTGTCCTAAGACAGAAGGAAATGTCCTTCAAATCTCCTACACCTGAGTGTTCAGTTCACCTCATGCCTTTCATGCATTTATCCTTATGAAACTGTGCAGAGAGAAGAGGTGACATTCTCATTCAGCCTTCCATGTGGGTGTACATAAAATTTCACAGACATGCTCACTCCAGTGACTCCAGCTCATTTTCCTGCTTAACTTTAATGAAGGGCCTTTCATAAACATCCAGGACCTGGGTTATAGCAAATAATAATTTTTTTTAAAATTAGCAACCGAAGTTATTGGCTGCTCTGTAGTTTTGCATGTCTGCCCCTGCACAAGGTAACATTTTTATCTCTGTAATTACACGGTGGGCAGCCAGCACGGGGTGCAGGGTCAGTACAGGGCACTGCAGGGTAATGATGTGGCCATTTCTGCCTGGTAAATTACAGAGTTATCTTGGGACTGAGAAAAGGAGAAGGGCAGCAACCGCTTGACTAATTGGTAGTTTAAAGTTTAATTACCCCAGAGCTGACGTGCAGCCTCCCAGATGCAGCTCTGTGCTGAAAGAACAGGTCCAGAGCTGCACCCACATGGCTCAGCCCCCAGGGACACAGGAGTACCAGGGGGAGCAGCCTCAGCCCAGACTGCCAACAGCCCCCCATCCTCTGCTGGGCATCTCCTGGATGGATGGACACATTTGGGCAGGAGAGGGTGGGAGCTCTGCTGTGGAAAACCTCCATTTCTATCTCTTACCTCTCCCTTAATCTCCCTTGGCAAAGAAATTTTCCATCCTCCTGTGAGACTTGCTCCAGGAAGGTGGCCCTGCCACTGCCCAATGCTGCTCTGTCCTCAGGCAGCACCTCCCTGCACTAAAGGGAGAATCCTTTCCTTAAAGAAATCTTTGTATTCAGTTCTGTCCCTAGAGCCATGACAGTCAGATTTCATTTAGCACCGAGGGGGAGTGAGGAAATGACTTTGGTCTTCATCTGTCATCCAGCCAAGGTCAAACCACCACAAAACCCCAGCACACTTGGAAATACCCTGCAGATAATCTTTTTGGTTCAAGAGAGAAAATTCCAAAAGGGGAGCACAGCAAAAGAGTTTGTTTTTTTTTTTACCTAAAAGGTGGATGAGAAAAAGGGTACACAGCTCTGTAATTATAAATATAGTGCTTTATGAAACTGTGAGATAGTAAAAACCCCCATCAATTAGGGAAACTCACCATATTTGCCAGAATGTAGTGGTACCCATTCCCATTTTTTTCAAGCTTGATGATCTGCAAGGTAAAAACCAAGGATAATTAGCAGACATCAACTAAGGAAGAAGAACTTCAATTACCTGAGTTATCTGCCCTTTCTCACTCTTATTTTTCCTTGCTGAGACTATTCAGCTGTGAGCAGGAAGACATAGCAAAAGAAAAGTTCACAATCTTATTAGAGGATGGCCAGAGTTTTCAAACATGATATCTGAGCAGCAAATCTGAAATTAGACAGGACAAGATCCCTAAGAACATTGTATAGGCAGGGAGAGAAAACAAACAAACCAACCTGTTTCCTACAGGTTTGGGGGAGAAAAAAAAAGCCTTAACAAGATTTGTATTTCAGACACCAAAGGAACAAATGGGGAGTTGGAGTACATGTGTCCTATGAATGCAGCTGAAACATTAAGCAAGACTAGAGAGCATTTTTGCACATCCTCCAAGCTCAGCCCCTGCTGCAAACATCTGTCTGGGAGAAATGGCTGCAAGTTTAGGTTATGGGTAAATTTTTCAGCTTTAGTGCACCAATGTAGTTTCAAACTACATCTCCAGAATGAAGCCATTTGGACAAGACACAGAGTATTCCCCTGCATGTTCATTGAGATAATTTATAGATTCATATGCATGGTGTCCCAGTATATGTGCTTTGCCACTTACTCCTTTGTCTCTGACAATTCAGAGTCAGGTTTTTGCTTTCTTTTATCAACACAATTTCCTACCAATCTGTAACAACTGAGTTTTTATATATTTTTATGTTTCCCTTTCTTTTTTCTTTTTCACCTGTTAGAGATTTGCCTGTAACTGGAGGGAGCAGAGGCACTGATCAGATGGCACTCATCTTTTTCTCCCTTGATTCAAAAAGAGTACAGAAAGAATACTAGACTAGAAAGTCTAGTATTCTTTCTGACTTCATTTTTTTTCATTGAAATTCCACTCTCTTGATTTCCAGCAGCACTGTTAAATTCTTACTAGTTTACTAGAGTCAGATACCATCTGCATTTGAGCCACTCTACATACAGAAAGAAGAAAGTGAAAGAAAAGGCCCAAACCAACATGCCCTCAAAGCCTGTACAAACACAAGATTTGCCAGTTTCTGAGAGAACTGTGCTGTTTCCATTATGTTTCTTGGCTGGCAACGCTACCTCTTATTTCCATTGTCATATGAATTGATTCCCAATTGCTGCCTGCATTGCCAAAGTGCAGGCAAAATCTGCACAAACTGCAGTGAGGACAGAAAGATCCTCACAGCCAGAATGATCATAAAACCACTGCTGTGTCAGATCCAACCACAAATCAGTCTACCCAGGACTTCTCTCTGATACCAGGCTGGCAGCAGGTACTTGAGAAGTGTCAGATGAGGGCAGACACTGATCCTCCCCATGGGACAGCACTCCCAGATTATCATGAGCAGCCATTTAGGGATTTCCAAATGGATTATAAATGAGCTGACACTTGCTCTGTGCAACTGGTTCGTCTGCCTTAGCCCTTCTCTGATGAAGTGCTCTTGTCTGCATAATAAAACTCATCTGGTTCCCAGCATTAACGTGGGGGTGGCAATTAACTCCAGTGAAGGCTTCATTTAGAAGCAGTTCCTTACACAGATAATGCCAGCTCCACCAGCTTCCCTGCACAGGATCCCTCAGTGTGGCTTCTGCTGAGGTGTCTGGAGCTCTCAGGAAAAACCTCTCTCTACCTAAAGCTATGAAGATATATACCTCATTATGGATGGTTTTCTGAGCATCTTCCACTGCCACATCTAAGAGGCAAAACCAGACCAAACTTGTCCCTTTCCATTCATCAGCTGAGACTGACCTTTGCAGCAAGTCCCAGACCTTGTAGGAGGAAGGAGGATCTCTGGTGCACTGGGATGTCTAAGAATTATGATCCAATTCCCCTTTTCTCCAGTGTCAACAACAGCTGGCATTGGCTCCTTCAGCCCCGAGTCTCCTTTGCTATTTTATGAGGTGTCAGAGCTGATGAACCAGAGAGGGCTGCCATCCAGCTCTGCCTGAGCTGTTCATCTTACAGCCCATCCTCCTGAATTATGAAGCTCGTTTCCTGTGTTTTACACAGTTATTTGTGATCTTAATTTATTTTAAAATGCTTGCTCAGTCCTAATGTGTCCGGACAGCAGTAGCAAGCTGAGGTTATAATAACATTTATCACTCCTCCTGACTGTGGTGAGAGGCTGTGCTGGGCTGCATGCTGATTGCTCACTTGGGCCACCTAGGTTTCATTACCCATTTCTTAATGGGCGAGTTTGACATCTATTAGAGAGAAATCCTCTCAGAGTGAAACACTGGCAGAGGAGAAATTCCAGTTACTCATTTTAATGAGAGACAAGGAAGAAACAATAGAGAGCTTTGATGGAACACAACCCACCAAGTACTTATCCCATTAAGGATACACAGCACAACCCCACGGCAACCTGCCCTGATCCAAGGCCTGGCTCACAAATGACAGGTACCCTGGCAAAGATAAATCAAACCCTTGAGACATGACACAGAGAAATCTCCCAGAGAGAAATCAGGTAATTTTTAACACACGGAGCACTGGCTACTCCACAGCTGCAGTCACCAGAGTGTGAGGGCTGCCTTGCTGGAGTCACTGGTGTTATTGGTGTTTTGTGTATGGAGCAAAAATGAAAAGCAGCAGTGTGGGTGTGAGGGGCACAGGTGCTGGACAGCCATCGCCAGCTCTCCTGCTCACCATGGAGCACAAATCACAAATCCTCTGCCACCAAGAGACAGAGACAGGCTTGTCAGGGAAGAAGATAAATGAATTGAAATGTCCCCAGGAGGCTGAGACAGCTCCTGGAATAAGTCAGACAGTCAGAGGGACAGGGCAAACAGCACAGTGACATTCCCACAGAGGCTGCTGGTGTGGTGAGCTGAGAGACCAGCCAGCAGTAAGAGCCCAAGTTACAGTCCCAGCTGAATTTCACATGATAATGAGCTGAACACTATCTTTGACTCCCTCCAGTCATCTGTACACTGTGAAAAACCTGGCATCACTTTCTCACACTGGGACAACTACCTCTGCTCTCAGAAATCCTGGTGGACTTGGAACAAGAACGTGAAAAAGGGTGAAAATGGACTACACAGGCCTGAGAAAGTTGTTCTTAGCCCTGTCCCTCACAGGAGTGTTACCTGCCAGGCACAGATGTCTGCTGGAATTGCTCTGTAATTTTTGTAGTAAAACACAGCTTTGTACCTCTTCTCCCTGGGAACAGATATTTTTTATAGCATTGCAAAACAAATAATCACAGTATCTGGATTTTTAGTGTTCGTACAAATAGCTTTTCCTATACCTAGGTTTAACTCTTGCTCCAGTTATGTGAAGAAATTTGAAAGAAAGACTTATTTTCCTGCTCAGGTCAAGAAGAATAGATAAAACTTGACTATACAGCTTAACATTCTGTTAGACAAACCAAGCTAAAAAACCCGACACTATTAACCCTAGGAATTTGATTTACTCTAAAGAAAAGCCAAGTTCACTGCCTAAGTCTTGTCCAAAATTTTGTTCAACTGCAGCTGCTCCATAGCCAGAGAGAGGATTTTACCCTCTGGAATAACCTGTTTTCTCTTCCATGAATGTGACCTTTGCTTTGAGGTTGCAACCTGCTCTCTGCTTTGTTATTCCACACAACAGAGGAGCACCCAGAGACCTCCAGCAAGGATGGATTGTGCTCATCACTGAGCTGTGCATCTGGTGAAATGTCAGTCCCTGTCCCAGACAGGGAGCAGCTCAAGTGTGAGACAGGAGATGACAGGTACCTTAGATAAGGAAATGTGTGAAGCATGAGGTAAGAGCTGATTATGAGGAGTAAAACAGTGGAAATTGCAGGGTCCTTTCCAAACCCTTCCAGTGGTTGTAGGTGTGAGAGGGAAAGGTCTTGTGGCTGGAGTTGAAGTGTGAACTCAGCCCACCCCTGGACTTGTATTTGTCTCCTGTCCACAGAAATCCATATTCAGGACAGAGGTACCATAATCCTTCTGTCCTGCTGGCACAGCTGTGAGAATTTGGTGCAGCACATGGAGGCTGGAGGAGCAAGAATCTGGCAGTGCCAATTCACACCTCCACCTGAACTCAAAAACTGGAGACTCAGCAGCATCAGGAGGTGCCACATCTTGTACACAGGACTTGGAGGAATTAGCACAAAGCAAACCCATTGGGGAGCAAGTGGGTGTAAAGGGCTCAGCAAAGGAGTCAAACAAGTACAGAACATGGAGCAGTGGAGCTCACTCAGCATGAATTCATGAGAGCTGTACTATTCCTGCAGCTTTACTGTTTTCACAATAACATAACAGAAATACCTGCAAGCCCAGCGACTGCAAGGCACACACCCCAATTCCAGTGAGAGCCACAAGGTGACAAGCATCAGGTAAGAATGGGACAACTTCTCCAGGGAGAAACAACCCTTCCCAGCTTGTGTGCAAGACCCCTCCCAGCAGGCCCACACCAGCACAACCTTGTTAAGGATGATGTTCAGCCTCTCAGATTCGCAGTCCACCACCACCAGCCTTTCCTTCTTCTTCTCCAGCTCCTGGAAGAGCAGTCGGTAGCCCTCCTCTGTTGTTGTCAGGATGTTGACAGCTGTCACCTGCCAGTTCTTCTCAGCTGCAGTGTCCAGCACTTTCTGCAGGACTGACAACCCTAGGGTGGGAAGAGAAGGGGGAGAGCCGGGTTTTAGCTGTGCAAAGGCATCTTTCCATCCTCCTGACAGCCTGTGTAGCTGCCTCGAGCCAGGCTGGAGACAGAGTCACGAGAGTGCAGCAGAGCCACAGAGAGCAGCTAATAGTCTAGATCTGACCCAAACTCAGCTGGGCTAGAATTAATGACTCCTGCTTTTTCTGTCATAGCACAGATGATTCTAGGACTAATTTTCCCTTGTAATTGGCAAATCAGTCTCGTTGATCAGGCCCTGCTGTGGGATACAGATAAGAACTCTAATCCTTGTCTTTCTGTCTGTCACTACCCAAATAACTTGATTTCTCTCGGCCATAGTTTCCTTCTCATCTTTGATCTGCTTAGGCTGTGTGCTCCTAGGGTTAGGGACACCCTCAGCAATTACAGCACACTGTCACACTCAGCACCCTTCTCTCTTGGCAGCATCTCATCTGGACACCATTACTGTTAGAATTATGTTGCCTAAATTGCATGCACAGCCTTCCAGAGGAGATGCACATAGAAATTCTCTGGAATTGTTTTGGACAACCCTAAACAACCCTGTGCTTTTGGAATATTCAGTGTGCCCATGCCTCATGAGAACAGAAAGCAGGTGGGATGCTTTCATACCTTCTCCTTGTCACTAAAGCCCATCCTGTCCCTTCAGGGGATAATTATAACTATCAAGACAGAGATGTGAATCACCTTACCTCTGCCCTATCCTCCACAAGTCTGCTTTGCTTGCAGCCTCCAAGCCTGGGGCTTAAAACGCATCTGAGAACTGGCAAAACTGAATCATGGAGCAATGAGCTCTCTAGCCCTGTTTGAGGTTTAGAAAGTTAGGTATTATCTTCCATTACCCCACAAAGGTTTTTGTGCTTTTATGTGGAAAACTGACGTGCACCGACATGGGGAATTTGAAGTTTTCCAAGCTGCCTGCCAGAAACACACATTTTACACCTGGCTCTGGGCTTAGGTGAGACCTGAGTGAGTGTTCATGTTTATAAACTCGGGACTCAGTGGCCTGGAGTTTGACAGACCAGTTCAGCATGGGACCTATTGAATAGAAACAATTTCCCCATTTCAAATTCCAAACCATTTGCACATCAAGTATTTCCCTCGTGTTGATGGGGCTCAGATCTGACCCCATGAACACACACAGGGTGATGCTTCGTTTAGATCAAAGCTCACCTTCAGCAGCAAGGGATATTAGAAGAGAAACAGACAACAGGGAAGGCATAGATTGACCCAGGACCAACAAGTTTTGGAGGTAAAGACTCTTTCTAGACAGTGTTTCACTGCCTGGTGACACAGCTGTGACTCACCCCGGTCAGCATCATAGATGTACACGAACTTCTGCCAGCTGTAGTGCTCGATGACACTGATGAGAGCATCCTGGAGCTCGGGGCGCAGCTGCAGCACAAACTGGTTGGAGGTTTCCACAGGGAAGCTCGGGGTGATGAAGCAGACGTGGAGGGCCCCGCAGAAAGACGTGAGCATGTTCACTGTCCTCCTCTCATAAAACCCAAAGATGGCATAGACGCCCTTGGAGAACTGTGAGCAGACTGCAGGAGCAGAGGGAAAGGTTGTGAGGGCAGAAAATCAAGGAGATTTCTCAGCAATATCACCAAAACAAACCTTTTCCCTGCGATAAGCTGCAAGCTCTCTCTGGACTGGATAATTTTCCCCCAAGTGGGTGGGTTGGTGAAGGCAACCTGTGAAGAACAGGGCTTGTGGCTGTGGAGTGCCCTGCCCTTGGCCTCCACAGACCTGCTTTACTTTCCGTAGGAAGAAATCACTCAAAAGAATGAAATCAGTGTCCCCAGGGCTCCACTGAAGATTTTTTCTGCTTCTGGAGTAAAATGGGTTATCTGAACATGGGAACCCCTCAGCAGAAAGAGGTTACTGCAGCCCTGGATGCATTCCTGGAGCAGAAGGAAAGCACAGCAGCACGGGCTTTGTGGCCAACAGCTCCAGAGGGAAGCCATGGCTGAGGAAACTACTCTGAGAAGGCAAAAGTTCACCAAGGTTCAGCACAGCTCCAGGGGGATCTGTCCTGGGGCATGAGCTGCTGGCTCTAAGTCAGAGCCTGTGACACCAGGAGGGTGTTGGTACTTGGGAACACAACTTTGGCAGCTTCTGTTTTCCTCATAAAGCCATGGAGACAGGGCTGTGAGCCCAGTGAGGTATCAGCAGTGTCCTGGGAAGTGTCTGCCAGGAGGACACGCTGGGTTCCCTCCAGGTGTCTGTCTGTCCTCACCCCCTGTGCTGTGCAGGGAGGGCTCCCTTGGGTTGGAGCCCTTCTCTGGAGAGCACTTAATGACATCGTGGGAGCTGCTGGGAAAAGGCCTCAGGATCTCAGTGGGACAGAGAGTTCACCCTTTGGGTTGTAAAACTTAGCCCCTGAGACAGTCAGGCTCATTTAATATCACCCCTGTTTTGGCACATCCCAAGTTACCATCAATAAATCTCCAGGCTGGAGGTGGTGGCAGTGACAGCACTTCTCCTGTGTCAGAGCTCTTGTCACCAGTGTCTTCTCCTCTTGTCACTGACTCTGAAGACCTCTGGCTGTGACATTTATACTGACTCGACACTTCACACATCTCTTGCCTGCTCTCCAACGTGAGTGCAGGCTGAGGAGTTGGATGTGACATTGGGACATTCTGGGGTCCCTCTGCTCTGCTAGGGAATCCCCTGACCTGATTCCTGCTGCCAGTTCCAAAACCTCTGCACGTGTGGCTGGAGACAAGGCTCCTAAACACGAGCATCCTTAGCTGGGCTCCATGTGAGCTCTGTCCCTCCAGCAGGGACCCAAAGTCAATCCCGGCTGGCTTACAGCCATCCTGGAAAATCCTTGTTCCTCACTTTGCTTCTGCCAGCACCAAACATTCGGAGGGAAGAGCAAGGAATCCCTTCCCGCTGTGCAAAGCAAGTCCCTGCTCCCATCTCACCCCCGAAATGAAGCACCCAGGCTTCGTGGTGCTGCTGAGAGCTGAGAACGGAATCTTGTAAGACTGAAGAAATTTTATGTTTTGTCTTGGAGCTGAGCCCAGTTTTTGGGCATCCCAGTCCCACAGTTTGCTCACAGGGTCACTCATCCTCTTCTCACTGATTAGCACCTGTGATCTCAGCATTTTCCTCCCACAAGGGAATTTGCTGTTCTGCAGGGCAGGGATGCCTCAGAAAGCCCGAACTGAGACGGAAATAACCCTCTGTTCTCTTTATTTTCACAGCAGTGCCTCTCTTTGCAATCAGCAATTGTGTCTGTATCAGCTGGAGTCACTGCCCTCATCATGAGACTGACACATTCAGGAAGAAAAGTAGCAGATACAGATGGAAATAGTCTGAGCATCGTTTCCATGTGACTGGAGCAGTGGTTCTAATGAACGGTGCGAGATACCATATGTGAGAGATCAGAACTTGATCTCCAGAGACCCAGGCTTCAGCCTCCCTGAATGATTAAAGAGACATTTTCAGGACAGCTGAACAATCCACTACAATTAATAATCCAGACAATAAACTTAGCTGGCTTGGTTTGTTTTACACAAGGCATGGTTTCCTTGGATTTTCTTTTCTATTCAAAAGGAATCTATCATTTTTCATGGTTTTTTTTTTTTTAGCTCTGTGGCTCAGTCACGCTCAGGATTCCCTCCTACACTGTTCTGAGACATCATCAGTGCCAGCATTTGAAACAGATTGTACCAAAGACAACTGGGAGAGTGAACATTCTTTATCATTAGTAAGTTTGGAAAGAACCCTGACTTGCTTTGTACTTGCAAAATAAGAGGGGCCATGGACAAGGCAGATAATTTGAAAAAAAAAAAAAATCTTGCCAAGAGTTATCTCCCAAAGAATAACAAAGAAACTCTTGTGTCAGTTAATCTGGAAAAATGAAGAGTGAGAGCTGTAGCCACCTTTCTGGGACTGAACTTGGCATAATGTAAAAGCAGTGGCTGCAAAATTATGTAAATCTCAGGACTATTTTAAATTACAGATGCTCCATATGAATTTACATAGCAAAATTAAAAAGAATTTACTTGCTTGTTATTTAATACACTAAGAGATTGTTGGAACTTCCTTACATTTCCTTCCATCGTTTTATGAAGCAAATTTGTTCTCATTTTTTAATGAGAACAAATAATGAGAACATTATTTTGTTCTCAGTTGATTGCTCTGCAACTTTCTAATAATCTACTACTAAGAACTGTAAACCTTAAGTAGAGGAAGCAAATATTTTAAGCTTCGTTTCTGTAGTGACAAGCAGTCACTAGCCTCTGACTGATGGATTTCTAAATAGATTAAGAAACATAAAAGGGATGAAGATTGTGCTGGAATGGAAGGTGCAAGTTGAGCTCTTCTGGTCACTTGTCTGGTGACAACATCACCCTTTGCAATCCTTGTGCTGGCTATCTGTGAGCAGCTGGCCCCAGCCCAGCCCTTCCTGCAGAGGAGAGCTGCAGTCAGCCTGGAGACCAGCTCCAGCAGCTGAATTTGGACAGTTCCACCTCCAGCTCTCTCCTGCAGGCAGAATCTGGGTGAAATCCAACAGAGTGAATGCTTGCCTATCCCAGGATGTGAGCACGAGTGAGGAGGGTTTGCTTGCATGCAGAAGCAGACATCTGTGGCTGTTTGCAGATGCTGCAGGGTGGGAAGGACAGAGAAAATGTCAGTTCTGGGCTGTACCTGTCTCGTATCTTACACTGAATTTGTAATTTATGACAGAAGAGTTTCCCTCTAAAGTAGCCCTGGGAAAATATAGTCCATAATGATTGATAACTGTGGCAACTACTCCTGTGTTCTCCCTGATCAGTCTTGTTTAATTATCATTTTGGGATCTGTGGCTGAGGCATTCCCAGTGTGTGCTGTACCAGGCCCCATGGACACCTCATATCCCTCCTTCTCCAGGCACAGGATTTCTCCCTGAGATCTCTAGTGAAATTAGGTAAAAACAGAGGCATTAACAAGATTGTCACCTGGTTCTGCTGAAGAGACAACCCAGTGACAACCACCTGCTCTCTGGATAGGGTTGCAGCCAGGTGAGGTGAGAGCTCACTGACTGCTCTAAAACCTTTTCTAACCTACAGCAAAAATCAAAATAGTTTGTAAGTTAGTTAAAAAGTGGCTGATGTGGTAGAACAAGCAGGGGAGGCTGCCCCTCTACCCCTGTGGAGTGGAAGCCGTCAGGGAGCTGATGTGTCCTTGAATTCAGATGAGGAAAAAGGCATCTGTGATTCACTCATTCTTGGAATCCACAGTCTAGGATCTCTTGTCCTGCAATGTTTCTCAAAATTTCTTTTTTCATATGGAAATAGTCAAGGTAAAGAACGTACATCAGACAGAAACATTGATTTTACTGAAAGCACACACATGAGAGGACACCTATTTGGGGAGCTGAAGAGAGGCAGCTCTGGCCATCTTTGCAGATGCTTCCAAGAAAAAGAAAAATATATCAGTAAACACATCAACACTCACAATTTCAAATTGCACATTTTCTCTGTGGAAGAGGAAAGCAAAAGAGGTGTTTTGAGTCAGTAAAAATCCATGGTGGAATTATTTTTTTGGCTGCAGCTCTTAACCAGAGTGAGTAGATGAACAAGATTGATTTCTGAATTGGGAGACTCAGAGGTATTTTGCAAGTTTGACCTGATCCGTGTTGTCATGGGTGAAAGGCAGATGTCAGATAAAACAGATACCTCTTTTAGATTTTGGTTAAAAAAGATAACCCAAAAAGTTTCTCTCAGAAACCATCACCACAAAGAGGGGCTGAAATAGTTTTAGGATTTGAGGCAGGAGGAAAGGCAAATGGGCTGCACAGAAGGATGGAAATGAGAATTTGGTCTCCAGCAGTGAAAACTGTGCATTCTGCTGAGAATCTGCAAACAAGACTGCAAAAAGGGAACTGCTCTCCAGGGACACAGCTGGGGAGGAAGCCTGGTAGGAGATCCTGGCAACTGCTCATCTGCCATCCCCTTTAGAAGCAGAATTTTCACCATTTCACTGAGTTTAAGACTAGAAAGGGACATTAGATCATTTCTACTGACTTGTTGTATCTCATGGACTATTAAGTTTCCCCCAGCTACCCCTGGAGGGAGCCAATAATATGGCTTACTTGACTCTTAGGAGATTCAGCTGCTGCCTGTGCCTCTGTCAGAGAACAGAAGTGGCAGAGACAATGATAATACCCAAAGCCACAAGAGTGGTAAAAAACCTGATTAAACGAAATATCCCCAGATGTTCCTCACAAATGACTCATGTTCTCACTTGCAAGAGAGGACAGACACACCAGATGGTCCCTGCCAGATCTCAGAGGCCTTCCTGACCCTGGAGAATGTCGTGGCATCTAGGAGGGAAGGCACTGCATCTTCTCCAGGAAAGCTGTTCCTACGGTGCTGAGCTGCACATGTGACCAAATTATTCACTGTCGCCCTCCCCCCCACCATCAAAAAAAAAAAAAAAAAAAAAAAAAAAAAAAGGGAAAAAAGGAGAAAAACCCAGAAAATATAGATTCTAAAATAAGAAGAAATCTTTGAAACCACTCAACCTAGCACACACCAAAATGAAAAAGTGCCTTTTAAAAATTGCAAGGTAAGTGTCGCCAGACTTTGAGGGTAATAAAAAGTGATCCCAGTTATGTCAGTTTGTCCTCTGCAAGCTATTAAAGATGAGCCCTGCAATGCCTGCAGCCCCAATATCATCTTCCTGTGCCCAAACCTCCTGGGACACACAACCAACACCCTCACTTGCAGCAGAACACGCTCATTGACAACAGTGGTGTCAAGAAGCAGCTCCCACACTCTTCCCTTTGCTCACTTGGAGTGTGTTTGTGCACATGTGGGAGAGAGGAGGGAGGATATTCATACATAATTCACCCTGAGCACGCCCTGCCTGGAGGCGACCCTCGCACGCTGATGGAGAACCTGCCATCAGGTTGGCAGAGCTGGTGGCTCCAAGGAAGGAGCTCTGGTGTTGTGCTGCAGTGAGGCTCAGCTCAGCTCAGCTCAGCTCAGCTCAGCTCAGCTCTCCTCCCCAGTGTTTGTCCTCACAGCTCTCCACTGCGGCGTGGGTGCCAGAGCGCGTCTCCTCAGCACATCCCAGCCACAGCATGTTCCCACAGATTTCTGGAGCAGGGGAAAGCCAAACAGATCCCACACTCCCCCATTGTTCCACTCATGTGTTTAGCTGACAGCAGATATGTCCTACATATTTGATCAACTGCAAACCAGGCTGATGTGCTATCACAAGAAATACATGTTTTTCTTTCAAATGTATAAAAGGCACAGACGAGTGCTCCCTTCCATCATTTCCCTGCTCTGCTGCTCTAATGATCCTGGAAGCTGGAAAGCAGTGTTGATTTTTACATAAAGATCTGCTTTCCTTCCCTCATATTTAAACAATAATCTGTGACTGAAGAGCTGCTCGTAAATGCACATGCTGATAGCTTCAATTTTTTCAGTTAAGTTTGCCTGCCTAACAAATAAGTCTTAGTTTGCCTGGCTGACAAGTAAATCTCCTTTGAGATCAAATTGTATTTGGGGTACTTCTTTCTCACATGTCACCGAGTTTTAGGAAACAGAAAGAGCGTGTTGGTTTGGTCACCAAAAATTAGAAACATGGACTTAACATGACTCTCAGTCATTTAAGTGAACTTTTGAATTAAAATCAGTGTGGTGGAAGATACAGTGATGGGGAATTTACTTTAATATCTCTAAGGGACCAGTTGAAGGTCCTCAATCTTCCACTTGTGTACTTCACATCTTGAAAACTCCTTTTATTTTTCTACTAGTTTTGAATGTAATTCTTACCCAGCGTGACTACAAAACAGAAGAAAAAATCCACATATCAAAGGTCTTAATGAGGTCACTGAACTGCTTGAAATAAGGAAAGAAGGAAAATTATTATATTTGTCAAGATTCTACTTGCTTGCTTTATTTGTTTTTTAAAGTATTTTTGCTTTGGAACTGCTGATACTTTGTTGAGTCATACATAACCAAGAATTAAATATATTGAAGAGTTTACAGTCAACACAAGCTACTTCTGAGCACTTTTAATAGGAATTAGATGCAAATCCCCTATGCGGAAGACACTGAGATCAGAAGCATCCTTAAGAGGGTCTCATTTCTTCTGTGGGTAGAATTAGATTATTATTCTAATAGGGACAGTTTGGCTAATGAGGGTTCTGTGGTTAACAGATCAGATTATGTGTAAGGAGAAATGGGTCCATTGCCATCTCTGTGTCAGGTTTGTTATTTAACCTTTATTTGGATCTTTGCTTGTGAGACAACTGCTTTTCTCTGAGCCCATCTGTTCCTGTCCCTTTGGTCAGAGGCTGACTTTTTCACTGTGCTCATACAGACCCAAAATAAGACCCATTTCTGAGCTGGAGGCACTGATGCCATGCTCTCAAGCTGTGTAAAGCTCTTGTTGTCTCCTGCCTTCATCTCTCCAGAGTCCCATCCCAGAGCCACAGCTTTTCCACAGCACTCCCAGCTTTCATAACTTGAAACGGAGAAGACTTGCAGAAGGCCTCTGGTGCCTGGGACAAACTCTGCACTTTTCAGCTCTAATGAAGTATCTGACTTTTCACCTTGTCTCATTGTTTAAATGGGAGTTTTTTCCTCCATGCCAGTCTGGCTCCTTTCTGGGGGACAGCTAGCAAACCCGTTTGGGATACAGCCTTCTGAGAGCCTTTTGCAGCACATTTTGTCTTTGAAGTTCTTAGAATCATAGAATGGTTTGGCTTCGAAGGGACCTTAAAGATTTGCCAGAACTGTCTGACACTGTCATCAGGTCTGCTGGGCAGTCTGGCTTTTTGCTGTGTCCAGAAAGAACCCAGCAGAAATGCTGCTGTGGTGGGTTCCCTTGGAGCAGCAGGAGCTCTGCAAAGGCAGCTGAACTCTCCTAACCCACAGCCCTCACCTCGAGCTGCCCTGCAGCTGCTCTAGAGGGAAGGAGTGACCCCTCAGAGGGTCCCCCTATGAGATGGGTGTTCCTATGGGATCCACAGACCCAGGAAGACCAGAGATCCCTGCTCTCATCTGACCTTCCACAATGAAATTGAAAACTCATAATTTGTCCTCATTGAACTCTCTGTGTCTGAAGCAGACATAAATATTAAAGCAAGATTACTACAAATGGAAAAGCGACAGTGACATTGTAAAAGGAGATGAGGAATGAGGGTTGAACCAATTTTCCTTCTGCTTTTTTTATTAGATGGCCTTTTGTATTATATTGGTCCTTCTGAAGACAGTGCTGTACAAGGAAATCTAAGTGCAGGATCATGGTGTAGATTCTGCTGGGAAGCATGAGCAAACAACAGAAGGAAAGAACAGAGCACCAAACCCCCAGCATGTTAATACAGTACACAGCACACCTCTCAGTTCACCACAGCATTTAATTCTGGGCTCTGAGTGATGAATTATTAAAACAGTAAAAAGAGGGGAGTGAGGAGTGGGAGGAGGGAAGATAAGCAGTGATAGAAAGCAAATGTGTCACATAGAGAAGTTCTTGCTGCAGATGAAATACATTTTGTCTTCAATAGCTTATTTTCTTTCCCTAATACACTGTATTGGCTCATAGACATTAAAGCCTCAGACTGTCTTCAGTGCAAGCCTCAGGTTCTGGTGGAGATTTTGTAAGGGCCTGTCTTGAAACTGTCTGCAGAACTTTATGCAGGACAAAGATCTTTCAAACAGAACCTCAGACACAGGGCAGAGCACTATGTCCTTAGGGGCTTGAAGTGGCAAGCAGTACCTAAACCCACGTTATTTATAAACATTCACATTTTCTATCCACTTTCAGGGCTACATTACAGGTATCTGCTGAGTTAGCAAAGCAGATGCTCCAAAACCTACACATGCTGTTTTTGCCCCAGAAGTGCCACTTCTTCTGCAGTCACTGGAGCCATCAGTTTTCTGGGAAGAGGAGAGAAAGGCACAAACCCAGCAAACTACTCTCAGCACAAGGATTAAGCTCTAGAGCACAACCCTTTTGTGCTACCTGGTTGCACATTGTGTTCACCTGAGGTCTGTGAAAACACCAATGGTTTTGAAACATATTTAACATCTCAGCAAGGGCTGAGTTTGGTGCAGAATGACAAGATCCTTTGACATCTGAGAGTGCTGTTTTTTGTCAGCTTAAGTGCCTCCCTTGGTGGCTCTTTGCTATAGTCATGTCTTGTAGAGTTTTTATTTTCCCTTTTCACAATAATGTTCCGTTCCATTGTGCTCACAGCTTTGTTCAGGGCTACTTAATGCCAGGGGGAATATTACCATTTCTTCCCTGTCATTACAACAGCTTTAATCCTGTCTGCATTGGGAGGGCAATAAATGATAAAAATTAAAACATTTTGATTTCCACAGTGCCTCAGAGCACCAGGTTTCACAGAAAATCCCAAACAAACAAGTCTAAGCTTGAGAGCTTTTAAACAGTGGGAGACTGTGTCGTCTGGGGAGCAGGGAGGCAGAAATGTGACAGATGGTGAGATCTGGACCTATGGTTTGCAATTTTATGGTCTCTGGTGAAATTTCTGTGCGAGCTGCTCACCGTGGGTGGTGGAACAAACAGTTTACATGAAGTGCATCCAGTCAGGGTGCCCAGATGGAGCCTCTGAGAAGGGGAGATACTTCAACCAAGGCTGCAAGCAGCTCTAGAGGCCAGTTCCCTCTCGTGGGAGGTGAAGACATCCATCCCTCTGAGTGATGTGAATGGTGGGGATGCAGGAACTGGGAGAGCACTTCTCTGCCCCACTGCTCCCACAAACCTTTGGGTAGACTTGGAGCCCCTTGGGAATGTGACCCAAAATACCAATTATGAGCCTGGCTACCCAGCAAGACCTTCACCACAAATTAAGGAGAATTTGAGATTTTTTTCTAAAAAATCGTAGGTGAATTTTTTGTCATTTTACCAGCATGACAGAGGGGACTTTCACAGCTACAAGCTTCTCCTGAACCTGCACTTGGACCCACAAAAATAATCTCCTATAGCGAACTCACAGGTCTGAGGAAAGGACCAAGATGTGGGAGAAGCTGCAAAACACATCACCAGTTATATAAAATGACCTTAGATATACATCTTTTGCCTTAAAGACCTTTGGGCAACCAAATCCCTTTAATGTTAGTGACAGGGAGTATGAAATCTAAAGCAAAATTTCAGGAAAGGCTTTTCAACTGGACATTTTACTTGCAGAGCTCGATGTGTCACAGTAAACATCTATGATAATGAAAGATAAAAAATAACTCTACACAGGGGCCAGTGAAGACACCAGGAGCCTCTCAGTTATCCTGCTATGGTACTGAGAAAATAACCTGGAAAATGGGATGTGTGGCTTAGGGAGAAGAATGTTATGGCATCCTTAACAGTAGGAAAACACTGAGATCCCTTCCTGACGTGCCTACTTACAAGCAAACACCTTCCCTACTGATTTCTATTCTGGGAGAATTTTTAAGCTTCTGGAGAAAGAGACTCTCTAGTGAGCTGCAGAGAGCAAGAGAGATCATGTAAAACACTCTGCATAAATGCAAATTGCAGGGAGGCCAAGCAGAGCACAGGAAGGGGAGTTGCTGCAAACCTGGGGTTGTTCATCATTCCAGAGCAGTGACACTGCACACACAGATGCAGGTTCTGCCTCGAGCAGTCACTCAGTGTAAACCAAAGCCAGTGACATGATTTAGGCAGCTAGTGAGAAAACCCCACTGCTTCTCAGCAGAAACTTTGCCTGTAAAATATTATTTAGACAGAAAAGCAGCAGCAGACAGGGGGATGCTAATTTGTACCACTTCTCACAAGCATCAGAGAATCTTCCACTTTTCACCAAGCATTGCTCTACACTTCTGTTGGCATTATAGAGAAATGCCTCTAATGAAATCCATTTGTTCATGAAACCAGGGTCACTTGCCAGCCAGGAGCAGGCAGGTCGTGTACACAGAGGCACCAGGAGCATCAGCTTTTCAAGGAGTGGAAACATTCCTTGAATTTAAGTGTTGTGCAAAAGAGCTGAGCCACGGAAAGCTTCACACTTCAGGTGTTGGACTTGCTTCCCACAAGGAAAACTGGGGAAACACCACCATATACTGGACTCCAACTGCACAGCTAAAATGAGCATATGGATGGCTAAAGGTGTAATTAACCTAATTAAGACACCATTTATTACAGAAGCCTCTGGGGGAAAGGCAGGTGGAACTTCCAGCTACAGAGAAGGTTAGCAGGACAGAGGCTGCTGCCACTGGTGAGAAGAACCCAAAAAATCGTCATGTGGAAGAACAGGTGAAAAGAAACATCCCTGGGACAGGTTTTTTTCTCTTGGTGTTTGCAGGAAGCCCGAGGTGCAATATAAAATCTGTGATTTTACACCTCTGGGACTGTCCTACCTAACCTGTGAGGGCTGTGATTTTCTTCTCTCTGTACTGCAACCCACTTTCAGTGCTGAAAGTGGCAGAGAGGAGTGTGCAGTGTAGCCTTCACTTCGAGCTCCTGACCCTCCTGTTGGAGTAAAGATTCATTTCCCCGTGAGAGAAATTCTTTCTGGCTGCCCATATTTAACATGGCATTGAACATCTGCAGTCATATTTGCAAAGAATTTGTTGTGATCATTTCTCTGCATTGCTAGTCCTGACAGTAGAGCAGTGTCAGCTGAGAGCTTTGGTGGCATTTTCAAAACTTGCTGAAATTACTGAGTTGTCTGCTGTGTCTCTTTAAAGAAGAGATGTTGGGATGATCTTTAGGTGATTTGGGTGTGTAAGGAAGTCATATGGTGCATGCAACCTCTGAAAATTAGGCTTTTGCTAATGTATACTGAAAGCTTTTCTCCTGGGACAACTTTTATCAGTGCACTCCCGAGGAAAGATGGTTTTCTGGCATTGTCTGAGGAGCAATGGAAGAACTGGGATTCTGTTTCTTGTGCAGGTTTGGTTGACAGAGGATCCTCTGTCCATGTGAACCTTGCATCATCCTGATGGGACAGCTGTAAATCCATGGCCATAATTCACTTGCATCCTCCTGCAAACTTCTTTCTTGAACCTCTCAAGTAATAAGAGTTGAGAAAATCATCAGCTTTCTGCCTGGTTACAAATATTAGACTGTGCAATATAAGTAAGACAGTAAGGAAACCTTTATTTCAGTGTAGAAAAGTTGTCTGCATTATAGTCTCCCTGGTAACTACATGGAGGCCAACAGAATTACATTGGATATAACTATGGTCTAGTTTTGCCAGCTGGGAAACACACCATGTTTCCTGCAGGAGGCTGCAGGGATACAGCACCTGATTTGTGGGTGCACTCGGCTGTGACTCAATTGTAAAATGTGCTTGCTTCACGTCTGCTTGAGCACAGGTCACCAGGTCCTCCTCAGAAGCATCCTCAGGCATGAAACCAAAAGGAATTTGTGATAAAAGACCCTTGAGAAACTTTTCTTGACATCCTTATTGGAAAAATCCTTCAAAGCAAATGGATGGGAAATAACAGAAACCCGAGGAGTTGTGAAAGTTGGATGGGAGAGAGGAACGGGAAAAGGAGATGCAAGCCTAAGGTTCATTGATGGGAGAACAGCCATTTTAATTTCAAAATCAATTGGAGCTTTGAAAGAGAAAAATAAGGATGAAAGAGAGTGTGAAGAGGGGCTGAGTGCAGGTGCATTCAGAGATCCAAGGGTCAGGTGCCTTTTTCTGGCAGGTGGGGGAGGAAAATGGGTATCAACATCTGGGTCACTGTTTTTCCTCTCTCTGAATGGAAAAAGTAATGTTTTTACCCTCTTTAATGCTGACAAGTTTTAGCTAAGATGGGTTTTTCCAAACCTCACTGCCTGAAGCCTGGCAGTCTGTCCTCCTTGACTGAGGCAGGCAGCTGTGCAAAGACACACAGACATTTAGGGGTGAGTCCCAAGTGCCCTCACGTGGGCACCTCTTTGTCAGATGATGAAGAACAGCCCCATGGCAGCACTTTTCCAGCAGGATGCTCACATTTCTCCAGTGAAAGCCCTTCCCCAGGAGATGGTGCCTGCTCCCCAGGGCACTCCCTGTCCCCATTCCTCCTTTGGGAGGAGGGAATGTGCTGACAGCAGAACAAGGCAGCTCTGCCGTGCTGTGATGCTCCTCTCCCAGCACACACAGACTTGGCATCTCACCCCAGCCTCGGGGATTTTGTGGCCAGCTGTTGAGTGGGCACTTTGCAGCAGAACTCTTGTACTGGCTTTAGCACTAAACCCATTGCAATTCCTCTCACAGCTCAACCTCAGCCCCCGTGGATTCACGCTGGGCTGGAGGGAAGGACAACATGACCTCTGGCCCAAAAGACTGGAGACCTTCCCAGAACAAAGCCATGCCCCCTCCAATGCCTTTTGTTTGGCTCTCTCTGTGTGATTTCACGGTTTATTAGCTTTCAAAAAGCACAAGGCCTATCTAATGGCTTGACTTTCAGCATGGCACTGGGTGCCCAGCTGGTGGCTTTTGAGCAGAGTTAATGCCAGGCATTGGTTTCTGGCCCAAGAAAATCTCTCCCCATGGGGAAGGGATGGTCTGGACCAGCAGCTCTGTGGATCTCAGTTCAAGTTTATCCCATCTCCAGTCCTCAGTGGGGCAAAGGGGAGTTATTATTCCTGTTGGCTCTGCCAGGTGGGTGCAACATGGACTGTGGGTCTCAGTTAAATGAAAATGTAGGAGGAGAAGTTGGCCACAAAACTCGTCCTATTCCTGTATCACACTGAAATACCTTTTGCTACAAAACAGAGCATCTTTAAGAAAGATATAAAGACCCAATTTTATGGACAATCTATATTTTAGGATCGTGCTTCTAAACGAAATTTTATTCATGCTTATACAGACTCTTCATTTCTGGTTGGAAGCCTCCTACTTTATTTTCTAGGCGTGAGATCTTATATTTGTTCAGCACCTAACACTTAGGGGAATATCAAATTGTAGCTAGTCAGTTTTTAGCCTTCTCCCTTAAAAAATAAATACATTCTTGAAAGCTACAAAGCAACTGGCCAGGCTTTTGATGATCCTTCATTAAACAGAAAGCAAACATTCAAATGGTCCATTGGACAAGCAAAGAATCAATTTATTTGAAGAAAAGTTACCTTAGACACCCCAGTTATTTTAGTTCATTTTACTATAAAAGCTTTGGTAGGCTTTACTTTTAGCGTCTCTGAGACAAAACTAATGCCAATGGAACAGATCCAATTAAGACAGGCAACAAAGCTGGCTGAAATTTCTCATCACCTTCTTTTTCCCTTCAAATGAAAATTGAGGCTTGATCAAAAGCAGGAAGTCGCTGCTTTTGACAAAACAGCCTGATTTTCCCAGGAAAAAAGGGAAAAAGTTTTACTGTTAAGTTAGAACATTAAAAGATAAATTCTGGGATGCAATTAACCCTCCTCCCCTGCTCTGGGTCGTAAATTGCTCTGCAGGAGCTGGCAATGTTCTTTCCCCCTCCAAGAGATGCTGCAAGGGCAGTCAGCCAGAGCAGCAGGGATAAATCTGAGGTGAGAGGTGGAGAACATGGGGTCACTGGAAATGTTGCCAGCGTTCATGCCCTGCTGCAGGTGGGATGTTTGGGCACTCCCAGAGTCTCCTGAGAAACTCACACTTATTTCTGCGTGTATTTGCACTTGCTCTGCACCCACAGAGCCTCTGCTCAGCACAGCACGTGGCCTCTGTCCTGTCCTGCTCACGGGGGATGTTTCCCTCTGTGCCCCAGTGTGCCTGAGCCCTCAGCCCTCAATTCCCACTGCTCGCCTTTCTCTGCTCCAACCGGTACAGCCATGTCCCTCCCTGTGCTTCATCTTTGTCACCTCCCTGGCAGGCTCAGCAGTGCCCCACCACCCTTCCCACCCATGGGGCATGGCTGGCTTTTCCCACCACCCTGTCCCTGTGGTGCAGGAGCCTCCACATATCCCAGCGATAATGAGCGACACAGGGACCCCAGAGAGGTGCAAAGGAGAACTCTTTATTGCCAAAACCCCGGCCTTTTTTTAGCAGTTAGCCCATTATCAGTTTACACAGCTTTAAGGCCAAGCCAGCCAGCCACCATACACCACGATGAGGACACGTGGCAGTCACACAGCACGTCTGTCACATCTCTCACATCTCTGTTCCCTGTCCCAGCTGAGTCCTCTCCTACAGTTCCCTTCTCCTTAGCCTAACAGGCCCGAGCCATGTTACAAGGCCTTTCCTTTATAAAGCCTTGCCTGTTGGAAACACAGCCCTGCATCCCACCAGTGCATGGCCGTGAGCAGCCCCGTGGGGCTGCAGCCACAGGAGCACCCAGCCCTGCATGGAGCATCCCCAAGCCCCTTCTGCCACACACTGCCCAAATCCTCCTTTCCACGTCCCACCCGTGCACACACACACACAAACACACACAGATCCTGCCATTAGCTAAATCCCGGGTCTTTACAGTGCCTTTCTCCCACCAAGCCCTTCCTTATCACCCTGCTCACAGACGCCCGGGCTAATCTCTCTCCCCGTGCCACGCAAGGCCACTCACTTATCTCCCCTCTCTCTACACACACACACACACTTTTCCACAGAGACTAATCCTTCTCAGTGTCACGCACCTCCAAATCCTCCTTCGACGCCCCCTCCACACTGAGTAATCCCTTTTGGAGTCTGGCACACACGATCCTGCCGTCAGCATCCCTCCACACACATCCACGGCACGCTGCACACACACAGCAACTGCTTTGTGTCACACACACCATCTTTGTGTCACACACATCTTTGTGTCACACACATCTTTGTGTCACACACATCATCTTTGTGTCACACACACCATCTTTGTGTCACACACACCATCTTTGTGTCACACACATCTTTGTGTCACACACACAATCTTTGTGTCACACACACCAACTTCTTTGTGTCACACACACCAACTTCTTTGTGTCACACACACCATCTTTGTGTCACACACACCATCTTTGTGTCACACACACAATCTTCATGTCACACACATCTTCTTTGTGTCACACACATCATCTTTGTGTCACACACACCATCTTTGTGTCACACACACCATCTTTGTGTCACACACATCTTTGTGTCACACACACAATCTTCATGTCACACACATCTTCTTTGTGTCACACACACCATCTTTGTGTCACACACGTCTTTGTGTCACACACACAATCTTCATGTCACACACATCTTCTTTGTGTCACACGCATCATCTTTGTGTCACACGCATCATCTTTGTGTCACACACATTATCTTTGTGTCACACACACCAACTTCTTTGTGTCACACACATCATCTTTGTGGCACAGACAAATTTGTGTCACACACATTATCTTCTTTGTGTCACACACATCATCTTCTTTGTGTCACACACACCATCTTTGTGTCACACATCTTCTTTGTGCCACACACACCAACTTCTTTGTGCCACACACACCATCTTTGTGTCACACACATCTTTGTGTCACACACACAATCTTCATGTCACACACATCATCTTTGTGTCACATGCATCATCTTTGTGTCACACACACCATCTTCTTTGCGTCACACGCATCTTTGTGTCACACATGTCATCTTTGTGTCACACACACCATCTTTGTGTCACACACACCAACTTCTTTGTGTCACACACATCATCTTTGTGTCACACACATCTCTGTGTCACACACACCATCTTTGTGTCACACACATCTTTGTGTCACACACACAATCTTCATGTCACACACATCATCTTTGTGTCACATGCATCATCTTTGTGTCACACACACCATCTTCTTTGTGTCACACACATCTTTGTGTCACACATGTCATCTTTGTGTCACACACACCATCTTTGTGTCACACACACCAACTTCTTTGTGTCACACACATCATCTTTGTGGCACAGACAAATTTGTGTCACACACATTATCTTCTTTGTGTCACACACATCATCTTCTTTGTGTCACACACACCATCTTTGTGTCACACACATCTCTGTGTCACACACACCATCTTTGTGTCACACACACCAACTTCTTTGTGCCACACACACCATCTTTGTGTCACACACACCATCTTTGTGTCACACACATCTTTGTGTCACACATGTAATCTTTGTGTCACACACACCATCTTTGTGTCACACACACCATCTTCTTTGTGCCACACACATCTATGTGTCACACACATCATCTTCTTTGTGTCACACACACCATCTTCTTTTTGTCACACACATCATCTTTGTGTCACACACATCCTTGTGTCACACACCCCATCTCTGTGTCACACACACCATTTGTGTCACATACACCAACTTCTTTGTGTCACACACAACATCTGTGTCACACACACCATCTTCTTTGTGTCACATACACCATCTTTGTGTCACACACACCATCTATCATCCTCCCTGTCTGAAGCACCTATTTTTCTTTAAGTCTGACACGTGGTGTGAACCTGCCCTCAGTGCAGTAAAACCAGCGTATTTTTGAAGTGAGATAAACCAATGTAAATGAGATATTTGGGGATGAAACCTTGGATACTTGGGTAAGCGTCCTGAATAATGGAGATGTTGTCACATGAGAGATTGTAAAGGATCTGGCATGTTTCAGTGCAGGGAAGCAAAGGCTGAGAGGGGATGTGTTGCTGCTTATAAAAACGTCAGAGGGGTAAACACTAGAGAAGAGCTATTGATGCTAAAGGACAACATTGGCATGAGAACAAGTGAGAATAAACTAGTCATGAATAAATGCAGGCTGTGAACCACAGAGAGATTTGTAACCATGGGAGGAGAGCAGCTTGGGTTTTGCTTTCCAAAGGGAGCACTGGAGCACAAGCAGAGCTGGTTTTGTGTGCAGCATCATTTTTATCTGAGCACAGAACCCCGAGGTCTGGTCCTGTGCTGGATCACAGCCCGTGGTGTGAGTATGTACCTGCACACTCTCTACCAGCACAGGTTAACAGTGCAAAAGCACTTTGTTTCCTGCCCTTTTCTCCTCATCTGCAGCAGTGGGGTGGGGAAATGGAACAGAGAGCTCCGTGCTCTGCTGGAAGTGCAGCACCCAGGGATGTGTTGAGGTTACTGTGGCATGTTCACGTTTCCTCAGCATACAATTATTTGCATTCCAGGAGCACCTGCCTCCACTGCCCACCTGTCCCCAGAGACACAGAGCACCTGGCATGTCTGATAGGAATCACATATCTGTAACACAGATATAAAAAACACAGGGAAGTGAATGTTTAGTGGACTGCAAACACTGCTTCATGAGGATAATGCTGCATGAGCCATTATTGTCCCAGGAGCAAGTGTGCCAGATGATTTCCTGCCCTACACTTGGTACAGCAGATGAAGGAGATGTTGGCTGAGCATTGTGAGAGAAGCAGTAGATGTAGAGATCCCTACCATCTGCATAAAGATGAAAAAAATCTCTTTGGAAAGGGGCAGAGGAAACCAAGACATTTGAAAATTTCTGTGTGTCTCACATTATCAAACATGGAGCTCTGCCCCGTGGGACAGAGCAACTCTGCTTATGCTGAAGTCAATGACTTTAAAAAAAATCGTGAGGTCTTGGTAAACCGAGAATTTTTGAAAGTGTGGCATTTATCAAAGTGTGGGTGCCTTTTATTGCAGTGTAGTGTGAGGGCAAGCGAGTGCCCCCCATGCAGAGAGGGCTGCAGGGGCAGGAGGAGACTGGAGATGCACAAAGAATTTGGCAGAGCTTCAAGGAGCAGCTTCAGTGATTGTCCCAGAAAGCAAGGGAGCAAAGGGGAAAGGAGGAGGTGAAGGTGGGAAGATGCCCTCCTCCATTCAGACAGAAGTTCACCTCTATGTTTGAATTGGTCTCTTTTTTGTAGCTGTAAAACTCAGAAGAGAACTAAGAGGGAATTCTGGCAAATAGAGCTACCAACATCACTTCTTAAGAAGCCATACTTCCTCAAAAAAGCAGCAATTGTTTTTGGTTTTTTTTCCTACTGGAAATATAAAAACGGAACAAGAATATTTATTTTTGTGCTGTTTCAAGTAGCCTTAAGTTTCCTTTTGGTCCGAGGAACTGATAAAAATAGTTTTATTTCTTTACTACTTTTCTCTCTGCAGAGAGACGATGGGAAAACAGAGAAATGTGAAAATAGGTAGAGATTGGCATCACATGCTGGGGGTTTTTTCTGTTTTCCAACTGGTAGGTGGGAGGTAAGTGGCAAACTGGCAAAAAAAAGTGTGAGCATACATAGAAAATCTCCACGTTTACCTTTTATTTCAGATTTGCAATGGCAAAAAGATAGTAAACATCTATTGAAACCACTGTTTCCTTGAAGGGAGAAAAAATATTTTGTGGCAAAGACCTGTGTTGAACAAAAAAAATTTCTACAAGTTTTCAACCATCTCTAGACAGAAACCTGTCATTATTTGCAATGGTCTGGAGTGCAGCAATGGGGAGAAAAAACAATGTTGAGGGAGAAGTGGTGCACTGAAATTGGCCACAATGCAGTGCAGTGAGCACAGAAAACCCGGAAAAAGTCAAAAGAGCCAATCCAAATTAAAGGATGGAGGAAAACCAAGGGAAGTACCTTTTAACTAGAGAAGTTAAAACTATCTCATTTCCTAGCACACAAGGAGCAGAATGAGCCAGTCTCCTGCCACAGTGGTTACAGGCCTCACATGTATGAGGAGAACAAGTTTTCAAGCTCCTGGGACAGCAAATGAAGCACTTGAGAAGCTGACAGGTCCTGTAAAATAATTTGGAGATTGCACAAATTGCATGGGAATAAATCCTCCCTTGGTCCAAGTCTTTGGGCTCAGCCCAAGTCGGTGGTTTCTCTGTTTGCACACTGATTAGAAGGTGAATTGCTGTACAGGACCCCTTAATTCCCTTTGTACAAAATCTGTACCTGCTATGAGAGAGGGGACATCAGGGACTGGATCAAGAGACAGCAAGGGAAGTTCAAGTGGGAGAAGGGATAAATGTTGAGATCAATGACCTGAAGGCAACTCTGCAGTCACTAAGGGCTGGTCACTGTTTCTTTTCTTTGAAATGTCATCTCTTTTCCTTTTTTCTTTGCTCCATTCATTAACTCTATGTTTTTCACAGCCCTATTCTCTGATTTATTTATTTTATTCTCTCCTTCCCCCTAGGATTTTGGTCTCCCTGCTCCAGTGCTCTCTTCCTCAGCATCTCTTGCATGAAAGCAACAATAATATTCAACCAAGAGGTTGCTTCAGTGATGGTGTAATTGAAGTGCTCTTGAGATAAGAGAAATTATTCTTCTATTCCAGGAAAAATCTAGAATCTGCAAAGAGGACTAAAAAAATATCAATTAAAATATAATTGTGAAAAGAAGAAAAGTAATTTAAAAAACACCAAACCAAAACCAAACCGACCAAAAAAACCCAAACGACAAAACAAAAAAAGATAAGCAAAATATGGTGTGTAAAAGAAACCAACTCATGGTATCTGAAGGTAGAAGCTAAGTGAGCTAAGAAGGTTGGATACAAGGGATGAAGGTCATTTCAAAATCAGCATCACTGGGGCTGGTGGTACAAATGTCAAGGAACAAACTCAAGCAGGAACTGCAAAAAACGGTGAAGCACAAGAACTGCAGGATGAGTGGTTTACAGAATCATAGAATTGTTTAGGTTGGAAAAGAGCTTTAAGATCATTGAGTCCAACACATTGAGTTAACACTGCCAGGTCCACCACTACATCACATCCCTACGTGCCACATCTACACATCTCTTAAATACCTCCAGGGATGGTGACTCAGCCACTACCCTGGACAGCCTGTGCCAGTGCTTGACAATCCCTTCAGTGAAGAAATTTTTCCTAATGTGCAATTTAAATTTAGCCTAATCCAGTAAAAAATTGCCAGTAATGGGTGGAGCTCTTTTGGAACTGAAATCATACTTCATTGCTTCTCTTTTATGGAATTTATATAATTTATCTCAGCAAATGAGATTAGGGAGATTTTATCTTTTAATTTTCAAAACTTCCCTGGACAGTATTTTAGTGTAACTGGGGCTGTGATTTCAGCTTGGGCCATTGCTTCTAGAGAAGGTGAAATCTTGACTGCAAGAACAAGAAGAACAGAGGCATGGTGAAAATCTCAATATTTTGTGATAAATATTGAATACCTTGTTCTGAACCATCAAAACATGACATTGCCTCTTTATGGAATGACTGGAAACATAAACAACCTTCATAATCCTGTTGCCTCTTTAAAAAAAAAAAAATAAAAGGTGGCATTTGCTAACAAGGCCATAAATATTGATGTCTTTCTGAGGTCCCCCAGAGCCCTATCATTTCTGCAACTGACTGATTAATAATAGATTAAACACTTTAGTTTTGCTTACTCTGGGCTTGGTAACTTTGAGTGCATCTGCTGTGTTGGTAACAGAAGGGCCTGGAACGGATGGATCTGGCAGATATTCATTAGAGGAATATGGCAGGAGTCTACAAATACCTTCAAGGGCCAAAACTCAACCAAAATCTATGCAGGGACATCAGAGGCTTAGAGTAATTCAGTGAGGAGCTTCAGAATATGTTTACTACAGATAAGATATCGTGCCTTTGGAATATGTGCAGTGTTTACTACATTACGAGTGCACATGACATTACACGGTGGATGTACAATAAACTTTGCATTCATAACGTGCCTTTCATTCCAGGAGCTCAAAGCAGCTTTAGGCTGTGTTTTACACAGGGCCAGGCTGGGCTGGTTTCAGATGTGCTGAGCAGCAGTAATCACTCAGTACCTCCCAAAAACAAACTTCAAGGGACTTTTTGGATGTCATGCAATGAGTCTGTATCAAAGCTGATGAAAGAACCAGGTGCTCCTGGCTTCTCAGCTCATGTTTAAATCCACTGGAGGCTGCTGGCATGGAGGATTGGTTCTAGCTCAGCAAGCTGTGAAACACCAGGGAAAATACCTGGTGTTACTCTCCTTGTTGTTATAATTAATAGTCTCGTTTATAGTGCTCAATTAAAAAGATCCAGAGGGCTATACAAGAAATCACATCTGCTTTCCTCAGCTATAAGTTCAGTATGAGTTTTGCTGCTCACAAGTACTTGTCACCCCAGCAGCATCACACAAGACTGTGTTTAACATCCTTGAACTTTGCATGGGCAGAAGGGGCTGACACAGTGAGGGATGTCCTGCAGCCATACTCGACCTCTGTGGTTTCAGTGGCAAAATTAATTCCCCAGCTTCAGCTAAGTCCTCTACTCCTATGCAAAGGGCAGAGACACCTTTCAGTGCTCCAAAGACTGCCTGGCCATTTTCTGTGTGAAACTGGAACTCAGTGAGCTGAAGACACCCCCAGCATCAGTGCAGGCTTTGCTCTTGTGTGGCTGTTGGACTGTGCTGCTGGGGACCCACAGAGACTCTGGGGACCCACTCTCACACCTCTGACTTCAAAGTGTCTCCTGAACAACTGCTCTGTCTGGATTGTCTTTTTTTCTTTCCAAACCTTTGAAAATAATTAAAAAACAAAACAAAGCAAACAAAGGCAGGGCAATTATCCACAGGAAATCACTGCCATTCAGCCCTCTGCCTACACACACATGCAGACACAATATAACTCTGAACAACAAGGCAGCAAAATCTGTCCTTAATGTCAAATATGAGTGAGGATTGAGAGGGCACCATCTGAGTATACAGCATTTTTGTCTGCAGTAGATGTGGGAGGACAGCATGGCCAGGTGTGTGGGACAGCACAGGCACCCCAGGACATGCTCTGCACATTTGGGGACACTCAAAATTCCCCCTCTGCCTATTGGCTTGCTCTCAGTGTGCCCCTGTGCTCCCTTGGCAAGGGCTGGAGCCAGCAGCAGCGACATGTTCTCTGAGCTAAGTAAAAGTTGAATAGATGCTCAGGTGTTTTGTTGATCAAACTGAACAAATTGGGAACAGGCACTTGGGATCAGCGGGTGACACATTCAAAGGCAGGATCTTCACTGTGCGTTGCCTTTGCTGTGTGCACAGCCCCTCTGTCCCCAGCACTGCAGCATCAGAGTCGCACCCGCCCTCCCTGAAACGTGTAAATAGCTTCTGCAGGTTTCCCTTTTGTAAAACAAGGATTGCTTCACATTTCTTTTCTTCCTAACAAGAGGGGTTTCTGTGCTACCACACTGATTTGCAACGATGCTTTGCTCGATGTCAGCTGCTCGGTGCCCAGAGACATCTCCAATGGAGTGCTGGCAGGCAGGGCTGCAGCGACTCCTGAGCAGGGTCCGGGGCAGGAGGGCAGGGCAGAGCTGCAGCTGGCTTTGCCATGGACTAGAGAATGGAGCAGAGAATGCTTCCCTGCCTGCCTGCCAGGCAGGGGCACTGGCGCTGAGGTGGAGCACACAGCACTGCAGCAAAGTGCTGGAAATCAGAAATCGGTAATCTGTAGGTTTGTGTTTGTCTGACCAGGGAGCTGGCAGGGGCACTGCAGGACTGCTGGGACCAGGGGTCCTGGGAGCAGGATTCCCTACAGAAACCCACACAGGGAGGGGATGGCCTTTTTTAGAGACCTTGAAATACCCCTTGAAACTCACCTTGTTCACTGGCAGCCCGACTAGCAGGGAAGCCCACCTGCACTCCTATGGACGGGATGCAGACTGCAACATCAAAAGCAATGCTCTGGAGAGAAGGGGTACCGAGTGTAGAGGAGCACTCCTCGTGGAGAAACACGATGTAACAAGATTTCCCTTTGATCCTTTTGCCAAGCAGTTAATTCCAAGGCCCCGTGGGTGAGTGCAGCCCTGCTGCTGCTGCTCAGCACACACACACCTGCAGAGGGACACTGTCCCTTGGCTGCCCACGTGTGACACCAGGTGCCTGCTTCAAACACTGGGACATCAGGGAAGAATCTCACCACTGGTTTCTCTGTCAGGAAAACTAAGCCACGAACACCAGAGGTTTATGTCTAAAAAAGGAGACAAAGGAGTCCTTTTTGCTTTATTCGAATAAAGGGAGAGGCCATGGGGCATTTCTTTGTGATGTCTAGAATTTTTGGAGGACCCAGGCTCCTTTTTATCCTAATTTCCCTCTCTCTTTCCCCATAGGCTGAGGTACTTGAGAGGTACAGACTTCCTGAAATGCCTGATACCTAAGATTCCCGTCTAATGTACAACCCTCCCTTTTAATTTTTAATTCTTATAGAATTCATAGTTTTTTTCCCCATTGCGTCTTTCATCTTTCAATATCCAATTTAATTTATCACCAAACCTACAATTTGTTTGTAAAGGAAAATATCTTTTTCGATTCATCAATCAGTGGAATCCATCCCATTGTTTCTTTTATCTCTCAGTGCTAGTTTTATCTATCAGCAGACCCACAGCTTATTTGTAAGACAAAGCCGACATTCCTCTCACCTCTTAGGGATCCTCTCCCTAGAAAACAGCTTTTGCACCCTGTCTTCCTCCCTGGGTAGGTGTAATCTATTCCAAAATGCAGTGCCTGTTCTAGCCAGCGCTGCTCAGTTGTCTGCTCAATATTGGGAAGAAGTGAGGGGAGGCTGTGCAAGGGCTGCTGAAAATCCTCTGTCCTCTAATGACAGAGTTCACTGCAGTTTGCAGCACAAAGTTTCAAAGCTGGCTCTGCCCAGGTGTGGGTAACAATCTACCTTCAAATCTGAGGTGGAAGGAGGCTTTTGTAGGCAATGTACACTTTGTCTTTGTTTACTCATTAGTTTGCACACAATGGCTTCCCTACAGCAGCTCTGAGCTTTCCTGTGTGCTGAACTGGTTGGATTTCTTTTCATAACATTCCTCATCTAGTTTTTGTTGATGTTGTTGTTGTTTTCTGGTTGATTTTTAAATTTTGTTTTGTTTTGGTTTTTTTTCAGAAATTCAGCCAAAGAAAACATGATGTTGGATTTTTAGTCCTTTACCCTTGGGCCTCATTATGAGTGTCTCCAACCCTATTTATTTACATTTCAAGGGAGAGGCTGGCAGAGAAGCGAAAACATGAGGGCTTCCCTACAAACTGTGATCAGCCACAATTTTGTGTACAAAATCCTGCATCTCATGCTGCAAAGTCCAGAGCTGTGATACAGAATTTTCCTGAGAAAAAGTTCAGGGACACCAGACAGCATCTCCTTTGCACATTCTCTGGGCATGGTCTGCCCTGTACCATTTCTCCTTAAAAACAAATCAATCAGAAAAGGACCTGCTGATCAATGCTCTCCCTCAACCCCTCCACCGTCAATTTCTGTCTCATCATTTTTCTTCTCATTTCTCAAATTTTTTTTTCTCTGATCTTTAGAAGAGACCACAAGGACGAGTGGGGTTCATGCTATGCCCCTCTCTCACTTAGAACATGCTTACATTCAAACTCATGAATTTTCTTCTACAACACATCTCCTTCCTAAAAATACTCAAAACACCAACCCTGCTTCCAAGCAGCCAGTGGCAGAAGAGCTTCTCTCTTTACCTCCATTACCTCCTTTTCCAGCTTCTCAGCAAACCAAAAGTAGAGAATATTCTAGAATTAGAGAATACTCTATCTGGGCAGCCCCTTGCTCAATCCAGGAGAACTTCTTGCCTCTGAGCCAGGCCCACCATGGAGTGCCTTTCCTGGCTGAGTGCCACCATCATGGTGCCCTGATGTCCCTGGGCACAGCTGCTGCCACATCTGGAACCACTCGGTCATAGAGTGGTTCTCACAACTGTCCTCCCTGCCAATTTGCAGTGCCACACTTTCCCCAGGAATTTTTTCCTCTCCAGGGACAAAAATACAACGTGGTGGGTAGAAATCTCCTTGATTTGCAAACAGCTGAAGTTCACCCCCTGCAAGCCCCAATTCTGCTGTGTAAATCTGATCCCACCAGTCACCCTACTGAGGCCAACAGGTCCATTCAGGATAAAGGTGGCAGTAAGGACAGAATTGAGGGCACAAGCTGGGTCACAGGAACTGAGCTGGGCCCTGTCAGCCCCTTGCATGGCAGCTGGGAGGGTGGGAGGCACTGCCAGGCTGTTGTGTGAAGCAATCTGGCATGTCCAGGAAGGACTCCCAGGCACCTGCCTCATGTGTACACCTGCCCTGGCTTGGCCAGGAGGCTGCTCTGCCTCAGCAAAGCACAGATGGAGCTGGGGGAGCTCTGCACAGGGCATCCTCCACCTGTATCCCGCTAAATCCCACAGCCCTTCTGCCCACAGGGACTGTGTCTGTCCCAACAGGGTCCTGGGATGGAGCTGTAAGGTGAGGGAGGGCGAAAAAATACAGCTACAAAGGCTTCATCCAGAGAGCAGAAGAAGTGATTTATTGCAGGAGTAGGCACATTTTTATAACTGGTTTGCTGAACAAGGATAGAATAAGTTTATTGGTCTAAGGATGGTAACACTTTTTGTAAACATACTTTTACCAAAACATTACGTTTCTTAAGCACTCCTCCTGTCCACAACACTAGGTGCTAAAGTTTGTTATTAATTCTTGCTTTAATTCTTTCTTTTCTGGCTTTTTTTTTTTTTTTAGCAGCTTGGAAAAACTCAAACTGCTGTTTTCCCTGGCTCTCACCAGTATCTACACTGGGATCCCAACACTGCAGCCAGACTCTCTCCATCCCTGGGGATGCACAAAGCCCGGGCTAGGGACACACCACACCTCTCAGAATGCGCACAGCATCTACAGCCTGCTTCTGTGCTGCACCCAGCTTTTAACCGAGGACAGAACCATAAGAAAAAGCACTTGAGTCATTGCTGGAGTGGCCCTTGCTCAGGAGAGTTGCCTGGTGGCACAGGGGCGAGCAGAGGGGCTCAACACACGGGAGGCACAGGCTGCAGCTGCCCCAGATTTCACAGCAACACTTCCACACAGATCCCTCCTGCCAAAACCTTGTGTAAAGAGCCCCTGAAGTGCATCGTGTTCTGTTCATGCTGGGATTCTTGTGCAGGTACTGGTGAATTTATTCTCCCCTTGGCAAACACCAAGGATGAGGAATTCCTCACAGCGGTGCTGCAAAACACAGATATGCAGGTTTGTCTTTTCCAGGCTGTAGAATAACCTGGGAGAAACCTCTGGTCTGGCACCAGTTAGAGGGAAAACAGAAATAACACCCTCGGGGAACTATCAGAGTTCTCCACTTCAGGAGATTAATTAATTTCAGGATTAATTTTACGTGAACCAATACTGGTCCAGGCTGCATCTTAATGCAGAGCAAACAGAGGCAATCCCAGAGTCCTTCTGCTGGTCTGCCCAAGGAATAATCCCTTCTCAAACACAGCCTGGCCCAGGGTTCAGAAGGAGGATGCTGTTCTCTCTGTTGGAGCTCTTAGAGAACAGCAAGTCGCTCCAGCCACTCACATCTCTGGTGGTTTCAGCTTCTGGTGTTTTTATAGGGTGACCCAGCTCAATCCCAGGTACTTCCCCATTATCCATCACTCAGGAAAGATCTCAAACAGTTTCTGGACATGCAGTGCTGTAATTATTAATTGACTCAGGGTTGGGACCTTTTTTCCTTAATTTTTTAATGTAAAATTCCTCTTACTTTCAAATTACCTCCAGGCTGGTTTTCCTGGGTATTTTTTTTTTTTTTTAATTAAGAGTGCATACATTTTTCAGCCAGAAATTTCAATAATTGAGCTGCAAGGAACTCCTCAGATGTGAGATCTTGATTTTGCAAGTGCCCTGAGGAAACAATTTGGGAAATCCGCACTGCAAACAACTGGGAAAATAAGTGGACAAGTTGCATCAACAGGATGAAATATTAATTAAAGGGAGAATGCCTTGGCAGAAGGAGAGAAATTCAGGTTGAACTGATGGGATATTGCATCCCCTGTGTGAGAACAGTAATTTTGCAGCTCCCTTCAACATGGAGATCTCCAGATTGTGGTGTTTGGGATCTCACAGGCTGCCGCTTCCTTTCCATGATTCAGCATCCATCAGCTTCTCTCTAAGAGGATTTGTTCCTAAAGTGTGTTACAGCAACTGCAGGAGACCTTGTAATGGCCATAAAATCATTTAGACAGAAACAGAATGTCTCCAGTGATTTAGCCCCTCCATCTCTGCCATAAGTGCTGGCCCAAATTCACAGCAGTGGGGACTGAGACAGAGCTTTACATAAACCACCTGCAGTGGTGGGGCTTTTCTCACTGAAAATCAACACCTGGGCTTTCATCTCTGAATCAGGGATGTGGCCAGACATTCTGGCTCTTGTAGTCCCAGCACAGGGCTTGCAAGGGTGACTAAGGTCTAAAAATTCCCCACTCCTGGAGTAATTGGACTGAGTCATATATCTCTTTTTCAGTAAGGTACTGACTTACAGCTTCAGAAGGGAAAAAATAATCTAGAAATATGAATTATCAGTACTAAAAAGGGGGAGATTAATAAAAAGGAGCCTCAGATTCAACATTGTATTAAAAATGCATGACTTGTAAAACAAGCTTATGATTTTGGGAACCTGATACCTTTTGAGTGGATGCTTTCAGACAGCAGCTCCAGGTGGGAGAGAGAACAGTTGCTGCAGCTACAAAAGGCTCCTCAGCCATATCCATATCCCTGTGAACTCATCCCATTGCCTGACTCCTGCTCAGCAGCAAACTGCTGCTGCTTCCAGCATCTCAGCCTGTCTGTGGTGTGAGGTCAGCACGTTTGCCTGCTGAGAGTCAGCCACGAGCACATCTGGTGCACAGTGAGGTGCAAGGGCTGTGATCTCTGTGTTGCACTGGCTAGGAGAATTCTCTCTGATTTTTTTCTTTTTTCTTTTTTTCACAGAGAAGATGTAAGGGCCAGTAGATTTCAGGTTTTGACAGCACCCAGCCTAAAGAAATGCAACCTAGCATGTAAAGAAAAAACCCTCCATGAATTTGAAAACATGGGGTATATTGTGCATTGAAGCACACTTTTTCCACTGGCTCTGGAGAGAGGATAATCCACACAGGCTAACATAAAAACTCAATTTGCCCACATGCAGGAAAAACTGCTTTACCAAGGCTATTTGGAGTTACCTTTAAATGATGTAAATATCATTAAAAAGAAGTGAGTCTGGGGGACAACAGTGAAAAAAACAAGGGTCTCAGAAAGTCTGTGAGAGCCTGGATGGTTCTATGGCTGCACAGCACTTTCAGGGCCATTACTTGCTGCCTTGAAAAGAAAACATGGTTATTTATACAATCACTGGGCAACAATATGATCCCACAAAGAAAATCACTTTTCCTGAGAGATGCCTTGGTAATACAGACCTGAACAAAACCCACAGCTGTCAAGCCAAGTCCCTTTTCTCCCAGAACAAAAATTCAGGAAGATTCCTGCTGATGTGGGATGAAAAATCACTACTGCATTTTCACAAAAACATTGAGATTTGGGCCAGGAGGGGCCTTGGGAGGTTGTACCAGCTACCCATGGACCTGAATCACTAAAATTGCTGGCAGAAAGGTTTAAAAGGTTTACATTTCCATGCTCCAGACTAAGCCCCAGTCCATTCCCTTTTCTTCCCTGCCACGTGCTCTAGGATTTGGGACACTCCTGGTCCCTCACAGGCTCTCCCCAAGAGGTTCCTGTCTTTGTTGAAATGCTCAGAGTCAGACACAAAAGCACTGCTGCTGAGCCATGCTAAACACCTTGACAAGCTGGACTGACCTGAAGGATTTCCTAAATTAGAGGGCCTGTGTTCTCCAATCACATTCTCTGATCTTCTGAAGTATCCGGCCTGATTTGGATAAATACATGTGGAAAAAAAATGTGGAAAAAATTCCTTACCGTGTTCCTTTATCAAGACTCTGAAGAAATAAAAAAGGTTTTCAACAGAATTCAGGGAGAAAAGAGAAATCAGCGCATTCCTTTCTGTGATTCAGTGCATCTGGCATCACTTGTTACTGACCTGAGCCAGAATGAGGAATAAGGAATGCAAGAGATCACACCTAAAGGATGAGATTCCAAGTAGGAGCCTTTGTGGGGAAGAGAAGTGCTCTATTCATAAAATTCTCTTTCATTTTTTCAGTCTTTTTTTTCTCCTACTCTAACGCAAACCCCCAAACTTTTCTCCTTAAAACTCAGGGTAGCTTCAAATCATCCACCCTTTTGCAAGACTAGCGACAAAAATCACAACCAAAACCCCACTTCTGATTCACAGAGGTGCAAACATGATCAAAACTCACCCAGAATGATTTTATATTGCATAACCACTTCCATGATTTTATAATGGAGATAACAGCAGGCAGAGTGTGCCAGATGATGAGCAAGGGAGCACTGTTGGCAGCAGGGCAGCAGAGGAAAGCCTTTGAGGTTTCCAATCTCAAAATAAACCTTCTTGGAGTTGGGAAGAAAAGGCAAAACCCACAAGCTGGCAGAACACAGGTCACTCCAGCCCATGTGGAGCTGATGGCAGGGACACAGCAGAAACTCTGACGAGCTGTTCCAGCTTGTGCCCAGTGCTGTGTCCTGGCTGTGACATTTACAGAGTGCCCCTTTAGCAGGGCAGAGCCACATCCCCACCATGAAATGCCTCTGAATCAGCACTGCCCTCCATGTGCTGGGCCACTTTGCTCCTGGACCCTTTGCTTCTGCACATCCATGGTGGATGCATTCAAGGGCACAGACCTACAGGCATGGAAGCATCTCCTGAAGCCCACCACTGCTGCCCTGCTGCTGGTGAGCACAGACAGCTGCCCCCAGGTCTCCCTGGTGCTGAGACTGAATTTCACAGCTCATCTCAGCATCCCTGGGGCCCAGGGTGTGCACAGAGAGCAGGGTTATGCACAGGCTCAGTTTAGGATGAGAGGTACAACCACAAAGCTGCCCTTGCCCTGCCAGGGGTGCTCGGCATGTGGGGAGAGGCACGGAGTGAGCTGAGTGGCACGATTACCCCCAGCATGGCTTATTCCAAATATCATCACTCATATTGCTCTATAACTCCAAACTGCTGCGTTTAATTACTCTCAGCAGCTTCATCGGCAGAACTGCATAGCGAGGTTGGATGCTCCCATCCCATTCCAGGGACCCTCAAACAAAATGGGCTTTGTGGTTGTGCATGTGGGAGGTGGAGAGGTTGTACCTGGAAGTGTCTCTGCCTTCCAGGGGCTGGGGAGGGGAGATTTGGGGATTTTGAGGACAGGGTGTCACAGCAAAGGCAGGCTCAGGTTGCTGCTGCTGCGCTGCAAACTGGTCTCTCCTGGGATTCCTGCTGGGAGGTCAGGAATGGTGTTTGGCAGCCAGAGCCCTGTCTACCACAGACTGAAAATAATTCTTTGGTTCAGACACAGCCCCAGTGCCCACAGGCAGCCCTGCACCCTCTGCTCTCATGGAAACCTCCCAGCCCTGATGTGCAGGTGATGTTTTTTCTTCCTCATCACCTGCCCTCCAATTCCTTCAGCTTTCCAAGATCCTCCTTCAGCTCTGACTCCCACACCACTTTTTCCTGAAAAAACAGCATGGACAGGAAAAAGAATGCAAAAAGGGGTTGGTGCAGGATAGAATGGTCCTTGGGACAATCAATAGTAAACCAGGTTTGATTATTTTCAGCCTTCTCATACATGCATTTTCTTATATATTTCATAGTGATTGGATGGAAAGAATTTACACCAAATCCAGGAGGGTCACAAAAAGTACAGATCATACAGGTACCTGGATCCAAGATGCTGCTTAAATTTCTGCCACAATCCCCTTTGTCTGCAGTGGCTGGGCATGGGAGCTCTGTGCAGAGAGAGGGACACTGAATATCTGTGTATGTTTTGGAGACTTCTCTCTCCTGCCTTGCACGGGGCTCTCCTTAGCAACAGAGCTCCTGCTGCAGGATCTGCCGCTGGTTTTGCCCTCTCTGCCACCAGCAGCTCATGGAATCTGCAGTTCTGCCTGCTCAGAGCAATGAAACACTGGTGAACCCCTGCCATTACCATTCTCTCAGTTACTCAGCCCTATGAGACGTATTGCAAATGAGGGAAAAGGGGAAAGGAAGGTTTTCAGTGAAATCTCTTCCAATTTCCAGCCTGCAAACAGCTGCAGAGGTGGCATCTCATATCCCTGTACAGTCTGCAGAGCTGCCCAGAGCACCACAGGAGCAGTTTTTTGAGGGCACTTGGGCTCTGCCTAGAACTCAAGGTGTTCAAAACCACGAAACTGGGGCTGCTAGCTCTAATCTGCCTCCTTTGAAGCAGATTAAGGTGCAGGGGGGTGTGTCTCAAGGATCTCCTGTTCCTGAAGGAGCAAGGACTGAACTCCAGAGGGACCCAGAGGATGGGATGCTCAGATCCCTCCCTCCTGCTGCCGACAGACTGGAGTGCAACGCTGGGCATCGCTGCACGTTGGAGTGAGCATGTGTGTGGGGGACTGTGAGTTCTGGGAAGCAAGGCAGAGGGACAGCACATCCTAAGAAACTGCTCGCAGAACATGGGGCCATATGTTTCTGGAAATGTCAGAATGAAAATCATTTCAGAAATGGAAAATTACTTCTCAATCCACTCACAATCCCATAATACTGCTTTCTCTCTGTTTTAATGTTTGGTTTTGTCTTATTAGTAAAGCAGGAACAGAGCTGAGGAAAGATGGGAAGGATGGGAAAAGATGGGCTGGTACCCCACATCCCACAGTCCACAGGAAATGGCTTGAGCAAGGTTGTGGAAACAGATTTGTGCTTAAATGTTTGCAAGGTCAGATCTTCAAATGATTCTAATCTTTATTCATCAGATACTCCCTGAGCACTTATTTTTCTACATAATATCTGTAATATCTCCTGGCTCTATGTTGATGCTACTCATTTAAATATACATGGAAGTTATGTATAACAACGACACAGAAGATGCAGTGCTCTCCCATTAGGGGCATATTTTGCCATTCCTGTTACTTTCCAAATCAATTACATAGTAAGAAATCATGCAAAAGGCTAAGGCGATCCGAAGAGACTTATAAAGTTCTTATTCTTGTTACACCCAGGATGAAGCTACAGGATATCTGAATTACTCCCATATGGCATAAAATTCGAAGCAATAGGCTATTGTGATACAAGATATTCAAACCAGCTACCATACCACTCCCTTTGGCTATCACTGAGGGGATGTACTTCTATTTTCTTTTAACCATGAAAGTAAAATCAGCTCCATTGCTGATGGGAAAAAATGCATACGCAGAAAAGGGGGATTTCCTCATTCATCAGATACACGGGAGGTTGTTGGAGCTCTTGGGTCTCCTGTTCTTGTCCTGACAGGACACTTTCTCCCTGAGGACTTCAGAGAGCCACGCCTTACCTTTGTAAAGGAGCAAGAAACATGAAAGGGCAAGAGAAGGAGGGAAAGCGTGGCAGAACTGTAATCATGAGACGAGAGTTTACAGTGGAAATAGTGACCATGAATAATGCAACAGTTCTTCCCCCAGATCTAATGGCTGAAACAGCCCATTGCAGGTGCCACCTCTGTCTCCATTTGCATGCCCATTTGATCAGATCCTGGAGCTATGAACTGTGTGCAGTTCAAAATTAAGACCACCAAGAACTTGTAGAACACAACAAGCCCTGCAAAGTCAGAGGGTTTCCAATCCATAAAAGGGC
This sequence comes from Acridotheres tristis, assembly GCA_037013685.1. Lineage (NCBI taxonomy): Eukaryota > Metazoa > Chordata > Aves > Passeriformes > Sturnidae > Acridotheres > Acridotheres tristis. The sequence goes on from CM072900.1 coordinate 5,874,506, forward strand.
CAAAGAGCAGCTAAAACCCTTGCACATGTCCCACGGATACTGTGGAATGCAAAAAGGCACCAAAAGGTTAAAATAACTTTCAGAGTCATGGACGACTTCAGGCACTGAGGACACCAGGACTGTGCAGCCTAAAAAAAGATGAATGCCAGGGGGTTGACAGAAATGCATAAAATCAGGAATGGTTTGGAGAGGGGAAAACGATTAATAATAATACATGCTCTTTATTTCTCAAAAGCCAAGATTTAGGGGAACACCCAGGAATGAACAGGTTTAAAAGCAGAGCTGCATTTTCCCAAGTGATGCAACATTAAGTCCTGGAACTCTGTGCCACATGAATCTCAGTATAAATGAATTTTGAGACCACTAATATTCAGGGGGTTGATCTGCTGCTGGCTGTTAAACACAATAATCTGGATGCAAACTCTGGCAGAGGAAACTTTACATTAAACAGCATCCAAGCAGGAGGCAGTATCTTTTATACTTTCCCTTAAATGGCTTCTGTACCCAATTATCAGACACTGCACTGGGCAGTTTGATCTTTGGTTGTCACACCTCTGGTGTTCCTATGTTATGTTCAAAAAGAGGCACCTCCTCTATAGCTCATGACAAGTAAAACCAGCAAATAAGGACTTTTATCATTTGGCATTTGTGTTACACAGCCCGGGATTTTCAGCTATTGCTCTACAAACATGCTCTGCATGCTCAGCCCTGAAGGGATAAGGGTTAATTCACTACCAACTGCACTCAGTCAAATTTTTAATCCATACAAGCACAGTATTAAAAATAAGGTGTGAACTTAGAGCCAACTTAAGTCTCCTTTTCGCTTTGACCTTCTACAGCAGTATGTGAGTGGGCCTGTCATTATTTCTGGGAGAAAACAGGTAGTTTGTAAAAGGTATTAGAGCAGCATACTGAAAGTCCAAACCCTGATGGACAATGATGTGAAATAACTTGTGTGATGCAGTAGTTTGCTCTCATCTACACAGAGAAGCCTCAAACCAGACAGAGCATGAGTCTGCTTTGGCTCATTTCTTTAAATAAGCCCCCAGCTTTTACAAAAGGTTTGATTTCCTCCTTTTGTACTTGGCTTCAATTATGATTAAGCTCTCAAGGGGCTGCTATGCTTGTCAGGCATTATTTTTTTCAGTTGGATATTACACAAACTCCACGCACAAATTCACTTTTCCTGCCCTCCCTCTTCCATATTAAAAATGACAAGCAGACGAGATGTTAAGAGGAGAGAGTTTATCATTGTAATTGGACTATTCACACAAAATTCAGACATTTGTTTTATCTTTTGCATAGTTAAAAATTGTGTGCCTTTTAAAATATAACTAAATAGAGATATCTTAAAGATAATAATGTAGCTGTTATTTTTCAATTATTTGTAGAAGGTTGGATTTGGCTTGGTTTTGTTGGATTTTTGGTTTGATTTTTCCTGTGGGGTTTCCATGTTTATTGTCACAAATAACACACTCTTCCTGATGATCACTTCTGGTCAGGTTTGGGATCCTGAAGGAAGGGGCCAATTCTGCTCTGGCTTACTTGGAGTAAAAGCTTTAAAAGTTTGAAAAAGCTTTGTGCCTGACTATTCCCTGATGTGACTGAGGATATCCACAGCCCATACACACACTTTCAAAAGACTATTTTGATTAATTCCGGATGAGAACAGAGCTTCCTGGGAGGGATTTTCTGCTCTGTGGGTTTCTCTGCCCACACCAACAGCGAGTGCTCTTCTGACTTGAGAACTGCTTTTTCCTTCCTCGACTGTTCTCCAATGTGAATTTGAAAGTCGTGCATGGACAGACTCCAGATTTAAAACTCATACAGCCCTCCATGCCAGAACCACCAGAGCCTCAGGGAATGTAACAAACACAACTCATGAGAACAACCAGATGACAGCTTATTAATACACCCTGAATGTTTTCTACTTGTAGAGAAAACTTGCACTGCCAACACAGGGAGCTAACGTGATTCTCCAAGAGAAAATCTCCCAACTGTTACAGGCAAGACGCAGCTATCAGCTCCACTTCTGTTCCACCAAGGGTTAACTGGATTCCAGAGCAGAAGGCAAGGAGAAAGGAATGTGGAGCAAGATGGAAGGCAAAAGAAAGGAGGATTCCCATCCTTCTCATAGAATTAATCAGCAGCTCTTTTGCCATCTCCCAAATACAGGAGCATCCCCCCAGTGGAGAAGTTTCCTTCCAAATCAATGACAGGAAAGTGCAGGCAGTGGCAGAGCTGCTGCTGACACCAGCAGGAGAATCAGAGACCCGAGTGAGAGCACAGTCTTGAGGCTGAGCCTGGGTAATTTAGGTGCATCACAAAGGGCTCATTAACGTCCCCTGAAGCTCTCGGTGGGACCCAGCCCATTGATGTCACTGGGGTGCCTTCCTCCCACTCCTCTCTCTCAGACTCTGGCATCACGAATCCTCCTGCCTGGCGCTTCCCTTTGTCCTCTCTGTTCCTTTCTCGCTTTCTTCTCCTTTTCTTTTCTCTTTCCTTGCCTTTTGTTCCCTCCTTTAACAATTTTCAGTCAACCCCAGGGAGACAGTCCCACTGTTATTTGCTAAAATAACTGGTAGTTAAATGACTGACATTTAATGTGGTATCTTAGGCTTCAGCAGTGCTCCGCTGGGAGAAGATGCAGTGATGAGTGTGTGGGGAGAGGGAAGAATAGGATGTGGATCATGCTTCTGAGAGCTCTTTTTTTTCTTTTTCAGGTTGTCTGTAGACTCCAGCAAACATCATTTCTGCTGGAGGACTTATGGAGAACACTCTTCTGAGTGGGACACAGACAGAGGGCTGTTCGTGACCTGTCAAATAAACCCCACTAAAGCATAAAGCAGAGTCCTACTACACTGGAAATCTCAAAAAGGAGGATGTTATCCTTTTTTAATTGCTTTCATACTTCCTTTGGAATCAGTATTGCAAAATGACACTGAACTGCACTGACATTTCCAAAAGAATGCTCAGGACTGGAATGGCAGCACATGGTGCTGGTCAGGATTTAGGTGTTTTAACAGATCTTGGACATCCCTGCAGCAGATGTGCTCCTTCCCCTGAAATCCAGGAATGTGCCATTGATCCTGCTGCACCCCAGTGCCTAGACTCACTGTGTGCTCATACAATAATCCCAGCAGAGGTGTCTGCAGGGGAACCCAACCCAAGACAGAAAGTGATTTCTGCAGATATGGTCGGATTCCACATTAGAATAATGCACAAGAAGGAAAAAAGAAAAAAAGAAAAAAAGAAAAAAAGACAATGTATAAAAGGATCCGAAGTACAGCAGCTTTAAAAAATAGTAGCAATGAAGGTGTAGGTCAAACTAAAGATGGTACACTGTTCTGTGTCTGTCCCAGGGCTGAGGTGGTCTGAAGGACAGGAATTACAGATGATTGACATTATACAAACACCTCAGGGCTTTTCCTCCCCACTGTGTGTAACTCTGCTGGGACCTCAGCACCTCTCAGCATCCTTGCTGCTGCTAACCTTCCTTTCAGCTCTCCTGCTCACACTCACAGGGGTGAACTCAGAGCAAGTTCTCCCCACAGAGAAGGGTGCAATGATGCCTTTGAAACACCTTTAGCAAAAGTAACCATCAGTGATTTGTTCTGCTCTGCTTTGGTTGGGAGACAAAAATGGACATTTGCACTCACACCTGAAAAATACCCTCCCTATCTGGGTGAGATTCCTCCTCCCAGAAAGAAATGCAATCATCCACCAGCCATCTAATTAGCAGATGAACTATTTATTTGACTTGTCGTATCCCTTGGGAATTTCACATGATGGAGCTGTCCTGTGGGAGAGCTTTTCTAAGACACTTGTTAAATGAAATGTCTGAAAAGCAAAGGGAATTAGTTTCTCTACTACCACCCTTGTAGTTTCCCCATTTAATTGCCTCCAGTTTTATTTCAGAATTTATAACAGGTAATCTTGGAAAATAACAGCAATATCCCTTGTGTGTTGTTATGACAAAGGTGTGAGGATCAAAATCATCAATGAAAGGAAATTTGGCATCTGATGGGAGATCAGCTCCCAAGATGCCATTTTGCTGAAATCTCCTGAGAAATCAATTTTCTGCCTACGCCTGTTCACCACACTGGAGAACCTCCTGTAATATCCCTGCATGCTAATGCACAACATGAATGTGTAGTAAAACACATGTGCCATGCCTCTGGTGGGAACTCTAGGCACACAGCAGGAAAAAAAGAAACACCAAAAAAACCTACAAAGAAACCTCCTACAGAAATTCCAGACAATATAGTTTTGCTTTCTTTATCCAGTCCTCCAAAATGGCTAGTCCACAGTATCCTTTTGGAACCCTTCCTCAAAAAAAACCCCGAAAGTACTAAAGGGATTCCCATTTGGCTTGGTAGGCAACTATGAGTACATCCAAAGAATTACTTTGCAACCCTCTCAGGTTCTGATAAAGGCGCGGCAGAGAGCAGGGAATGTGCAATAGTGGGTATTGTTTGTATTTGTTTGGAAGCAAGGAGAATGGGGGTGTTTATCATGATCACCAGGTGATGACAAGGCAAAAGGTGTCCTGAAATCCTAAACAGCAGCTGCTTCTCCTGCACTCTGAGCCAGGCTCTTACACAGGCACAGCAAAGCCACCTGACTAAATCAGCAGCTCTGATTTTTAATAAACACCCGATGGGCTTAGCAGTGCTGGTAAGTTGCACAATGTACTTATTTGTTGTCTTTTTGGGGCACAGGCTGCTCAAGCCTCCAAAAGAGTTGGGCTGGGAACACTCTGTCAAAATAAAAATGGTCTCCCAGAGCATAACCTGACTACAGAGCTACCAAACCCCCCCAAATACTCTGATACTACAGAACTGTAAAAAGTCACTATTCCAGTACAGTCTCTGAATAATGCCCCCAACTTTTAATAAGAAAGCTTTGGAATCAGGAGACATTTCCCATATTTTCTTTCTTTTGTTTTTCTCAGTGGAAACTTATATGTGAATCAAGTGTCCCCAAGATCTCTTCCTCTCTGGGTACTTTTGGTGCAAGGTGAACAGATGAAGATTCATACCTGTGCCATCTACAGGAGAAAGGTAATGGAAAAGGAAGGAAAGGGGCTAGACAAATCCCTTTTTTTTTTCCTCTCCAATTCATTTTATAGTCAGCCCTTGGTTGATTTATACAGGAGAACAGAAAAAGCCCAGAGGCAAAACAGCTCATCTCTCTATGACTGAAAACACACTCCCAACCCAACTGGATCTTGGAGAACTTGGTTTCAGGTTGCCCTTGGATTATTCTGCAGGAGATTTTTTTGGTGAGCTTTCAGTTTGCAGTCTGTTACTCATCCCTTCAGCTCACGTCACAATGAAGTCCCTTGCAGAGAGCAGGACCCAAAAGCAAGCTGCTCAGCATCCTGGACTGTGCAATTTAATTTGGAAAATTGCCTTTCCTGCACTGGTGCTCAGCTGGAGTGCAGACACTAAATCCTGCCTCCCTGTGGAAACAGCCTCACTGTCCCAATGACACATTGCAATCACAGCTCTGCTATGAGCTGTGAGCTCACATTGGGAAAGGTAATGCCATTTCTATCCCACATGCAGATTTTTTCTGGAAAAAACCCACAAAAGAGGCCTGAGGTACACGGATCTGTGGGGAAAAGTGACACAAAGCCTTCAAAGGTAGAGAGAGAATAAGCGCCTTTGAATGGATCCCAGGCACCAGCCTGTCAAAGGACAGGGACAGGTAGGTCATTTGCCTTTCCTACACAAGCAGCTTGGGTATGTGCTGCAAAACACTGCAGCCTTAAATATCCTAGCCCAGAATCAAGCCTTGAGTGAGCTTTTCAAAATGAGGCACAGGAGGAGACAGAAGGCACCCAGGGGCCACAGAGGAATGAGGAACCTCTCTGAAAACATTGGTCACTGGGAACTGAAACACCTCCTTCACAGGGCAGAGCAGAGCTGCAGCTCTCTTTTTTACAGGTTTAATTTTAAATATACTCAGTACTCAAGAAAGTAGTGGAGTCAAAATCACTGCAGCCAAATAGACACCAGCGTGGATTCTTCTGTCCAGCATCACCTCATGGCTCTTTCCAAGACATCCCACAGGCAACTTTTTGCACCTTCCTGTCTCACATCCACAGCTGCAGTTTCCAGCAATCCTGGCTGTGCCCTGCAGGGCTGCTGCCCCTCTCTGTGATTTCCCTTCATGAGCTGCCCCAAAACTGTCCCAGATGCAGTTCCTGCCCCGCAGGTGAGCCCCCACCACTCAGTCCTCAGCGTTCCTCTCCTCCTGTCCATCAGAATCTGCCTCCTGGGGATGGGAGGACATTTGGCTGCAGGGATTTTTGCCCTGCAGGTTTGGATCTGCTTCACCCCCAAGCAAACTCACCTCCCCAGAAACGGGAGACTGCTGTCCTCAGCCAAACTCCACCTCAGCCTTGTCGAGAGTTTGTTCTCCCTGACAGCCTCTAATCACCAGTTAGCCAGTTTACCGAGGGAAAAATTTTATCCTTTCTGCTAGAATTCATTTTTATGACACCTACCATAAGAGACTTAAAAAAATTAGGCATTAAAATGGTTTATAGAGGGTATTTTTATAATCCACTAAGCTGTTTTCCATTTCCACTGATATGACATCTCTCAGCTATAATTCATAAATGCCATCAGTTAACAGGCACAGAACCTTATCCTAAATTTCTCCTCTCATATGCTTTTCCCATTTAAACTTTCTGTTAAATCTTTGCTGTGCTGCTAAATCCAGAGAGATTTGGCCATAGCTGGGGGGGAAAAAGTTTAAGTAGCTAATTAATGTCACTGGATTTGGGGCATCCTATCAAGAGAGAATATAGAGGAAGCATGTCCTCAATAAATATTTTGAACATTTAAATAAAGCTAATGCCCCCAACTACACAGGAACCTCTAATATCCTCAGAAAATAAAAATTTTTATAGGCAATAAGTGGCTGTTTTCCCACACAGGGATGATCAGGACATTGCATCAGGTATATTGATTTCAGTGCCTCTGGCTGTCCCAACAGTAATTTTTGTTATTGATTGCAACTCAGAAGGGAGTCCCTCTGGGAAGAACCTGCTTATGCCAGGGTCCATCCAACCTGGGGACATCCTGGCAGAAAGCATCTATTTACAGCCCTCCCAGAACTCACTTCCTGCTTTGATAAAACCACAGAAATGCCTAGCAATAATTATAATTCTTGCAGTACTTAGACATATTCTGCTTTTCTCTGCCAAGCTCAGATTGGAAAGCTCCAGGTCTCACCACAATCACAGCCACTAAACCACAGCATGAGAAACAAAACAGAATATACATTCCTCCTTATTTGAAATGCCTCTGTTGTACCTACACTGGATCTGCTGGGAAATCTGAATTTGGGTGGAGTTTGAAATTTGGGTTGCATGCAGTCATTTGGCTATGGAAATTCCTACCTTGGAAGAGGTGAGCCCAAAAGAACAGAGGTTTTTTTATTTCTTTAGCATGGGCATGAAGATATCTCCTTGACTCTCTCTAGGTTAAGGATGGCTCATGGTCCACTGGGACTCCTTAAAGGTCTGATGAGTTTCCAGTCACAACCAGTTAAAAATTTTGGGTGGGAGAGAAGTGCCCCCAAACTGCCTTCCCTACATGGAGGGGAGAGAAATAATGAAATACACATGGAGAGAACAAACCAAGCCACTTGCCCCTTAATGTTTTATCTAAGGAAGACCTAATCCTCGTGGGACAGGAGTTCTGGCTCAGACAAACAGAGTATCCATGGCCTTTAACCTTTTTTTAATTCCAAAGGAAGTTTCAAAAGAAAGTCTTTACTCAATAGGAAGTTATTGATAACCTTTCTTTGTCCTTAAAGATCAATAAGGGCAATTAAAGGTACATTGCCTGAGCTGAATGGAAAAGCTTCACCCACTGCAGTGCTGCACAAAAGTGAATTCAAGAGAAGCTGTCCTCCCCTGTGCAAGGGTCAGTGTTAAATGCACCTCTCAATTTCCTCCCATCGGGAGATTAAACACTGCCCTGTGGGCAGTAGGAGAAGCAGCAGAGCTGGTTCACACCTGCCTCTCCCCAGGTGCCTTACCTGTGTCCCTGTCCACCCCCAGCCCTGCCAAGGTGCCCAGCAGGACGGGCTGGAGCCCAGAGCCACATATGGGAGGCAGATGAGGACTGAGATGAGCAGGTGATTCACACTCGTGCCCTTATCCTTGGGGAGTGGAGATGAATGAGCACACACTGCTGATGTGAAGAACATTTCCTGCTCTTATCACAGCAAAGGGAGAGCAGGTGGTGACAAATGCAGACTGTGGCCACTCAGCGTGGCCCCCTGGCACTTCCACTTCTCTGCTCCATGACAGAGCCTGCTTGGGGAAAATCATTCCCAAGGATCCTGCGTGCAGAGGTAGTCTCTGCTCACCCACTCAGAGCACCTACGTGGCCTTTACCCATATGCTGCTGCCTGGCACTTCCAGGAGAAGAGGAGCAGCTCCCCCATCACTTCCCAGACATCACAGGCTGCTGCTCATGTGCCAGCAGACATGGGGGAGCTCTGGGTGTCCACCAGACAGACATCCCCACCTGCCAAGGATCTGTGGATCTACACAAAGAGGCATGAGATTCATTAGGAAGAGAAGGAACTATAAATATGGGCCTAAGCAAGGAAATGAGGCCAGTGTGGGTCTGAACAGAAATTCAAAGCCATGTCCTCTCCTATGGGCAAGTGCTCACTCAGCTCTCCCCACTTATTTATCAACACTGGCAGCCACGGAAAGCACATCCTGCCTTCTGAGCATCCAGACTTTTCCAGCAGAATCAGAAGGAATCCAGGTATTCTCATGCTGGCTTTGGTGTGCCTCATTAATATCACTGCCCAGTCTGACTGGGAAAAATCCCGAAAGCAAACAACCCAAAAACTGGACAACAGGACGTGACAGCATCCCAAATCCCCTTAAAATAGAACTTCTCCCTAAAGCCACCCCTCACATGCAGTCCCACACACACGACGAAGAGCTACAGGCACAGCCAAGGTCTCAAAGGCACAGGTAGGTCACTTGAGGCTGGAAGTCAAAGTCTCCCTTAACTTCAGGACATGTCTGAGAAGTGATTAGCCTTTCACTCTTTGCAGAAAAGCTGACACTGTCCAAAGCATCAGGCACTGCCCCCTTGGGACCTCAGCCTTTGTCCTTCTGTGTGCAGGAATTACAGAGCCCCACGGGGAGAGGATGGGGATCAGAGGAGACATCTCACTGCTCTCTTCATCTGGGGATGGACTGAGCTGCGACAAATGCTGATTTAAAGAACACTTCAGAGGCTGCCTCTAATGCACTTGCCACAAGCCTTCAGTGCTCATTTATCATCTGTGCCTGATTCTACCACTTGCCTCAAATTCAATACAACCTTTTCAAGATTTTAATTGTTTTTTTAACCATTGATGTCTTAGTGTATCCCCTTGCACATTTTATTTTCCTCTCAGTTCTTGAGGAAAGAAATTACACGAAGAAGCCATTAGAGCTCCTCAGCCATCTGATCTTGGCAGGACATATCTCTGACAAAACAGAAAACAAGGTGCAAGACTGGCGCACAATACTGAGGCAAAATCTCACTCTGGGAGACATGAGGATCTGGGGAAGGGGATCAGCTGCCCCACAAAATATCCCACAGCACTGTGACAAAACAAGGCACAGAGGAGGAGCCGAGTGCCCCCTCCAGAGCAGCACAGCCAGGCTGGCACCAGCCAGCACTGCCCCCTCCCCTTGTCACCCAAAGAGCAGCAGAGCCAGGAATAGCCAGAGATGGGGTTCGTCCACGTGTGGGCAGGAGGAAAGTGGACCATGGCAGCTTGGCAGCTGTGAGAGCCTGTTCTGCAGCACCACCAGAGAACAGGAGAGCAGAAATACATGCCTTCCATGAAAAAGAATAATTGAGCTATAATTCAGGTTTTGGCTTGCTCTTTCATCCAAAAAGAAGAGTGGCCTGAATAAAATAATAATCCTATTACAGCTACACGTGAAACAGATGCACAGGGACACTTAGTATCACTCAGAACACTCTATATCACAGTTAGGTACTGATGCTCTTCGAGGAATTGATAAACACTAAAACACCTTTAAAAATCTGATTTTTTGGGTACCTAGAGGCTTAAGCTAACAATCAAGACCTCAAATATTTGATAAACAAACATAAGGCTGAAACATTGCTATGACAGCTTAATAAACTCCTGACAAGAGGGAGATGCAACAGGTGAAGAGTAGAAAACTCAACAGATGTGAGAGGGTCACAACATCTTGATGTGAGGCTTGGCATGATTGGAGGCACAGACTGGTGCAGAACAGCCAAGAGGAAAATCCTGCTGCAAGGAAGGGGAAAATGAGCTAAAATCGGGGTGAAGCAAAATGATGCTGGGAAAAATCTGCAGGAAAGGTAAAGACAATGACATCACAGGTCACAAAACCCCTTGAGTTTCTTTGGATCAAGTGAACCTTCTTTAGAAAAGGCTTGATACAAAATCCAAGGAATTTTTAGTGTAGAAACATGTATGTGTAGCCCTAATTCCCCATCACATTGAAAAGATGTTTAAATACCGAACCAAAATTAAGACAAATGTTTTTTCTTAAGACAAATGTAATTTCTTAGAACAATTCCTTAGTGCAGATTAAAGGAAGAATGATTAAACCACATCAACCAATTGAACATGAAAACTGAGGAAAATGTCTGCAGAAAGTCACAGTGCCCCATCACCTGGGCACCCTGCACATCCAGCACATCTTTCCAGAAAATTGCTTACAGCAAATTCCCTTGAAGGACATTGTGAGCCCAGGATTTTAAGCAGCCAGGAGATAACAGCATCCCAAAACACTGGTGTGAGCTCATAGCTGCTTCAAAGAACAGAATTAAATGGCTTTCATCACATCACTGCTGTCTATAGGAAAGGAGGGTTGGATTTGGGGTGCCCACATCAGACCACTCAACATCTGCACAGACCTCACCTAATGCATCAGGGAAAATGCACTTTGGCACAGCTGCTTTGACTGCAGGTCTCTGGCTGCAGGGACTCATTTGGGGCTCCAGGGTGGCCCCACAGCCCACTGTGCAGCACCAGGCTTTGGGGGAGCAAATGGGTTGGCACGGCAGAGGAGCAGCTCTGTGCTGCAGCAGCATGAAATCCAGGCCAGGCAGCAGCAGGTGCTGCCTGGGGGTGGGATATTGTGCATGGCAGACTTTGCCTGCCTGTAGTTGCAGGGATGGGTTCCATGCAAGGGGGACTGGAGCAGCCTCTTCACCTTCCCTACATCAGTATTTTGGGCAAAATACTCTATTCTCATGGAGAGAGAAACAAAGGAGAAGTAGGAGAGAAGCATCTCCCAAGGAATTTTTCAGAGCAGGGGTGCTCTTGAACTTCTCAGAGCAAAGAGTGCTCTGCTACTGAACATCCTTCTCCCTTCTTCCTGAAGTTGGGAAAAAGCAATCTTAGTGAGGAAGTGAGGAAGGAAAGTTCTTCCCAAAAACGGACTCATTACTGGGTTCCAGGTGCCAACTCTTAAAGCAAATTCTTTCCGTCTCACACAGCGTCTTTAAGAAATGATAGATTGCACTGGCTCAGAAGAAACTGCTCCCTGATAATAAATGAGTTGTTAGCAGAAGTAGCAGGCTCCCAGATCCATTTGTGATCCAAAGGGCTCACAGATGCTTCCCATTTTCTCAATGCCAAAACCACAGAACACCAGACAGAGAGGGATGGGAACGAGCTTCCTGCGCCTGTCTGCTTGCTGCTCTCCAGTGGCTGAAGGGAGACTGTCAAGTGCCGTTTGCCTTTGACGAGGCCTTTTTTCACTCTAAATTTGCTGTTGTTGAAAGTGGAGAATTTACTGTATTGCCTGCAGGCAAGGATAGCTAGGGGAAAAAGCCTCACCCCTGTGTTCTGCACCTCTGCAGCACCTGGTGTACTCTGCACATGAATCATCCTTTGGCACAGGCACCCCTTGTCCTACAGGCACACACCTCATTGCTCTGCACAGCTGAGACAACACACCTTGGATGAGAAACACACCTTGGATGACACAAACACACCTTGGATGACACAAACACACCTTCTCCAAAGGCTCCCGTGGTTCTGCTGCAAGATGCTGCTGCACCTGAATGTCTTGGCCCCAATCTCCAGCCTCCACAACACTGCTCTGGATTTCACTCCACAGCCCTGAGGATGACTTTTTTTCCCCCTGTTTGTTTTTAAAGTTGTTCTGCTCAACTCACTAGTTTGGATTCACACTTTTACTTTCTGTCCTGAGACAGTCTTGAAACAGGAAACCTGAACACACATTGCTCTCCAACTCCTCTGAGATTGCTGCCAAATGGCAATTAGAACTCATGACAGATTGGGATGAGATTCAGTATGTCCCAAGATTTTCAGGTATGTTTTGATCTAGAGCCCTGGGTCTGATTTGTCTCAGCTGCTATAGGATGCCACTGTAGAAATAAATTAATTTTTTTTTATGGGCCAAGCAATGGGGTCTTTTTCCTTTCCCACAAGATTGTTTATTCCAGTGCTACACAAGGTTTAACTGTGGTCTTCCCATTTGAGCTAGTGGGGGTTGCTCAGTCAAATACCTGGGTGCTGTTTTGGAAATGCCACAGCATCTGAAGGCATTCCTCCCCTGATGATACCCACAATTCCCCCAGTCCTAGGCACAGGCACTATCAGCCAGGAGGGTATCAAGGGGAAGAGGGAGAAAGAGATCTGCATAAAGACTGCAAAAGCAAACCCAGGCATGGCTGTCAGAGCACTGCAAACACTCCTGCCAGCAGCAAGCCCGTGAAAAGTGAGAAACAGAAGAGGCCAAGAGGATAAAATCACATCACAGGACAAGGCCAGGCACCTGCCCTTGGGGGGCCACTGCAGTGCAGTACCAAAATACAGAAGGAGAACCTGAGCAGAGCAGTTTCTGTGCCATGAACATATGTTTTCTTCACATCCCAGCAATACGTCAGAATAGCACAACTGCGAAGAGCCTGTTTGCAATGTGATGCCTGCTTTTATCAAAGCCTTTACAGGCTGCTCGCAGGGAGAGCAGCAAAATGTTTGATACTGCTGTCACCTTCAGCAGGGTATTGAGGAATTAGCAGAAGAGCATAATGCAGCTGCAAACACTTTGGGATAGGATTCATCTCACCGGCCTCCCAAAGTCTCAGTCTTAGTGAACTAAGCCAAGATCGACACAATTCTGTTGCTTCAGCTGGTACTTCACAGAGGAAGGAAAAGTTCAGTTAGGGGACATGTGGGCACATGTGAGGACTCGAGAACAAGCCTTTATGGGCTAAATATTCTCAAACAAAGAAGATAATTTTGAAAACAGTCACTGAGAGCTGCTGTCTGAGACGCTGAGTGCTGGTACTTCCAATGCAGTGACTGCTAAACCCCACTAAAACTGTGGTGATGCTTAAATGAGAGTTTCCTCTTTGAACAAGCCTGTACCCCAAAGCAGTGCTTGTTTCTCCAGAACAAGAAATGGTATGGGTTCTTTGGGAAGGATTCATCTCTGAAGGTGTGTGGTTCCTCTGGAAGTAGAGATGGAAATGCAGGAGTTGTCTCATGTCCCACCTGAGGGCTGCACAGTGAATTCACTGCCCTCAAAGCATCAGCACACAGACATGGGCATGTCTGATTTTCCAGCCTATTGTGGCTGTGCATGGGTGATCTCCTGCAAGCCCTGGGACTGCTCAGGGCTCTGTGGGTTCAGGAGAGGTGCTGGTGTCTGCCCTCCCTGAGGTCTCTGTGAGTCTGGCACACGAGGCTGCTGAGGTGGAGGATGTTATGATATAGATGACTCAATGTTAGAAATCTGCCTGACTTCATCCACACATTTTTTGCAGGTTCCCAAACAAATGATGACTCTTAAAGCCTGCCAGCCAAGGCTAATCCAGGTCCCAGACTCCTGGGACCTGAGGAGATCAGTTCTCTGACAGTGGAGGAGAGGCTCCACTCTCCCTACAGCCTCTGCCTTTGCTGTCCCCACAGGACAGGAGCACAGGGACTCCCACATTGCCATCCCCACACCTTGAAGCTGCACACAGTGGGTTTTGGCACAGCCATAACGAGCTGAGCAGGAGACCCCAGAATGAAGACAGGCTGGAAGACTGAATTAATTCTGATTAAATCTGTGAAATGCACTCAGATCTGCATTTGCTGGGGACAGACTGGGGATAGCTGCTGTGCCTGCCTGTTTTTCTGGGACAGTGAGCTGGGAACAGCATCACTGCTCGGGCTGCACTGCTCCCAGCCTCCTCCTCTCAACATCACCATCTCCTCACCCCTTCCTCCACTGTGTGCCTTGGCTTTCTATTACTTCCTTTGGTAGTTCATTAAAGGCATTAATCACCTTCTGCACAAAGATATTTCTCCTGAACTCCCTGCAGGCCAGGCCTCTTTCTCTGCTGGCTGCTCAGCCCTTGCAGGCACAGTGCTGCTGCCTCACACCTGCCCCTGTTTCCCTGCTGGGCACCAACGGGGTGCTCACCCCCTGAGCTCTGACAAGAGCCTCCTTTCCAGCTCACCTTCACCCCACTGTGGTCTGTATCTCAGCATTGTCTCCCTTTTCCCTGGCCAAACCCTCCCAAGACAGCCATCCTGTTGCCTGTGTGAGGGTGGAGGACAGGAGCAACCTGAGCTGTGGTCCTGACCAAACAGGAGACACCATTAGCTCCAGTTCAGATTTGAGCAGAAGGAGGCAGGCCCTCAGAAAGAAATCCTTCCCTTGCTTAGCTAAGGGCTGAAAAGAGAGGCAAGGGAAAACTGCACCTATTGCACATCCACAGCCCCTCCAGAGCTGCTGCCTTGCCCCTTTCCCATGTCATGTCTCCTACCCCGAGGTTTCTTCATCCTCTGTCCCTGTGTTGGACTTGGCTTGCCTGTGCTTTCTTCACAAGCTCCCAGGCCTGCTGGTAATTTCTTCTGCTGTTTACCTGCCAGAATAGCAGTGCTGCTGTCCTTCCATGGGATGGCACTGAATGGGATGTGGGTGCTGCGTGGAAGGAAAGCCAAGAAGGCTCAGGGCGTTCAGGGGATGTTGGCAGGCCAGCAGGAGAAAAACCACGTCTGAATCTGTGTAATCACTGATGTCTTTTGCTTGTTGAAGCTCACTGCTAGCTAGCAAAGATCAAAGCAAAGTGTTTGGGAGGGTAGGGAGGTGAGAAATAGCCCTTGATTTCATGTGAGATTCTTCCACATTCTGCGTCCAGATTACTTACAGAGGTTTCTGTATCTCTCCTCTGACCCTTCAGCCCTCAACCTTTCCTCTCCCTCCCACTTCATCTCCATTAGCATAGTGGCAGGATCTCACTTACAAAATCAAAGCCAAGACTCCTATAGCATATAGAGAAATGCAGACACATATGCTACATCCACACGAGAATCCTGCCATCAGTACAACTCAATCTTAGACATCAGTTGTTTTCTTTTGCACTCCTCCACTCTGTCAAAAACAAATAAAATCAAAGAACGAAAAGACCCTCTTAGAGAAGCCAAGATATGGCAATTTTTAGCTGTCACTCACTTCTTCATTGCCTCTCACTGCTGCTTCCTCAAGGGGTCACTCAGTCTGGCGAAGCATAAGCACGTCTGAATTGCAACCCTGGGTGAGGATTGGCAGGGTTTGGTTTGCAGACAACCGGGAATATAACTGATCTACATTAATGAAAAGAATCAACACTTCAGGAGGTTGTTGTCTTTTTGTGTTGTTTTGTTGGGGGTGTGTTTTTAAGAGTGCCCCAGAGGGGACAAGTGGGTGGCTGCTAAAAGGGCAGTGTGAGACAGCCAGCTGGAGACTCGTTACTGTCTAAGCTAATGAGCCATCACTTCAGCAGGTGAGCAGGGAGCAGTTTCTGCTGGATACCACACTGTTATTGCCCCAACAATTCCCTACCATTTTGAAATATTTTTTGCTGGAATGATGGTGGATTGCAGCAAATGTGTTGGTTTGGCTCCCCTTCTGCACCTTGCCTAACCCCTGACTTCCTCAGGTGTTACCACGGGATTTCACATGGAGCTTTTCACCAGGAAAAACAATGCCCTGTTTAATTTCTACACAACTAAAATAAGAGAAATAAAACCTCCCTTTAAAGGAATGCAGATGAAATAAATGCATCTTTGTCTTCAGACTCCTGTTAATACCACACCCTGGAGAATTTGGATCTTTAGAATATTAAAGTCTCCCTGACTTATTGCCTTTTTAAGAAGCATGTTGATTTTGTGTTTGCTCTGAGCTCCATGTGTTACTGAAGCTAACTGGGACCTTTTCCATTTCTGGTGGCAGAGAGCTGCTGCCTTTTGGGCCCTAACCCTATTAAGGGAAATGTAAATGTATATATCTAAAATTCCCACCAGTTTTGGAAATGAACAGCACACTTCCCCACGCTGTGTTCCTTGCAGTCACATGAAGATTTCCACTCTCACCTTGCTAATAATGCCAAAAAATAAAGCTTGTCTGTTTCTGGCCTAGTAGAATCCCTATCACATGAAAAGGCTTTATTTTTAGAGAAGAAAAGATAAGCTGTGAGTGGAAGCTGTGACTGTCACACAATGGACAGGTCTGGCCTGCGCTGCTCACTGTTTCCCAAATCCCTCCTCTGCCTACTGCAGAGCCCAAATTTTACTTCTTCACTCGCTTTTCTGCTTGTCACCAGTGCTGGGATCCTTTCCAGATGAGCAGATAGATTTGCAGGTGTGAAATTCCCCTTATTCCTCCCTCTGATTTTTCCTTATGGCTTCATATCTGCTTTTCTCCCCAGGCAACTCTCCCACCACCCAGGATAAAAAAAATTAAATACACAAAAAATAGCCCTGCAAATAATAAGTGCCCCCATAGCCTTTGAAGGGATGGACACACCAGACTGAGGGGTACATTTCCTGATGTGTGGTGCCAGCCTCTCACAGGGCTGCCTCTGTCAAGAGACAAGGGGAGTCCCATCAGTGTCCCTGCTGATGGTATCAGTCCATATTTACCCAAACCCCTCCGTGCCCAGATCCCTGGAGGCAGACAGACAGCCTGCCCTGTTGTATGCCCTCCAAGCCATAGCTGAGGAAACAGTTCAGTAATCATGTTCTAAATGCTTTTCCTTCTTGGGGAAATCATACGGGACAAGCTGCTGCCTTCAGTGGTGACTGTGACTGCTGAGCACCCAGCACCCACCCCGGGGACCCTGGTGGGACACAGGGGGCTGGTGTCACCTCCAGGACCTGCTCCCTCCTGTTTGGCAGGATTTTACCCCTCAGCACACTCCGAGCTGCTGGCATCTCACTGAACAAACACACACTTACTAGAAAGTTACAGCCCTTCCCTGCCCCAAACTGAGCAACCTTAACCTCAGGTTGATCTAATGTGAATTGATGCTCCATGATTCATCTGTCTGCCTCACATCTTTTCCTCTTACATAATCCAAGGAGATGTATCTCCTTGTAGTACCTGTGTTGTATTAATCAGACTGCATCTGATCATTAAATCCATGTTTCTGTTGGCTCAACTCACATTAAATAGTCATAGCAAGCATCCTGAGCTCTGCAGGGAAAAGAAAATCCCAAAGCACCTACATGATATTTCTGACGCTGTAAAAATAAAAACAAGTCTAGCAACACCAGAACTGTTACAGGGCTGGGCTTATTTATACTGTGGAAGTTTAATTATAAAAATTGCATTCTAATTGATTACTGCTGGAATAATTACACCAACACCTTTACAAGAAATGGCGACCATCATATGTTTGTCTACAAAGAAGCTTCCTTTAAACTCAACACAC
The DNA here is from genome assembly GCA_037013685.1 of Acridotheres tristis. Taxonomy (NCBI): domain Eukaryota; kingdom Metazoa; phylum Chordata; class Aves; order Passeriformes; family Sturnidae; genus Acridotheres; species Acridotheres tristis. The sequence goes on from CM072900.1 coordinate 5,892,265, forward strand.
AGTAATTGTTTAATTAAACCAAATTTAGATTCTCATTTGAGAACATTCAAATGCTTGCCTATTCCTTCCTATCTCTGAGAGGTAATTTAGGAGATAAAAAGCAATTTCTATAAATACTCTATCTATATATGTAAGTATCCAAGGAAAAGAAGGAAAGAAAGACTTCATTTCATAGCTGATCTGGATGTAAGCTTGCTGCTATTGATAAGAACATAAGCACAGAGTGAGTGATCACTACAAATCCCTCTCTAATTGGTGCTTGGAGGCTTTAATAAAATAAGAACAGAATCCAAACTACATGTTCATTTTCTAATTTGCAGAACAGATTCAACTGTTGATATTCTAGCAGCACCCACAGCATATACTCGGTATGAGGACCCCATAGTAACTGTATCTGTGCATACAGAGAAGGAGAGGAATAAATAATTCATTGTTTTTCAGCCTATTTACAAGTTTTCTTGCAGCTGTAAAATCCTGTTGCTATCCTGTGCAGACCCCTGTGTTTCAGGTGTGCAGCTCCTGAATGCCCCTAGCCAGCAGCCCACCACCCAAGCACACAAAATCTGGTGGCTGCCTCAGCAAAGCTGCAGGACTCTGTGACGAACAGGGGTTATTTTAGTCGCTGGTCATCCCTGCAAAGCAGCCTGATTTTTGCAGGGGCAGATTTCCCGAGCTAGTGACTCACCTCGTGTGAGCCCTGCTCACAGGGCACAGTCCCCAGGGCAGGCTGTTGCTGAGCCATCCTCTTCTCAGGACAGCCAGAGCAGCCTCCACGCCTGCCTGCTGCTGCCAGGCTCACCTGGGGACCTCATCCAAAGGCTGAAAGCAGGAATCTCTGCACCACAAATTAAATAAAGCTATGGAGCTGTGGCTGAAACAACTCATATTCCCCGAGGAGCCGTGCTCCGCACAGGACGGGGATGCGAATTACACTGTGCACAGCTGGAGGCTGAGATGAAGAACAGGACAAAACTATTCCCAGCACAGGTTGTCTCAAGCAAGAAACCTGACATCCCTTTGCTGTCAACAGCAAACAGTGCTCCCATCCACTGTGGACCTTCCAGGGACAGGAATTTGCAGATCTCTCTTAAGCTGCAAAGGTCGTTGCCCTCTCATCTGGCACAGAGATGCCAAATCCCCCTTCCCAGCTCTCTCCATTCTGACCTGCAGCATCAACTCTCCTGTGCTGGGTCTGCCCTGAAAGCAGTCACACAGCAAGAACAGCATGGTGGGGATTGCTAGACACTGTGTGGAGGCCATAAAGCTCTTCTCCAAACATGGATGGAGACAGAACATCTGAACATGCCCCTAAAGCTGATCAGAAGGCTTTTGCTCTGCTGCATCACTAGGTAAACATTTCAGCTACACCACACCATCATTTTACCCTTTATAGTCACCTGGCACTGCTGTGTAATTCTGCTGAAAGAAGGACTCTCAAGTCACCCTCCTCCCCTAAACAATTTCCTTGTCCTTTGAAGAAACAGCACAAAATTGTAAAGCCTCCTAACCTTTAGTTAAGAACCCTCAGAGTGGCAGGTGTGTACTTTCATACGGGTAAGCCCCATCAGGCACCCAGCTGCAACCACGGAGCATGTTCATTACCAGCTATTCTGTGGGATGGAATGAATTGAGGAAGATATTTCAGTTATTGAAATGTGCCCGTGCATCAGTGATGCAACATTAGCATCAACCCCGCACACGGAACAGGAAGCCACCACACTATCTACAACCTCTTCTTGCTTTCTTAATGATGATGGTTTGCTTAAAATCATCATCTCCTGACATGCTGAGCACAGGCACCACAGGACCCGCACTGAGGTTTTCACCACCACTGTGTAACGACAAAAAAAGTCCACAACTGAAAACACCAGAAACGCAAAAGTTATTGCTGGGCTGTCACAGAGACAGCCTCTCTGTTGTCCAGGTTTCTCCCTAGGATGGGTGCTGTTGTCACCAGCGCATCATTAGCGGCGCTGTCACCCGGGCAGGAGCTGGCAGTGTCACTGCACCCACTGTCACCGCTTGCTCATCCTCTCCAGCGAGCAGCTACGTGCCAGGCAGGGGTGAGCAGGGTCACAGCTCATGCTGAGGTACATTTTGCACACGATTTCCTCAGCCAGGCTGCTGTCACTGTGCTGCACTTCATCCTGCAGCTTCATCACCACCCCACAGGCCGCCCAACGAGGGTTTTGCTGTCACCACCGATTCTTAATATCTGCCCTGTATTTTGAATGGTGCTGCTTCAGACACTTGCCATAAGGACTGCATTTAGCACACGAGGCTGGATCCCAACACAAAGAAGGATTTGCAGTGGAGCTGGGACCTACTAGTCTTGCTCAGCTGTGCTGCTGGAGACCCAGACAGGTGAAGCATCAGGTTCAGAGGGTCTAAGCACCCTTAACTGTCATAGAAGCAGGTAATGCCAATGGCAAGGAAATGCTGTGTTCTCCATCTCCATGGGAACAAAACCTGGTACTTTTAACTGGTAGCACGGCCAGTCTTTTCTCAGAAGATAAGGACCACTGTGTGGGCAGGGTTTTTATTCTCTCTAAATAAACAGATCTTTCTGCTGATATCTAGTCTTGGCAGCCAGGCAAGGAATTAGCTGGAAGATGAAGAATGAGCTAATTCCTGACAAAAGTTTCACTTCAGCTCTAGAGTACTTTAAAATCAGGTCTCCTAATGGCCTGTTTTCTTTAGGTTGGGGTTTTTTTCACCCCTAGGGTACATGGAATAACACCTTCTTTTGTGCTTACAAAACAAATGCTGCCTTCCATAGTCTGGAGGAACTTAGGAAGTTTTTAATTATAAGAAAAGCAAAACGAGGACAAGTGAAGTTGGACTGTGCAGAGTGCTCTGCTGGTCTGATCTAGGACAATGTGCCCTACATAGAACTCAAATATAACATCCTTTGGGAGGCTGCCTTGCTTCCATTCAGCTTTTGTGAGACCACCCCTGCCCCCGCAGTACTAATGACAGATTTCTGAAGCATAGCTGGTGTCATGGTCTTGCCATCAAAGCTGTAAACAAAACCATTAGTGGCAGGCATGGAGAGGGAGGGAAAGCCATGTGCAGATGGAGAATTTATTTGAGTGATATTCTTGCAGTTTGTGCTTTCTTCCTGCTATCAGCTCTGAAATAGCTCATCCCCAGCCACAGTCAGCAACTCTACCCCAGGTGGGTGACGTTTTCTCTTGATAGATACAAGGTCTGGCTTTTTTCTTCTATTTGTCTGGTTTTCCTGCCAAGAAAGTGCCATTGGATAGAGCTGAAATAGTTGCTCTTCCTTGATGGAAACCTTGTAGTTGGCAAATAGAGGGATATTAAGGAAAATAGAAAATCTTTAGATATGCCATTAGATACTGCAAAGAAAGTGTGGCCAAATTGTTACTTCTCTCTCCTTTATCATGCTGGGCAGGAAATTCCTGAAATCTTGTCTTTGCAAACCCTCCAACAGAAAATATCACAACTCTTTTTTTTTTTTTTTTTTTTAACTTCAAAAAGCCTCATTAATTCTCCTCCTGGATCTTTCTTCCAGGAGATCCCTTCTGTGCTTTTCTGAGCAGAGAGAACAGTTTGTGTTCACCTCTATCCCACACGACTAAACTGCAGGGGGAATATTTCAGTGACTCAAGAGGACACTCCAGACGCCAGCCAACAACGATCCAACAGGCTCTATGTAGGGAAGGCTTCCTCCAGCCTCTCCTGACAGCCCCCAAACACACACACAGGCTCAGAGAGTGTCAGCAGCAGTGTCTGACACCAGGTCAAACCAAAGGATTCTTTGTGCATCACACGCTGCCGGCGCGAGCCCCTCGCCCACAGCACTGCACCCTGTGCTCCAAGGAAAGCAAAGGCTGCCACAGCAACCACAGGGCTGTGTCATGGGTTTAGTTTTCATTTGGTTTCCTCCTCCTGGTCTTGTTTGTTGCTGCTAGCCTTGGCTTTACCTAGCAAGCCAGGTCTTTTTTCCCCAATAATATCATCTAATGAGAGCCATACAGCGAATGTGCCGTGCTTTAGCAGGGTGCAGATACACTCTGAGATCAATTCTGTGGTGCAAACTCATTCTTTAATATCTGTTTTTAGAGCCAATGAATGAATTTCTTGAAACTTGAACTCTCTTACCTCTCTCTATCATTATTAGGCATGCCCTTATTGTGGATTTAGACTCCACTTGCACCAAGCTGCTGGTTTCTGCTAGGTCTTTCTTAAATTACAAAGACAGATGGTTAAACTGGGGCTGAGGAAGAAGCTGTTCACACTAAACAGAGACTTCTGTGAGCTCTGTGGGTGGAAAGGGGTGTCTTTGTTGTACATCACAGCTATGGGAAATATGGGGATGAAACCTCAATGTAATGAGTTGGGCAGAGGTTAGAGAAACAAGAGGAAATGAAGTGTTGCGGGGTTTATACCACTTTGGATGCAATGGAAGGGGAAAGACAAGACATGCTGGAAAACTGCAGCACTACCTCACCCCTGTTCCTTAGCACAAACCAAAACAACCCAGAAACCCTTTATCTATTTATGTATTATTTACGTTTGGGGTTTTCTTGCCTGGATCCTAAAGGTGAGTTATACATTTGGTGCAAGATGTCCCATATTTCAGACAGCAAATTAAAAAAAATGTCAGGAATAAAGAACGCGAAGCAAGTGGGCGCTGGTACTTACAGGTGTATGTCATTTCAAAGCTGTCACTGATGTTCACAATGTCGATCTGGGGAAGGAGCTTGGGGGGTTCTGTGAGCTGAGACAACGCAAACCTAAAAGCTGCATGTTCCTGGGACTGTTGATTAGGAAATAACCCCCCTGGGGAGAAAAACAGAACAATAAGAAGAAAGGTCTTAAGAACATTCGTAGTAGAAACATCATCAGTCCAAAATATTCCTGAGAGCAGAGCCTACAGCTCCACAGACCGGGAAGTGCCTCTAAACTCAGAAATCCTCCAGAACGCTAGACCCAAGGGTTCAGTGCCCACTGTGGACAGGTTGGGAGCAGAAAACCTTTCCAATATGTCTGTTATGTAACCCTGGATCACATATAGGAGCCCTGATGCATGCCCAGGCCAGGCAGCTGCCGGGTAGGGATAGTCCATGGGGTGCAGCTCAGCCTCCTCACCCCCCGTAACTTCAAGCACAAGGAATGGGAATGCTGCCAACATCACCTCAGTATAAAAACCGAGATTCTTCCTTCCTCCTCTCTCTTGTAATGAGGCTCAGTCTGAGCCCTGCTGCCTGGGAGGAGAGCTTTGCTCCAGGTGGGTTGCACTGTGGGACTCTGGGGTACAGGGCAGCCTGGCTGAGCCTGGCCCAGCAGGGGACAGGGCTGTGACAGCCAGAGTGACATGGGACTGTGACCAAACAACTGCTGCTGCTGGAGGCTTGTCACACAGCAAACCCTGAATTTAACAGGTGACAGTGGCCAAACTCAAAACTGGGCAGGAAACTTAAAGCTCGACCCTCAAAGGAACCAATCTGTGCAGACGTACAGGTAAACCCAGAACCACAGAATGATACAAACAGGGCAGGAACTGGGACTGGGCTCGACATAAGCCTCTCTTCCCCCACGGATCTGGAGCAAAGTGCAGCGATAACCCAGCCCTAGGAAAAGTTTCCTGCTGCTCCCCCAGCAGGAACCTTGGCTTGCAGCAGATCCCTTCTCAGCCTCCAGAAAGATGCTATTAAATTCAACCTGTCTTGTAATCTATATGCATTTGAAGAGAGCGCTGCTATTGGCATTTCAGGAGGAGGGAAACAAAGCACTTAGCAACAAGGGAGAATTAAAATAAAGCTGCAGAAAGTATCAATGCCCAAGATGACTCGAGGAAGAAACAAATAGGCAAGGACCAGCCATCAACGTCACTTCGCACATCTTTAGTAGAGGGGGCATCTCCTTGTGTGAAAAGGGCTATTTGTGCATCAATATCCCCCCACCTCCCCCGTTCCTCCCACCCCGCAGCCTAATCACGGATATCGGAGGAATCAGATGCTCGTAGCGAAGTTGCGTTTGTCGAAAGGCAAAAAATCTGGGATTTTGCACAAATTTGGGGTAAAGGGGAGACAGGAAGGGAGGGAGACAAGGATGCAGCATCAACAGAAATAAAAGCACTGATTGTGCAGCTGGACTCAGGCAGGAGTTGCCTGAACTTGGTGGATTAGCAATTGATTGGCATTGTAAAGAGAAGGGAGGCGGGAAAGAAAAGCGGCATGCAAGGGAAGGGAATTTGGGGCTAGGTTACAAACCATCACCAATAAATATCAATGGGAGAGTAATAATAAAGCCGGGGAAGGAGGGAGAGGAGCACTGAGAAGTTACAGGAAGGCAGGAAGGAATCAAACAGGCACTGCTGGTGTGCAGGGTAAGCAAGTGGCATGGAATGGAAAGAGACTTCAATGCAAGATCTTCTTCCGATATCTTTGCCCTTATTCTTTAGCAATAACAACAGAGAGCTCTGTTTGTTACCTCCCGTCCCAGTTACCTACAGATGAGAGCATCCTCACAAAAATGTATCATGCAACCTCTGATTTTGCAAATGCAGCAACACACAATGGCAGCCCAGGCATTTCTCAGGGCAAGAAACAGATTTTTTTTCGTACTTCCTCCATTTCGGAGACACTTTTCTGCCTCTGTGTTGGTGTGTGTGTGTGTGTTTATGTGTGTGCAGGCATTTATTCCCAATCTACCCCTCCCCCCAAAGCCAAATTGATCCATCTCTGCTCCGGCAGCGCTGGTACCAGCGCACACATCCAGCCCTCGCAGTTCAGCCCCTCGCCCTCTCTCACACACATACACACACATCGTGCCTTTGCAAGCACACGAACGGGTCGCTTTTCCCCCACCACCCCCTGTCCACCCCTACCCACTCGTCAGGGACCATCATCCCCGGCCCCGCACTCACCTATCTGGATATTGTTGGGGAAATTGGCCCCTAACACCGCCCCTAGGAAACCGGTGCAGAAGAAGGCAAAAATGTGCTGCATATTCCCTTTTGCATTGGCGAAAAAGAAGCCCAGTTCCAAGCATAGATTTGATTTTTCCCCCGCTCTGCTCTCTTTAGCTGCGCCTCCGGGATGCGCGTTCTCCCCCGCTCGGAGCCCGGCGCTGAGACTGCCGCTGAGCAGCGCCTGGCAGCAGGATTAACTGAGCCCCGGGAGAAGGAAAGAGAGCCCGCTCCTCATGCACATCCCTCCCCCGCCACACACAACGCACACGCACACGCACACGCCAGGCGCTTCCACCCAGCTCCATCCCCTGCTCCCAGCCGGGCTCAGCACAGGGAACAGCATCCCCCCGACCCCGCTCTTCCCCCGGGGGTCCCGGCTCGGGTCTCTAAGGGCGATGCCCACCTACCCCTAAATCCCAGCTTTCCCCCTCAGCTCCTCTCGGCAGGAGCTCAAGGGGACCTGTGAAATCAGTAGGTGGCAAACTCCTCTAGAGAAAGGGCTGAAACTCCTCTGCCTGTGATCCGTCGCCTGGGCTCGCACCCCTGGGCCCGGGAGCTGAACCCATCGCTCTGCGGAGCCTGGCTCATTAGGATAACAAAGAGGGTCCTGCAAACGTGCCTTGGAAGGAAGGATTTCAGAGCAACAAACGAGAGATCCAGAAGGACTAAAACAAGGAAACCCCACATCACCTTTCCCATTGATTTTTCCTGCCCACTGTTAATGGATGAGGCTTTTCACCACTGCACTTGACATGGAAGGATCTGTACTCACCAGCACCAGCAGTCAGGGCAGGCTTCTGAAATTAGGGGGCTATCTTAGCCTGGACCATTTCAGAAGCTGTTTCATGGCAGTTCTAGCGAGGCTGGAGCTTATTTGACCATAAGCAGATTTGCTCAAAAACAAAAGGAAGAGAAAAATAAAGGTAGAGCCAAGAAAACCCAGCTCCTAGGCTAGGATTTGGATATTTTTGAAGAACTGTGGTGCACACAGAGTCACCTCAGAAAGGAGAGAAAATTCACCCATTCCCCCCTGAAGTCCCAAGCCAAACTTGAGGCCATTGATGACAGAAGCTGAAATCCTATGGCCAGGCCCAGATATTCTGCCCTTGCTGTTTCTAGCCTTGATATACACCAGAAGTCCTTAGCAGAGAGGAAATAGAAAGAAAAAAAGGAAGTTTGGGGCAGAATTAGAAAAGACTCAGATGCCCCGTGTCCTGCTTGGATGTAGGGTCCCTTGCCCTGGGTCCTCTCCCCATCTCCAAATGTGTGTGGTCAAACTTGAAGAACACCAAAGAGTGGTGACCAATGTTTAAAGGTCAAGAACTGCTCCTGCAGAAGGACCATTTATAGATGATGAGCACAGTGAAGAGTGAGATAACTGAAATGTGACATGACCAAGCCTGCAAAATCTGCAGTGGCCCAGAAATGTTCCCTGCTGGCCACAGGACCCACGTGTGACATAACTTTATGGTGCAGGGATAACACTACTCTTTGTATTTGTTTATTATACTTCGTTTAATCTCTGCAAACTAAGAGTTTGGGATCTTTCACTGGATTTCACTGTGGATTTCACTGTGACTTCTAGAGTGACAAAATGCTGAAACACTCACATAAATGCCAGAGTTGGTGTGGGGTCTCTGAACTGAACTCTTACAGCTTTGCATTAGAAGGAATTGCACTGATGCCTGGGGCTTGATGGCCTCTTACAGGACAGAATGTACAGTTAAACTGCAAAAAACAGAGCTCAGGAGGTTTGTATTTTCCTCTTGGTGAGCCATGAAACATTCTTCTTTTTTGCCCCAAACCACCCTTTCCCAGGTGACCAGGCAATGCCTCTTGGTGCCAGGTTCACTAGAGAAGAAATTCAGGCACTCAGGAACCAGACAAAGGTGGCCAAAGGATGCCCTGACCCTGTCTCACTGCCTGGGTGACCTTCAGCCCACTGTCACATTCAAGCACAAAAGATCCCCATCTGCTGTTGATAGGAACACCTTCAGCAGACTTCCATTTCCCTCCCTGTATAATTTAAGCAATACTGATTTGAGGCTAAAATAACCTGCTGATAGGTTTTATGGGATCTCGCTTTCCATCCAGAATTTAATAGAAACAGCTGCATTTATAATCTGAAGAAAAGCACTGAAGGATAACCAGTGCAACAGAAAGATGCCAGCACCTTTTCCAAACTCCCAAACAGCCTATCTGATAACAATAATAGTAGCCATAACAATAAAATATTATAATAGCTTGCAGAAAGCTTGCACAGTCGCATTAATTAATAATGCTGCTTTTGTCTATAAACCTCTCAAAATGCAGGTGGCTTAACAAGGGGAACCTCACCACAGTGTAACAAGATAAGTAGTAATAAGATCATTATTTTAAGAAGGTATTCATTTCCGTTTTCCCTACAGATTACAACATTTTATTCGGGGTTTGTTAACATAAGGATGTTCAGAATTAACTCTAGGTGCTCTGAAGGTTCTTTAAGTCAACATGAAAGCAGTATAATGTCTGAACTTTTGGCTAAAAAACAAACTGAGTCTTGGGAAATAGATGAAACTCTCCAACTTCACAAGAGTAGTCATAACAGAAACACAGATCAATTCAGCAATCTTCTGAAAAAACACAAATGAATTATCTTGATTCCTGAAAGCAATTGAAGGAGTTTATTTCTCCTTTCAGATTTCAGAAAGCAATGAAAATCATGCAATACAGAATACAAGCATATTGCACAGAGCTTTCTTAATCAGGAACAACTGAAAATATCAGGGATGGAGTTTTACAATGCCTGTGTTTTGTCTCAAAGGGTTCTTAAGACATAGATGGGACAGGCAGGCATCTGGTGGTCAACAGGGAACATCCAGCATGGTTTTGTGGGATCGATTCATGCAAATTGTGAAGAATTAGGTAAATGCTGGTCTAAATTAAAAAAAGTTTGTCAAGTTTAAGAAATGTTTAAAAAGGCATTTTGAAAGAATGTAGCTTATTCATGTTAGGTCTTTTCCAGACATGAGAATGAGGAAATGGCTGTGCCAGAGCTGCTGTTCCCCTTGTGTTCTGTCTGCAGCTGACCTTGCTGTACTGGGCAAGAGCCTTTACCCTCACCCATTTCTGCTCCCAGGTTTTACTTGGAGAGAATTCTGGCTCTGAGAATGATGTCTGCTGCCTTCCTCTGCTCTGCTTTGCAGGGTGTGCAGTTGTCCACCCAGGCTCTGCCCTTGCTATCACAGCTTTTGTTTCCAGGATGGGAAATCAGCGCTTGTTGCAGCAGATATATTTCTGTACCAGAAGCCTTGAAAAAACAAAGGACTCATTCACATGCAGAAGCCTCCAGCCTTGAAAAATGAGGAAATCAACAGAACTCGGCATCCATCCGACCTCCCAGCAGAATTATTTCCCCCTGTGCCCACTGTGTTTTACATGATGCTCCTGAATGTCTTTAAAGAGGCTATTGAAACAACTATTTCCCAAATTCCTTTTATTTCCTAGCTGGACAATCTCTATAGGAGGCTTTTTATAAAGAGCAAGAATGTAATTATAGTGATTAATTTAAATAAACTCCAAACAATGCAGAATCTCATATGGTTTTCGAAGAGCCTTGGCATAAATGAATGTTGATGGGGTGACAACACATTTCTCTGCCTCCCTTGGTCACCTCAATTTTGCTATTTTGGATAATGTACTGCTCAAGGAATGATTGTAGCACAGGCTCTCAGAGGAGAGACTCCAGAATTTGAACATCAGACATTTGCTTCAATCCTTAAATTTGGAAAGTATTATTTACACTGAAAATTATCATTTACAAGCTCTATTCACCCGATAATTTTTGGTAGAATCTCCTTGACAAAAACAGCCTCAGCAACGTTTGGTATCAGGTAGAAAAATCTTCCCTCATCTTCAATGATTTAGGTCTGAAGTGCCCATAGACCCTCTCCCCTTTACACAGCAGCTGGAACTGTCAAATGAAAAGCTTTGACACCACAGAAGCAACTCAGAGAAGAGAAACATGATCTTTTCCAGTGTGTACTAAAATGCGAAGATGTGGGACAGGAACAACTCTTGAGATGATGACAGCTCCAAGCAGGTCCTGACTGGTGCCACACGTGTGGGGGATGATGTTTTAAAGTCACCAGATATTGTTTATTAATTTACTGATTCCTCCTGGTGGGGGAAACCCGACGTGAACAGAAACTGGGGAAAGTCGGCTTTTTCCACAAACTATACCAGAATGTGCTTCTGTTGTCATAATGATCGGCCTATTACCATATTTATAAGAAATTCCTGCTCGCTCTGGGATAATTAAGTAACTAAATGGACTGGAAGATAAACCTGTCAATCAGAGTGGCACTGCAAACACTGCACAGCCTTCAGCAGGAAATCCAGGAGCAGCAGCTGGCAAAGGGAGCTGTGCCTTGGCTGGGAGCAGCCCTGGGCTAGTCAGTCTGGGGAGGGCTGGGGGCTCCAGGGCCACCCAGCACAGCTGGGTGAGGGTCTGTGACACTGCAGGGCCAGGGGCTTTCTTGGAATAATGGAATAATCTGTAGATTCAAGCCAAGCTGAATGTGCTACAAATTCAGATCTGCAACTTAGTTTTCTGAAGTTGTTTGTCCCACCATCCAGCTGACCTGTTGAGGGTGGGTCTGTGGCCAACAAATGGACTTGCAGTGCTCAGCCAGGGGCTGTTCTGATAGACAGTGATGCAACCAGTCCTGCATGAGTAAATATCTCCAGGAGCACTCATGAAAACACCTCAAATCTCTCTGTGATGAATCCCAGCTGACCCCTTTACTGACTCTCCGGAAAGGAAACTTTACCATCTGCAACCCCAAACCCACTCTCTTCCTCATACATGGAAGGCTGCTAGCACACTTTTTTTCCCCCCTCCTGGTGAATGGTTGATTTAGCACTACTTATAGAATCACTCTGCGCCCTAGTCTCAGTTTACGCTCTTTGCTGAGTCATAAACATAAATCAGAGATGTGGGTGGATCCCTGTTTGTTATTAAAGCACCTTATGTTTCTCTAATCCTCGCCAGAGGAAGCAGAAATTACTGGTAACACATTAAAGTTACAGCAGGTTGTTGGAGAATATAATATCCCCCCAGATTATTGCCACAGATTGGTTGTCATGTTATTTTCTCATTGAATAGAAAACGAAAAAATTATAAGTATTAAAAAAAAATTTTGAAAATATATGCTAGGAGATTATGTACTGTGAAAAGGCAGACACAGGAGATGCAACCTCAATGGGAGATTCTGATTATCAATAATTCAGTCAAATGTTCATATACATGATAAAGTTTTCTTTCACTCAAAGTTCCCAAAACATTGTGAATGCTGCAGATGAAGTCAAATAATGATAGAGGTGATTATGCAGTTTAATATTGACATACAAATCAACCCTCATTTTTAATCCCTGGCATAAAACCCAAGATGTGCAGAAAACAAACGTGAAATGAGGAAGATAAAAGGATGCTGATTTAGGAAATTAAAAAAAAAAAAAACAAACCAAAAACCAAAAAGCAGAAGCAGCAGCAATTGCCACAATTCAAACAGCCTTACAATGATTCCATCATTGCCATCTGGCTCCACAGCTCTCAGGCTTTGCTAACACACAAGATAAACAAACATGTGGGCTGAGCTTTAGGGTGGCTGATCCTGGCCTTTCCAATAGTCAAAGGACTCAAAGTTTTGAACTAGAGTGTCTGAGTCAAGAAAAGAAGCATCAATTTCCAGTCCTTGCATCACATCCTACTGGAGCAGGCTGCCAGCTACCAGCTGGGAAGGGGGAAGTCTGTGCACAAAGGAGAAAACTTAAAAAATCACCAGAATTATCAGTGTCGTTCTGTCATGAATTTCTGCAATCAATACAAATATTCATATCACTTCTCTTCATTCTTTAATTTCTACCCATGCTCTATCTCACAGGGAAATGAGAAAATTTCAGTGTTGGATCAAATCACACAAATTCCCACCCCGAGTGTCTCAGCCTCACACACAGCATGGTCTGCAGCACATTTGCAGTCTGTGTGTATTAAATGGGTTGGATTTCACAAGGCCAGGTAACTGATTGGAGACAGACACCTCTGAAAAGTCTACAGAGAGTTTTGCACATGTGGACCCTGCAGAAATAATCTGAACTCCCTCAAAATAATGCAAGAAGAAAACCTCATTGCAATACAAAATACCATGATGTAATTTTACATGAAAGGTTGTTTAAATTCTAAAAGGATGTGAAAGCAAAATGTTTTCAGTTTCAGTTAAGAGGAATAAATTGAGCTTTGCAGAGTTTCTCAACAAACAGGACATCAGCCACACATCCCTTCTTGGAGAAACTACAGAGAAGAAACAGGAAGGCTTCAGGTTGGGACACAGAAAATCATTGGAGCTGGAGAGAGGAGGATGGAAAGACTGGCACCACTCAGCTGGAAGGAGTTGAATGGAGAAGGAAGAGATCCAGGAGGTCAAAGCACTGCCTGGCCCAGAGAGATTCCACCGGGTGTGTCTTTGATCCTGTTCTACATCTCCAAATACACCAAGTTCCACCAAACAATTTCCTACAAACGTGTGGCAGAGGCCCTCAGCAGTGGGATGCCCCAGCTCCTCACTTCTGTCAGAGCTCCTGAGCCCTCCATGGCATGGCCAGGCTGTCACCACGGCAGAGGACAGTGCTGCCAGCCCCAGGTGGGCTCCTGCAGGGGAAGGGGACACTGGGAGCAGCTGCTGCTCTCTCCCATGAATGGGCTGGTGCAGGGGCACTGCCTTGACACACTCACCAGCTCAGCTCACTGTTAAACTGCTCTGTTTGGACAAAGAGCTGTAAAGCTCAGCGGGTACATGAGGATCTGTGGGTTGGCTATAATTTCCCCTCTTCATCCTTTAGACACCACAGGAATGGCAGAGAGCTAAGGATATAATGTGAAAATAATGTAATTTTTAAAAAATCATCCAATTTTCCAGGCTGGAAGAGAGAGATAAAGGATAGAGGCCCTGTTATACCAAGTGTTTCTGGAGGTGTCCCATGTTAGGGACTTTCTGTACTCATCAAGGTTTTTGCCTGAGACTCTGCACATCACAGGCACAGATCAGTGCTGTGTTACAAGCAAAAGGCCAGACTCCCTTTGTACTCCCAACAACTGATTAAGACAGAAAGGACAGCACACAAACACCCTGTCACCTGGCACACCACAAAGTTTGCAACCCGTTGTAGCAACATCTACAGTTAGAGCGAGTGGGAATCAGAAGAAAGCAGATCATTAACAAGAAAGGAAAAGAACAGAGCTGAGGAGCTTCAGTCATCAAAAAATATAAAAGAAAAAAGAAGATTTTCTTTTCAGGGATATAATGATACAGTAATTGCTTCAGAGATCTTATACATTTGTGTGCATTTGCTTTGGATGCAGTCTAGGACTATTGGGAAACTTCACTGAGTCATGTTACTCGAGAAACCTGAGCTCCCGTTAAGCTCTGCAGGAGCAGCACAATCAACCTCCAGCATCCTGCCACCTTGCCCACAGGAAGCTTTGATCATCCTGGTCAGCTCTTAATGGCCAGTGATGGAAGAAAAAGAACATTTCTCCCATCTGAGAGATTGGCAGGGAAACCAATTTGCCGGAGCTCACAGAACCCACAAGAGGGCTGGGACTGAAGCAAGCTGTGTGTCTCTGCCACAGGAACTACAGGAAAGTCCCCAAGCATGAAAACCTCGTGTTCTTGTCCCCTGCCCACGTCTCGTAGGAAAGCCCCCAGGAGCTATTGCCATCTGTAGCAGCATGATGACAAGTGGTACACTGCCTAAAACGACACAGGGAACCACAGACATTTGGAAGTGATTCAGGTGAACATGGTGATGCTTTGTAAAATGAATAATATGCCAGCGATGGATTTGTGAGGCTCACTGCTAGCAAAGCTCTGGCTTCTTCTGGACACTGTGCAAACAGCCCTTGTGATGGAAAGGCAGGTTTCAATCTGCCTGGAGCTCACTTTAATTCCAAGGCTGAGGGTAAAAAGAGAGACAATGTGGAATGCAAGGACCTGGTGACCTAATTCATTAATTACAGGGTGCTTTCAGCTATTTGATTCTGCTTTGCTATGTGCATCTCACGGGCTCTTCCTACATACATCTCTCTTTTCCTCCTTCCTGCCAAGAAAGAGGAGCTATTTAGACTTCCTATCTAGTGTGATGATATCATATTTATTTATAAATGTTCATCCTTGAAATAAAAGGATGGGGATGATGGCGAGTGCTATGCATTTGAATTCCTGGCCCAGGGTTCGTGCTGCAGCCTCAGGTGTTTAGCTGGCCCTTGCTTCCAAGTCCTTCAGATGGTGAGCCACAGGTGCTGGGAGAGCCATCCCTCACTGGCTGCATCCACCAAGCCATCCTGCCTCCTCCAGCTTTTGCAATGGAGCGTTTTCCCCCCAGAGTTGTGATTATGAAATGTCACCGTGGAAACAGTTGGAATATAATATGTGCTTGCTTGCTTTCCCCCACCCTCTCTCCCTTCCCACCAACCTCCTCACTTTCTGAAGTTATGTTTGCTGTGCAAGAAAAGCCCTTCTTGTTCCCCTCCTCCCCACCCTAAATCTGCAAAAAGGAGTATGTGCACCTCATAGTCACCCCCCCAAATATCCCTATTCATTAGCAGCTCCTTGCAGCAAGGCAAAACCTACCAAACTCAACTGGTTGTTCCTGCAGCTACCAGAACATCCTGCCCTCCTCTGTCAAATAATGACTTGTGTAAAATGGCATTATAAAGAGCCTTTGAGCCAGTAGGATCCTGGTCTGCTGTTGCTATAACTGCCACTGCAAGAAAGCCTCTACAGCAAAGCAAAATTCCCCATCACACACCTCTGCTGTCCCTCTGCTCTGCTGTCCTGTTCCCATTAGTGCTATAATGAGCATACAACACACACACATACATCTTGGCTTGCTTGCTTGTGTCCCACCACCTAGAGGCAGGTCTTTAGATGATGAGTTCTTTGTGCTCTGCCTATGTTAATAAAGCACGATTTCCCCCTAATCATGATTTCTTCCACGATTCTCATCAGCATCACAAAAGGTCAGAGCTGTCCACCTGGGAGTGGAAAGGTCAGTTCACTTTGGATCTGACACGTGGTATCTCGTAGCTCCAGGAATATAATCAGCTCACTTCATATTTATTTTGTATGACTGCAGCACTATAAAAGAGCGGGGGCTGTTCCAGAGAAATCTTCAGTCTCTTGTCAGGAATGTGCAAGCAAGCCCAAGGGAAAATATAAACTCAAGAGAGCAGTACTGAACAGACCTCTCTCCCTGACAGAGAATGCTGGTTCAGTACTCAAAAATCACACTGGGGATTTAGATACCCACTGGTATTTGTTAATTTTTATTTAGATGTCCACTGGTACTTGTTAATTTTAATTAATGGGAATTGCACATAAAAATCTCCCAGGCAGTTTTGATAATTTCAGGCAACAGGGCTTTGAGGAGTGCAGAGATGGACTCACTTGAGGGACCCTTTCCCATGCACCAGTCATGAAAAGTGACTCTCCACGGTCAGGTGTATGTTTACAACAAGACAATAGGGGGAAGTCCATAATTTTTTCTAATTCAGGAGAAGCTTTGAGCTTCCACTGTGATGTTCATGCACACATGAGCTTCACAGCCAGGTGACATTGTCAGGGGTGGGAAGGGGACACAAAAAGTGGCTTCTGCCCTGGAGAGAAGGGAAGCCAGGCTGGAGCTCCCCTTGTTGCTGTCTTGGCTAGCCCTGAGGGAAGGCAAGGGACACGCCTTGATGGCTTCACCAGCTGGAGTTTATGACCTTGTTACCTCCTGCAGGGCCCTTCAGGTAACTGTAAGAGATTCCTTGGCCAAGGGAGTCACAAGAGTCCTTCAGGCTGATACTTTTCAGTGCGATGCACAACTTCTATTTTTCCCCCTATGGCCGCTGATCTGTCAGCAGCATGGAGATGGGGATCACCCAGTGATCACAAAGCAGGAGCTCCCTGGTCCTCATGTGTGGATACACACAACTAGAGAGCTAGGAAATTGCAGCTTGGCAATTCCTCTCAGGCCTGGATTTCTCCTGTCTCTCAGGTCTATTCCCAGGCTGACAAGCTGACTGCAGCTTCAGTTAAGGGAGGCAGTCTCCCGGAGTGATAACTTGGTGAAAAACAGAAGGGAATTCATAATAAAGATTAACACCTGGTGTCTTTCCCACGGGACATCCGGACATGCTGTCCCAAGAGATGTTTGTCCCAGTTGTCCAATGAACTACTGTCCTGTCCTCGCTGCACAGAACACACTTTAAATACGGGATGTCTGTACAATAAAGTTGGCCTTTTTTCCCCAAAAGAGGTCCGTGTGTGTTACTGTCCTTTCTCCCTCTTTGCAGGGCAGTACCCACACTCATGCCAGCCACAGCCTTCCCACGAGGTGGGTTGCAGTCACTGCTGTCCCCAGTACTGTCTCACCATGCACAGAGCAATGCAAGCTGGTCCGACAGCACTTCACCATAAGATTAGCTCAAGGAAAAAAAAATAGTAGGTCTTTTGGGTGGTCTATACTTGGATGTGAGATCTGCACACTTTTCTTCAGCTGCTTTGTTCCTTTAATGACGATCCAGGAGCAGGCAAAGGAAATCCCTGAGACGAGCTAATGGACACTCCTCCTACGCTGGTCTCCAAATCAGCAATTCAAATTGGCAGCGTCTCTCATCGGAATTGTTAATTCTCCACTGTGCGACAGCCTCTCGTAACTCCCAGGCTCACCAGGTGAGGAATCACACAGGCTCTCAGTTTAAATACTGCTTCTATTTCTGACGTGCTTTCAATTACCTGCCAAAGTAGCCGGATCTCTCCCACCCCCTCGCCCTCCTCTCTATCCCTGTGCTGGTACCAGCCCTCTGCAGCTGAACACCTTTCACTCATCATCTTTCATAGGGGAGGTGCACCCAGGCAGCTCCAGGAGATGAACAGCTGGCCCAAAATCCAGCTGTGCTCAAAGCCTGGGCAGCAACGGGGATGGAAACCGAGCCCCGACATCCAAAGCCAAATGCCAACCTGCTGCCACCACAAGGACACCCCAGCATGTGCAGGTGGAGAAAACCACTCGAGTCCTTCCTTCCACTTGTCTCCTCTGAGCCTGGGGCTGCAGCTGCGATGGGAAGAGCCAGAGTGCAAAGGTTCCCTGGCAGTGAACAGTGCTCACCCTCTCACCTGCTGCTGCAGAGTCCCTGAAATTTACCCAGCAGGGCAAAGCCATTTCCCTACAAAACATTTTTCATTTATCCAGTGCTCCTTTTGAAGAGGAATTCAGGACATCTGCTATTTTAACCCTGATTAGATTCAGATTTTTTTCTTTAACCGACTCTGATGAATTGCTGTCCCCCTTTTCTAGACCATTCTCATCCAATATCAAAGCAGTGTAGGTGATGAGGGAATCTGGCCCATTCATACCTGGGCACCAGTTAATTATCAGGCAGTGAGACAAGCCTGTAACCTTAGGCAAGGTGAGTTAGGAGTGGGAGGCTCAGCTATGGCACTGCTGCCATCTCCTGATTTCACACTCATACCTAAGCCTCTCCATCAAACAGGGCACCCCACTTGCTCCCCTCCACTTCCACCCACAGTTTTCCTACTTCAAGAGGTGAGTCAATATACGGTATTAGTGTGTATTCACTGGCTAGCCTCACTGCTTCAGACTTCAGCTTCCAGAAAATATTCTTTTGTATGTTGCTTTCCCCCCGTTCATTTATGATTCCCCCTCTCAATTCTGAACAGGAACATGTTGCAGAGCACAGAGAGTCCTGGGTTTGGTACAGACATTTGCATCCAAACAACTTGACAGTCCACAGTAAATGGAGAGAATGCACTTCAGACAGTCATTTGCACAAGGCCATGTACCAACTTAGTGTGAAAAGGCACAAATCTGCTTGTCTCCAACCTACAGTGCTGTCTTTTGCTCACAAGGGTCCTTTAAAACCACTTCAGGAGCCAATAAACAAACAAAAAGTGTAATATCTTATGAGTCTCCATTTGCACTGAGAGTGGGGGTAAAGTAGACATGGCATTTGATATAGTTGGTAAAAGAATAAGGATGCCTTTGACAACAAATTACAACCTTTCACTGAAAAATTCTCTCAGAAAACTGGTGTTTTCTGCCTGTCTGCATTTCACAGTAATTATTTTTTTTCCTAGTGTTTCCTTTCTTATAAGAAAGGTTTGGAAATCTGAAAACCCTCTGGCTAAAAAATCTTTCAAAAAGAAGGGTGGGGAGGGTTTCCGACGAAAATATTTCATTTGCCATTTTTGAGTGAAAAGCCAACAGCTTCTACAGCACGTCTACCACATGATGTTGCAGGCAGATTTGAGGTTCTCCATGAGATGCACAAACAGAACTGACATTATGGAGATCAGCACCAGTGTTTTCTCCTTCACAAGGCTTTGCTTAGTGCAATGTTGTGGATTACAGCTTAAAACGAACTCTATGCTGAAAAAAAGAGAAAAAGCTCTTGGTCCCAAAATCCACAGGAACGAGGTTTTTAATCAAACCACAAAGGGAAAGAATGGTTTAGGCAGAAATGTGCAAGGCTAGATACACTTGGGGAGTGGGCATTACCTTGTAGGCATTTATGAGAGTGGTAGGAGTGTGATCACAGCATTCCCATCCCTCTTCCCGTGACTGAAATCCATCCCAAGGAATTCTCACTCTGTGCTGAGCTGGGTGGTCAGGCTGCTCCCCACCATCCCCTCCACACACAGAGCACAGCAGCCTTCGTGGGGTGCAAGAAGCAGCATCCAAGTAGTCCTGTAACCATGACAACGTTCAGGATCAAAAATACACACATTTCAACTCCTTGTAGTAAAAAGGAAATATCAATAAAGGATAGAATCCACTTTCTGCACATTTCTGTGCTCCTCACAAGAAAGTCTTTGGGAATATCCTGGCTCTTTGGTATATGAAAATAAAGGCGGTAGCGTCCACATCCATTACTGATTGTTTCAGGGTTGGCTACTCCTCTACTCTTTTTTCTAGTTTGAAAAAAGTATGTGAATTTCTTCAGCTCCTTTGCTTTTAATGTTCATCTTAAAGCCTCAGATAGAAAAAATAAAAGTGGAAAAAACAACCTTTCTTTGCACCCCCTGCTTCCTGATAAAGTGAAACACTCTGTGTGAGGAGTGGCAGTCATTTTCCTGAGCACACAATGCCTATGATTTGAATGTCAGCCCTGCAAGCATGATTCCATGCAGGGATTCACTTTTTACCTTCCCCAGCTGCAAAAGAAGTTGTACAGTTCCATCGGTTTGCCATGCTGATGCTAATAAACCCCTCCGAGTCGCTATGACAACGAGGCTAATTAGAAATGGGCTAATGTTGGGGTTGATCTGTTCAAATTTCCCTAGTCTAGGCTGCAACGAGATGGTTAAAGAGTTAAAGGACTTGGAACATCCAGCTTTAGGGAAAATACGAAAGAAAAGAGTCAGCTGCTGCTCCTTGCAAAACAGGACCTGAATCTTTGAGCATTTACACCAAATGTGCTTGCATGGACTCTGGCTGGTTTGGAGAACCGTGCAAGAGTGCCAGAAGAGAACTCTCCAGCCTGGGAGTTGATTCCAGCTCAGTTACCTGAGCAGAGCCAGAGCACAGCCAATAGCTCTGAGATGCCCAGCATCAGCTTCATTGAAAGGTCTACAAATCACTCAGGAATAAAAACATCCCTTTTCTCCTGCTACCCATTCTCATAACAGTGAAAAGGATCCTCACTGAGCAACTCCACAGGGAAATCCTTGTAAGAGGGGGGAAAAAAAGCACAGGACTTCACTCAAATGCCTGTCAGCCTGGGAGGGATTGGGAGGGGCTTTCAAAGAGCTTTGTTAGAGTCTTGTGGAGCGCTGCTGCTCTGTCTTCAACAGCAGCAGGAGCATCACATCACACTCAAGGAGATGGCAGAGTTATCAGGGCCTTTCATCATCATTGCTGGCTCTGCATTAGTCAGGATCAGGAGAGCAGACAAAGGTGAAACGGGTGGAGAACAGAGAGCTAATCCCTCCAAAGGTGCCTTTAATGAACTTGTCCTGAATGAGGCTGACACGAAGTGAAAAGATTGGGGAAAATGTTCGAGCAGCCAGAATGTCCTGCAGGTCTCTTCAGGTCTGATCCCTCAGCTGGGTTTTGCCAAGACCAGCACTGTGCCTCCAGCTTTGTGCAGGACCATGGCACGACCACGGGCAGGACCTGGTGCTCACATTGCCAAGTCACAAAATATTAAGACTTCTTATCAGCATTGCATAAGGATGCTGTAAAAGATAAATTCAGAACTGGTGGTGGCTGGAGCTAAATAAATAGAGACTTTGCACCTATTACTCCTATTCTTGTCAGGCTTTTAGGCAAGATTCAAATTGTAGTACTGCCAGTTCTGCACTGCTCTTTTGAAAAACTACAGAATGTGCTGAGGTCTGATTTCCTTTTAAAGCATATTTTAGAGGAGGAAAACAGTGAAATTACAGCTCATGTTTCCTATAAAGGTACAGAAACTTTAGGTAAGAGAAAGAAAATGCATAGTTTTTAAGAGTTTCTTTTGAAAGGCAGAGATTGCTTTTTATAACAGAATCTTTCTTTACAAGAAGAGCTATTATTGTTATAAGTGCCAGCAGAATTTCAGAGGGGTGGTAGCAAATGCATCAAAATATACATTTAAGTCCCATTCTACCTCCCAAGAGGGTCCATGCCAGGTTTGCACCTGATGGCAGAAGCAGCAAGTTGTTCTACAGGGATGTGCAGACATGCACCCTTCACACAGAGGTGCTGTGTTTGAACTGGTTCTTCTACATTGTGTTCAGTAAATTCATCTTTTCTGACCAAAGAGAGGAACAATCAGGAGAGAGTTCCAGCATGTTAAAACTGGAATGAAGAGAGATGGCTATTCCACAGTTTAGGCAGAAATTAACAAGCTCGTGTCCAGACTAAAATTGCAATTAAAATTTGCAGTGCAGCCACTGAATGGGGCTTAGTGAGAGGAGAGATCACAGGCAGCCAAGCAAACACACCTGAAGGGCTGAATCCAGCCCTCAGCCAGATCATGGCCATCAACTTAATCTGTTGCAATGTGGAATAAAATGGATTCACTCACACCATTGCTGAATAAGGGCTAGAAGTGAGCAGACAGTCATTTCTTATAGCTGAGCTGAAGGCACTTCAGCTTCTTGAGGTGCTGTGACCTCAGTGCTTGGCAGCACATCCACTGAGAGTTAGAGCTTTACTTTCTATTATGCTCCATAGCACCTCAGTCAGGTCACTTCTCTCTCTTCCTTTCCCACTCTTTTCATCACTTTATAATGAGATACCAGCAGTAGCCATCTCCTGCAAAGTGCTCTCCAAACCCTAGCAACCTGGGGCCTCTAGGTGCTACTGTAATACAAATAATAAATAAAGGTCCCGAGTTTCTTGGTGACACAGAAGCTTGAAACAGAGAGTTCAACCTAATTTTTCCCATCACAGAAATGTTTTGCTTGAAGTATGGCTCTGTCCTCTTTCTCCAGCAGTTTCCCAGTGCACTCCCAGGCAGAGGGAGAAGCCAGGGAGGTGAGACCTCTCCCACCCACGAGTGAGCAGCAAGATGTGTGCTGCTGCAGCTGACAAACATCAAGAAAAATGATTAAAAATCCAGTGTCCCAAGCCATGCCTGTTACTGAATATCCTTTAGGGCTTATTTTTCTAGCTAGCCTCGCTCTGACTGGATCTTTAGGATGTTAGATTCTCATTGTGATGCCTTTTCCTGGTCTTAAAAAATTGAGAGCCAGACACGGCTGAGGGATAAGGGTTTTTACCTCAGTATTTAACAAGGATCTTTAAGGTGCACACTTCCCCAAGGTGGAACACACCAAAATGCACACACATGATAGATCACACATACAATTTATAGACCTCACAAATCAGCATATCTAACAAGGATACCCCAATGGGAGGCCTGGATGAATGGTGTGATATTCCCCCATCCATGGAATTCCTCCCTGGATGGGCCAAATCTCTGGTTTACAGGATGTGTTCTACAGTTTCCCAGGACAGTGTAGGGTTTTCTGGCCTCCTATTATAAGGCCTTTAGGATGTTTGGTCTCCTGGCCTAGCAGAATACCAGGACTGTGCTAAGTTATCAGACTTAAGGAATAAAAGGGAAGCATGCTAAGAGTACTGAGGAAACATAAAAGTTATATCAAAGAAAAGGCAAAAAATCATCTCGGCATCAATTGAGATGCAACAGCATCTGCAGAAATTGTGAAGCCTTAAAGCTGCAGCTCAGGTCTGACAGGAACTTTTGCCCTCTCCTGTCTTCCTACACATTTGCTGAAGCTGTGCAGGTCATGGTGGAGGAGGATTTGTGCTGGACCTTTGAACTGCTGGTTCTTGCCATGGTGAACCCCAGAGAGAGGCCCCTGAGTGTGGGTGAACACTGAACACAGGAGCAGAGCAGCAAACCTGAGATCTGGCTCCTGAATAGGAAATTCCTGAGTTCAAGCACTGTCTTATCTTGTGGTTCCTCCTCCATCTCCACCATTTTACCCAGGCAGGAGGAGAGGCTTCTGTTCCACTTTAGCAGACCACTGAGGTGGCTAAATCAGGGAATCAATCCCTTTCCACTGCCCAGAAAAAGCAAAGGGCAAATCCAAGCTGTGGTCCAGACTGCCACACCTGAGGTGTGATGCACAGTCTCAGGAAATGTAAATATGTTTTTCCCAGCAGAAGAGAAAATTACAGGCAGACCCAACTCCTTAAGTATTTCTGAAGGCAGGCTCCTTTCTGCATCCAAGAGGAACAGGAGGGTAATAAAAAATTCTCCTCTTTGTGCCCCTGAAGCATCCAAGGGTGGTGAGGAATGCAGAGCAGCTCAGACATGGAGCAACCTCAAACACACTCCTGCCCTGCTGGGACAAACACAGGCCACAGAAGGGACAACCTGCTGCCACCAAGTGCTATTTTATGGGTCAGGGGGCACTTCCCTGGTAAGATAACCTCTAGATACTCCCTTTGTGCAGAATGAAATATGAAAAAAGTGAATGTAAAGAATAAAAAATTATTTTATTGTTAACAGTCTTAGTTTATTTTCATGCTTAGGAGAAACTCCATCTCTGTAGTTATCTATGACTCAAGGGTTAAGAAAAATTTATCATAATCACATTATATAATGTGATTTAAAATAGCCCTTCATTTTCTGCTCCTCTCAGGTTGTTTCCTTCCTGGCAGGTACAGTTTGCATGTGAAATGGAAAGCAGAATTCCTTAAAATAAAAATAATAATGGAAAGAGTTGCCAGCCCTAAGCCACAGCACTCTGCCCACCCAGGAGCAGTGTCCCCTGACAGGCTGAGCTCTCCCAGGGCCTCCTTCAGCTCTGTGCCACCTGATGAGTGTGAGAGATTAATGTTCCCTGCCCAGGGACAGAGTGAGCATCCAGAACCTCCTTTAGAAATGGCAGTGTCTGCTTGCTCCTGCATTGTCTCCTCACCTCTGATGGGTGCAGAAGAGGCTCAGGTATTGTGGGACAAAGGGCTGATACAGGGGACAAGCAGCAGATCCTAAAGAACTGGAGAATCTGACCTATTATTTCTAAAGGAAACCACAAGGAAACATCCCCAAGCCATGACTTCACCTTCCCCTGACTCCAGGACATGGCTTTTCTCCTTTTGAGTGAGATGGGAGGTCCTGGGGGCAGTTTTGCTGCCTGCAGTGCCTTGCACAGCACCTCAGAGCCTTGGATGCTTGCCCTGCAGAGCAAACCATCCCAGCCACCAGCAAGAACACATTTTCACCCAGCAACTCCTGCACTACCACACAATGCCTGGCACTAGAATTGATCTTTGGAAAGGCACCCAGTATTTACCAAGAGATTACTGGTGGTGTAAACTGATTTGCTGTATGTCTGTGCTTGCACCAGGCATATGGATATCAATATTCAGCCACACGAGCTTCAGGAGCCAGCTCTGGCAGCAAAGACAAGAATTAAACGACAGGCTCTTCCACCTCAGCCCAACTGCAAGGGACATGGGAATACAGAAGCTTGTTTTCAGAAAGCCAGAGCACAGATGACTGAAAAAGACTTTGACACACTGCTTTCCTAATGCTTTTGGTCGGGCATGTTTTAAAAACTGGCTCAGGGCTCCAGGCTCTCCTCTCTGTGTCTGCCCCTGGAATCAACAATTATAATCTCTCGTGAGCCTGCTGCTATTAAAGATTAAAAAGGTTGATTTTGAAATCTAAGGATTTCTTAAGGGAGCTGAGAGCAGAGACTGTGCTGGATTTCCAGGTCGTTGCTCTGTGCTGGATTGAGTGGTTTCCTGCCCTGTTCTGTGCAGAGTGAGACACAGGAATACAAAACTCTCACAGCCTGGCCATCCCTGCTGAGCTGCGCTTGGTCCTGCAGGTGTTCTTGACACAAAGCCAACCTCATCAGGTGTTTTTGTAGGAGGGAGACTCCTCTGCCAGGGTTCCTTGTCTGCATCAGCCATCATGTTAATTGGGGCACTGGGTCAAAAACTCACAAACTTGGTCCATGTGGAATAAAAGCTTCTTGGCCTGATTCTCTCCCTCTTACTGCTTTGTTTGCCTTTGGGAAATCCACTGTGAGGATCAAAAGTGTATTAAGACAAGCTATAACTACTGGATATAATGTTGGCTTTGACTAATAAATTCATTATTTGTGTATTTGTAGGGGGTGTGATGACATAACTTCGCCTGAGATCGTAATTTTTTATAAACTCCCGTTAAACAAACAAAGACAGCCAACAAAGGCTTTTTCTTCCCTGAAATTCCCTCTTTGCCTAAGAATATGTCCCATCATCTAGAATTTATTTTGCACTCTTTGCAGCATAATGGGTCCATTTGGTATAAAGCTGCATTAGCTAACAATCATTTATGCCATCTTGTTACCCATTAGATTCCAAGAAAATTTTGCAGCTGGTACAAATATCACCCTGAAACATTAATTCCCTCTCAGCATTTTGTTTTTTTCCCCTCTTCATGCTATGGATGGGCAATGCTGGAAGTGATGATCCAGAGGTTTCTGGAAGGAAGGTTCCTGACATGTCCCTGAAGTGCATCCCTTGCCCTGTGTGGGAAGTTTCATTCCTTCAGCAGGGAGGGGACATGGTACCACCTAAAACCTTATTGGTTTGAATGTTGCTACTAAAACTTTGCACCTACTCTGGCCCAGAGAACATTTTCAGGACTTGAAATTAAAATAGACTTTATTTTCTAATTTATTTTTGCTTCCACTCCCAATATCATACATATTCTTTTCATCCCTTTTCATGCAGCCCCATCTGCAGCAATAATGGACACAAGCAATGTTTCAGGTCTTTTAACACTCTTGCTGAGTCCAAGCACATTTGTGACACTGGTTTAAACCCATAGCACTATAACAAGTTGAGCACTCTTAATCCACAGGCCTTACAAGAAAAAGACCCTCAAAAATGGCAAAATTCATTTTGCAAATGGAAAATATGAAGTGATGGAAGCTGGACTTCTATGACTATGCCAGTTTAAGGAGTATAATGCTAAAGAGATTTAAAAACACCCACAGCTCTTCCAAGGCACTTATGAATATTTGGAAATGTAGTTTACACTGCCTTTTAATATATTTTTTTCTCATAAGCTCTGAAGGAATAACCTAAAAATATCCAAAGCCTTTTTATGTACTTTCTCTATAAGTTACCTATGGTTACATGAAAAAATCATTTGTGACTTAAGAATGGAGTCACTGTCACAGGAAAGGACTGCATTAGACATCATCTTCAAACGGAGGCCTGAAAGACCTAGCTGAAACACAAAGGACAAAGAAAGGAAGAGAAAAGCTTTCAAACCAGATGTTTGCCTTGAAATCTCACGTTGCTCTTCAAATTATCCCACTTCCATTCAGGAAAGTGTAGAGGAATGGAGCTCACTTTGCCAAAGCTGGAAATTTTGCAAGAGCTTGCGTGGTACTGATGAGTCTTTTGAGGAGTGAAGCAGCCTCATCTTTTGTGTTTCAGCACTGAGGAGGAGTCTGGGCACTCTGCACCATTTCTGGAGTGCCCAGCACCAGGCAGCAGAGTGTTCACACCACCCAGCCTGGAGCTCCTGTCTCTGCCTGGCAGCCAGCTCTGCACATCAGGGCACCAGCCAGTCAAACAGCTCCACTGATCCAGCCTAGGGGATCGTGCAGGGATTCTCCAAGGAGAAAGCAGATCTTTCTATGTGATGCCTTGGGTTTTAGCTTTTATATTCTTCAGAATCTCTGCTGCTTAGTGTGTAACTCTGAAACTTCATATTAGGTGTTAGCAAGTTCTCTTCACAGGGGAGTTGGACAAAACAATTCCTTTCCAGCTGGAGAATCAAGGACAGCTGGTACCCAAAAATCAGAAACAATGGTGAGGGAAAGGGGGCAAGGCAGGGACTGAGACTTCATAGCCTGGGGCTGTGGTTGGATAATTGACCACAAGATGTAGATGAGCCAAAACTTATAAAGTGTAAAACTCATGACCAGGATCCATCTTGGATTTGATTTGGGTGTAGCCCCAGCCAGGCTCTTGCACTGCCCAAGGTGGATCCTTTCAATAAATTCCTGTTTTATCCCTTTTGCTCTTTCCAGTCTCTGTTCCAGGTCAGCCTTTACAGGTAACATATTACCCAAGGAATGTAAGTAAATGGCATCCCAAAGACACTAACAGTTTACTACTTGTTTGTCAGAAGGAAAGGAATTTTATTATTTTTTTAAACCATCAACTAAATGGTTTTTATTTTTAAGTCCACAGTTTTCTATGGCTTGCTACTGGAAAGTAGGAAGGCTTGAATTTCTAGATTAGAGACAGTAACACTGCATGTACCAGTGAATTGCAATAATGCTTCATGAAGATTCCCCTGGACTTCATATTGTTGATTAAATAGTAATTGATTTAAAAAACACATTAAGTGAGGACTTTTGAGCAAATTAAAAGCAATGTAATTTATGAAAACTTGTTACACAGCTGCTATGTCACAACTATTTTTCAATGATCAGCTATTTTAAGATGTAATACACAGAATTAAGCTGTAACATAACCTGAATAGAATGACTCCAGAACTGTTAATTTCAGAGTGCTGTCATTTAAACCATGCAAAACTTGTTATTATAAGCATGAAAGCTTTGCACTGTGTTGCAGGATTTTGCTGGTCTGTTGTTTACCACTGGTGAGGGAAGAGGTTGCTGTAGAGGTTGATTAGGAACTGCAGCTCCTGTCTCCCATGTTATGACTCACTAAAATTTTCAAACAAAGCCCACTGCAGTGGGAAGGCTGCTGACTGCAGACACTCTTGTCAGGTTCCTGGATAGAAATCATTAAAAATCTCATCCTTCTGCTGCTGCTCAGGCTCTCAAGTCCCTTCAATTAATTTCGGCCTTCTCTACAGCCAGAGAAGGAGAGAGCTGAATGAGCAGAGAAAGACAAACCTCTTCCACATCAATATCTGGCTACAAAAGAGCTAAGAGGGGAAATTGGGCTGGTTCTGCTGAAAAGCAGCAGCAAAAAGCCAACTGTGCCCTGTTGGGTAGAGCCAAGGTCAGAACTGACACAGTGAGGCTGAGATCTGTCACAAAGGGGAAACCAAAGAGTCGAAATTTCTCTGACATGGGAGTAAACAGGGGACAAAAATAGACAAATCAAGGACATTGCATGGAAAGTATGAGATTTAAGTAAAGACAACACAAAGTGTGAATCAAAATGGTCTCATGATGAGTAAGAAAAGCTAAATGTGGGGACAAGGCCTTGAACTTGACTTAAGATCAAGTAAATGTCTCTAAGAGCAGTAGATGAGAGCCTCTTGTGCCAGAAGAGTGATACAACTGCTTTATAAAATCACAGCCTTGGAGCATGGGCATCCAAGAAGCCTGTCCAGGGAATTTCCTTCTATATATTGCCTGTACAGAAACAAAGGATGAAAACAGGTTTTGCCACCAACAGGCCTGCTAGTGTAATCTCAGCAACATTGCAGGCTCCAAAACAAACTCCAAAGGAAATTGTTCTTACAGTCACAGGCTTAATTAGAAAATGGGTTGATAAGCAATGTGGATTTACCAAGGATATCTCACACCACCCTAAGCTTTTCCCCAATACCAATTTCAGACCTGGAGAGAAGGAAAAGGCTGACGTATGACTTCTTTGGACTTTGAGAAGTTAAAATGAAGTCAGACACCCATAGGGTTTAAGATTTGCCTTTTAATGCTTCCAAAATGCAAAGCTGTCTGCTGTACTGCAGAAACCTGTCAAATATTGATTTTCACTGCACATGTGTCTATTTCTTTAATAGATAACCCTGAAAATACGGGGAGGGGAGAAGGTGCTCTGCTACTGGGCAATGTGTTTTGGATCCATGCATTTGAAATGTATTCACTTATCAGACTTTCTTCCTGAACAGGTCAATACTTTCTTTATCAGGGATTTATTTGGACAGGCCTTTGATACATTTCTCAGAATTTTTCAACCTGTGAACCAAAACCCTTTACTTTTAATGGATTAGCCCCTTCCACTGTCCTGTTTTTCTGGGAGTGTTTTTGGGTTTATTGCTTTTCCTGGTGTTTTCCTCGGTTTGGCTTTATGTGGTATATGTGACTGGACCTTCTGTCCACCCCTCAGGAGCCCTTTGCCAGCCTGGCTCTGAAGAGTCCCTCTGCAAGGGGGACGGGTGATGGGCACATCCTCACCAAGATCTGTGATTGTCCACCAGTGGCTGGTTCTGATTTGCCTCACATTTATAAAAGGCCTTTCCCCACACAAAACTTCATTGTAGCAACCTGATAGTGATAAAAATTCAGGGAAAATCTGTGGGA
This sequence comes from Acridotheres tristis, assembly GCA_037013685.1. NCBI lineage: Eukaryota > Metazoa > Chordata > Aves > Passeriformes > Sturnidae > Acridotheres > Acridotheres tristis. The sequence continues at coordinate 5,922,022 of CM072900.1, forward strand.
ATTGCAATAACCATCTGATTCCAGCAGCAAGTCAGCATGTACACAGGCATTCACAGGCTCTGCCCCACTGCACCTTCTTTGTGCTCAGAGAATTTTGGACCAAATAATCACATGAACAAGTGCAGCAAATGCTCATATCAGGGCCTGGCACTGAGAAGGGCAGTGTTTATATGCAATAGATGGCAAAAGAGCATCAGCTTTTTCTAGCCAACATCTATTAATGACAACTTCTGCACTGGTTATTGCCTAGCACATATTGGGATGGCTGCAGTGAGCATCACACAAGGAATCTCATCTCAAAATTGGCTTGTCTTTGATTTAGTGACAGTTAGTGCTGAGTGCTGCTGGAAATCATTTCTCAGGTACTGTCAGAGGGTGCTCATGAAATTGGTGCCATCCACAGTGACCACAATGATGGCAAACCCAAGATAAATTCAAATTTGATCTCTAATTCAAATGGACCTTCCTCCTTTGTGGTTACTGCATTTCCCTGATCTCTTAGTAAAACCCTACTTTGCCTTGTAAGCTGAGAAGTGAAATTTTTCCATATCTGAGCTTTACCATATCCCAGAGCTTCTAGAGGAAGATTAAATGCTGAATACCATCCGTCTGAACTTAGCCTAGAGCTATTTGCATGATCACATAGCAGCCATGGTGTAAATTCCTGGAGAGGAACTATAATGTGCAGCTCTAGATTTGGGCTATCACAGGGGCTCTGATCTGAAATCCCAGCTTATCCTCTAATCTATTATTGCACTGTTCATGAAGATACAGTCACACTGTCTTTCATCTAAAATAGGCTAAGACTTTATACAAAATAATGTGTGTATGAGAGAAATGATTACCTAAAGTACAACTAATAGTCACCAGTTCTTCACACAGCAGCCATTTAATGGTGCTGAGTAGCTTTACATGAGGCTGATGGACACAAGCTGCCACTTGACTTTCAAACACGTAATGGATTGTCTCATTGAAGGGCTAGATAACCTAACATCTCATTTTTAAAATGGGCTATAGAAGCCTGTCCAATGTTCTCAACTAAAGGGTAGAAAATTAGAGGACTGAAGAAGAGAAATGGAGTGGGAAAAGGTTAGAAAAACACAACATCAGCTAAGAATCTGATATTGCTTTGTCTGTTCCTGAGTGGCACAGTGTGGACGTGGGAGCACAGAACCCTGGAAGAAATATGTGCTTTTCTATTTTCCTTTTCCTTTTTTAGCCCCCAAAAAACAGACTGGCCAGGAAACAAAAAGCCCTGTGAGAAATTCTCCAGCCTAAGCTCAAGCCAAACCAAAAGATAACCAACCAGGAGGGCAAGAAGTCCACAGGATTCCAAACAGGAAGGGGAGCACACAGAATCAACCCTGGGTGATGCAAACCCCAGCACAGCTCTGTCACTGGCTCACTGGTCCAGCTTCTTCCTCTCAAAAACCATCTCTAGAACTTGGGGTATCTGCCACCAATCTCTTCAGGGATGGGAAACTGGGGATTCTCAGAAGTGAATGTTAAGGGTTTGTTGAAATGCAATTACACAAAACCTCGAGTGTGATCCATGCTGACAACTTCCTCCTCATCTTTGGAACAAGGGAAAAAATCAGGAAAGGAGATGGGAGTCACAGAAAAGGAAATGTCAAAGAAATCTCTGCCAGAAAAAAATCTCTCTTTTTTTTTTCCTAGATTTGAATTTGAAAAGAAAACATCATCTCAAAATTAATGTGTTTTGGGGATTATTTTAATAATTTACAGAAGAAATTAGATGGGAAGGGAAAGGTAATTGAATATCTATTCTTTTTCAACAGTTACTTGACAAAGCATCTCAGCTACAGGCACTCACAGTGGGCTCTTATAGATTAAAAAACCCAATGTGAAAGGTGAAACAAATTGTACCAATAATGCAGGCCCAGAAGGAATTTCAGAAAGAAAAAAAAAGAAGAAAAGTGACACTTGAGAGCTTATGAAAGCAAAAGCTCACCCTAAATCCATGCAAGAGCCTGAACTGAAATTGCAGACATTATCCCATTTTGATTAAATTTTGTTGAGTTCAGATCCTATTTGTCACCAGTCAAATGAATCATGTTTGATAGAGGCCCACTAGGCTCAGAGAGGAATCTTACAACCAGCAGCAAACACTACCAGCTCCTCAGGCATTTCAAGAGATCTTTGTGTAAAACCTCGGTCTCTGCAGCCTGTAAGGAAAATTGAAATTGCTGAGGTCAAGATGCTGGGCTGAGATGAATGGTATAACTAATATTCCAGCTAATTCATTACAAAAAAGAATACATTGAAAAGTAATCGTTGCAGTACCTTTCTAGATTCTTTGCTACTTGGAAAAAATTAGAACCAATTAGCTACCTAGACATTTTCTGGCTAACCCCACTGATCTCCTGAGGCCAGCTCCAGCAGTCAGAAGGGCTGTGTATCTTCTCTGAGGATAAAATCATATTTTGCTCTGTTCCTTTGCATCAGAGCTGCAGAGCAATGCCACACGTTTGATGTTTTGTTCTCAGTTTATGGAGCTACATCCCTGCCTGTGGATCTGATGTGATACCTCATTCAGGGCATAGAAAAGGTCCCCAGCTCTTTGCACCAGCTTTTCACACGACTAAAATTGGTGAAAAGCTGTATAATCAGTCAATCACCAGTCATTCAGAGTTCAGAAAATCCTTTATGATTGGATTTAGGAGGGAGCAAGCAGGGCTCTAACTCTGGAGGTTTCTCTTTTACTCTAGAGCAGCCAAACCCCAGAGAAGAGTAAATATGAAATGATGGAGCACCACAGAGAGTGCAGCAGGTTTTGTTGCAGCTCATTGTGGCCAGTGGAGAAAAGGATGATAATTACAGCAGTGCCAACTCTCGTTCTTAAAGATGCACAAGGAAATAAAATGGATTTTTCTTCAATTTCCCACACTACTGCCCTTGCCTCTGAAAGAGCTGGCTCCCCGTCAGCAGATGAAGTGCTCTTCTTCAGCTGCTTGCCATTTCTTAGGTGGCAAAAGGCAGCACTTTGGCGAAAAAGGGTCTGTGCTGATGACTCAGCTGAAAAGTTCTGTGAAGACAGAGAACTTTTAGACAGAATGTTCTCGTTCATGTGGTGGGAACAAGAAATGTTGGGAAACCAATATTTTCAATCACTGAGAGTGGCTGAAGGTCAAGGCATGTTTCTGGGAATCTCATTTAGATATGCTGTTATCAGAGATTTTTAGACATTTTTTCTGATTTCATTTATGTTTTGCTGGATACCAGACAGGAGAAAGAGAAGTACAGATATCTGCCTAAAGCAAAGTGCGTTTGGATATACTAAAATAGACCCAAGTAATCTTTCAGTCACATTCCTGCAAAGGTCCAGTCTCTGGCTGAGGTGAGACCTTGCATTCACCACACTGCTACAGAGCAGTATAACACAAATCCTGTGGATTTAGATTCCATCACACCTCTGTGCTGTCAGCTGCAAAACAAATTCAGACAAAAATGCAATTAGAGCTAACTTTGCTAACTAAGATTTTAGCCCAAACTCCATTTAAATCACCCTTAATTTTGCCAATAACCTGTATTCCCTACCCCTAGTCATTATTCATTCTCTGAATCTGATTTTATTTTCCTGTCTTTCCTCCTGGCAAATGCTGCAGATACTCTCAGGTTGCAACAGAGCCATCTCTGAGAGTTTTTGGTTGTTTTGTTTGTACTTCCATCTATATATCCTTGTCTTTCTGCAACACAAATTGCTCTCAGAGTCATGCAGAAACGTACCCATTTCAGCCTGCCCTGCCCCAGCACAGCCAGCACCACGCAGCTCCTGTGAATCAGCAGAGATCAGTGCAGACCTTGCTATGGCAACACTTCAGGGGGCTATGAGGGAACTTCTGTGAGTCCATGCTGGCTCTCATATTGTCATTCAGGTCCCCTGGTGAACTTTTCAGTGACATTAAATGGCAATTATACATTAAAGAGCCACATCCACCATGTTCTTTAAGAGTTTTGAGAGGATCAGAGGCAGCTGATCGCTTAAGGAACACGTACTGCCTGGTACTTTCTGATTTTCTCATCCATGTCTTTAAATACAGCTGATATTTTTGTTTTCACCTAAATTTAAACATTCTCTGATCCATGAGAAGGAGACTCGCTTAAAAGCAGCAACAGACAGAACATTTTTTCAGGGATATGCCATAGAAGCTAAGATATTTTTTTTCCAAATAGTTCTCTAATGCACAGAGATGCCAAATACACCAGCAAGGAAGACGTAATTAATGTTTAAAGCCGGTGAAAAGCAGTACCTGCTGCTTAGAGAGATCACAGTTCTGGTGGCCATACGACTTCTGAAAGAAGTTCAGATCTTGACTATTACTGATAAATATCTGCCTGCATAGAAGGAGCAGAGGTTCTGACTCTGATTGCAGGGCACTTTGGTGCTATCTGAGAAAATCAGAAAAAAGGGCATCTGGTTAGAATTGGAGAAGGCTGATGCTAGAAATTTTGCACTAGTCCTCTTGAGGTTTACAGTTGATTTCTCTGCTGGCTAAAGCAAGCCCAGAGCTGGTATTTCTCAGAGCATGCTGCAGGGCTTACAGTCATTTCAAAACTCAGTGTGTACACTATATTCTTGGGTTAGGAATACCTGCATGAGGAGCTTTGAAATCTTGGTACACACTAGGTGCTAAGGTTATGCAGTTGAAATAGCTGCACATTTTCATTTCACAAAATACCTGCAAGCTTATTGTCTGGGTGTAGATGTAAAGCACTGAGTGGCAGTGTGAAGCAGAAGGACGTCCCTTTGGTAGCCCTTTAACTCCCCTCCCTTGGCCTGAAATCAGCTTGGTTGCTGTTCTGGGGTGGGCGTAGGAGAAATGCCATCCAAAGAAGCAGAGCCAAGTGTTTGGTTTGGAAGCTCAGGCAGAACGTGTCACATCTGAGCTGCGTTGCTCTAATTACCAGCTTTGTTCCCTCAACTTCTGTGCCTTTTGCAGCAAACAAATGATATGTCACTAATCATGCAAGCAGTGACAAGAGAGACCTGGTACAGCTGTGCTCAGTGGTGTGGGAGATGCTGAATTTCCTCCTGAGGTTTGGTTGTTGTTTTTCTTGTTTTAGTGAGGACAGGAGCAGCTCTGATACTTCTCAGTGCAGACCCTTCTTTGATTATGATGTCTCAGGCAAGCAGCAGACGTGCCCTGCATTAGGGCTAATTAAAATCAATTAGATCATTCCAATAATACAAGCTGCAAAAGAATAGACTGGAGAAGGGGACTGGGGGTCTCCTGAAGAGTGAAAGATCTGACTGAGGGAGAGGAGAAATGCGTGGAGTCATTTTGCTACGTGTTGGATCTGAGTACTTGGAGAGTATCACAGTGGTACCCAGGCACATTCTCCACTGCACTTCCTTCCCACACTCCCTCACACACCATTCCTCAGAACCATCTGCTGGGTCCCCCACAGCTTGCCTCGCCACCAGCTGCTCAGCAGAAGGTAGGACAGCCCAAGAAATGAGGACACTGGGTCTCAGCCTGACCTTAATAAATAGCTGCTCCTACTGAACCCCCAAATTTCCCCCATAAAATGGAGCTGATGACATATTCACACCATGCTGCACCCTGAGCTCCACACAATTCCTCTCCCACACATCTCTGGAGGCTTTTGAGTGCTCCACACTACTCATGCAGTTGGAGTAAGAGAAGGCAAAGTCTCTCTGAGGAGGCAAAACCACACTGAGATGGGCGAAAAGCTAGAATATGAGTCCTGCTTACACAGCACAATAAACTATCAAGGAGAAGAACCCCTACTAGGTGCTAAAACACTTGCTCCTGGTCTGTCAGAAGTTTCTCTGTATGGGCTCGTTGCCTCTGCTTAAAAATAGACTGAGAGCCTCAGCAGTGCCACCATGAACACTGCAATGTCACTTCTGGGTGTTCAGAGCTAGCTTGGGCTTCTCCTGCAAATGCTCTGAGCTCTGTAGACAGACACTTTTTCATGATTTTACCTACAGAAAATAGCTCATCTGGATTGTGGGCCTACACTGGTTTTGTTCATGTCCTTCCTGGCAAGAAACTCCACATTTTCCATTCACATCAGTGTTCCTGTGTGAAGAAACAAAGATGCACTTCCAGGCAGCTCTCTCTGCCCCTACAGTGAGAGCACCCTGGGAGCTTCCAGGCTCCCTGAAGGATCTCCATCTTTGCTGGCCTTTGGGAATTATCTGAAACAAAAGCTCATGTACCATGTCTTTGAACAGTCAGCAATCTGTAGAAGCAGAAGTTCCTATTAGCACTTTAGTACAAGAACTTGCACTATGATTCTTGGGCTGCAGAGAGGAATTTCACTCTGAACCATGCACATTTATGGTAGAAAGAACAGCCTTGTCAGAGAAGCCACTTTTTTAAACAGAGACAAGTCCTGTAACTCACAGCTGCACTTGTCAGTGCTCTGCAACACACGGCTCAGGGCAAACGAGGAAAAGCTGGAGAATTTTCTTTTCAGCCACTTGCTACGTGGTCAGTGTCCCATTCTCCAGAGATCAGGTCATGAAACATTCATCACCAAAGCCAGAGTCCTCACTGCAGCACTAAGCAAATGATGTGTCCTTGTCCACCTCGAGTTTTAATGGACTGGCTATCTGAGTGCTTGAGATAAAAACCCCCTGGCCTAATTGAAGAGGTGAGTGCAGCTGACACAAACACTGCCCAAGCCTTTTGCACAGCCTTATTGTTCCCTGTGCAATAACAAAAATAAAACAATAAATTGTCTTCATTCATGACATTTTTAGTTCCTCGCAGCTGCCAGCAAATTGTTAAAAAAGCACCAATGTTAACTGCAGAGTGCAGATGGTGGGACAGGGACTGGCAGACTTTAGTAATCATGAGTAAGGACATGTTGGGGCATGATTGTAATTAATTTCCTTTCTTTCCTGCCCTTACAAACCTTCCTTTGCAAGGCAGAAAATCCTCCCTGAGACCTTGCATGCTGCAGAGATAGGGCATCTGCCAGGCTGAAGGGGTGTGAATTTCCCTGCTTCAGGTATTAGGCACCTGCTTATCCAGATTAATCTTCGGGCCACTGAGACAGATAAGGAGCTCTGGTGGTTATGCAGGACCTCAAAGAATTACTCACTCTTAAGAGTGGCTTCTCCTTGCACTGGGCAATATTTGGCAAGTGTACCTGCAGTTCCCTAGGTAGGTACACAGCTCTGCTGCCCCTTGTCTGATTTACCAGGCTTGGCATCAATCCTCCTGCCTCTGAGCACAAACAGACAGTTTTACATTCTCCATCACAAAACAAACAAACAAACAAAAGAAACCAAAACTGTACAAACATCTCCAGAAGGTAATTAACCCCTATGAATATAAGAACCACTTTCTGAAAGCAAGGTTTACCACTGTTGCCTATAAAGTTCAAGGGTACAACTCCCATCTCTGATGTCTTGGTTTAATGTTTAAATCAGATAGCAATAAATTCAAGTCCTTGGAATCATGTTCCTGCTCAGGGCAAATCTGAAGTGATGGAAAGTGCTAGTCTTCTACAAATCTGCTGAATGGACATATCCATATGGATCATCCAGGCACAAAGTGCACAGTCCCCAAAAGTCTGTTCTTTTTCTTTCAAATACTTTTTTCATGAGCTTTTATTCTTCCTCTGAGGTTTGGAGGAAAATCTTCTTTGCCTGTGTAGCCAGGCAGGCAGTTTTCTGCAGTTTTTCCAGTGGCTGCATTGCAGAACTAGAATCCATTCACCTCAGTGAGGCTGAGCACTCTGCAGCTGCACCACCAGGCTGGACAAGCTGCTCTTTTCCTACTGTCCCCCTCCAGGCTGAACTTTGCTGCAAGGCCCCTGGTAAGATTTCTTCCCCATCTCAGCCTTGGATGGGAGCAGAGTCCCATCTAGTAGGGGGCTGGAGAAGAATTCATTTCACCTCTGGTGGCCCCTCTATCAACATGTCCTCCAAAACTACTGAGGAACAAACCCTGCAGGAAGAATCCAACTCCCACATTGCTGCTGGCTCTATGATCTGAAATTGCAGCCTGAGTCTGGCTGAGGGGCTGGGGGTTTCCCTGTCCTGTTCCAGTCCAGCCCCTAGGCTCACCTCCAGCCCAGCCTTTCCTCACAGTCTGGAAATGAGCAGAACAATTAGATACAATGAAGCACCTAGGAGCTGTCCCAGCATTTTTTTATTTTCATGGCATCATATGTAATGGGTGCAGCCCTTATCCTAGATTTTACTGTGGCAAAACAGCACATTTCCATTAGGTTCTTGTTTTTTTCACTCACAGCTACCAATAATCCAGTATGGTCAGGGGTAGATGGTTATCACATGTGTATAACCATAAAATACATGCAGAGACACAAAATAGCACCTACCTTGAATTGCAAAATGAATTCCTCAATAGTATTATCCCACTAGACACCACCTAAGCACTACAATGGTCCAAAAGCCTTCTCCTTTCTGCTAAGCTATTCTTCTTTACCAAAGAAAATATACTTCATAATTTTACTGGTGATTTTGAGAGTAACAAATACATTTGTTAGTACAATAGTAGAAGACTTTATGCCCTGCTTGACAATTCTATGAAAAAATAACCCCCTTTACTTTCTGGTGTAAACTGCTGCCATCATGTATTTAAATGAGAAAAATCCAATACAGCAATAATGGGGTAATGGTTGGTCTTGATGGGAAACAAACTCTTCTGTCACTTCTGTGCCTGCTCTGCTCCTTCCTGGGCTGAGGGTACCCATATCTAATGTGACCTGATGCATTAGTGTCACTCTGTGCTCTGTGTGCAGCATAAGGGCAATGAAAACACTGTGGGAGTTTTCCTGCTCATTCACTGAAGTAAATGGGCCAGGAGACCAGCTCCCTTTGAAAGTCCTTTATTAAGAATCAGCTCTTTATTTGTGGGGGGGGTACTCGTGGGGTGCGCACACACCGCCACTGCTCCCAGCCGAGGAGGAGGTTCAGTGCAGCTTTGTCCACGAAGGGCAGAGCTGGGACTTCCATCCTCACAGAAGTCCCCTAGGAAAACAATCTTTGGCTCGCTGTCTAGGGTCCCATTTAACCGGGCACTATTGTTATCATGGTGAGGATCCTGGGTATCATGCGTGTGCAGTTCCAGGAGACAGTTCCCAATATAGATAAACCATCTTGGCTCGTTGGAACTTCAGCTGGCTCGTTTTATAGGGGATTTATTTGCCTGAATGGTACCCATAATTCCTTAGTTTTGCACTTTGCATAGAAGTCCTATGATGTCACCTCCCCTGGTGCCATGCCAAAACAGTAGCAGCAATACCCAATGAGCAAAAGGGAGATACATGATCGAGGGATAGGGGAACCAACATTACAGCTGAACTGGGGCACTTCAATTAACAACATTAACTCAATTAACAATTTATCAACTGACAGACAATAACTTTTTGGTGGAACTTCAATTAACTCAATTAACAATTTATCAACTGACAGACAATAACCTTTTTGGTGAAACTGGGCTAACTTGTAAATTTATTTACAACATTCACCATTCCTGATCCCTCAGCACTTCCACTTGTCGTTCCAGCATTCAGGTGTAGTGCCCCACAGTAAAGCCCCCCCACGGTGCTTTTCTGTCAGATTTATTGAGAAATTCTCATTCATTAGAGGGTAGTATCAAAGCCTGAAACTTCCGTGGTAGAAATGCACAACCCCAGCTGTGCAATGACTCAATTAAATACTCAGATACTAATCAAATACTCAGATCATTTAGGTGTCCAGTTTGCAGAGGGCACATTACTCCATGACAGTGCTTTGGTGGGATTAGCAGCTCTTGCCAATACTTCCACCAAAAGGAACAAGACAAATGTCCCAAATCCCAGTTTACCTTTCATAAACTCATGTACAGGCCACTCTTCTTTTTACCAGGCAGCACTTTCATTCTCACAACTATGGCTATGCTGTGTAAGCTCTCCTTGCTCAGGGACAGAAAAAACATGCAAAGAAAATCCTGCCTTGACTGTGAGTCTGCACGGCCAGCTCTGGGCACACATGGCCCCATCCAGTCATCTGTCTCTGCTCCAAAATCCTCAGCTGCAGGGCTTTGGGAGCACATCTCAGAGGGGCTGGCTAATGGTGCCTGCAGGACTCGAGGCCATCACACCTCATGTTCCTTGACCTTCTGCTTCAGCTCCCTGGTGTGGTCTCTGCCCCTCCCAGCTGGGAACCACAGATGCAGAGTTCTCTCCTCCTAGGCAGAAAAATCTGGGCCAGATTTTCAATGGAATTCCTGGCCAGACATTTCAGTGCTTAGCACCCTCGAGTGGGCCTGAATTTTGAAAATACTCAAAGCCTGGCAGTTCCCTGCGTGGTGTTTCCAAAAACCTGCACACACCCTTGGTGTGCTCCACCACACGCTTCTCTCCACATGCCTGAAATGTTGGATGGGATCTGCAGCTCAGAGTGGCACAAACACTGCTTGTTAGTCAAGAAAAACAAATACTGGAAGGAAGTGGTGGTACAGAATGAAAAATCTCAATCCAGCATTCTCTCTTCAGGGTGCAACTCTCTGGAAACCTGCACGTGAATCTACACATGCTTCACACAGTGTCTCATCCTAAATGAAAATGGGAAGGAAGAATACAGCGAGTGCTGCATCCAGAGTGATAAAATGATTGCTCTGAAGAGCAACACGTGGCACCTTTTGTTCCTGTGCACCTAATCATCCACCTACGCGGGTTTTTTTTTTCATGCACTCACCACTGAGTCCTCTGCTTGAGCCCTTCTGCTGAAATGTGGCAGAGCACCAGGATGTCTCCTGCTCCCATTCAGCAGCTCTCTGTGTGGCAGGATGTGATCTTTATTTCTGCAAATTCCAAGCAGCTCTGTAAATTGACTTTTTTCTTGAGCAGGTACAATAGAACCTCTGCAAAAATAGAACGTTCCAAATAAAAAGAAAAAAAAGTTGGGTTTTAAATGAAAACACCCTTAACTCTGAGTTACTTCTTAGTTCAAAAAAGAAGAATCATATTATGATTATGATAAAACAATCAGGTAAATTACTTTACCAGTAAAAAGGCACACTTGGACCAACTGAAGCAATTCATCTGTTTTGAATTAACCAGATTGTTAAAACTAAAAGAGAAAGCTTTTTCTTTTCTTTTTAAATTTCAATTTGAAGCATACTCACAGGGAGTTTGAATAAAGCTAAAACCACCTACTCCAAAAACAATGTGCATCCCGAGGAGTTGCTGCTTGCTTTGGTTTTGTTTGCTTGGTTTTTTTACTTTTTATTTGTCAGTAGGACAAATAATATATGCCTGGTATGCTCAGTGTATGTGGAGTTTTTAAAAAGTGTTATTTGGTCTGTCAATATGCCAAGAAAGCAAAAGTATTGTATTCTGCTATGCTGCACTTCTATCATAGTACAAACAGGCTTTCAGAGCCTTATATTCACTGTCTCCATGTATGTCATAAGCATTAGTAGAGTTTATTCCCCCAAGATCCCTAAGTGACAGAAAAATATTATCTTCATTTTACACTCTAGGAGCTAATGTCCACAGCAGGCAGAGTTGCCTGAAATATCGATGGCAGTCCGAGACAGACTCTCAAGACTGCTCTTCCCAAGCAGAATAAATAGTGAAAAATATTGCAAAAGTCAGTGAGTGGTAGAGTTAATTTTGTCCTTTGCAGGATAAAGCATCATGGAATTTGGCTTTTTCTACCACTCCTTATGCTTAGGCATCCCCTGCTGTATTCAAGACCAAAGAACCCAAGGACAGAACACCTGTAGTGCAAAGGCTGCAGAGGCAATTTTGGCAGCCAGCACACACCCAGGGTGGTGCAGCTCTGTCTTGTGCATCACAACCTGCTCTTGCTATGAGAGGAAATGTTGGCCGAGGCATTGGCATTATCTCGTGTCATGAGATTTTAACTTCTGCCTGCCCAGTCAAGAGGCATGAGCTGAAGGGATCTATATTTAACATCTCATCGAGGCAATGCCACCTTTATGAGAGGAGCAGCCTCCCCAGCTGCTGCACTGCAGTGTCACCCTGGATCTGTGCCTCAGCCGTGATGCAGGACCAGCTCCCGACCTCCCAGCCCACAGGCAACAGCACTACCAGTTCAAGGGAGCTCTTCTGTCACTGCAATAACACTTCTGAAGGTGAAAGGCTAAGTATCTCTGGATTTTTCTCCCCCCTTTTTAGGAAACGGTGCCTTAATATAAACTGGAGATGCCAGTGATATGTATGATCATCCAAGGGCTCCTCACCTGCTGCTCTAGAATGTTCTCCAGACACACAAATTCAAAAGCTCAGCAAAGACCAACGAAGCAGGGAAAAGAACTGCCATGCTCATGCAATCTGGGTCCCCAAATCATGCTGGCTTGCAAAAGGACCCTGTTATATTCTGCAAATCTGGAAGCTGCAGCACTGCTGCCATTAGCTGCAATTGTTCTTGTGGAGCTTGACAACTCAGGGCTGAAAATTTACCTTATTTACACCAAGCAGCAAACAAGCAAAGCAGAAGTGTAATCAATTATTTGGGCTGGAAGGTGCCCATGAGACTGATCCAGTCCTGCCACGGCAGGAAAAGGAACAAGGGATGAGGATTCTCGGTGTGAATAAACTCCTGCAATGCTGTTGTGGGAGGAGACCACTGTCTCACATAGGCTTGGAGGATGCAAACAGCACAGAGCAGCTCTCCTGCAGGTCTGAAAGAAACAGAGGAATTCAGTTCTGTGAAAATCTGTAGAAAGAACTGGAGCTAGTTTTGAAAAAATAAGAATTTTTTTGTCCCCTAGAAGAAAACTACAAAGGGTACACTAAATGTCCTCCTTCAAAACCTTCTTGGAAGCTGTCCTGCACTGCACCAAGAATAGCTGGAGCCTGCAAGAGCAGGTCTGAAGAACACACCAGAGAAATGAGGAGCAAATGGCCACTCCATATCTGGCTTTAACTGTGCCTGTGAAACCCTTCCTGGCACAACCACGAATACCCAGTTTCATCACAGCTATTTTTAGGCAGTTCTCTGACCTGCTTGGACCATAAAGTTTTTAATATAACTAGAGATACAGGTTTGTACTTCAGAGAGTGGCACCTCTAGTGGATTCACTCCAGCTAGAAGAGCCTTTTCCCTGTGAAGATCAGTGGACTCACAGTAGGTTTTTTGGATAGGGTCCTGGATATTTTCCTAATTTCTCAATCATAGAGGAAAAGAACAACATCTCTGATAATCAGCTGAGTTTCTTTTACTCCTCGCCAACTTGCCAGAGAACTGTGGGGGAGTCTGGTGAAGTTTTTGGACAGAAAAGCAGCCAAAACCTTATAGAGACAGTGCTGGCTACTGAGGTGAACACAGAAACAAAAACCATAAAATATGGGTTTGAAGAGGGTCATGAAAGAGAAACTGAGTCTAAAGGTGCACAGAAAGCTTGATGCACAAAAGGAGATGTGCCAGGAAGGATCTCAAAAGGCCACAACAGAATCACTCCCTGATTACAGAAAGGAAAACTGTAAATAAAACAGAAGAGATTTTGTGCAAAGTGGATGTGCTTCTCGGAGTGCCCCCATTTATAACCCTGATTGTGTCATTAGTCACATCTCCTGCTCTGGATGATCAAATATGGATGTGTTTTGAAAGATGGGTCCAAAGAACTTTGAAACATAAATCTCTCGGAAATGAAACACCCAGTGTTCTGCACAAAAAAACTCCCTCTCATCATGTTATTTTCTGTTTTTTAAGGTCTTTAATAGATTTAGAGAGAAGACTTATGGCAAGGCATCTGGACTCCTCAAATGCTGCATTAATGGAAGACAAGTGCTGCACAAATCCTTTCCAATGCTCCATGAAGACAAAGCAATTTGTTTTCTTATGTCAACCTTTATTAATTTATTGAGTTTCAGTTGAAGAAGGTCATCAGGATAAAATAAAGAAATGAAGAAATGAACAGAATGCATTTGTGCTGGCAAGAAAAGCAAGAAGCAAACTGTGAGGAAGGTTAGAAGTGCTAAAAATATGCCAGAACAATGGATCATCCTTTCTCTGCAATTTTCCCTTTTTTTTCCTCCCCTAGCATCTGCAGCATCTTTATAGAAACTTATTTATCTCCTTCATTGCCTCTTTCTACAACAGGAACAAACATGGCCTTACTCAGCTAACAACCACACCATGAGGAACTGCAATCTTAACAAAACTTAAAAATTCAGTTAATAACTATAGAATTGTCATGTCCCCCAGAATATTGCCTCTGCTATTTAACTCCTAGGCCAACCCTAGAGTTTTGATGGAAGGCTGAATCAGGAGATGGGGTAAATAACTCCCAAATTAACCAATATGTACATATTTTGAAAATAATTGAGTTTCAATGCATAGAACATTTATGGGAAGAAGTGAAATAACCAAAGGATATATAAAGGAAAATAGATTCAGGAAGACTGGAATCTCAGAGTATAGAGAAAGGCTTATACAAGTCAATTAATTTTACAGCTTTCCAGCCCAGAACATGCTCAGTTTAGTTATGCTACTCTGCCAGGTCAAATGAAATTGATATTGAGCCAAAAAAGATTCAAAACACAAAATAATGACTGTTATTCAATTGACACCTTTAGATCCTTTCCTATTTAGTATTATTTTTCTTCAGATGTATTCCATTCCCTTTATTTCCTTCAATATTCCTATTAAAAATTGTCTTTTGTAATGAAGAACAAAGTCTTTTCAGATGTTTTGTCCTTTCCAGAGCTTCTACACCCACTATTTAGGCCTGTTCATGAGGGTCCAGGGAAACTGTAAGAGCACAGCTCTTCAAAACTCAGTTACTACACAGGGGATGAATAATGGAGAGTAAAAGCTGTCTCCATGGCATCCAAGGGGCAAAAGGTACCTCACTAGTTTGTTATTCATAAATGCTGCTAACAAAGTGCTCTTTTTTCCATATCCAAGTTTTTTCTGCTGAGCCCCCAGGAGATTTGTCATTAGCAATCTTGATATCTTAATTATTGCACAGGCTTTCTCTCCCTTGACTTCAGAGCTCTCAGTAGATATGGCTGAGTCCTTGGCTGGACGAGGCTCTCAGAGGCAAAAACCCAAAGTTTTCTCCATCCTAGAAATTCAAGGGTCCATAGGATAAAGTCTAAAATTTTAATTGTGCCAAGTAGCTAATAATGATGAACTGGAAGACAGCTTTAGCCCAACAGAAACATCTGAAACTCATCTTATTTAGGGAAAATTTCTTCAGATTATGCAGAATAATTTCACACCAGTTTTCTCATGCCTTACCAGTAAAGGTATTAAAGTGGGTCCATCAAGAATCTCTGTGCTCCTGTTGGGAGTTCCCATGTCCATCACTGTGAGTTGTAATTCTCTGAATTAATATGTTTGTCAATCTTATGGCTGGACAGAACTATTACAAGCCTTGAGTCTGATGTCCTGTGTGGCATCCCACAGACTGCTCCTGACTGTTCAGAGAGTCAGGGAAATGCTGCAGGAAGGCTCTGGAGGTGACCCAACCTTCTAAAGCCAGATCATCACCAACTTTGATTGAGTGTGACTGTGACTGTGTCTGGCTGAGGCCTTGGAAACTACCAGTAAGAACCCACAACTTCTGAGTAAGCTGCTCTGGTGCTGCAACAACCTCTGGCAAATCAGTTTTTCCTGATGCCCTCCTCAGCTGCAACCCACACTGACCCCTTGCTCCTGGGGAAGAATTCCCTTGTCTTGTTGACTTTCCAGGTTCCCTTGGTTCAGCCCTCAAGCTTGCCCTGTTCACTCTAAACTGATGCCACTTGGCAACCCTGTAATCCCAATTTTTTTGTTGTTCAAAAGTTTCTCAAAGAGGCCTTTTCCCACTGGAAGTTGTTGTGCAGATGTTGAACACTGCTGGCTTCAATGTGACCACAGTATCCTTTTCTGATAGTAACTGCAAACCAGGGGTTCAAGACACTGATTGCTACTCATAGCTTAAAAATTGGGCAGACTGATGGGCTTTAAGAGCTTGTTTGTACAACCCACACACACACCAGTGTGTGATGGCAGACAAGGGATATAAAAGATTTCCCCCGTACAACAACAGATATCTAGTCTATGATAGTTATCCATCTGCAACTGGAATTTCAAGGTTAAATATCACCTTCCTCACAAGGGTGGAACGAGCTGTTCAGTGGACATAATTACACAGTGATTATAGAGGGTGTTCAGGAAATTTATAGCAACTAGAAAATTTTATAGAACTACTTAGGCCTTTGCCATAATCCTACCATGTAATAAATAAAACAAACATGGCCCTGCTTTTCAAGTCGATATTGTACAAAAGAGACTTGCCCAGACTTCTTTTCAGAGCCACTAAACATCATAACTGGTAAATAAATGAAAAAGAGTTTTCTCAGCTCTGTTCCTGGAGAAACGCAGCTTAGATTTGATTTGCTGCTATTCATGAGGGTCACACTGTGCTCCTTTTTCATGCATATTTAAGTGGCTGTTAGCTTTTTGCAAAACATCCCCTGAACCTGCAAATTTCATGAGTTTTTCCTGTAAGTGGATTATATTACATTTCTCAATCAACTCGGCAAAGGCTGCAGTGCCAGGGAGTTTTTGCCTTACACCTCACGGTCCAAGAGCAGCAGGAACGTTCACTCTCTGTGCATTTGTATCAATTAACTCTTGCAGAAAAGAGCTAACATTCACACACATTAATTGTTCATCACCTACTCTTCTGCTCTACCAGGGCTTCTTCAGGCTTTGTTTTGTTTTTCAAAGCTCAGTAACCAGTGCAAGGTCAATTCCTCGAAAACTCAGGAAAAACGTTTGAGGGATTAAAAAAGGAAATATCCATAAACTGGAAAAAAAAAAAGAAGAAATATCCACGAACTGGGTTATTTTGCTCTCCAGAAGAAAAAGGCAGAAAGCTTTGGAGGCAGAGCATGGGAAGCAGTGCTGGAAGGGCACCTGCTCCCCAGGGAAGGGAGGGAGGGAGGAAGGAGGGTCCCACAGAGAAGGGGGTGATGCATCAATAGGCGATTCCTCCCTCACAGCCGGTGGCATTTAAATGTCTCGGATTTCCTGCCTCCTTGGTGGCTGGGGCCCTGCTGAGCTCACTGCCAAGTGCTGAAGGAATTCCATCCTGAGGAGTGGGAGGGAAATACCAAGGGTGGGTGAAGGAGGGTCTGGCTCACTGCTGGGGTGAAGAGGCAGATTTCTGATCCCTGCATCTCTGCTTGGGCGGTACAGGCTCGTCAGGCAGGCTAAGGGCTAAAAACAGGATTTAAATCATATCCTAGGAACAGGGAGAGGCTGAAGGAGCACACTTCTCAGAGCGAGGACATTTGCCAAAAGGTGGTGTCAGAAGGAACAAGTCTTGCTTGTGCAGATGCTTTTATTTTAATAAGAATTCAGAGCTGGGATGTGTCAGTGTTAATCTTGTGTTGGAGAAAACCCTGGAAGAAACCCCTCAAGCTCTGAGCACTGAAGAAAGAGAGATGGATTCCCTGAGCTGCCAGGGCACATACTGGGGGAAATTAGCTGTAGAAGAAAGAAATTAGTCCCCCTCCCAAACGAGTTCCCCCTGTTCTCAAGCAGAAGGGAAAATCTTGAGGGAGAACCTCAGAAAAAGAAGTATTGAGATGTAGAGAAGCCAGGGGCTGTTGGAGACATTCCTAAAGGGTCTTGCAAGAATGAAAAAAAGTTATAAGGGATCTCTGAACTACAGCAGCTTTGACGCATGAATTGTTATGCAACATCTTAGTGTATGCAATAAGCTCTATGTGAAATAATAGGCATTTTAACACTTCACAGCAACAAGGAATTTCCCCTCCTGGCCACAGGGTTCAGCTGCACAAGCACATTCCCATAAATCCAGCAGGATTCCCGGAGCAGCCTCTCCAAATTTAAATCGAGTTCAAGCTTATTAGCACATGTTTATCACCTTAGATTTCATCACCAGCAGAACAAGATTTGCTCCTGGGATGCACGGTTTTGCCAGACAAAACTGCAGAAGGGTCACTGGGGCTGTTCAATAACTCCGAAGTGACAACACTCAAGCGCTCCAGCACAAAGCACACAAAAATCATCCTCTCTTACCTTTTCCCCTGGCACCCGGTCCAGCAGCATTCCTGATTCACTGCATTGTAAATGCAATTTTGTTTGGAGGAGTTTTGCTTTTATGGCTCACTAAGAGGCTTAATTGACTCTTGGCACAAGGGGCCTGGCTGCTTTGTCTCTTGCTGTAGAGAGTATAACAAATGCTGCCTGGATATTGCAATGACTCGGTGGCTACTGGGCAGGCAAATCAAGCTTTGAGCCCCAGTGCTGGTTTTATTGGGAATATCCAAATTGGGGAGCAGTGCTGAGAGGTTTGTGGTGCCCGTTGGGTCAGACCTGACAGCATAAATAACTTGTCCAGAGATGGGAGAGTTCTGTTTGTGGGCACCCACTGGAGTCACTGATGATGGGGCTCTGAATACCCCAGTACACATGAAGGAACATTTCCTTAAGTACAGCTCTGAGCTGAATCCTGGCAATCTTCAGCTCAGTCACAAATGGAAGGATGACGTCTTTGCTTCCAAGAGCAGAAAACATCTGGGTGAGACAGCACCACTCACTCCAGAGTGGGAGTGGGTGTTGTGAAGGGATGGGGGATTTTGAACTTCCTCGAGTTGCATTGTGTAATGTCTCTGCTGTTTGACTGTTTAACGATTATCAGGTTTTAAAGTTAATTTGGGGAGCCCTGGAGAGAAAAAAACCCCTGTATTTATTGATACAAATTGAACCCTAGTAAAACCTGTGGTCTAAGTAATAGGCTGCATTCTGCATGGATTTGATTGTGGTGCTGACTTTGTCCCCTCCTCAGGTAGGAATCTGTGATAGGTAAAGCTGTCTTTACCAACTGGGAAATTTTAAAAAAACACTTGATTTTGGGAACTGTTAAACTTCTGTAATTAGAATAAACAAACCTTTCCCCTTTCTCATTTGTTTCTTCTTCTTAGAAATTTCTGGTTGTGATAACTTAATATTGCAGTACATGAACACCCTCCATAATTAATTTTTTCACCATATTTGTTCTCTTTTGGGAAGAGAGAGAATATTGAAATTACATGAGGTATTTTAAAGTCTCTATTTGTCTAGTTTATAACTGCTTATTAAAGGCAAAGTCAGAGAACTACATGCTGTGTTTGCCACTGAAACTGGTAAGGCTGGAGTTAGGTTATGGATCCCACTGTGGAGTGATTCTTAATTTCATCATGTTGGAGGTCCTAGCAAAGCTTCTGGCAGCTGGTAAGAGTCAATAATGATCACATAAAAGCAACTGGGCTCTCCCATCCCAGGCTAAGTCATAAGAGGTTGGTCACTCGATCAGCTTTTCAGATCTTCCTCTGACACAAGTGGTGCTGCTCCACTGACATCAACTAAAATTGGTTAATTTACACTGCTGCCAAACTTGGCCCAACATATTTAAACTGGAACAAGTTAAAATATACTGAATTTCTTTTCTCTGCTGGAATGCATCAACTCCTACAACTCTAGGGAAGGGCTGTGAATTCCCCTTGGCTTACAGGAGGATTTCAGAGGAACACTGACTAAAGCAAGGAGATTTGCATCTCACATTGGCACAGGCCTGCCTTTTGTTTCCAGACAAATGTGCATTTAGCAATAGACACAAGACATGCAAAGCCATACATTGAAATATGTGCCTTGCCTTTTGGTTTCATCATCTGACCTTATGTGAGAGAAATCCTACAGACAACTACACTGAGCAAACAAGATTACTTACAACAGTTAGTAATGTGTTGCACAGAGTGTCAAGCTTAGAAATGCAGAGCAAATTAGCAGTGTTTGAATGCTTCATCTGTTTCATACAGCTTAGGCCCATCTTACCATCAGGAATAGGGATAGACAGTTTGCATCTCTCCTTTTTGTTTTGTATTAAAACCACAATGCAAACAGAAGGCAGAACTGGCTATTTATATCAGCTCCATCGGAAGTGGTGACAGGTATAATTACAGAGGAGAAATTACAGGGCCTATTTCAGTGGCATTTCTCCTGCTGTTCCAGAGAAGATAAAAGATTGAAAGTGTTCCTGACATATCTCCAAAGTAAAGATGCTTCAGTGCACTGTTCAGGTTCTTTTCAGGTTGATTCAAGTCTACTTTCTCCAGAGCTCAGAAGGGAACAGGATGTTTGGGGCTTGCCTGTTGGCTTTGTCACCTCCAGGACACCAATTCAAGCAAGCCTGAAGCTTTTTTTGGTTAGGTTGCCAACTGCCAGGTAGGCAAATCCTGCACTAAAGAACCCTTACCATTTGCTCTGCCAATCTACTTGCTCTGGCCACCATCACTTTTATTTTGTGCATCACATACAAAATGTGGCTCAGTACTGAGCAGGAGCCTCATGCCAAGCTGGTTTCTGCTAAAGCTTTACAGAATTGGCAGCAGTTTCTGAGTTGTACCTGACCTTGGCCAGCTTCCCCAGCGCTGGGATGGCACTGCCCAGGATAAGCAGCAGCCCTTGGGATCCACATGGAGCCACCCAAAGTGGGTCAGACAAAGACCCAGAATTTCCATTCCAGCAGCACCAGGGCAGCAGTGAGGGCAGAGAGAGCTGCAGGGTGTGAGCAGACAATTGGATGGCACCAGAGCTTGCTGGCTCAGAGCTGGTTCAGAGCTGCTCTGCAGCGATTTCAGCATCCAGGAGTTCATCACTTCACAGCACTGAGACAAAAACCTTTGTCAAGTGGCATAGAATGCAAAAGGTGCCTGCTCAAAATTCGACAAAAGCTCTACTCTTCTTCCCAGAACACCAAATACTAAGGAGAAGACATTTAAAAGGCTCTTAACAGCAAATCTAAAGAACAAGGAGCAAGAACAGAAAGCAACAATAGCTCAGTTGCTTCGCCTGGATGGGGTTGTTTGAAATAATGTTGTTCCTGTTACCTAGCAACATGGAGCTTATTGCTGGGCTAGTTACAACCTCATTCATATTTGTCATAATTTGGTAATCAGAATTGAGCATAAATGAGACTGAATACAATCAACTGACTTATGTTTGCAGTTAGAATCAATCTAAATCAGAGAAGGACATTAAGAGCTCAGTCATCTGCTCTGGGTGATTTATTCCCATTCTGATACTTCCACTTGGATATTACCATATTGTTCATTACTATAATCTCCAGTTAGGGCTCTGAGCTTATTCTCTAGGAAGAGACACCTCTAGACACAAATTATACCTAGCTTTTGCCAGGATCTCTTGGTCAACTCTGTTTCCTTCTCCATTTAAATTATTTTGTTGCCAGCTCTCCTGGGCAATTCACATCATTTGAGTGAAACATTCAATATCCCCTTCTTACATTGCATTTTTTAGCCATGAGCATTACAACTCCAGCTCTGCCACCAATGCCAAGCACAGAGCTCACAGAAGTGACAGAGCCGAATCACCTCAGTACCTGCCCAAATATCTCTGCTATGCAGCAGCTCCACTTGTGTCCCAAAACTGCTTTGGTGGCACATGGGTGTGATGCTTACACAGCAGCTCCCACAGCTGAGCTCTTACACACACACAGGGCTCATCTGACAGCTGGCTGCCTATCACACAGCCTGGCAAACACAGCTGAGCAGGAAACCTCAAGGATCTGAGGCTGCTTAATCAACAGTGAGGATGAATGGGAAATAGTCTTCAAACGCAGAAAAGGGAGCTGCAGAGGACTTGTCTCTAGATAGCCACAGATGAAGCAAAATATTAAAGGCAGCTTGCAAGAGAAGGTCCTCAGACCACAAGGCACAGGGTGGCACTTGAGGAGGTTGGAAAACAGGATAGGGATTGACTCTGAGTGACCCTGAGCTGCCCAGCTGCACATGGGCTCACACACTCCATTCCCACATCACTTTGTGTCTTTGAGAGTCAGCTCACTGAGCTGGGGTACAGTGAAGAGGGTGGGTGGGGGTGGCACAACCTGCACAGCCAGGCAGACCCACAGACATCACTGTGCCTGGGCTGAGCTGCCTGCTCCAGGGACCAACAGTGCCTTTGCACCTTCCCTGCTCCCCCATGTGGGTCTAAACAGGACACGAGTCTGGCCCTGTTACTCTCCACCTCTTGTCCTGGTCCTTTGGGGATCTTTTCACTGCACAAAAGAAATTTGTTCATATAAAAAACAAATTTCAGAGCTGCTTCTCTGCAGTATGAGGGTGATCTACAAACCAGCAAATTAATCTGTGTACCCCTTATGGTCTAAGCATCTTGCTTGTTCTCCCAGCATGACTGCAGAAACACTTAATTTTGAGAATTTCTTCTTCATGTGCCACATGCACAAATCTACAGATTTATTCCATTCAGTGCAGGGTATCCTCTCCAGTCCTTGCCTGTGGAAGTGAAACCTTTGTCTAAGCAGAGGCAGTGGGGGATCATGCCATTAAATACTGGCCTGATACACAAGGAGAGGCTAAAAATATATACGAACTGTTGAAAAATTGTGCTTTTTGCCAGGACCAGGAAACCCACTGCAGGTTTGGGCCTGGCTTCAGTGCCTGAGCCACTGCTTGTCTGTCCTCATTGCTCCCCTGCCATGGGGAAGGTGTTTCCTCAATAAGTCCCATTTTTCTGGGGCAGCTTATTCTGCAATGGGGGCTGGAAGTGGGGAGTAAAATCTCTACTCTGATCTCCCACAGTCACCTGGGGAATGGTAAGCCAGTTATTCCCCTGTGCTCTGCTGGCTTCAAATCACACCCAGCACACCTTGGTCCCTTCCCTTCTTTCACTGCCCTGCTTGGACAAGCAAACTGTGTCTCCACAGCCTCCACGACTTCCCCTACAGCATCTCCTGGCAGGAGTGACCTAGCTCCTCTCTTCCTCCTCCTTTGGACTGGAATGAACCTGGCAGGCCCAGCCAGAGCCTTTTCCATCTGTACCTATCCAAATCAGAGAGATGCCAAAATAACTCACCTATGTAACACTCACTCCCCTTGTTTGCTAACCTGGAATAAGTTCTCCCAGGCTGCATCCATCACTGCTTCCAGCCTGGGGAAACTGGTGCTAACACAGCTAAAGGCAAAAATCCTAAACCTCCCCAGAATTAAACCATAATTGATGGTGAGGTTTTATTCTTGTGACTTCAGACATGACACAGGAGCTAATTTATCTGCATCGTTGAGGTGCTGAGAACAGAACAGACCACATGCTGAAAACAATCCACGTTTGTGGTAACAGCAGCACGAGCAGTGCTCAGGCAGGTGTGACGGGGAGGGAGCCTGCTCAGAATATCTTTCTCCTCTTTTTGGATACTCGCACTCAGCCCTTTGAAAGGCAGCAGCAAAGAGAGAAGCGTGGCTTTCTATAAATGACTGCACATTCCTCCTGCTGGGAAACATATGATGCTGGGGAACACGAGCAGGAGCCATCCTTCACTCTAGCGTTTTCCAGGACCTGTTCCAAAGGATGCAAGGCTCCCTGAAGGCCATCACCATCCTCCTTGAGGGGACATTGGCAACATCCAACAGCACAACTTGACTGGGAAGTACAGAGACTTTTCCAGGGATTGTAGTGTGTTTGTGAAGCCACCCTTTCATGGCAGAGTGTTCTGGGGAGCAGGAGTGGCTGTGCTGCTTTATCTTACAGGTGATGCTTTCCTCACATACATCCTTGCATCTTTTCATAATAGTTTTTGTTTAGCTTGCAATTCTCTGGGAAGAAGGAAGACTGCAATCACTAATTTGTTTTTTGGTTGTTTTTTGTTGTTGTTTTAAACAAATTAAATGTTCAGCTATAGATCAGAAAGCATCTTGGAAGGATTAGTGTCTTGGGATAATTTCAGCAACTGTCCAGCTTTTCTATCTGAGCAAAGAGAAGCCTAAGGACTCAGATATTCAGTTGGACTCGGCTGAGAGTTGGAGAGCTGACACTTGTCCTATTTCTGTCTGTGTAATCCTTCATGTCAGGCACAAGTGTTGCAAATGTCTGACTCTTAAGCCCATTTCCCCTCATTGTGCTTATTACAGGCTTTAAATTTACCAAACCCTGGACACTGATCTCTCTTGCCTTGTTACAATTTGGCCTTCTGTACATGAAAAATCTAAATCCCATCTCCACCTTCATGATAGCTGAGCTTTTCCTTCAATGCTCCATCTTAAAAGTTCATGCAGAACCT
Organism: Acridotheres tristis; assembly: GCA_037013685.1. Lineage (NCBI taxonomy): Eukaryota > Metazoa > Chordata > Aves > Passeriformes > Sturnidae > Acridotheres > Acridotheres tristis. The sequence goes on from CM072900.1 coordinate 5,946,096, forward strand.
CAAATGCAGTCTCAGCATCTTCTCATAAAAATAAAACTACATTTTTGAGTCCTGAAATTGGTAAAGGGTGTCAAAAAGACATGGTTCTATTGAACTTCAGAGCTCAGAAGTCCAAAGATTAGGTGTTATTAATGTGTGTTTAAAGCAATCTCACTGTCTGGAATTCTGACTCAGGAGCTCTGAACATCTGGCACAGGCAGCACTTTTGCTACAAAGCAAGTTGGCAGGCAGGTTAGTGCATCTCTGGGGTGAATTTGGGAGAGTTTGGAGCTAAAAGGAGAAGCCTTACTAACCAATAAAAGCAATCCCGTAGTATTCCCTTCATTCCAGGGAATTCCAGTTATTAAACAAAAATAGGAACTTTAAAGAATACTTAAGCTGCCCCTGGTTGATCCATCTGTAGGAAGTTTGAGAAGCTTTAGCAACCAAAGATATTAATTAAAAAGCAAGTTTCTTGTCAGTGCTTGGAAGGAGCTGGCCCAGGCTGTGGAGGCACATTAATAACCAGAAGGGGTGACAGACCTGCCTGCAGTCCCTGCTCTGGGGCAGCAGACTGGTCACACCAGGTTTACACAGAGCCTGGAGCCTCAAAATCTGACAGGGTTTGGGGAATTTTCACTTTTCAGCACAGAAAATTAGGAGGTAGATCTCCTGTTAGGAGAGATGGACACTGTAGACATCTTTATTCACAGCTCATTCTCCCAGAAATCCTGCAAGGAAAGCATCTGGGGAACTGCATAAAATTTAAGTGCTTTGATAAGCACTTAGTTGAGTTTTTTTTGAAGGGTAACAGCTGACTGATAACATTTGTTGAAGGCTGCTCTTCTGTCACTTCTGACAGGAGGATGGATGCACTACAGCTCTTTAGGTAACTTCAAAAAATTCCCCCCATCAGCTCACTTTGTGCTGCCTTGCTGTGCTAGTTAATTTTCTTTTGGTGGTGTTAATTATTGTACTGTCTGTTAAAAAGACATTTTCACTACCCTTCAGTCCCATGAAGTGACAGCAAATTGCTGCAGCAGGAACTCTGAAGAGAAAACTGTTCCCCTTTCAAAAACAATTCATAGTGCTCTAAAAGAACAAGGAAAGAAGTCAATTTGTTATTCACTAGAGAACATATTTTGTTGTCCTGAATAAACACAGAGTCAGTACTCAGAGTCTGTCTGGAACAGCAGGGAAAGGGAACTCACAGAATAACAGATATTTATGCACTACTTTTAAAAAGACAGCAGAGAGTGATGTGTCATGAAGCTGAATAAAAAAATGTTGTGGCTTATTTGGGGTTTTTAAAATAATCCTGGAGATTTTGGTGTGCGATTGAATTTGGAAGTTCTGTAAAATTCTGACTTGCAACCCTGCAGTCAGAGTTGACATTGTCACACTGGGAAGGGTGAGGTTAAAACTGGTTCTGACTTATTTCAGTGCCCCAGCCTGAGAGGTGCAGCAGCTCTGAGCTGATTCACGAGGTGCTGGTACATCCCTGGGGCAGGTGGGTCAGGGTGGTACCAATCTCAAACATCTCATTTTAATCTGCTCCCACGAGCCTGCAGAGGCCTTAGATGAGTTGTGCTTTGTCTAACCAGGCTGAGACAGGCAGAGGGGGCCAATTTGCTTCATCTGAAAGAAACAGTGACAGACTGAGTCTGGATTGTCATAACCTGGATGGGGACAGGGGCAATAAATTACTCAAGGAAAGGTGCTAAAGCAGCAGATCCAAGCTTACCTGGCACAGCTATATTATTGAAAAATACTTTAAAAATCAAAACATAGTCACTTATGTTTGCAAAAAAAAAAAAAAATCTCCCGTACTGTTTAATAAAGGTATTTTTCAGATGGAGTGGAAAAAAAAATTAGAGTTTACTTTTTACTATGCTGCTGACTAAGCTTTTACACATTTGAAAAGCACCATAAGCACTTAGCTCCTATTGAAATTCTTATCCAAGCTGATCCAAATAATGCCTGTGACTTTGGTGGTTTATTTTCAACTCTTATTCAAAATCTTCAGGGTTTGTTTTTGTATGTTTGTTTTAAAAGGTAAGCTTGTTTGAATATACTTGCAGTGGTCAAAACAGAAGTGTGAAATCTCAATGTAAAGCCTGTTTTCACAGTTCTGTTGTACAGGTACAGCAGATATATGTTCACAGGTACACTGACTGCTGCAGGTGTAGAAGGGCAATAATGGGTAGGAAATTAGAGCACATGGCAAAAGCCATTGTTGTGATGGCATTGCACTCCTGACATGATCACCGTGTTTAATCTCTTTGCATAAATCACAGCCAGTCAGGCAGCATGACCTCCTTTTTGCATTTTATTACTTACAACATATGGGAAATATCAGAAAGAATAAAATTGTACAATTTTGCTCCTCCTCTGATTTATGTATAACTCAGACCTCAGCACTAAGGCCCCAGACAGCCTTGATTATAATAAATTGTCATTGCATTTGATATCTAAATACTCTCCCTAGCTGATTTGCTCAAAAAATATCTGCACCCTGACACAGTAAGCCCCACGACTTAGTACGTGCCAGAAAATTGCTTTATTTATTATGAATTCAGGAATATGGAAAAGATCTTTGAGTATGAAGGAAGGCACTTTTTTTTTTTGCCTTTATATACAGAAAATATTGCTAGACAGCCAAAAAATAAACCCAGTATATGCACTTTACATATGTGCTGCTATAGAAATTGTTACTACAACTGGAATACCTAAACTGAAACAATGCATCTTCTGCCCTATGAGAAGAGCTTTAATCAATGCATTCTTCCTGCTAAACCAAATACCAAGCAAACTCAGTCCCTTGCCTTCTGCACTTAGTGATGTTGTCACTTACACAGACAGCATTTCATTGCCTAAGCAGGAAACTTTATGAATAAAGACACATTTTAATCCCATCAACATATATTAAATGCAGCTAATATAAGTGTCACTTCTGCAGTGCAGAAAATTCTTTTATTCATAGAGGCAGATACCATTTTGTCTTGCATTTGAAACAGCTGATGGCAATAAACTCCCCTAAACAGAAATGGGCCAAGAGCAAGTGTGTCAGGTAGATGCCATTACTAGGAGCAAAACACCAAAATTCACTGAACTGCTCCCAGCTCTGTATTCTGTGACAGCAGATGGGAAAATCTCTAGTAGTCTGTCACACAAATTTAAGGAATAAGGACATTTAATAAATGGAACATCCTTAAAAATCCATCAGTAGCCCAGCTTTATTTCTGATAGTTGATTCAATTTATTCAGTGATATCTTATTTTCTGCTCTTTGCATGCTGAATGTTCTTTAATAACATAAATGTTGAAAGTGTATGCTGTTATTACAGCCTAAGGATGAGGGAGGTAGAACTGCTGGGGTGCAGTTACACCTTTTAATAAACCAAGTGATATGTTGGAAAAAACAGGCTGGCTTTCAAACATGCAAGATCTGTATCCATGATGCTCCAGAAGCACTCCCTGCCCTTCCCATTCCATGTTTCTAATTGATTAAAATAATTGGGTCATACCTACAACCATTTTTCTCAACTCAATTTATTTTTATCTGCATTAGAACAAATGAAGTGCTTGTTGAGCCAAAACCTTGTACATCTTATTGGGCTATAATCACTGGTCTAAAGATAAATCCTTAGGCAATGACTCTCTGCAAGAACAAAGCCATTCAATAGTACACATTTATTCTCAGTAGTTTGGGAGAAGTTCTGTTTTGGCAGTAGAAGAGAAGGACAAAACTCCTGATACCCACAGCAGCAAGTCTGCAAGATGTGCAGTGAACAGCACATTTGTCATCAATCAAGCAATACATTTTTAATGTTTAGATACACCTACCAACCTTGCTTTGTAATAAATAAAAGGTCTTATCTTTTGGTTCTACTTCTTCTGACGTAAATAAATGATGCTATGTTAATCTCTGCACTCTATTCAGATTTTCATATTCCCTTTAACATGTTTACTTTAACAACCCTCTAATATTCCCAATTAAGGAAAAGTGTTGCTGTTTTCCTTAAAGGAAACCTGGAATTCAGAAACAGTTCTGCAGCAGGTGAATTTTTGTCTGATACTGTGACTGTAATAAAATCTCAGCCACTTTGCACGGCCTGGATGTCCTTAACAGCAACCCATAAATCCAGCTCCTCTTGAAATGTCCTGCTGGACTTAGCACCAAGTTTAAGAACCAAAACAGGGTCACAAAATCTATTCAGCATTATAAGCAACACTATCTGGCTGGGGGTCTCTGCACTCGGCTGTGCATGAGGACTCAAACATGCTCAGGATCTCAAGGGATGGAGTACAGGCACAAGAGTATTGCTAAAAATTAGTATTGGATAAGGTGCTTTTTCCCATCACTGGCAAATCCAGATTTGAACCAAAACTCAATCCCAAATGGAAATCTTTCTAGGTGTGAAATTATCTGTTCCCTTTCACTCCAAAAAAGAAGGCTATACTTGATATGATGATGCTTGCACCTCAATATAACTCCTACATAGAGGGCTAATTTCGTACTGGAACAGCTCTTTAGGGATGGGGGAAAGGGATGTTAAACCTCTGGACAGGAAGAGTTTTCTAAGCTTCACTCCATTTGCCTCAGTTCATCTGTGAAAAGAAACTAATAGCAACATGCTTCCAAGAAGCATTGTAAAAATTACATTAAAGATACTGTGGAAATCTGATAGCTCTGATCTGCAAGGGGCTTCCTAATGTGCCTGCAAAATAGTACAAATCTCACTATATTATTGCTTGCAAAATGAAAGACTTGTCTAGAGTAGTCAGACTTTCCACAAGCTGATCAGGCAGTGAAGGAAGTTTTCACTATTTACTTCAAGACTTTGATCGTTTTTGTTAGTGACAGTACATGGACTGCATTCCACTGCAAGTAAGGGAGTGGGGGGAGCCTGTGTTAAGCATTCTTTGCATTTCTGGAACTGATTAGGGTCATTGCTGATGCTCCAGGAGCAGCAGGAGTGGGGCTGGGTGGGCAGGAGCTCCCCAGTGTCTCTGTGCCCATCTCTGCTGTCCCAGCAGGAACACTGGTGCTGCTTCCAGCAGCAAGCACAGCCAGCCACGTGCAGTGAGACACAGGGCACCACGACATACTGACCACGTTCCAGAAATAGGCACAGGGGGAAAAACAGGATCTGCAGGAGACTGGCCTGTCACAGCCCGGTTTTAAAGCTTTAGCAGAAATTTGGTTATTTCATCCTTGAGCACAAGCATGAAATTAACTCAGATCCTAACAGCCCGAGCAGCCAGCTCCAGGATTTCAGGCAGATGCCAGAACTCCATGACACGCACTGGCAAGAGGCTGCATTTGCACAAACATGCCTGTGGACAGCTGCTGGTGGGGAGACAGGAGCAGGTTAGGCAAAGGTGAGATTCAGCCTAGAGCACGAAGCAAAACTGTACCAGATGCTCTGAGCCAACTTGTCTCCAGTTTACATCCACAGTTTTGGCCTTTGCATCTGTTACAAAATTAATTCTCAGCCAATGCCTGTGGAATCATTTGCTATAGATCATATCTACATAAACTGTATTGCCCCATCTTTGCAAGCCTCAATTAAAAGCTGATTCGCTTTCATTAAAGGTCCTTACTCCATTCCTGTGATAACAAGTATAATAATTTGTGGCCATTATTAATCACAGCCATATGGAGCAGTGGATGGAGGGGGGAAAAAAAACCACAACAGCCTGCAAGTGGATTTGCAGTAAATTGTTCTCTCACACAGAGATCCCCAAGATGTATTTCAGGATGTTACAACAAACAAAACAAATCCCTAAGTGAATTTAGCTTAAGCCAGGACAATTTCCTTCAAACTTGCCTCTCTCTGTCTCCCTCCTACCTCCTCACCCTTTTCCCTTCTTACAGAGCCCTGATTCCATTTCAGTTATTTCTGTTTGCTGCCTGGTCCTGCAGCATCTCCACACTAAGGCAGCTCTGAACACATTCCAGCCTGGAGGTGCCTGGTTCATTCAGCTCAGCTGCTCTGGGCTAGCTCTGCCTACCCTGATGGAAAGCTGATTTAGTGTACAGTGTTTCTTTATACACTCTGCAGATGTTGTCACTTCATCCCCTGGCCCCTTTCCAAACTGTTGCTAAATAGTTTAAAAATCTCACCACTAAAATCCTCCACTGACCCTAGTATCGATTCCAGTTTCTAATCCACAGTATAACTTTGCCTCTCACGACATGCTTTTTCCTGAGCAGCTGCAGAATTGCCAGAAGTGCTTATTGATGTGATGTGACACCAGCATCCACAGGACAGGAAAGAGCTGCAAGCAGAAACAGTTTGGCACATACTGAGCCTTCATCCTGAGAGCTATCGGGATGATTTTGCTCAGTCAATATACTGAACATCCCTTTAATAGCCTAGATCTTTCTATACCAACAAACAAACAAACAAAAACCAAAGCCTTTTACATTAGGTTTAGCCAAAAGTTGGGGAAACCACCCTGCTGAACAGGCTGAGTTCTCCTCCTGTGCTCACAGCCATGGCCTCACACTGCTGCCTGCCTTGCACTCATGCCTTATTCATGTTCACCAGCTTCTCACACTGACATTTGGACTTCCAACCTGAGCCCAGCTGAATAAGTGGAACGTGTTTTCCTTGCTCTAGTCTAGGTCAAATGTAGATGGGAAACATCACATCCTAAAGCTGGGGATTCACCAAAGCATGCATGAGACCTTGGCCCAGTTTTCACCATGCTGCACGGGCCAAAAAGATGTAACATCACTGTTATGTCATGAGATATTTTGGAACTGCTTCTGCAGTGCCTACAGCCGTGTTTCAGACTATTTTTTTGCTTTCCAAGTTTAGAGATGTAGTCGCTGTGCATCACACAGTGCAAATACAGTGGGTAATGAGTGAAGTTCTTAGTGCAGGTCTAACAAAAACTTATACCCTGTACTGAATTCTATTTCATGAAGTAATTATTGCAGAAGGTCAGGTCTCTGAGAGGGAAACCTTTTTCATTAATTCTTTTTCGCAGCATTATTCAGAACCTGCCAAATCCAGCAGGAATCCTTCCACTGATGGTAATGGACTTTGGATAAAGCCTGCAGTTACCATACTGGATAAATTTGCTGAAGATTAATTTGAACAATTCAGCAAATATTTAATTGATTGTAATCATTTATAGTAAGAGGCCAATGGAAATGCTGCCCCCACAGAGAGTATCAAGGTGTGACTAAATTATATTCATGATTAATAACAGATACAGAGCTAGGCTCTGAAACAGCAAGGCCAGATTTACAGCTCTGCAGCATTTAAGGATACAACAAGTTCCATATAACACTTTGTCCAGGGCTGGGTTCAAGACTTGTGATATTAGAAAACAAACTCTGTTTATTCTGTTTATTATTTGGTGGGACACCCCTACTCCTCCCCTGCTCAGCTAGCACAGAGACTCCCAGGGCAGCCAGAACTGACCCGGATGAGAAATAGGAAAAGAGCATTTGAGAGCTGCAGAACTCGTGAGTGCATGAGGAAATTTCTCCATTCTTCGTGGAGAAATGTGTCACCAGTGTGTGCAGTCTTCAGAAACAGGAGGTTATAACTCCTGTCATGATCCCACACTGCTACCAGAATTCCATGATCTTTTCCCCAAGTTATGCTCAGACAAACTGAGGGGCTCTAAGATCTGTAAGGCAAAGGCTCGAACTGTTCTAGCAATTTGCCACTGGCAACTCATCAGGGAGTGTTTTGCTGTTAAAAAGGGGACAGAACCAGCCTCCCTACCTCCACACTCCCCACTCCTTTTTAAACACAGAAACAGGGATATTTTAACAGTTCAAAGAAAGATGAGAAGAAAGGAACAAAGGCTCTACTCAGTGTTGTGGAGAAGGTCAGACTTTTGGTTCTAAAGTCCTTGCAAAAACAAAATAGAAAACAAATAGTTTCTCTCTTTTCTCCTTCCCCAAGGAGCCAAGTACTCTGTTAGGCTATCCTTAGCCATTGTGATGAATTTTTTCATTTTCTGATGTAGTTGAAACTTAAAGAAAGAGTGGAAGAAATATGGAGCTGGAAGAGGAAACATTGCTACAGGAGAAGGTAATAGCTCAGAAGGGAAATAGGCTCTCCTTGCAAGCCTGCCAGAAGTTACCAAAAGAAAAATCTATTGCAGAGCTTGGTTGTACAGCTCTGCAACTAGCTAATGCAAGCAGTTCAGTGCTTTACAAAAAGCTTAACATTTCTGTCTAGTCAAACAGCAATGGACCCCATCAGCTGCATCTGCAGCAGCCTCAGCTTCTGACATTAGAGAGCTAGAAAGAAATATTCTCTGCATTTTTGAAATATCTTCCAGAAACTCTTCTAGAAAGTAGTTATATCTACTCTTTATTGTACATAGTAGCTATTATGTCTAAGAGCAGCATTATTTATTTTATCACCAGCTGTAAAGTTACTGTGTTTTAGTGACTGGGAAGTGACTAAGTCCTGGAAATATTTCATGTATCTAAAATACTGTTCAATTATATTTCACCAGACACCCAGTGCACTACTGTAAGTGGATTCTTTCTATGGCTCTGGGATTTAGACACCTTCAGCTATAACACAAAAGTCTTTACAGTAACGACTTTTAAAAACAGGTTTTCCTACCCTGAAAGAAGTTTCTTTTAGAAAATTTTCTTCTTGCTTTCTGTAAAAGGTTATTTGCTCATCCTATTAATCAGAAAGCTAAAAAGACTCAACGTCTATGGTGATCCAAGTGTCTTCTCAAAGTTTATTGCTTTCAATTTGTCTGCTCAAGAAGGGAGAGAATTCCCTTTGCCCTGCACAGAGCAAACATAGATCACCCAGACATGAAGATCCAAAGCTCAGCTTTTCTTCAATGCTCATTAATTTTTGAGTGGTTAGAAGGTCACCTGAGATTGAGTCTCAATGTGATTTTAGACCTTGATTAGAAAATATTTTAGTGTTAAAGAGAAGCAGAACCTGAGAAGTCAGAGAAATGATTGCAGAACCCCTGTAAGCATATATTCCTTGGAGAAGAAAACATTTTTTCTGTAATGGCAGACTGTTATCCCAATGGGACTGAACTTTGTCAAGCTCAGAATTATGGTAATATATGCATTTTTTAAAAAGTCTGGGAATAAGTTTGACTCAACATTGCAGAGCAAGAAGTCTCTACTGCTGTATGTTTGAACAGCATTCGGTGCAGTGGGGTCCCCAGTGTCCCATCCATACAAATGATACAAGACAAAGGCTTCCCTAGAAATGCCAAAGCAGCACTGGGACTCTGCCACACGCCTCAGGCTGTCACAATTCAGTCAGAGCAGGCTCTGCTGCCAGCAGGAAGGGAGGGAGTCAGGTGTGGCATCATTTTCAGCCTCCTCGAATTCCACTGCAGGAACAGACAGTTGTCACCAGCTGTGGGTCTAAAATGGGGTTTTGGGTACAGGCTGAAACCACCTCCACATTTATAGGTAGAAGCTTTGACTCTGGTGTCATCCCATTGCCAGTGGTGGGATAACAGCATCTGACCTCCCGTGGCAAAAATGACTGGAGGACCTCTCAGATCTGTCCCAGCCCTATTATTTAAGAATCTATTACCTCGAGGCTTTCATCTCCATCTAGCATCTCTTTCAAGTGCTAATACTTGTAAAGACAGATGAAGATGAATAAATCCAAGCTCTAGTTTAATAATTTGGGAGTCTACTGGTAGAGTGAAGGGTACACCTTCTCAGCAGTGAAAGGGTATAGCCAAAAGACAACACAGGTGCCTTCTTTCTTTTCCTTTAATCCATTTTCAGACATTCAGTTTCCCCAGCTGCTGATACTGTAAAAATGTTGCTTGGCAACATGGTAACAGGGGAAAAAAAAACCTTCAAAAACATTAGGAGTTTTTGTCCTTAGAAATGTACTAGTTCAGCACATCCAGCCTCCTACAGATCCATTTTAGAGGAAGAGGCACAATGATTTCCCCCATGAACTAGTTCCAGCAGACTTTAAAGCCAAAATGGGACAGGGGCAGGGGTCCCTCAGGTGCTGAATGGGTGGGACAGACCCTCACAGGGGAGTTGCAGGCAGTGTGTGCCTGTTTTCACTCCCCTATTTAGCACTGAGCATTCATCTGACACCTCAGACGAGACATCTGTAGACCAAGTATTATCTTAAAGGCACCTGAAGAAGTTTTATCTTTTGTCTCCCTCCAAAGGACATTGCCATGATGTCCTAGGAGGCAGTGATTAGCTCTCCCTCCTCTTTTCCACTCCCAATGACCAGAAGCTCACTGACAGTAATGAAGTGGAGGCAGGCCCAATCTGCTTCCAAAAGTGGCAATACCCAGGCAGGGAAAGGGCCAGGCTGCTGAAGACCTGGCAAGCCCAAGCACTGAACTTTTTTCAAGAGAAGTCATTGAATCAGTCACACTTCACTTCTGACCTCCTGTGAACAGCCACAGAAGGGACTACAAGTTCATTAGTGACACTGATCTCCACTAGAATCAACATTCCTAAAAGATATTATATTGTAAAGCCCACAGGAAATAGTTTTAAAGCTGAGGACTTTCCTCCCACGGCTCTTGCACTGGAATTCGCTATTGCACTGCACTTTTGATGCCCACAGAGCTGTGTCTGGTTCCTGCTGCCAAAGCCTGGTTACAAACATTTATCATCTGTAAGCCAGAACACAGCTTTACATCAACAGGAAATGTTCTGGCTTGTACGAGGCAAGAAGTAAGTGATGAAAGTTCTTGCAGACACAAAACGAGTACCAATATTTTTAAATCAAGATCCCAAAAGATATCTATTTTTATTTAGCTGGAGGTAAACAGCAGAGTTGTTGTGATGCCAGCACAGACTTTTCAGCATTGTGTGGCCCCATCTCTGGGGTTATTAATGCAGAGATAAGAAATCCAGATGGTGGGTCTCATTAGATGAGTGTCAAAAGGTCTGTCAAGTTTGAGTTGTGCCTGCTGATCCCCAGTTACCCAAAAATGAGGAAATGCATTAAAAAGAACAGATTGCTAAAGTGGGAGATTCTAGAGTAAATATCATAAATGCCTATAAACAGGAATAAAACACTGAATTAATGCATATCTTTTTCTGATTAGAGAGTTATGTAGATCAGGAGCAGCTCCCCTGAAATGAAAAGCCATTGAAAGGCAGCAAAGAATCTGGCCAAATCAATCTAGACTTGGGAAGTCTGAGCACTGTGTGGGGAAGGGAACATTGCTCTGAAAGCCTGCTGGTAGTCTGCTAACTCAAACTCCTGCTGCAATGCCAATTTAATTAACACGCTTAACTGCTCCGAGATCTCCAGGATTGCTCAGTGGATTGGCAGCCTTTTCTCACTGCTAATTGTGTTACTTCACAGTGAACGAGAGCGAGATGAATGAGTTCACTAGCGCCATCTTCTCCTGCTGAAGAAGGAGGCCACACTAAGTAATTTGACTCTGACTTACTGTCTTGTTTTTGCACGTTTAGCCTGTATAAATAAACAGGGGCGAGCTACTGCAAGCTAAGGAACTGGATGGCAGCAGAACCAAGTCCTCTGGTGGCTGCTCAGGGCACAGGGACTTGGCAGCACTTGGTGGCACATCCACCCAACACAGCAGAGCTCAGTTCACCTTCCAAATCACCCAGCCAGTGCCATGGCCATGTCTGGACAAGATCCTTGAGTGTAAACACTCCCCAGAGGCTCTGATTAAACAGAAAGTCTCCCTGACCTGCAAACTCTTTTCTTGTTTGAGCAGCTCTTGCTGACAGAAGGGGACAGAAATGCGATGGCAATATCGCTGGTATGGACAGAGCCTGAGGTTAAAGCAGAGAAAACACATGGTGCTTCAAGGATGACAACACTCCTCCTAAAGAGCCTGATACTCCCAGATTAGCTCATCTGTTTATTCTGAGGCTGCAGCATCCAGAAGGGAGACAATCAGCAGGATAAAAAGGCACTGAATGTTTTGGGTCCTTGGAGTCCTACTGCTTTGAGAAGAAGCCTCCAGCTATGCCAAGGGACAAGCCTGCAGTTTTTTTGACTGTGGAGAATTCGAGTTTGGAATTGAGGGCAGCCTTAGGGCTCCTCTGCAAGTGCAGTCTAAATATAAACATGCACCCATGAATTCACTGGAAGCTTCAATGCTGGTTTCAACTTTAAATGTCAATGCAAGATTAAATCTTAAATTCAGCAGTGACAGATTACACCTCCTGAAGATCCATATCTACAGGCATCCAATTCCTTCAATTAAATTACAATGGTAATTAACTTCTGGACTTTTGCATGAGGGGCAAAGGAGAGCTAAAGGCTGCCACAAAGCTATTGTCCCCTTCATCTCACTGGCACCCTGAGAGATTCCACAATTCTCACAGAGAACAGGTCACACCATTTCCCTGGTGAAAATGTGGTTGGGACTCTCCTGCTAGGAGACTGCTTCAGACTCAGGGAAGTCCAATTGCTATTTAACCAGCAAACTAACCATGGAGCCACTATAAAAATATTTTAAGCAGATCCATCCTACTACTGTCAGTGATTTTATCGAAAATATTGCTATATTTTATATATATTATATTGGTATAAGTAAGCTTGGATTTTAATCCTAGTGTGAAAGACAAATTAACATTTCAGCACAAAATAAAGAGTTCTTGCCCAAGTGAAATTCAGGACTTTTCCTGTGAACTCTAAAAGACCCTTGCACAAGTGGTGCTTTTAATCTAAACAACTCTAAAGGATGTTTTTTTGGGTTCCTCATGCATTCAGAGAGGAAAAAGCATCACTAGGCATTTAGGAGAGGACCAAACCAGGACAATCCACCAGTGCCCAAGGGGGAGGTGTTTTCTCCCTGACAGAACATTCACCCAAACCAACCTCTGCAGCAAAGCAGCACTCTAGAACAGGGAGGGGAAATACAGAAATTAAAATGTTTCTAATTGATGTATAGCATCATGTATTTATAATTACTTCCTCGTGACCAAACACAGTGACACCTATGGGTTCAGCTGCATTATCTGGAAGCAAGAATAACAAATATAATTGAGATCTGACTTGATCTGTACAACTTATAGTGCAATTATAATGTTTGCATTATGACAGAGAAAGTCTAAGCTGAAATCATCAGGCAAAGTGGTCTGTGCTTAAGAGCTCTACTCTTCAGTAGAGCAACCACATTTAAAAACTCAGTTCCAAAAAGATCAAGTTTTCTGCTTTTTATTCCCCGTAGGAATTAGCTGATGAAATTGCTCAGTGTTTTATTCTTCAGCTATTAGTCCCACTGAATGAGAAATAATTCCTTTTTGTTTCTTCCTCTTTTCATAATGTAAAGCTTGGCAGAGTTATAGGAACTTGAGCACAAAAAGTGAACAAGACACTTTGATGTTCCAGATGAAGGAAAGAGCCACACAGAGACACAGACTCTAAGTGGTTCTAAATGTGGGTTTTGTACTTTGCATTTCCCCAGTTATACCAATGCAACGCTTGTTGCATTGTGGCCACCTGTAGCAGAGCAAATTTGTCCTATTAAGTAGCAAGAATTCACAGGCAACTTGTGATTTTTTTTGTTTTAGGAGGCTGAATTTCTATATTATGAAAAAGTAAAATTTCTGACTATTGCCAACACTTATTTAACTCAGTCTTTCTCCCTTAATATCCTGTGCTCACTCCTTACAGTGCATTTCCAGCATGCCAACCCTCCAATTGTGCCAGTGTTGCTGAAGGAATTCCATAGATCAGGAATGAGTAGAAAATACAACTCCAACTCCACGGCCCCAAGGCTGCCACAGTTAAAGAAGCATTTGGGCAACAGTCTCAGGCACGTGGGATTCTTGGGGTTCTGCACAGGACCAGGAGTCGGATTTGAATGATCCTTGTAGATCCCTTCCAGCTCAGGATATTCTGTGATTTTTATTTTTTTTCCCTTAAAGGAGTCAGATTTCTTTCTCTGGTTCCCAATGGTGCTGCACAAGCATTTGTCCAACTCCCAGAATGGATTCCCAGCTAAACACTGATGAGGCAAGAGAAAACCATGCAAGGGTTAATGCTTTGGATGTTTCACCTGAAAAATCCATTCTTATCAGAGGACTTGCATTCATATCTTTGATGCAAGATCACTTCCAAAACTCTGGAATTATTTGAAGTGAGTCACCTACACAGTGTTAGACTTACAAACACCATGTGTACCCAATTACACTCATTCACATCCCATTTTTACTAGAAATCTTTGACCTCAGAACACTGTTTTTTCTCTTTACTAGCTGTGGAATTTTCTTTTTATTCCCTTTTTTTTAGATAGAAAACTCACATTGCAAAGTCTCACCACTCAAAAATGTACAAGTAGCAGAGAAATCAACTTAGACATCTATTTTGAAGCTATGAAAGATGATTGCTCTAGCTCATGATAGCCTGGGCATAATACATGATATACAACTAAAGATTTTTCTGAAGAAGGAAAAGAAAGCCTAAAAATGAATCAGGGATTGCTTTGAAGATACTGTGTTAAGTGCATCTTCTTTTACATCCTAGCCATCAATAGAATCTCCCCTCAATTTCAGTCCTATTAATGGATGCTATTAGAACATTTAAAACAGGATACATTCCACACAAAAAACTACAGAAATAGTGGTCTATGTTTAAAAGTTTACATGCTCTGTTGAGCAGACAAAATACTGAGTGGTGACTAACCTATATGCTTAATGACACATATCATCCAATCATCAATATATTCATTTTCCTGGGCTCATCTGAATAAACCAAGGATATCTCTGTGCTGCCATCTGCTTTGATTCTTATTTTGTTGTTGCTGTTCAACCATTGCACACAAATAGAAACACTCTAAGTGTAGCACAGAAGTCTTGATGCAGATTCAGAAATATTTCACAATAAGGTACACAAGAAAAATACCCCATGTAGTGTCAGAGTATAAATTATGGCAACTGGTCAGCTCGAGCTCCTTTTCTGTCACTAAGGGGTTGGGAAACCCTCTGTTTGCTGGGGCAGGACCTCACAGCAAGAGGGAAGAAGTGGGAAAACCAAAAGGAATCTTGTTAGAGGCCAAAATTGCAAATTCGTTGTAAACAGTTCTCATTCGAAAAGATTTTTGAACACATTTCCTTTTATTTACTATCTACCCTGCAGCACAAGTTTCCTTTGGGAAGCTCTAGGGCTTTTATTTCACCTACCCCCACAGCCCACATGAAACCTGGCAGAGATCAGTCTCCAACCTCCACAGAAGGGCATGCAGAAACACTTTGCCTAAATAACACCCAGAAGTGGAAAAAATTGTTCCAGGAGTTCTGAGAAAGCATTTATGCAAAGCAGGAACTGAGAAACCCTGTGTCTGCTAATGCTCCAGTGACAAGGGACATATTACAGCTGTAAATAAAACCCTCTTGCCATTGCTGGTGACAGCAGTCAGGGCCAAGTTCAAATAGCCAGAAGGACTCTTCAAATGAACCATGCCATTAAGCTGAACCTGGGGAGGATTCTGGAGAATGCTGGATCATTTTCCAAGAACCCTGCATGAGCTGAAACGCCTCATCTTTCAAAGCAGGGAATCAAGGTCCAAAATGTGCAAGGAAAAGAGCTAATAGAGCATAAACTCAAGACAAGATATTTGTCATATTTTCATGTCCACAGCAATAATTCTGACTTTCCATTTCCCAGGTAAAGCAGATCAGCCCCTCCAGGGTCACTGCCTAAGCCCCACAGCTCAGGCACAGGGGTAGCCCAGAACAGTCCTCAGGCAGTTCCTCTGCACAAACTCAAAGCAACAAATTTGCCTGGAGAATCCACTGCCTACATCAGTAACACCAATCCCACCTCTGTTACTCAGAAAGCACTGAAGATAGAAGTGACATGTAGGAAAACATGTCTCTTTTAAGCTGTCAATTCGTTGCCATCCATCAAGAATTCCACTCTGTGGCATCACCTGGAAAAACAACCCAGCATCACAGAAACCTCAGTGGAAACACCTCAGCCAGAGCTCTGGGAAGCAGGACCTGTTCAAAGCTGGCTGCTCTTCTCCAGCTTCTCATTTCTGAGCTTGACTCCACTAAGGAAATAATTTTTCAGCTGGGTCTGATTTGTGCCAGCTTGGAGAGTTACACGGAGGAGAGTTTTGTATCAAGTAGAGCCATAACAGCATTGTCAAAGTTTTTGTGACAGAAGTGCACATTTCTGATGTGATTTCTTCTTTTAATAAACTGCAATAAAAAGTATGAGTGTCCTAAATTGCATCCACAAGACACAGGGAGATTACAGCAGGTCTGGAATCTCTACCAGCTCAGGACATCCCTAGAGGAACTGTGCTCTCCTCAACCACTCTCCTCTGATCAGCAGAGGAGAACAATGGATTTATTGGCCAATGATGCAACTTAAAATGAAAATGTGCTTTTTCAATATTCACAAACTGCCTTAAAAACTTCATTTCAGTTTTGAAAATCTTTCCCCAGAATGAAAAAGACAGGCTTTGAGCCAAAGAGTAAAGCTCTTAACATAAAACTTCAATAAAAAACAAAGACTATCTATTTCACATCTCCAAGGTATTTCCAGCATTCCCCAGAAAGGGCTTGCTGTGGCTATTAGCTGACTAGTTACACTGTAGTTTTAGAGACTCATTACAGTGCTCTACAATTATTGCCAGCTCATCCTAAATTACCAGCTTCTCTAAGCCTGGGTGATGCAAACAGCACTTAAGAGACAAAGACATGACAGTGTCAAGCTAATGCAAGACCAGTAACTTCTCAGTCTGTGAAACAGCACAGCCAAATGTGTGATCACTCCCCAGCACCAGCCCCTCCAGGTCACTCCACTCATTCAGCAGGAGGATGAATCAGAGGTCTTGAATGGGTGTGGCTGAAGGCTCTGAGCTGACACTAAACGATTCAAAGCAGCAATATTAATGTAAAAATATCCCTCAGTCCCTCTGCCAATGCTTGTTCACATCCCCAGCCCTCCCCTCAAAACAGGTCACCTGCAGCTTTCCTGGCAGCTGACAACGGAGCTGCAGGTGAAATTTTAGGCAAGGGGAATTCAAGGCTGGTTTAATGCAAGATAAAATTAAGTGTTCTTTTTTTCAGCAGTGCTGGAGAAAAAACTAAGATGGCTCATGCCGTGCTACTGTTGGAGCTCAAGTGATGTGGAATAAAACAACCAGGGCAGATGACTGAAACAAAGCAACCAAATTAAATCACAGAGAGCAGCCTGAGACACCCCGGAGCTGATCCTCTGGGTTTATCAATGTCAGCTACAGGGCTAAAACCATTCCTCCAGAACATCTCCAACCACCTCCTCTGCCACACAACCACAGCATCCCCAGGATTAGGTACCTCTAAGCACATAATTTTTTGCAGAAAAATGGAAGAGAAGCTCCAGAGCAGGAGATCACTGCAAACCCAGCTGCCTCCAGCACTGCCAGGTACCAACACCAGCACAAACCCAGCACACAGCAGCTCAGAAACGGCTTTGAACTTTCCCCAACTCCTCAGATAGCCTTTAAACTTGAAGCTAACCCAACAGGCATCAAAGCATCCAAGTTCCTAGCTCCACACCTCAGCATTCCTCAGGCACAGCCCAGCTGCCCAGTCCTCCCCACAGAGCTCCCTGAGAGGCCTCCAAACCACTCCAACATATTTATTTGCAGAGAACTGATGAGTAGAGGGCCTGGTTAAGGTTGTATCACCTCAGGATAACCAACACCATCAGCCACACTCAGTCATAAACCCCCCTGTGTCCTACCTCGCAGTTCTATGCAGAGTTGGCCTCATCCCTCCCAAAGTGGGTCTGCAGTGGGTCAGAACTCACAGCTGAGAGCTCCAGGGGAGTTGGAGCAGTCACAACTCTACTCTCATCTGTCCTGGAGATTTATAAACCCTCCCCAATAACCCCTCCCTTTCCCCACCCGTGTTGGGTTAAGGATAACAAGCTCTGCACTCATCCCTCTGTGTCCAGGCTCACATCCATCCCGTCCTGCAGATGCTTCCTGCCCACTGGAGATGGATCCTGCTCTGCCAGGCAGGATGTGGCAGCTTTTCATCTTTCTGTCCTGCCTTGTCACCCCAGAGATCTCTCTGGTGACCCAGTGGCCAAGTAATCTCAGGTCCAGCAGGCTCATAGTGCAGGCAGAAAATATAAAACCCTTGGAAAACACAATACCCTTATTTATTTTTTTTCAACACAGCTACAAAGGACCCCAAAGCCATGATAACTTCTGGTATCTCAGCTGCATGGACATCTTTCCAAGGCAGAGCCCAGTCTCCAGCACACAGAAAGATGGTGTTTGTTAATCACAGTTTCCTCCTCTGCAGCCCAGGAGGGGAGGTTAAAGACCAGCAAGACCTTCTCTTTAGGCAAGCAGCCATTCTGGGTCCCTGTGCAGGGTGTCAGCAGAGTGGTGATGGATAAGGGAGTGCTTCTCCTTGGCAAGGCTTTCCATCATGTTAAATGAAGGTTTGACAGCTCTGCTGTGTGTAGCCTGCCCTGCATGTTGACTTCAGTGAGGGGAGAGCAGCAGCTCCACGTCCAAGGTCGTGGGTCATGTCAGCAGCAGCAAAAACAACGGCCCAAGGACTCAGAGAAAGGAGAGCAGAAAAGTTCAGAGAAAGGTAGGGGGATTTGCTGAGTCTAATTAGCAGGAAAAAATTCGGAGAAAAGGGTCTAATTCCCAATTTAAGTGGCCTTCACTGCTACTATACTTCTCTGTCTTCTTATCAACTCACATCGTGCAGGAAGGCAATCTTGGGGTGCATTTATTGTCTGAGTGTATTTGATACAACCACCCTCATAGCTCCACTGTGCCTGTTCTCCTCCAGGTTTAGGGGGAAACTCCCAGGCTAGAGGGTATTAGCCAGCTTAGGGAGGTGTTTGTGCCCCTTGGAGGGTACACAGCATGCAGGGGAGGGGCAGCTTCTTGAGGAAGGACTGAAGAGAAAAATATGTGTGCCCAAAAATTGCCTGAGTTGCTGGCCTGAGAGCCAGCAGAGAGACTTGGCCTGGTCTGTGTGTGCATGGTGGGAGAGGGACATGGGTTACTGAGCCCATTTACTTCATAAGTTAATGGCTCCAGTGTGCATTCTAATAAATGCTGGCTTTTACTTTTTAAAGCCTGATAAGAGTTCTGAGGTATTCACAATTAAGGAAATGTTAAAACAGCTCCCCACAAGAATCCCTAAAGCTTTATCTAAGAGTCCCATTGTATTCCTTCTTTCCCCAGGTCCCTATTCCCACGTTGGCTGGCACTGCCCCCTGTCCCTTTGCCCTTCTCCTCCACCTTCTGTTCTAACCAGCAGCAGCCTTGGTGAACCAGCGTTCCATTTCTTAAAAATTCTATCATCTCCTCAGTCCAAGTGTTGCAGAAGCCCACACCAAACCCTGTTACCCTCGTTGCTGTTCTCTTGACATACTCTAAATACCAGCTAGGCAGCCCTGGCTCACAGGAGCTGACAGCTCAACTGGTGGTGTGACCCAGCACAACCTACCCATGAGAAGGGTGGAATAACATTTTTATTTGCAAATATTGTTTATCAGAAGACTTCTCAAGGCCGTGTGCAACCCAAGTTTTCTGCAGCCCTTCAGGGGCACCCTGTGCTGTGTTTGGGTCCAGGTGATCCACTGCCAGTCACGACAGCTGCTCCACCTTCCAGGAATGTACCTTTGTGGTCCCCAGCTTGGGAAGGGTTCTGCACGAAGATGAGCACACAATTCGTCCTAAATGTAGAAATCACACACCTACAGGGGGGATAAATAGCTTTCTGACAAGTAGACAGAAGATAATTGAAGACTTTCACTGAAATTGTACAGTAGCAAAAGGTAAAAGTTTAATGCTGAAGCAGCTATAAGATAACAGAGGAGAGAGATAAGTGTTGGCTCTGCTCGTTGCATAGACTATGTTTGTTCTGAGAAAAGTTAAGCAAAAAGTCCACCTCCCAGAGAAGAATATTAATATCTGTTAACTTTTATTCCCACTGCTAATATGCATATGTGTCATCGAATTCTGGCATCATTCCTCCCTTTTAAAAATATTTAGATGACGTTCTTAACTTTTCTAAATTCCTTCATGAGGGAAGAATGGATAAGATACAATGCTGCAGAGCTGTGTTACTCAGATATTCTTTTTATTATTCATTACATAAAGCTGTTGAACTAGGAAGTTGATTATTATTCTACGGGAACAGAGACAGTTTGGACAGCTAGATTGGTACCACTAGAAACAAAACAAGACCAAAGCAAAAGGAAAAATCTGTAGCAGCAAAACAAAGACAAGCTTTTGCTAGGTCAGCTTCTGTGCATTGCCTTAGGGAAAATAGATGCCTCTGTTGATTTTGCAACTTTTATTCCTCGGCTCAGGAGGAGGCATTTGGGAGGAAATTATGGATGGTTTCGCTTGGAGGAAGTTTAATTTTCAAACTGCTCTGCCCACATGAGTTTTGCACAGGAGTTTCTCAGGGCCCCCTTTTGTTTCTCATGTGTTCAAGCAGCTCCTCAGGATGGGGTGGTGAAGGATAATCAGGCAAACAAACTCACTCCTCATGTCCCAGGCTAGGAGGAGATTCCAAGCCTGAACGAACTATTTCAGTTCATTATTTGGCACTTTAATCGTGACCTGGTGGCTTTGCATCCGAGATCTGGCCAGACTGAGTGAAATTAATCCTTTTCTCGACTTTATATTTGTGCATTCCTTTTCTCCACAGTGATGGAATTTTTTTAAAAGGGCACTCGTAATTCTCACTGCTGCTTGGTGATCAATACAGAAGTGTCAGAGAGGTGTCTGGCAAGACTTGTCTGAATCCTCCAGAGTATTTGCTGTGCTGTACTCAGAATAACACAGCAGTGCTGTGTCCTGCACAAGAGAACATTCCCATTGCCACAGGAATGGAGAGATGTGGCAATTTCAAAGTGTCAGGAGCACATGGGTGTGCACATGGAGAGCTCACAGACCCGCAGCACTCAATGTTTGCTCCTCACTGGCAGTTTTTTGGTCTCACTGGATTCTCACTGGTAAACTCCACTGTGCCCTGGCCAAGTTTTATCAGGCACTGCCAGGTGGTGGTTTTTCAAGAAGGGTGCTCTGACTGCCTGGGGAATGGGAGCTACCACATCCTCACTAACCTCCTGCACAGCATAACTCAGCATCACAGTTTGTGGCTGATCTAGGATCATTAGAACAAAATTCTTGATCTGTTGTTAGCAGAGCATTCCAAAATACTCAGCAGCCCTGAGAAACCCTTTCAAAAAGGTCTCTTCTTTTACATGTCACACAAGTTTCTGGCAAGGGAGAGAGAATAGTCCCTGATAAAATTGCAGAGCAATAGGACACTGCTGTAGGAGTAAGAACTGTTTGTATTTATTCCTTACTCTGGATGCTTGTTGATATTATTCACTGTTTAAATATGAATTGATGGCTTGTGTGCAGTGTTTCTTTGGGGTATCTGCCAATGCAGTAATGAAATGGGTGTTCTGCCTGGCCAACAGCAATTACTGTCCTCTCTGCCTCCTGTCTCCACAGCCTGCAAGTCAGTCTTCATTTCTGCCAGTGGCACAGAAATTGCTTGTCCAGCATGATGGGTTTGTTCCTCTCTCTGTGACCTGTCACACAGCTGGGCAGCCCCTGCAGAGTCAGGTTTGCACAGCACTGTTTTGCGTTTCCTGCCAATTAAAAAAAAAAATAAAAAAAAGTAAAGAACTCTCAAAGAGCAGGTGGCTGGAGAAGGCAGAAGGGCAGGTGGACTTGAAATTTGCAGCTGAGCAGTTTGTGAGGCTGTGCCAGCTGCTGTGGCAGCCCCAGCGGGACCCCAGCACCTGCACACCAGGTTGGAGGCACCAGCCAGTGCAGGGGGGTGAGGACAGCAGAAAACAAAAACGCACAGTGAGGAGCTCAGAGAGCAGCCAGGGACAGAGGAAGGATTTGTGTAGAGGGGACAGCTGTGGCACTCCAGTGTCCCCAGCAAAGCCACCACAGTTTGCAGTGCCCATGGTCCAGGCTGGCATCGTGTGCACGCTCAGCAGAGACCCGAGCCCTGAGCCCTGGCACTTGGCACAGAGGGTGGTGGGCATATCCAGCTCCCAGGTGGCTCAGGGGGTCCAGCACAAGCTCTGGATAAGATCATGAAGGATCATGCAGGCATAACTTTTATATCGTGGCAGGAATATGTGGTTTAGGATATGTAAGAGAAAACCATGAATAAGCTGCACATGGGTCAGGTCATCAAAGCCTCTGATGGGATCTCAGGGGACACTGGCTGCCAGAACAGAGGAGCTCTCACACTGGCCAGCCTTCTCTAGCCCTCTTCTGCTGAACGAGAGGCAGCAGAGCCTCGTTCCCTCTGTTTCCTTCCTTTGCACGTCTCTGCCTTTAAAACGTAACTTGGACATTACAGAAGCAGAAGAGACATTCAGCTTTGCTCTCCACCACAGCCTGGAGAAAAACTGGTGTTACATCAGAGTTCATCTAGAGCACTACAAGTGATGAGAGGCCTTTAATTTTCAGGTCTAATCAAAATATGAATTTATGCAGAACTTTGGACACTGTCTCTTTAGTGGTTTCCATGCAGGCACTGCTTACTCTCGGTATAAGAAAGCTTTAAAATCATTCCAGTAAAATGAGAAACCTCCTAAATAATTCTCCTGTGCCTTGAAATTATATCAACCGTGATAAATGCTGAAAAAGTTTGGTTCTTTTCCCACCACTTTTCACTTTTTTTGCTCTTCTCATTCCACGTGGCCCGAGGAAGAAAGCTGTGAAGTTTTCATTCCTCAAGGTGCTTGCAGCAAGGCTGAAAGGGAAATCCAGTGGCAAAGGCCATGCCTGAAGTGTGTCCAGCTAAGAAGACTTCAGCTAATCAATGAGATTCTTTTGAAGTGCTTATCCAAATTGAATCTGGAAACTTTTATGTGATTTTAGCAGATCCCCAAAGCCTCACATTACAATGACATAAACATGACACAGTGCATCCTGTCTTCCTGCTTGATTGATGATTTTAAAAAGCATCAAAGCTCTGTGGCAGGTTTTGAATGTTGATTTCTGTAGGAACTTTAAGAAAAAATTCAAAACTTGTGGGGGAAAAAAAACCCTTGGAGAAGCCTGTTCATTTATATGTTCCCTAAAATGTATTTTTTGCCTATTTTATTTGGATTTTTCCCCCCAGCAATGGCCACAGTGAGCACAGAATGGGCAAAGTGGAACTGGGAAGGTGGAGAAATGTTATTTTATTCACATAGGATCTAATCCCTGTCCTGCTGCAACCAGCAGCTCTGTTGAAGTTGATTGCCTCCAAAATTAAATTTAATCCCAGGACCTCTGGGAAAGTGTGTTCCATGTCCTAGCTGGGAGGAAACAACAAAGGGTGGGTGGACAAGGAGGGGGTGTTTTCCTTCACAATAAACACCAATGAAGGAGAACATCAGTGGCCACCAGAGGCTCAAGGACAGGAGGTGACACAGGGCCAGGGGCTGCTGGGGGTCCCTGGGGGCTTCTGGGCCAGGCCTGTGAGAGTGGATGAGGGAGAGGAGAAATCAGCTTGGCTTGGTCCCCATCACTTCCTTATTCACCATCTCATTTTTCCTCATTCATTTGTGTCATTACTGTGTTCTTTTGTCCTCCATGCTAATTTGTTATTCTATTATCTGTGGAGGTGGCTTCACAACACAATTAAGGAAAAGAAATCAACATTCCCAACCTGCTCGGTTGTACTTGCTCTGTTAACTGTCTTTTGCAAATCTGTATTTAATTGAAATGGAACATTAGGATGCTATTTTGGAAGGTTGCAAGACTGTTTTCTTCTCCTATCCACTGAACTGTTTCTTGATCTTTTCAGATTGCTTGCATTTGTAGCAATTTTTGATGCATTGTTTTGTGCTTATGTCATAATCAAAATAACAATGGATGGACATAAAGAGAAAAAAATCCCACATTTTCTTATTTTTCTCTGAAAAGTTACAAGTATTTACAAACTGCAGTCTTTTTATTTTTATCAGAATAAGAAAGGAAATTTCCTGGGCACAAATAACAATGAATTGACCTTTGCTATTTCTTTGCCACAGAGATTAATTTGTCCTGTTTAATTATCGGATTAGTATTCTTTATTGTGACATTGTTATCTTTTTTTTTTTCTTTTCAGAGCTGTTCTACCTTCATGCTATGGAAATGACTGATTGAACTGATTCCCTCTGCACCAAATAAATGCTACTCCCACTCCACAGGCATTATTTGTGCTGGAAATAATTGTTGGAAATTTTTGAAAAGCCGCATTCACCAGGGCCGTACCTGACTATTTGAGAACATAAACCCAGGATCTTAAACTAATTCATAAGCATGCACTGATCTGGGGTTTTCTTTCCCTTTTTTCACAGATAGTGAGCAGACAGCCCTGCAGTACATAAAAATATCAACTTTTGGGTCAGGGGAGGACCTCACAGTTCCTCCATTTCCTGGTGTAAATCTGGGATTGGTGCAGTTCTGCTGCTGCTCCTGCCCTGGGTCAGCTCAGGCTTCCTCACACCAACCCAGTGATGTCTCACAGAGTGACCCAGGGGAAATTCTCTTTCATGGGACCAGCCAGGTGATGAGCTCTGCTCACAGC
This sequence comes from Acridotheres tristis, assembly GCA_037013685.1. Classification (NCBI taxonomy): domain Eukaryota; kingdom Metazoa; phylum Chordata; class Aves; order Passeriformes; family Sturnidae; genus Acridotheres; species Acridotheres tristis. The sequence continues at coordinate 5,970,594 of CM072900.1, forward strand.
CATGCCAGCACCCTGAAAGTGAGACTCTCTGTTCTTTTGTCAATCACTCATGTTTTTTATAGCCATCCTCACAGTAGATTCCATAGGAAGCTCAGGTCATCAAGCCAAGGCTATTAAATGTAAATACAGCAGTGTTTCTTTTCCACTGCTGTCTAATTGCCTTTGCTCCCTGAGAAGGCAGCTGATGTGAGGAGGGACCCTCTACCAGGAAATAAACTGGATGTAAATCTAGGCTAATAAACTTTTTCAGAGACCTCAATTCATAACACAATGCTGCAAAAGAAAGAGTTCATCCAAGAGTTAGGAGCTCAGCTAATACTTGCCCTTCCTGGAATGAGTGTACTGGGTTACATTCTGCTCCCATATAGGTTTTAATTAAGAGCAACAACATCAAAGGGAAAAATCCACGTATTTACTGATATAAATCTTTATTGGGGAGAGATTCTGCCCCCCAGTGGGGTTAGGCAGTGATAAAATACACAGTGCTGGAAACCAGGAGAGGCTTTGCAGCTCTACAGCACTGGGCTGCTTCATTCCACCACTGAGTCCTGCTGGGGTGGGATAGAGGTGCCTGCAGAGGAGTCCTCAGCAAATCCTGCTCCCACTGCCAAAGAAGAGCATAGAATGAATTGGATTGGAAAGGATTTTAAATCTCATCTCATTCCAACTCCCCTGCCATGGGCAGGGGCACCTCCCACTAGAACAGGCTGCTCCAAGCCCCATCCTACTTTGACCTTGGACACTTTCAGTGCCTAAATTGCTTGCTGAATAACAAAGGCAAATGAGATTTGTGCTTTGAACCCCAAGAAACAAATGAAGGCAGTGGATTAGAAAATATTTCTGTGCAGAAGGAGTAGCTACCAAAAGAAGACAGTTCTCTGAGCTCAAGTGCTCCTTAAACACCTCTCTCTGCTCCACCACAGACTCAGTAGTGAGTATAAGTGAAATACTAAATAAATAAATAAAATAAATAAATTAAAAAATATAAGTGAAAACTAGAGGCAGAGAGAAGTTTCCAATAAACCTCTTAAGGGTCATTTATTTATCTGTAAATCTAGGCTTTTAAATAAAAAATATCTATAAATAAGTCTCTGCAGCAACATACAGTTACCAGCTATAAAAATAAATAAACAGACAGGGGCATGGGGAGCCTTGCTCTCTGATATTCTGTCACTTCTCAGTGGTGCTTGCTACTTCACCTTCAGACGTTCTTTTCCTCTTTGAATTCTGTTTGATTTTCTCTGCAAACTATCTTTGACATTTTGCATGATGGATGTACTGTGAAAAAAACATTTCATTGTCTTAAGGTATTCTAGAAAGCCTGTTTTAGTTCTTTTTTAATTCATGTACACATGCAGTTGCATGGTGAATAAAGGTTTGTCCAAGTAGGTCTGAAGATCCTTAAAATTCATTAACCTTTTTCTGAGACAAGACTCAGGTGCATCCCCATCCCTATTTCAATATTTTATGGCTTGGCCCCTATGTTTTTTAATCTGAGTTGATGTTTGCTCTTGAAATCGCTGAATTGTCAGCCCGATCCTGCTAAATGAGCTGTTCACCTGAATCTGAATCGTTGGCCATCTGGCATGGTGTTTGAAAAAAGAACCCAGGTTGGGCATGTGAATAACAATCCCAATCCTTCTCCTGGCCTCCGAAGAGGCAGAAAAAGATCCACTGTCAGGAAGACGGCTGGGGAAGGTTGTAATCTGCATTAGTGATGGGCTGTGATGGGCAAGCTCCCCCCTGCTCCCTTTGCCTGATGCTTCCTGTGGGAAAGCACCAGCCCCTGGCTGCATCTCCTGGAAGATGCTGCAGCTCCCCAGGGCAGAAGGACCAGAGCTGCAGGTGCTTTAACCCCCAGCAGTGACTCCAGAGCCGTGGAGGCATCAAGAGCACCTGTAGGTCTGGTGTTTGTAGGTCTGGTGTTTGCTGTGAGTTACAGTCCCTGCACGGGGATTGCAGACAGCAGCTCTTACCCAGCCAAGTCCTTTGCCAAATCCTTTCTTTGCTCCTGAAGGTTTTCATAATAAACACTCATCTGAGGCCACTCTGAATTTGCTAAAGGAAAATCTTTTCATTAGAGAGCTGGGCTGAATGTCTGAGATAATAATAATTGGAGGCTATTTACAGCAAGAGGACAAGGAGAGGTAAAGTCTTGTCATCTCCAGTGTGTACTCCACTGCTTCTCACCAGAACACATCTGACAGGAGAAAAATTGGCATGCAAGTGTGTGTTTTATGCTGCAGTACAACCAGTACATGTATTTTCCCCCCACTGAAAGCAGTTCTCAGTGTTCCCTTCAATACTCAGAAATAGAGGGGAAGGAGAACTGCTTTGGAAACTCAGCCTGGGATTTCTAGTCACAAGATCCCACAACAATCTTCATCTCTTCCACTCTGAAATTAAAGAGACCATGCACTGGTTTATTTCTGGCCTTGTAAAAAAGTTATAGGAAGGGTAGACAAACACACAGAGAAAGAAAAGAAAGATAAAGCTCAAAGAATTCCCATACTTGTTTGTAAAGACATAGTCCAAAAAATTCAGCATAAATCTACAAAATGTTTACACAATTATTTAATTGCTACATTAAGACCTGTTGTAGTTACTCCCTCCAGCATTACCTGTTGGATATGAGTTAGTAAAACTGGTAAAGGCCATCCATCACAGAGGTTATACTGGTTTGAATATGCACTTTGAATCCAACTCAGAAGCTACAGACAACAGCAAAGAGAGCCATGCAGAAAGCAAGTGCAGAATGGCCTCTCACTTCTTTCCACTTTGGCTCATGGGAAATTAATCTCACTGCATCCAATCTGATGAAAACCTATGTGTCCCTGGAGCCATGCCTAAAACATGTCAGAAGCATCTAACTCCTTGTTAATCTGAAATTCTGTATCCATAAAAAAGCCAGCATCTCATTCAGATAAACCAGCCTGAGCACTCTGCTTCCTCTTCTTGTTCTCTATTTATTTTTCAGGTAACAAGTAGAAGCGCAAAAAATCTTGCTTTAACAGAGTCTTCTGAGACAGCTGCTGAAACAGAGGTGAAATATTCAGATTGTGTTTCTGGAGGTTTCTTTTCCTTGTTGTTGTGGTTTTCTGCACGTCTCCCTCCACTAATTTTCTTTGTCAGTGCCTTCTTGCCTGAGTCCACTGCCACAGGTTACTTGGCTGGAACAAAACTCCCACTCCAGCCGAACAGCAACAGAAATAGGGAGAGCCAGGAGTGAGAGACAGACTCCAGATGTTGCTATGATTTTTTTTCCTTTCATCTTTACAAACACTCAGGGTGTGGCAGCCTCCTGTCTGCTCTGCAATGTAATGTAGGAGCCTAAAGAATCCCTCTGCCCTCGCTGGATTAACTGTTGGACTCCTTGTTTCACTTGCCCATAGGGAAGGATGTTTGCCTGCCTGACTGCTGTTCCCTGTGGCTGCAAGCTGGATGTGCAAGGAGACAGCAAGGTGTGGAGGGGGTGAGGAGCAGGATGCCCACCGACACCCACTGGTGACAGAGCAGCAGGGACAGAGCTGGAGCTGAGTCCTGCTTGTGTCACGGTGTCCTGGTTTAGGGCAAATTTGGGAGAAAACCTCCATAGGGCCCCCCCCCCAGGAAGAAAACCCAAGCAGCCCCTCCTCCAAATGGGACAAGGACAGGGTTAAGGGACAGGGATAAGGGACAGGGACAGGGACAAGGACAGGGATGAGGGTCAGGGATAAGGGACATGGACAGGGACAGGGATAAGGGACAGGGAACAGGGAACAGGGAACAGGGAACAGGGAACAGGGATAGGGACAAGGATGAGGGACAGGGAAAGGGACAGAGATGATGGAGGGGGACAGCGACAGGGATAACGGACAATGATGAGAGACAAGGACAGGGACAGGGATAAGGAATTTCCTTGGAGAGAAGCGGAAAAAACTGTTTACTCAACAGGCAAACATTTCCCAGCACAAAAACAATGAGCAATACCAAACAGCAACACCTCTTGGTGCTCTGCAGAGATGACAAATTCAGAAAGTCTCTCTCCTGTGGTGGTAGCTCGGCTCAGTCTGTTCTCTGTTCTCAGTCCCCCCAGCGCTGGAAAATGCCCAGGCCAGGCCCTGGTGGCTGCAGGTGGAAGCTCCTGGTGCTGCCCTGGGTTCCCAATCCAGAGCAGGTTCAAATAATTCCAAGGAGAAAAGAAAAAACCGTCCAGGGAACTTCTCTGCTTCAGTTAGTCAAAAACCAACAGCAAAGGAGAGCTCTCTCGGCTGCCCACCACGGTGACACAGTCCAGGAGACAAAGTGATGGAATTCCTGTCGGTATGTTTTGAAAACAATCCCTTCAGACATTCCACTGCTTCTCCTTCCTCCCCTTCACTCTTAAATCCAACCTTAAAGGTACAAAACTTATTTCTGGGCTAAACAGATGAACGGGGATACAATTCAACATGGCAAAGTCAGCCAGGACACACGGCTCTTGCTGGAGGGAGCAGCATCACCCAGGGCAGCTGCAGCACTCCAGGCTCACTGTTCTGGGCAAAACAGACCTCTTTAGTGCACTTCACTGAATTTCACAGGTAAAATTTAGCTCTGTATTGTCCCTTAGATACTGCCACGAATGAAAGAGAGGACCTTGCCCCCTGTCCAAAACTTTGGAGTTGCATCCCCCATCCTGTTGAACAAAATCCAAGGGAATCTGCAGTATTAAGGGCTCCCTCCATCTCCTTCTTCCAATTATTTCTGTGAAAGAGACAAATTTTATTCCAAAGAGGTGACTTACAGCAGCAGTCAGTGCAAAGGACACTTGACTAGGTGTAAAGCATGCTGCACAGAAACACTTCAGAATGCTTTAATAAAAAAGAACCACAGTGAGATGCATTTTGCTTGGTGAAAAGAAACAATTTATGCAGCAACTTTTGAGTGGGTTTGTGGCTTTGTCTGATAAGGGCACTGCTGCTGATAATGCCCTCCTGATGCTACTTAGCTGTAAGAAGCCAGTATAAGGACAAAGAGAAGATGCAGCTGTTGTCAAGTAAATTGCAGCATCTCCTTTTCCCTTCAGTTATTAAATAGTCCATAATGGTGAGTGGATGACAAGAGCCAAGAAGTGAAAATATTGTTGATATGTTATGGTATTTTATCCAGGAATAGCTGGCAGATTCTTCAAATTTTGTTTTGTTGTTGTTTTTGGGGGTTTTTTTTGGTTTTGTTTTGGCGTTTTTGTTTTGTTTTCATTTTGCTTTTTTATTTTGTTTGTTTGTTTGTTTTTGTTTGTCTGAGTAAATTGTGGCTTCATGGAGAAAGGAAGAGGATCTGTTCCTACATGTGTACTGGACACATGGAGAACTTCCCTAGGTTAATTCTCTTTCATACTGACTACTCTGATTGGCTGGTGACAGTGCATCCCAAATTTCCTCCACTAAATGTCCAAACTGAAGAGGAGGAGGCTCCAGGGAGAACTTATAGCAGCCTTCCAGCATCTTAAGCAGCTACAGGAGAGCTGGAGAGGGCATTCTGACATGGACATGGGGGAATGACTTTAAAACTAAGCAGGATTGATGTAGGTGGATATAAAAAAGACAATTTTTGCTGTGTTTTGCTGTGAGGGTGGTAAAACACAGGTTGCCCAGAATGGTGGTGGATGTCCCATCCCTGGAAACATTCCAGGTCAGGTGGGACACGACTCTGAGCAAGCTGAAGTCAAGTCGAAGATGTGCTGCAAAAGGCAGGGCTGTGGACCAGATGACCTTTAACAAGTTCCTTCCAGCTCAAAGTATTCCCTGGCTCTATGGAATGTCCCCACACAGAAATCAGCAGTGCAGGTGCCCCCTGTGTGGGATCCCTGGTCCCCCTGGGGTGTCACAGAAGGGTGTCCTTGCTGTCACATTGCCAGCACATGCCCTGGGGGCAGAGGTCAGGTTTGGTGTGCAGCCATATAGGGAGGAACAGCATTTGTTCACAAAGTCGTACCAACAGCTCAGCTCCAGGAGCAGGTTGTCCTGGCCATGTCAGAAAATCCTGGGCAGGGAAAATCGCAGCCATTACACCCCTGCAATGTGACAGCTTCATTATTTGGATGTAGCAGGCAATAACAGCAATAAGAGCCCACGAGACCTTATAACTGGAATGCCACTGAACTATTTGTGATCCTATGGAGAGCACTGGCATCTGGGGGCACAGGGGGTCTCTGCTCTGAGAGGGGAAATAAAAAATTGGCCTGCACAGATCTGCCTTTTAGTGCTGTTCCCCATGCAGCAAGGATCTGGGAAGCTCTGCTACATCCCTGTAGTGTGTGCACTTTCTTTTCCCAATGCCATCTGCTATACTGATTTGTTTAAAAGGAAAATCAAATCTCTAATCCAGTGCTGCTGTGTGAATAGAATCCCACTCAGGGCATTAGCCTGTCTTGTCAAGGAACACAATGTGCCATTAAAACAAAAAGATGCCTCCAGCTTCGGGACAAAGGAGCAATGAAAATTGAATGCCACCCACTTGTGCCATGTGCACTCTAAGCCAGGGGACAAGCCCAGGGGAGTGGATGGAACTGAAGTGTCACCCTCTGGTGTGTGCCAGGCTGGGAGAGGATATAGTCATACAAAAGCGATACTTTAAAACCTCCTTTACTTAATTCAAAATCATCTTCTTCTTCTATTTTTTTTTTCTTTTTTCTTTTTATTTTTCTAGGCACAAGCAGTTCTGCAGTAGCTCAGAAGACAGAAATCCTAACCTGCCCCTTCCTCTGAATCTCCTGGACACCTCTTTGCAACAGGGCTGTGTATGTTTGCAAGGGCTTTTATTTGTCTTATCTTCACCATTAATCACCCCCTCTCCTCTCCTCCCCAGTTCTGCCATGCCCACAGACAGGGTAAGTAAAACAAAACTGGATAAAATCAGAGTTCCCAGCTGTCGTGGTACTTAAAGGTCTTCCCAAAGCCTGATCTCTTAGAGCCCAGTGAAACACTAAGATCCCCAGTGTGTTTCTAGTGAAACACTAAGATCCCCAGTGTGTTTCTCTCATGAATTTCCAGCACCAGTGGCATTAGATGCGCCCATGGAAATCGTTATGTTGGGAACATTTGGGTGGGAAGAGATTGAATACTTGCACTGGGAAAAGATGAATAATAACACAGTTTCCTCCAGTGGCTTGAGGGCTTTCTCTTGTTTCCTTCTGAAGGAGCTTTGTTGGCCTTGCAGCTGCTGGGTGGCAGATGCTGCTTTGGTGGGGCAAGGCCCCCCCGTGCCCTCCTGAGCCCCTGCTCTGCCGTGCCATCCACATCTCCCTCTAAATCCACGGCTGCCTGTGCGTCATGCATGATGCCCACGAGTTTGCTGGCAGCCCTGCCTGCAGATGCAGTAATTAATCATCGAGTGACAGGGTGGCAGTGCCCCTCATTGACTTGGGGGTGATGAAGAAGGGTTTGCTTTCTCGCTGCCTGACAAAGGACAGCGCTGAGCTGAGCGGGGCTGCTGGCTGGGGGAGCGCTGCCCCGGAACCCCGAGCTTCCAGCAGCGTTTTCCATGCAGAAATGTCACAAAGTGCTTCGCAAACCAGCAAGATGGGGGACTCGGGGAATGTGCGAACTCCACTATTCTGCAGCTTCCCCATTCACCAACCCCTTGAGGCATTCCAGCCTGTTGTGTGGCTATGAGACACCAAGCCACTGGAGAAGTTGCCTGGTACAGCAGAGGATTTTTCTAGAGGAAGAGCCTTTACTGTTCTGGAACTGAGTATTTGCAGCTCCCCAAGGTGTTAAAAATACAGTTGCCACTATTGAGTTTTGGTATTTCTACGTGCTAATCTAGTGCTGGGGGTGAAGGAGAACAGGAAACCGTTTTGCGTGGCACGCATTTAAAATGAGCTCCTGAACGCCTGAGTTTGGGCAGATCTCCCACCCAGCTAAATGAGAGATTTTTCTGGATGAGAATCTTGGCATTTGGCTATAAGCTGCTATTAAGAAGTAGAACGGTTTTCACTCATGAATATTCATGTGGCTATATTGAAGTGTGTATACTATCAGCACACAACTTTGCAAATGCTTGATTCCAGTTTGTACTGGGGAAATGAGGCAGCTGGTCATTAGTTCACCTCCCAGCAGCGACTTACACAAGGCAGTGGCTGTGTCAGCCTACCTGTGCCAGCTGCTATTATTCCTCTTCTATTTCACACAGGAATTAAGCATTTCTCATCCTCATAGTCACTTTCCTCCACCTGCTTGCAGGGGAAATGGCTTTTATCATTTTCTGCTTAAAACTCTTGGCATATTTATTATTAATAATCTTATTATTACTCAATTGGGTACAAAGACAAGCAATTAGAAAGACTTCACTGGGAACAATTAAACACAATAGTAGTGGAACAATTAACCTGCAGATTAAGCATATGGTGGTGAGCTCTGCTCTTTATTCGCCCTCCCTTTACGTTGTGGAGGTGGGATTTTGGAGATCATCTATGGGGCTGAGAGCTGCCTGAGCCCTCGTGGAGGAGGGAGAGGCTGGAGCTGGGCTGGCAGGAGTCATGGACTCTTCTGCTACTCCAGCTCTTTGCCAGGCTTTCCCTCTGATTGTAGCTAAATCAAAACCATTTATTGCCCTAATTGAGTTTGGTACCACAAAGAGCAGTGAAGAAGAGAGAAATTAAAAAGCAAGGGAGTCCTGTGGTATGGCAGAGAGGGCTCAGGAATCTCCAGCTGCCCAGCCCAGAATCTGGCACAGGCACACAGCCACAACAGGGACATTCTCACAGCTATTCTCTTTCAGGCAGCAAGGTATAAAATTGCAGAGTCAAGGGTCTTCACCCAGTCAGCAACCATGGAAAGGATAGGTGCAAGGATTTGTGGTTTTGGACAACTTGGAAACAGTTTTATTTAGTTAGTTTTAACCTCTTGCCTGAGGAATACATTTTAGCTTGTTCTTTAACCTTCTCCTCTTTTCTCTTTTCCAGAGTCATTCCCCAGAGTCATGACATTGCTTTTCAGTCTGAAGCATTGCTTGGAAATGAAACTTCTGAATGTTCTTATTGAATAACAGCGAAATTCAACACTTGGTGTTTCTGAGTTTGTCAAGTGAAATTATTTATAAATTTTGATCCAACGTTGCTAAGACAGTCCAAAGGCTCCAGATGGATTTCGAGAATATGAGACTTGTTAGGAACTGCTTCAGCTTTGTTCAGTCCTGCTGAGCATCAAGGTCCTGTCTCCAGACTGCACAGCCAAGCAGTGCAGGAAGGGAGAGGTTTGCATCGAGGATGAGAATGAGAAACACGAGCCAGGTTTCCATTTCCCAGACTGTCACTCTTGGGGGTACAGACTGCTCTTTAGAGAGAGGCATCCAGCTTTCAAAGGAACCAAGTGAAACAAGGAGAGAGGCCACAAATGAGCTTCAATATAGGGGAGTGAAAAGAAAAAAATAGATTAATGTTTTTGGGAAGTTGTCATGATTATTACAGGATGATGAAGAAGAAGAGTGTCCAATTTATTAATAGTCTAATTAACTATTGACTTGAGCAGCTGTCTGTGTTTGTCTTCGGAATATAGAGATTTTTATAAGGACAAAGAAGTTCAAGTTGTTTTATCTCAGCATCTCAAGAAGTCAATCTATTGTTAGAAAGGGAAGGTGAATTCCATTTAACAGGTGGAAATTATAAGAAAATCATGATCAAAGAAATTTATTTCAGCAGTAGTTTATACACAAGTGAGTTTATAGAGAGATGGATAGAGAAGTATTTCTGCTGGGGTTCACAGACACAGATTGGTGGCTCAGCTGAAACTTTGATTTCAGTGTCACTGCTCAGGGAATGAAAAACCACAGCAAGGCTGAAGTCTGCTTCAAACACCAATCTAGAATTTTGAATCATTTAATTAAAAGTAACTTTAATAATTGAAACAGAGATTGTTCCAGGAGGATTACTGTAAGTGTTTGTAAGACATGAATGTGTTCAAAGGGCAAAAATAAAAAACATATTCCTGTCAAGTCAAGTGGTACTGTAACATACTACTACATTATCACATAGGGAATAAAGACTGTGAATGAAGGAAAAAGTGAGCACTCTGTGATGGAAAAGATCCTTATCACCTCATACTGCAGAGAGGACCAAATCTGCAGGATTTGTTAACATCTGAAAATATTAAATTAACAAATAAAAGCTCAATATTGCTTTACAGATTTATCTCTTGCTAGTGTGGAATCTGAAAACACTTCAGCAGGCAATGCTGTCCCTAACATTTGTGGCTCCCATGGAATGCTCTGGTGCTGTGACTTCCTCCTAAATGCAGGTTTGAGCAGGAAGGTTCCCAGTCCTATTTTTTCTCTGGGGGTAATTCCAAGTCGTGCTCTTTGGCTGCTGTCATCTAAAAGGGTTTCAGAGTGCCACTGCCTTTGAACCACTGTCCTCAGGAGAGACCTGTGGGATGCTTGGGAGCATCAGTTGTGTTATTCAAGTACTGATCATATCCTGAGCCCCCCAGAGCTACAGGGACAGCCAGCAAGGGTTTCCAACCCCTCCATCCGTGAATATTCAGGGCTCTGGGTCTCAGTCCTGCTCACAGCCATCCTTGGTGTCCTAACAGCCCAGGAGGAGAGGATTGTCCCCACAGCTCCTGCCCTGCAAGTCCTGGTGAGGTTGTTTTCCTTGTCCCTACCCTGCTCTGTCTCTTTGAGGGCAATCACTCTGCTCTCAGCTGCTCCCAGGCTCTGATGTTTGGTGCCTTTCTGTCCTACTGAGGCCCCCATTTTCCACTCTTCTGTCACCTCTGCAGAGAGACAAGTGTTCACACCTCCTTTAAAAACCATCAGCTTTTATATGGCCCACTTTGTGATACATGTGATTCGTGCTAATTAAATTGTAACTATATTAGCAAAATTGTATTTAGATCAATAGAAGACAATTGTTACAGAGTGAGGGGGAGATGGGTGAGACAGGGCAAAGGACATCTTCCAGATGTTGGGAGTCGAAGAAGGATGTTGGAAGGGAATAGTAAAAGGACAAAGGTCTGACAAGCAGCATCTAGAAATAGAAAGTTTGGACCTTGAAATGGGCCAAAATGGGATGATTCCAAGCATGGGACTCAATTAAAGTCTCGTTATGGAAAACATCTGCTCAGTCACACAGTGTGCATGTGCTACCTGCAGTCACACAGCAGACACTGATGAAGACGATGAGCCTTCATCAGAAATAAGACCCTCAAAAGGATGAGAGACCCCCTAACCCATTAGTAGAGCATGCACCATACACATGGTGACATAGATTTTAGGAATAGAAACTAGGAGGAGTTTTCTAGAAGCTTCTGTAGCCTGCAGTACACAAGTGGGATTGTTAGCCTGGATGCTTTGGTACGAGAGGGGTGAGCCCCTCCCTGTACCCCTGGTCGGTTTTGCTTCTGCTTTATACAAACCTCAATTATACTAAATTACTTACTGCCAAATTTTACTTATCCTAAAATATATGGATTTAATAGTTTGATTGTATTCATCTCCAATATTCTGATTGTATTCATCTCCAATACTTTAAATTTGTAATTGTTACTATTAAAAATTTGCTGCTACATTTAATCTTGTTGCTTGATAAATTGGAAAAATAGAACATCATTCATAACACCTTTCATCCAAACTGTTTAACTTCAACTGGTTGAACTAATTTTCTAAACAGGAGAATAAAAGCACAGGCTAAACTCAAAAACAAACCCAAAAACCGTAGAAGCAAATAGTCTTTGAAACGGCTTGCTCTCAGTTCTAGTAGAACTTGAGGTATTTCAGAGTGAAAATTTTCAGGCTGCTTTCCTGCTGTGGAATGTGAGCTGCAGGCTGGAGATAGCACTTCTCAAAAAAGGGGAACCAGCTCCTGCTGTATTGCAACAGTGGCAGGTGACTGTGATGCTGATTAAAAAGAAGGCCCTGTATCCACATTCTGATTCAGCAAGTACATATCTCAGAACTTCAAGGAAGGCAAAGAAACCAGATGGGATTTTGGAGGGGGTTTGTTTGTTTGTTTGTTTACTTCCTTGCTTTAATTTCGATAACGAAAAATCAAACTTTTACAAATGAAGCAAATGCGCATTTGTTTATTCCTCTGCAAATCATTCATTTTAGTAAGACATGTTACCCTTATTCCAATCTGCTTGAGCCTCCTGCATACCAAAAAAACCTTTCTCATCTTATAACAGTTTTGGATTCAGCACATTATTTTCCTTGTCCAGGTGAGGGGATAACCCCAAACCTTTTCACTGCTCTAAGTTGGCTGCTGGTTGTGAGACAGTGAGTTACACTCTGCAGTATCTGACCCCTGGAAAGTCCTGTGCATTCCTTTCTGTATCTCTTTATGTTTTTTATAAGGTTTTTCTTTGTAGAGAATTGCTTTTCTCTTTGCTGCCCCCAATTCCTTCTTCTTGCACCCTCCTGCCTCTTTCTCTGCCTTTCCCCAGACGTGCCTGTGCTGCCTGCACTGTCTGTAGCCAAAATCAGAAAGGTAAAACAAACTCCTCTGGTGAATGGCACGAGCAGGGAGAATAAGAAGAGACCATGCACAGCTTCTCACACATGTTTTTCAAAAGGTTTTCCATATAGGGATTCCACTCAGTCCCTCAAATCAACTATTTGTTGTAAAAAATAAAAAAACACCAGTCCCATTCTCAGCTGCTATGCCCAGGAGCAGATGAAGTAATTTTCCTGTATTAGTAAAAGAAAGATTTTGCTAAATGTGGATGAAAATCCTCAATCTTTTCTTAGTTACCATCTGGAGAAAATTTGTCATTTTCAAGTTTTCTGATTGGCTTCTATAGACAGTAAAACTGACCTTCAATTTTGTCCTTTAGAGATATCTGAAAGAGATTCACGAAAATATAAACTCTGGTAAATCCTTCTCCTTTCAATTAATCTTAAAAAGTGCTTTCAGCTGATATGAATTAGACCAATTCCTCAAGCAAAATAACAAATTCTAGTCAAAGTCTATTAACCCCACTGGCAGTGATGTACTTCCATCAGGGTTTTCCTAAAATACAAATTCCCCCACCTTCTTTAGTTATTTTGGTTTGGTTTTTGTGTTGTTTTGTTCTTGTGTTTTGGGGTTTTTTTTTAATATAAGTTAGCAAAATATTGGAAGAAGATTAAATTTGATTCAAAGTGTTTCAGTGTTTTGCATCTTAATCTCATTTAATTTCTCAGACAGTGGGTTCTCAGTGACACTTGAGAAAATGTGACCTTTGAATTTTCTGTTGTGACGTTTTTAATCAGTCGGCTGGGGAAACCTTAAAAGCAAAGTTATCTCAGTTTTTTTTTTAGCAGGGCCCTCCTGCAGATTGGAAGTTATCAGCATCTTCCAACTGATATGCCATAGTTTTGAAAATGTTCTTTCTGAAGCAATTGCATCTGAACTTTTGGGGCTTTGCTGATGAACGGATGACTCATTTAGAAGCATTTTACAGGATAGCAGCAGGTCTGCTCTTAATCAGTTTTGAGCAAGGAGATCCAGGGAAATTTTAAATACTATGCTTTCATTATGAAGTTAGGTTTTATTCATGAGATTCTCATTGACCTTTTAAGTAAGATACACAGTTACCATGCCAGAATTTCCAACAGACTGGGGGAGTTTCAGTAAAACTTTCTTAACTCTTTTTCCCTGAAGAAAGGGATATGTGGCTTCAAGTGAGCTGGGAATTAACTGTGAGTGCTTTTGTTTTGCTGGGCCCTGCTCAAACAAAGCAGTATTTAGGCAATATTTCCATTTATGATTCCTCTGAGGGCCCAGGGTACAGACACATTTCTCCATTTAACAGATAAAGTGGGAAATGTGCCTGTTGTGCTTCTCTGTGGGGATGAACAGAGACCTCTTGACATCTGGGCACTTGATTTCTTTTGATGCAGTGCATGTCCAGCAAATCTTTGGAATTCTCCACCTGTGGAGTGAGACCCACACCAGATGTTCTGATCCCCACTGCCCCCACATTCTGTCAGTGTAAATGTTGTCTTAATCTGATTTAAGATATCCCTGAGGTAATCTGGAAGAATCAGCTGTTTCTGACAACAGGGAAAAAAACCAATTTCCAAATCTAAATATCGCAAACTAATGTTCCTTTTGGTCTGACCTTACCAGACTTTATTTTTCTTTTCCACATAGGACAATTAAAAGAATCAGAGTGTCAGTAAGTGCCGCTGAAAGTGACAACTGATCTCCTGATGATCAGATCTCCTGCTAATAGACATTTGTGCCCCAATGATTTCATGGGTGCTGTACCAAAGTCTCAGACCAGCCGGCAGCCATTCACTGGGAGTTTGCTGGCAGTATTCCAGGTATAAAGGATCGAGGGAGTATAAAAGAATGCATCCCATTTAAAACCAAATGCTTACCTATACATGTGATATGGAATAGCCCCCCTGCAAAAAGAAAGAACAAAACATTACCTAGTTGTGTAAGATAACACTAGCATTAGTCCAAGGAAGTTGTATTTGCAAAACACAGCACTCACCCATCTAATGGATTCCATTTATCTAAGGAAAACTGGGAAATGCTGTTGTGGTAGTGCTTATGTGTGTGTGCATGTTGGCAATTTGTGTGAGATAGGAGGGAGCATCTACTCTGTCCTTGTCTGCTACAGAGCCTCTGCCTTGTGATTTCATTTGATGCTCCCAGTTCCTCTTACAGGGGGAGAGAGAATAATCATTCCTCATTCACCTTTTCCTGCCAGCCACTCTCTTTTGTGGCTCTGTCACTTCCTCATCCCATCAGCTCTTCTCAGAGTTAAAGGCTTGTGGTGTATTTAATCTCTCCCAGTGCAGAAACCATCGAATGTCCTTGACTTTTTGTCCTTCCCTGTGTCTTCACTGGGTTTTGCCTGCTCCATTTTGATGCAGTTCATGCAGTATTCAGGTGTGGGCAAATTTGGGGCTCGTTCAGTGGCACAGGGCTGCTGTTCCTGCTACTCTTGGTTGCTTTCCTACCTTACATTCTATTTACCTTTCCAGCCTGCCGCAGGGCACTGAACAGATGTTTTTGTTGAGCAATCTGCAGCGACTCTATGATCTCTTTGCAGAATGATAATGGCTAATTTAGAGATTATCATTGCATATGTGTATTTAGTGTTGTTTTCCCCATGTGCATTGCTTTGCATTTATCAACATTGAATTTAATCTGCCAGTTCCTTCCTCCCTCAGAACTTTATGATCAGTTTTAGTTTTTAGTACTCTGAATAATTTTATACCATCAGCAAAAGTGTGGATCATCCTTAGGGCTAGTATTATTTAATATTTTCATTAATATCTGCAAATTAAAAAAGTTTCAGTGTGTGAATTTTATTTGTTAATAGCACAAAGTTGAGAAATCTTCATTTCAGAAGATACTCAGCATATTATAGATTAATAAATACATGACTTTGGGCACTGGAATAATGAAAATCAAAGTAAATGTGATAGTATAAACTGCAAAGTCATTCAATTTTTACAATATATTGACATTATAAAACAATTATGCACATTTAAGAGTATATAGCAAGAGTTCTTGTTGGGGAAAAACCAAGCTGACACATCAATCAATCTGCAAATGGACTCAGCCACTGGACTTATATAGCTCTAAGAAGTCAAACCTAGTCTTTGGAGATAACAGAAGCTGCATATCCTGCAGAGATAAAGGATCAGTATTATTGTGTGAGGTGCTGGATTGCCAGGTGAACCTCTGCCCACTCATGTTCAATGGAGACTGATTCAAGTTAGAGACATGCAGGTCAGATAACCTGCGGACTAGGAAATTTGTCTACAAGAAGCATTTCAAAGAGGAAAACTGATTTCCATTTATAAATGAACTGAGGAACAGAACCCTGTGTGCCAGTGGTGCCACTGGCATGGGAGCAAAGAAGCATGAATTGATCATGGACAGATTTAACCTGGAAATTAACTGAAGCTTTCTACCAGGTGGGTGAGAAGCAATTTTAAAATGGAGTTTGAAGCCTTTGTGAAGGATTTGGATTCCAGGACTGTCCCCCTCCTCAGCTGGCTGGCTGTGCTGCTGAGAAGCCGCCTTTCCAGCAGGAGTGGATCCCTCTCCTTCAGCATCCTGCCAGAGCTGGTCCATCCCCTCCTCATTGCTGGGGAATGCTTCAGAAGGTGTCTCCTTGCTGCTGGAAACCCCACTGGCTCTAACAGCCAGCAGGGAACATGCCCTGCTCTGCAGGAAGGGCTGGATAAGGACAACGCTGCCGTGAAACTCCCGGCCGTGATGTCAAGAGCTGGCAGCTAATCAAGCTCAGATGATTCTCAACGAGCTATTTCTCATTAACATTTCTACATATGGAGGAAAAATACTTCAACAGCAGCACACAATGCTGGATCCTCCATCTGTAAGAGAGCCCATGCAATGAACACGAACATTTTCTTTACTGTGTATTGGAAGGCCTTGAATATTTGGACACGTTTTTAGGTTTCAGTTTTTGGCAATTCCTCAATAATAGCAGTCAGTTTATGCCAGTCATAGAAGTAAGAGGTTTGTATTGTGGATGCATGGAAGCCAGAAACCAGAAGAGTCAAATATTTTTTTCTTTCAAAAAAATATATTCCTTTAATCTTGAGCCCACAGTTACCTTGATTTTGAGAAGGAGAATAATGCTGCAAAAACCGAAATCACTGTTGCTTTATCCCACTAGTTGGGTTTGGTTTTGTTGAGGGCGGGTTTTGGGGTTTTTTTGTTTGTACTGGTTTTGTTTGGTTGGTTTTTGTTTTGGGGTTTTTGTTTGTTTTGGGTTTTTTCTGCAATGAAATGCTTACTGATAAATTTCTGATAAATTCTGATAAAACCGACACTGATAAATTTCTTGCCTTTGCACGTGCCTCTTTGCAAAAGCAAAGTAAATATAAAGAACATATTAATATAATTAAAAATGCCATGGAGAGCTCTGAAAAGAAAACACTCAGGGGAAAAACGTGCTTGGAAGAGTGATGGCAACGCAGTAACCACAATCTGCTCAAACCAAAAGGCACAGTGAATTTTTCTTCTTTTATCTTTTGTTGGAGTGAGAGGTTCAGTGTCCTCTCTACCAGCTGACATGAAGAGGACAAAGGCCACTTGAAATCACTTTTAGTAAGAACATTCAAGTCTTCTTTCCTTAGATGTGACAGTTCTAGTTCAAAGAGGCCAGGATGAAGAGTAAGGTAGGAAGTACTAGAAGGGATTTCTGTTTGGGTTTTTTTCCCCTCTTTGTTCCTATTCCATAACATGGTGAGTCCAGGGTCCTCATCAGAGCCTCCCAGCCCCGGGGCTTGTTAAGAAAACCTCACTTTCCTTTCCCATCCATGTGCTGGGTTCACATGCTCTGCTGAGAGTACAGATAATAATAAATTGGTGCTGTTTCAATGGACTTTATGTACAACCTGAGGCAGAGATTAGACCTGGGTTTTTTTTTTTTGTCTTGTTTGTGTAAACCTTATTGAGGAAGTTGCTGTCACACTTCACATTCCATTTATTTTCTTAACGGTTCATAAAAGATTACTAAGTGAATAATGAATGTTTCAATTAAGCACTCAGATTGTTATCTAGGTCAATAAATTGCTTTCAAACCTTGGTAGTGTCTGCTGGTGATGTAACAATTTTGGAATAATAATTATAGATGCTTTTAATACGTATTCCTGTTTATTAACCCTCTGTTAACCATTTACAAATAAATCTCTGCTAATATAAGTCTTGGTAAGAATTCATTCAGTGGAGAGTGCCTGTTATTCTAAAATAATTTTACACTCCTGAATTCTCCAAGTAAATCAGAAAGAAAATGGCCATGGAGTATCTCAGACAAGTAGGAGAGAAGCAGACATTTATATTAATCTATCAACATTTTATGGAGTCAAGGTGGGATATAGAGCTTGTTCCATTTTCAGTGGAGAGGACAAGCATGAGCAGAGAACAATTCATCATAACACTCTTACCACAGGATTAATTTTCTGCTGTACTAAATATAAACTGGCCCGAAGAAAATAATTTCAGCAGAACTGGATATGAGCACCATAGCTGGCCAGAAAATTGGCTGACTGATGGTAAACAATGGAGGCATCAAACTGTCAGATTGTAGCTAAAAAATGTAGCAGAGGAATCTGTCTTAAGATTGTTCTTATTTAACATCACCTTTAGTGATCAGGAAGAAGGCATGAGAAGCATATTAGTTAAATAGGCAGATGGTGTTGCCTTGGAAGACAATCAAACTTCAGAGATGACAGAAATATTGCTAAAGATCTGTAAAAGTCAGGAAAAGGAATGAAGGACAAAAACAGAAGCAGTTTGAATTGGTGGAGATGAAAGTGTCGAGGGGAAGATGTCCCAAAGCACTGATGGAGAAGGAGCAGTGACAGCAGGAAGACACAGCTTCAAAACCAGCACAGCTCCTTGGAGCTAACAGTGTTGAGGTATCCGTGATCATGAAAAATGGAAGTAATATCTCTAAGTGTGTTTTTCCTATAAATGTTGCTGCCATCGTCATTTTCTAAGTGCATTTTTTACCTCTCTCAGCCCTAGATGAAGAGCTAAGCTGGCCTCAGATTTGTTGACAAAAAGCTCGGTCAGGGCCAGCCTGAAGCCTTGCTAATTAGCATTGTTAATTATAGGGTAGATTGGCACATTTCCAGCTCTACCTCTCCTGGTAAAAACAGAGTTACTTTTAGGTCAGAGGTTGTGGTGCTGTAGAGGGCAGCTCACTACAGATATGAGTGGCTGAACAAAGAACCAAACAATCACCCTTTAAGTGCAGAGACCCGAAATCCCCATAGCTGAGAGGAATGCTGATTAATTCACTCAGTCACCAGCAGCTACAGCCCTGGAAGGAGCTGGTGGACATCATGATGTTAATCATGCTGCTAATGACCTGAGAGAGAGACACAGACTCTGCACAGCATCCGTGGTGTCTTCCCAGCCAGCCTGGATCAGGATGGGGATTTTCTCCTGCATCCTCCTCTGGCACTGCAGCACTGCTCCAAGGCTGGAGGCTTCCACCTTCATGGAGTGTCCTCAACAGTCCCCCTTTCCCCACAAAATATGACGATTTGGCAAATCAAGACACATATCACACATTCGAAGTAATATTTTGAATTTGTTATGGTGAAATGCATGGAGCCACTCGTGTTCCCAGCCTGACTGACAAAGTGTTAAATATACACATGGAAATGCAACAAGGGCAGAGGGAAAAAAATGACCCCCTTGGGTGCTCATCCCACGGGAGACCATGTAGATGAAAATGCACAGTGTCCCTTTGGTGTCCCTCTGGTGTACAGGGAGAGGAAACTTGAAAATGCACAGATTCAAGGCACGAAAACCTGAAACAAAATTCAGATACACGTTCAGATGGAGCAGTTCTAATGGGCCCACTACTTTGACCAGGTAACAATTCACTCAGATTTTTAATTTTTTTTAAATAGGTTTAAAAAAGCTGGCATTAAAGACGAGATATTTAAACTCAGCATCAAGATCTTTGCATTTTCAGGGGTAGAAGCTTAGCTAACAAAGCAATTGCAAGGACTATACAAGGAATGAGTAATAGATGGATGCAACAGTGCTACAACACTGTGAATGGAAAAATACCAAAGATTTTAGAAGTGATAGAAAGCTTCCTCTGTGTGTTCCTTTAAACACATATATTTTCTGGATTCAAAATCTCTCTGTGTCTGAGAATGAATGCAGTGATTTTTATATGAGGCAGCACTAAAAATCACACTTGAATTCCCAGTTGAAAAATGAAAGGTTCTGATACTTACCACTAACCCAAAACAACAACAAAAAAAGAGGGTTTGGTCACTTGAAACCTCCTAATGTAATGCCAATTGCATTTAGTTATGGAAAATCTAAATAAAACACATATCAAACATAAATAAATACGAATCAAGTTCCTAATCAGAGAGTTGGTACAGCAGTTTCCATCCCCTGCAATCAGCTCTGTAATTGCCTCACCTGGAGCTGAAATGTCATCTCTCCAGAGAGGAGGAGGACTGTTGCCTTTTCAAAAGATGATAATGGATTTGATAGAATATGATTCACAAAGGATTTTTTCATTTTCTGGCATGGCATATTAGAGAAATTTGAGTGAGATAAGTGAATCCCTTTTAACTGTCCTTGAGTGAAGAACAAAATGGGAAGTGCATTGAGAGCCAACTACAAATGTTCTTTATTATCATGCAAAGAGCAACGTCCTGTTCTGCTGGAACAGGCTGGAACTGCCCCCTGCCACCCTGACCCTTTTGCTGGAGAGCAAATCGAGTATTGCTGTGGAGGATTTGTGCTTCTACCTGCTGTGAGAGGAGGAGCCCCTTGGGAGACACATTCAGCCGTGGCCTCAGTGCCAGGAATGTCATCCCTGTTATGGGATCCCCAGGGGGAAATCGAGCCCTGCTTATCTCGTTTCCATGATAGGAGCCTTAGGAGGAAGCGAGGGTCTACTGAAGCCTTTTTCTTCTGTCATCATCTATTGTGCTGTAAATTTCAACATGTCTTTTAGGACTGGCATTGTTGACTGTAAACAGAGTTCTTCATCATCCCCTCACATCTTGCAGGATGCCTGCTTGGAGAGAGCAAATTTGCCTAAACTGTCAAAACTTCTTTCTGGATTTGATATTCTTCAGCTACCCAAACATCCCATGAATCTCCACTATTTTTGAAGTGCTGTTTGTCAAGTATTTACTCGTGTGTGCAGTTAGGAGGTGGTGTGCATGTTTTTGTTAATGGAAACTTTGGAGTGTTTTCCATTTTCTGTGATATGGACATCTATGGCCTGACTACAACCCCACTCCCCGAATAGGCATTTATTTTAGTTTCCTTCCTGTCATTAGTGTCCTACATGTAAACTAGGTCCTGCTCGTTGGGACAGAGTTCCCAAAGAAAATGGTGCAGAGACCTTCCCCAGGGACTTTGGCAAGAAAGCAATGAAGCACAGCAGAGAAGCAGCTCTAACATAAGACAGCAGCTCCAATCCTTCCCAAATTACACAGCTCCGAGGAAATACCCAGTCCCCATGCATAGGGACATCAGTCATTTTATCTTGGCAGAGTAAATAGATTGTGCACCAGGACTGTGCTTCTGACAGCTCCTCAGTGCAGATAAAACCAATAATTGTGCTGATAACAGAGTCACTATGATGGATAGGTGTGTGTGGGGAAAAACCAAGCACATTTTGGAGACACATGGCCAATTTAGCAACTTTCAAACTGTTTGACTAAAATGTAAATAGAAGTCCTGATGTCAAATGCAGCTCAATAAATACTAAAGACTGAACAATATGGCCATCAAGCATGGAAAATCAAGTTACACAAATTGTAAGGCTCTCTACTTGGCAAGGGTGGGGGTTTTTTTTAGCTTAGGATTTAGGAGCAAAACTAATATTTTTAAATTGTACCAGATGTCTCTTCCAAAAGGAATGTGCAAATTATCTCCTGGCAGATGACATAGATACTTATATTCACTCCTAATTTCATACAGAAGGAATGTGTCTGTGTGTCTAGAAGGACATTTATGTGAATTCACATGAATGTCTGCACATGTCCAAAGGTATGACTTAAAATGTTAAAAGTAAAATGGCAAATTCAAATAAGGAAACCCAAATATTTCCCCAATGATCAAGCTTTTTACTGTAGGTTTGTGCATACTAAACATAGCTAAAATAGAGAATAAGTAATGACAATCCTTGGATGGGCACAGCTACTGGAAAAACGGAGTATTTAATTTGGCAATACCCCAAAGTAATCTGTCTAGAGGTGTTTAAGGTGATAGAAACAAGCAATTTGGGAATGCACGCTATTTCCTAATGAGAAATTCAGTGGGGCTGTTATAGTTTATTACAGAAAAATGGGAATAAACAACTCCAAGGTAGGGCCACTTGACCTGCTCCCTAACACAGCACCAAGCACAGAGGACTGACAGGACCCAGCTATCACTGCCCTTGCTCACAGCCCGTGGCCCCTGCACCATCACCTTCTCAAATCTCCCACAAATGATCTGTTTTCCTTCCATGTTCTCTTTGTGCCTTTCCATTTTAAGCACTTTTGCTCCTCCTTTTCTCTCAGATCACACTCAGTCAAGAAAGGCAATACTTCTTTATTCAAGGGTGGATTTTAAGAGCTACAAAACCTAAGTGAGGCCATGCAGGAGTCCTGGTTTGTTATGGCCATGTGTCTTCTAGGTTCTCTGATGTCTAACAAGATGTAAATGCCAAATTGAGCTTTTCCTTACATTGTTGTTTCTTGTAGATTTGTCTGATGTCTGGTAGGAGTTGAAAAGGCAGTTTTTCTCTGCTAATAGCTCCTCTTTACTCTTTCTGACAACCCACTTTTAAAAGACTTGTAAGAACTTGGTATATTTAAAAATTTTCCTGGCTGTCAAATTTGCTTTAATTTGGACAGCAAGATCAAAAGTCATTAAGGGAGAACAGGCACAAAAATGAGCAGGCATATGCATACAACCACTGTGCAGGATAAAATCCATGGAGCCTGTGCTGAAACAAAAATACTTTGGTGTGTCACAGATGACTGTAGGTTTATCAGCCTGAGGAACAAGGAACAGGAACAGATGAATACTGCATAAATAAAGACCCTATTCTCCAACATTTAGAAAGATCAGAGGAGGAGAAATAATTAATAAAGTGACATAATTGCCATCAGAGAATTCAATGATTGTAGAATTGTCTTAGAAGATACAAAGAAATGTGCACAGATAAGGCACTAATATGAACCTAAATCCTTCTCAGACTGTCAGATTTCAGCTAAAGCTTCCAAACGACTCCACCTCCTCTACTGATCACTTTGTTTACAGAATGGCTACCACTGATTTTTGCCAGTAATGGATTAAGAGGGGCGTCATTGGCTGATAGACAAATCACCAAATTGGATGAGAGAAATTAATTCATTTCTGATTTTCTTCAAATTTTAGGCTATTGCCAGTCATCAAGTTACCCATCAGCATAACATGAAGATCATTAGCATATGCATAATTTTTCATTATATTATGGTGCATCAGTCAGAAGGAGAAGTCACAGGTAAAATCCTACCTTCTCTTTCTATAACTGGCCACTACATTGCACTCCTACATCAATTGGGATTTTACAAGGTGGAAACATTTGTTGTTGGGAAGTAGGAACATGATCCAGACCTCTGCTTGCCCACACAGAGGAGGCTATTGCTGATAATTGCTAATTGCAGCTCAGTAAACCTAATGGATAGTCAATCACTCTGGTGCAAGTGCATTGAGCATTAATAAAGTAACTTAATTTCACCATTTTGCATTTGCCACACTGCTTGCTTTGATCTCCCCTAAATTGGATCATTACCTTGTTAAACTGAAACCAACAAATTTTCTCAATTGTCTTTTATGAACAGAAGGAAATCGTTGAGCTGCTGTGAAGAACTATGAACATGATAAACGTGAAAAATTAAAATCCAGTTTTCTTCCTGCCCTTGTGCCCTGCAGTTTGTGGACATGTGCTGTACTGACTGATTAATGGCAGGCTGGAGATGGATGGCCAGAGCAACCAGCCTGACAAATGCTTCTCAAGGAGCAAACTGGCAAAGGTTGGGAATTTGCTTTTTTTTATCAGACTCTCACTTTTACTGAAGAATTGGTGTTCTCATGGGAGGGGGTTGTGCAAGAATAGAATTATGCAATTATTTGACCTGGGCATGGTGAGGTCTAAAACCCCATCAGAAAACCTTGCTTCAGGGAGGCTTCCTTGCAGGAACAGGAAGGAGCTCCAGAACCTTGCAGGATAACCCTGGTTCTGATCCTTGCAGGGCTGCAGCTACCGTGACCTGAGTTTTGAATGAAAACAATATGGGAGGAGAAGCTTCTATTCTGGGAAAACAAGTGGGATCTAATAGGACTTTGAATCAGAAGAGTCCCTGGCTGCCACTAAAACCCATGACCCAAGTGATGTAAGAGTAGATCAGGCAGAGACCATCTTCTGTAATTTAAACTGTGAAGCAGAAATCAATTTTCCTGCCTCTGATCACAGAGCCTGTGCTCTCACCTCTCAAGAACTGGTCTGAGACTTCCATCTGAGGGGAAGCAGGACTGGTTTCACTGTACTTACTCACACCCACGTTGAGCCAACCATTTAGCAGCACCACGCCTCATTGACTGGATGTGTCCTTCCTTTTGAATAATAAGCCTCTGCTGGAAAAAGCTAGGCTTGTGTGATTTATTTCAGATTACTGCTGCTTGTTGGACAGCAGCTTGCTGACCAGTGCTCCCCAGAGTTTGAGGCATCTCTGAATTCCTGTCTCCACTGCCTTGCTGGCTGGCTGGCAGGCATTAGATGCTCCACTAAGTATGACAGCAGCTCTCTGCAGAGCTGAGAGCCTGGGCAGAGCAGCTCTGCTGCTGTGCTGCCCTCAGAGGCTCTGCAAGCAGCAGGGGAGAGCAGCCCATGTCTTCTGTTCACTGCCTGGAACAGATTAATTCACAAAATTTCTCCAGGCTTCCACTTCACCTACATAGCCACTGCTGCAAACCTAAAACTGGCAGGATGGTTTTGGGCAGGTAGGATCATTTTCCTTGCAGGCAGTGGGAAGCCCAGTGATCACTGTGGAGGATGCTTGGGTCTGGCTCTTGAAACACAGCAGGTGCATCCCAATTGCCTGATTTTAGCGTTTTTCTACTCAGAGAACCAAATTGTCAGTGTACAAGGACATGAGCCACACTTTTACCTCTGTAACCCTGCCATGAAGGCACCCCTTTACCTGTGCACCCCAACTTTCTGTGACTGGCCACACCTTGCAGACATTACCTCAGAAATGTGTGTGGCACAGGGCAGTGTCCATCAACACCATGCCAGGGAACAGCTGGGCAGAGATTCTGCCTGAGGGATATGGACAAAAATTCACCAGGAAGAAAAAATATGGACAATGGAGTGTTTTGGCTCTAGATCAAATCACAGGTGAAGGCAGGATATCTCCTACACCTCTTGTATGCAGCTCCACAGAGGCTTCAGCAAGGACTGAGTCCTGCATCCCTGGAGTCTGATGCCACATCTCTGTCTGAAGGGATGTCAATCCTGACGTTTTGCATTTGCCTGCAGGAAATCAGATTTTGGTTAGAGCTGGAGTCAGACTTGCAGGGATGTCAGGAACTCTGGCCTCTAGTTAATTTGGTTTTCTCTGGGGGAAAAAAGCCTCTTCTGGTGTCTGTCTCCACCCCACAAAGGTGAGCAGTCAGCCAAGACTCTTCAGGAGGCAAACTGAGCTCTCAACAAGTTTTACATCCTGGGGTGCCCTGTCTGTTTTGCCAGTTCCAATCCCTCCCCTAACTTCATGGTTAGTTATCCCCAGGCCTTCTGGGTGCCTGTGAAACATGAGCAAACCAAATCAGTGGAGTCAAGGAAATATATGGCATTCTAGATTCCTCTGCTCTGCCTCCTGGGAGGCTGCTGAAGCTGGAGCTCACTGGTCTGCAGTGCTGGGACTTCCCCAACCATTTTCCAGTAGCTCTGGGACAGGCATTTTTGTTTACTCCATGCTGCCACTGTGGTAGGTGAAACCAGGGTTTTTAACACTCCCTTTACAGGAGTCATCCAAGAAGGAACAGCAAAGGCAGAAACTTTTTCTCTGCTGGGACAACGTTGTAGAACTCACCATACACTCCAAGCATTCCAAGCACGGAGCCAGTTGCTCAATTTTGTACAGAGATTTGTTCTGCTGTTGGGCAGTGAGTTTCACTGCCTGCTTTGGTTCAGTGCATTCAAAGCATATCCTTCCAAGAGAGCTCTAAGTGGATCCTGTGTATTTATTTCAGGTCCAATAAAGTTAACCAAAACAACTATCTCCATTGCATAGTGATATACAGGGCAGTAAACAGCTGAAACAATTGATTAAATGCCATAGCAAAGCCATTTATAGGACGCACACTGCAAAGCAGCAGAGACATCCTATTACTACACATGCTCCACAAGTGGCTTCTCTTCAAAGCTTTTCCAAACACAAGAGGACAGTTAGGTGAAAGACATGTCCCTCTGTGCTTGGAGGGAAGGCTTTGGAAGCTGAGTCTGCTGGAAAGCAACCAGAGGGGCACCACAGGACTTTTGTAAGAGAAAAAGACAAAGGAGCTTCCTCCTGGGAGGCTTTTGAGCCTTCCAAACCTGCTTCTGAATCTCATCACAGTAGGTACCTGTCCTAAATCTCCCAGAAAAGACTTCAGGACAGGGGAAGGAGCACAGATCTGCCAGCTGCATTTGGGATCTGGACATTCTTCTCTTTGAGAATAAATCCACAAGAATCTGAAAAAAAAAAAAAAAAAGTTGGTTCTCTGGTTTTGTTCTTAACCTTTCATCCCTGCTGTGCTGCTGAAACTTCATTAAGAGTTCAGAGGACCAAGTCCTGCAGGGAAGGGTGGCTGCAGCCAATACAGAGCTCCAAGTACGTGGAGATAAGACCTTAAAGTGATTTTATCTACTCCAGCTTCAAAGAACTTGTGCATCTCCCCTGCTCTAACCTTCCCCACCTTCTTCTCTAATTAACCTAGCCGAGGCACACTTTGATGGGCACGACTTGGATTTTAAACCTGTAGAAAAATTAGGATTTCTAAGGGCCTGGCAGCAAGAACACCTGGCTGTGACCACCTCCCCTTCCTAAGCACGAGCCCCGTGCTGGCAGCACACGAGGAGAGGACCCGAGACCCCTCAGACCCATCGAGCTTCACCTTCTCATTCGGCCTGAGCTCTGGCAACGTGTTCTCCTTCCCTGCTTTAGCAGTTCAGCATTGCATAACAATTCTCTCTGCCCTTCTCTGTGGATACAAGGAAGCATTCCAGCTTCAAGGGAACAGGGTCCCTATCAACTGCAAAGACAGGCACAAAAGACAAAGACATTGAGTTGTTTTAATTAGCAATGGAGTGGGTGAACCTGTGGGTGGAGAAGAGATTGAGTATAAATGATGGAGAAAGCTGAAAACAAACTAGTTTTGACTGTTTCTCAGAATTTTCTGATCTGAAAGGTCAAAGGCTGAAAATAGGGGTTTTTTTTGCACGTTAAAAATACCAAGATTGCTTTCCTCTGCCAATACCTTCTTCTATTTATTAAAATTATTTTTCATCTGCTGAGAGGCCTGCCCAAATCCAACATGTACTCTGTAGCTGCAATATTATTAGCCTGGCAGACAAAACAGAGTCAAAACGACTCATCATAACTTAGGGGAAAAAAGTTCTATAATAATTATTATTATTATTATTGTTGGGGTTTTCTTAAATTTACAAAATTTTATTTTGGAGAAAAAAGAAGAATCAAAATAGTAAACTAGAAAAGAATTTTCAGCTTTTGGTATTTTCCCCTTTCAGCCCTTCTTACTTAAATGAACAAAAAAGGAGGGATGGAGACATAAGGTGGAAAACGGGGAGAATCTCACACTTCCAGATGCACACTAAAAACCCTAATAAAAGTGTTAGGCAAATGAAAGCATAATCCTTATTTTAAAAGTGTGAAACATGAAAAAAAAACTTTAAATCCTAGGCTGCTCTTTTTGGAGAGCGGGTGGAATTTTGCTCTTTTTAAGTTCAGCCTTGGCAAAATATTGAACTGGGCGGGGGGGGGGGGGGAGTGAAATGTATCTGGTTCTTAAATTCTCTTCATTGAGCTACAGTCAATCCCTTGGTAGCCCAGGTCAAAAGGATCTGCTGCATCAATTTATAGGCATCCATCCCAGAATTTCTCCAATAGTGAATACACTCTGAAAGGCTAAAAATATAATTCTACATCATTTTGGTTTAGGAGCAATTAAAGCCCTAATTCTGCATGCTGCCAGCTGATTTCTTATTGCAAGCACCCCTTTGGGAAATCAGTGCCTGGTTTGTGGGTTACTTTGTTCATTCTTAGGTGCTTGAATGATATCCCGAGCAAAATTCTCATATGGTATAAATTTATACTAAAACATCCTAGCCTAGCTTGATCTATTACACGTGGAAGTTATTGACTTCAAGGCCACATATCACTTTGGGAAGTGACAGGGGACTTCTTGCTGGTGAATGAAGCAGGGTGTCCCCATGGCTGCACTGGTCTGGTATGTTCCCCTAGTCAAAAGAGATGGAAACAGCTGAAATTTTTGTTGAGGTGAAAGGTCCTTTCTTATTTAACTTAGATTAATTTTCTTGTACTCAAATTAAAAAATGGTAGAAGTCACTGAAGGTTTGGCTCAAAATCAACCATTTCCCCATTTTGAAATTCCTTTCCTCAAAGAGGTGTTTTTTCTAAGAGAACCAGTGAAAAATATAATTCTTTTTTTCCAGTGAAGATTTTCCTTGTGAATTTACAACTGTTACCTTAGCTAACTTTTTTTGTTTCCTCCACCCTCCTGATCTTGTGGGTTGCAAAAGATAGAAAATATTCAGCAGTGCTTTCCATAAGGCACTAAAGCTCAGAGTATCAGTCAACTCCTTGTAAAAGATCCTAAGAGTAGACATATGACTCCCCCTTGTGAGTTATGGGCTGGAAAAAACACTGCTTGATAGCCTGGTGTTTGTGTTCACCAGAGCCTTCCCTTCAGGGGGAGAACTAAGGGATGCAAGCAATGTTTGCATTTTCTGATCTGGTCAGATTCCTCCCCACTTCCAGATAAAAGGCCTATTCAGCAATGTATTTATCAGGTTATTTTGAAGTGAAAAAGTTCATCTCATGAACTTAAAGTCCAAAAGGCAGAGAAATGTCACTTTCTGAGTCAGGACAAATGGACAAAGAAGAGAAAATGAGCTTAGGCCTTGGAGATGCTCCCTCCTGCCAGGCTGGCAGCTGTGGCAGCCAGGGAACACCATGTGCCAGTCACATTTTGTCACTGGCAGGGTCAATGCCAATGTCCCTCCAGTGGTTTAAGGCACCTGAGTGCCACTTTAGTCCAAGCCTATGTGCTCAGCCATCCCTGTGATATTTCATGGTCCAAGGTCACCTTGCTGTGGTCTTGAAATACTCAAATGTGTTAAATTGTCTTGGTATCTCTGGTCCAATGAATCGTAAATTCTCCTTTGCACAATAACTGAACTTCACCAGAGGCTGAGTCCTGTGCTCCTGCCTTCATCCTCATCTGCTTTCCTATTTCTCCATCCTGGAACAAGTCTCAGGCACTTCCCAGAGTCTGGAAAGCACCAGATCAGAGGAAACAGGCAAATTTAACCCAAATTTCCTGCTTTCAGAGTGAACACTCTGACTCGTGGGTTACAATTTTAGCAGAACAATCTCCCACGCTGTGAAGAGCAGGTCACAACCCAGGGCACTTCATCTCCAGGGAATGTCAGGATTCAAGGTGTCTCCTCTCAGCCACCTCCACACCAGGCTCACTCAGCCGTGCCAGCTCTGTGAGGTTTTTACTCTCTCCAGACCCTGTAGTAAGAGCATGGTCTTGCACTGGGTGTGAGACATTTTCTGTGGAGGCACCGAAATCCCTCTGGAGCTCGGTGCTGGCTGCCCAGGTGGGCTGTGGGAGGATGCTCATGGCCCGAGACAGAGCCACAGGGAATCTGTGAGAGCATTTGGAAGTGTTGTGTCAGGTGCAGCCCAGTGGAGAATTGAACAAGCAGGATTTGGATGAACATAATGAGTTGCTTGACAGGTAATTTTTGTTCTCTGTTGTGCTATTTCTGCAGTGGCAACTGTCACTGTGAAAATCACCAAGTTTGTTACCATGACATTTGTAATAATTACATCCCACTCTCTGCAGTGAAATGGGGCAGAAATGTCGATTGAAATCCCCAGTTTTCATGGGGCTTGGGCCAGTGACAACTCATTTTTAATTTTCAGAGCCTTAGGAGGGAAAACCACATAAATACCTCAGGTCTGCTTTGTCTCAGCCTCAACTGAGATGCAGCAAAAAAAAAAAAACAAAAACAAAACCAAACCAAACAAACAAAAAAAAAACCAAAAAAACAACCCACACCAAAATAAAAACAACAAAAAAACACACCAAAAAAAAAAAAAAGAAAAAAAAAAAAAAAGAAAAAAAGAAAAAAACACCCACCAAAAACAAACCTGGCACAGAGCAAAGAAAGATTAAGCCTAATGTAACTATGTAGGGAACAACTCATTTGCCAAGAGCTGCTACACTACAGCTCAGCAGCAGGCAAAGCCCCACTGACTTCCCAGCTCCACATGGAGCGAGGTTCCATGAGGAGGAAGGAGGAGGAACAAAGGTGCCATGCCAAGAGTTCATTAGCCATCGTTAAAATGTGAGATTTTCTGTGCACAGCTGCAGGATTCCTGGCTCCCTCCCTCCCCGAGGTCGCATTAGCATCTGTGATAACATAATTGCTCTGCAGACGTTCCTCAGCAATGGGCAGGCGATTCTGAGGGAATTGCAAGTACAGTGCAAATATGCCCTTAATAAAATGAGTTCAGATAATGGGATCTGAGGTCTACTTCTCTATGCCTCTTCATTTCTAGTGCAGTTCTCTTAATTTCCAAGATTGCCCATTTGCCTCTCTGTCCTAACAGCCTTAAGTAGAACTAATTGTGTGGATGAGAAAAGGAGGATTTGTACCTAAATACTAAAGAGACATAGGCTTATGCTATGCCTTTAATTACAGAAGTCATTAACAGTGCACAAGTATAGCCCAGAAAAGAACTTGGCCCCATTGGTCCCTTTAATACCATTGGTCTATACCCCCAAACCATTCACAGCACTCTCTAATTTGGTACAAACTTGCTAAGAGTAGGAATGTTAAAGAATTATTCTGCTTGTATAGATACACAGACACCTCAAGAGCCCTAGAATTAAGAATACTGCCTTGTGCTGTTAGTCCATAATGCCACAGGCAAACCCAGTTTTCCCTACTCTTTGCTATTTTCTATGGCACTGTCCTGGGCTGGTTCCTCACCGTGTTTCAAATTCCTGGAGGACACAGGTACCTGTGCTCCCCTTGGCCAATGGTCACTCGTGATTTTCAGTGCCACATCAATGGCACAGCATTGCTGGGCTGGTGGCAGGAGGGAATATTCCCCAGTGTAGTGGTTTGGGTTTATTAATTTGAAATGTTTTTGTTGTGAGATAGGATTAGGGGGAAGGTAAAATAGGTTTAACTTTAAATGGTACAAAGAGAAATTTTATTACTAGAAATTTTAAGGAAAAAAAGAATAAAACTTAGAATACTTTATTTTACACACCTTTTTTCATACTGATAGCATACAGAAAATAATTTCATTAGTTTATTATTTTTAAAATAGTCTTAATAATTTATCTGGGAGTGGAGACTCTTTTTTTAATTTATGGAGATTTTAATTCTCATGGATTTTATGGGAAATTTTTTTGTCTTTACATGTATATTTCACAAAACCACATATATTTTCTCATTAATATAACAATATATTAATATTAAAAATGTAATACTAATTAACTCTTATCAAATGCAAAAAAACCTATCCAGGTCTCAGCAGGTAAAAATTTCAATAAATTTTTGCAAACCACCATACCCAGACAGCAAACATGGTATGACAAGTTCTGCTGATTTTTCCATAGAGGGGATCGTGTGCAAAAAAAAAAAAAAAAAACCAAACAAAAAACAGAATAGCAGCAGGGCCATGTTCCCAGTGGATGGAATTGATGCACTGGGCAGCACAGGGTGAGGGCTGGAGGAGGGAATAGTCTGAGACCAGCCAGCACGGGACTGGTGTAGAGCAAGTGTAAATCTGAGAAACCCCATGCAGACCTGTGTGCCACCACTGTGTAAGTGAATACTCCACAACCCAAAGTGACAAGGAATCTTACATAACCTCCTCGCTGTCATGCTATACTTAGATTTGGAATATGGTTAACAGCTTCTCTTAATACCAGATGTCCTACTATTGTCAGCCTCCATTAAAATTGTGGTGATATTTCCTGGTGATTATCAGCAGCAAAACTGCTGAGATAAGGAATCCTCCTTGCTGGAGGACAGGTGGAAAGGAAATCCTGCCAATCTGCCACGGGGGGAAAAAATACAGAACTTTTCTCTCTCTTTTTTTTTTTTTCATTATATATCTATTTAACATAGCCTGGAGACCAAATCAAGTTTTTCCTTAACTCACAAGGAGAAAGTGTCCTAAGACAGCTGCCTACAAGAGGTAAAAAAACAAAACAAAACAAAACAAAACAAAGAAACCAAAACAAAAAGAAAAAAAAGAAAAAAGTTGTTCACACTGACAGGGAAAAACACTGAAGAGGTAAAATGCTTGAAAACACCACATGGCACTTCATCAGTTAGGACTGTCTTATGCTCTATAAACAGATGTAACTGAATGATGCATTTTTTATTTTTTATTTTTTTTAGAGCTGAAAAAAGCTTGCATATTGCTGCCAGTGAATACCTATATAAATTATATACTCCAAAATTACTTCCAGGCTTGTTCTAGGAGAGAGACAGGAAAGTCATTTGTCCCCATGTGCCACTTGACAAATGTCTCTCCTATAAACAAACTCTTGAAGTTTGGAAGTATCTCCTTTTAAGAAAACTTGCTGATGGAGTCAGCAGGGCAGAGGAGGCTGCCAGGGCCAGGGCATCTCCCTCCTGGTGCTCTCCGAGGAGGGATGCCCTGGCTTTGCTGGGGAAGCTTCAAAGGCAGCCAGGGGGAAGAATTGCCTCTCTTACTCAAAGACAAGCTGTTGATTTTCAGAGGAAATCCCAACAGGGCATACACACACTTACCCCTTTGGAAAAATCAGGTCAAATTGCCTTCTTATTTATTACAAGTTAAAATAAAATACATCACTTCTGGGTTTCAAAAAGCTTTGGGTCACTACAGCTAATTTGGCCTAGAAACATAGAGATGAAAGGCTTTGCATGCCATTACCACTCCATTAGGGACTCCCAGGAACCTCTCCATCCCCACCCTCCACTATCCTTCTTCAATGGTGGAGTTTTCCTAAATCCTGACTCAAAGCAGCCACTCCACCCAGAAACTGGGGTGAGCCTCAGCTGAGGTGAGCAGGACCATGTACAGACTGGGCATGGAGCAGACAAAACCAGGTAGTTTTGCCCACTGTGGGGCTTACCTCAAAGATAAATTCTGGGTTTAGGATCAAATTTGGTGCCAACCCCTTGGTGAATTTAACAGCAGCAGTGGAACAGAAAGATCTTGTGTAAAAAAACCCAACAAGCAGGAATGCTGCTTAATTACATTTTATACAGGCCAGTAAATGCCTATGAAAAACAGATGTGTAAAGAATTATTTCTTTTTAACAACTTCAGTAAATTATTATAAACTGTACTCACAGCTGTTGATGAGAGAAAAACAGTGCTCAGTAATTGGCCCTGGACAGTGCCCAGATCACCCAAAATCCCTTTTCTTGTATTTTTGTTTGCAAATTGCATTTTATAGTAGTGGGAAGACATTCCACCAGGCAGAGAAAAATAATTATAATCTCTCCCAGGCAGTTAAAAGAACACGGTGCTGAGTCTTCTAACAGCCCCTGAGGGGCTCGCCCACAGACACACAGGCTGTCATGTCCCATTGCACATGCCCTGTGTTTGGGGAGATCCTCCCAGAGAGGTGCTGCTGTCAGGGCTCGAGCAGAGATGCAAATCAGCACTGCCAGGACCTTTCTGTAAGAACTGTCACTCTTAAAACAGGGGGTGTGATGGTATCTTGTTTCCAAAATTATTATAGTCTACTGCAGATTGGAGTCCTGATACATCCCCCTGCTTCCCAGTTCCAGGAATAAAAGTCTTGGTGTCTCTCTGCTTCACTTCTGCTTCGAGACTCAGCAGGTGGCACAGAAAGTGTGCCTGACTGCCTGTGAGTCTTCTCCACATGAGAAATGATGACTCTTTAGAAACAAGAATCAAATTAGACAGCAGCCTGTTTAAAGCCAGGGTGGAAGAGATCTCTCTTCTGAAGTCACATAAAGTCCTAACACATTTTATTGCATGTGGGTTATATTAAAAAAAAAGAGAAAAAGAGACCCCATGTCTGCCTCTGCTGCAAATCCAGCAAATCCAGCATGCAGCATTTAGGTGTCTGCCACAAGCACTGTGGAGCAGTTCTGTGCTCTGATCACAGAAATGGCAGTGGGCTGCCATTGTCCCTGTGCCAGCACTGGGGCGGGGGGGGGATGGCAGAGCTTTGCAGCTCTCTGGGGGTTTTACTGACAGCACAGACTGCAGCCTTTGCACTGCAGGGGCTGGGGGGCAGAATCCTTCGTGTCTGCTCCCCATGCCCAGCCCACAGAGCAACTGCAGCATGAGAAACACTGTACAGCCCCTCTGCATCTGGAGTCTGGGCTCCTCCTCACTGCCCAGCCATGGTACTTCACCTGTAAATGGATTTCCTAGGTTACAATATAAAGATGTGCCCAAAAGTCTGTATTCTATCACCATCTGCTGAAACCAGGTGGGGCAGTGATCTTTATCTCTGTGGGAGATATTCCCTGCTAATGGGCCATCTGTTAAAACCAGCTGGGGCAGTGTTCTTTATCTTTTCCACAACCCATCCTTCCTCCAGGAGATCTCTCCTGTTAATGGGCCATGGAGTCCCAGTGCATGGCTGATAAAATTCCATCATCCCATTGGGTCTCACTTAATGACTGACAAAATTACATCATCCCATTGGGAGATGCTCCACCCAGGGGGAGGAGCCAAGCATTCCCTACCTAGATAAAAACTGAGATCCAGAACATCAGAGCAGCCTTTACCTACTGGTTACCAGAGAGCAAAAGCTACCAGATCTTTCTACAGGATCTCTTCATCTGGACTGCTACCACCACCCTAACTACCAGGGTGTCAGGTTGTACTCTGACTCTGTCAGAGGTTTTTCTTTTGTACCATTGCATGTATTTTATTTTTCTCTTTTTTCCTATTAAATTATATTTCTGACTTGTTTTGCTTTCAAACCATTACAATGGAGCACCTTGCAGGTGTCAGCCCCTTTTGGGGCAGGTGTTCAGCACCAGGCACAGCGATGAAAGATGCAGGATCCATCCTCATTCCTTGTCTGGCTGCTCTGGACCGGGGTGTTCCACACCACTGATGGCTCCAACTGCACAGACTCACTCATGGAAAAGCCTGTGGTGGTGCTCC
Organism: Acridotheres tristis; assembly: GCA_037013685.1. Taxonomy (NCBI): domain Eukaryota; kingdom Metazoa; phylum Chordata; class Aves; order Passeriformes; family Sturnidae; genus Acridotheres; species Acridotheres tristis. The sequence continues at coordinate 6,005,531 of CM072900.1, forward strand.
ATGCCTGAGGGTACAAGCCTGAAGGGACCATGTCCAGTTGTGGGTCAGGGACAACCAATTCTATGGCCATGGCCACCCCATGCCACCAGCTCACCACCCATTGCCTCACTGAAGGTCTGTGACAGACTGAGTGTAACCTGGACTGAAAACATGGAAAATTCACGCTGGGAAGGTGGGAGGGCAGGCATTTGGCTTAATTTGAGGCTGGAGGAGGAAGGGTGTTAAGTGCTTTTTTTTTAATCATTTGCACTTTCTTTTTTCTCAATGAACAAATCCCTGATTAGATGTTTGTTTTGATTGGATTGATAATTTAAGTAAAAAGCCCCAAATTCAGGTTCTTTTGCCCATGACACCCTGGGGAAAGGGAATGATCTGTTAAGTCTTCATCAACTTCAAAGAACATGACTGCCAGGCTAGGACACAGTCTTCAGCAAATTTAAGTGCCAGACTCTACCAATTCTGTAAATAGTTTTTTTTTTTACCCCGAGGTTCACATTTCCTTATGTTCCTGTTTTGTCTTGTTGTTTGTTTCGGGTTTTTTTTTCAGAATAATGGCAAGGAGACAACTCCTCCCCCTTCTCCTTGGTACCTGTCAAGTCCTTGCTTTTGAATTTGGAAGTAAATGAGGACTTTTTTAACAATGTACTTTTTCTCATCTCATTCGCAGACTGAGTTCTACAGCAGTTTAACAGATGCTTTTCTACAAACATCGAATTAATTCAAAAGCCTGCAATTCAAATTCTCAAAACCTGTCCAAGTTGTAAACAGCTTAAAACAGATCTCACAATAGAAGAGCTGCTCAAAGTCAGGATGCTGGCTCCACATACAATTACAAAATTAAAATTCAAGTTCCTCTGTAGATGTTAAAGTTTCCCTGAATCCTAAAGCTTAAATAGTTCAGCTTTGGAGATGTTTGAAAATATTGAAAGTTTTCTGAAGCATTTGGCTCTGGATGCCGTTTTTTACTAGTAACAAAACTGAGACCAGCGGCTAAAATTTTTCAGAATTTAGTTGTCAACACCATCATTCAAAGTTAATTCATTTTCAAATGTAATTCAGAGAATTTTTCACTGGCAGGACAAGACCAGCAGTTTAGTTCAGGGTGCATGTACTAGAGATGTCTGGGGAAACAGCTGCTGAAAGAAGATATTTGCCATTAAACCTGGGGTTCAGCAGGAGTTATTCTGCACCTAATAGAGAGCAGACCTCCAGCACTGCAGTCTATTTGCACTGCCATTACCTGCCTCTATTTATCATAGCTCCACAGGCTGAAAATTCCTGAATCTGCATAGCTGCTACAGCCTTGGGGACAAATGGATTCAGATAGGGGCTGGGAGCTCATCTGGCCATGGAAAAACAATTAGCAGTAGGGCTTTGCTGGTATTGTTCTCTGTGGTCAGCAGAAGACCTTTCCCACAATGAGCTTGCAGCACACAGCTCCTTCAGGGAACAGCAGGAAGGGAATTTTTTCCGTCTGCCAGAAGGATCCTGCATGCTGTGGGTTGGGGAAGGTTGCACTTAAAGCAGGTGGTCTAATGAGGTGTAATGAGATGTATATGTGGCCCAAGGATACAGTGCAGCCCATGGGGATGTTCTGTGTTATTCTGTGTTAAATCCTTCCAGGAACCTGGAGCTTTCTCTGGGCTGCAAGGCCCAGCTGATGATCTTTGTTAAAGCATCAGAGATGTTTCTATTTCCTCCACTTTCCTGTGATGTAATCCTGGGCTGGCTGCTTCCTCCTGCTGTGCCCTTCACATCCCACTTCTCCTGCCTTTTCTACCTGACCACTCAGAGCAACTTTGGTGTCCACATGATGGAAAATGGAGAACACCTGCCAAAAGGGAAAAGCTCAGCCCATCCACATCTCTGCTCCTGGCAGAGCCTGACAAATTACTTTTGCAGGGAGATAAAATCTATGCACAGTTCCTGTCATTCCTCTCTGAAAAGCCCTTCACAGTTGTGAGCACCAAAAGAAATAAATTAAAAGGATCTTTTGCAGCTGTGGAGAACATTGGTCCTATTTTAATTCCTCTCCACTCATCCATCCACAGTACTAATGTCCATGTGGCTGGAGAGTCCAGTCTACCAGAGGAGCCTCCTTACCTAAAATGTTAGGTCTGAAGAGAACCCTGAATTATCTCCAGAAAGGTATAACCCTTGATGAATACAAACTGATTCCTAGAACATTGACATCTGGAGTATAGATACATTTTTCTGCACTCCTTTCAGAGTAAAGTCACTTAAATTTGGGGAGTGTACTGGTTTGAAAACAAAACCAGTGAGAGACTCCAAGTCAGTAATAGAATTTAATAGGGAAAAAAAAAAAAGAGGAAAAAAAATGCATGCAATAATACAAAAGAAAACCACTGACAGAGTCAGAATACAACCTGACACCCTGTCAATCAGGGTGTTGGTAGCAGTCCCATTAAATGGTGGCTGCATTCTCCTGGATGACAGATGTGGTTCAGGTGAAGCATTGCTCCTGTAGAAGGTGCAGTTTTCCTCCAAAGGTCCAGTGATGATGTGGAAAAAAGGTCCAACTTTCCTCTGGGATCCAGTGGAAAGAGGCTGCCTTGGTGTTCCAAACCTCAGTATTTATCTAGGTAGGAAAACTTGGCTCCTCCCCCTGGCTGGAGCATCTCCCAATGGGATGATGGAATTTTATCAGTCATACAATAGGACTTAATGGCCCATTAACAGAAGATATCTTCTGAAGGAAGGATGGGTTGTGGAAAGATAATGATGACTGTACCCTCTGATTTTTATCAGATGGCACATCAGCAGAGGATATCTCCCACAGAGATAAGGATCACCGCCCCTCACACATTTCAACAGATGGTGATAGAATACACATCTTTGCATGGTACCCCAGGACAGGGAGGTGTTTTGTAAAGGAGAAAATTAACAACATGATATCAGATAGCCATCACAGCATCTCCCATGTTTTTGAGGTCAATTTAGAAGCTTATTAAAAATGATAATAACAAAAAACTCAGAGCCAGGATTCTGTAGATCTCAGAATCTATGAAAACAAAGTAACACATTGCTCAGATGGCCAGTCAATATTGCTTAAACATTTACACTTACCACCAAAATACCCTTCTCTGCCTCTTGCTGGAGCTTAAGGGAGAGATATAAGATCTATAGAACTGACAGGAAAACAAGATTTTCAAGAGATTTCAACAGAGGTCTTTAGTCATGGCTATTCCTTTCTTTTTTCTAAATGCATGATTTTAGTTCATTTGTTCCATCTAAAATATTCCTCTTTGACTGACCTACCTTGGAATGCATTTTTTCATCCTGCACTAGTGTCTTACTCAAGAAATATTATTGCTCATGTGAGGAGGGGTTAACTGGGTAAGAAACCAAAGAGGCATCAGAAGCCCTCAGGTTCTTCTGTTCCCTTTGCACGAGCTGGCAGCTGCAAACAGCTGCTCAATCCTGATATCGTGTGCTGCTGAAAATGACTGGAGAAAAAACATTTCTCCATCACAAGAGGAAGAAATCTTGCAGTTGGCATTTTATTTTGTTGTGGTTTGGGACAAAATGGTTCTGTAAAAAAGAGCTGGTGGCACAGAAAGTGGAAAAGGAATTAGGTGTGGGAGAAGCAGAAAAGTTTCATTTATTGCAGCACATTTCAGCTTAGTACCATGATAATGAAAGTATACAGGAAGATAATTTTTGCATATATATGCTGTCCTCATAAAACCAAAACTTTTAGTTTGCTCTGACAGAATTTGTATGTCCACCCCAGCATTTATGATCCTTAACCAGGGTAAGGGGTTCAGGAATGGATGAGATGGTGGCAAGAATGTTTCCAGACCTGGCCAACTAAATGCAATTTAAATATTAGTAAAATTGATTCTGTGACCACAAATACAATGACAGTCTTGCTGTTCTGCACTATTTGTATTTACAGGGAATGGGGGACAGAAGGTTACATGCTCCCTCCAACCTCAGCACTGCAGCCCTGTGTGCTTGGTGCCTACATCTCCATAGGCACACACACATTGTGGTTTTTAATCTGTTTTACAGTGATGGCTGTTGTGATTTAGCCTAAGTCCTCCTTGTCACAGCAACTTAAACTGCCAGAGACAGCCAGTAGGGTCTGTCAGGATGGAAAAACAAAACATCAGGGTTTCAGTGTGAAACTGGGGCTCCCACTCCAGGCTGCAGGTTGGCAGGAGCTGGAGGTGCTCCCATTCTTTTAGGGAGCTTTTAGGTCACATAACAGCCACAACTACTTGGTGAGGCAATGGTCACTATATAAAAGCTGTATAAACACAATACCTTCCCAGCATCCCAATGAGATAGATTACATAAATTGACTCAAAAATTAAGTGTTTCACACTCTATCTTGTTGGCTCTGTCCTATTCTTCCTATGAGCAGTGCATGAATGAAAAAGGACCACAAAGAAAACCCCACAGTGCCTTGGGTGCCCCCCAAGACTGATATTTCACAGTTAATTCCTACCCACATTCTGACTTCATTTGAGCTGGGGCAGTGGGGCTGCCATCCTCATCTTCCATCTTTTGGACAGGGTGCTGCCATGCTGCTCTGCCTCCTCCCAGGTAAGAACCTTGAATTACATGGGATGTAAAATTAGTGGGATAGGTAACTGCAGGCTGAAGGGTTGTTCATCCCAGATATTCCCTCTCCCACCACGAGCAGAAGCCATGGGCTAGCAAGATGCACCAGGAGAAATCAGATCCCCAAAAGCCTCTCAGAGTGCAAACCTCTGGAGGAATGGAACTGCTCCATTGCCTCCTGACCCAGCTGCTGTGCTCTGCCTGGGGAAAGCACAGTTCCTAAGGGCTGCTGAGAGGTGGGGCATCAGTCACTTCCACCAGCTTCAGAGGACCTTCCCAGAAACAAATTCTGGTCATTTCTCCTTGTGGCAAGCCAAGGAGCCCACTGGGCATCCTTCCTCAGAAGCCTCATCCCTCTGTACCCAGCATGGTCATCCTGCTGCTCTCTGCATTCCTCACTTCCAATCTCCCTGGCTCCAGAGGTTGCTGCTGTTTGATGTGTTTTATCTCAGACGTGGCTTTGATGCATTTTAGAGCAAACAACTACAGGAGAGGCCAGAGGATGCTAAGATTGGGTAAACCCAAAGGAACTTGCCTGCATTTGATAACTGCTCAAACTATTTATTTTGGGTTCCAAAAAAACCCCAGATTGAGTTCAGAAACCTTTACCCTGTATTTTAAACCAGTAGTTTTTTCTTCCAAAGAGTCAATTTTTCCTTTTGTCATTGAGGAAATATGTTATCCTATCTAAAAGGAGGCTTGAAGGCTGATGCTAAAATCTGCTTTCTCTGTAAAATATAGACTCTTTTCTTTTCTTTTCTTTTCTTTTCTTTTCTTTTCTTTTCTTTTCTTTTCTTTTCTTTTCTTTTCTTTTTTTTTCTTTTCTTTTCTTTTCTTTTCTTTTCTTTTCTTTTCTTTTCTTTTCTTTTTTCTTTTCTTTTTTCTATATTAAGTCTTCCTGCTGAAACATTCTTCTTGGATTTTTCTACTCTCTCCAGTTATTTTCTTTCTTTTTTCTTCCCCATTCTCTTCTACATCCCTTCACACACACCAACCAATGTACAAACTCTGTAATAAGCATGAGCAGAATTCCACTCAAGGATGGTTGTCTGGGTGTGTGGTTACCTGAAAAAAAAAATCCCCTTTCTCCTAGCAAAATAGAGAAGTCATGTTATCATCACTATTAGGAAAAACATAAGATATGATCACTTTCACAAATCATAGCAGGAGGGTAAAAAAGGAGTCCAGTTTTTTTTTATGTGTTCTCAATTGAAATATTTACTTTTTAATGTAAGCACAGATTAATTGTAGCTGCTGGAGAGAGTTTAGAGCTCCTCTTTGCTACCTGCTTGGAGAGTTAGGTCAATATAATACAGTAAGGAGAAGAAAAAAGGGGAAAAAATAATTTATTTTAAAAAAACCAAAATTACTAACTTTTCATACTACAGAGAAATCCTCTTTTGGACCCCGGCCTTAGTGATTCACAGGCTCCAGCACATGTGAGGAGCCCTGTTTGGTATCACACCTACAGAAAACCTGACCTTTCTCTCCCCCCTGCTGCAAGGTGAGGAGCTGCTCCCTGCCAGCTGCAGAGCAAAGAACAGAAAACCCCTGAGATCACTGCAGGCAGCAGAGGCACAGAGCAGCTGATGTAGCCATAAATCCACAGCAGAATTGCAGCACCTTTTTTGCTGGTGGACGCCCTCTGTTCATCCCAGTGCTCCAGGTATGTTCCTGGCAGCTGCAGATGAGCAAGAAATCACCCAAACCTCCAGATTATCCATCTTCACTTGCTTAGGTGCACAAGGACATCTGAGCAAGTTAAGATGAATTACCTGAAGGTTTGAAGTGAAAGCATATTAGTTAAACTGCTCTAAACTCCCGTGAAGATGCTCTTATTTTCTGCCTCCTGTAATCAGTTTAAATGATATATTTTAAGAAGAATTGCTACTAATTAATGTGAAAATTATGTGACCTGGAAATCAAAGCCACTTCATGTTCTTGGATATGAAGACATTCATCTGAATTTAATTAATTTATTTTTTTTTAAGCTTTCATTTATTGCAATTTCAGTGTTGCTGCTTCAAAGCTGTATCTCTGAAGTGTGATGCATCCAAACAATTTCACAGTGCTCCTGCATTTTGGTTATTGGAATAAGTTTAAGAGAAGGGGGAATAATAAAGATTAGCAACACAGTCAAAGAAGGTACCTGTTGAAAGAAAATTTGGCACACCTGAATATAACAGACAAAGTGTCCAGAGAAATTATTAGACCAAATGTACTTATTTGGAACCATTGTGGGTTTTTTTGGATGAAGTGGGTTTATTCCACTGCTCATCTTCCATCTGGGGAGAGTTGATAATGCTGGTGCAAGGCGTGGTTGAAGGCTGCTGCTCTGCACATTTCTGCCTTCTCTCCCACTAAAAAGTCACAGTTGTGATCAGCAGGAGCAGTAATCACCCCATTCCTGGGCTGGAACATGATCCTTGTGAATGAGCTGTGGCACTCCTGGATATTCCACGTGTGGGAACACTTCAGCTCTGCCAGACCATGCACTGGAGACAACAGAAAATCCAACCCCAGGCTGCAGAGATATCATCTCCCAGAACAGAGTCAAGAACGTGTGGAGAGAGACACCAAAAGGAGAATGGCCCTCAGAGACTCCTGTTATCTTCTTGTATGTCCTCAGCAGTTTAAGAAGGTGCCAAATCTCTATCTTTCAGAATGTTTTGAAAATAAAACTGAGAGAATAATGGAAAACTTCAGGAACTGTTTGCTTGGGTATTTAAATGAGCTCAGTCCAGCTATATCCACCCTCTCATCTGTTAGCTCTCTGCAAACACTCTTACAATGAGTTTTACTGGCAGGGTTGTTTGTAGAGAGCTAATTTCAGAGTGGCATACATATTTGCAAATACCCACTTGTGAGTTTGCTTATGCATGTATCTGTCATAGAAATATTTGCATATTCATCCAAATAAAGAGATAGGAAAATACTCTGTGACTTGCCTGTCCAGCCAAAACTAATGAACCTGAGGCTCATTGTTAGTAAAGGATTTTAACATCGTATAGAAATCTGTGGTGAATAAAAATGATTATGATCAATTTCAAGCATATTAAATGTGCTGTTGGAGGCAGTGTGCAGGGAAGAGTCACTCAGTAGTTGGAGGCTGTCTGTCCCCTCCAGTCAAGTGCCTGGGGCACTGGGGATATTTGGGTGTGTGGTCAGTTATTCTGCAAGCAGCAAGGCTGAACACTGGACATGTTGTTGATTGTGGATTATTCCCCTAATGCTTCTCAAAAATGAATAATTTTAACAGACGTAAGAAGGGGAAGGGAGGGGGAGCAATGACTAATAATCTGAATGAAATGGATCGTCAATATTTATTTGCATGAGAGATTGGATATGGAAATCCGCCAGCATCTCTGGTGGTGCTTGTGCTGTGGCACTGCAAAAACCTATCCATAAACATCCTCATTTAGTGAGCATGAAGCATCCCTCATTCTGATTAATTGTGATGGGAAAGAGGGGCATGAAAGTCAATGACTGAACTCCCTTTCCACTCTGGATTCTCTCAGTGTCAAGTCTGGGCTGTGGGACCAAAATGAATAAAATGGTTTAATTGTTTTCACCTTGCTGATTTTTTTTTTTTTAATAACCAAGGAACTCAAAAGCATGAGAGAAATATGAGGAAGAGGGATATTACTTGATGTACTGCAGGACAAAAATGTGAGAAAATTTAATAACATTCTAATAGACTGAAAGGGATTACATAAATACATGAAAATTTAATATGTAAGTATCTGTTACATGCAACACTCTGGGTGCCAGAATAAGAAAGTTCGTGATCTTCAGAATTGCCAGAAGGAGGGAGAAGGGCAGAGTGAAGGCTCTCTCTTTACCCTTTTCTCAAGCTCTTTCTATCAGCTTGTCCTATTAGTCCTGGGGAAGTCGATGGCACAGCTAGAGGAGCCTCCTCTCTGCTCCCCGATTTGTAAATAAAGGATTTAAATACTGCCATTACACTAAGAGAATAGCACTATTCAATTGAATTATTTCCTTAGCCAACAAAACAATAATTAAGCTAATCTTTTCACCCAGAGAATCAGTGTTGAGGATACCTAAATACTTCTTTCTTTTGGCAAAATATGTTCCTGTTAGAAAATCCTATTTTAATGAAATTGTACATTTGTATGCACTTATGTTGACTTTTATCATATTTTCTAAGGGAAAAATAAAGAACTTTAGCACTTTGACATTGTCAAAATTTGATTTCATAAGACTATTTTGTTCTTTGGGAATTTGAAATGACATTTCAGTTTGTAAATACACTGTATATTATCAATCAGGAGATAATTATAACACTAAAGTTAAATTAAAATCCAAGAGACAGTTTAATTTTTGTTACTTTGATAGCCCTAAAGTCTTCAGTTCCCTAAGACTGTCAAAAGTCTGCTGAGATGATGCAATGTTCCTCAGAGATACACAACTTATTTCATGCCAATGATGCATGTCAGGTGCAAGACAAGGCAGGTTCACACACGTGTCAGTACCAAGTACCCAGGACAAAGAGCAGCAGCACCAGCTTGTGCCCCAGAATTTGGGCTTTGAAAGGCTGGAGGTGTTTCAGTGATCCGTGGGAGGATACCAGCATTTGATTCCAGACCTGCTGAGATGTGATTAAATCCTTATTCAGAGGAAGAGACTCTGGAGTCACTGGGGCTTTGTGAGACTTTTCTTCCCATCCTTTGCCCTGCTGCCTCTGAGACTTTCCCACTGATTTATTACCAGAGGAGCAGCCCCTGAGTCTCTGCAGACTGTGCTGCTTTCACAGCAATCAGTTCTGCAACATGCTGCGTCTGAAACTAAACTTCCTTGGATCACATGCATCTTCTGTACTGCATGAATTTTAGCTTGAAGGGGAGTTTATCCTAAGAAGAGAACGCTTGAAGTTTAACACTTAGTAAAATTCATGGTCTGGTTCTGCTCCACAAGGCGAGAGTCACTGCTCTGAGCTCTATTACTGCACTAGGCAAGAGTCACAGCTGAAGTATTTGTTCCTGCATCTATTCTTAAATAAATCTCCATGTTATGGCAGAGCAGAGAATGCCAGACAGTTAAAATCATTATTTTATCATTTGGCAAAAGCGCAAAGTTGAAAGGGAATGAATCCAAAATGATCTTATTTTAAAATCCAAATTAATTTTGCAAGTAATTTAGAGTCTTCATTTATTTAGTACTGATTCAGTACATATAGTGTGTACGTGTGTATGTAACAGCTAGAAATTGAAAAAGAACCAGCAATAACATGTTCCTTATAACCCACCCAAAATGTAAGGCTCTTAAACATTAGTACAATGTCCATTCTGATAGCCATGGTAACAATCTCAGCCTGAATGCTGATCCTAAGCAGCAGATCTGGGGGTATTCTATTGCAGAAAGCAGGATGAACTCAGGATGAACACAACGGACCCTTTCCTGTTCTCTGCCTGCTTATTTATCCTTAAATCACCTGACTTTTGTCTCCAAAGCTGAGATTTCAGACTAACCAGTGACCATTGCAAAACCCCTCTGGAGTTCACTGTGTGTGGGATCACACGTGTGTGTGCATGGGGAGAGAATTCACCAGACTCAGCAATCCTTAGTATTAACTATGTCTAATTGGAAACATTTCATCCATCTTTGATCTTAATAGCTTTTTGAAGGTAGCAGCCTGAATGCCTACCGTCAGAGCATGGGCTTTAGGTCCAGGATTGAGTAGGATAAATCTGTGTCTCAGCAGCCTTTGATTTTTAATGACTCTGACTTAATAGAAGCACCCCCATCCACCCACTTCCTTGCTCTTCTCTAGCCCAGTGTTCTCTTTGAATCCCAGCAACTTAAGAAGAATGAAAGCTGCAAAGAAGAGGGGATGGAGAATGTGTATTTTTAATTAAAAGTGTCCATAAGCATTAAAATCTTCATTAAAAAACTAAAAAGAAAAAAAAAAATCCTAGAGCTATAATTCTGACATCAGTGTACTAAGGGAAAGGCAAAATCTCAAATATTAAAATATTATCTTCCCATTTCCCTTTTTCTAATAATAGTCAAGTATACTGAAAGTCTACAGGGATGTCCATTTGCAAAAAAGAATTATGCAGCTTCCCAGTGGTAACTTATTATTTAGAAAATCTGGATTCAACTGCTCATCTGTTTTCTTAGACAATATTACAAGTAACTCAGCTGGGTTCATCACTGTGTTGGAGCTGATGGGATGTGCCTGATTGCAGCATCTTCCACGTGGGATTGGAAGTTTAGGTTCAGTTTACCCACCCGTAGAGAGTTTCTTTTTTCTTGCTGCAAGATACATCAGGAATGATTTGAAAAGCAAACACAAAACAGCAACAACAACCATAAAATCCCCCTGAAATCAGACACTTTGATCTAAGTGCCTAGACTGTTAAGAAGATAATCTCCTAGAACAAAGGGAACAAAAGAAATCTTTATGAAATGAAATGCTTGTTTTCCAGAAATGAGGAAGGGAGGGAAGGTTGATCTCAGCTTCTAGCAAGGACATCTTTACTCCTGGGGAGATGCTAATTGTCCTAAGGGCCTCTGTAACTCTTTACACCACCATGTGTGTGCTCACAAATTTCAGTTCAGTAGGTGACTCTTGGTAAACGTGTTCTCTACAGGGATCTCATGATTAAGGCAGGTTTCTAACATTTCATCCTTTCGGTGCCATTGCCATCAGCAGACTCTTGCTCCCTCAGGCCAAAAAATCCACCAATTTCTAAGCACAGTAAAATTCAGCTGTTAGTTTGTCTCACTGACCTGTCAATAGTTGTTACCATTTTTGATGGGCTGTGTAAGAATTAGCATTCCACATTATTATGCTGGAATTAAAAAGGAGAACCTTGTTTCGTGAATTTTTGGGGAGAAGACAGTCTCAGAATTTGTGGCTGGTGGTAAAGAAATGTCTTCTGAGAAATGGAAAAAATAAAATCTTTCTTCAGGGTAAGGAGACTTGATTATTTTGCCGAGTTTAATGTTATTTTACTGAGTTTAATACTATTTTACCCAAGCAGTGAAATGACAAATGAGGAATACATTGCTCCCATCTCTGCCCTCTCATTTCAAACTCCTTTCTTAGTCCTTCTGACAGGATTAAAGACTGGTGCTCTGAAAGAATGTTGGTTGTAGCACCTCCTAGAATTTGGTCTTTACTACCTAAAATGGACATTTGGGAGCCTGGAGCACAGGAATAGGAATGCATTTCACAAAACACACATAGATGCCTTAAACCGAGCTAAAAAGGGAAGTTGCTGATAGCAACAGGAAATATAATAGAAGCCAGTTTAATATATCACCTTTCAAATTCTGGATATCCCAAAGAGCTTTACAAAGTAATAAGTTAGGAAAGGGTAGCAGTGGCACAGCAACTCCATAAATAAATACTGTGGCTATTATTCAGTTTAGCAATAACTCAAGCTTTTTAGACATTAAGAGTTAGATTTAGCCTAGTTTTCCACCAGCTAACATCCAGGCCTGGGGTCTCTCAGGGAGAATTTCAAGGCTCAGAAGACAGATGCACTAAATAAAGAAATTGCAGAAAGAATATGATCCAAAGAGTTACTGGAGTTGGTGAAAAAATGAGTAGTCTCATATTTGAACCAACTCATGGTTTTGAGAAACAAATGAGATCTCTGAGGATAATTGGAACTGAAAGATTACATGTGCCTATGAACAGATGGCACCTTGTGGAAGCAGTTACCTCACTGCTCCTTAATGGACCCCTTATTTCAAGAGGTAATGGAGACACTATGCTAGCTTTCATCTCCATGAATAATAATTCTAAATTTAGTCTTGACTGTGTGAAGGCTTGTGGAGTTAATAAATTGCCTGTCAAATCTCCAGTGAGAGCGGGAGGCAGCCGGGAGGGAGCGAGGACTGGTGTGGGAATGGCCGTGCTGGTGGAGCCCACGTGTCAGGGCATGGAAACCTGGGGCTGCCTTTCTGTGCTGGGGCACTGACCAACAAACACTGCTGTGGCAGCTCTGGGCAGAAAAACACACCTTGGGTGTTGTCTTCATCAGGTTCCAGCTGCTCATGGCTCACCTGTCTGTGGTCAAATCCTTTGGCTTGTCTGAGTGTATCCAGCCATCCCAGGTAATGCCATGAAGCTGAGATGGCCTCACCAAAAGCTGCATCAGCCCTGCCTTTTATTGGGGTTGAGGGTGGTCCCCAACAATACTTTTTAGGGTTTGCAGTTATCAGGGCGAAAGTGGCAAAAATAAAAGAAGAGCGGTACAACGACCACGACTCAGCAACATAAAACATTTTAATAATAATGAAAGTAAATGTGGGACAAGGCCCAAAAATCCGAGTACAATAACCAAGGGGACAAGGTCTCCTCAGGAGCCAGTGGTCGAAGATAAAGAGAAAGGGAGGTCCAGGGTATAAATATTGGGCCAGAGAGGGGTGGAGTTGATGTAGGGTCCCATGGGCACAGGGGCAAGTGGTGCAGAGGTGGGGCAAGGGAAGGAAGGGTCCAGTGGGGTAGGTGGGGTGGAACATTGCACCAACTGAGGGCCAGTGGGAACACAAGGAAAGGAGAACATTCTAGGAACTGGGAGTGGTGCTAATTAACTGGGAAATGAGGGTTAGGAATATATATGAGGTATTAACATAGGCAATCCCATAACTCTTCGGAACTTCTTTTCTGGGGTCACCGCAACTTAAATGCTTCCCAAGGTTTAGGGGTGGGATATAATTCTTCTTTGTGATGGTTGCCTGACATGGAATACTGATCAGGTGGACTCCCACAACCTTTTTTCTTTTTTTCTTTGAACTGTGCTTAATGGGAGATGAAGTTTGTGCTGTCGTGACAATCTGCTTCCTGCAGTGTAAATTCTGTGTCCTGGAAGGGCTGGCTGCAGGCTGTGATCAGAGAACAAGAGCCATCTGTGGCTTGTCTGTCCAGCCTCCTCCTTCTCTGTGAGATCAGGGGTCTGTACACCCTTCCTGCTCTGCTCCAGGCTGAGGGAATCACCCCTGGGCTCCTCCAAGGCTGATCCATAACCTTGGTGCCATATGGTCTTAGCACAACAATGCCAAACACACAAAACACTGGAAGATTTTTCTCCATGAACAGAAGGAAGCTGCACACAAGGCCCTGTTAGAACTGAGCTTTAGGGACTAAAATCTAAATAAAGGATGAAGAACTTGAGGGATTTGTGCACCAAGGAGCTGTGTGTGAAGACAAGGCTGGTCCCAGAGCTCCATGTCTGTGACGGAGCCCTACAGGGAGCAGAGCCAGAGAAATCCTGTGGGCTCCCAGCAGGGATTTGGCAAGCTGAAGGTATTGATGGGGCTCCTGGAACATTTCACCAGTAAAAGCAACAGTGGTGGTTGCTGTGGTGCTGAATTGGAGAGCTGGGAGCGATGGCAGCTATCCTGGAGCAGTGGGAAGAGGAGAGGAGCAGAGGCAATGAGGAGGTGAAGGTGGCTGCCACTGGTTTTTTGTTACATCTAGGGATGAAAAATAACATGTACCTTAATCATTAGAGCCTCTGCATGCTGGCCCTTCAGCTCAACCCTGCCACAACACTGCAGTGTGCCTTTAAGGGGCTCATTTAGAAAGTTTGGGGATTTAAGAATAATTTAGAAATCCCAGGGTTTCCTGAGGCAGCAGAGGTCTCCCAGGGCCCCATCATTCATCTCCTTCCCCTAATTGGCTCTTGTGTCAGCTTAGCTTCCTCTGTTTTCCAAATCCCTTCTGCAATACCAAGATCACTGGCAAGGTAGGAGCATCACAGAAGGTGTGCTTGTCCCCTTAATTTGTGAAAAACTAAGTTGTCACTTCTCTGCAACACGATAAGGGAGCTAAGATGCAAGAGGTTAGAAAGGAATTGAGGGCATCCCCTGCCTTTTCCAGTCTGCTGCACTGAAGAGCTGGAATCCATTACCCAGCACACCTACAATATCTCACATTCCCACACAGATTAATTTTAGGTTGGTCGGCTCATTGCCTTTACACCTTGTGTGCAAGTGTAAAACTTGATCTACAGTGTTTGAATTTAAACAGTCTGTACTGCCAGTTTTTGCAGCAGTGCTGATAGGCACAGAGGATTGTCAACAAACAAGCACACTGCTTTTATTTCCAATCCAAACACAGCATCCTTCCTGGTTCCCTCCTCTTAACCCTTCAAGATGGTGGTTTCTTTTTGTTTATTTTTATGGCATGCTGCCAATATCGTGTGGAGATTTGATTTCTATTTCAGACTGCAACAGGGAATTCCTGAGATGCTGGAGAGAAGGATGAATTAAAAACCCAAAGGTGTAGGATGGAGTATATTGATTTGACTGGAGGTTGATTCTATTTGATGAAAAATCTGGAGGTTTTGTTTGGTTCCAGAGTAAATACCAAAGACATTTCGAATGTGAAAGCCAGACTGAATGGAGCTGGCGTGGGTAGGTTTGAGCTGAAGACATGGTCTGGTGCCCCATCTGGACAAAGGATGTGTCAACCCAGACAGCTCTAAATCAGTGATTACAGCTCCTGTAATTGCAGAGCTGAGCCTGAACCACGCTGCTCTTTGAATATAAACTGCTTTGGACCCAAGCTCTTCCCTTGGGGCAGGGGCTCACTGCAAGCAAGGGCAGCCCCAGGGAAGCAGGGCCAGCTGTCCCAAAGCTCAAAGGGGCACTGGAGTGTGCCAGCATTAAAAGCAGAGTGTGGCTGTGTCCTGGAAACTGGACATCTCTACAGATACTTTGTTTTTCACTGGATTACACATGAGGAATGCATTGCCTGGAGGCTTTCATCCAGTTTGTTTTTTCATCCTGAGTAAAAATCAGCTTAAAGTCCCAAAGAAGCATTCCAGCTAGGGAAAACAGGTCCTTGTCTCTGTGCACTGCACTTACTCTCCCAGGCTTCAGTACAGGGCATTAAAAAGCAAAGCAGAGTATCCAAGCCTCAATCCCTTCATGGTGAGGCAGGACATCAATGAAAAAAAGCAACTGTAATTTCTTTTTCCCCAGATGCATGGCAGATTGTGACTTTTGTCCTGTGGGTATTTCCTGACAGACTCATCAGTGAGCTGCCTGAAATGCACGTCTGAGCTGCCCTTGTGGGACCTGGAAGTCACCAGGTGGGAAGGTGTCCTGGCTCTAGGTGTTGCAAGATAAGGGACATACAGGTCTGTAGACACTGCTGTCACAGCAGTTTACTGCTGCAATAGCTAAATTAGTTTTCAACTAACTGGTCTGGGATTTAGTAGGAGAGAGCAATTAAGGCAGGAAGGAGTTTAGCAGTGTAAATGATCCCTCTCTACTGCTGCAACCTGGCATTACCCCTACTCAAGTTATTAAAAACACAGCAACCCCGAGGAGTCCCCCAGGCCTTCACAGACACCTGCAGTACATCTGTTCCTTACATTTAGGAATGTCTAGGATGGAAAGGACTCTGGATCCCAGCAGGACAAACTCACTGCTTTGCTTGCTCTGTGCAGAGGAGGGCAGTGGACTTGATTTCCTGAGCAAGTTTTCCATCATCTTTCCTTCCTCGCTCCTGCTGCTGTGTCTGCTAATGCCTGTGATCATTAGCCATGAAAATGGCACCCATTTGTCTCCTTCTCCACAGTGCCCAAAGTACATTTGGACTCCAGCCAACGGGAGCAGCAATTCCATGGACACGCAGCACTGCCTTAAGAGTGTATTCACGAGTGCACGTTAATGCAATTACAAGCCCAAATGAAGCTTGTTTCCCACTCACAAAGAGTTCCAGCCCTGCCGTCCTAAATCAGCCATCCAGTAATTTTTGATAAAACAAAGGGCTTCTTTAATAGGAAGATGCAGCTTTATTTCTTTTATTATTCTGTTCCTTCAATTGCATGTGTGATGCTAAATGTCTTCAAACAGCCATTTAGCCACCCACAGAGAGAAAGCAGGTTTACAGATTTCCTTGTTGTATAGTTTTGCATTGTGTGCTCCCCAGAGTGTTGCCATTTTGTTTGTTTTCCTGCTTGAAGAAATGGATGGATCGAATTTGCAAACTCAACAAAACTGAATAGAAGTTCATTCTCCCCCTGCCCCGCCCTGGTTTTACAGTCTGGTTTGGTGGAGATAAAAAAAAAAAAAATAAAAAAAAAAAATCAATGAGAATGAGAAGATACAGTGTACAGAGAAAAAATGCCAGAGGAGTCCTTTTATTGCAAGAGTAAACCTGGAAAGGAGGATGTATTTCTTGTGAGTGAAGGAAAATAAATGAGAATGACAAAAGCAATGAAATGTCTATGTAACATGACCCTAAGGAATGACTGAATAAGCTGAGATTTTTTTGAAGAAGAGATATAGAAGAGCATCACAACAGTACTTGTCCTTTCAAGAGTCAGGGAGCAGTCCTCTCCCAACATTCACACCAGGAACAGCTGGAATTGATGGGATAACACTGGAGCAAGGCAGGTTTAAGACAGAGCAGAGGAGAACAGGGGCTGCAGAGGTGAAGACAGCAATGACAGAAGCCTGGAGCCCACCCTGGGGAAGGCAGAGAGATCTGGACACAAGTTCACACATTTGCCAGGCATGGGAGCGATCTCTTGTTGGGCTGGGGGAAACTCCTGACATTATCCTCCTGCTTTGATCTCTTACTGCAATGATAAATTTTTAATCTCCTTGGGGGAAAGAAGCACCTGTGAGGCTGCCTGTTCTCCACAGATGCATCTACACCCTCCTTCACACACCTCTTCCCTTTCTGCCTGTGCCCTGACTTTCTGTCTCTGCCATTCATCATCCAGAGTTAAAAATTCAGGGGTTGGTTTGGATTATCTTATTACCATGGTGACCAGGATGACTCTCATGCCCATCTGCGCATGGCAGGATTCTGCAAACCTTTACTTCTTTAAAAGCCAGGAGAATGGTTCCGTTTTCCTCCTCACAACTCAGAGCCACCTCTGAGCTGCTGATGCTGCACCATGCAGTTATCCATTAAACACCAGGTTTTTAGGGAGAAGCAGAGAGTCAGGATCTGCATGGATAGGTTGTCCTGTATGGAAACATGTAACCCCAAATGGGGCTGAGGCAAGGAATTTTGTTAAAGTACAGCAAAAATAAAAATAAAAATAAAAATAAAAATAAAAATAAAAATAAAAATAAAAATAAAAATAAAAATAGAAATAAAAATAAAAATAAAAATTAAAAATAAAAATTAAAATTAAAATTAAAATTAAAATTAAAATTAAAATTAAAATTAAAATTAAAAAAAAAAAGAGTGACAGAAATATTAAAGAAAAATAATCCAGATTGGACTAAGATCTGGGAGATGGGTAGGACTTGGGAAACAGCCTCCAAGCACAGCTCAGAGCAAAGGCTTTAAGATCTGGCTTTCCTAATTTCATTTTTGTTAATGGAATCTCCCGTGTCCAAACGAAAGAATAATTTCTTTCTTTCTTACTTAAATATGCCTTGAGTCATTTCTGTGCATTTAAGTCTTAGTTAATCTTCCTTAACTCTTCTTGTCACTTCCTTTGAAGGGAAGATGAGTGTAATTAAAGGAACAATCAACTTTATTCTAGTCTTAAGAATATTTGTGGTAACTTGGAAAGGTTTGGTCATTATTGCAGACTAAAATCTAGTAGATTAAATGTTGCTGTATCTTAAGGACATGTCAGTCCACCACTTGGAATGCTTTCATTGTGCTCAAGTACAATGTTTGGACTGATTTCAAGGCTTTGTTATGATGAGGAATACTAGCATTTTAATTATAGCTGCATTCAGGAAAGATTTTCCACTTAATTCCTCCTATTTTTTTCACTCTTCCAGACCAAACCATGACAAATAGACACTTCCAAATGGTTTCACCTTGGATAACACTGGCTCCCTCTCCAAAGAATGAGGATGGCTGTTCTGGTGTGGACAGGGATGCTCATGGGACCATCCTCCTTTTCTGGGGTGACACCACCGAGATTTATGCTGCTTTTGCTCCAGGTAAATTCATCCAACCAGCTGCCTGGGGAGGTGATTCAGGAGGTGAGAGCAGCCCTCAAGTTTGCCATAATCCATCCCCAAACAGGGGAGCACAGCACAGCCCTGCATTGCCACGAGAGTTTGGATGCTGTGGGAGGTGCTGAGGGCTGCATCCTCATCCCCCCTCACATCAGAAAACTGTCAGATTTATGTTGGGGAGTTGAAATTGTGGCTTGTCCAGTGTGCTCTGGAAGGCTGCTGGCTCTGCTGCAGTGTCTGCAATGTCATTGTGCCATGCAGACCCCAAGTGGCAAAAGTGTATGTTCATGGACAAGTAGGTGCCAGACTAAGCAAAATGTTTCAATTGATGAAGCTGGAAAAAGAAAACTTCATTTTTCCAACAGCAGCTTGTTTCACCCAGCTCCAGAGAGAGAAACAAGGCAGTGTTGGGAAAAAAGTCATGGAGATCAGTGCAAAAGGCACAGATGAAAACTGCTGTTCCTGACTATCTGATGGGGAATTTGCTTCCATAAAGTGCCTTCAAAGCCTGGGAAGTGCCTGTAGATGCATTCCCAGGTCCCTGTTGTCCTGCTCATGGAGGAAGTGGGGAATAAATCCCCAGCTCCTCAGGGATGCTCTTTCCTTACTTGTGGGCTCATTTCTGCCTCTATCACCTGGTAACATTTGTCATTTCCAGCTTTAGCCAAGCAAATTTCAATCCTTTCTTGTTTACTTTTGATTGCTTTGTCTTTAATGTAGCATACAAGGATTTTATGTGCTTCTGTTTCATCAATGTAATTCTTTTGTTGCTATGGCAATCAGCTTCAATTTTCTTTCGTTCTGGCAATTGTATTTTTATAGTCTCCTGCTCTCAAAGAGATAAGCTGCCTTGTATATCACAGAGACACTAAGTATTTTCTCTATATAGACACAGCCAACCTTTGCTTTAAGACTCTGTTGCTGTTATTTGCGAGAGTAGTTTACTCCTGCTGATGATGACATTTTTATTCCTTTCGGTGGGGTCTGTTTCAGATAGGAGGTTTGCTCAAATTTACTCATCTGTTCTACTACTCAGGACGTGCAGTGGTGTAAGAAATGCACTCCTGCAGGCACTTGGAGTCTATGGAAAGAACACATTCAAGCCCTGGACCTGACAAAAGAGATAAGGACAGTGGTTTCAGCAGATCAATAATCACCATAAATTAGAGCTGATTCATTTAATATGTTGAGAATAACATCAGGGGGAAAAAAAAGTCTTGGGGAAAATAATTCTTCAAATTTACCAATATATCAGAAAGCTGAATTTTCAAAAATGTCATAGAAAAATATTTATGGGCACTCCATCACTTTTGGTCACAGAAAGAAACACTGCCCCAGGGGTTCCAGGCTGTGCCTTGCCATGGATAACAGGGAGTGATGACAGGGGTGCTGCTGGACAAACCCTGCCATGGGAGGAAGACAGCAGCAAGGCCAGACAAGTCCAGCACCATTGGAGGTCCCAGTCTCCTCCAAGTCAATAGATAACCTGCTGTTGTTAACTCTGGCTGTCTGAGAAAACATCCACCTTGAAATAATACATGAATTTTCTGAAGTTAAATAGGTAAAGCAAAAGCTGTGCACACGTGCAAAGCAAAACAAGGAATCCATTCACCTCTTCCCTTGGCAAGGCAGTTGTCCAGCATTCCCAGGAAAGCTGGGCTCCATCACGTAGCACTGTAACATGGGAAGACAAAAGCCATCACTCTGAATGTCCTCTCTTTTCTACTTTTTTCGCCCAGCTCTATATGCTGAGCATGACCCCACATGGCCTGGGCTATGCCTTGGGTCAGCTGGGGTCAGCTGTCCTGGCTGTGTCCCCTCCCAGCTCCTTGTGCACCCCCAGCCTCCTGAACCCTGGGCTGAGGAGCAGGAAAGGTCTTGGCTCTGTGTAAGCCCTGGCAGTCATGGAAACATCCCTGAATTATCAGCACTGCTTCCAGCACAAATCCAGAACACAGCCCCACACCAGCTGCTATGAACAAAATCCACTCCAACCCAACCAAAACCAGCATGTGTCATATAAATATATGTGTACCAAGACCCACTTCCTGTCCTAGGGAGAAAGTGGGAGAATCCAAGCACAGAGAAATTAAAAGGTACAATAAGGTCACACAGGGAAAACGTTGCAGGGGTAGAAATTAAATTGAGATCTCCCATGTCCCAGCCATCCCAAGTCAAATATAAAAATGGCTAATCAGCACATTTTTTTGCAACCTGCTGATGCATTTGAAAATCTGTGCCTATTTTTTTCTCCCCTCAGAACGTTTGTGCCATTCATTGTTAAGCTCTGGAAACACTCCATACTAAAGTTATCAAGTCTGTCATCTCTTCAGCACAGTAAAACCAGCCTCCTCACTATCCTCTCTCCCAGGCAGAGGGTGGAAAAGGAGACAGAATTAACAAGGACTCATTCTGCCAACATGCCGAGATTTGTGCTGCATTTGTTTGGCCGTATGGCTTTGTGATCATCCCTAATGAACATTGGGTAGCTCTGAAGTGGGATGCTGTACAAAGGACCAGAACTTGAGGAACCCCATCCCCTTCTCCCTGCAGCTCCCCTGGGGCACAGGGAGATCCTTCCCTGCTGACAGCCGTGACTCCCACACCCTCCAAACCACTGCAGATTTCCTGGCATGACAAAGTGCATCTGACATCGATGCTGGCTGGATTGGTCCCACTCCCAGCAATTCAGAGTGACAGGGGTTTATTATTTGATAAGCCACGGTCATAATAAGCCAGAAGATGGCTGTTTATTGGAATGAAATCCATTATAAATGACACGGAAGCATTTTCTTCCCCCAACAAAACAAACTTGCAGCCCAGATGCAGGGAATAAATCCTGCTGTCCCTGGGGAGGAGATTTGCCTCGAACAATCAGGCTCCCCAGGATCACCAGTCAGAAGCAGTTAATGTTTGGGCAGCACTGCTGTGTGTGCCTGCACCAGAAGAATATTCCACATTGCTTTGGAAGAGAAGGGGCTGCACCAGATGGCAAATAATTAGAAGTGGAGCACTGAGAAGCTGATTGAAGATCTAAGTGAATAGTATTTCACAGGTTTGGCAGATTTTTTTTTTAAACTACATTTTTGTGCTTTGTGAAGTAGCTGCATTCTTCAGCACCCAGGGACAGTGGAGGTGTTGGCCACTTTCTCAGGCAGTACCTGAAATAGCTGACATTGGTTAAAAAACAAGGAGATCTGGACACTTTCAGACTCTGAGTTTCACCCCTCTCTATGACAGGGACCTGAATCCCACACTTGTAGATCCCAAATGGATTTATGCAGCTACTAATGTGTTCCAAAACCAGGAATATACTTTCCATGCTGAGAATACAAAAGTGTTCAGGGTCCCATTGCTGATGGTCCCACATGCTAGAATTATTTAGAGTAGTCTCTGTTAGACTGTTCTTGCTCTAGAGTTCTGGCTTAGGTACCTGCAATATTTAAAGAAGTTCTTTGTGCATAAACTGGGGCACAATTTAGATTCCAAGAGATTTGCATATTTCTGGATACTGGACAGCTCAGGAATGCATCCCAAGTGGAAATGGAGAATCATCCATGAACACATGAAATGTGAGGACACAACTGGAGTTATTGGGAAAGGCTGCTTTTCTTTCTTTTCAGGAAACTCAAAGCCATCACTATCCACTGCTAATTTTCTTCACACAGAATTGAGCAAATGAGTGACCATCATTTCAGTGATGTCCTTTCATTTTAGTGATTCAATCACAAGTGGTTGAGCTTCCATCTGTTCAAGTGAAATAATGACAGAATACTAAGACACAAACTTACTTCCTACTCCTCCCCCAAAAAATTATTCCTATAAGTGGCTCAGTGCTTCAGAAAAGGGAACATTTCATGAGTATTTATTTTCTGCTTAATATAAATTCATGAAAAAAATTGGGAAGATTGGAAAGGTTCATTAACTGCTACATCATGACTGTTGTGGGATGAAATATTATCTCATTGCCCTGAAAATTCAGGTAAATCTTATTGCTCACTGGATAATGATTGTGCCTTAGTTCAACCTAGCACCAGCTTCTGAACTTGGTAGGAACTTTAATTGCTGGTTTTGAGTCTTGTTTGAAAGATTGTCTTGTTCTCCTTTTCTTCATTGTTCCTGTCACAAATAGCAATTGTCAGGTTTGGAACTAATTGTTCCAAACAATTAGTTTCTCCTGACAGAGAAACAAAGTTAGCGATTAAGAAGAAAATCTCTGTGAAACTTTTAGTGGAGAAACAAAGTTACGGATGAAGGAAAAAATCCTTGTGAAACTTCTGGTGGAAAAATAATTTTCAAAATCTCTTGATATCTCCCATTCCAAGATTTCATGCACACTTTCCATTGTGTTGAAAAAGTGAAGGACAAATTTGAAGTTTCACTCACTCCTGTGCAATTATATTACTCAGGCTTTGGTTCCAAGAACACACATCATTATTTCTCTTTTATGATTTATTGCCAGGCACTTTGCTTGGTTTTGGTTTTGGTTTTGTTTTTTCTTAGGGTGGTTTAGGAGACTTTTGTAGAGATAATTACTCAATGTCAAGTTAAGCTTTCATGAAATCACATTTGTAATATTTTAAGCTCGGTTTTGTCTTCCCAGTTATTGTACTACATTGATCCGCACAAGCCGAGCACAGAGCTTTAGTATTTTTATCTCTCAATTCCCTGTAGAAAAACCTCACATTTTAAAACCATTTCCTCTGGCCTCGGGGAAGTAATGGATTTATAATAGTCTGAGCACAAATGCACACCGTCATTTAATAAGTGTATAAGCACAGCTCAGGCAGGCTGGGGGTGGTGAAGGTACATCCTGACACGGAGCTACCTGCAATAGCAAAAGGGGAAACAACAGACAGCTCATGCAGCAAGCACCAGCCTTTCCTCTGACCACAAATTGTTGTCAGAGGATCCTGATCTGTTCTGCAGCTCCTTGCTGCGTGAAACTGTTCCCATCCTCATCTTTAAAGCAAAACAACTGTTACCCACAGAACTCCACACGGACCATAAGCACAACTCAAGAAGCCCCAGGGCTGTGAACTGGCACAGACACAGGGATTTGGGGTCCATGCCATACCCAAAATCTATGTCAGGGCCAGCATCTTACTGAGCTCCAGCCTAGAAGAGGGTCACTGTCGTGCAACTGCTCCAGCCCCAAGGCACAAATATCTCAATAATCAGCAAGGGAGCCACTGGAAATCACAATCAGATCCAGACCATTCAAGCACAACAAACCCCTTGTCCTGCAAGAGTTTCAGGGGTAAAGTGCAGAAGTTATGTCTCAATAAGGATGGATAGTCAAAAAGTCCCATGGAAAATTTTAAAAACTTGAGTTTTTAGTTCAAAAATTATCGTTTTCTTTGCTATGTTTTCCAGCTCCGTTTGCTTTCCTCAATCCATGTTTTAACTCTGTCCAAGTAGAATAGGCATGTTTCCAAATGGAGTGTTTCTTTATTCAAATTTTTTCTTTATTCAAATTTCCTTGGAGCAAAGGAATTGTGCGACTCTTTCTGGACAAGAAATGTGTCTCCTTCACCAGTATCAGTTCCTCTTCATGCTGTGGTTTGAGATCCAACTGAAATACATTAAGACCAATAGCACTAAACTTCAAGGATTATCTCTCAGTTGGCAGTGAAGCGTTTTGTTCCTTGGTTAATTCATTCGTAACATCAGTATGTCTGAAACAAGAACAGAGAGAAGCATAATTATTTATGGCAATATTTGCTTGAAGTGAGAGTCATTTGTGCTACGCAGATTCTTTTTCTCCCTCCTTTTCAGTAGAATTTGCATTGCAGTAGAAGGAAGAAAGAAGGAAGAAAGTGAAAGAGAGAAGAAAGGCCTTTTTCTTATATATACTGATTGAAGTATTTTCCTGAGAAAAATAGTCAAAAATGCTTTTAAGTAGTTCTTGAAAGAGCAGCAGCTGTATCAGATATCCTATCTCTTAGAAATGACAGGAGTTTTTGCTGTAGTTGTTTTTTTTTCCTGTTTCCTACTGAATTGGAGTTTTCCTGTAATTGCTTTATCCATTCAGTCTTCATCACTGCCAAGGTTTATATTAAAAATTAGGAAAGGAAATGCTTCTCTGCTCCCTCAGGATTTGATGGAAACTTTGTTTTTAAACCAAACACACTCAGCAAAAAGCTTTACACTGCTTTCTAGTTTCATCA
Organism: Acridotheres tristis; assembly: GCA_037013685.1. Classification (NCBI taxonomy): domain Eukaryota; kingdom Metazoa; phylum Chordata; class Aves; order Passeriformes; family Sturnidae; genus Acridotheres; species Acridotheres tristis. The sequence continues at coordinate 6,030,214 of CM072900.1, forward strand.
TTAAAAGCTTTGTGATTCTTCCACTGTAAACTGATTTTTGCCCAGATGCAGCATTTCCTCCCCGATGATGCACTGACACTACAGCACCTGCTCAGAGCAGGGAAACAATGACATCTCCCTGTGTGGGTGAGGATAACAGGGGGATAATTTGTAAATCAAAGAGATGGAATGACAGAGGATCAGCCACAGGGGAAGTCCAGTGGTTACAAACATCCATCCTGGCTTGCTTTCTTGGGTTCATCACCTGCCTTGGAAAGAAGGAAAATGAACTCTAGCCTCTCACCCCTATCAATCAAAAATATATCTATTTCCATGTATATAAAAGTCTGAACACAGAAGGTAAGGAATATGTTGCTGATATGACATTTCCAAGCACACCCCCAGTGCTGAAATCCATCCCTGCATCTCTGCCTGAGTGGCTGGACCCTGTGGGGGCAGCTGAATTTGGGCGGTACATCATGGGAGAGCTTTGTTCTGCTGAAAGTGGGACTCCTGCAGCCTCTGTCTGGTCTCTGGGTTTGGAAGGAGCTTTAGGACTTGGGCACACTACAAAATATCCCCTAGCACCCAATCCTTTCATCTTGCTCCACATTCATTGAGAGCCGGAAAGAAAAGATGGAGATTTTGGCATGGCAGCCAAAGGAAAGAGCATTCCACACAGCCAGAAGGGGGGATGTGGTCTGTGCTGGTGCTGTGCTTCCTCATTTCTTAGCACTTATTTGCAGCTCCCTGGTATCCAGTAATTATTGTCCTGGAACATTTCCAAAGGCACTTTTCTGTGTGTGAAGCTCAGCTAGACACATTCTGCATGGCACGGTCCCCTGGCTGGATGAATATCACCAGTCGCATCAGGTCTCTGGCAGAAACTCTGAATTCTTGTTTCTACAAATCCTCTGAAACTTTGGCTTCAGTTTTGCCACTGAACTTTACTGTAGAGCAGCTCATTTGTAAGAATATCGAAGAAAATTTATTCAGAAAAAAAATTTCACCTATTCCCTGATTTCCAAAATCTCTTAAGCATTAGCTTAGCATTTCCAGGAGGATTCAAATGTATCTTCAGTGTTGCCCTGTGTAAGAACATCCTGTATCAAAAACTGGTTCTTGAAACCTTTATGGTTACATTTCTTCAGCTTTTATTATTCATAATTGTAAATCAAGAAAAAAGGTAGAAGGGAGAGGGACCACTGAGACATGGAATTTTCTAGCGAAAATATAAATAAATTATATCATCCTGTACAATTAAAAATGTTATTGCTAAATAATAAATAAATACTAAATAATACATTTATTTTTTTTTTTTCTAAAGGTTAACAGCTGATTTCTGTAGGGAAGCCATGAATTAAACATCATGCAAAACAATTAAACTCTGGGAAATAGGATTTCTGATAGAGTGGTCAACAATTAAAAATGAATGTGGTACTGTGCTCCAGGGAAAAGCAGTAAGATGCCATGCTTTCATGCTATGGGGAACAAACGTTCTGTGTGACTCCAGATGGAAAGTTCTGTGAAACACAAAGCAAATTCGCCGTGAGTGGCAGAGACTTCATCTGAGACGCTGCCACACAAAAGGCACAGGCAGCAGCCAATGTTTCTGGAGCAGGGACACCACTGGGAGACACTCACTCCTCCCAGCAGCAACCTTCCAAATTCCCTACCTGCACTTGCAAACACAGCTCTCAACAGCGTGGGCACCTTCGTGAGCAAATCCCGACTCGGCTCCACCAACTGTGATGGGTTTGTCTGGAAATTGCTTGCTGGAAGCCCAACCAAAACACAGCCTCCCTTCATGGACAAAGTCAACAGCTGGAAGACTGCAGCAAGCAGCAGGCTGTTCAGCTGAACACTGAGTTAATGTGGTTTTGTACAGCTCTCCCTGAGCAATGCATCTTAAGCACAGCACTGTGAGCTGCTCTCATGGTCTCACAGCTTCTGAAGCTCATTTCCATGCAGCAATCTCCTCCCATTTTTACTCTGTCCTATACTTCCCTAGAAAGACGTGCTGGGCACCACACATATCAAAACAAACAGAATAAAGGTATTTAAGCCAAAACCAAATATCCTCTGACCTGATCTGATCTGATCATTAACACTTTCACAACTTCATTTCTGCTGGATCCACCCTGGAGAGGCGTTCTGTTCATAAGCTGAGTGCCAACATCTCACCTGAATGTGTTGTCCTCTGCCTCCACCTGAGCTGCAGGAAGAGCCAGCAGCAGTATTGGTTTCCTCCCCATATCCATTGCTTGAGGAATTGCCTGAATTGTTTACCATGCCAATGTGCATTTGAACAGATGGTAAATATCTCCATCCCTGCCAACAAAAGTCAAGAAATGCCACTAAAATCCATTTAGAATGGAAAAAAAAAAAGGAAAAAAAAAATTGAGAATATACTCAGGTCTGTTGCAGGTAAAATCTGTCAGCTAATGGGTAGTTTCAAAGTGCTTATACTGAATGGTTCATTAGAAAACTTATCTCTGCTTCGGGTGCTGATAGGAAGAACCCCAAAAGGGCACATTTTGTCACTGATAAACAGGTTGAAATTATAACCTGAAAGGAATTTGATGTATTGTAGAAGTTGAAAGAAGTTGCAAGTTGAAAAGTTGAAAGAAATGCTGCATTTTCTATCTGTTTTATATCAGCAATGCAGGCTATTATGGAAATTATTTTAGACTTGGCAGAGTTTTCCAGAGAGAAGCAATCAAGATATAAAACCTCACGATGGTTTGGTTCACACAGCCATTTCTTTCAGCTCAGGCAACCTCATTTCTTTTCCCTCTCTACTCTATAGGGCTTCATGGTTATCAAATACAAACCAGTGACTGAAAAATGGGTCATAGCTTTGCAACACATCCATTGGAGATGCCAAGAAACTTTTCCAAGATCTTTCACACATCCATTGCTTGTGCCTTGATTACAGTCACAGATCTGTGCAGAGCTGGCACCCCCAAGACATTAAACTTTCATATGAGATAGTGTGAACAGTATATCAAACACACTTGTTCTCTATAGGATAATCTGAAACACTTTAGCTCTCATCTCCCCTCAGCCCTTGCTGCTGCATTGTTTCCACCTTGCTGGTTGTAAAATGGCTGTTTTATTTTATTCTGTCATGTTATTTCCCAAGACAGCAATACAGGGTTGGCATAAGCAGCCTCACATCAGTGACCAGCTCTTGCCTGTGGTGTTGTGACAACAGAACCCAAAAGAACATCACTTCTTCAGCTGCTTCCTGGCTTCGTGTCCCAAGGATGTGATGGCACCTGGAGCCATAGACCAGCCCTAGCCAGAAAGATACTGATTCCCTCTCTGTTCTCTTTTCAGTTATCATGCAGAGATTCCAAAGTAGATTTTAAAGATTGACCCTAAAAAGTGAAATCTTTTGTTTTGGGGTGAATAGGGGGCATTATATTCCCTGATGTTGTCAATGTGAAAGATGAATAAAACACTGAAAATCCTCCAAGAGCTGAACTTGAACCCATTTCAGTTGTGGATAAGACAAAACAACACTGAAATTAAATTATTCAACTAATTTATCCTCTTTTATTTTGTTTGAGTTTTTCTTTTCTTGTTTTTTTTTTCAACAGTCAAGGGAGCCTTGCTCACACAGTTGGAGTCTAATCCTTTTCATCAGGGTATTGATTGCTGATATTGATATATAGATATCGTTTATGTGTACAGGTTTATGCAATGTGGGGCTGAAGAACTTATTTGCAAAAGACAGATGAGACAAAATCAAAGACTGTGAACAGACCTGCTCCCATGAAATGATGAATTGTGTCCCTCTAATGCTGTTAAGGTTTAGACCATGAGTTTAAGCTACAGAGTACAAGTTTGATAGGGCCAGTCTGAAATCAAGGAGTTCAAGCAGTACTTCTATCTTCATTGAAGAGCTGATGTATTTCACTATATCATGCAACAGTGAAAACAGCACTTGAGATCCCATATTTTGTGTCAGTGAATAATTTGCCTCAAGGTAGATACAATGTGGAAAGAGCTCTTGTATGTTCTTATCCTTGGATAAACACCAAGCCACCTTTTTATCGACCCAATTCTTCTAAAAAGGTTCAGACAGGTTCTAAATCCTTATTCCAACCTTCAATATTCCACTTACCAGCACAGGCAATATTTCTCAACTCATTATATTAAACAACAGACACTCATCACTCCATTGGAAGAATGCTTGAGTGGATTTTGAGCCTGGACTGGTAGATTTTCATTCCAATTTCTAGGACCAGATTTATGGTCTTGACAGGGAGTGGGTGTAACATTTTTGTCTAGTCATTCATATCCTGTTTTCTCCTGAGTTGAATCTAGCAGCTTATGTACTCATCCTGTGACTAACTGTGAGAGCTTGGCCAAAATTTCCCTCCATTGTCCAATTCTTATTTCAGACCTCTCTACTGTACAGTGTAGGTACACACCTGTTACTACATCAACCATAACTAAGGTCTGGGGCAGGGTCTAGGGTCATTTGTATTTTCAATTCAAGATCCAGCAGGATATGGAAAATCATCTTCCCATGAGTCAGAACTTGGGCCCAGACTACTCTGTAGTCAAGTGAAGCTGCCTGGAAGTGGCTTTGCACAGCCCACTCCCAAAGCTGTCTCTTTAACAAGCTGAACCAGACCAATCCACCTCCAGAACAACGTCCTTTCCAGTTTTCTTTCAAAACAGGAAGTAATTCTGTAATTTAAATGAGATCAGAAAACTGCTGTCATGGTACCATGGAAACTTCTGGTGGAACTGTCTGCTCTGAAATGTGCAGACTACACCAGGAGCCTCTGCTGCACCAAGGGCTGCAATGTCTTTTAGATGGGGTAAGAGGGGTGGGTGGGTGTGGAGTTCAAGGACATCAGTAAACCTTGCAAAAATCCAAAAGATAGGCAACACAGTCACCTAACACTTGGTGGGAAGTGGAGTGCATGTGGTGTTCATGTTTATTTCCCCCAACATAGATTTAGAGTCATATCAAACCAGTTCAGCAGACAAGACTCCTCTCAGCACCTTTCAGCAGACAAGCTGTGCTTGCCCTCTGGCTCTTCTGGACACTTCCCAGTGCTCCTTTCAGAGCCATTTCCAAGCACAGCTAGAAAGCCCTTCCTTACACAGCAGGATTGGGATGGAACAAAAAGATTCCTCAACTGTTCTTTTGCAGTCAAAGTCTCTGAGGAGCACAACGTGATTATAATGTTTAAACCTTCCAGAGAATGACAAAAATCCACAGCCTTTTCAACCCTTTCATCCCAGCACAAACACTGGTGCTCCAAGTCACTGAAATTCTAATGCTGACAGCTACCAATGAGGCCAAAAACTTTCTCTTGGCCAATTTTGTTCTCAGCTGACATGACCCAAAAACATTTCAGGTGTTAATTGTGCAGTGCTCAAATTGAGCAGCTCAAAACAAACACAGCTTCTGTGTGAAAGAAATGTATTCATTTAATAGAGTGTTATATCATACTTGCTGAAATGCCCTTCAATTAATTCAATCAATTGACTTATGATAGTTTTGGCAATTGGAATCCTGTTGGAGTTAGTAAGTCAGGAGTGTCTCTGAATTTTTCAGAGAGAAATCAAAGTTCAGGGATTGAATGAATTGAAGTATGTTAAGCTACTCACACATAAAGTAGAGGCATAAGTTTAAATTTTAGTATAAGCAAGTATGTAAGTAAGTAATTAGAATGGGTTTTAAGTGTTTTTGGTAAGTAAAAGGTCTTCGACACTAGTGTAAAAGTTCGAGTTCTAGTAAAAGTTGAAAAACATAGTTTTAGATACTAAGGGTTCCATGGAGGCTTTAAGAACATAGTTTTAGACATAATAAAGCTATAGTAAAAATATTGCTTATATTTTTTAAATAGAACAAGATAGACTATATACATAGTTTGGATGTAGCCTGGCGTGCTAAGAAACTAGAATTCTAATAGGTTAAGAAGTAGTGGTCTGAGTTTGTGTCTTAGTTTGTTGAAAAGTTTCTATATAAAAATGTGCATTGGGGAGAGCTGGTGTTTTTTCCTATTGCTTTTTGCCATTGTTTTTTACTATTGCTTTTTGTTATTGGTTTTTGTTATTGCTTTTTGCCATTGCTTTTACCGTTTACTTTTTACCATTTGCTTTTGCTTTGTTTTTGGCTCTATTTGGGACTTTATACCAAAACTTAACATAGACTTTAGTGCATATAACTTCTGCTTTGAAACTAATGTGCTTTTGCAATAAACAACTTTATAGCAACTATTAACTGCTTAGCTCATTAAAAAAAAAAAAACAACTTAAAGTTAGGTGCCTGAACTCACAGAATCCCATATACATTCCAGATCAATAACATATATAAGGATGTTTTGGAGAACATTGTTGCCCTTGGTGTAGAGGTAGCAACATTACTCTTTGAATTTGATCCACTCTTGCACTATTGCAATAGGAAACAACATATTCCATATGGCAGCAAGGGTTTAAATGTGGAGATTTGGAGTAATCAGATAGATCTGCTTTGCTAAAAGCAAAGAGTGAAACAGAATAACTTTTCACTGGCCACCTACATACACACACACCACAACTGTTACATCTCCCCCTTCCTCATTTATCCCCATAAACACTTCAGGCACCTCAAATGTTCAACCTGCACAGCAGTTTGAGAGCATTTCAACCCACTACTCCAGTTAATGTCCATAGCACTAATGGAACAAGCCTAATTCTCTCAGGATAAAAATCTGGTGCCCAAGTCTGTGCTTTCAAAGGCACAATGCTGATTTTAGCTCTAAATTTCATAATTACACAGCTTCACACCAATTTCTAGCCATTTGCTAAGCATGGTTGAGTTTATCATACTCAGTTACCTCCCCTGTTGCTGGGGTGCCTTTACAATCAAAAGACAGGAACCTCTTATTTGAAACTCTTTTCTTCCCAATAGTTTAAAAAAGACCATAGGTGACTCCTTCCTGAACTCAGCTAACTAAACATCTTCATATTCTATTTTCTCCTGCCTGGAAAATAAACAAATATCTATTTATTTTACTTAGATAAATAAGTTCATATATAAGCTAATACAAATATTTCACTGGATATGAATGTTGTATGAACCTATTTACCATTCTTTTGGTCTCTACTGTATATGAGAGAGGGAGCTTTGAGAATAAATTCAAGATTAATAGAAAACATTTTGAAAAGAGGTTGAGTGAGAAAGAGTTATTTTCTCCCATGTTCAACAGTTCTTAGCCTCTGTACAAAGAATATTTAGATATTCCTGACAGAGACTGTACCTGCATGTAAATGCAGCCACTTCTCTGCATGACTGTGTATAATGGATCTTTAGCAGCACTGTAAAAATTTCCTTACAGCTACTAGCCTGTGACCCAGGCTCATTTACAGCTCTATCCTGCCTGCTTTTCTATTGATTTAAACCTGCAACAGCTTTCTCTAACAGGCCTGGTTTATGCTGGGTTAAATGAAAGCTGGCTCAGCAGCACCTTGCCCTGAAAACACAGGGCTACAGCCAGCCCGACTGCTGAGGACAAATCCCATCCCACGGAGCAAAAGCAACAGAAAAAACCTGCCCAATGGCCAAAGGGCAACACCTCACCCACAGCTGGATTTCCCCTAATCATGATTTTGACCCTATTCCTGCTGAGTTTCCTGACTTCTGACTGGGAACCCATGGATTACATTGCAAATCATTGCATGAACTAATGAGATTACTGGTGAGAACAGCCCACGGAAGCTGGTGTTTATCAAAAGCAGTAAAATTAAAATGCAAAGAATAACATCTTTACAATCAGGAAAGTAGATTAAAAAATCAATTTTACAATTAAATATATATGTTCTCAAATTGGCACCTCATTTGTTGCTACAAATAAGCTACCTGAATGATAAAGAAAAATACATAGAGGTAATTAAAGGTGTTTTCCATGAAGATGCATATATTCTCAGAGCTCCGGTAATTCAGCTTTTTAAAAATATTTAAAAACCTTTCAACAAAAGAGCTCTTTGGAAGGGCTTTGCATCACTATTTCTGACAGGGACATAAATAAGGAGAGCAAAGAGGTGACAGAGTAGGAAGCACTGGTCCCAATGTCAGCTGTCCCTCCTCCTCCTTTTGTACTCCCTATAGATTTGAAAGGTCAGAAAGACATGGAACAATGCCCATGTCTTAAGAAAAATGGGTAAGAAAGGTCAAAAAAAGTTTTGTTGCCAATGTACTTGAGGAATTTTCTTCCTTTCTCTTCATAAAGCATTGAGCTGTCTGGGTTTTGTGGGATTCCATATCTTGTAGTTAACATTTGCTGTGATTGGTTGTGCCTCTGTATAAAACCAAAAAGAAAGTTCACCTTGAAGATACATATTTTTAGCAGCTGACCTATATGGTATAAATTCATTTTTGTGGCAATAGATTTTAAAGAAAAGTTTTTCTTTGTTAAAAAAAAATCTCCTTTAAATAATGTGCAACACAACTCTTCTAACTTCCTTGGTAGAGGAAACTCTTCAGTCAGAGAAATTCCTGCTCTTTTTGTCTTACCCCCCTACGTATTTCTGCATTACAATATTTATTCCCATTCTCTGCTCTTCACAGAGGAAATCTTCCAGCAAGTCAAACAAACGCCTTTTAAATAGATTTGCTTTTTTTCATGGAAAAAATTATTTAATCAAGGGACATTGACCATAAGGATTTCTTTGTCTTTAAACCTTAAAATGGAATAAAACTGTTGAACAATGGCAAACAGCAAATACAATGAGGCTCTGAACAGATTTGTGGTTGCACCTTAATTGTAAGGAAAAAATAATGCCAGCACAAACTGAGGAAGACAAAGAGCTCATTTCCTGGTACTGCCTGGGCACAAGCTGCAGATGTGCTGCAAACCCTGGGGAGCTGGAGTGACAGGAGACCCCAGGGCAGTTTGTATGCAGGAGATGACACCAACCTCCCTGGGTGGGTGCATGTTGGATTTACTCCAACCAGTGCATGGTTGGGAGTCCCAAAACCTCCTGGCAGCCTCCAAAGGCCACGGTGCCTGCCCTCCCTCCCCAGGGAAAGGCTCGGGGTGTCTGGCAGCCCTGTCCCAGCACAGACACCACACAAACCCAGAGGGCACCTTGAAAATGTCACCCCAACTATGACCAAGGGAGGACACACCCAAAATAACCCACCCGGAGGCGTCTATCCAACTGATCCTGGAGCCTCCCCGAGAAATCCTTCTGCTTCCCTTTGAAGCTCAAAGACAGGGAAAAGTGATTGCTGCCTCGGTCCTCACAGCAGCTTAACATCACACCCCTCGTTGTGGAAGCTGTGCTAGAACTGCTCCGACGCTGTGTGCTGCTTAAGAGATGCATTTTGGCTGCCCCTTTTCCAGCATTTATATCTCTGTTACCCAGCAGGTGCAGAATACTCAGGTCTGCATCAGCCCTCTGGTTTGCCTTTCCACCGAGCTATCAGCCCCAAACTGCAGCTGCACTACCTGTCTGGACTGAAATTAATCCAAATCTTCTGTGCGTCAGTGTGGGGGCAGAATTGCCTTTGCTCAGCAGGCTGCAAATGCACTCCCCAGTCAACCAAAGCTCTGCCTACAGCCAGCTCTAATTTTACTCTATTTTGTTTATGCTGGAGTGGCTGGGTTGGTATTTTTTTCGTCCCTTCCACTTAATCTACCTTTGTCGTTCTAATAACATCTTCTATTAATATCTTTGATCCTGATTTATTTATAGCTACTGCCCCTTAATTCAGGTATTACTGCTGAAAGTGTTCTAAAATTGAGTCCAATTACTGGGAAGGTGCCGGGGGTAAGTCACTTATTTCTGGGTTAGGTCTAACATTTGAAATACCATTGAGATGGATGGATTTTCTGTGTTGTTCCTGCTCCTAGTCACACTGCAGTCTGGATGAGAAGGGATTGCAGTGGGGGGGAGCAGCGTGGGTGTGTGCCAGCATGTCTTTCTGAAAAACTTACAGTCTCCAAGGAAAAGTGACTGATAGAGTGTCTTTATTTCCCTGACAGGTGGTACTTAGCATAGGAAAGTTGCATTGGACGTGCTCAGTCCTTTCATGCTCCAATTAAAGGAAACAAATGGTCAGCAAAAAGCACAGGGAGAAATCCATCCCAGGGATGCTTTAATGTGCCCATCTCCATTTGCAAACACTGCTGCTTGTTTGTCTTTTTTGGGTTTGGTTTTGTTTTTTTTATGACAGATCTCCTCATGAGATGTTGTAGCAATGTGACAGAACAAAGAGGCATCTGTGACTTGACACTAAGGTAGGAAGGGAGCCTCACCTTGATCTCACATCCTGGGAGAAGCGAATTTCTCTTTCTCCTGCCACTGTGATCTGTTTATCTTAGGGATGCAAAAACCGTGAGCATGAGGCCCGTAATTTCTCCTTTAGTCCCAACACAAACTCTAATGAAGCTAGAATGAAACATTTGTTTAACCTCTATTTGAGACCCTCCAGAGAAACATTTTCAACACTTCCTCCAAGCTCTCAGTGTGTCTTTGTCCTTCCCACTGGAATATTTTTGCTTTTATTTTTCCTTTCCAATAGGCAGCTCCTCTTTGTTGACATTATTGGATGTTGTTACCTAGGAAGTCAGCACCTGGTCCCTATATAGGGAGGAAAATCAGCAGCAGAGCTCAATGAAAAAAGTAATTTTACTTCATCTGTTGTATTTCAGCATGAAATATTTGGCATGAAATTAGGATTTTTAAAAAAATATTTCTTTCTGAACACCAAATGTAGTCTACAAGAAAAATTAGCTTGCATATAGAAATAGTCTTAATTATTACATAGGAGTTTCACATCTGCCAGTGTCAGTTAAAATGAATGAGACAACATTTTTCTATAGAGCATCAATATTGCAAGTAGCAAAACAAGCTCAGAATTCCCATGAAGGGAATCTCAAATTTTTGTTACCACAGGTATTTAAGTCTCTCTTGAAAACCAGTAACCAAAATAGTAGTCCTTGCAGTGGGTTACACCAAAACCATTCTGCATGTGTTAAGCATAGAAGAAATTAAAACTAAAAAAAAAAAAAAAAGTAATTAAAACAGCAGTTCTACAGATTCCTTGTGGACATATGGAGAATGTGGTGAAAGGAAGGGTTTAACAGGAAAAAAAAAATTAAAAAAATAGAAAATAAGAAAGAAAAGCTAGACCTCAGGAATATGTTGGGCTCCCAAACCTTAGTGAGAAAGAACTGAACTCCAAGTTTGGAAGAGTTTGGACTGAGTTAACAAGGAGACCATCAAATCATTCTGGTGACTGTGAGCAGCTGTTGCAGGGCAGCAGTCAGACATTTTCCTCTCAGCTTCAAGGAGAGCAGAGCTCTTTCGACAGCATTCATGGAAGAGCAACAAAGAGGAGAGGATTTTGTGTGGGTTCTACTGTGGCCAACCATGAGAAGCAGCAGGAGACAGCTCTGAATGCCAGCACTGCTACAGCAGGAGCTGCACTGAGCAGCTGGCACCAAAGGATGGTTTATCCAGGGCACCAATGGATGTTTTATTCAGGGGCACCAGTGGTTTATCCAGAAGCACCAATGGTTTATCCAGGGCACCAATGCATGATTTATCCAGGGCACCCATGGTTTATCCAGGGCACCAATGGTTTATTCAGGGCATCAGTGGATGGTTTATCCAGGGAACCAATGGTTTATTCAGGGCACCAATGGATGGTTTATCCAAGGCACCAATGGTTTATCTGGGAGTACCAAAGGATAGTTTATCCAGGGGCACCAATGGATGATTTATCCAGTGAACCAATGGATGATTTATCCAGGGCACCAGTGGATGTTTTATCCAGGGCACCAATGGATGGTTTATCCAGGGCACCAATGGTTTATCCAGTGCAGCAATGGATGGTTTATCCAGGGCACCAATGGTTTATCCAGGGCAGCAATGGATGATTTATCCAGTGCAAACTCTCCATGTGATGGATGCCTGGTGCTGGAGCACAGGATCAGCTCCTAGGCTGCTGTAGCACTGCATTTCTCCTCTCCAGCACACTTCCCACTGGAGGATCCTGCACCTCCAGGGCCCCATTTGATCCCTGCCTGGGTCTGTCCATGGTAGGGGAGGGCTCCTGTCCACTGGTGTGAGGCAGAAGCAGCTGGGGACGTCTGCTCACATCCCTGTATGTCCTGGTGACAGCCATCACACACCTCCAGGACTCCTTATCTTTCTTTTCCCTCCCTTCCCTGGTCCCTCCTTTCTTCCCATTACTGCCAACCACTTCCAAACAAGAATTTTGTTTTCATTTACAACCCCTTTTCATCTGGATTCTTCATTTTCACTCAGATCCTTCCTTTCCCCATTTCTATGATTTTCAGCGTGACAGAACAACACTTCTGACAAGCAACCTCCCCACCTCCCTTCATTCTGGGGATGCTTTTTCAGCCAATTAATCTAACATCATGTACCATTTAGTTTTGAGAGGCTGGTGTGACTCCCGAAGGAGACAAAATGTGCTGCTGGGAACAGAGGGGTGGGGGTGATGGAGAGGACCATGAGGAGGCTCCAAACTGTCTGAATTACTCATCAGGAGGGTGCCAACATGAAAGCCTGGAATATCTTCCTTCTCCATCTCCTTCCTCGAAGACGCTGCTGACACACGGCTGTCATTATGCCACAGAGCCATTTTGTTATGTGAGTGTGTGATGGGATGAGGGACAAAGTGCTGCTGAAACGCTCTCAAGTAGGGATTATGGATGTGTCTGTCAGGCTCCCTGACAATCCCTTCACTTAATTAGCAGGTAGGAACTATGCTAAATACTAGCTGGGGAGGGATTGCTCTTCCCTTCTGAATATGCTTCTCTAAAAAGAAAAGACACGTTTTCAAGAACAAAATAAATAATTTGGTTTGGAAAAAAATAGGGAAAACAACCTCCAAATCCAATCTTCTTTCACATCCCCTCCTTTCAGCAACATTTTTCTCTTAATTTGAAATGTTTTATGCTTGAAACGCTGCTGAGTCACATGGAAAAACATGCACAACATTCTAGAAATTGCAGCCAAATTTCAAACCCAACCATTCTACCTGAGTTCTGAAAGAATTTGGTTATTTTTCTTTGAGGTTTTTTCCGAGTCTTTAGTTTCACTCAGTTTTAACTTGTTCTGGAAGAAACATCCTCAGAACCTTGCCCTCAGAACCTTGCCCTCTAGCCCTCAGAACCTCCTGCCCTATAACATTTGGACTTCTAGATTATGTTCCTGGATTTTGAATCTTTAAAACTCACGAGGGTTATAAACGCTCTCTTCTTGTTCTATTAAATAACATAATATTCCAATTCTACAGATTAATGTCTTAAGATTCATTAATTGTGATTTAAATTGTGGGACTTATCACTGCCAACATGCAAACAAAAAAGACTCTGATTTCTTAGAGCATCATTTTCCCTGGGCAAAAAAAATTCAGTGTAAGAGCAGTGTTAGGTCATCACCTCCCTGATATTAGGCATGACAAGAACAGTGGGATTTTAGCAGCGTTCTCTTGGATGTCGCAATTGTTCAATGATCCAAATCTGATCACTCTGGGGAAGTTTCCCTGTAAGCAACAGTGTCTGTAACCCCTCTGACAGCTGCCCTGTCTGTGAGCCTCTCTGCACCTCTGCTGCACGACTTCCCATCCTTGTTTTGTTCCTATTAGCTTGTAACAGAGCACCGAGTGAAAAGCCTGAAGGAGTCTCTGCCACTGTGTAGGAAGGACCTTTAAAAAAGCAAATGCTGGCATGTGAGAAGATTTCACAGGCTGTACTACAGTGGCATCAGCCTGTTGAGCTGTTAGCAGTTCCTAATATCAGCTCATCAAACACGGCTGTCTCAGGTTTGGAAATGACAAAGGATTTTGTACTTGGAGTGTGAATCTTGAGAGCAATTTGCTTTGAATGCAGATGGAATGCCCTCGCCCCCTGCACTGGAACAGAGAAATGGAGTCGAGAGCAGCTCTGAAGGATGCTGAGCAGGATTGTGTGCAACATTTTAAGGGGAAAATAACAGTAGAAAACAAAAGTGACACTTTCCTGACTGCTTAACAAAAGAGGAAGGACAAAAAGTTAATCTTCACTCATGTGGCTTATGAGATTCAGCTCCAGCCCAAGGCAATTTGTTTTATTAGAACAACAATTAACAATGCTGGCCAAAACCTTGCTGGAAAATCCAACAGAAGATTTTCCTCTTCTTATAATGTGACATTCAATAAACAGAACTAAAAAAAATTAAGCAAGCTCTTCCCTTCTGTATTATTTTTGGCTTTTTGAAAGGGATTTAACACCAATTTTAAAATAAATATGTAAAGGTTTGATTATTTTTTGTGCACAGCATTGTGAATCTGTCAAGAGAAACGGATGCCATGGCCTTTGCTCCCAGGTTCTTGAAATAACTGTCTGTGAGACTAAAGAAGAGCCTGGGTGTCTCTGACACTTCTTTCATTACCCACTGAAAAAGAAAATAGATGTTGTGTAAACTAGAGCCTTGTGGGCGCTAATAGCAGATTCTCACATGGGATAAACATATGCTCAGTTTGCTCAGAGCAAGCGAATTTCCCATTTCACTACCAAAAAAAATAGATAAAAGCCTTATTTTAACTGATGGAAATTTCACTGTAGAACACACTAGTAATTACTTGCAATATTCAGTTCTCTGTCCTTGGATGTTCAAGTGGGTGATGAGAAAAACAGTGTGGAATTCTGGCTATTTATTATCCATCTTGAAAACACCTGTAACATCCAAGTTTTTTACCTTTTGTGGATTAAGATTCAATGTCAAATCTGAAGATTACTGAAAAACAAGGCATGAGTAAAACCCAAAAGGGTCAGTGCTGAGTTGGAGAATAAGCCAAGGGAAGTCTGGGTGTGGATTCTTTTGTGCTAGAAGAGAAAAACGAGCTCACAAATCTCAGGAGAACATCCTGCCACCCGCTTCTGTCATTTCAAAGACACCTTGATGTTTAACCTTCAAACTGCATTGCAACAGCTCTTCTCCCACCCCAGCATTTTGCTTCCTGCACTTAAAGCCAGCAAGCGAGAGGGAAAACAAACAGTGTAGGAAGAAAATATTCTGTTTTCTTTGGTAACTTGCAGACTTTGGTCTGTGCTGAAAATGATGGGGGATCTTTGTTCCACAGAAAGAGGTGACAGTTTCTCTCAGGGTCTTACAAATTTTCAAATCATGTCCCAGATTATGCCCACTTCCATAGATAGCCTGTTTTTAGAAAAAGATTGGAAACCCTGTGCCTCTTGATGGTTATTTCTGAGAACACAGTAAGTTACAGGTGCCCTCATTTGGGCTTGCTTCCCAAAGGAGTAAGATGGCTCAAGCCTCCAAATTGTTCCAGATTCTACAAACTCAGACAGATAACAGGATCCAACATTTCCAGTACCTCAAACCCTGGAGATTCCAGCCCTGACATAAGCCTGGATCTATAAAGACCTCTCCCCAACTCTTAACAAACACTGTGGTACCTTTTAGCCTAAGCCTGACTTAGGAATTCACATGGGCACAAAGTAAGAGACATTTAAGCATGATATGCTGCAAAACCAGAACTTTTCTATTCGTGGGGCATTATTCAAAGCTTTGTTTTTTTAGGTCTGTGCAATTGGAAACAGTGGAAAATAAGACTTTGTCATAAATAAGGTCAAAGTAAGGGTAGACTAGAGGGATTTGATACTATACCAAAAGCAAGATTTCATTACAAGGACTGACAACCTGAAATATTCGTGCCAATGTTTTTGCCCTCCAAAAATTTTTTTTTATTGTGGTCTCTTGCTACAAGAGTTTTGTGATACACAGCAGAAACTGTGTGACTGCCAGATTCCTCATGAAACAAAAACAGCAGCAAATCAAACATCAGCACATCCTTCTCTCCCTGGCTTGGCTCATGGTCACACATAGGACACCTCGCTTTGGCCATTTGGTGCATTTGCTGCATTCTTCATATTTTGGCATCACTCTCACACTCAGTTTTTCTCTTTCCCTCCATCCTCCCACAGTACATTCCCTTTGTGCAACTTTAGTTTTGGACACAGGCCTGCCTCCCCTGTTTCTCCCATCTTGGAGCATTACTGAGTAGGAGATACCAATGGCTTTTATTTTGTTGTTGGAAGAGGTATCAGTAAGAACTATTTTGGGGGGAAATATAATTGTTTTTTTAAAAACAACACAGGTTCCTGAAATGCACTTTAAATACTTTCAGACAACTTTGGAGATTTGTCAGTGCTGTTAAAGCCTGGGGATAAGTAATAGGCAGAGTAGAAGCAGGACCTGAGCTAATGATGATAAACCTTGGGTGAAGAATTACTTACATTGTGAAAACACTGAAGACCAGAGAAAATCAAAAGCTGCCGTTTTCGGTTTTCCTTTAGGAACCAATGCCTAGTTTGGCCATATTGTCAGCTCACAACACATCACCACAGATCTCCTGCCATCTTTTCCCTCTGATACACATCTGCTGTTTAATCAGGGTTTTCCTTCCAGCTGCCACGCACCTATTACTGAAGGAGTGGAGCAAGTTTGTAGGGCCAGGATGAGTGATAAAGGCTAAAATAAATATATTTTATTTTTATATATATATAAATATATTTATTTTATTTATATATATATATATATAAATATATTTATTTTATTTATATATATATATATATATATATATATATATATATTGAAATAAAGGCTAAACAAGGATAACTGTGAACATGAGGCCCTCCAGTAGCAATTCCTAAAGAATACATCAGAGTATGTAAGATAGATATGAATGAATTGTGAAGAAGTAGAACAAGGTTATCACAGTTGAGTTGGGAAGTATCCCTAGAGAACAGCTAAGAGAGAGGGAAGAAGGTGGGATACTCTACTTGAAGGGCAGATCAGGGAGGGCTGGATTCAACATTAGAGTGAGTTAGTTTAAGTTAGCCTGGCACAGCAAGACGTTGTGTAATCATGTCAGATTATTGATCTCTTCCCTTCATGCTGCTCAGTGCTGAAATGCCCTGAATACAAATGGAGTCTCTTAGTGGATTCCAGCTATTTGAAAGAAAAGTTCTGAATATATGGCCATTTCTGAACCACCCACATGAGCACTCTGTGAGACCAATACCTGCAGCCATCTGGAGAGGAAAGGGAAAGGGAAAGGGAAAGGGAAAGGGAAAGGGAAAGGGAAAGGGAAAGGGAACGGGAAAGGGAAAGGGAAGGGGAAAGGGGAAGAGGAAGAGGAAAGAAACATATTTCTGTGTTTGGCATTTGCTTTTATCCTGACAGTACCATGTGCCCAAGTCCTCAGATCCTCTTTATGAGTGATGGGAAAGAAAATGCTTGATGGATTCTGACACAGAGGGACCATCTGGGCAAGGTCTGAACTCAGAGCTGCAAAAGCCACACGAGGAAGTGAAATTCAAATGTAATGCACCCCTGCCACTGCCACATGCAGAGAATAACTTGAAAAGGCAGTGACAGCTCCAACAAAGCTGTTTGCACAGCAGAACACTGGGATAGTCAGCTGGGGAAAATTGGGGTGGAAAGGACTGAGCTTCAAGATCCACTACAGATAGATTATATGATTCTGAATATGTAATTTGTTGCTATCATTCATATGGATACTGCACTGGTCCTAAGACACTCTGTGCACACAGAGTCATAAAGAAGAAATGCTCTTTGCAACGCCACAGTTAAGGATGCTGAAAGGCAAGATGGATAAGAGTATATCAAAATGAGACAGAAGCCAGTGAAAGGTAAAATGCTCAGCCCCAGTCACTGACTAAATCACTACAAATAAAACCAGATTCTTCTGAGCCAATCCAAAGGTTCTTCTTCATTTCAAAGTAGCTTTGGTTACACTCTTGCAGAATCCAATATCCTCATTTTCCTTTGCTGTCTCTGGTGATAGAGACTCTGTTACATTGACACAAAGTTGGCATCAGCATTTTTCTCTGGAAAGATTTAACAAAACCACTCATCCTTTGCTCTCCATTTCCTGTCTATAAAGTACAGCTAACACTGCTTGCCCTTCTGAGTTCCTTTCTCATATCCATTTTTTGTTCAATACTTTAGGGCAAAGATTTCCTAATTTTATGTCCTCTGCAGCATTAAAACATAAACTAATAGCTACTCATGGTAAAAAAATGTGGCTTAAAGGAAGAAAACAGTCTCTCTTTTGGAAAGTGGCACAGTAAAGGTTTTGCTATTTTGCAGTGTTTCAATAAAAAGTTTTGAGCAATAAATATACACTTTAAAGGTCTTGAAGTACCAGCTACTGCCATTACATTTACTAGACCAGGCTGGGAACACAAAGCATTTTTGCATTCCAAGTCCTAACCTTCTATTCTTCCCTCCTTTCAAAAGGGTTTTGTCTCTGCCATTCTCATGAGGAAACAGTTTGTGACCTTGTTTCTTAGATGACACTTCCACAGAAGTGGTTAAAACAGTTGAGAGAGTAAATTTTGTTGGTTTGGGTGGGGGGTTTTTTGTTTGTTTTTTGGGGGGCTTTGGGGTTTTTTTTCTTGTTTGTTTGGTTGATTTCGTTTCTTTGTTTGTTTTTATGATTTCCACTCCTTTAAAATGCAAATGTCTGGACTTCAGTGAAGGCACTCTACAACAGCTGAATGGGTGTCAGCTCATACATAAATCATACCATAATAAAAAGTTTGCTGCAACAAGATGATTTTGGGGGAATTTTATACTTTAGGGCTTTAAAAAATATTAACTCTTAAAGAGTTACAGCTCCAAACTGCCCCATTTCCTGTGTTTTTCTTGAATACAAAATGAGGAAAGAAAAAAAAACCAACAAAACAAAACCCTGGAAATATGAGCAAAAGCTTTTTTTGCCATAAGATCACCCACATCATAAAATAAGCTCATAAAATAGAGTGACATGCACCATAAATCTCAACTGCCTTATAGAAAATAAAGCAAAGCTGTCACAGGGGTGACATCACTGAGTACACAGGAAATGCAAAAATCTTTGCAGAAATGCTGATTTCAGTAAGTACTAGGATTCTATATAGATTAAAATGTTGGGGAAACTTTTAGCCTAGCTCAAAGTCAGTGGCAGGGAAGGAGGGGATAAATGAATAGGAAATTGATAATTTTTTTCCTTTTCAGTAGCAGTAAAGAACCAGAGAACCAGGTTAAAACCATCTCTGAGGATTCATATCCCATCTGAACTGGTAAAACATTTGGCCATGAAGAGTCCAGTGTGATGAAAATACCCACCACATGAGCAGCTTTTGAATTTTCTTTGTCCTCAAATCTACCTGGCTCAACTATAGACCTCTAACTGCACCTCTCAACCCACTATTTTCAGTATTTGGTTCTAACAATCCAGAATTACGGGTGAGTTCCTTCTCCACGTCACCAAAAGGAGCCATTCCATCCCTATTTGTTTCTTCAGGCCCAACTCTCGGGTGACTTGGGATGGTGAATGTGTTGTTTCCAGTTTGCTGAGATTCCCAGACCAAGTGGAAAACTCAAAGGTTGAATATCTGGACACACTGAATTCTGGAAAACTCTGCTGCCAGCTCTTTAGTGAAACTCATCCATGGGTTGAACTGGGCACTGGGGCCTTTTGCACTTGGATCCTTGGCATTTGTTCATTATTCTTTTTCCCACAGACAAAACATATATGGGTACCATGGGGATTTTTTTAGTGTGTAAGAAGTTATCTGTCTCTCTTGTTAACTGCTCTGCTGTTCACCCTGTGGTTACCACACTAAAAAAAGAAAGGAGAGCAACACACATGGACCTCTTTAGGGAAAAAAGGCCAATTTAATTGAACAGACAGCCCGTATTTAAATCATGTTACATGGAGCTAGGACAGGACAGGAGCTCATTGGACAATTGGGAAAAACATCCTTGAGACAGCACCTCAGGATGTGTCCCACGGGAAAGACACCAGGTGTTAATCTTTATTATGAATTCCACTCTGTTTGTCACCGTGTTGTCACCCTGGGAGATTTCCTCCCTAACTGAAGCTGCAGTCAGCTTGTCAGCCTGGGAATGGAGCTGAGAGTCAGGAGAAATCCAGGCCTGAAAAGAATTTCCAAGCTGTAACTCCCCAGCTCTCTAAATGTGTGTGCCCACATCACCCTTGATGAACATCCTGTGATGTTTATCTTTTTGATTTGCCTGCTGTTTATTTACAGATATAGATTTGCTTCTCTCCCCTTCAGAGTAACCTTTGGAGCAAAGCTTCCAGTAAGGGATAGCCTGAGGTGGCTGAGCATACAGGCTTTTCTTCTCTGCTTGTTTAGTTGGGAGGCAGCAAAGAACGAACAGACCAAAGGTCAGCTCGGTTTACACAGTCTAAATACAGTATTATTTATCAGCATCGCCTCTGAAATCATCCAGGAAGCTTCTGAAGTCATGCCTACCATAGGGATAGGACTGCCAAAAGAATAGCAATGCTGAGATTACAAGGAAAAGAGGAAGAACAAGGAAAGGAGGAAGGTAATGGCAGCAGAAGAATACAGAGCGCAAAAATATTCATCAAAGGTTTAATAATTGATTCACAAGACAAAGTGCTTTTCTATCTGGAGAGCCACTGAGATAAGCAGACACCAAGAGAAATAAATCTAATAAAGATAAGTTATTCGGCCTTGGAATTTCTTATATATTCTCTTATATGTAACAAATCACAGGTTCTTTTTCAAATACAAAAAAATAAAAGAGTCAGGACAGTTATATATGGAGCTACATACATGGAACTACTTATTAGATTTTCTGGAAACTCTGCAAGCACATTGGGAGAGGCTGGAAGGGAAATTCAGAGTAGTGACATGTTAAAGTGGATAAATTAAAAAAATCTAACTCTGGCTTTTGCAAGAGTAGAGGACATTTGTAAAGCTAAAGAATGAGAAAGGGAAGAATTGACCAAAGTCCCAGATGAAATAATACACACGTGTTTGACCAACTCCTAGAAGAAATATCCAGAGATTTTTAAGCATAAACTTATTACAACCCCAAGCTATAGACCTCTGGAACTGAGGGGAGCACAGTTCTGTGCTTGCCTTGCTCGTCCATTCTTTTCTGACCAGGTTTCCTCACTGCTGGACAGTTGGACTTGACCAGCTGGAGCTTCAGTCTCACCCACCTCTTACACTATGTTGATTTTAATCAAGGGAATAGAGAAGGGACTTCACAACACAGCTAAATGTGTCACTTACACCAAAATATTATAACTAAAACACGTAATTTTTAGTAGCCACTGAACTGTGACTATGTTCTCACTGAAATGTGCACTGCTCTTTATACCCAGGAGAGATTTGTTGGCACAACTCTCTGTGCTGGAATCTAACACCAATACATGTATAGTCTTGCATTGCATCCATTTCTGAAGAACATGTAGGGAAGCAAAAACCCAATATTACTGTGATTGTTCTGGATATCCCCCACTAATGTTGACAGAAGAATCTTCATGATATGGCAGGAAGGAAAAGTAAACCCTTTTGTTGCTGAGTACTGGAGCTGAACAAATTATTTCCAATGAATAATTTATCTGACTAAATGAGATGTTTTCTGCTTGCTGAAGACCAACAATCCCTCTAAAATACATGTATTTTAGCTTTTGAATGTCAGACAGCTCCTCTGAATGTGAGGTGCCCATGAGCTGGTGCTCTCTGACAGAAGCAGCTTTCACTGGTTGAATTCTGTATGAGGCCAACACAGCTTGGCTGAAGGACAAAAGTCTTCCCACCACATCCACAGGGGACTCCTTTGGAGCAGCAGGTAGGATGGGGTTGGGAAGTGATTTCTGTGAACACTGCTCTGGATGGCTGAGCCTTCACAGCACTTCCAGCTTGCACATGTATAATTCAAGCCCTGTGAATACCAGCTGTGTTAGGCTGGGTAACTATTTGCAAAGAATCATATTTTACTGGGAAATCATGATCTATTTTGATCCATCTGTACGTTTTGATATGTTGCCAAATGAAGAATCGGGGCTGGTCAAAAACATAAATAAAAGGTCTGGGCCAAGGCCCAATATTGGCATGTATTTGAGACAGTTTAATTAACTACGTGATAATGTCTAGAAGTGCCTGAAGAACCAAACTCTGAAATGGGGCTTGGTGTTTGACTTGCAGCAGCAAACCAAGCCTGGAGGTGATGTGGAGGGTGGCAGTGCTGTCCCTGAGCTCAGCAGGGCAGCAGTGCAGGTGACAGCAGCACCCCAGGGTCACGGGCAGCCTGCAGGTCACAGCAGAGCTCTGGGGCTGTCTGACAGCTCTGGCAGCTCATGCACACATCGGCTGGGAATTTCTGACTGGGGCAGGGCAGCAGTATGAGAGAGGGATGTGCTGGAGGACAGTGACTCAGGCTGCCACACTCGGGGGGCAGGCAGCTGCACAGACATGAGTCACCCATCACGCCAGGCAGGAAGGGCCAGCTTTCCATCCACAAGATTAATTTGAGACTGGCTGATTTCCAAGAGGAAATCAGGTGGAGGGATGCAGGAGGCAGTGTTTCTAGAAAAGAGATATTTAAGCACATGTGAGATGAGAGGGAAGATTAACCAGAAAGACCCAGTATCAATGAAGACAGAGTTATTTTGGAGAGGGAAGGGAAATGAGGAGGATGCGCAGCCCAGTGAAGCTGCTTAAAGTTTGGGAATATAAAATTCAGTTTGCCCTGTTTGTAATTTCTTCTTCCCCGATGAAACTATTGAAATCCTTCACATGATGGAGCTGAGGGACCTCTTTTACAAACATCCAAGAGACAAGAAACGCTGGAGGATGATTTTCTGAGATACTGACTTCATGTAGGGATACAAAACATACAGTTACCATGAGACCAAAGAAGAGAGGCAAGCACAGAAATCCAAAGACAAAGTTGAGAAGTAACCATGTTTAATCCTGTTTTTGTCTCTGCTAAAATGCTCTGTCTCCGTTAACTGGACTCTCCTTTTGTGAATGCCACACTGGGCTGATTTACTCTAAGGCTATTCCAACAACCTTGTCCCTCTTGCAGAGGCACAAAGTGTGATGCTGAGGTTCAGCCTAACTCTGGTCCTCTCTGAAGACAACATTCCCAACTTTCACCAAGCTGCAGGAGGGAAAAGAGGGGGTAATGAGATGATGTTACCATACCTACAACCACAGAGGGGAGCAAACAGGAGAAAATCTGCCACAACCTCGAGAACATCATTTATACTCTCTGCAGCCACTTTGCCTCATCTACAAAACAGTATTTATGAATTTTCCCTGCTCCCTAAAGATATTCTGAAGGTGTAGTTCAGCTGAAGACAGTGACTTGAAGAGGAGTATGTTTTCACTCTGTCAAACATTATAATTTGCTATAAACTGTAGTTTCAGGAGTTTTAAAATCTTGCTCACAATGCATTGACTGAAAATCTGATTAAGTATGCAGTGAAGAGTGCAGTGACTTCTCTTCAGAGAATGTTTTCATTGGAACATCAGAACTATTACAGCTGTCTAAGTAATATACAGACTTGACATATGTTGTATCATTAAGGATTTACATTTTAGTAATGGATCGAGAGCATACACTTTCTGGACTCTCTTGTCACTAATATTACACTGAAAAAAATCCCCTGGTGATTTGTTTATATTTGTTAATACAGATTTTTAAAGATACCAAAGCACTAGACAATGTAATTTCATTGCTTGACATGAAGAGATTGCCTCCATTTCTTTAATGTTCCAACTGTAATGATTTGTTCCTAAGGACCAAGGATTACAAAAATTCTCCCTACAGACAAATTAATATTTTTAACCAGGTATTTTCAGGCTGTTATTTATTACCTGAAAAAGTCTGTGGTGTGAGTCACAGGTACTGCAAAGTGAGTATTCCAGTCATTAGTGACTCCTTCCAGACATTAATGCAGCCTCCAGCAGCTGTGAGCTGGTGACAAGGTCTGTGGTGTTTTCTGTGGTGCTTCTGTGTTTTCTGCAGGCTCCTGCAGCTGAATCTAAGCAATAGAACAGAGAGAAAGGGTTAAGATATTCCAGGGTGTTAAAAACCACTTCTGCATCCATCCTTGGTTGAAACGCAGTCCAGCTGGTGGAAATACAAGAATTGACTGATGACCTCTGCCCAGCCCACCGTGCATTATCCATCTCTGACACAAGCAAATCACTTTGCAGGACATTTCCATCAGTCTCCATTCAGCCCCTGCCCTGCAGTTCAGTGTCTGCAGCAGAGCCTGCACCCCAGCTCTCCCAGCTGAGCTGAGGATGTGCAGCCCCCTCCCTTTCGCCAGGATGATGTTTTTGCATCTTCTCTCCCTCGGCTGCCTGACCTCTGTCCCAAAATCAGAGCCAAGGGGTGTCCGAGCCCTCTGACTGGCCACACCTCACAGAACTGGTCTATCATTTCCTGCTTCTTTCAGAGATTCCCTGGAAAGGGGCAAAGCCCTTCCAAAGCAGCTCCTCTGTTTCTGCTGCTCTCCCAGCAGCCTCCTGTGAGCAGGTTGTTGTAACACCTTGTTCACACACTCACACAGGACCCGAGACATTTTTCTACTCAAGGGAGAATCATTCAAGAGATTAATCTGTTGTGACACAGATTTTCTTCAATAATAGCTATAAAAACATGGCAGGAAGTGGGAGAAAGAGAAAGAATAGCCTAACTTGTGGTCATTTTTCTTCTGTGCAACTTCTTAATTCCACTATAAGATACATTTTATATTGAGGGATGATGTAGTTTCCACTTCAAACTTAGGGTCTCTAAACATGTAGCTAACATTGGGAGCTGATGTTTCTTTATTCTCTCTCACTCTCACCTCTCCCCACTCCGTCTCACAGTGTCTGAAGGACATAATGTGGTTATAATGGGGAAAAACTCACAGCATATGATACGAAGCTGCAGAACTTTTCCATAAAACATTTTATATCCGACTTTTTTTTTTTTTTTTTTTTTTTTTTTTACACAGCAGCAATTTGAAAGCTAAATGGAACTGCAATGCATAGCTACAAAGCTATTTCTCTTTTTAAAGATCCTTATCATGCTCTACATTTGTCAGCACCCTGGCTGGGTGCAGGTCCTTGAGCAGCAGAGGAACCAAGACTGCTGGCAGGGATCCAGGTGGGAGATCAAGCATTGGGAAATGAATGTGCCCAGCTCTCCTGGAGCTCCAGAAAGTGAGGTTGAGTTTAATGTTCACTGTCACAGGTATGTAAAGATGAAGATGGATAACAAGAGAAGCTCAAGGTCAGGGCTGCTGTGCCCATTTGCATGGTTCCACCTGGAGGGGAAGCAGCTTTTCTGGATCTGAGAGTGACACCTCCACAAAGCACAGCCTTCCTGTATTGTCCTCTGCTATTGTAGCTGCCCCAGACACAAAATAAAAGCAGAAAAGATATAAAGGAACTTTTCCAGATATTCTAGGCTGTAAGATTAAAAAAAAAAATCCACATCTCAGTCCCGATACTGCTAAAAGATTTCCACACAGCTGGGCTGCAGCTGCCTTGCCTCTTGTCTTTAAAATTAGGCATCAGCTTGTCTGCAAAATGCTCCAGCTCCCCAGAGAACTGAAGATGGGTCTGTTTGTCTCCAAAAAGGCACCAGGCTGACATTAGGCAAGCAGCAATACCCAACTTTATCTGTCTCCTCAGTGAACAGGAGAGGTTGCTCTCCTCGGGGTCTGGGCTGTGCCGAGCACAGGGAGCTCTCAGCTGTGGGCAGGGGGCCAGGCTGGCTGCCACAGCTTGCCTTGGAGCCCAGTGCTCCTGTGGGATGAGTGCCATCAGCACAGACAGAGCTCCCCAGGTGGGAGCAGGACCTGCCAAACCACACTGCCAAGCTGCAGGGAAGAGGTTTGTTTGCTGAGAGTGATCCTGCACTGAAACCTTCTGTGGGCTGGGGATGGGCTGGGATCCATGGGATGAGATGGGGTGGGATGGGATGGGATGGGATGGGATGGGATGGGGTGGGATGGGATGGGATCCATGGGATGGGATCCATGGGATGGGATGGGATGGGATGGGATGGATGAAATCCTCTGGAGCAAACAGGGATATCTGAGAGCTTAAACCTTAGAGCACCTAAAGGGGGCCTAAACCAAGGCTGTACAGGGACTTCTTACACAGGCATGCAGTGATAAGACAAAAGGGAATGAGTTTAAAATGGAGGAGGGCAGATTTAGATTAGATATTAGGAAGAAATTCTTCCCCGTGAGGGTGGTGAGGTCCTGGCACAGGGTGCCCAGAGAAGCTGTGGCTGCACCATCCCTAGAAATGTCCAAGACTGGGTTGGATGGAGCTTGGAGCAACCTGGTCTAGTAGAAGGTGTCCCTGCCCATGGCAGGGGGTTGGAAACAGATGATTTCTGACGTCCCTTCCAAAACAAACCTTTCTAGGAGTCTGTGGAACCTGGCAGAATGTGAACTTGCTGCAGAAGCAATTGCAATCTTCCACTTCATTTCAGATGGACTCAATGGCCTTAGAGATCTTTTACAGCCAAAATAGTTCTATGGGTTCTTTTCTGGTCATGCAAAAAGAAATAGAAATTCATGTGACAAGGAATATTAAATTTAAGTGACTACATTACAACAAGACCTTTAGTTCTGTCTGTTGACAATACTCAAACCAGAAGAAGATCTAAAGCTGATTTTGCAGAGCAGGATAATCTCAGCAGGCCTAACAGAATAAAAATTCATTTCTGCCAGTACACTGGGAATGGCTCAGAATAAACATGGCAAGGAGATCTGAAAATAAAAAAGTACCATAACTTCTTGCTTCAGGATAGGGAGGAGGGGATGATTAAATACTTTCATTAAATTAACTCTCATCTGAATAAGTCTTTTGTTTCATTTCTAAAAGAAACTCGTTTCGTTGTTGTCATTTTCTTCTTGAGTGGTAAATATAATGCAGACTTCCAGAAGCCTCATTTCTAAACAAGTAAATGTAATCAATTTCACAGAGCACTGAGACAAATCAATATGGAAGGAGTCAGAAAACCAAACAAAAGCAACGAGAGAAAAATATTACCTTATTTGTATGTTCATAATACATGGGAGAAAAAGATATTTAAAATTACAGAGCTAATTTCTAAAGCAGCAGACATCACTAGTCAGTGATAAAAACCAGTAAACTATTCCAGCTGAAAAATACCACGAGCCTGTGATGATTATAACAACCCATGTGATGGTCATTATTGTCTGCAGTATAGAAACACGAGCAATTTTGCCTTCTTTTTGCTCTTTTTTAATTTGTCATTAGCAGAGAGTAAGAGACCAGAAAAATAATTATTGCCAAATTAACCCTTGTAATATTATATGACATTTCAGCTTCATTTGCAGCTTCAAATTTGGATTTTATAGCTGGGTAACTCTTCAGAAGGATACCAAGACTTTGCTGAAACATGCAATATCTGCCTTGACTGGCAGCTGCAAGAGGCATAAAATCAACATTAAACTGGCTTCAGCCTGAAGAGCCATGGCTCAAAGTCTGGATATGTCATCAGAGAGAAAAAATACTACATCATAAGTGGAAAAAAACATAAAATCTCATCCTTTTTTTCTTTCTTTTTCTTAAGATAACTCCTGTCTCCACTCCAGGAAGTCTCATTTTGCTCATAAAACACAAGCTCACGAGCCAGCTGAGAACCCACACATTTTTCAGTGCATTTTAGCAGGGTGGGAGCAGGCTTGGATTCTTTGAAAGAGGTACCCTTCCTGCTCTCTGTTATTAAACCCTAAATCACTTCACTTTTTTCATGAAATTAATTGCAAATTAATTTTCTCAGCTGTAAGTCAGGAAACAATATGGATGGAAAATAGAAAAAAAAATAAACCCAAAGCAGAACTGGAATAGAGCTCTGTTCTTTTGACATCGTGCTCAATGAATCTGAACGGAAGGAAAACATGTCCACTGATGCAAAAGGAGAAAAATTATAGTAACTAACTACAATTTGTGACTGCTTTTGGGGTAGGAATATCCCTTCTGAGTCACTGGGAAATATAAAAATCAAATCATCCTTAAAAAAAAAAAGCCATAAAGTTCTATTTCAGCAAGGAATACGAAAACTGAAATTAAACCAAATATTAATCAGCTCACCCATTATTCTTATTTCAGCACTAGAGAACCAGAAGGAAACATCCAGCAAAAAAAAGTTAATATACATCTGGAGACATATTAAATGAAAATAACCACAAAGTCAACAAACTTCAGCTCATAAAAAGTTGCATGCACATTTTTATTCTGCCATCAACTCTGCTTTACCTTTGGGCCATTTCATATCTGCTTGAGTTATAACTGGTGTAATAAATGGGGTTTTAGGCAGCATATTTCCATGCAAATTTACATTGTCAAATTACTATTCTTATTCCAACTCCATCATAGATGAAAAAATAAATTGAAGAATGTGTTTAAAAAAAAATCCTTATGATAAAAAAAATGACTGTTTCAATAGACTTATCCTTTGAAATATTGCTTTTCACTCTCATGGAACAGAAGTGTATAAAATTTAATAGGAGTAGATCCAAAAAGCTTCTAGAGAAATTCCACTAAAGACCTTGTAAAAGTAACCTTGTTTAGAGAAGTTTTGTTCCACTATTAAAAAAAAAAAAAGTAAAATCAACAGAGTCCAAGTGATAGATTTTTACTGACTGGTTTTTAAAGGTGATCATTAGCCCCCAGTTTTCCCTCTATGCAAAAATCACACAAAAAGAATTAATAGTAAAACACAGTATTTTCCTTTGGAAAACTCCATCATCCAAATCCAACTAAAGATCAAGTGAGACTTGTGTTTGACTGCACTTTTTAGAACAGACCCATGTCTGTGCCTAAAGCTGTACCAGCACTGAGAGGCTTCACTGAACCCGAGCCCTGGGAAGCTCTGGAAGAGAGGCACAACGCAGGAGCTGGACATGAAATTTTCCCCCTGTTTGCACCATTCTCTCACTTTTTTAAAAAGGAGGAAAATTTCAATGCATTCTTTTTGCAGCCCATGCTAGTATGAAAAAGCCTTTGCAGCATGTGCAGCCAGTTGGCTGGAGGAGCTGGCTGAGAAAACCCAGCCTGGTAATTTTGCCTATAGTAAATGCTGACAGAAATTTCTCTGATACTGTTCCACTGCAGCTGCCTCATTGTTCTGTTTTAACGTAATCAGCACAGTAAGGAGGAAGAAAGGAACATTAATTTTATATCAAATAAACTTTAATTGAGTCTTTCACACTTCAGTACTGTATGATAAATGCATATAATGGTCTGTGAGTTAGTTCTGGTTGTGATAACGTGGTGTGTCAAAACTTGTCTCGGGCACATTCTGGTACTTTCAGCTTTGTGTCACTGTTTGCAGCCTAAGAATGGCTCCTGAGACACCCCCAAACTCCTCTGCAGGATTCCCTGAGGGATCACAAGTAGCAAAAGAGGCTCCAGGGTAAGGGTCAAGGTGGTTCAAGGTGAGAAAGGTGATCCAGAGGGGAATTAATTCCAGCCAGGGGTGCATCAGGAGCACTCAGTGCACAGAGGGGAGCTGTGCACCACTGACAGTGACCTTTCAAAGACACAGATGGAATAACCTGAAATCCACTGGGAGAAAAACACAGCAGATCTCACCACCAAACCCTCACAGTTCTGTTTTCCAGCTCTCATAGGACTGCAGCTCCTGGTAAAGGAAGGAACATTCTTCTTGCAGATGGGATGCATTAACACAGGGGGATTTTGAGATGCTAAACCTGGCTTACAGATAGAAAGCATGTAACCCCCTAAAACAGGAAAAACTTTATTCGAAATATGTACAAAGCAGTGCAACCACTTCTTCCTCCTTCCCTGACCCCCCTCGTTTTGCTTATATCAATTTTAAGTAGGGGGTGCTCAGACAACATATAATCCTTAGATTTTATGAGTGAAAACAAATATGCTCCCTGGTGAAATTCAAATTTTCTCACACAACTTGTACCAGAATCACAGACGTGGCAGTAACATGGATGAAGGTCACAGTGTCTATTCCCTAAGTTTCAAGGTGGAGCATATTATTAGACTTAAAATCATGCCTCGACTCTTCTTAAAATATTCCAGGGCTGGGGACTACTGATGATCCCCTACAGGTTTAATTAACCTTCCAGTCATAATATTTTTTTTAGAACTTCTCAATGTCTTTTATTCCATGGTAACTTGTCAAATATACAAAAGAGTTTATCCTCCTCCATGCTCTTTTTTTTGTGTCATCTTTATGCATTCTCTTTCTCTAGAAGCTGGGCAGCCTCAGTTCTTCTCATCTTTCTGGTTGCTAGATCTCCAATCACTTAACACTAGTTAGTTCTCATTCTTTGTAAAATATAGAAGTTCAAACAGGAGATTGTTCTTAAAATTCCAAATCAAACCAGAATAAAAATCCTGTGATAATGCTACATTTTATGATTATTTTACTTTCTTGAAGAGTCAAGACTTATCAATGAAGGTATCAGAAGTGCAACAGTCCAAAAAACCTATCACTGACATTTATTATTAGACCTGGATAAAAGGAATAATTTATCTTAATAGTTTTCACCAGTGTCTGTTTAATTAATTGAACTAAATTGTTGCAAAAAGTTCTTGGTTTTCAGCATATTCCCAAGCACATTGTGGCAAGTATTAATTACTTCAAATTCAATTTGCTTTGCTTGATTGACCAACAAGGTCGCAGAACTCTGTGGCTTTGTGTTTGAAAGAAGTCTTAAAAAAGCTTCTCAAAGACATGCAAGTTTGCTTTGTCCAAATATCCTGCAATCATCAAAACTTTGTTCTTTCCAGAATTAGGCCTACAAACAATCTTTGCTAGAATAATTACAGAAAATAGGCAGTGGAAAATGAAACAAAGGAAAAAAAATTCTCTTTCTTTCCTTTCACTATGCAAAGATTGATCCCCTTCCTGTCATCATCTCCCAAACCAACTCAGGATCCCAGCACACAAACAGGTACATTTTGATGGGAAAATGATGAAGCCAAGGAGTAAAGTAGAACAAAGGGAACAGCTGTTGCCAGTCAAGGCTGGAGAAGAGAATCAGAAGTAACATGGAATTTGTAAATTTAGCAAATCTATTCTGAGAATTCGGAATGATGAATCACTCCCCGCCTCCCTAACTTCCGATACGCCTTGAGAGAAAGTTCATTTGGCTTAACTCTGGCCCTCCACTGTCTTTTAGCCAAAAGAATCCCACAGCTGCTGTGTTTCCAAAGATGAGACCCTGGACTAAAGGTCTAAATACATATATTATGCTGTTGCTTTTACCTTTCAGTCTTTTTTTATTAATTAGTCGATTTTGCCTATACTGTAACAAGCTTGTTTCTTTAATTGCCCTTACAGTTTTACCTTTCCAGGCACTGGAAAACACTTATTAGGAATAGTCAGCAGGAAATGGACCATGACTGGTCCAGCTGAGCAGTCCAGTGCACCCAAATAAGCAAGTGCAGCCTCCAGCAGTGGTGGTGGAGAACCCCAGCCCTGAATGGAGAGCAGCCCAGGAAAGCAGAGGAGGATTAGATTTCACCACTGAGAAGAAGTGGTTTAGCTCTGTTATCTACCTCTATTTTTTACCCCATTTCTTGTTTGCCTTGCCTGCCCTCTACTTAGATTGATGATTCTCTTGTTTTTGCTCCCAAGTGTTCTTGGAGGTGCCCTTTTCCTGCGAGCCCCATTGTCTGTAGGGTCTCTCCCTTTTCTTTAGCTGCTCTTTTCAACATCCTCTCTCCCCTTTCTCCCTAACCTTTTTATCCTTGTGCCTTCTCCCCTAGCACTTCTCTGCCCTGTAACCTACTACTTTCTGCTCAAAAGGGAAGCTAAAAATCAATAGCCTGCACTGTGGAATTGCTGCCTTTTCCACTTTATTTAAATTCTGCCTTCATAAGAATCAATTCAAAACTCCACTATCTCAGCCAGAAAGGAGAAGAAGTTCATGCAGGCACTTCCTTCACATACAGTGGCCCACCCAGAGCTCCAGTGCCTGTGACACACACTTAGACACACACAGCCCAGTGGCACCTGAAAATACATGTGGTGTGTCAAAAATCACAGCCATCTCTTTTGAGGTTTTGGTCTCCTTTCAATGCCAAGAGAGCAAGCAGAAAGGGAAACCAGGATTTTGCTGTTCTCATTTCACATTTTATGCTCCTCATAGCAGGGAATTTTCCCAACAGAATGTTCGTGTCAGATGACAGAAATTATAATTTGTCACACAGCAGTGTTGATTTAAATTATCCCACAAAACAATTAGAAAGAGTCAGGCTCTGAGCCTCTCACTCAAATCCTCATTGATAGACACCTTCAGCTACAGCAATGCCAGGTAGAAGTTTTATTTTGGTCAGGGGATATTCCTGCACTGACCCACAGTCCTGCTCCCGCTGGAGGATGCAGCAGCAGCAGCTCAGCAGTGCAGCCCAGGCAGGGCAGGAGCCAGCACGGATCAGCAGCTGGACAGGAGCCCCATGCTGGCCCTTGCAGCACGTCTCCATTACCCAAAATACAGTCCAGGTAGTGCTCATTCAACCACCAGTCATAAAAGCAGCAAGAAGTTTGGCTTAAAAAGTCAGTGCCTGTGACAGCAGCCAGGAATGAAGAGATTTATGTTCATAATGCATTAGGCAACCTGGGAAGACATCTCACGTATTTTTAGTGAAAGAAGGAGCCAACAACACCTGGGGTCCAGCTGAGACTCTTGGGAAAAGTGCCAAGTTGAGGTGGGACTAATCTGACTCCTTGTCCTTGCAACAGGGCAAAGACGTGTGTTAGCAAAGGACAAGCTGTGCTCCACTGGAGGAAAATATTTTCCTTTTCAGGAGAAATTGGTGCTTTTAGGTTAGAACTTCTCATGGCAGAAGCCTCTGTGGTCCTGAAGCCCAGGTGCATGTGGCATAATAATTTGGTACACTCTGTAAGAAAGGCATCCAGTTGCTCTTTGGTGCTTGGGCTAAATTCTACTTGGTTTTTTGATGGCAAATGAGAGGCATAAATCAATGGCAGCTGATCAGTAATTATACAAAATTACAGTATGCTTTTGTGGTGTTTTTGAAAGAAAGTGTCATTTTGCTACTCAGCCTGACTAATTTCTGGCTCACATTGAATCATTGTGCCATGTTTGCAACTCATTAAAGCCACACTCACATCTCTCACCACTTTGCCTTGGTTTCTGTGACGACAAGGGGGAGGAATGATGCTTTCTCCAGGCTTCTGCAGTACCCTGTGCCTTGCCTTGAGGTGACAGGGCTTTGTCAGGAAAAGCCAGCCCTGCAGGCTGGGCTGACAGCTCACAGCTCACCCTGCAAGTGAAGCAAGGTCCCTTACTCAGCCTCTCAAATTGCCACACCGGGGTCAGGCTTGGGGAAGGACACAGAGGCTTTAAAGCCTCCTTGGGCTGTTCAGTCCCTGTCCTATTTCTTGTAGTCCAACCAGACCCAAGGAGTCTGGAGCTGGAGCACAAACACATGCACACACAAACCTACAACCCATAAAATGTTCCTACAGCAAAAATCCATTTCAATACTTTTTGGTTTGTTGGTTGGTTGGTTGGAGGTTTTTTTTGGTCAAACAGTCTGTGCTGAGCTAAGGATTATTTACACCACACCTATACTTATTTCCACTTCGGAAAAACACTGACTTTGACCTGAATTTTTTCCATTTGTTTCTATTCCATTTTAACATCCTGAGAAGTTTTACTGAAGAAATTGAAATAATTGGAAATAAACAACCCCACAAAAAGGTCTTATCACAACACACAAACCAATGAGAGGATCCCTTCCCTGTGTAAATCTGATGTTTCCAGTGGCCTCTTTTATGCCAGTCCTGTGTATAGCTCTAAATTATTTTCGGCAAAAGTGATTATTACAGCCACCTTTAGTCAGCATTTTGTGACCACAGCCTTGCTCCATTAGGGCCAGTGACACCCAGCACCCCCAGTCAGCACCCCCAGCTCTCTTCATGGACTGATTCTGCTGTACTAAAGGCAGCCAAAAAGCCAACTGGAATTACTTTGCTTTCTAGACACTTCCAATATGTTTATTGATATCATTCAATATCAGTCCAACACCTTCCAAGTGTCCAGCACTATTCAACAGCTCTGATCACTCAGTCAAAAATTAATTTGGGGCAACACTAGCAGAGAAAACGAGACAAATGCACTTCTCTGGGAAGCTCAGAGAGGGAAGTCAAAGAGGGAGAGACTTTGAGAAGGAATCCAGAACAAAATCTTTGTCACAGAAAACCAAGTGAAGTATTTCGGTGGGGGTTGTTGTTTTGTGTCTTTGTTTCAGAAGAGTCAAACATCCCTTTCTCAGAACTAAGCTTTAAATTTGAGTTCACACATGGACTTACAAGCCCGTTTGATTTTCTCAAGTATTAAATGCCTAACTTTGGGTGAGATCTTTGTCATCTCTGCTAAGCAGGATCATCAGGCCTCCAAACGGATTTAGGATCACAACTTCAGTTAATCTGCCTGACAAGTTGGAAATCAATCTGCCATCTGGTACCCAAATATATCTAGAGAATAAAAAGCCCTTTGGCTATGAGCAAAGAGAAAAACCATAGGTCTGTAACCCTTTCCTTCCCTCCTCCTGCTGCATACATGCAGAATATTTGAGGGGTTTATACTTTCACAGTGTTTTGGTGGACTAGAAAGACGAGGAGTTTTATGTCACTTTAAGAGACAGAACAAAATGAAATAATTTTCAAGAGATCAAGCAGAACAAAATGAAATAAAATTTTTAATCACTTTTATGAGAATGTTCAACAATCTTTTTTTTTTCTGTGTTTTTTTGTGGGTTTTACCAACTTATTTAAGAAAAGGCATTCTAGGCTGTCTTACATTCAGGTTATACTGCTATTTGGACATTTCTGAGCATGTTGGTGATTATTAACAACCTCCAGATTTAGGCAATTAAGCATCTAACTTGAATGACCAAACCATCTAGGATCCCTTCA
This sequence comes from Acridotheres tristis, assembly GCA_037013685.1. Classification (NCBI taxonomy): domain Eukaryota; kingdom Metazoa; phylum Chordata; class Aves; order Passeriformes; family Sturnidae; genus Acridotheres; species Acridotheres tristis. Next base: position 6,065,017 of record CM072900.1, read on the forward strand.
GGGCTTAAAGAAAAAGAGTCATATTCCTTCAGTTGCCAGTTCATTGAAAGCACCTAACCTTTGTAGCTTTAATTCTCTCAAACAGCTTTTCTTCTCTAACTGTTTTTGAAGGCCAGGCTCCCACACTTTCCCAAAATTCCAACCTCTGGCACCAGAAGGATTAGACAAGTTCTTGCACATTCATTGGTAAATAACCATGCAATATCAGGTACATGCAGCAAAAATGCTCCTGCTGCACACATTACTCTGGTTTCCAGAGCACATATTTAAATATAAACCAGCATTTCTGAAGTAACACTGTGGGTGCTGTCCCCAAGATATTCTTCCCATCAATAAGGACATGTGATCATAAATGAAATGAAGTGTGCTCCATGGCAACCATAATGAACAACATCACTTCAAACGCTGCCAAAATGGCAACATCACAAATTTCATATTGCAATAGGTTGTCTGTTAATTAAAGAGCAAGGGCCAGTTTCAAAGGGGAACTACCGAGGTTTTAAAAATATGCCAGGGAAAATGTATTTCATGCATCGCTAATTATGTAGGCATTTTCTAAAACAAGCCAGAATTAATTATGTATCAGATCCACCCCCAGTACAAGGGAATAATTGAGTTTCTTATAAAGTTATGGCTCAATAAGAGGCACTGCATGGGCTGCACACTCTGTGCTGTGTCACACACCGTGGTGGAAATGGGCTGCCACGCTGCACTTGGCTCAATGCAAAGGCTGCTGCCAATTAACACTGCTAATACATGTTAATTTAAGATTTCCCTTTTCCAACTAATTGATATCTGATTAAACACAGAATAAGTTTTTTTAAGTGTTCATTAAGTAGCTAAAATTTCCTCACAAGTTTCATGTTTTATATGAGGCCACAATCACGGAATACGTAGCTCATGTAATTTCCAAATCATTAGAGAGTAATTGGACTTATCAGTTACATGCTAATTAAACTTCCACTGAATGCTCTTTCTGCAATCAATTGACATCAGATAGATGCACGGTACCCATCTCATTATGGTAAAATGGAATTGCTGAGGCACTTGTAGTGGAGCATGGCACAGAGAGCAGTGAAGTGTGTTCTGCTGTGTGATGGGAGCAGCACCTGCAGCTCTCAGAGCTACAGCAGACCCAAAACTCCAGCAGAGCAGACACTGGACAGGCTTCAAAAAGGTTCCCAAAGCCTGGGTTAACACAGGTGTTTCACCTGTCCTGAGCTCTGTTCTGCCATTATCACATTGCCACCAAAAATGAGCTTGGCTCTCTTGTATCCACTTCAGTGCATCCCCAGCCCACCAAAGCTCAGTGTCTCAAGAACATCAGCTGCACTCACTGACAGATTGTGGCTATGTCAGAACATGGAGCAATCTATTTCTGGAGACCTGCTACACTGGCTGCTGGTCTGGATGCTGCTCCATGCAATAGTTAAGAACTTGAGATTTCCATGGGAAATAAATGATCCATGAAGAAAAGAAACAAGGGAAGAAGTTTTGATACATCCAAAATTCAGATGTGCTTTCCTCAGCTGGTGAACTGAGTGACAATGACAGAAAGATTTGGTGACATTACATGATGAGGAGGAAATCAGACTTAACATCCACTATGAGATTCACTGGCTTTTGATGGAATAGCATGATTGGGTGAGGGAATTTGGGGAACACAATGTGAGACAATTGTAACTCTTCCTAGTAATTACTAAAAAGGCGATTAAAAATATGATAAAACATCAGGTACTTAAATATTTTTTTCACTCTATCTGCCAGAACTTCTTTTCTCTCGATGTGCTTTGTATCACTTCTCTCTCCTGGATTTGTTTTTGGTGGCTGGAGTCAAGAAAATTCTAATGAATTGTCTTTCAAGGAAAGGGGAGGGAAAAGAAAAATAAATGTAAGCATGTTTCCCTTTTGGTGCTCCCAGGGAGCTGGGCCTTTACTCCTCTCTCTTGAATAAGAGAAAACCTGCTGAGCTGCATGGGAGGTTTTCCTGAATGTAAATTGTGGGGTTTAATCTTCCAGCTGATCAAATGGGCTGGAGTCCCAGCCACACAGCTGTGAGGAATTCTGCTGCTGCTCAGCCCACGGATCCACCAGAGCCCAGCCTGGGAGTGCACCCAAAGCACATCTCCTGCTCCTCCCCACGGGAGCCTGCACCAAAATAAGCAGCCAGAACCCAGGGAAACACACGTATCTCAAACCCACAGGAGCCCAGCCAACTCCCAGAGAGGTTGGTTTTTTATTTGTTTTTGTATAGTTTTAAAAGAGCACAGATTTCTACAAATGAGTACTATGTAGATACTGATTTCTCCAGCTGATATTCCTGTAGTGCTCATTTACAAACGTTTTCCAAGTTGAAAGCCAAGCATGAGTGTTTTATTTTTTTAATGAAAGCCTGCGAATTAGTAGGAAGACCTAGAAGAGATGTCATAGCCAATTACTAATGTGAGGTTCGAAAAGTGCAATTAAGCATGGGTATTTGCACTAATTGCAAACAAGTCACCTTAGACCAGTTAACCTGTCTGCTCAAGAGAAAGACAATTTCTATGACCTGAGTGAAAAAATCCTTTAAAAAAATAGTCTCTTCTGTTTAAAAATAAAAGAAAAGAATAATTCTAAACCATGCTTGCAATTATCATGAACTTCCAGCACAAGGAAGATAATGATTTGCCTGTAAGCTAAAATGCCAAGAGCTTGATGTTTCTTATTAACGCTGTAAGACTAACTGTTGAGCCTTTCAATGCTGTAAGAGTGACTACCCCACTTTACTCTGGCTTTAAAACAGTTCTCCAAACTCCCTGCCTCCAGAGCAGCATATCTAAATTTTCTCGAGTCACCAATTGTCCAGGGTGGTGGCATCCCTTAGAAAGAATCAAGTAGAGACCCACCTGGGTTTTGGTGCTGCTTTGCATCTCAGTGGCCTTTGGATGATGTTCACTTGGACAGTCCCTGTTCCCAGCCTGGGAGTTGACTAAAACTCCTCATCTTCAAGTGCTGGAGAAAATCAGGTGGAAATCTGCTGCCACCCTTCCCTCTCCTCCCAGCACTGGCTGCAGAACCAGGGCTGTGGAAATGGAGTCCCTCAGTTGTAATTGCATGAGGCTTCTTAAAATTAACATTCATCTCCCTGGCATGCACATCCCCACACCTGGAACAATTTTCCTTTTGTTTATATGTACAAGTGGAAAGCAGGATCAGAGCTGACATGCACCTTATTGCATGATTACCTCTGATTTGGGTGGCAAATCCACAAACAGCTACAAAACCTGATAGAATCATGTATCACTATTATTATACATGTGTTGGATTTTTTTTTTATTTCAAAATTATTTCCTTTATGGCACGCTGATTCTATTTCTGCATCAAATTCCATTTAATTGTCCCTTGTTTTAATCTTGCAGGAGGTTTTAAATCACTGAGGAGCTCCAAGAATGTCATCTGCTTACAGGTAGTGTATGCAGTAAGATTTATTGCTGCTATTATTGCCATTATTAGGAGTGTATGTCACGGTGGGAGTGTCATTTGATGTGTCTTATGGGAACAAAAAAGCAAAACGAAACCAAACCTTTTCCCTATCTGGCACTTTGCCATTTCACTGTTTCTTTGTGCATAACTTTTCATTCTTTTCAATAATTGATTGCTTTTATTTGGAGGAGGGGAAGACGCCATCCCGAGTAACACCGTTAGCTTGGAGGGTTTGATCAGAAGGAATGTGACTCACTTCAAGCCAGCTGGGAACTGGCTAAGTGGGAAGTGGCAAATATTTTAATTTTGAGCTGTCTAAATTGGTATTTCCTTGGCCTTCTCTTTATGTGCAGCAGACTTACTTCCTCAGGCAACCTTTTGCACTTTTGTATTTTGCAATTAAACATGACTGCAATTGTTTCTGCCATATGAGCATGGGGGAATTTAGCAGTATCCCGTAAAGAGAAGGTTGACTGGCATTTTTCCTAACAAAATTTCATTTTCAATTGTCAAACAACAGTTGGGACATGAATTCTCTTCTGCAGTTCAGCTTTATGATAAAGTTTCATATCAGATTGTTTACAATTTCCAGAAGTTAAAAACAGGTAAAATACACTGTTGCAGTCAAGGTAAAAAAAAACCATAGAAACATTTAATTGAATATTTTTTCTCTGCTTTCCTCTTAAGGGCCATTTTACTGCTTTCTGTGAATAACAGGATACAATACAAATATACATCTTAAATCCACCACTGCTTTATACAATTGCTGTTTCCACTGTTACTTAATAAATTGTCCTGTCTAATATAAACTGCCCTGCATTCGCCTAACTCCATTTTCACTTGCTACTGTGTGACTCAGAAATCTGGTTTTGCCAGAATTTTCTGCCGTGAATGAGTTTATAGGTTTCTAGCATGAATTTGGGATGAATGTATGTATTTTTCAGCTTTTTAAGGCAGTTGATATGGGCACAATAAACAGCACTGGATTCCCATTCCAGTCCATAAGGGCCACTTCTCTCTGTTCCCACTGATGTGCCTCCTATGACAGTTACAAGTTATTTCCTTCATCCTTTGCTACACAGTGCTTAAAACTGGCAAAATCATCACAGGATTTAAATTAGAGCTTGTTGCCAATGTTTCACCTCCAAACGAATGCAGCTTTTAATAAATTATCTTGAGCCTAGGAGAGGTTCCATCATGATTCACTCTGGAACATCTTGAGAGCTGGGGTATGCCAGCAGAAATAATTTCAACAAGGCTCTCTGTTAAGATGCAGCATACGTGATTAAAGGAGCTGCAGTTTTGAACAAATGGTTCAACATGTTGGTGTCAAAAGGAAGCATTTTCCCCCCTCGACTGGCTTGGCAGCTGTTGGACTTCATTATGAGGAGCAAAACACAGAAGTGTGCAGACAGGTGCACGGCAGATTAAGGGCTCCAAAACAAGGCAGAGCAACAGCTTCGCTTTGCTGGTAACAGAAGAGAGACAGGAAAAGAACATCCATGGAGAGCTGTGATTTGGGGAGAGCATTAGTTAAAAAAAAAAAAAAAAAACCAAAAAAGAAAAAAAAAAAAAAACAACCCCTAAAAACCCCAATACTAATACTAATACTAAATTAAAATACTAGCAATTCACACAGTATGAGATCTGCCTCCAAAAATAAGGGAATTGCCAAAATACATAAAGTGATTTGTGCCTCTTTTCTCCCACAAGCCTGTGAGAACGTTTAAAAGGAAATTGTGTCTTGAGCTGGCAAAGCAACAGCTCCATTTCTCAGCTTAAAAAGAAAAAAATAAGGATTTGGCTATTTGGCTATTGTTATTTAATGCTTAAGGACTGATTTCCTGATGCTAAATATGTATTGAGAGGCTTAATTCCCACTGAAATCAATAACTGCCAAAGTTCACCTCAGGGTATCTTCTTAACTCACACTTTTGGAAGTGCAAAAAAACCCCACTTTTGGAAATGCAGAGAGAGACACAACATTCATGGATTGCCTAGACAAAAAACAGGCTTGTTCTTATAAGTGAGGCTCATCGGGGGCTTAAAGAGTTAAGCAAGAGAGGACCTGGAATTATTTAGGATGTAACAGTGACTAAGGCAAGCATTGCCTTGGTGCCTGCTCCCCAGCATCTGGAGAAGGTGCCAAGGGGGTCTGGAGGACCCTGGCAAATCTCCATGGGAGGGAGATGCATGTGGTGGCACATGGGGCAATTATGAGGCAGAATGGGAGAGCCTTCCTCCAAATCATCCATCCCAGAACAAGGCAGGAACACCCACTGAGACCTCTACAGCCTGGAAACTGCCATTAGAAAAAAAATTTCCTCTCCCCTTACAGATATGGATACTGAGGGCACACCTGGATGTTTCAGGAACAGCAGGAATCAGGGTGCTGGGGTGCTGGGCAGCTGACAAACACACTTGGAACCTTCTCCACCAGGCCCCTCATCAACATGTATCACTAACTGGACCAGACACATAATTTGACAAAAAAGGTCTCCCTTTCAGCCCATTCAGGTGAGCACCAACCCACAGCATTTCTCTAAGGTTAGCAGGACACTATAAAACCAACAATCAGCAGTTTGTCAGCTGGAATCATTCCCCCACATGTAAAGAAAAGTGAAATCATTGGTCGTGCAGGGCACAAGGGCAAAGAGCAAACCAGGGAGGCTTCTGCTACCCAGGGTATCATGAATAATAAGATTCTGATGATGTTAAGTGCTGTGTTTATTTTTTATTTTCCCACGGTGAAGCAATGCTTGCCTGCGAAGAATTGTCTTTCTTTAAATAAAGCACCTTTCAAACAAGCTCATTACAAAACCATCTGAGCACTCCTGAAAGTCAGGTTGTTGTGAGAGACAATGGCAAATTATTCATCATGAATAAATTACCAGATGAACACATTCTCCCTTTTTTTTTGAGATGTATTACTGGAGCCCTTGAGGCTGGGGGTGGAACAAGGGCCTCAGCAGAGGACTGCATGAAAACTATGAGCAGTGAAAGGTAACAAATCCCCAGCCCTACTAAACCTATCAATTAAATTTACAAGACAGAAGAACCACGTTGGGTGGTTCTATATGGTTCCTATAAGCTGAGGAACACTTCTGGTTAAATCAGTGACTAAATCAAAACTAAATTCAGGCCTCCTGGAAACTCCTAGACTAATAGTTCAAGTTAGGAGCAAATTAGGGATGGTAAAAAGCGGAGGTGAGTGAAGAAGATATGGATGATTTTGCTAGTGTTTGAGGACCACTGATGAAGAAAAAAATCAGGTCACAGCTAGATTAGAGTGGCTATCTGATTTTTATCCTCCAGATAAAAAATTTCAGCACGGTGTTGCTCAAAGGAGGGGATAAGATTTTTCTGTTGCCTTCTTTTTACTGAAATGGTCTAAATAAGAGAATGAAGAAAAACAAAAAGGGTGCAATCAGTGGATAACACAGGAATAGCTGCTGACAGCATAAGGAAAATTATGGCTGATGGACCTTATGGCATTCAGTAGTGACAAAAATGCAGTAGCAGGAAAGATGTGAACAGCAGCAAATAAAACCAGGCTTGCACACAGGCCCCGAAGCTGGCTTTCAGGCAATTCTCTCCATACTCACTTCACAGCATTTGGCTTGCTGGCTCCGAGTTCTTCTGTTTCTGTTTGTTTTCCTTAAACGAGCAATTAGTCAAATCGGAGTTAATGAAGCTTGCTTAGTCATCCCAGGTCTGTAAAATTTTGCCAGAAGTCAGCATCTTTGCAACCCTTGAAAATGACAGAGTCTGGCATGACAGGCTTTGCTGACTGGCCTCTTCCATCATCTGAAATCCCATTTATCAGCTCATTTCAGGCATCTTTTGAAAAGCAGGAGAGATGAAGAGGGAAGACTTTGTCCTGTCAGGGTAGTTCATATCAGTTCCTTTAGACTAAAGATTGAGAGACTTAATCATCTCAAGTAGAGATGACAGTGAAATATCAGGCTCTCGAATCAGTAATGATCAAGGGGGATAGATTTAGAGTATGTCTGAGAAGTGCTCTTTGCTCTCTGTATGGCAATTTGGAATCAGGGTCAAGTCCACAGGGAGTTATTACACATCTGGGACAAAATCCGAAAGTGCTGCTCAGATCAAGAGGAGTTTGATGGCCTTCAACTCTTTCAGGGTAAAAAAAAACCATTTCCTCTTCCAAGCTCCAATTGCAGAATGAGTGAGAAGCACTGGGGAGGGCACATTTTGAGGGGAAAAGGCAAATGTGGTATCCTGCACACAGCAGCTCTTGGCAGTTTTCAGCCTGGGAAAGGATCTCCCAAGAAGGGAAGGAAACCCACACCTATTAGACATGCAGCAATTAGAGTAAAGCAAAGCTTTATTTTCTTGATAGAGTTATAAAAGCAGCACAGAAGAATCTTCTGACACACACACACTCTCAGCCAAAGCAGAGCCTTCAGTATGCCTTGATATCCAAGGCAAAGTTAGCATTAAACATTTTAACCCAGATTTTCATTCATATTATAAAAAATAATAATAAAAACCCAAACCTATTTTCTTGGAGGAAAATGGAGAATTAATTCCTCCAGCCTCTATGAGTTTGTCTTCTCTCAGATGCTGGTGACACGAACACTTGGTGTTTCATTTGGCACATGTGACTGAACAATCAGTTCCCAGAATGAAAGGCGTGGACTTCTACATGGGAATTAGGAACTGATGTCTCAGAGTGAAGGCTATGGCAGATTCCTATTTTTAGTGCATTATTCACAGAGATGTACAACCAAGACATGTATTACAGGATTCCAGGCTTGCATCCTCTCTCCTGGGGAGACAGTCTGACCTAAAGTTGGTGCAATGTGCCACCTCCTCCTTTCCATTCCACTCTCCAGTCTCCATCTGTTTTGAGTCTATACAATAAACCACCTTTTGTAGTTTCTCCTCGTGCATAAATCCTTTTAAAACTGAAATGCATCTTAGGAAATCAATTAGCTGAGGTAAATTAATGTTGTGGCCTTACATCCACCTTCTGCATTTACTCCTACCTTCTCCATCTTTCTCCTAACTTCTCATGGGGCCAGTGTCTCACTCCTGCTATGCAGTCACTGATCTCCTGAAATAGTTTTAGAAATCCTGTATCCAGGCCAGGATGATGTAGGATGCAGTCAAGGATTCAAATCCTTTTCAATCCTGTGAGAAGGAGAACCTTCCTACTTTGGGGACCTGAACGGATTTGAGGTCCATCCTCAGCATCCAGAAGTTCAAATACTCCTAGGTGAGAAGTTAACCTGGTTTGGGGCCAGATTCCAAACCACTACCAAGTACTAAATGAACAAGAAAACCATTTTACTTTCTAGTTCTGTGATTTTTTTCTTCCACCTCAAGGAAGAGTTAAGTACTTTGTGTTCGCTGTCCTAAGGGCCAGTAAATTGGACAAAAATAAAGTTCTTCCTTCTGGCTTGTTCTTTATGACACAGGGTGCTAAAGCAGCTCACTTCTGGGATTCTCTCTCCCTGACTGGGATAATCTGTGCATCATCTAAGGAAGCAAGGTTTTGGTGTAAAAACATGCCTCTTACCTCTTTTGTTAACCAGAGGCATGGTGATTACAGATTAATCACAGGTTGTTAAATATATTAACTAATACCTGTAATGAGCAGAAAATCAATGTACAATCTACATTTTCAAGAAAAACAAGAGTCAGTGTCAGAATCACTGTGGTGATTCACCAGAGAGGCTACTTCTTCATCTTCTTTTTTCTTATTTTTACTTCTTTTTCTCCTTCTTTTTTGTTTCAGGGAAAAGAAAAGAAGCACAAGCTTCCCACTTTATACAAATATTAGCAACTACTCTTCCTATAGTAGTAAATTTATTGGTTGTATGTCATCTGTATGGGCTATGCCATGCACAGATGGGTCAGGGCAGACTGAATTTAAGCTGATTTCACACACAAGGAGATATTTGCTGAAGAGGACTATAGTTCCTCATCCACTGGCTTTACAAAGCAAGTGCCTCTTTCAAGCACATTTCCAGCAAGTCTTTACTGCATGAGCCATTTCTAGAAGCCCAGGGCATTTCTTACAGAAGCTGTTCTCTAAAACCTGCAACGGCCAAGGGATGATGAGGTATTATAGCCATTGTAAGGAACCTTGGGAAAACACAAATCAAGCCTTTCTCCAGTCCCCAGATACATATAACCATAAAACTGAGAAAACACTGTAAAATGTTACCCTGCCAACCACGAACACAAAGTTTAAAAAGTTGGGTTTTTTCTCAAGTCAGCTCCTTCAGATTCTGTAGTTCTGACTTTTATTTATTTGTTTGTTATCCTGCAGCAGCTGGAAACATCATCATTAAGGCATTTTCTGGGGCAGCAGTACCAGAAATAATGAACTGGGCAAAGCTGTGACCCAGTGGAGAGGAGAAGGAGAGTGGCTCATCCTGCTCAACCCCCTCAGAGGCTGCAGTCACAGCAGCAGGACAGACTGGTTCTCCAGCTGCAGGCTTTTGCAGACATTCTGAGAGGTTTGGGGAATGAAATGTGTTTTCTGAGAATTCACAATGAAATCATGCAAAGGAGGGATCTTATCACCCTGTCACTGGGTATCATCCCAGGTTTGAATACAGAGCACTTCTGCCTCCAGAACAACCATATTTTTCTGATGTATTTTACATTTAAAATGCCCTCCCTAATCACAGCTTCTCATAAGGATGAAACCTCCAAAATGCACACACAGTGCAATTGAAAACTGTCGAGTCAACAGCGCTCCCAATTCTGATACAAGCAGAGTGTGGAGCTGGCTAAGAATAGATAATTTCTAACCTCTCACTGAGCCACAGGAAACAGCTGAAATGCAGGTGAACACGTTCCTGGCTTTTTCCCATGTCACAGGACACTCCAGCCCTCCCCACCCTCTCCCAACACCCCAAAAAAGAACAGATAGGAGGGAACCCAGAGCAGTTTGCCAGACTCCAGACTGAGAAGAGCGAGAGGAGCTGGCAGCAGAGCTGGTGAAACTGCCCTGGCAGATTCAATCTGGTCCCAGAATTGGGACCTCTGTTTAAAAAATCCCAAAAACAGAGTTTGCAGCAAAGGTGCTTTGAGAAAGAAAATGTTTTTATTTTCTAAGACCTGGTCCCAGAACAGTTTTTCTTGTGCTATCCAATTAAAAAATCATTGCTGAACATAGCACAGAATGCAGATGAATGATAGAGGTTTGTTCACAAGGATGAGATACTTTCTAGCATTAAGTGTTATTTTATATTAAAAATAAAATATTTAACCCCTATTTTCTCAGTGTGTTACCTTTGGTTATTTTATTTTAACTTCTGAACTAAAAGTCTAAAGGAATTTCTATCCCAGAACAGTGCTAGGCTCTAATCCAGATGCAATAACTCAGGCACAAGCTCTTCTGGGCTTTTCCCTCAGAGTTTTCCACTGAGCCCTCAGAGGTATGGAGGGGTCTGCCTGAGGCCCAGTAATTCAGAATCCTGCCTACACACAAGTTTTGTTATATCTCCAATATTTTTATTTGTATCTATTCACTGTTCATGTCAAAAGTCCTTGAGTTCTGTCTTGGTTTTGAGATTTGTGATGAGGACTTTTGAATATCAAAAAGGCTCAGAAAATGTAAAGACACTTCCAGCAAATTTGGTAGGCCAAGTAAATCTGAGAAAGAAAATTAGAATTCTATACTTGCTTTTTCTTTTTCCTGCTTTTCACTGGAGAAGGAAGAAAGAGGATGAAGGAAAAATATTTTCTTCTTTTTTTTTTTTTTTTTGGAGCTTCCTTTGAGGTAGCCAATGCAAGCATTTGCAGGGAAATTGAAAAATTCACTTTGAACAGTTTGCTACAGCAATGCTTTGCTTCCCTTATTTTCCATCAAGTCAGGAATCTGGAAATGCAAGCACATAAAATGCTTTAGTGAAGCTTTCAAAAGTGAGAAGGGGGTCTTGTGGTGAGAAACAAACAGTCTGTGAAGCTGTTTGAAGTCTCACTGGAAAGCAGGGCTGCCTTTGCAGGGCAGACAAGGCTTTTGGAGTCCCTGCATCAGCAACAGCCTCACATGGAAAATGAGGCTTTATTTATTTCCATGGGCAGAGAGGAAATAAAACACAGGGACACTCAGCCACTGAGAGTGCAGGACAGGAAATGAAGGATGTTCTCAGGAGACAGAAGGCACGAGCACAGCACTGGAATGGTGGAATATCTGCCACCTTCCAGCTTCCATACAGCTAAACATGCAAGAACCCAAGCTGTGCACATCCTCACCACACCTGGAAATTGCTACTGACACCTGGCAAATGAGAAACCCAGACCTGCAAACGCTGGGGGTGAGGTTTTGTCAAAAGGGTAAAATCACAGCAGGGAACTGGAGGCATTCCCCAAACCCTAAGCTCATTCTTGCTCCTGCACCAGCCAGTCATTTTGTGAGCTCTGATTTATTCTTATTAGAAAAACAAAACACAGCAAAAGAAGGCACAAACCAAGCATTCATCTCTTATTGATCCAAATTCTTTCACTTAACTCATAATTTCAGTCCTTTAGAGAAAATTCATTTCTGTCCAGGCTTCAGCTAAATTGCTCCAAGAGACATATTCTAAACATATATTCTAAAAGTTGTCATATGCCTCCGCCTCTTCTATTTGGAGAAAATGGAAAAAGTAAAAAAGCTAATGGAAGAGGAGCTGAGCATTTCAGAAAATTGTATTCTGCTTCTGCAAACCCAAGGGAATTCAATGATTCAGCTAAAAATGGGCAGCATTTGTTTTTGGTGTTCTTCATTTGCAAGTCTCTGGAATATTTTGAGCTTTAATTATAACACTAAAAGGAGACACGTTCTGCATTGTGATTCACTGGATCACAGAGGCATCATCTACACTTGGACAACAGCTTTTTATGCTGGAAATCTCTAATCAGGATAACACCTAAAATATGTGTGTGTGCTCTTAGGTGAGTGGGGAACAACACTGTAATTCCAGGCTGGGGTATCCCTTAATAGCCACGTGTTTTATACCCTATATTATGTCAGGAAAGTAGAATAGAAAGGTTCTAAGAACATCTGGGATTGTACAAATAGAATTACAGGCTGGGGGGAGGCAAAGCTCCAGCACCATTAATGGAATTTTTAAAAGCAACCGATGTAGTAAATGTCTCCAGTACGCCAAAGATTATCAAGATTAACAACTTTCTATGCTGGAATTTTCCTTTCTTTTTCTTTTTTTTTTTTTTTAATTACTCAAATGCCTGAGTAGTTTTTTCACTGAATTTTTAATTTCATGGATAACTCAAGCATATACAAATAGACAGTAAATACTGATAGGTTTAGCATGTAAAAACAAAGAGATGGAGAAAAGAATTTGGTTATTAAATCCTAAAAGCAAGTAAAGCCAAAAAAAAAAAAAAATCCTATGGGAACCTCCAGTCCCCAGTGGAGTTCTTGAAAAAAAAAATAAAAATAAAAGGCACAGACAAAGAATAGAATAGTCTCATTCTTTGGATTATGTTAACTGAAACATGATTCCCTGTCTGACTCTGAACATTCACTTGAAATAGCACATTAATTTCTCTAATGAAATAATGGAAAGAAACTGAAACAATATTACAGTTAATGACATTTTCTCCTGACTGTACAGGTACATTTCCTTATTTTCTGTGGGTTCCTTCATTCCTAAAAAGAACCCCAGTTTTCTGCAAAGTAAATCAAAACTGCCAATACCTTTGAGTGATTGGGAAAGGGGGATGCAATAGGGAGAAGAATATCCTGATGGTACTTTACACTCTGTACTCAATGCTCAATTCAAAGTTTACTGGAAGAGGATTTCCAGTGCTCCTCACTTACAGGAATTCTTCTGAGAGAGAAGAATTTATGGTGAGCAAGCTGATTTTATTGGAGTATTTTCCAGTGCATTACACTGTAATGGAACCCTCATTCATTTACAGACAAACTCCTGTCCTGGGCTCTGTTTCAAAGGGGGTTGTGCTTCCAATAATTAAATTCTGCACAGAAGGCAGTCACCTAAATTCCTGTTAATTTTATGCAAAATAGAACCCTATTGATTTCTTGCACTCTTGTTCTCAGGCTTCTCCTGGAGTAACAGACATCCCATCAAGGGTGTGAAACAGATTTTTCCATTAACTGGAAGTCTGAGGAATGGTACATGATGTGTGAAGCTACAGTTAAGTCCATGTGAAGGACTAAGGAAAAGCCAGAATAGGGCAGTTAGCTGCAGATCTTACACTTCCAGCCATAGAGTTTACTCAGTAATTCTACTTGGGAATTCCCCCTGGAATATTATTTTTTACTCAGTCTATGCAATTCCCACAAAATATTGAGCAATTATTACATTGCCAGATATACATCTTCATTCTTTTTTCTGGCATGGAAATTTTTATGAGCTCTAGAGCTGTTCCTTCTACCTCATCTCTCCCTCTCTCCATCTTATGTTGTCACTGCCACTGCAATGAGGTGCCACTACACGAGTGGCCAGGTGAGGAAAGTTTGGAATGCTCTGGGACTGGGAGAAATGAGCACACCTGCAGCAGTCCCCCAGGTCTCCAGGCTGCAGCCCCTGTTGTCACCTGTCCCTCGGGTCTGGAGCCCACTCTGTGACCTGCCAAGGCAAAAAGCAGTGCAGGAAAGCCCAGCTGCTCTGCCTCCCCTGCAGAGGGTGAGAGGGATGGAGCTTGTTTGCACAGCAAAGTCCACTCGAGTCAAGCGAAATATTTCAATTATTTGAAGTGGGTTGTAGATTGGAGTTATAATTGAGGATTGGTTTCTCAGTGTTATTGCAACGTAAGTGCTGATCCATTGCAGCAATCAGCACAGTGCCCTCTCTCACGGCAATTATTTAAAACTATTGAAAAGCAACACCCCATGGAAGCAATTTCTTTTCTCTTTTAGGAGACCATTTATTTGTAAATCACCCAGGGTGGGTCTCTGTGTTGCAAACATCACAAATGAATTCTGCTTTTCATAAAACAGTCATCTGATACCTCTTCAAAGTGAAAAATAAAGCTGTAATGTTGTAAGAACTGCTCTAATTGACCCCTTCCTCTCACAAAACTCATAAATAAATGTGAGCAGCAAAGACTAATGAATTAAATTTCCTTAAACACCTCTTTTTCTTCTACGAAAAGCACAAGGTATTTGTTGCACACAGATTTCAGGAGAGGTTACACAAGCTTCATAAGAAATTACCTTTCCAGCCAGAGCTGCAATGCTACAAATTTCCCAAATCAGATTTCAGGCATTTCAAATGGAAAAACCTTGAGAGACTGTCCAGGCTGTGCAGCAATTCAGATATGATGCCATGAACAGATCAACTTTCTAATGGAGGAGACAGGGGCATTTGCTATATACACACACAGAAATCTGACTGAAGCAGTGTCCTAATCCACGTGATCCTTCACAGGAACGCCTAAGGATGAAGACAGTTCATCTGCCACGAAATAACCTGTCAGATGAGTCAGGTGAGACAGGTCATCAGGGTCAAGTAAAAGCAATTTTTCCCCAATCTCAGGTTAAAACACAGGAAACAGGGATTTTCTTTTTAGTTTTGGGTTGATTTTTTTGTTTTCTGCTTTTTAAGGGCAGCTATAAAAAGTCTAGACACACACAGCCTCCCTGGAATACCTGATGACGGAGCAAGGACTGGATGTGCAATCCTATGTTTGACCCTGACTTTGAAAAAATGTTGTTTTTTCTTCCTCATGGGCTGATTAGAGTGATACCATCATGCTTGAAATCCAATCTGTGCCATCAGCGTCAGCAGAAAGATTTGTTTACCTTATCAAAATCTATTTAGGCCACCCAGAAGTGACTCGACGACAATGCACAAATGTATTCAGAGGGAGAAGATACCAAGTGGCAAATGACTATTCAGTATATCATAAAAGAACAATAACAACCACTGCATGAAAGATAAAGCCTGGCTCATCCAAATCAAAGTATGGTACTAATTATTTAATGACTGCAAGGGAAACTGCTGGCATAGGCTGGCTTGGGACTTTGTCACCTTTGTGGAGATTAACAAGGACTGATTGGACCCACATCCTGCAGCAATTTTTCAAGAGGAGCTGTTGTTGCCTTGGGGCAGGAACATGGGATTGTGCCACTTTCTTAATTTCCCTCCCAGCCTTCCTTTCTGTCACAAAACAGCACAGAAATCTGTAGGACTCCCAGAAATGGTAATGGCCAGCAGAATGCAGATGTTCAATCCAGCATATCTGCTCACCTCAAAATCCACCAAATCTGGAGCACTGGAATAAGATCAGTGTTAGCCCCCTTGAACTCTGTAGCCAGCAGGATTTGATAATCAACAGGAAAAAGATCAGGAACTGGGAAGATTGTTTCCCAGATGTTGCATGATACTTTTAGATAGGGGCAGCTGCAAGTCAAGGCTGGAGAATCAGTGCCTTTTGATTCCCTCTGTCTCTGGGCCTGGGGTAGCAACAATAGAAAGATGATTTTCAGCATTTGAGCTTGATTTTACAGCCCCTGTCCATCTGTAAACAAAGATCAGAGGGGTGAATGGAAAGAGTCTCCTCTCACTTTGCCCAGCCCTGCTCAAAGCACGCTCTGCTGTGGTGAAAGTGCTGAACAATTTGTAAATGCAGAACTTTTATGTTCTGGCCAAGGAGAGCAGAGCCTGAGGATTCTGCTGCTCATGACCTCTGTGAAGGGCACCTGACTTCAATGTGCAGTGACAATTCAGACATAAAGATGAGTTTCAGTAGTTCCAACTCTACCCCTTCAAGTGCTCATGACCAGATAATCCCACAGGTGGCTGCACTCTCAACTCTTCCCATTGACCTTCATTTGACATGCCCAGTCACTTACAGATCCTTTCATAGCAATCACTATAAATCCATCCCAATGAGAAAAAGGAGAAATAAATCATGTAGCTTCATCTCTTCCCATTCAAATATTCATTTGCATTATTTATAGATAATGAGATATCAGAGACTTCTTTCCTCTTCTCACTGTGCATACTGTCCTGTCAGAATTAATGCTGCTCCAGCTCTTCATTGATTGCATTGAATCTAAAGATCAACATTTCTCCTTTTAGTCTCCATTCTCCAGGGTGAAGACCTGAATACAGAAAATGAAAGAATCACTGGTCATAACCTTAGAATGGGATTAATTTTACCTGTACTTAAAATACTGAGAAATCTTTTGCAATGCTGGGAGTGAAATTACTGGTTCTGATGAGACACTGGACAAAAGCAGAGCTCAAAATGTTCTGTCTGCTTCAGTGTCTTGAGGTTGGACACTCTGCTGTGCAAAGCAAGTGCTGGGCTAAACAAAAGTTTAAAAATAAAAATAAAAAAAAGAAAATAGGAAAAAGGGAAAACCCCTGTTTTCAGCATTGAAAGAGCAAGAACAGCACTGCAAGCAGTCTTCAAATTTCTAGGCAGTGTCAAGAGTTGAGCCAGGGTATAGCACAGCTGAGCTCACCCTAATCACCAGCCCCATCTTTGCACCCTTGAGGGGTAACAGATTTTGAAATCTTCAAAATATTTGACTCCTGTGGAACAAATGGAATTGAAAGTCAATCCCTGAACAGAAAACCAAAAAAACCCCACAACCCCCTAAAAGTGATGTGTGAGGTAACTGAGCCAGTCTCTTACTCCAGGGAAAATAGACAGAGAGAAAATAGGTCTGGTCAAATATTGCACACCTGGATATCCCTCTTAATATCATGACTCTGTACAGTCTATTCAGATCCAGTCATGTGGCAGTGGGCAGTTTGTCCGTTTAACATCCTCTAAATCCCAATTTTAATTTGCCCTTCACTCCCTTTACCCCTCAGGTTCTTAACAGCAGTGGTTTTAATTCTTTCAAATTGCAGCCCTCTCATCTCATACTCCCTTTTTCAAAGCCTTACCTGGCTTCCAGCAACAATATTCCACTAGTTACAGTGGGAGGTGGGTGAAACTCCTTTCTGGTATGATTTATCATGCCTAAGAAGTTAAATTGTGCTTCTAAGAACTGTGTGTATTGGTAAAGAGTTACACTGATTACCAGCACCAGCCCAGAGGAAGCTGAAATGGGACGCTCAGGTGCAGAACTAAATTAATTTTAAAAAGGCTGAGCAAGTATTTCAGGGAAGAGTTTTATGAATTTACCCAGACTCTACAAAGGCTGCGAAGATTTGCAGTGGAATTCAGTTTGAAAATAATGAACTGAAATACCATCCCTACCTAAGTGTTCTCCAAAAGCCCCTTATCCAATGCTTCCTCCAGGCTTCTAGCTTGTCTCCCAAATGCTGCAGAAAACACTCTTTATAAAAACCACATAAATGAACAAAATCCATGACTTGCAGAGATTACGAATTACTTTTTTTAAGCCTTGCAACCCTCCACATTCAGTGCAAAGTATATGAAAAAATAACATTGCTAGTTATTGACTCTGCTGCTGCTCATGGAAAACATCTTTCCTGATCACTGACATGGCAGATCTGCACCTGACATCTGCTCAGCAGTTTGAGATTGCTTTGCTGACACATAAAATTGAGTTTCACTGTGAAATCAAGATTATATCATTGGCTATTATAATAAGCTGTTAAAGCTCATGGTAATATTTTTCAGTCTTTTTCAATCAAAATGTTATCTTTTTGGTCTCCTCTCTCCCTCCCAGTCACCAGCTCTGATTTTATCTTCTCCACTCATAGAAAAAGCATTTCCGTTGTGTTTTTAAACTGCCATTACTTTCAATAAAACTAATTAACATCTTGCAGTAAATCAGTTCCCTGGGTCTCCTTAGATTTCAAATGAAGCTGACCTGTGCACAACAGGGTCTTTACTTTAAATTGAATGTGCTCATTAGTACCTCCTAATAAATGAGACTACTGAGTGGTGCTACTCATCCCACCTCCCAGAAAGTGCTGCAGGAGGAGAGGGTGGAATTGGGACAATTATTTGATTTAAGCATGGCCCATACCTGTGCTCTTTTTCATGATTCAGCAACAATTAAAAAGCTAAGAAAAAAATGAGGAAAAATAATTGAGAGGATCAGAGCTCCAGAATGCTCCTGCTAAAAAACTGGGCTGAACTAGAGAGGCCCCACGAGCAGCAAGGAGCCCTCCTGCACCCTCGTTCCCCAAGGATACACAGGCCTTGAGGATGCTGGGTTTTACCCTCTAAGCTGTGGTGTCATGGGCCAACATCTCTGACAAAGCAGAGAAGCAGCTGAGAGGGGAGTTGTTCTTACATCACACCTACTCCAGGCTCTGTGTAGCCCATCATCATCACATTGAAGCTCCAAGGGGAGCAAGCCAAGCTGCCTGTCAGTCAGCAAAACCACAGTTCAAACCTTTCAGACATCCCAGAAAGAGAGGAGAAGTTGATGAGGCAAGATTTCTCATCCTTAATTGTTCCTCAGCACAGTACCTACAGTCAGATTTCAGTAAACTCCCCTGCACAGCATTTCCAAAGGTGATAATCTTGTGCTTCTGTTGATAACCCAGAGGTTACTTGGCAACTTAATGCAACGTTATTAACATCAGAAACACTCATAGCATTCCCAGGTGAGGCAGAGGTGTGGGGACCCCTCAAGCTTCAGCAGAGAGGTTTGGCAAGGGAAAGGTGAAGGTCAGAGCTGGGTCGAGAACAGAGTGAAGGAAACCCAACAACAAACTCATCACCCCCCTGCCCTGGAAGAGATTTGTGTCGATCCAGAGAAAGGATTTGCAAAGCTAACACTAAGGGTCTGTTCAGAAGAGGGGCAGGGAATATTTCTGAATACCTTTACAAAGTAAAGAATAAACCAAACAACCAAAGCAAGAAACCAAAAACAAAACAAAAAAAACCTAACCCAATAAAACCCCAGTTGCTTCTTTCATTCCTTGTTAGCCTTTTTACTACTCCCTCTATTTGGACCTAAAGGCTGTTCACAACTGGATTTCTTGCTTCTACAGGCTGTCCAACTCAAAGAAGGCCCCTTACAAAAGATCTCACCCATAAACCCTCATTTAATGAAAAAGAATATGTCTTTCCTGTCTAAATGCCAGGAGCAGCACTTCTTCCTCCTAAGAGCTCCACATACAATCTCGATTAAATTAAACCAGAAAAATGCTCACTCATTCTTTTTTAAAGTAGCAGATTACCCTCCTCTCCGTAGGAATTCAAATTTTCTTTCCCTTAGAAAAAGGCTCAGTCAAGTCACATCTGAAAAGAGACCACTTAGAGATCTGCCATGCAGGATTAGAAAACAAATAAAAGTAAATTCCTGGTAAAAGTGTCTCCTTTCATTCCCCAGTGATGAAAACAAGGCCCACAACCAGATGGGTACCCAGCTGCAAAACTACATTTCCCAAGAGGCCACAGATCCCAGATCAAATTTCCACACTAAATTTCCTTCTGTAAAAGGCTTTGTGGCCAACTAAAGCTTTTTACAGATTATTTAGAAGGGTGATGATGCCATTTTTATAGGTTGTTATTATTCCTTGGGTAAGTAAAAGATTTCAGCTTCTAATGAGTTTCTGCTTCCTTTTTTCTTTTTGGTACCTATTCCTTGAGTTGATAATTTATCCTTCTATTCTCATAGTTTCTAATTCTCCTTTGCAAGAAGGTAATCTTAAAGTAAAGCTTTAGATTAGCACGACCAAAATTTTCAATTGTTCAGTAGAAGAGGGTTTGAAATGTAGCAAAATTCACAGTTAGGCCTTAGCACAGAGGAGTCAAACAGCAAAACATACATTCCAAGGAGAAAAATCTCAGAGCTGTTTACAAACAAGTGTGTGTGCCTCAGGCTGCTGATCAAATTATGGTCTGGGTTAGCTGAGGATTCAGGGGCTGTATATTTGTCAGAGTCCACTTGTAAATATAGTTAGCATTGAAAAACCCTTACAGATTCATTAAGTTCTCTAATAAAAGGAGGAAGAGAAGTGAAACTAAATAGAAAAGCTCTTAATTAACATCACAATATTGTCTCTTCCGTAAGGTATTCAAAGGAGCTTGTTTATTTTTCAGTCTCAGTAGTGTTTAGATTAGGTACACTCTACCTTTCTTTGTTTTTCCAGGAGAGTGAAGGTGGAGATTTTCTTTCTGAATAATGCCTGAATCCTATGTGTCTGAATTTGGTGCATAAAAGGGGAAAAAGAAGGCATTTAAAGACTTTGGGACTAGGCTTATTCTTTCAAAGATACTTTGGTGCTCACAGAATCAAATATTAATACGCTGAGATTTAGGTCCTAAATATTTAGGCAGATGATATCTTGAAATCACACTGCTTAGCTTGCTGCCTTAAAGTGCAAAAGTCTCTTTTTGTACCAGAGAGAGAGATTTATTCTTACAATTGATTAGAAAAAAAGTAAGCACACAATTAGAGTTCATTTTCACCGAAGGCTTCAGAACAGCAATCTACCTCCTATGTTCCTTATTGTTTAACAAGGCACCTGCTGGGAGTTTTTATGTGTGGAGGTTAGGTATATTTAGAAGTATATTCTGATTTAAATACATGTTATTTTGATGTGACCTACTCAATTATAAATGCAGAAATCCGATATAAAAACACAGCTCCTCCTAGAGAACTAATATCTAGGCTTTAATTTAACTATTAAGCACTTCCAAATATACACACTTAATTAAAGCATTAGGGAAACCTCTTGCAGAGTGCAAACAAGGATCCTCCGCATTTTTCACCCCAAATGCCCCTTTCTGTCTTTAAAACTTAGTTCTCCACGTAACAAAACAAGTTTTTTAGTGCTGCTGGGTTTATGGATCCAAAGGGGACTAATTACCAGGATGTTTCAATATTCCTCTGCAGTGCTGGAGTGTGGAGGCCTGTGGGCCTGCTAGAGAACACCCTGGGGCTGTGGCTGGGAAAAATGTCCCCTAGACTTTAACCTCTCCATGGACTCCTGTGACGTGCTGTCAATCAACCCCAGGGCCACTCCCCCTGTTGGCCCATTGGCTGTTCAACCCTCTGTTAACCATATATGGTCAAGGTTCTAGCAGTTTCTTTGTTCTTTGTCCCCTCATTGGTCTGTACCCCTGTCCGTTTACCCTTGTGTTTCCCTATTGGTCACTGTAATCCTTTTCCCGCCCACCCATTCAGGTGATTGGTTGTTGCTGGCTCCGCCCCCTTGGTACCGGTATATAACCCTGAACTCTGCATCTCCTTGTCTTTGTTCCTGGAGCCTTTCAGTGAGTAGGTGAAGTAATCTATCACTGGAAACCTGTACAAAGAGCCTTCCTGCCTCTGCTGCTTTAGTTAACCGGCTGCTGTGTGTGAGGGGGGTGTTTGCTGTGTGCTTGGCAGAGCGCTCTCCTGTGGGGACGCTTCAGGGAGGTTGCAGCAACCAACCATCTGCTGGAGCTGCAACATCGGAGGACGCTGTTGCCTCTGACCCCATTGCTCCTCTGCTTCTGAACAAGTGGGGCTCCAAGAGGGTGTCCAGGTGGCAGCCACTGAGCAGAGCAGCAGCCCGGGCTGGGGAGATGTGTTCATGTGGAGCCAGAGCAGTGCACGGGCATATGCTGTCAGAAATGAGTGCTAATTGCTCTGGCATCGGCAGGCCAATAAAGCTGATTGGTTTTTAATTCCTTGGCGCTGGGATTCCAGCTGCAGGCAGCACAAACAGAGCCAAACTTTGCAGGTATTGCTGGGGCTGCTCAGCTGTGCTGGTGGCTCAGTCCCACGCAGAGATTTCTGACGGAGCTGCCCAGGGTGCTCTGTTCTCCATCGTTACCTTGATGCCTTTTTGGGCTACCTTAAAACAGAGGCTAGACAAAATTAAGAGAATAAAAAGCAGTTTATTTATTGAAGTGCCTTCAGGTACATTTAGGGCACACGTAGCCCCCCCAAGGGGCTAACCCAAAATGGATGGTGGGTCACAGGTTTTCACACTTTTATAAGTTTGGTCCATTTGCATATTGGATGTTAATCTTCCAACTAAAGCTTCAGGTAATGAAGTCATTTACCTCAAATTTGCTTCCCCCAATTCACTTTTGTTTACATTTCTCATGGTCCGAGGCAGTCAGGTGTCCTTGAATCCGAGGCCTAGAAAAGAATTGTTTTGTCTCACTAAAATGGGAAAGTAGTAGCTAACACTCTATATGGAGTTTAGAGTTATATATTGCAGGATTGCAAATATATGAAAAATATAAAAACTAAAATCCTAAGGCATCAACCTCTCCGCCAGCTCTCACCCATCCTGGCATGTCGCTGATTTCTCAGGGAGTTGGGCTCTTGTGGAGAGCAGCACAACAAATTTGCCTCATTTTTTCTTCTCTGTCTCTTTCAGGCTTTGCTTATCCCTTCAGCTTACAGTGTTTCCAACCTAGTTTTTGATGGGTGGATAAAAGCAGAATTATAATGGGACAGAAAGGCAAGTTCGGGGAAACACTAGCCATTGCTCACTGTTTCAGTTATTTTAAGAATAGAGAAATATTCTGGAGGTGGAGCTTACAGCATACAGCCAGTAATAACAGAGATGAGGAACTGCAGAGTTGCAATTCAGTGAGATAAATAATAATACAGGCAAGTTAACCTTTCCACCTGTCTTCCTCTGTGTTTGCTATAACATTGCAGGGGGGGAGAAACTAAATCCTGCCTGCCCAGCACCTTGCCCTGGGTTAGCACAATACAGATCAGTTTATGTAAAGATGATGGTGAAATAGAGCTGTGTATCTACAATTAACACCTGCTTGGAAGGATTTGCATAACTCTTGAGTTGTTATAAAATCTACTTACTCTGAGTTTGATTAACTGTTGAAAAAGAGTTGCAGAGTCATTTTAAGGCATTTGGAAATCTTTCCAGGAAACTAAAAGTGACCTGCTCAACTGCACATTGAAACCTTGATGGGTGTTGTAAAAAATTAAATGCCATTTATTAACTGGGGGTTCCTTTTCCTTTTCCTCTTCCTTTTCCTTTTCCTTCCTCCAATCTGCTGACTGGGCAGCTGATATAATTTACATTTCTCAGCTGGAGAAATACGAATTATTTATTATTTGTAATTGGTTATTTGTATTGTTTGAACAGAGTTTAAAATCCAGGAGTGGGTAGCTGAATGTACAAAGAGCAGAAAGGGCCAGGAGCTGGCAAGACCAGGTAGATCCATGTGCATCTTGAGATGCATTTCTACTCAGTAAACTTGTATCTCATAAATTTGCCAGGTGTTTTAAACAGTGACCTTCAGCTTTTGCTGATTTAACTTTTAAAGCTACTGAAAACTTCCTAAAGGGTACATGGGCTGCTGTAGTGTGACTTGAGGCCCAAGGGTCATTGGATTCTACTGATTCGCTCCTGGCATGCTTTCAGAATGAGGACAGGGACTCCAAAGTGTCTCCAGAGTAGGTACAAATACAGTCCCGAATACTGTAGGAGACGTATTTAGGATGCTTGGCATTTGAAAGGCATTGAGAGCTATAAAAACAAGGCATATAAAAACAAGGAATGTAGGATCTTGTGAGCCTCTTTTGGTTATTTCCAGGTCACCACTCAGATTTCCCAGTGACTTCCTCTCTGCCCATCTTTTCTCACTGCCCAGAGATGGTGCCCCACTTTGTAGGTTTAGAGAGCCAGTAAGTGGTATTTTCCTTAGAAACATGTTGCTTTTCATGGGAAGTTGAAGATTTACTGTGTTAACCAGAAAGCAAGTTCTGCTGAGGCAAAACCCAAAGAAATTTTAGGCTGAGGTAGGTTCATGTGTGATTTTGTGTAAAACCAAAGTGAGAAGACAAATGAGCAGATGTTCTGACCTGCTGTAATCTGCATGCACTGCAAACTGAATTGCCTGAGCATCACAGGAATATCTGAAACCTGTGTAGGACGGCACTGAGGTGAAGCTACAGCAGCTGTAAAAAGTCTGTTTTGGCATTTGACCATCTTCTAAACATAAACAGCAAAATAACTCAGACATCTCCAGGCTCAGGAATGGCTGTGTGAGTTGGCCTCAACTTAAACCTTGTAGGTTTAAATTGGCTTTATAGTCAAATACACTCAGATTGAGGTCAGACAAGGCACTGGCAGGTTATGCAGGCAGGCTGAATCTTTTCTTTTTATAAAACTCAGAGGAATCCATTTGCAACAACAGATGCCATGGAGTGCATCTGCCTGATCGTTCACCACTGATAATAGAGCTGGAGATAGCTCAGTGAGCCTCTTCATCATGAATTTCTATTTTCTTTTATAGTCTTAAATATTCTCACTGCCTTTATCTTAGAAAACATATTGCACTTTAGTTTCTATTTCGCTGGTTTTTGAACACTGCTGTTTTTAAGGGGCTATTACTTTTCCCCTTTACTAAGTTCAGCATCTTATTCCTAAACAAGAAAAAGTAAAACTGAGTAAACTAAACCAATTTTTTTACTTTGTCATTCATATGACTTTGGAAAGCAGTAAGCTGCAGATACTTTTGGGTTTTGTGTGTGTGAACCTGCAGTGAAAATCAACCACTTTCCTGTATTTGATTATATGATTTTTTGGTTTTGCATTGCTTACCCAGAAAAAGACATTGAAACATTTCCAGTCAGTAAACGTTGGCAAGGAGATAGCTGTGCCCTGATTTTCCCTACTTTTCAAATTTTTGTTTGAAAAGGGCATTCTTCTCTTACAGAGTGTATTAAATTGTGATATAACTTTTGTTTCCCTCTGGAGAAATCCTATTCTAACCCTATTAATTTTGGATACATCCTTATGCACTCTAGATACTGTTCCTTTATTTTTATTTCATCACTAGGATTGGTCCATTTGACGAACTTATCTTCAGAGAAGCTGAGAAATAAGATTACATGGGCTTGATTCAGTTTGACAAGCAGCAGCAGATTTGCATTTGTTTTGCCCTGATGTGCTGCTTTTCCCCACTCAGTAGTAGAACCACTCCTGTGCAAACCTCCCTCTGCTTTGTTTCACAGTCTGAGACAGACAGATGTTTGGCGAGATGTTTAGCATCTGAAATGATTAGTCTGCTCAGATTCTTGCATTTATTTACTTTCTATTGCTTGAGGGTTTGGGGGCTGGTTTGTTTTTGTTTTTTTTCCAGTTGTGTTATGAAGAGAAAAACTTCAGTATCCCATTGTGAGTTTCTCATCTTCAAGCTGCAGCTCCTGCCCAACAATAGGGCAGGGAACAATGGCCCATCAGAGCCGCAGGAAGCAATTCAAGATTTGAATTGGGTAATGAAGAGCAAATGTACTCTCCTCACCAAAACTACGTGGAAAATGCTCTAAGATTTTATGACAAATCTTCTGCAACAGTCCAGCTGCAAGAGAAATGTCTTGTGGAAGAGCAGAAATAGAAAGCCTTCATTCATCAGCAGAGTCTCTTTGATGGCTTTTTTTTTTCCAGATTTACTTAGATAAATGGACATGTTCCACATGCCAGGGTCTATGGTACACATTTTCCTTGCAGTAGCTACACCAGAATGTTCATGTTTGTGTAGGTGAGCACTGGTCTCTGTCACACCAAATGGTATTTGCAGAGGGAACAGAGTTCCTGGTTCAAAGACACTTGAGTTGAGAGGCAGATTTCCCATCTTCCTTCGGCTTGGCATGCTGCAGTAGGTCTGTAATTTATTAAAATTAGCATTATTAGTGTTTCGTGCTGGAGAACGTCCACATTGGTTTGGCCTGTGGGTGAAATCAATGCCATGCAGAACACCAAGTCTCATTATTCTAATTCTGCAGCTAAACTGATGGGATGCTTAAAAGTGTGATGGATAAGTTGGAAAGTAAACCAAGGAGCAGGATCTCTTTGGTCTGTGAAAGGACTGGAAAAAGGAGAATAGAAATGAGAACATGCAGGCTGGAATACAGCAGCTACAATAGTGTAGTAGTGGTTGGTGTTTATGTGCATACCTGGCATAGATAATTAACTCGTTTAGAATTTGATTGATAAAGGACAGAATAATCAACAGGAAAATGCATGATCTGACATCTGAGAAACTGATTGTGTGTCTGTGAAGGGACTGATGGCTTGTTTGGATCTGCTTGCTGGATGTCTGGTGATGTCTTGAACTAATTCACTAATGAACACCTGAACTCATTAGTCACTGAACTAATTCACCTGACTGGTAAATTCAGACTTGAGCCGTGGCTGTTGGTGGGAACAGACCAGGAAAACAAGGGCTGATGGATGAATGCTGGGGAGTGCTTCACATTAATACTTGCTAATGAGTAAAGAATTAATTATGGAAACAGGAAGAGCAATGAATGGTTCTTGTGAAGGTTTGGGGAGGTGAAGCCTCCTGTAGAAGGAGCTGCTGCAAAGCAAATTAGATCAAATCTTGGGTTGTTCTGCCCTGTAGTTCTATGGTAGAGAGTCATGCTTGAAGCACATCTGGGAAATTTATGTTTACTTGTCAGTCGCAGAGTTATAAAAGTCAAGGAATGCAGATGCAGTTAAGTTACTTAAAGAATTACTGAGGCTGATAGAATATCACCCATTGGCTTTTTCTGGGTGTTGGGAGAAAAAAAGTATCTATAGGATCTTCCATTACAGTTTCTGATAGGAAGGTGTTTCTTCCAGCATGGATGGAGAGAAAAAACATTCTTTGGTTTTTGATAACAAAACAATTATCTCCCTTTCTGCTGCAAATCCTTCTGGTTTGAGGGAACAATATTTCCTAGAATGGAAGTAACAATGCTGGTTTGAAAAGTACATTATAAGCCACAATAGCTTTCCCACTGCATTTTGGTTTATGTCTCTGCTATTGTATTTTAGTGTTTCTCTGAAATGAACAAGCTGTGTCTTTTCCTTGTTGCAGTTTTCCAATGAGTGTATTGTGTCAGGTCACTAAATACAGCATATTTACAACTGTTACTAACAAATCAGATCAAATGGGCCATGATTCTTTGGTTCTTGGTTTAATCAAGCACTTCATGTATTTTTTCAAAAAGCAGGAATAGATCTCAGTTATGTAACTATTCTCCCCTAGAATTCTATGAGAAAGCTCTTTTTATTTTTTTTTTCAAACCTTGGTAGGAAAAAAATAGCAATGCTGTTCTGAGCTTCTGTATAAGATCCTTCTTGTTGTTCCTTGCTGTCACTCCATACAGTTCATACATTTTTAGTAGTAGAATAAGAATATAAATCTCTAAATATGTGCTTTATTAGTATAGACAAATAAATAAATGAATTGCCATAAAAATTGAAAGTGCCCCTTGGGATTCACTGAGCCATTCACTACCTAAGCTTGGCAGGCAATGATTTACCAGACCATCTATAACTTTTATTTGAAAAACAAGGACAATTAAAAATAGTATGACACATTTTGGTCATGAATTATTCTGACCAGGATTGTAACTAGAGTTTTATTCCAATGCCTAAATGAAATATCTCTCTGTATATCCAGTGAGTTTCATTATAGCTTCAGTTTTATTACCTCACTTTGAGAGATTTAATCCTTTTCTTGAAAATGCATTACTCTTCAGAAAGTACAAATAAAAATTAAATACAGCAATTTTTTTGGTGGGGGGTAAGGGGAGAAGAATAACAGGAGTGAAGGAATCAATTTTTATATTTAAGATGACTAAACTTCTATGGTATTATTTTATTGAGGTGCTCTTAGCATTGTAAAAGCATTTTGAAAACTCAGGAAGGGCAAAGTTTAGAGGCTTTTGTAGAGGCCACAGCCTTGGTGCCATGGTTCCCTTTTCCCACCTCAGCAGCATTTTCAGTAGCAGTAGCTGTGCTGGGGTCCTTGGAGGGTTCAGGTGACCTGGATGCACAGCAGAGGAATTTTCTGTTGTCAAAAGAAAAAGGACAGACTGAATTCCTTCTTTCCAACCCAAGCCTCACCTCATCCACTCAGCTCTGTGCTTTGGAGCCTCTTTGGATGAAGACCAAAGGGATGAGGGAAGAGAGGATTGCAGAAGGCCAGTTTCCTTCCAGAGTTCCACTCTGCAACAGCAGCACAGCCCAGGGGATTCTCTTTTATCCCCAAATTGCTGTGAAGGGGCTGAGCCCCCTGGCTGGAGCAGGTCTGGTGCAGCCCCAGGGGCTTTGAGATGGAAAAGCCGGGGAGAGAAATCTTGCTGCAGGTGAGTGTTAATAGGTCAAGCATTTTCTATCACATTGAAGTTAACGTTCAAAAAATTCAGTAATTTTTGAGTTTTGATTAACCTGACAAGTGTTTCTCTTCACTCTTCCTTCTCTTTCTTACTCCAGTTTTCATTAGTGTCTTGGCACTTATAAATCCAGCCTATTTTGTGTGTGAAGGATAAAGATTAATGCTGCTGAATCGGTTTATCTTTTTAACAGTGCTGTCACGGGCTGAAGCATGTTACCCACAGTCTAAAATAAAATTGCGTCGTAGATATTTTCTGTCTGAAAATGAATTTGCTCTTTTGAAATATAGGTGGAAATAAAACTATTGTGTTGGTAGATAAAGATTTATTTTTTTAAACTGTTTTATTGCATTTGTGCCAACAAATGCAGCATGAGTCTTAAAATGTTACTCAAGAAGAGGAAAAGGGAAAGAGAAAATTTTAAAAAGAAAAATTAAGAACTTAAGAACTTTAAAAATAAAAAAAACCTAAAAATTTTTAAAAACTAAAAATTTAAAAATTAAAGGTAAAGATTGAGATGGAAACACAAAACGGGAGAGAAATAAATTCCTGCAATTAAACCCAGTGGTAGATTTTAGATGCAAAAGGCACAAGGTCAGAATTAAAAAAATTATTGGTGTTCAGCTGCTGTGTTTTGTTTTTTGAAGTCAAACAACAGACACGGAAAGTGATAGGCAAAGTAAATTGATCTTTCTGCACACTCATGATGGAACTCCTATGATAGATCTTTCTGAGAATAAGAAAAACCTAGAGAATTCTGAATATGAAATAGTAGAAGAACCTTTTTTCTTGTACTACCCATGGAAGGTTATAGGAGCAGAATGGATTGATTATAACTTCTTGTATATGTGGCAAACATTCAATTGAAACTGAGGTTGGAGTATCAAGGAAGTAAGAGTTTCAACTATTAATTGTTTTTATTTAAAAATTAAAGTACTTAGAGGGGAATATAAAGTCTCGGTCTAGGAGGAATTTCCAAGACAGGTGCTCTGTAGTTAAACTCACAGGAAATAAAAAGTCAATGGAAATTGCACGTGAAGAACATGAATAGAAAAAGATGGGGCAAGTCCAAGTGAAGGAAATTAGATAATGCTAAAGGAAGCAGAACCACCTCACATCATCCCTGTGTGTTCTGTAAATGTAGAGCCTGCAGAAAGTTCTTCAGCCACTACAGACAGAATTTTCCTTAAAGACTGTCCTG
Source organism: Acridotheres tristis (assembly GCA_037013685.1). Lineage (NCBI taxonomy): Eukaryota > Metazoa > Chordata > Aves > Passeriformes > Sturnidae > Acridotheres > Acridotheres tristis. The sequence continues at coordinate 6,094,665 of CM072900.1, forward strand.
AGCACTGGCTGTGTCCCAGCTCAGAGCTGCCTGCAGACTGTGGGGATGTGGGAGTCAGCCTGGCTGGGACACAGAGTCACCCAGATTTCACCAAGAAAGAATCAGGTGTTGAGTTCAAGAATTGGGAAGCATTTGTTTCAGTTAGGGCGAGCCTAAGTGTTCTTCCCACAGTCCTTAGTGTTGTTATGTTAATTACTCCAAATTCTGTTCTCCTATTGGTTACTCGTTCCCCTTATATGGTCATGGTTCCAGAAACTCCCCCCAGTGTATATATTGTCTATATTGTATACATTGTATATATTGTCACTCCCCCACCTTGTTTCAGGTCCTTGGAGTTTGTTTCCATACAGTGTTCAGTTTCTGGGCTTCGTCCCTGTTTCATTTTCCATTAAAGTTCTTTAGTTTTTGGCAACTCTGTTGTTCCTCCTCCTTTATTTTTGCCACTTAAACCCTCAGTACTCAGAACCCAAAAGTTTTGTTGTGGCCACCCTCACCATGACGTGGGGACAGGCACAAGCCAGTGCCACAGACTGCCTGTACTTGCCCCAGCACATGCTATGGCTTCTGTGCATAAAACACAAGGGAAAATTTATCCCAGAAACTTTTACCTTCCAGCTCTCTGTGTCTTACTTCCTGCAGTAGATCCCACTCCTCAAGATCTCCTTCCTTTTTTAAATTGTTTGCTGGTAGTTTCTGCACTATGCAGAAGCTGACCTGCAGCACACCCTGACCCTGTGATGCTTGTAACTCCTGTAAATACTTCTGAAATATTTTTTCTTAGCCTCTTCTGTGAGAAGCAGTGCTCAGGGAGAAAGCTCAGGGACAAGATGCTGCTCACCAAAGCTCAGGCTGACACAGACTGGAAGTACCAAGAGGTGTGAAAAAGCTGGAGAGCAGCACAGAGATGGTGATAGCAAACTGGTTATGTGGAAGTGACTTTCCAGGAGCCAGAACTGCAGAAAACATTGTCAGTGAATAAGAAATTCGAAGTTTTCTGGTGACAAGGGAAAACCCTTTCACAGTAATTTAAGGATGAGCAGCTTTGAATGTCTGTTGCTTCCTGCTCTTATGCAGATACTGCTCTATGCCTGATCTTATGAATACTGACAGCAGAAACCTTGACCATGTGTTTCCAACCTTGGACTCCCTTATCCTTACAGGATGGGAGGTCAATGAGGCAATAAAACTGCTAGTTAAAATATTGTTTAACATATTGTACAAAACCAGCATTTTTACCTTGACTATTGAGTGCTAAGCTGCTGATTGATGTTATAGACAAGTCACAGATCTCATATTACAAGGTGAGGCAAATGTCCTGTAAAGTCAACCGTATTCCTTAGTGAAAAGAGAAAGATTTTAGGTTTCCACGGAGCAATCCAACTCCACGTTACTGTGCAGGAGGTACTTTGGGAAAAGCTTTCTTGAGGCTTTTAGTGTGAGCCAACAGGGATTGTAGCTGATGCTCAAAATCCCCCTTTGAATCAATGGCTATAGAAACTGAAACCTGTTGTCTTGAGCTTGACCTTGGAAGATAACCCAAAGAAAAACGCCTTAAAAGTTTTCCCCCAGTCTAAGATGTATTAATGGACTTCTTATTTCAGAGAAATTGCTTGCACGTTTCTGAAAGGTGTCACCCAACCCAGGGAGTGTTCAGCAATAATACCTCCTCACTATACACAAAGCTATTTTGCCACTTGCTCTTCCACCCAACTGGTCTCAGTCACAGCTGTCTGGGCACAGATGGGTTCGTCACACACTGATCTAAGCCTTTCTTTGATTATCTAACACCTTTTAACTCCCTTTTCCCCCCAGATGTTTCTCAGACTGACAGTGAGCCCTGGCAGCAGGGCTGTGCTGGGGCTGGGAGCAGCACTGAAGCCAGAAATGCTGTCCCTGCACGTCCCAGTCACAGCTGGGGTCACCACAGGTAGGGCCAGCAGCTGATACAGGCAAAAACCCCTCACATATGGCCTGAGCTGCTGGTACAAGCTTCATTTCTCGTCCACTTTTGCTCCTTGGCAGGGTCTCCAGGCTGATGCCAAACCCCCAGGCCAGTTCAAGATCACCCACACATCCTGTTGTGAAGAGGTAAATACAATTTGTCAAAAATACAAGCACAGGAGATTTCAGAGAGCTCCAGGGGCTCAGGTTTGTGTAGACAAAGCTTGGGAGACCAGCCAGTGATGCCATCTGCTCTGGGGTGGTGCAGGGCCAGCAGCTGTGCCCATGCTCTGCTGAGAAGCCCCTTCTCACAGCAGCCACCCCTGCCCTCTGCCACAGCCTGGCACCCAAAAACGAGGGCTGGCAAAGTCCTGCCTGCCAGCTCTGCTGCTCTGAACACACACAGCACAGGAAGCTCTCCTCTGGAGTTGTCCTTAAGGTCTGCAGAAAGCTTTGACTTGTCAAAACCAGCAGAAATGGAAAATATTTCTGTTAGTGAACCATCTCCTACTTCAGACATTTGATTCAACTTTATAAAGCACACTTGGAGACAAAAAGTGTAATAAAACCCCAGAGTCCTAGTACAATATCTAATACTGCCACTAAATTAATTAATTAATTAATTAATTAATTAATTTATTTATTTATTTATTTATTTATTAAAAGCAGAAGGAAGACCTTAATCTGCTTAAAACGCAAAGTCAGCTGTCAACTACGTAAATAATATATACATGTAATCTCCTTCTGTCTCCCTTTCCTTTTTATTTTCAGAAGTAATATCTTTTTTTTTTTTTTTGCAATCCATTCTGACCTGCTCAGGCACAGGTCTCTATCTACAAGGCAGATCCAACTAACAACAATCCTGCGTCCAGATCCATAACTCTTTACCCAGAAGTGCTTAGATATAAGTTCAGGAAGCAAGCAATGAAATAAAAATTATGGCAGAAACTAACCTGAGTGATTTGGGAAAAAAATTAAAAATCTCCACTGAATGCTCAATATAAAAATTAAGGTATTGATAATTTATTCTCCTGTCTCTCTCTGCTCCAAACGTGGGAATGTATTTTCCAGCTCCATCATGCAAGTATTTCCTCTGTGGAGAAGTCCAGAAGATTTCAAGTGGAGAATTTAATAGTTTTCCATAAGCTGCTACAATCTACTACAAAATTATATCCTTTTTGTAAAAATGTTGGTGTCTGTTTTTTGGGTTTTTTTCTCAGATGTCTTAACAAGCTGGAGCTGAAGCTGGCGCTGCTCTTCAAGGTGGGATTTGGGGTTTGTCCTGCTTTGTCCCGATTCTTTCAGCAGTGCTGGGGGCAGGTGAAGGTGCATCCCAGGACTGATCTGTGCATTCCTCAGCGCCACCTGCTGCCACTGGGAAAGTTACAGCCGGGAATAATTTTAATTAATTTATTGGGTTTTGGTTGGCTGTTGTTCTGTTTTGTTTTGTTTTGTTTGGGTTTTTAAATTATTTTATTTTCCATTACTGCAAAGGAAGTGATTCCTGGGGAGCACGGGAGCAAGCCTGCCAGGGAGAAAAGCAGCAGGGTCTGACCTCACAGCCTTGGGACTTGGATCTGTCAGCACTGCAGTGACATCTGGACACTGATGTTGTTCCCAGGCGCACAAGGCAGAGGGTGTCAGGCAGAGCCCAAGCAGCAAGGGCCATCACAGGTATTAAATACCCACTGCTCCACACCACAGTCTGTGCTGGGAGCTGTTTGTAGGGAGCAAGTAGAAATGGAAAGGTTTACTTCTTTTTCCACTTAAATTAGAAAATGGGAGAATTGGGAAGAGGGCAGTGGTGACAGACTTTGGGAAGCTACAAAGCAAATAGTTGGGTAACACAGGCATTATTTCTATCTGAGATTCCCAGCTGGATAGATATCCCAAATATCCCTGCCTGCCTATCACCACTGTATCCTGGGAATATGCAGTCAACAACAGAACAACTTACTGTGCATTTTCCCTTGTAATGATGTCAGTAATTTACTGGGGCTGGATATTAAAATGCCTTTCCCTACCGCCAGGCATTTGCATACATCCATCAGCCAGCTTGTATACGTGGGATGGGAGATGATTTAATGCTGCCAAGGAGGCTTAAGATGTGGATAAATGTTTTTGTAAGGATTGTTAATACTGTCACGCCAAGATTTGGGAGGCCAAAGACTTGTCCTAGGCATAATGAGTGGCTGAAGCAATCCTGGAAACATCCTTGTCTAGGGAAGTTGTATTTAAGAAAGACTTTAGAAAACAATATCTAGTCACAATATCTAGCAGAATAGAATTTCACTCTAATAATTTTAATCCAAATACAAAATCAAGTTTCTTGAGTGAATTTTCCTAATGCATCTGCAGTTTGAGCCTCCAAGTATTACAAAGCTGAATATTTGCACATTTGATCTGCCTGGACACTCGCCCAAATTAGCTTTGTGCATGCCCTGGAGCAGCTGTTCTGCATACAGGATGGCAAGAGGGCATACCAGGAGTAGGAGTAGGAGGGTACATACCTGGGGCTAGGACAGCCATAAATTCAATAAGCATGGACAGTCTGTGGAAGCAGAAAGCAAGTAGATTAATATGAATTACTGGCAATGATTTACATTTTGTGAAGAAATTACTTTTGCTGATAGGGAGTTTCTCAACTACCATTTGAATACTCCTGACTTCTTTTGGGGAAAAAGAGAAGTGCAAAATCTTGGTGTATTAAAAAATGTTATTAACTTCCCACTGTACTTTCTCATCAAAAATATTTTTACTGATATAAGCCCTGAAGATTCAGGAAATCAACTGAAAGACAAAGTCACACCCTCAGAATTGTGTGTTTTGCAGTCCCTGTGTGTACATCTCTTCCTGATGTCTCACATCTTCTTGATCCTCCTTTCCAGCCCACTTTTCAGCCAGGCACAATCACCCAAATCCACCCAGACACCTGAATTTTGCTCAGACCTCGAATGTTGGCCTGGACTAAAGTGGTGTCAGTGCCTCAAGGCTTTGAGAGAGGCAGCACCTTACTCCTTGTGCATGATGCACTTGTTTCAGAGGTGTTTAATGCTTTGGAAATGCAAACAAGCTCAAATCTCTGATTAGAGAGATGCATGGCTGCTGTTAATGTGCTTTACTCAAGTCAGAGTTCCAGTTGTTTGTCTGAGGGGGATCCACAGCAGGTCCATGTTAATTAATTCAGTATTACAAGACAGAACAAGGACAAGAGGAATATCTACAATTCTCTGCTGCACCCCACAAGAATTTCCCAGAAGAAATAACTACTGGCTTTACTAAACTGATTCGTATGCTAGTAACTAACAGAAAGAATGTAAAGGAATCTGAGCCTCCTCATCAATGAATTTAACATTATAAGCAGGCACTTCTTCAATAAAATATTTACTTTTCCTACCTCTGCATGGAGAGGTATTTTGAATTAGAATAAGAGCCTGGTGCTTAAGCCACCTATGCAGGTTCATTTGCAGCAGCAGAAGTGCAGTGACTGTCCTGCAGGCACTCAGTGTGTTAGAGCTCAGCTGGGGCCATGGGGACCCACATTCTTTGCTTTTTCCTGTTAATCCTTCTCTTCTCCAGGGCATTGCCCAGACATGTCAGGATTTAATTTCCCAATAAAGAGGAAGAGATTGTTTCACTCACAGAAATGTAGAAACCAAACTCTTGCTGTGGAGGCTGGAGTTTCTGTGGGGATTAAAGGATCTTGGCCAATTCACCCCTAAAGATCTCCTCTATTGCCTCTTGCTGCTGTATGATTTTTTCAGCAATAATTCACGTTTCCAGTTGGCTTTGGCTTAGTGGATGTCTGTTGAACTAAAAGTACTTTTAACATGTCACTTTATCCACAGTCCAATGTGTCTCAATTTCCATTTCAAATGCAGCTCAGATCTGACTAATCTTTTGCTTCTTCAACATTTTCAAGGAACTGTAAATTCCACTATTTAATTAATGGGTCAAAGAGGCTGAGCTGCCTTCATGCCAAATAGAACCTTACAGTGATTAATTAAAATTGCTCTCACTGTTCCAGCTTGGTAGATAGACTTGAGTGTGGCATATTCTGCTACAAAGTGCAAAACAAAGTGTGCTAAACTTAGAGAAGCAAAGGGAAATGTGATTATTACAAATGGGGGAACAATTTTTGCATTATGCAGAGATTGATTTTTAAAGGACACTTTCAAGAGTTATGATGAACTTAAACTTGATCAGCTTTAATGTTCATTCCCTTATGCTGTGCTGGCAGATGTCTCTGGGTTCAGAGAGCTTTTAACCACACACCATTTTATCCTTTAAAAACGAGGAGGAACAAAAATACTATTTACATGAGTTCTGCAGAGCAACAGTGCGTCGTGCAGTCTCCTCTGTTTCTTATAGAAGCAGCCAAGTAATGAGAAAAATTTCCAGAGTAACATGTTTTGAGTATGCAGAAAGCAGAAAACAAGTGAAACAATATTGAGATGCTATCAGACATATTAGGGAGAATTCTCTTGATTTGTTGGAGAGACAAAAGTCTTTCATTGGTTGCTTACTTTAGACCTCCTTTGTGAAACTCTAAGCTGTGGCATGACTGGAAAGGATACTGAAAACATGAATTTGAGGAAGAACATGCTGATCTCTACTTGCTTGTTTGCTTGGTCGGGTAATATGTGCTTTGTTCTTTTTAATACAAACATCAGCTTTTGTGGAGTGATAGCTTTGTAATTAAATCACAGTTTGGCTCACCTGTGTTTAAAGGACTTCAGATTTCGCCTTGGTTCTCTCTTTGTCATAGCCATCATATACCAGTGCCTGAAGAAGCACAAATCTAAATGCATTATCTGTTTTCCTGTCAAGATAAATTATCTGTTTTCTACCAAGATGTTCAGTTTACAACTGGGGACCTAAGGCCAAAACCTCAACAGATGCTTGGATGGAGAAATGAAGCTGGAATATTGTCCTAGGAGGTCCCTCCCTGGGACCATCACATCTCTGTGCTCCCAGTGGCTCGGGGAGTGCACAGGAAGCACAAGGTGCTGAAGTGGTGATGCCCAGTGATGCTGTCCTTCATTTCTGGTGCCTCATGCAGCTTCTCATTTGTGACTGCAGCCGGAAAGGTGTATCACATGTTTTAGATGGGAAGTTCAGGTGTTTCCACAGGTCTGGGACTGCACTTGTGATGGTTCTGTGTTGGTGTGGTGAGGGAATGCCAATGTAGCAGCTGGGAATGAGGGCAGCCAGCAAAATGGAATATTTTGAGTTATTCTCAGTTGAACAGACCTCTTATTTATTGTGTGGTTTAGTCTCTTGTGCCTTTCTTTCAGTAAAATACATTCATTTCATTCTTCAAAAGCCTTCTCTAGCTCCCAATGAGAGGATTCCTCGGGAGAAACAGCAGGTGAAGTTCTGACAGTGGATAATAGAAGTAATTTCCTTTGTGCATTTCAGAAACCTCAGCTTAACCTGTTTTCCTTCCTTCCTTCGTGCACACTCACATTCCCGTGGCTCGCAGATCCGCCCCTCGGTTAAAAGTTTAAATGCTGATCAGCAGGAGTTGACTTTAATCACCACACAAAGGCCACTGACAAACAGCTTTCCCGGTATGTACCCTGGACATGCTTTTACCTTTCTACACTGCATTTAAATGTGGAATTAGCCCCACAACCCCCCCCAACTAATGTGAGATCCAGATCGCACTAGCATTGCTAAAAGACCAGCAGTGCAACCCAAGGCATCCGTGGCAGCAGAAGGAGGCGTTGGGTTTGTGAATTGAATGCTCCTGCTGTGCCCAAGTTGTATTTATTCCCCTTTGCTGCTGGATCCGGGGTGCTCAGGGCAGTGGTGGGTGCTGTCCTGGATGGGTGCTGCCCTCAGCACCACAAACACAAAGCCTGGGGGCTGGCTCCCTGCAGCAGCCAGCAGCGATTTCCATGACAACCAGCAAGCTGATTACTCAATTACAGCCTTCCTTTTAAAAAGTGACATCAAGCCAAGGGGACAACACATCCTCAGCTTCCCATGGTGCTTGATTTTCAAAGCAGTGAGCTATGTTTAACTTTTTAATATACCTTGTGATTATGTTTGCCAACCTAGTTCTGAATCTCTCTTTTTTAAATTGTTATTACCCTCATCATTATTTTGTTCCAATTGTTCTTTGAAATGCTGAGAAAGTGAAAAGCTACTTAAAACACAGTTTTTCTTGTTGCAGGAAGCAGGCAGATCCAACCAACACCCAGTGAAAAGCCTTACTGGCATGGGAGGACTGTGACAGATGCACTTTTAGGGGAGTGCTGGAGCCATGATCTATTTTGCAAAATGTGCCAAACCTGTTACGAGAAACCTCAACAGAGCTCCCCATGCTGCAGTCTCTGAAACTGAGTTTTCTCTTCAAGCTGTGCAGGCTTTTCATACCTAATGTGCTCCTGTAGGTATCAGCATGCTGTTCTCAGAGCTGATGCATTTTTCATCCTTCTGCATGAGCAGAGACATTTTTCTGCAACTTAAGAAAGGGGAAAAGCTGAGCATACTGATACTGCTTTCATTGCTTCGTTTAGATCAATTCAGATTTATAATATCAGCTGTGCACAGACTGAGGAATTCCTTTGTTTTTTATAGGGATACAACTGCTGTTAGAGCTCCTTGAGGGGCTGGTCAAGGTCTTCCTCATGGTGGACAAGAGAGAGCTGTGCAGTGACAAACCTCCTTTAGCAAGCAAAATGGGAGAGCCAGGCTAAGCCAGGGAGGAAAATAGAAGCATGGAAATAGAAAGTTGCTTTGCTGGTGGCCTTGCCTGGATTAATAGGATCATAGATTAGTTTACCTTGGAAAGAACACCCACAGGTCATCTCATCAAGCCCTCACTCAAAGCAGGCCAAGTTCAAGGTTAGATCTACCTTCAAAGTTAATAGATTTTTCCAGCCAGGGAAAAGGACAGCTCAGGGCCCTTTATAGCCAACTCTGGAGTATTTCCATGGGAAGAAATAGCCCAGGCTCTCTGGGCTGCTGTTCCGAGGTTTAACACCCTCACTGCTCACAGTCTGCTCTGTCTTTATGTTTCCTGCACAGTGACACTCTGTAGGTCTGCTGGAGCAGATCATGGGAACATCTCTGCATGACTTCTCATGCCAGCACCAAAATGAAACTTTTCACATCTTCTGCCTTCCAAACTGCATATCCAGCTTGAAACAGCTCTTGGCTTCTGGAGGAAGCTGTCCCAGAGCAGCAATGTTATCTGAGGTGCTCCTTCGTGGTTCAGGCCAAGAGAAAGACACGGGATTTTAAACCCATAACTTGTGAAGGACTGGGTGCTCCTTGTTCTGTCCTGAGGTAATCCCTGGGTTTGTTAGAAAAGTTTTTGCAAGTGGTTTTCACTTCTCTTTGAGGGTGCCACGGGGTTCTGGTTGTAAGGAGACTGTGTGACTCTGCAGAGACAGAGTAGGATGACTGAGACCTTTCCAAAAATTTCTTTACAGTATTTCTCCTCTCTGAGTTTGGATCATCTCCCCAGATAAGAAAACCTCAAGATCTAAGACTGAGGATTCACTTGCTATATCCTAAAAGGAACCTCCTCACAGCTGTGTTTTCAATATTAATGCTCTAGGAAAAGGAAAAGCTGAAGATGTATTTGTTGAACAGTGGTATGGCAAGGCATCCCAAAATGTTGGGTTTTTACAATATTCAGTTTCTCAGTATTGCTGATGAATCTTACAAGGGTTTCAGTTTTCTAAACTGAATCACTTTCCTTAATAGAGGAAGACAAAAACCTTCTTTCAAGCACTTTGTTGGTACCTCTAGGAACACACTCCCAAGCTCTAGCAGTTCCTAAATCACGGATTGTGAGGAGCTAGCAGAGTTTACCAAGAGAAGATCTTTGTTGTCTCCTTTCCCCTAAGCACTCACCACTGACCATTATCAGGCACAGGTTAAAATTAGCCTGTTCACCTCATTTTTCTGGTTTTGGGACAGGGCTGAGCAGCAGGTTTTCTGCAGGGGAAGACTGTGAGCTCCTCTTGTCTATGAGAGTGGAAGAAGCTTCCCCATCCCTCCCCAAAGAGCAGAGCTTTATCCAAAGTCCAACCCATTCAATGAATCCCACAGAAGACAGATGGGAATATGAGCCTTTCTGATACTCTTAAACTGATTTGTGTGGAGTATAAACAGCAACAACATGGCGAGGGGAACAGAAAACCACAGCAAATGAGCTGTTTCTATGCATTTGCTCATGCCTTGTCCCTCTTCAACATTTTTAAGCTAAGCCATAGCCCTTCCCAGTGAAATGATTGACTAAAAATGCCTGATTATTTCAGCATTATTTGCTTTGCAGACTGCCTATGTTATTTTATTTCAAAGCTATGAAAACATAATCTGATTTTCCAACCCACGAGAAAGAGTAGCTAGGATGAGGTTTTCCAGGCCTGTCATTTCAGCCTGTGATGGAGATGTCAAACTGTGCAGATGAGGGAGCTGCCCTGCCAGGCATCTGTGGGACAAGGTGCAGGCTGTGACTGCAGGTGTTTGCCAGCAAGGCAGGGGGACAAGCTCAGAACACCAAATTGCTGCTTGCTGCTCCTCACTTAATGAGTCAGCTTCCCAGCCAGGCACACTCCAGAAAGGAGAGGTAGAAGGGATCAGCTGGAATATTACCTGAGCCACGCTACAGAGTGACAGTGGAAACACACGGGGATTTCAAAAAGGTGACAGATCTACATGGGGTGAAGGAGCTTCACTGGCTTTGGGGCCTTATAAGATGGGTGGGTGCATGAGCTGGGTGTCCAAATAGATGGGATAAATAGAATCTTGGTATTTAAGACAGCTCTGATGAGCTGTACCTTGTCCCCTGGCCTTCTTTTCCTTAAAAAGTCACTGAGAACCAGAGCTGGGAAACCAAATCTCAGTGATTTGGACAAGTACATGTATGCTTTAAAGGCAGGTCTGTGACTAAGGTATAGGACCTGCAGTGTCTTAGAGGGGCTGTGCACTGCAGGGTGCCCTCCTGTCTCCTCTCAGAGCCTCAGACACACAAAAGGACATTTTTTCAGAGCACTGGCAGGAAGCTGAAGAGAATTTAGGCTGGGATAGCTAAACTTCCACGTGATATATGTTTGCATATTGTATCTTGGGAGAACGCTTCCTTTCAATTATTTGGGGACGTGAAGTTGTTTCCTCTGTCACTCCTGCCTTTATCCCTTCCCTTCTCCACCCTCATTGGTAGCTTCTTGCAGTGTAAAGGCATCAAATTAAACAGAGACACTCTTCCCTTTTCCCACCACTGTTTATTTTACAAATGGTAATGATGAATCACGCAGAGGATACATTTTCTGTGCAACAGGTTTGTGCATTTGCAATTTTTCCCAGCACATCATTATTTTCTCTCGTGGTCATAAAGCCATGCTTCTGAAGATGTCTCCTGGGGATGATCAGCCAGGATGCTGGGTGAGATGAGCAGAGGCCTCCATTTTCATTTAGTCTCTCTAGGTTTTATTTTATTTATGTATTTGTACATTTTTGAGAACCTGGAGTTTAGACAGTTTAATAGACTGGAAAAATAATTGAGAGAAGGATCCAAATATATTCCCCCCCCCTAGGGACACACAAGTCATTTCATTGGAAATACAGCAAGTGGAGAAGTTTGCACTCCTTTCATCAGTGCTTTGGTTTTGTGGAAACCATTGCAAAGGCAGAACTCAAAGAGAAGAAGTGACACCTGCTCTCAGCTGTGACAGCCCTGGAGTGCAGTGGGACTTGTGTCAGCTAAGGGAGACAGGGATGCAGGAGACTGAACAGCCTTGCAGAGCAATGTCAGTGCAGCTTGAAGAGAGAACTTGAATCCCCCAAACATGAGGTGTGGCTGCATGGAGGGGTCAGAAAAGAGAAACAGCCACACTGGAGGGACCACAAACATGGGCCAGCAGCTGTCACACAGCACAGCACTGAGCTTCACAAGACCTCAGAATTACTGAGAGACACCTCAGTCTTTCACTTGATTTTAACTTTCCATCTTCCTTCAAACCCCACCTCGCATTTCTTGATCCATGAGCTCAAACACATCCACAAGTCATTAAAATCCATTCCTTGGTCCACTACAAATATTCTGCATTTCAGTCAGTCTCTCAGGATGTCCATTATGTGTTGGATTGGGATCTGGAATCAGGCTGAGCTCTCCTGATTTATTAAATGAGGCAGTCCTTGTGTCAGTTGCACTCAGGTGCTGGATTTCATGCCAGTCTGTTGGGTAGTTAAAGAACAAATTCTTTAGCATTTTTACTGAAATATGTTCAGTGCACTTTCAGACACTCACTGAAATCGAGATTTTTCTTTACCATATAATTTATGATCAAGGGAACAGAGCCAATGACTAATTTATTTTACCAAATAAGTCTTTAGTCTTTCCATTTATATGCATGTAATATATGTTATTATTTCTATTTTAGAAGGGTGTGATTATTCTATAGAGCTTTCCAGCACTTATATCATCTTTGTTCTTCTCCAAATGAAGAAAACACAGAACATCCACTTGCAGAATTCCTGCACCTCCAGTTTCCCATCATTTTTCCTAATTCAGGTGATACCAAAACAAATTATAATCAGATCCCTGAAAACGGGAAGCCAGAAAATGCAGCCCTGTTTGGGAGTGTTGAGTTTAATTTGGCAGCCTCATTACAGCTATTGCCCCGACTATTAATTTGTTCTGTTCTGGTAGACTTTACTTGCTCTTGTTGAAAGTGAAAACATTATTAGCAGCAAATGCCCTCTACAAACCTGGGACAATCCTGTCAGAGACAGCAGACACTGGCAGATACCAACACTGACCTGTGTCATGCTCTGTGCTTCAGTTCCCTAAACTGTGCAAATCAGCTGTCACTCAGAACCTCTTCATTAGGGCCTTGGTAATTTTTGAAGCAAATGAAGAATTAACATCAGCCACTCCTAATTAGCAGACTTTTCTCCTGAGATATCACACAGAAAAGGTAGAGGAGAAAAAAGAGGGATCATCCTCACCTGTTCAGTAGGAGCCTCAAAGAACAATCTATTAATTCATTTAGGAGACCTACATGTGAATGAGCCCCCTCTGTGCTGGGGGATGCACAGACACAGGATCTGTTGTGGGGGGAGCAATTAAAATATCAAGAGGACATCAACAGGAAGCTACTTAAAGACATTCAGACCCCTAGAACTGGATGGATCTACAGCCACAAAAGAAGGTCCTGCCTCCAGCAAGCATGAGGGTGGTGTGATCAGTCTTGTCTTTCCAGTGGTTTTATTCTATTTTTGGATACATTTTGAGAATACAAATAAAGATGGAGCAAAGGTGAGAGTTCTGCTCCTCTATCCAATACAGTGTTTTATATAGAAAGCTGAGCAAGAACATTTAATCAAACTGCTCCATCTGTGTCAACACTTCTGATGGCTTGAGATGGCACCACTAATGCCTGGACATCCATCATGCCTCTGTAACAGCAAGGTACCCCAAGGAATAATTCAGGGGCCTTCTCCCAGGATATTGCTCAGTGTAAAGTCAGTATTTTAATGGCTTTTCCAATGGGAATATTGCTTATGACAGTTTCATGCAGGTGTAGTATTACTGCTATTTATCTTCAAACCCCTCTGATGGTGCTGTGTCCTCATGTTGCCCTTTTATGCATTGTAATTCTTGGCCTCTACTTCCACACTGTAGAACAGAGAGGGAGGACAAGGTCAAATCCACGACCCTGGGGAGAATATCTTCACAAACAACATTTAGAAACTGAGATGAGATGTTTTAGATGATGTCTTGCTACCCTGTACACATTTTCCATAGTGCTAGTCTGGCTCTCATAGAGTGATCTAGATCCCAGACTGTCTAGTACCTTGCTCAGAGTGCAGCAGAATGCCTTTGGCAGGACATTTGGGTTTGGATCAACAGTTACTCAAGTACCTGGACATGTAATGGATTCTTTTAGCTGGAGAAGCAGACTGAGTTTGTGAAGATATAAGTGCAGAGGTTGCTAAATCTCTTTAACTGATGTCAGTGTCTGTGAAGAGTGCTCAGCATCTGCTGTAAAACGTGCTCTTCAACAGTCTACCAATGTTTTGGGAACAAGGGGTTTATTTTAGTTCCTTTTTCCATGTTTATATAGCCTTTGCAGCAAGTTACCCAAGCATAAGAGTCCTTATCCAGTGCTGAAATGTATTCTCCACATTTGACAAAGTGTTCAGTGTTTTCTCACTGTTTCTAGATTGTTTGTCTCAAATGAAGGCTGATTTTCCAGTGATTCACTTCCAGCTTTTGAGAGTATATTTTCTGCCTATAGAGGTACTTCAGAGAGAAGTGAGGAAAAATGGATTTTTAATGAAATAAATACACAATAAATATACCAGAATAATGCATTTTACAGCTATGTCCCCTGCCTTTCGCCGGGAATATAATCATATGGTAACATAAAAATAAGATACAGAATTTGAGATTTGCCTTTACAAAACTATGAGGAATTGGGTTATTCCAGAACACTTCATGGTGAACTGACATGAGATTCTTTCCATGTGTTTTTTTTCTGCTACTGATTTTTCCAAAGATTCTTCGTGGCGGGTGCTACCAGAAATGCCAGTTCTTTCCAGTTTGAGGAGAAGGAGAAAAAAAGATGATTATAAATAAAGGGGGAGGGGAAAATGAGAAAATATTTAATCTTCCTTAATGATAACTTCATTATATCTTCTCATTACAGTAATTGCAGGTTTAAGTAACGATTTTCCCATTGTGCAAGCTCTGGAGAGGCTGGGAATTTAATAAACAGTTAGAATAATACCACACAATGAAGGCAAAAGGTGAAATTGCTACTTGGATGCATCTCTTTCAGCTAAACTGTGCAGGATCAAGGGGTCACTCAGCAGAGATAATTGTTAATGTGGCTCCAAGGGGCAGCCAGGCAGTCAGGCAGACAAACATCCCCGTGTTCTATTGGGTTGCCATTTGATTACAATTCCAGTCCTTGATTACACCTCAGAAATGATTAATTGATTAATACTTAGACATTCACCAAAATGGACAACGGGGAGGGGACACCAAAGTGAGGCCATTGCATTCACCTGCAGGTGACCTTTGAACCAGGAGAATTTTGTGGTTCTGTTGTGGACACATTTATGGTTATTTCATTAATATCAGTACAGCAGGACGAGCTCAGGGCCCAGGTGTTGCACAGGGAATCAAATAAGAGCAGTTCACTGCTGGCTCTGCAAAAGATTTGTTCTCACTAGAAGGCACTTAATCTCTCCTTCCTTTCATTCATCATCTGTAAAGTGATGGCAAAAGGTTGTTTTCTCCAAATCTGCCTGGCCAGAGCTTCTTGCAGCACAGAATCCGTACGCCAGAGATTTTAGGCTGTGGAGAAGCTTCTGAAACTTTCAAATTCAGCAGCCAGTAATAATGCAGACCTGGAGATCTGTTGTAACAATATTGATTTACGACCAGGGAGTGCGATCAAGTCTGAAACTGCCTCGAAACACAGACACCAATTTAATTTCAGCAGCAACTGGCTGGCAAGAAGGATGTCATAACCAAACAATTTTTTTAAACCAAACAACTTTCATAACTCTTTTATTTTTTTCCTGGTGCTTTTGTGTGGATTCCCAGAAACATGAAAGCAAGCTAAGATGGATCATCATTGAGAACAAGTATTCCATTACATTTCCCTTGCTCTCTATACAAATATAATTACATAGTATATATTTACTTATTTTTGTACTATCTTTTAGTAACCAACATTTGAAGTTTTAAATACCCCTTAGCTCTTTTTATCAAAAATGTGAACTTCCATTGCAGTATCTCTCATAGGCATGGTTAGAGAATTTTCTGTCCCAAACATACCTAGCCCCAAATTGTTCTGTCTGATCACAATCAAAACCTTTAACAAAAAGCATAAATAGAGCTTACCTTATCTCTCTTTCTGAACTTGCTCAAGAAATCATTATTTTACATAAATTACAGTTTAATATTAAAAGGCAGTGCACTGAGGTTTAAATATTGCTCCCCCAGCTGGAAAAGTACATTTAATTTGCAGTGGGTAAAGGTCTGCTTACAATTAAATACTGAAACATTCATTAGGATGTTCTGGCTAGCATATAATTCTGACCAGTCATGTTGAAAGAGCATCACTGTTATCAAGAGACAGATGCAGTCATCCCTTCTGTGTGGGGAGTGTTAAAAAGAGACCCTTGATTAAACGGTGACTCACGAGAAACGCTTGGGGAAAAATCTTGAGGGTGATACAATCACCATAGAGAGTTTGGGTGCATGACAACAGGGTAGGCACAAAGCATCCTCCTCCCCAGGGAGAGCTGTATTCAAGGTGAAGCTTTTTGCTTGTGGCCTGGATCCCAGCTGCAAGGCAGCATCTTGGCAGGTTCCATGAAAAAAGTGACAAAAATATTTTAAATTCGTTCTTATGCTTTTACTTCTTCTTTTATCTCCGAGCCTCTGAACTTGCATTGTCTACAGTAAGGTGACTTCAGGACAAGTGACAAGTAATTAGGTGTTTGTATATTAAACCTGATTTATTGCCTTTCTGTGTACTTCAGGGCAATGTGTGGGTATGCCAGAACATCCCAGGGAGCTGGTAGCTAAATCTAAGCAATACAGAAAGGAAACACATCTGTGAGTGATAACACACACCTCTACCATCACCAGAACCCTTCAGTCCAAGGCTGGGGAAAAGATATTGTCCAGGGAATAAATCCTTCAGATGCAGGTGTGGCTGGACATGAGGACAGCCTGGAGGGGGAGACCTCACAGTAAAACCTCTCCTGTTTAAAACAAAAGCTCTTTGCTCCAGGACTGATGACCAGGGCAGTCTTTTTCCTTCCAACATGTCACACTTAGTTCTAGGAGTTTGTGCTGCTGCTTTTTGCCTGCATCCATTGCCTGCAGGTTTTCCAGCTCCTACTGCTCTGACTCTAACTCAAATTCCCTTTTCAGCTGTGACTCATAAGCACTTGGCAGTGATTTTGTGGCACAAACCCTTAAAAATATTAAAAACTCTGGAAAATCACCACCTAAAGTTGAATGAAGCTTACAGCCACAACTCTAGGGAGGGGATTATGCAGTAGTGTATTCAGCTAGGAAGGTTCTTTGACTATGGGTATTTTTAATACAGTCTATGTTAAAGAATTCTGAAAATCTTCTAAGCAGAAATTCAGGTATACACTGGCTAGAAACCAGCACTGTGTTTCTTTAAGGGATACTGACGTTTTTACTTAAGAAAACTATGTAGAAAATTAAAGCAAAAGTAATTTTCAACAGAGGATAAGAAACAATGAGGAATAAATCCAATTTGGTGACAACTGGTTGTTCAGTAGCTGGATGAGATCACAGCAGGTCTGTGCTTTATGGCCCTCTGGAAAGTTACTGAGCCCAGTACCAACCACTCTGAATCAGGAGGAGATCTCATCTCAGTTTAAGAAGGTTCTATGAGCTGGATCCTTCTCCCTTTGCACACAGGAGCTGGCTGTTGTGCTGTGCTGGCTGTAGAAGACATTTATGAAATTGTTCATGTGTTTTTAGAAGGATGCAAAGAGCAAAGCCCATAGCAATGGAAAAGTAAAGGGTCTCCCCAACACTGAGTGCAGAAGATACGAAATTATATCATTGTGAGGGCATGGTGCAGAGGTGCCAGTTTTCAATGTTCAGTCTTGTTTTGGAAGCAACATGAATTATGCATTCTTGTTTTACAGGACCCCAGATGAGTTTGTTTTTGTGGTGTTGCTCTGGCCAGTACACCCTCACCAGTTCTCCCACACATGGCCCAGGGGGATTTATAATAGGGAGGGGGAAAAAGGCTTGAAATTGAAATGTACATTTCAAACTTTGAGCAGTGAGATCCTTTGGATGGGTTTGGGAAAACTCATCTCAGTGCCAACCCCGGGAGGATCCATTCAGCCCCATTTGTTTCTTTCCCTCCTAGTGAACCCTACAGACAAGCACTCAGCAATTAGTGTGATTTTGTGCCCTAATTACACCATACTATTGTTATCTTTATGAAAAAATAGACCTGCTGCAAGTCTAGAATCAGTATTCCTCCTACACTTCTCCCTAAGCTACTTTCCCTGCAGGCACACTCTCTGTCCCTCTCTCCTCGTCTCCCTGCTTTGCTGGTAGCTTTGTTTTAGACAGGAATATTTTTCTTGCAGTCACTACTGAATGAAACCCTCTGCTTTTTGTGTCCTATACTGAAAAGGAGAAATTTTCAGCAAAAATAGAGAGCATCTGAGTGTGAGAGGACAGATGCAAACATTCCTGACAAGGCTATGGAATAAAGGCCAGGGAGGGGAGGAAGAAAAGATTTGCTGCTTTGCAAAGGATGCTCTTTGGAGAAGATTGTGCCCGTGAACCATGTTGGTATGAGTGTGGTTGTAAAAGACATAACCATGGGAGAGACAGAGGTAAAGGGATTTGTGTATATTGAATCTCTGGGGAAAAGAGGGAATTTACTAATTCTGGAATTAGGAGATTAACTGCACCTTAAATTTCCAAGAGTGCAAAAGTTTTGGTAGGAACAGAATTGCATTCCCTGATTCATGTCCCTGTGTATGGGCTGTTCCTGTTCATAGATCCCATGGAAAGCTCTCACCTACAGCAGGCAGGTAGAGATCTGATGTCTCCACGTGCCACAAACCCAAAACCTCCAGGAGGTTTCAGCCTTGGTGCCCATTCCCCACAGCACAAGCCGTGGGCCCAGCCAGGAATCTCTGATGTGCCTCTTCTGTGCCCAAGCTATTGCACAAATGTCAAAAATCTTCTAATTCTGGCTGGAGGGAATTTCCAGGTGGAAAGGAAAATGTCCAAGGAGCCCAGACACTCTGGCATGGCTGTGCAGGATGGGCTAAGTCAGAGCCTGTCTGGGTTCTCTGCCTGGCAGAGCAGCTGTACCTGACTTTTTGGACCAGCAGCAGATCTGCTGGGCTACTGTGTTCACTGGCTCACCTCTAAGCTTGGCAGCTCTCTGGATGTTAATAATTCTGGATTCTCAGTTGGATACAACTGTTCATTGCATAAGATGATTTTCTTCCACTCTCCAGATCCTGCTGTCAGCTTTCAATATTTAAAGAAGTATTTATATAAGGGATGCTGCCCCTCTGTCTGAACCCCTGAGAGCCCCATGCTGCACACGTCTGAGTGACCCTTCCTGCTCAGTCCCTGCAAGCCTCAAACACAACTGAGTCACTCAGAACAATTGCTCCTGCCTTTATCTTGAAGTGTGCTTTGCTTCTGGCAGAAAAGTTTGTGAGTTCAGTGTCTTGTCCACAGTTTTCAATCTATTTTAAGTGATGCAATCACAGAAGTGGTCAGGGAAAGGAACCATCTTTTTCTGGATTGTGGTGTAGTGCTAAAGGCTTTGATTCTCCGAAGAGCCACTGGAGTAGAAAGGACAGACCAACAAAAACTTCTGCAAACAAGAGAAGTTGAGCCATGAGACAACAATATATTCTTTAAAATTTACTTCTACAGAGATTTGCATCTGCAGCCTGGCTGTCAGTAGTAGCTGGGCTGTAAAGTTAATCTGTAAAGCTAAGTTAGGTACATCTGGATGGGTTGGTCATCAGTTCTTGCATCTGCAGAATTGCTGCTGGTTTTGAAGGAATTCAGCCAAGAGGTTGGGAAGCTTTTGCCCTTTTATCAGCCAAAATTCTGATGTAACAATAGTTTTATGCCTTTGCAAAACATGTTAGGAAAGTTACTAACATCACTTTCATATTTCCCCCTTGCAATTAGTTTCCTCAATGTAAGTAAAAACCTGAGAAAAACAACCTTTCCTAAAGGGATATCTGGGTGCTTTTCAATACTATTCCAGAGGGAAGCTGAGTAGCAAATGTTGTATTTTCCAGATTTCAAATGCCCATCAAGCCTTTGAAAAGTGTATTATTTAGCTCGTTATTAATAATCTGGCTGTTAGCTTGGATTGCTAAATGAATCTGCAGAAAAATAATGTGTGTACTCCAGTTCCTCAATGTTTAGACTCATCCAAGCGTTTAAGAACTGTCAAACAAAATACACTGTATTCAAGGGAATATACATTCATTGAAAGATTAAATTAGGTACTGCAGCAAAGCCCCCCCCCATTGCAGTGGAGAGGCATTTCATGCTAACAAATAACTACAGCACTATTATAACGAGACCTAGAGGCATGTGATTTCAACTCACTGCACAGCTTTGCTCTCTGGGTGCATGTAATTTTTTTTTTTCCCAGGCTGATGAAAGAGCAAATAGTGGTTGACATGGACAGAGTTGTTCCCTTAAACAGTTTTAAAAGGTTTTGTAGTGTTTCAAAGACTGTCTTCAGAGTGGTTTCCCCGACCCATACCTGTGGTTTCCTTTCCATCTACTACTTCTGAAGCACTAAGAGGTTGATACATCTCAGGGCCTCCAAACTTTTGTGCCTGAGAATTGATCTCTCCCTGTTCTTCCTGACACATTCCTCAGTTTTCACTTGGCTTTTCATGTCTTTATTTGTGTTTTCCCAGCAGGCAGCAAAGTCTAGATAACCTATGCCATCTGACTTTTTAAGGTAAAATCTGTCTCACCTCCTTTGAGACTTAGACACAATCCCTGCTTTCTTTCTCCTTATGAAATGGGAAATAACTTCTCTTTACCCTTTAAAATATCGTGCCTTTAAAAGAATATTACCTCCTTTCTTGCCTGTATTTCAGATCATAAACCAAATTCCCAGGAAAGCCAAAAGGAAAAAAAAAAAGTCCAATTTATGGCCAGCCACAGCTGTGCTTTCCAAGATGTGAATCTAACATAGCACTGTTCACACTTGCCTAATATCCAAGGCTTGGTTTTCCAGCTCTGGCTGAGCCAAGCATAGTTACCCTCTTAAAATGTGGGGCCTAGAAAAAGAAATAAACTTAAATGCTGCTGTAAAGGATGAGACAGCTTGTAAAAAATGTGGTATATTCAGCAATTCAGCCACTGAGCACCAGCTAAACAAATATTCATGTGGAAGCAAAAGCGTCCTGACGTGGGGTTGTGTACTTTTGCCATCCTAAATACTCTACAAATGTCTCAGTGGGAAGTATCAAAGATGCTTTATAGTACCAGACAGGTTATGAAGATGGTTCTTTACCCAGTTGGATATAGTGACTTATGTGTAAATGGAGGAGGTTGAATAACAAACACTAAATAATTTATTCAAGGAATCTCTTAAGTTTTTTCCTGCAGCCCTTATTAGGTGAATGTCTGTGCACACAGGGATCGTTGTGCCTGGCTGTTGTCATGCAGTGAGAATCCAATGATGACATTTCAGAGCTCGATTGCTATTGATTCTAGGTCATTTAGGTCATTGGGAAACTTCCACTCCCCCCCAGTGAAATTGAGACCAAAGAGATGCATTTCAAGACAGCAAATGCACCCCACCTGCAGAAGGCAGAACTGTGAACATCCCAGGGCTGAAACTGGATTTACCAAGTATCAGTTTATAGAGTCAGAAGTGATGGTAGGGATTGAGCTCCTGTTCTGGGCTACATCCCAGCTGTAAAAAATACCAGGTTTCCTTCAGGAAATGCTGTTTCCATTCAGGAATGCTGTATGTGCATCTGTTTTATGGGCAAAACCTTTGTCCTGTGGCACTGTACGAGTGAGAGAAGCTCTCAGCAGGCAGGGGCTGTATTTCATGCACTGAATCCAAAATCCATTTGGGCAGCACAGTCCTACCCTGGCAGGAGGCTGGGTGCTGGCAGCAGCTATATGTGCCTTAGTGTTTGTCTGCATCAAGCTCTGACAAAGGAGCAGCCAGTGTAAATCAGAGATTAACAAAATTAGGCTCTGTCAAGAATTCCCATCTATGTCAACAGCCAACCATATTATTTTAGGGACTCCTCTTTCTCTCTGGGATGAACAGGGTGATATTTCATAAATCAATGCTTGGTTATCAAGTGAAATGCTCATTTCTAACCACAAGAAGCTGGGGCTGCCAGGCTGTGACTGAAATGGCTCACAAATAATACCAGAGCAGCTGAGCTGCTGCAATCCCTGACAGTGGAGCCTGGTCCCTGAGGAGGATCAAGCCCCAAAGCATGTTTAGTCTGTGCTTTGTGTGGATTTGGAAAGGGCGACCTTTTTTACCTCCCCACTGCAGTGGACCGAGCTCCTCTGATAGCAGCCAGCCCAACCCACAGCACTGCCAAAGCTTTTCTGCAACATTAGAACAAAAGAGACGAGCCAGCCACAGTCTGGAGCCACCTAATTGAAAGTTTCTGAGCCTGTCAGGGCTGTGTTATCCCGGCTCTCTGGTGAAAGCAGCATATTCCGAGTTTTTCCCCAATTATAGGCACCCGCAGCACAGGCAGCAGCTCCTGCAGCCGGGCTCGGTCCTCCCACACACCGCTCCTCGCTGGGATGCTGCCTCGGGATGGAGTTGCCTGGCAACAAGACTCTGCATCTTTGGGAGACAAAAGCTATTATTTCTGTCACACAGATGTGCTAATGTGATTATTGACTGGAGCGGGGCACAAACACGAGACAGGTCAGATTCCTGATACTTGAGAATTTCCAGGCAAGAGGGTTTTAAGGGAGTTTAACATAAGAGAAAGGCTTCAAGGTGAAGGGAGGAGGCAGGGAACTGCCAGGTACAGTGTGAGATAAGGTAAACCTGCTCGGAGTTTTTCCAGTAAAGCAGTTTAATCCAAAAAAATCAACAAAAAGATCGCTTTGTTGTGTTTTAACTGATGAACTTTTCCTGAGTCCCTCCTGGGTTCCTGCAGATGTTCTGGTGGCTGCACAGAGCTGACCCCAGTGCTTGGGGATGCTGGGGCTGCTGCTCTGGAAAAGCTGCTGGTACCACAACTGGGTGAGGAGAAGCTTCCAGGGCTCGCAGATGCTCAGCGAGCTCCATCCTCCCTGGCTAAACACGGCTGACAGAGAAATGTTCATTTCACCAGCTTCATGATAATTTGCTTCAAAACCAAACGGCAAAAAGAAAGAAAAAGTTGTGGTTTTTTTTCCCACTGCCACCATGCTTTCAATATTTATAAGTCATTTTTTAAGCAGAACCAACCAAAAATCTCCGCTGTGAGAACCCCGCTGTCCTTCCTCGGGGATTCTATTAAGCTGGTTTGTGTAATGCCTTTCTCTGTGCAGGTCTGTGGGAAGGGCTGTGGTTTCTGTGGTTTCTGGTTTCTCCTGGCAGGAGGTGTGGGATGCTGGATGCAGTGCCTGTCCCTGGTTTGCAACTCCATGAAATTCCACGCCCCTCTGGCACCGAGCAAAGCTGCCCCATGGCACAGGAGGGCTTGGTCACTCTCAGGTGTAAAAATGCTGTTCATACCTGCCCTGCTCGTGCTGCCCCTGTGGGTGGAGAGGTGTTTTAATCCGTGCAGAAGTCTGAGAACAAATTATTGTTCATGGCTTTTGAGAGGATGACTTGTCTTTACAAACGAGCTGTGGGTCTGCTGGTAGATAAAACTAGCACTGAGAGATAGAAGAACCAATGGGAAGGATTCCACTGATTGATGAATGGAAAAAAAGATAGGTTTACTGTAGGTTTACTGATAAATGAAATTGGATATTGAAAGATGAAAGAAACAATGGGGGGGAAAACCATAAATTTATAAGAATTAAACATTTAAAGGGAGGGTTATACATTAGAGGGGAATTTCAGGTATCAGGCGTTATGAGGAGTCTGTACCTCTCAAGTACCTCAGCCCATGGAGGAAGAGAGAGGGAAATGCAGCCAGGAAATTGGGATAAAAAGGGAGGCTGCGTCCTCCAAATATTTGAGAGATCCCAGAAGAATGCCCCATGGCCTCTCCCTTTATTTGAATAAAGTAAAAGGACTCCTCTGTCTACTTTTTGGACACAAACCTCTGGTGTTTGTGGCTTAATTTTCCTGACACTTAGCTCTAGGCCACTCATTTATAGGACAAGAAACCCTAGCCCTCATGTAAGCTAACTTGAGTGCAAATATGTGCAGAGGCCAGTGCATGAAATGTAGGGTTTTATTTAAACTTCTATGAGGATCAGTTTTGCTTTTCCAAACTAGAGAGTTTCCACGAAAATCCATGAGGCAAAATGGATTAATTTTATTGATGCAGAAGTCCCGACCCTGTAGCTGCACATTCCCAGTGAGTTGTGCTGTTGACTGTCTAATAAAATCTGTTGTAGGCTACACACAGCTGAAGCTGACTCTGCTCATTGCCTGGATTTCTCTCATCATTAGCACTTTTTAAATGAGCAGGTAATTGGCAATACAACCAAAGTACCCTGACAAGTATCAATGACACAAGCAGGGCTGGTTAAAACTGAAAGAAAGTCGTTAATCACATACAAGGCACATACAATAGCACAATTTTTATGCTGTTTTGGTGCGTTAGGAGCCTTGCAGTGACAATGCTGGTTTTATTGCAGTTTCTCCTGCTTGCTGTTTTCCTAGCATAAGTTGTGCTGCTCAGAGTAATGAGGCATGACAGGCACCAAAGGAGCTGCCCTCTCGGGGAGAAGGATAGCCCAGTGCTATTTCCCCAGCAAAATGGAATTCCAATGACCAGAGCATAAAATGCACTTTTCTGCTGTTTTACAATGTGAATTAACAGGAGGGAGGTCAAGGCAGGAGTAACAAATGTCCCCCAACCCCTACCTGAAACTTGAGTCATGCCTAGAGCAAAATGCTGATTGACTGTGAAGTGTCTTTGTTGAGGGCATTTATTTATTTTCCTCCTTTCCAGACAAAGCATCTCGAATGTGTGAGAAATACAGAAAAAGTCTTTCTGGAGGGGAAAAGAGGAGATTCCAGTATTTGTCTCATTTCCAGAACGAAATTAAGACTAGACCTTTAAAAGAGCCTGTGAAAAACAAAATAAGGAGACTGCAATGTAGCAGATTTCTGGGGTACTTTCTTTGGCTCCTATTTTGTTTTGGCTTCCATTTCAATGTGGAATGACTTGAAAAAATGAAAATCTTTTCACTTCATTGAAAAAAAAGACAACAACAAAAAAAACAAACTACGAAATGCTTTGCCTTGTCGAACTGAGATATTTTTCTACTGAATTTTTAGAAGGGCCATCCAACCAAATGAAATTGGGACAGTAAACATACAGTTTATCCAGCCTGAAAGGTAGATTTAAAAAGCCCTTTTGAGCTCTGCATATTTATGAGATACATGTATATGTATATGTATATGTATATGTATATGTATATGTATATGTATATGTATATGTATATGTATATATTCTCTTAGAGTTGCATCCTGAAAAATATCCTGTATGGATGGCTCCAAATCTTAGACAAAGGCAAAAAAAGGATCGCTGCTGTAACTAAATTTCTATTCAGGAGAGGGGTTTGGTTTTAATTTTTTGCTTTTCCCACACAGCTGTAATTGTGGCTTGAGTGCTAGGATGTGAAAGAGCCTTCAGATCAGATATTGGGGTTTTCAGTGGTGTGTGTCTCTGGGAGTAGTAGGTGAAGTGGAAAATAATAGAGTAGCTCAGTTAAAAATAAAAGAAAGTGGATTTTTTGATAAGTTACAAATTGAAGGTTGGAGCCTTAAGAGGGAAGTCTAAAACATACCTGCCCTTAATGAAATATTTAAATAGAAGGATTGAACTCAAGACATGCTTCTATCCAGCAGTGAAAGAAGCTGAGAATGCCTGCTGAAGGGCTGCATCTGTTATGAAAATCATCTTCCAGCCATGGCTTCAGTCTCTTTTGCAGGAAATCAATTCCTTGGTGAAGCTACTTCTCACTTACAGTGTAAGATACAATAATAGACTAAGAGAAAAATGCATTTTTGGCACCTTTTGGCTTAACCTACTTGAAAATGAACTTCTCCAGCTTCCAAAATGAGCAAACTTCTCTGCAAGAAGGGTTGCAAGGGGAAGCCAATCTGTTTGTAGAGCAGTGATGAAGTGTGATAAATTCAGATCTCAAAATTTTTGGTTTATTATAAGGTTGTCACTCAGGCAAACTTCTCATTCTCCTTAATAACCAAGGTGCCTTGATGGGAATTGAGTCCAGGCCTCAGGATTTGTCCATAGAGCCTTACAAATCCTCACAAATATTGATTAAAACTGGAGTGAAGGTAGCAGAGACAGCCAAAGCTGACTGCCTAATGCAGTGATTTATTACACAACACGATGTTTTTCCTTTGGCTCATGTGCAAACAGGCTCCCAACACCAGCCCTGAATTGGAGGAATTATTCTGTTCAGCCACTCAACAAATTCTGACCAATGCAAATTCTTCTCACTGAAGGAACTGAGTCACAATTTCAGAAATAAGCCTTTTTCCAGCTTTAATTGCTCAAAAAAAAAAAATTAAAAGGAAGGGGGAAAAAAAAGGAACATTTGAACATTATTTCTCCTGGCGCCATCTGGTGATTTCCCGGCAAGGGCTCAGGCTCCCCAGCCAAATGCCACAGCCAGCAGTTCCTCCTCAATGTGTTCCTGTACGTGCTGCCCCAGAAGTTTCTGCCAGTCTGAAATACAGGGAGATAATTCCAGCTTTATAACTATCCACTTACTGCAGAGAAATATAAGTGGAATTCGGTTCCATGTCATTAGTCCTCTCTCTCCCCTACTTATCTCAAGATCTCAGTGCCTCTTCCTAAATCTGATGTATAAAGATCAGCACGTCCCTTCCTGAGGGGCTGTTAGCATCCTTGGCAAGGTGAGCTGGAAAACAGCAGTGAGGAGGATTAATCCATCCCAGTCCACACAGCAAAGCAGAGCCCCAGCTCCCAGGTTTCCAGACCTGTGCTCCTGCCACCAGAGCATATTTGCTGTAATAATCTAATCTCTCCCACCATTAATTCTGCACCAGTTTCTCTGTTTTGTTAATAAAATCAAATGTCAGCTTTGCTGTAAGGACAGTGGACTGAGAGACATCCTACTTTTAAAGGAGCCAGAATTGTTGTAGTTTTTATTTCATGGGGGTACTGGGACAGCTGTACCTTTTTAGGTTCCCTCGGCTCTGCTCCAGGCAGAAAGTTCCCCTGCTCCCTCACAACTCAGGGAAGTGTGCAAAGAACTAAACAGAAAAGTTTATAATCTCTCTCCTTTTTACCTCAACACCCAGAGAAGTGGATTTTCAGGCAAGGAAGAGAGGCACAAACAGCAGTGATAGAATGGAGGAAGCTCCTTTACATCCCCTGCAGGCTTACAGAAATCAGGAATGCTATGGAAAAGGCAAGGATACATGGAACTCACAGCTAGATGTTTTATCCTTACAGTATGGGAAGAGTTTGGCCTCCCCCATGAATAACAGAGCAAAAGAAGCATTTATCCAAAAGAAAAGATGTCCCAACAAATGGTGACTCCATTGTCTCTTGAAATAAATAAAATCTTGCTTACATGGACCAACAGAACACCGTACAGTGGAAGAGATGGAGGAGAGTGTAAACACATCGATGTAGGTTTTCCTTTGGGTTTCCTGCTGGGGTGAATTCCCACTGGACACTCCTTATGGCATCTCCACACTGGGACAAGGATAACCACCCCATGGAGCTGGGATGTCCTGTGCACACCATGTGCTCCAGGAGGTCCCATGGATCTTCTTTAACTTCACCACAGAGAAGCAAGTTAGAGGGAGGTAATTTTCAACAAGCTCATCAGCATAAAGAGATGCAATGTCTAGACACCTACCTAGGATCAGTAGAAAATTCAGGATAAGGAATTCAAGGGGAACTTGAATAATTCAAGGGGAACTTGGCTCATAATAGAAATGTGGAGTAGCAGAAGTTCTCTGTGGATTTCAAGTGTAATTCAGCACATTTTGCCCTGCTGTGGCAGACACCTTTCCTTGCAAGTGCATAACTTGCATCTTCTGTTCTTTTTCCATGAGCTTCACTCCTACAAATTTTCTTTTTTATTCCACCAAAGAAGAGATATAAAGCACAGCCAGGATGGTTTCAAAATCCCAAGGCTGATGTTGTAAGATAAGATCACGTGGTTTAGCAGTCACATCACAAGTACTTATTTATTTTTTAAAAGAATACAATGGGTTTGTATTGAATGCTAAAGGTTAGATTCTTCTATCATTTGTAGAAGGCTTTGTCACAAATAAATCTTTATATCATTGCATGGGTGATGGTGGAGCTTCAGTAACCTTTCACAGCACAGTATTGACCACTAAAATAACTTCATCCCAGGCAGCTTCCTTAAGAAGCAGAGCTAGTAAATGACAATATCGCTTCTGGTTTTGTGCTTTTTCAAGTTTCGAGTATGTCCCCAAACCACCTTTCTTTTGTAATTTAATTAGAAATATTAAATTTTTAAAATTTTTTTCATATAAGGTAACTGGCTGTGTTTTTCAAAAGTGCATGGTAAGCTCCTTTTGGATACAGCATGTGGAAAAATGATGGAAAAGATTCATGTTGGTTCTTTTTTATTTTAATGACATGCAAATCATGGTTCCATTTTAGATACTTGGAAATAAGTTCTACAAGTGCTTGATTATGTTTAATAGGGGCTATGCAAGTCCTATCCGGAGGCTGGAATGCAAGCCATAATATGCAGAAGGAATGGAAAGACTGATGACTGATATAGAAGCAGAAATTAAGATCTTCTGTAGTGTTTCTGCTTTCTTTGATTTATTTAACCCTACTTATACAAAATGCAGTGCACTTGGGAAGCTTGTTGCTAGATAAGAAACCCTTTTCCTCTTCCGCAGGACAATTCATCTAAACTGGCTTCAAAACATTTTGATAAATGCAGCCATTTTCACACACACACACCAAAAATAAGGGAAATGGAAAAGTACAATGGTATTTAATGCTTTTTTAAAAACAATTCAATGTAGAGCTACTGCTTCTCTTCTAAGAACATCTGTGACTTCAGGCTGTGGGTCACAGGTGTGTGTGTAAAATGACAGTCATGTGCAGTGCAGCTCCAAGAAACTCTGACAAACATTGTCCAGGACATTTGCAATACTGCACTTTCATGATGGTCATCATCATCATCATCTTCATCATCACAGGGAAATCATTGTTCCTAACTCACAAAACTACACATTGGTTTAGTGAGCAAGTTGGATTTTCAAGGGCAACCCAATCAGGCCTTACCAGGCAGGAGCCCATGGCAAGGGTCATTTACATAAGCATTTAATCACACTTCTATTAACAGCCATCTCTCTGGTCTCTCTTGTCTCTGTGCCACAGACCAGCTCTACCACTGAGTCTTGTGCTGCTGCAGCAGCTGAACCCTTGCTCACGTGTCAGCAGTTCTGCCAGCACCACTCCAGAGCAGCAGTGGTGGCATTGTCTTTAGTGCCACATCAAAACAAACCCGAGTGGCAGAACCCTGGCATCTCTTGCACAATGGAATTCCTGGATTTTAACCAGCCCTCTCTGTGGGATCAGGATGATGCACCACAACACAACTTTCCTGTTAAGTGGGTGACATTCCTCCCAAACCTTCTTTTAGGGATTGAAGACTGGCAGAACTTTATAAAGTGACAGTGCCAGTCTTTAACCTGTCCCTGATGCAGTATCACCCCGAGGCAAAAGCATCCCTGCAGGTGTTATTCCCAGTGACAGTGAGTTATGAGTGTACCCCCATGTAAGCCCAGGGCACACAGGTGTTAAAAAGAGAAAAATCTTCCTCAGTCCAATTGCTTTTCATTGTTTATGCTCACTTTCAGCCAGTAGCCTCCCAATATCAATCCAAGAGAATGGATCTTCCCAAAAGGGAATGGGAAGGCCATGAATAAATGCCCATTTGCTGTTTCCCAAGGAGATCGTTCTGAAGCAGCACAGGGACTCAGTTAATTGCCCCTGTCTTGTGTAATAAAGCCACTCTCCTAATCTGGAGAGCCACTGGGGGCCAGTGCAGTGTCCGTGCTCGTGGTGTGGGGCAGGAGGGAGCCCAGCCCCAGTGTTCAGCTGGGCCATGTGAGCACCCCATCCAATTTCACATAATAGCAGCCTGTACAGCCTGCACAACTGAATGCCTGCCTCAGAAGCTCATTTACATTTTAAATGAACCTGCTGATGCCTTTGGGCAATCTTGGTGGTTAATAGCTTAGCAGTAAAACATACCATTCTTTTCTCCCCTCTAAAATAAACAAACAAATACATCTAAGCATCAGAGCATCTCTTCTCTGGGTAGGTGCTTTATCTCTAGTATGAGGTCTGCATTTTAAAGGCATTTCTAGTTCTTTTAAGCACTTCTAAATCCCTGATATAGGCAGTGGTACTGGATCTTTTTCTTTCCTCATAAAAAACTAAAGAAAACAGCATCATACACACACAAAAAAATTTCCAAAACTCTTTCACAAACATCCTGGACTCCTTATCGTGATCTCCACAAAGGACAACACCACACTGCCATCCTCTTGCACAGGCAATGCAGTTCACTGTCACAGCACTTTCCTTAATACCTCAGTAATCCCTAGAGCTACTTAAAATAAATTCCACTGGTAATGGGGAGATGAACTGACTGTTAGCAGGTTTCCTCTCCGTGCACCTTGGTTCTAAACAGGATCATTGTGATGGGGATTTGACTACAAACACCCATCAGCCACATTAGGTGAGATGAACAAGCACAGCTTTTTGTGATTAAACCTTCTCTGGGAGATGCCTTGGATGATTTACAGTGATTGCCCAGACACTGAGCTGAAGGTATTTCTGTTTGCTGCTCATCCTTGCTGCAGTTATGTTTTTAGATAGCACTCATCCATCTTCCACTGGCCAAGTTCTCACCCTGTAGCTTCCCTCCACAGCCTATATCCTGTTTCTGATTTGCTGCCGTTCCTTTCAAGGACATCTGTGTTGCAGATGAGTCTTAGGACAAATAAGCATCAAACTACCTTCTACTTCTCAATGTAGTGGCCATACCCAGAAGGGATTGCAGAACTGCTGAGTGAAGATAATAGAAAATTTCACATTTTGTTGTTAGTCCAACACTCAAAGCAAGCCGGAGAGGAATTCTTTTGTGAATAAACGACTATAGATACACATAGAGCTATTGCTGGTCAGATGATGGCAGCTATACATCTTTAGAAGTGCCTCCAACTCCCTCAGGAAAGATGCAGGTTTAGGAACATAACACAAATCACCTGTGGGCAGACTGAACAGTACCAGGTGATGGAGAGGGAATTAAAGGAAATTGTGATGTTTCCCCTGGGACTTACAAGAGCAAGTTGCACAGCTCTCCAGAGAATTAGATGATCAAAAACAGGAAAAGGGGATCCCAGCTTGCCAGATGGGTTACACGTTTCCTTTGCAGGTCCCCCTCGAGGCTGATCCCCTCCCTTGAGCCAGCTCTTTGGAAACCTGCTATAAATGCCTCCCTCCAAGCATCTGAGGATGAAGGAAGCACTCTGAAAGATGCTGTTCTGAGTCCTTGTGCTGCACTCATGTGATTTCTCCGAAAGGCAAATGTCAGCACAGTGCTCTCTCCATCAGCCACTGCAGAAGTCTGAGCTGACTCCCTTTCAAACTTGTCCAAAGAGCACATGCAAGCAAGTGCTGTGCCTTATGGCAGAGCCACCAGTGCTGTGCTGCTGAAACGAGAGCTCTGGCCAGGCTGCCTGACAGGAAACCGAGTGGGAAAATGCTGGCTGAGGCTTCACTGGAGCCTCCCACGGCAGATGGGTCGAGCATTTCAATAAGTCTTCTGAGCAGATGAGCTAAATGTTTTAGACCACGTAAGTGCTGATTAGAGAGGCCTTGTGTGTGTCCCCATGCTAACGTGTCAACTTTGCAAAAGCAAGAAAGACAAGGTTGCTGTAGTAACAGAAGTGAAGTGGCAAGAGAGAAGTCAGTGAAAGGTAAGGAAAGGCTTTGAAAGGGTAAAGCTCAAACCCACCTCTTGGCTTTTGGCTTTCTATGGAGATGGGCTGAAACAGAATGGGGGATCAAATGCAGATTTAAGAGGGTAAAATTGGTTACAGCCAAACAGAGGTTGATAAGAGGCAAGGACTAGTGGAAAGTAAATGTGTGACCTGCAAGGAGAGGAGTTTACAAGAGACCTGTCTCCAGACAGTCTTGCAACTTATTTTCCCCCAAAATATATTCCTTAGTGGACATGCCAGATTGGGAACAGCACTAGGAGCCCAGAATGTGCTAGCCTTGAAAACCAGATTTAGCAAGAGAAAGAGGAAATAATCTGTTTGTTTACTGAAAAGCTCTCCCAGGACAGCAACAATCTGCAATATTGATTAGGAATAAAGGGAACACATAAAATGGGTATTAATTTGTAAGATGAAGCTTAAATGTTTTGCAAGAGTATAACGTGGCACAGTTACCTGTAGCTGGTTCTTTGTGATTTAGGAGTGCCTCCTGTGTCCCCCTGCATTGTCTGCACTGTGCTCTCCCCAGACTCCTCAGATTCACTAGCAGGGACTGCCCAGGCAAGATCACAACTTTGGATTTTTTCCAGTTACTACCGATCTGTAGAAGCTGCAGCATATCCACCCACAGTGTGAGGATGGTGTGGCACTGGGATCCAGGCAGGAGTGTTTGTGTGGGCAGATGATGAGAGGACAGAGAACAACCTATTACTCACCCACAAATGAGAGTCTCTGATGGGATGTGATCTGAGAAAACAAAATCCTTGAGGAAGTGACGGAATATCAAAATTGAGCATTGGAATGAAAGGTTATAAGCCATTTCTCTTTGATGCTATCTTTTTCCTCCATAGGACAGAAAGAAATGGTTCAAAGTCCCCTATGAAGTCATCAGTTAAAGACAGAAGAAACACATCAGAATGGAATTAAACCTCATGGGCCAAAACTCAGTGTTCAGCTGAGAATTTTAAACTAACAGCAATGTTCAGTCCTGGAATCTGAGCCCTCACTAAGGCAAGAAACCAAAAATAGAATTGCAGAGAGGTTGGGTCAGCACATCCACTGGCAAGCAGCTCTTGGGGCAAAATAAAGAGCAGTTAACTGGATCATTGCACTTGGAACTTGGAGGGAGACATCTGGTAACTTCTCCCCCTAAAATCCACAACCTCTCCCTCGTCCCCTGGGGCCTGCAGAGCTGGTGTCCCTTTTCTGCAGGGGAAGATTTTCTTCCTCAATTCTCTCTTTCTCTCCCAATTCATTTTTTTGATCAGGAAAGTGGAAACTGGAGGAGATGTTCATCTCAGCTGCAGAAATGTTCCTGACAGTGCAGTATCACATGCAGTTGTCAGTCCTGCTCTCAGCAGCTAAAGCAAAGAGGCTCCATCACTTTTGCTATGGCAACCACTCCATGCACTTTAGTTAAACTTCACTTAACTTCTTTTCCCTTGGTGATACTCAGCTGGAATTGTCCTTCCCATGGTCAAAAAGACTGCAACAGCCACTTTCAATTCCACCTGTATGGACAGAAATCAAAGGCTCAGCCAGCCTAGCCACGTTGACAATGCAAACTGCCTAAATTAAAACATCTGCAGTGTCTTTACCTAGACAAATAAATCCAAATTAATTCAATCTTACAGAGGAAAGTTTGTTTATTCATTAAACAGAGTAAAATGGTGAGTCAATTTGTAGACACCTGGGCTGGTATCAGCCTTCTGACACTGCAGTGTGAAACTGGCAGCCCACGTTTAGAACAAGCTGAAAAAATCTCACTTGTCCATCTTCCAGACAAACAAAGAAGGAGGGAATCAATTTTAAGGTGTCTCCTTCTTTTTTTAAGGGGGATGATGGGTCATCAAGGAACCTTCTTCAGAGTTCACCTTCTCCATCCCATTTCTGGGCAAGTCTCTTTCCAAATTTCTGAAGATAAGTAACTCTTCCAGTACTCCTGTACTCCTCCCTGCCTGTGCTGGCCCTGTGATCTATCTTGTCTGCAAGATATTCCTTATCAGGGAATGATTAATGGCACAGTGATGTCAACTGGAAAATATCCCCAAACCTGGTTATCATTGTCTTAGATGTCTGTCATCCCAAATTCCTGATCCTTTGGAGTCAGTGTTTGAACATGTGAATTTATCCTGCTACTGGTGAAATAGGAAAGAAATTTAGGAACTATTAGCCTTTGAGGCACAAACTAAAATAGTGGCATTTCTGTTAATTCCCTTAGAGTAATTGCATTTACTTCCTGCTTTGTTGTTATTTAATCACTTTGTAGTATTTATACATTTGAATGTCACAAGTTTGAATCTGATCCAAATTACTTCTCAATAAATCATGAGTAATCCTGGGGAAATCAGAAGTGTGCTGGGGAGTTCAGATGAAACCATAATTTCCAAAAGCTTTCTTCCCAGGGAGATTTCTCTCCCCCAGAGGATCTGGGGAATGCATGAGGCAGTTTAAAGTCGAGGGATTAGATTATTTGCAATGTCCCAGTCCAGTTTGTTTTACTCTTTCAGCTTGTCGTATTACCAGTCCACTCCCGCACAGAATTTTACCTGGTGGTAAATAGATTTGCCTGGAATTGCAGATTGCTTTGCAGCCTGGATATTTGTAAACCTCAGGATATTTGTAAACAGAGAGACAAAGCAAGAGGTAACTGTATATATATAGACATATATATATAGACATATACATATGGAAATCTTTTCTGCAACTTTGCTCACACCTTGAGTTGCACAGGTTTAACACTGGCTTCTGCTGAGATATTGAGATTCAGAGGCTTCAAGTCCTTAAGCAACAACTCTGGATTGTGCAGAAACCATTGGTGACACGACTGCTGTGTGCAGGTGCTGGTGCAGTTTTCTTCCACATGACTTTGCCGGTGCAGAAGGGCTCCTGGTGTTCCAGCTCTGGATTCCAAGCAGACACAGTGTCACCTAGAGGAGAAAGCATGGCCATGCACACCGAGATACAAAGGGAAAATATATTTTAGGGGAATAAATGTCCCAAATGAAACCAGTGTCCATACTAAGGCAGTTTTTCCTTCCTCATTATGCTTCTGGGTTGTGTGTGTGCATGGGCACAGGGCATGGCATGAAGGTTTCTTGGGAAACTCCTTTGTGATAAACCATAAAGAATATCTCAGTGATCTGGGTCATTTATGTCTTTCTATTATCTCCTCCTTATATCCCTTCTCAAGAGCACGGCGAGCTAACAATAACTTTGATACTTCAGTGCCCAGTTTGAAAGGTAGAAATAGCTCAGATAGTGAATTATTCTTTTGTAATTGGAGACAAGAGCCAGCAGGAGCCAGAAGGAGGATGATTGGCTTGCATTCACGTTCTCCTTCTAAAGGCCCTGCTGTTTCTTTGCTTCTACTGTACAGGAAGCAGACAAGCTGTTATTTCTCCTTGTTGAGTACAATAGGGCTTGGAAGAAATGTGTTGGGTTAATATTAACTGCCTGTATTGAAAATCTTGGCAGACTTAACTCAGTCCTGTACCTTTGCAAGATGTGATAGATAAATGAATTATTGAGCAGTTCACTGCATGGGAGGTATTTCAGTCCTGCTGTAGAGTAAAAAATATTTCCTCCATGGGCATTTCAGTGCTGGTTTTGGCCAAAGTTTCCTTGTGCATGTCCCTGCCATGCAGCCTCTCCTACTTTTGGAGAGCTGGTATAATTTGTCCCCACAGATGGATATATTTATTTTATAAAGCACCCAGACAACTCACTGGCATTTATACTTCTTAATGATAGGCATTAGGAGAACATTAAACACAGTGGTCCTGGGGTTAGTCGCTTGATTGCGTGTTAGGATTTCATGCCGTGTAGGAGGGGGAAATGAGGAGTAACAATGACACAGCTTCAAAATATGCTCTTCAGTGAAAGTAAGAGCAGTTCCAAAAAGGCTCTTGTGTGGGAGAGGCATTGACACAAGCCTGGCAGGAAAGGTGATCACAGTCCAGAGCCAGTTGTGCCCAAGTCTTGGAAGATAAACATCCATGAGCAGGGATAGCTTTGTATGAGTGAATTCTTCCCCAAGAAATGCAGACGACAAACTCATTTGGAGAACATTTCTTGAGATGCAATCAGCTGCCTCCAGGCTTTTGAAACACTGTGTTATTTAGATATTACCTCCTGGGAAAAGGAGTTTAAGAGACCTTTTGTTTAAAAGTATTTTCTTTAACCAAGCCCAGTAATTATAGTCAGATGACATGCTAGGATCCATGCAAAGGTCACAGGACCCCCACTTAATTTAAGAAAAATAAAAGTACTACTGGTACAAAGAAAACTGAAAAATAACAGAGAATAACCCTGAGAAAAACATTCAATTCAAGGTAAGTGCCAGAGTTTCAGACGTTCTGGGTTACAGAATTTCAGGATAACAGTTAGGGGACATGGAAGGTCTTGAATCTGCATGAGAGGAGAACAGAAAGTCTAATTTTCCTGCTTCCCATTAATAGAAAGCAAGTCTCAGTTCTTCATACCACTAGATCTCATCTCTGCCAGCTCTTGGTAGGCATTGGAGTCATGGCATAAGTGTTCTGCTCTATTGCAGGACATATGAGTAACTCTACAAAAAAATCTCAATTCTTACAAGATGACAGAGCATTTTTAATAATTTTTTTCTTATTATAAACCCCTGAGAGTTCTTAAAGGTTAGGTTTGGCTCAGCAAGCATGAGTTTTTGCAAAGAAGCACCTCGCTTGTTAGCTGACACAAGAATAACTCCAATTTACATTTAGAGGACATGAGAAAGAGGTCATACAGGCATTTCTTTGGCAAACAGAGCTATTAATCATTGTATTTATTGTAAAATTAGACACAAATCTAAGATGTGCTGAACACGAGCTGATCACTGGCAACTTCAGTGGATGTGAGGGGCAGTTTGCAGGATTTCATGCCACTCTGGATCTTCCATACCCAAGACTGTTTCAGAAGGCTGCAGTGAGTCATTTTGAAGATGATTTGATGATTGATTTCTCATCTGGGAATTTGTTTGCCCAGACACTGCTTGTGCCCCCTCTGTAGCTGGTGGGATTCAGTCACCTGCAGCATAATAATTAGTCTCCATAAGAACAGCAGACCTGACTTAAAGATGTCTTTAATGTCTGGTACATCAGTTCATTTTAATTCAGAATCCTCTACCCACCCAGGTGTCCGTATCCTGTTGACTTGGAAGAGTCACTCTGTGTAGGCCATAAAATCATAATTATGCAGGTGATTTCTGAGCACTTGTATGCAGTGGGTTACCTGCAGGAGCTCCTGCAAACATGGCGGTATTTTACTATTCAGCACTTTGTGCTGTTATTGTTGAGATAAAAGTAGATATCTGCAGAAGAAATAGGGTGAATTGGTTCAGATCTTGATACTCTGAAGTATCTGACTGGAATAGACATGAATTTGTTAATAAGAGCCCACGAAGATTTTTCAGTTGTTATCACAGCAGGGGGAGTAAGCATGTATTTTATAATAATTTGTGATCATATTCCTGCTGTGTTCCTGTAGGTTAATAGGTACAGGAACCCCATAATGCCTTACTCATAGCGAGCTAATAGATACTGGGCTGGGGACTGTGCTTAGCATATGACAAACCTCACATTTTAGGAAAGGGAGAAAAGTAGAGAGGAGAAATCCTATTAAGTCTTGTCCTCCACTAACACCGGACATACTGCACATCAAATCCTCTGCTTGTGTGTTAATCACCCCACTCATTAAGCAGCGGAAGCTGATTAAACAAAAGTCACTCAGAGGGTCTGATGATGGAGGCTGTGTTAAGTTCCAAAGCAGATCAAATTAGATGGCTGGATAAGTATTTGCATACATTAACATTAACTAGCCCTTTCTTTTGTAAAGATCCAGGCAATATCTTTCTGGGTGAAGCATCAGGATTTTAATCATATTCTCTCATGATTAGGTCTCTTATGTTTCTAATATTGAAGATCTATGTCTACAAACTAAGAGATGATACTTCATTAAAAAATCATGAATAAATACATGTTAGGTAGGTGTAAAGATTGATAGGAAGGTTGTCCCTTTTAAATCAACATGCATGGAACAGTTAAAGCTACATTTTGTGTTGCTTTAGATTCAGGAGTCATTGAGATCTAAATCCCCAATGACCTAGAGATTAGATGTGCTCAGTGTCCCAAGTCATCCAGACCCTCTGTTATCTGTGTGGTGTATTAATGCCATTTCTGTTGTGTTTCAGAGCAGGGGTTATCCAATCTTGCAGTGCCATTTCAAGTTCCAGCATTATGAAAACCTGTGGTGCCAGTTCAGGTGCAGGTAGGTAACCACACACAGAATTATTTGAACTATTTCCCAGTGTTTCCTGTGCTGCTTCTGACACACTGGACCTTTAGAGATTCCGTTGAAATCTGTGCAAGCTGAATGTCTTCTGCCCCTTGTACAGGAAAGGAGGTGCTTCTGGCACTTCCAGCACAGACCAACACCTGTGAGTGATTGTGGGAGGAACACTGCCCACCTTGATGCCCTCAGGAATGAGACTTTCTGCTGTGGACAGCTCACAGACAAATAAATAGGAAGCCCTAAGCAGGAAAACTTCTTTCATTTACTTCCAGTATGAGAATATCTGTGTGTAATTATGGTCAGAATGTGTCACCCTTGCCAGTATATCCATAGTAACAGGTCTGTATTGTCCTGTGCAGCAGTGAGTTCCCACGTGTTGCAAGATTTTTAAAAAATAACAGCAAAAGAAGTGACAAAATGCAGCCATTGGCAGGTACAGGCGGCAAAGTAGGGGGAAAAAAAAGAGAGCAGCCATAAAGCTTTATCATTCCTTTCCTGCAGAATAAATTCAAATGCACTCTCCCCTATCAGTTTTAGGCAGACAGATGACAGATGCCTGCAGACTAGAAAGGCTCGATAATATTGCATTATTATTATGGCTCCTTTAGAGAGGATAACATTTCAACTATTACAATGACTTGCTTTGTGCTGGCTCATTGTTAACGACCTACTTTATCACCATCAGTAACCTGAATAGCAGAGCTCTCTCTGGATATGGTAATCGAGAATCGATTTGCAGCAGAGCTAAGCCCGCCTGCCACTACTGGAGTCTCAGTTGGCTGGGGATGAGGAGTGACTTCCAACCTGTTCATTTTTCTTTCTCCTTTAAAAGCTGGTTAGGTACAGACCGGTGTCACCTCACTGGTACATACCTGGGTCTCTCTCACTGCAAAATAAGCCTATGTCATGCTGCTGGGATGAAACCTTGTGAAAAGTCCTGGTCTATCAGGATTTGCTGTCAGACTGCAAGTAGTTGACTCAGGCAGTAACTCCTGACAGGTATAAGGAGCTGAGAAAACATCTTCCTGGGAGAAAAAATCCTATTGCATCATTACCTAAAGATTCAATATCCCTGTGGGTGGGCAAACTGCTGGGTCTGCCAGAGTTCAGGTTCTTTGGCCATGGTGTACACAAAGGATCACTAACTACTTCTTGATGCTGATGATATTATCCTTTTAACACACACTTTTTTTTTCAATCTCACTAGTAGGAATAGGTCTCAGCACTGAGCCTCTCTCACTGTATTTTAAGCACAGCAATCAATAATCAGAAAACCTCACAGGCTTATCACATAACTAAACTGAAAACCTAAGGGTGGTTCTCAAATCAGATTTCAGTCCACTATATCACTTATGTTATGAAAGGGAGGCTGGTTACCTTCTGCCTTCAAAGAGTAACAGAAGTCCCAGATGTCTGTTTTTCTACAATAGGAGATGTTCTTTGAAGTCTGCATGTCCCAGTCTGAAATCTGACAAATAATCTCCAAAGCAGTGTGTTACAATAGATGTAATCTGTATTCTTGTCCCCAAACACCCTCTAAATTCACACTCGCTGAATACTCAGGATGTCAAGAGATTCTTTAATTCGTCTCCCTGCCCTTGGACACAGATCCATTCCCTTTTCTGAGCAGAGGTTGAAAAGTTCCCCAGTTTGATGTCACTGAACACCTCAAGGGTTCTGCTCAAAGAATCCGTGAGAAGAGGTGCTTTCTTGATTATTTTTGTGTGAATGATTGGGTTCTTCTGAAATGGACAGAAAGTACCATCTCAGGAGCCTCCTGTCGTTATAAAGATCAGAGAGTGTGACAGTAGTTTCTACAGCAATGGAGTGAAAGAGCTTGGATTACCTCTCAGGGCACTGAGAATATGATCTGAACCTTAATATAACACAGCTGAAATTCCTCCCATTCTGCAAAAGAAAGAAAGATGTTGCTACCTAGTGGTGACTCACTATGTCATGAAATGTCCTATAAAATATTATCCCACCACTGTCAATGGGCCCAGGGCATGACAACCCCCAAAAGCACAGAAAGATCCATTCTGAATACAACAGAAATCCTTACACCTCTAGGGGGGCTGATGGAGAGGAGGCACAGTTTGAGCTGCTCCAGTTGGTCCCTCCAGTCTTTGTTTTCTTTGTCACTGGCTAGATCCCTTCCAAAGCACCAAGGAAAACGAAAGTCATGGCTCATAATTGCTTATTATGAATTGTTACAGCTTCTTGAGTCCAGTCAGCATTTGTGAGCCAGTCTTTCAGCACTGGCATTATGAGATGTATTTATTCCATATTAATTAGTGAACACATTTGGGATTACTGAGCATCTTCATCTTGGGATATTAGACTTCCAGAGAAGCTGCTCACCTCAGGCAAAGATATCCCCCAGTAAGCAGATTCCCACTGGGCAAAGCTCATTAATTAATCAAAAGCTGTGGATTAGCATTTTGAAGCCAGGCATGGAAGTGACCAGCTAGGAGTAGCTGAATAAAAATTAAACCTGACTGCCTCATGACAGCAGCACACAGCTGCACTCTCTCCATTTCCCTTCTGACTTCTCCATTTCCCCACGAGGATATTCAGCTTCTGCAGAATCTGTCAGGTATTCTTTAATTTCCTTCAGAAAGTCCTGGTAGTGCCTGTAAGAAAAGGGGGGAAGGGGGAATTTGGCAACACAAGGAAATGACAGTGCCAGAGGTGGCTGGAAAACACTGTCAGTTTTAAGACTCTCTCATCTTAGAGACTTCAAGAAGATTTTAAGCTCCTTAATGGGAGCAGTCTTAAAGAGGGTGATATTATAGAAGTGTTTAGAAGGAGAAAAGCCTTCTGTTGCAGAGAACTTATATAATGCTGACTCAGCTTCTCTGATGCCTGAGACAAAGGGAGGGTTGGCAGCAAAATGTACAAACCACAGTGCCCTGGTGGGGAGCTGCCAAATGCTGGTGAGCAGGAGATGATGGGGGATTTAGAGATGCTAATCACAAAGGAAGTTTTAGACCCTGGCCGTTCCATGTAGGCACAAACCTATTTACTATACTGTTCTGTCTGCAGTGCAGTGATGAAGCCTCAGCCTTGGTTTAGGAAGATGAGTGTCCCACTGCAGTCAACAGAGAGAAATTCACCTCCTGTTGAGTCTCCTTGCACTGGCCAAAGTGAAGTTTTACACACATTCCCCAAGGTAATTTCATACTCTTATGGATTAGCCTCTTCTTTAGATGACTGCTGAGAGAAGGCAGCAGTCACCTTCTTCTTCTATACTCTAGTTTTTATAGGAGGAAAATTTGAAAGATTCAGGCAGACTCATTCCTTTTGTCCCTCGTCTTGGAATCTCAGCTTTCATGACCACAGGTGGAAGGTGCAAATTTCCCTGTGAGGCCCTGGTAATCACGTCTGTATCAGCAAAATGAACATTGTTCCTGTTCAGCCCATGAGCATGACCTGGCTTCTCCTTGAACTGCAAGCAAACATCTCCAGTGCTGATTTAAGGGTTTTGTGTTATGACTCTTGGCTCTGCTTAAGGCAGTGCCTGACATGCCCTGCTTCAGCACCTCAATCAAGAGAAAATCTCAAATCAGACAGATGGGTAATATAGTCAAACCTCAAAACTGATTGAGCCACTTCCTAATGAGTTTTCAGTTTAAGCAGACATGACAGATTAAGGGTAGGAAAAAGACTGCTTTTCCTCCTGTATCGCTCTATTCATTCTGTCAGAAAAAAAGAAAACTTCGACTGACCTAAAACCCCATCAAAGTTTAATATTGGGCTGAGGGAGATGAGGACCTTGGTGTCAGCCGTGGCTCCTGTGACCGGGGCCAGCAGCTGGCCAGGGCTGGGATGTCCTCTAGTGGAGCTGCAGGAAAGAAACTCAGCTTTCTGGAAAGAAGCTGCTAATAGCTTCCCTAAGCATTGCTTTGGCTTCCTGCAGAGAGAAGTCTGGAGAGTTCCAGATATTTTTGTCAGCTGTTAAATTCAGCACACTGTTGCCATTACGGGCCTCTCTGAGAGCCCGATCGCTCCCAGTGTGAGTCCTGCATTGCAACGCTGAATAAAGAGAAGTACTTGCCTTGCCTGCAAGAAGGAGAGAGATAATGCTCCTACCTTTCCATAGGGGCTGTAAAGCAGACATGAAGGGGCTGTGGTGCCAGGATTCTCTGGGTGCTTTGAGCTCAGTTGGTGTGCAGGCACAGAGCTCTGGCTCCATGTGAACGCCTCCCCACTTTAGGATCACACAGTGGATGAGTTTGAAATGAGGCCCCATCTCTAAACAGGAAGGATTTTGGTCACACACATGAAGCAGAAAGTTTAAGGGAAGTTCATCCTAAAGCTTGGGTCATGGCAGCACATTTCACCTGTCTGAGGTGGGAGGATAGATTTAGCCTCTGCCAGTTTTTGAAAAGTCATAGTCAACTGAAGTTGCCAAGTGTTGGGAAACACTGTAAAATTCAGCTGGTGCCTCTGTCTGAGGGGAAAGTGATGAACAACTCTGGT
Organism: Acridotheres tristis; assembly: GCA_037013685.1. Taxonomy (NCBI): domain Eukaryota; kingdom Metazoa; phylum Chordata; class Aves; order Passeriformes; family Sturnidae; genus Acridotheres; species Acridotheres tristis. The sequence goes on from CM072900.1 coordinate 6,137,117, forward strand.
GTTATATTTCTCCATAGGAGAAGAAATAGGTGCAGCCTGAAGAAGCCAAGACTTATCTTTCACCCAAAGTGCTTAAAATTAGTTCAACTTGAAGTAAATATTCCACTACCCAGCCTGCTTCGTTAGTAATGCAAGAGTAATAGAAAAAATATATTAACAGAACTGTGTCTGCAGAGTAGAGAGCAAAGCCTGCCCGTGCTCACAGGGAAGACTATTACCGATTGCTGCAAGAGTGTTTTTCAAAATGGTTTATAAGGCATCAGCAAGTCTTTAATTTAACTGTGTGCCATTATTACATGCTGAGTGTGGTTTATTATTGTGCTAATAAACCATAAAGAAGACTCTATAACTTCATTACCACAGTCAATTGCCATGTGCAGTGTTAATTTGCCAACAGATCATTAATTGCCGGTACTCGCTGCAATGTAGACATAAAGCAAAACTATGGGGCAGAGTTTCTTTTCCAGATTCTGTTCTGCTGACAGCAGTAAGACTGAGCACACAAGAAATAGCTGGGATTTGCCAGCAGAAAGGCTTAGGAGAAGGAAGCCATGCAGGTTTCCAATCCCAGCAGTAGAATCATGGAATCAGAGAATAATTCGAGTTGTAAGACACCTTTAAAGGCCACCTAGTCCCACACCCCTGCCATGGGCAGGGATATTTCAATTATATCAGGCTGCTCAGAGCCCTGTCCAACCCGACCTTGAATGTTCCCAGTAGTGTGCCAAGGTGTTAGCACCCTTATTATAATAAAGCTTCTTTATAGCTAATCTAAATGAACACTCTTTTAGTTTAAAATCATCAACCTTTGTCCTATTGCCACAGGCCCTACTAAAAAGTCTCTCCCCATGTTTCATATAGCCCTCGTTTAAGCAGTTGAAGGCTACAATAAGGAATCCCCAGTGATTTCTGTTCCCCAGGCTGAACAACCCCCAGTTCTCCCAGTTCTGTCCTCTCAGTAATCCCCTGACTGACTTCTTGGCCCAATAAAGGCAGTTTTGAAATAAAACCAGATGTATTCTCATTTGAACCTTTAAAAATCCGTGTTTTACACTATTTAAGGATTCCACAAGTGTAACTGGGAGTAACATTTTTCCATAGGGGGGAAAACCAAACCAAAATACCTCATTTGGCTGAAATCTCTTCAGTAAAGTGCTAAACTGCATTGTTATATTTGGTCTATTTTGCACGTAAAGTTGGTTTCATCCCTCCTTGTCTACCTAACAGAGAGCACCACATGCACATATATAATTGTATATATGTTGACCTCCAAGGTCAACAACAGCTTAAAGTGCCATGGGAAAGCTGCTGGAGTAGGAAAATGCATTTTAATGCTGACAAAAATAAAGATGTTTACATCACTACAGCAACTCAAAACATTTTGCTTTTGAAATAGTGGAAATGCCAAAACACCCTTAAAAATCTCTGACTCTGTGGGAAGTTCATCTTTTGTCTGATTCACAATAAAGCTGAACACTGGAATTTTATCTGAGGATAAAATTCCAAGTTGTACTCTGTTGCATCAGGGCATTTTTTCCAGTTTCAGAGCAAAAATGTAATGGTCCTGATGCTGCATGTGGTGTAGCCCTCTCTCTTAATGATGCCATTAGAACAGGGAATTTTTTAATGCTCTCTTTCCCTGGAGATATACAGCCCCACTCAGTTCAGGTGCAATGTGGGGTTTATTAAACTTCACAGGAGGTGATCTTTAAATTCCAATCCAGATTTGCCAGCACACTAATGTCCTGTTGCAAAGGTTGTCTTACATTTTATTACCTGTGAATCTGAAAGGCTGTAAGGTGATAAAAAATTCCTGCCAGAGTCAGTGTGGAGTATTCCTTTACTTAGGCACCCCAGAGGATTTACAGAGACCTGATGCTGTGAGACAGAGATGGAAACGTGCCCTGCAGCTCCCACCACACTGAGGTGGCCCTGAGCCCTCTTCTGGGGAATGAGTTGGTGTCTAGCTGGGAAATTTCTGTGGCTCTGATGACAAGGGGGCAATGCAACACCATGGTCAGCTTTACCCTGAAGCTTGTTCCTAATTAGTAGGAAGGGGAAAAATACAAGTGAGAGAGCGCCTGAAAGTTTAAGGGCATTAATTGCCTCCCAGCTGTCAGGGTAGTAATTAAATTCATCTTGTTGACTTCAGCTTTGTTGTGATTATGTGAAATTAATCTTCAGGCACACTGAAAGCTTCCAGTGCTGTCTGTTTTAGTGCTGAAACCAGCAAATCCCAAACAATATGCAGAGAAGCATTGGCATGAGTCTGGCAGTCACCCAACTAAAAATGTTAGTTAGTTTGAGAAATGCAATTAAACTTTTTTCCCCGTTTGCTTTTGTGCATTGTTTTTCCACTTGTTTTTTCTCCCAATGAAGCTAAAACTATGTCTATCTCTCTGGAAGGGCAGAAACTCAACTGACAAATCATTTGAGAAGGTCACAAAAGTCCAGTTGCAATTCTCCTCCAGATCCTTAGCTCAAGCTGGATTAGATGTAAAGGATTACTTGGAAATTTCAGCTCTCAAAGAACAAATCCCTCCTGCTTTTTAACTTTTGATTAGTGCTGTCAGCCTCCCGGTGCTGTGCATCACACACAATTAAAAGCAGTTTCTGCCCCAGAAAACTGGAACTCAAACCCCCTGCTTAGTATGCAACGGCATTACCTGACTTGTGCATATGTGTTAAAAATTTATGCATCAATGTAGTCAGCCAAAGCTTGCTATTAACATCAACTAGTACTCTAAGCCCTTTTTATGTAAGTGAGGTGTTCATAAATACGTTTATGCATTTTACATCCCTGCTTTCAGAAAATAATGTCATTTTTCCATGAATATATAAATACCCCTGTAGCTGCAGTTACTGTATTAATTAAATGATGTTCACTCTTAAGCAGGGATGTACCAAGGAGTAATTGATGGGGTTGGTGCTCACATCTAGGCAGAAACAATGTTTATTATCTCTACTTGCTGCTTTTAGCTGCTAAGTTCTGCCTATGAGAATTTGATAAAACTGCCAGCATGATTTAGTTTTTTTCTGTTATGTTTTGATGTCATCTTTGAGAAGCCAGAAACCTCAGTAAGCAAAACCTGCAGCAAGAATCACCCACTTCTCAAGGTATGAGATAATCAGGTACTTCATGATGTGTGAGATCTATGTGGAAGAAAAAAACGATGAAATCTATATTGTATGGGCAAGAAAGCAGCCGAAGAGCAGCAGAAATCAGTATTGTTTTCTCTCCTGAGTGTGAACACTGAGTTAGTATTGTTGAGTTGCATTCACTGAACAAGTCACTGCAGGTGAACTGAATGCCTGTACTCCCCTGCAATCGATGCTCCCTTGTGCCTGCTTTACCAACACAGAAACTCCTTGGAGGATGCTCTTTCTCTTATCCTTGGAGTGCGCAGTTGGCACAATAAGGGAACTGGGATGAAGGAGTTTGTAGTGCTGAATTTCCTATGTCTTTGTAGCAATGTTCAGTAGCCACTACCAAAGGAGGATACTCAGTGGTGCCAGAGGTGTTGCACCTATGAAAGGTACCTGGGAGCTCTGTATTCAAGATGCAGAACGTTAGGAAGTGCTGGGATCTAGCTGGGTCCTCTCCAACTCCCCAGAAATTTGCTCAGGTGTATTGCTCCATGGTCTGACTGACTGAAAAATCCAGAGCCCTCTTATCTGGATATTCATCCCCACTTCTTTTGTGGCACCTACCTGATTCTGCAGCTGATCAGAGAAAGTTACAATCAGTACCTGCCTCTGCGGGCTGTGCACAAAGGCTTCACAGGATTCCTTTGGGGGTAACTATCTGACACCAGTCTGGATGATGGAGAGCCCTACTGACTCTTTTTACCTTCGAGGGCCACATTCAGTCCTGTGATGCTGTTTTACAACACATAACCCCTGTTCCTTGTCTCTAATACAGGTTATGCTGTACAAAAAATATCAACTGAGAGAGGACAGAACTCAATTTTCCAGAGCTTGTATTACAAGGAGAGGGTTTGCACGTGAAAGCAGCTGCTGGATGCACAGCCTGGCTGCTGACGTGGCCAACCTGATTCTGAAACCATTTGTTTTCCTGAATCTTACTAGGTATTGTCTTACAGTCTAAATTTGCAGAAGTCCCAGTACAAACTAAAAACACTGGGGTATTTTTACCCTTCTGGAAACTGAGAATTCTTAATAAGCTGAGTGTTATCCATGATTAATTCCACTGCCATTGGCTACACACCTGGCAAGCATCCCAAACCACAGGCTTGTGTTCTAGCTTAGGGCAACTCTTGGCCTTGCTGTTTGCCAGCTCTCCCTGAAGGCAAGAGCCATGAGGAATTACTGCCAACATTTGTAATATTGCAGGACAGAAGTGTCCATCAGCAGAAAGAGATGAGGCTCAGATAAATCTTCTTTCCTTCATTGACTGCATGATCCAAAAGCTCTCATTTGGATTTCAGAGGGAAATACATACTTATCCATGTGAGGTGAGCAGCATTAGATCTCTGGGTAAACTTCTAAGAAATGAAGTAAACTATAGGGTGTTGGGAAATCTAGTGAAAGTCCCTGTATCAAGGAAGGTCAAGTATGCTCTGTTAGGTCAATCTGACCTATTTAACTGGGTTGTCTAAGGAGCCTAACTGCTGGAAGCTGTCTCTGCAGCCTGTAGATAGAACCTGTAAAAACAAGGAATAGCCCACCTAAGGTATGGTATAAGGAGAATTGAAATGAAGATTGTAAGACACGGTGTGGAGAATCAGGGTAGTGAGAGAAGACAAACCACTGCAAAATGTGTTCTGTTCTGAAGGAAGTGCTGAGGTTCCTGAAGTTCATTATCCCAAGACCTGCTGATACCTCCTTTAGCAGAGCTTGCCCTAGGCCTTCGGATGGGTTTGACTCATCTTCTAAAATCATTGAGAAAATAAATTGCAGGCTTGGGGTACAACCTAACTGCTCATTTTGTGACCAAAACTAATTTCCTCATACCATTTCACTATGTTCAGTTGAAAGTCCTCTGGTAGGTGCAGCCACCACAGAAGTTTCCTGAGGTTACAATTCAGAAATCTCATACCTATTCTACAAACTTTTCAATCCACCCTCACAGCCCAGCCGTCCATCCCAGCAGAGGAGGGCACCACAGCTGGGGTTTGCAGTGGCCCCATCAGGCTGGTGCTGCTGGTACCAAAGCCCAGCTGGAGCAGCTGAGGCTGGGGGGAATGTCCTGGCTTGCAAAGCAGGATGTGACCACGAGTATGTATTCTATCACCATCTGTTAAAAACCAGCTGGGGCAGTGTTCTTTACCTTTTCCACAACCCATCCTCCCTCCAGGAGATATCTCCTGTTAATGGCCCATGGAGTCCCAGTGCATGGCTGATAAAATTCCATCATCCCATTGGGAGATGCTCCAGCCAGGGGGAGGAGCCAAGCATTTCCTACCCAGATAAAATCTGAGATTTGGAACACCAGAGCAGCCTTTTTCCACTGGATTCCAGAGGAAAGTCAGACCCTTCTACATCATCACTAGACCTTTGGAGGAAAACTGCACCTTCTACAGGAGCACTGCTTCAACTGAACCACAGTTGTCATCCAGGAGAATGCAGCCACCATTTAATGGGACTGCACCAACACCCTGACTGACAGGGTGTCAGGTTGTGTTCTGACTCTGTCAGTGTTTTGGTTTGGGGTTGGTTTTTATTTTTTTTTTTTTGTAATTTTAATTTTGCCTAGTAAAGAACTGTTATTCCTATTCGCATATCTTTGCCTGAAAGTTCCTTAATTTCAAAATTATAATAATTTGGAGGGAGGGTGTTTACATTGTCCATTTTAAGAAAGGTTCCTACCTTTCTTAACAAACACCTGGCTTTCAAACCAGGACAGGGGAGCAGTGCTCTGCTGTTTTCCCAGCAGTTCTTGATTTTCTGTGCTGCCAGGAGTCCTGGAGCCCAGTGAGGTGCCTGCAGCTCCAGGGTCAGCACAGCACAGGCAGCAGCAGATGCTGCCCAGGAGCTCCAGGCTTCTCCCTCCTGGAGCTGACAAGATCTGCACTGCAAATGGATCCTGGGTTCTTCTGGGTTATGAGGATCTTAAATACAGATTCCCCATTACAAGGCTTTTTCTACCTTCCTCATTAAAAGCCAGGAAAATTGCTGATCCTAAATTTAACCCCAAGTTTAACTTTTTAACCCCAATTTCTTTCAGAACTATTTATTTTAGACTGCTCTATTATATTTTGAGCAGTGCTGACAGGCGATAGTTCTGGAATAGGGAAATGTCTTGCAACCATGGCAACACAATGTACTCATTGGAAAGTTTTCTGTTATTAAAAAAATAATTTTGCCACAATCTTGCCCATTAGATTTCCTATGATATTCCAAGGCTTTTTGTTTGAATGCACAGAAGCCTTTGAATGATCAAGATACATTGCAGAGAATCTGACATGATACATAGCATTTGCCCCTGGAGCACATGACAGGAAAAAGCCTGAAGGAATCTGCTTTTGAAAGCTATCAAGCTGGAAATATTTGAGCTATCATCATTAAAGGGTGCTTTTGTTCTGTTCCATTGTAGAATTCCCTTACTTCAGATACAAACACAGATAATAAAAAGTGTTTTTAAAAATACATTAACAACAAAAGGAGGGCCAAGAAAATCTCTGTCCTTTTTTGGACACTGTCGGGAACATTGTCACCAAGGATGAGGAAAAGCCTGATGGACTGGGCAATTCCTCTCCACTTTTTCACTTTGCTACCCTTTCTCCCAGTGGGATAGAATTCCTGCTTGCTGAAATCACCACTTTCTCCACTGTAAATATTACACACAGTTTACCTCTCTCCATTAGTGCTGTCTCTTTCCTGAATTTATATCTAATCTTACTCCTTTGCTCCGGTATTATGCCAAATTAAAATCTCCTAAGTGCATGAAAAGTGGTGACTGTAATGCCTGAGCAAAAATTAATAAAGCCAGGAGAGAACATGAAATCAATAATCTGATTCTGACAGCTTGCTTTGTCTCTGTGGCCAGGCTCTAAGGATGTACTAGTGTTTCCCTCTGTTTAAAATTAATTGAACTATTTTATCATATCAGATAAGAGTGCACTCTTTGTGCTATTGAAGTGATAATTATGTCATGATAATTACAGGCTATGGCCAGCATGATTCTGTGAATGAGTCAGCACAGGCAATTAGTTTGAGACAGCAACTTTGTGTGAATGTGTCCCTACAGACGGAGCTAAAGGATGGTCTGGCTGCTTATTATCTCTGTTCCTCAAGTTTCCTCATTCACAGGAGGCTAAGGCTTTTTTCTAATGGTTGTTGTGGTTTTTTGGGGGGAACTGGGGCGGGGGGGGGTGTTTCCAGTTTGGCCAATCTGTTTGTATAAATATAATGACTGCAGGAATAGTGACAGAAAAAGACAGCAACAGGGCCAGTCCCTAAGGCTGTGGGTTGTGAGCTCTGTAATGGTGTCCTTTGAGAAATTCTGTTTGATGCCAGGATGATTTGGGCTCCCCATGCCTGCTGCATCTTAGCATGACTCCAATAAAGCTGATCCACCTCCGAGTTTCCTAAATCATCCTTCACTGTGATTTCCTGCTGACAAGCCTGTGCCCCCTGAGGTCGCTGAAAAGGCTGAAGAATGTCCTGCAAGAAGGAAGACAAAATACTTGTTAGCAGAAAAGGCTAGAGGCATCACGTTGCTGAAGAACTGCTTGGTTTTGGCCAGCTCAAAGCACGAGGGTATTTAATCCCAAGCCGTTTTCAATCTGAACCAGGAGACAAGGTAAGCAGAGATACGTGCAGGTAATGAAATGATGAAACAGCTTTGGGAGATGGGAGAGAGTGCAGGGAAGAAAACTTGGTGGATTATTTGCTCCTAGAGGGAAAGTAGTAAAGGAGGGGGTTGTTTGATTCTAGGAATTCTTGCCCTCTATGATCTCAGATGAAAAATGGAATAAACCTCATCTCAGAACACATCATAATTCATTGCAATAAATAACACACAGGGCAACAAAGTGAAGAATGAAGAGAAAACACAACAAGGAACAGCTGCTGACTAAGGGAACATCATCCATCCTGTGAGCTGATGAGACAGTGGAAGAATCATTGTGGGATTGTGCAATTAATGATGATGCCCATCAGTGTGATTCAACAGAGCTGGTTCAGGGACACCTCTCCTTGTTTTGCAGGGCTCAAGTTTGCAACCCTAATTTTCTTTGGCTCTGTGTGTAATCATACCTTAGCTGTATTATTCATTTATCACAATGTTTATTTCAAAGCTGCTTCCACCTTAGGTATGCAAATATGAATGTCAGAAGATCAGGCCAGAACCCAGGCAGCAAAAATGGAGAGGACATATTTTTATTCCCTGAACGCAGTGGCGTGTCACCATCTGTGAAATTTCATGAAAGGTGCCACTGCCTCATCCCAGATCCCTGGTGGATGTGATGAGCTACAAGGAACTGTCAGCAGGAAGGGTTTGTGTAGAACATATTGCCTCCTGATAAAAGGAACCAACATGTCAACACATGTACAACAAGTCACTCTTAGGTCTGGGTTTGCAGTTCAAGAGACAGATGCTCTCTCATATCCCAATGCTCCGTGGAATTCTGCAAACACCAAGTGAGAATGTGATTCATACAAAACCAGGGCCTGTCCTGTGGCTTGTAGGAGAGAAAAATTGTGTCCTGTAACCAGCAAAAGAAAGGCTTTTTTTATCTATTGGGAAAGGCCATGTTGGCTTGAGGATAAACATGTGCTGTGCTTCTGTTTTTCAAATCAAAAGGAAATTGGAAATATTGTCCCATGCAGTCTAAGTGACAGCTGGTTGAGTGGCACCCAGCAGAATCCTGGACATGTAGTGCCTGGCCTAAATTCAGTTGTAAGAGGAGCTAAAAGATCAATGTCAATACATACTTTTAAATAAGCAATTACATTCCTTATTTTTCCTTTGTTCTCTTTATGTGACTGCAGAACCTTTATAAACACCCTCTCCCCTCTTCTTCCCCCACTGACTATCAGAGAAAATTGTTGGACATGAAGGCCAGACACGTCTTCAGTAGCATTTTCCTTTCACTTACATAACTGGATATGAATATTGATAATTGCTATCTCTGACACTCTTCTTGTTAACAGGTTTCAACCTGCAAAAGAATCCAAAATACCATGCATAAAATCCTAAACATTAAAATTCCTAGTCTCTGCCAAAAATAATGTTTCTAGCTTTCCAGTTTCTTCCCCTGAACAAAGAGGGGTGCAAATATTAAAAAATAGTAGAACGAGAGAAATGTTGGCTGGAGAGGACCTCTGGTGGTCAGTAACTCAAATTCCCATTTGGAGCAGGAATACTGCCAGCAGAGCCAATAAAGAAAGCTGTTATAAAGCAGAGATGCTCCCTGCTTGTGTTTTTAATTATGTATGCTCATTCACTACCCACAATAAAGCAGGTTTCTGTGTTACTGGGGAAACCACAGCCCAGGAGCAGAGTGCAGCAGTCCAGGTCTTGGCAGGGAAGGAGCTCTGAGCTGAGAACAACGGGGCACCACAGCTAGAAAGGTGGTTTGCACCTGAAAGGTAGTTTGTAGCTCAGCCCTGCTGTCCGGGTGGTTGGGATCAGCAGAAAGAGCTGCTCCATGTTGGTGTCCCACAGCAGGGATGTCAGGGTGGAGATTCAGGATGTCCCCATCATCACTGATCCTGTGGGATATGGCTGGAAGGTCAACATTAACAGCTGAAGTTATTTTGGCCAAGATTTTCTTAACGAAAAAGTAACTGATGTTAAATGCCATTTGTTGGTTTACACAGATGTATGATTTTCTGAGAGTGACAGTGCTGCTGAAAATCCAGCAGGATCAGGAGGTGAATTAAAATGTCTGTACACAGGGGTAGCATTTCATAGAGCCACTGATACAAGTGGGGAAAAGTAAATTTAAAAATACTACACTGAAAAAGTAGCTGTTCAGTTGGGACTGTGCAGTGTGAGGTTATTTGCTCTGATTTTAACTTACTTTAACTGGTGAAATCCAGCCTATTAATGTGACCCAAGTTCTCCAGTTCCTCTCATTACGAGTGAAGGAGAGCAGGACATATAGTCCCAATGATGCCCTGCATGGGAATGCTGGAGAACCAGTGAAATAATCTAATCTTTGTGCAGTGCGAATAGCGTTTCTCAATTTATCCTACTATGACATCTGGTGGTTGTTTTCTTTGACAGACTGTTCCTTGCAGAAGTTTCCTGACAGGAGTTGCCAGAGGGGGAATATTCCTATGGCAAGAATTCCCTGGGGTTCTGCTTTTGGGGAAACACTGGAAAACACTGAGATCCATTCCCTGCTCCTGGCAGCAGCCTGGTGCCCACTCAGGAGCTGGTGACGCCCAGTATTTGTGTAATCCAAGAAAATCTGCAGGGCAGCCTGGGGGTTCTCCTCATCCCCTCATTGCAGAACCTCACCTGTGTTCCTTGGATGCTCATACAAGCCCCGTGGCCATCGAGGTGGACATTTGGGCACCTGTGGCTATCACAGGTGATCTCCTGGCCACCAGGTAGAACCCAAGCCGTGCCTGTCTTCTCAAACTCTCCCTGCCAAAGGCTCCTTTCAGAACTTGCAGGTAACTCCATGCTCCTCTTCCGTGGGTTTTATCCTTCTGGGATGCTGCCCTGCTGGAGGAGAAGCCAGGTCCTCAGGGGGAAATGCCCAAGGGAAAATTCTGCAGGCAGCAGCAAGATCTGGAGTTTTAAAACTGATTGGTGGAAGGAGTAACGTGAAAGAATTTCATGGATTTTGGTTGATATTAAAGTGAGGCAGCAAGGTAACAGCTAAGCCCTGGCAGCTCTTGGTGTCAAATATTGCCTTGTTTCTTGGGGAGCAAAGCAGAGAACTGCTGAGCTTGGTCTGTAAAGATCTCACACAGTCAGGGTCCAGCTATCCTGGGCTGGATTGCTGTCTGATACTCACCATATTCAAACCCAGCATTATTAATTAAAATTGTTTCAGTCAGACGTCAAACTAAATTCTTCATTTTGATATCCTCTCACTATATCCTTAAAGGTTTTTGCTTTGGAAATTCACTGGTTAATGCTGGGAACCACTGGCGGTGGTTAGTACTGACTTTTGTTTGCTACAAAATTATTTTTATCACTTCAGGATATTACAAAAGACTTGGGAGATTTTTGTAAAGTATGTGTTTTCATGAAAGATTAACAGAATTTTGGTTGTGTTTTACTTGGGGCTTTTTCTCTTCGGCCTTTTAAATATCTGGAAACCTCTAGGAAAAACGGTGTGTGTATACACACATGCATACATACACATACATATATATATATATATACATGTATATATATGTGTGTGTCTATATCACATTTTAAAATATTTTGAGAAGTGTGTATATATATACACTTTTCAATCTTATTTCTAGAGTTAAGAAGGATCTCCCACTTGCCAGGGCAGGGTGAGAATGCAGCAGCTGTTTTGTTGCTGTTTATGTTCTAGGATTGTGCAGGCTCCCCTCAGAGAAGTATATGCACATTTGCACATTTGGGACCCCTATAGCTCTTCTGCTTCTGCTGCTGCAGTTCTTTTCCCTTTTTTTCCCTGCCAGGACCAGCAATTATGGGCTTTTTATTCCTCCCCTCAGAGAGGAAGCCCAGAGTCAGGCCATGAGGATCATACATGGTTAATACTCTATGGCTTGTTGACTCACACATCAAAAATAATTTCTAAATATCTTTGTACTCTTTAACCTACTGTTTCTTCTCATTACTGGCACTGGGAGAATATCTGTGATCCCTGCTAAAATCCCAGGCTGCTCAGGATGCACCACGGGTGCCCTGCTCAGCATCTCAAAATCTTTATAATCTTTATCGACTTCGCTCTAATGTTTGCTCTTGTTTATTTGCAGTGGTGTCATGTCACCGAGGTATCAGGATCTGAACTCATTTCTCTCATGGTTTAACACTCTAAATGTGTGAACATCAATGATGCATAAGATGCCATAACCCAGCTCTACCATCTGTCTGCTGGTTGGGGAAGGGAGCATTAGGATATTTCACCAGCAAATGCCACAGTCTTTTGCTTCAACATCGAAACCAGTGTGAGTTTTGTTCTCTTGTGCTTTTTAAAAAATTTTGTTCTTCCATTAAAATTTGACCTAATAAGAGCAAGCAACTTGAAATTAATTATTTCCTTTGGAGACCAGTGAAAACTTTCTAATTGATCTAAAATTTGATCAGAGTGTATTTTCATTTTTTTTGAAGGGGAGTTGCCTTTATTGAACTTGCCTGTTCTTGTATCCCCTTAGATGAAAGGTATGACTTGAAGCCACAGTGGTTGGAAAACTGTGTTGACTGGAAAATGTGATGTTCCCCTGTCCCTGCCTGCCTCACAGGTGAGTTCTTTGTGGGGCATTTCATTTTCTGAGGTGTCCTGAGACCCAGAGCAGGACTGGGGCTCTGACAGCTCAGCCCTGTCACCTTAGAGCATCTTTCCCATCTCTTGTGAGGTTTCCAACCTTCTGCCTGAGGTTGTCTTTGCAGGGAGATGGCAGAGCTGGTGTCACCTCTGCACGTCTGGCTCTGCAGGAGCAGCTCCAGCCCCCTCTGAGAGGGTTTGTGTCAGCTCAGGGAGCAGCACATGTTCATTTCTGCAGCACCTTGTACCAGAGCAGCAGCTTCTGACAGTGACAGGGCAGAGGTGGCATCACTGTCCTTCCCAGAGCAGGGCACCTGTGCACCCTTTATGTCAGTGCTACTGAAATAACTTGAGCTGCACTTTGAGCTTGCTGCCTTCCACCAGCCAGGTAAGTGCAGAAGTGGGTGACAGGCACGAGACAATATAAATGAAATTTTTATAATCTTTCAAAAAGATGCAGGAAGCTAGAGGAAAAGTGGTTGGATATTGTGTAGAATGAAATGAATATGCAGAGGGGTAACAGATTGTATAGGGAGATTTTTCTGGGTGTAAAATCACTCATCTCCACAGCCATCACTTAGCAGGAGCCTCATCCCTCTCAGTTACTGGCATCAGTGTCACCATCTGCTCCCTGGTGCTGCCACTGCACAATGGCCTCGCTGTTCTCAGCCTTCCAGAAAGTCAATTGCTTGAAATACCATTTTAAAAAGCCGTTCTACTACTTTTCAAACTATGTCCAAAAAGAAGTGGGTAGGAATGAAAGGTTTTAGTGAGAATGGTGAGAAATAATCAGGAAACACTGATAACACACTGGAGTGCTGCTGGGGAATGAAAAGCCAGCAGTAGCCCCAAGCAGTCCAGGCAATCATTTCCCCCCTGTGGATTGGATTTATTTACACTTTTCTGTGCTTGTGTTGAGCCAAGCTAGAGCAGCTGAGCTACCTGGTGTGGTCATTCCTCCTCTCCACTCAGATAAATCCAGTTCTGGGGGAAATGGAGATTTATTTCAGCTGCTTTGTGAGTACCATACCTAAACTCAACCATTACCTGCACAAAGCCTGGGCACAGCCTCCAGCCCTTTGTGCATCACTGCTCCAGCTGCATTCTCACTGTTCAGCAGCAATCTGAAATTAATTCACAGTCTGAAGGTGTGGGTAGGGGGTTTGCTGAGAAGCTGTGAATGGCCCCTCTGCAGTTCTGGGTTAATGACTTAAGAAGACAGTGATTAAGTTCCATTTTCATAGGAAAAAACACTTTAAATATTTCATTGCCAGCAAATTTTGAGCCTTTGGGGAAAATTTAAAAAATATATTTCTTCTGAGAAATACAGATTTTACTTTGTTGCTACAGTTGTCACTATGGACTAATGTTGCTCAGCTAATTAATATCTGAGCTAGGAAAATTTACTTTTAAGGCCAAATATTTATTTATTGTCAAATAAATAAGGAGAAAATGAAAGTAAGGTTCCTGAAGAAGGGAAAGATTTTATTGTCCATAACAAAAAATCTCTGATTGTGTTCAGGTTGGAAGTGGCCATGAACCAGCACCTCCAGAACCTGAATTTTCAGCTTTGGAAGAGCAAAATAACAACCTGACTGAAGGCTCTGAAAAAGCAGTAAAAAAAAACCTGCTGTCAGGTTGTGAGAATCAAGTAGGGAAAAGGAAGGGGATGTGTTGCCTTAGACACTCAGGAATGTGATTTATTAACAGATCTCTGACAGTGAACTGAATCTGCCAGGAAGTTCTCTTCTCTTACCTCAAAAAAATTATGTATGACTTCTTTCTGGTAAGTAAATGATGTGAATATTTTTGTTTTGTGTTGTGTTAAAATGAAATTCTTATGTCCGTTTTGATAATCTAAAAACATGGGTTGCTCAATAAATTATTACTTTAAATAAATATTTAATGGATTTTTTTTTAAATTTAAAGAGTGCTTTTGCCTGTATAGTGAAACAAAGAAGGAAATGTTGCTACTCAATAATGATGGTTCAATAATCAATGGAAAAATGGGAGGTTTTCAGCAGGTTAGACTGGAAAACCCTCATTAAGGAATTTTTCACAGGCTGTGGAAGCAGGAGCTATTGGGGCAGACTGTGTCAGGATGATGTGGGAATTGAACTGAGTAAGAAAAGGCCTCTGTGCTGAGCTATTAACTTGAAGAAAAGACGAGCTGCTCCCACTGGGTTTGATTATGCAGCTGATGCTTTGTTTTTAGCTCCTAGTGTTGGTTTTCCAAACCTCTAAAATTAGAAAAGATTTTAAAAATGAAAAATATGAAAAATCTCTTTTAGTTGCTGTTTTCTAGCCAGACAGAAGTATTTATTTCAGTTTGAATCAAACAAAATCATGCTTGTACCATCTTGCAAAGCCATGATCTCTCTGGACAGTTGTGGGTCTGCCAATTTGTATGTTCAGTAACAGTGAGAGGAGCAGTCAGATTAATGCAACTACACTTAAAGACACACAGAATGGCTGAGCTCTAATACCACTTCTTATTTTCTTTTTTTGTTTTTCAGTCAGAGTCGGGTTGACAGGACGAGAGACAGAATTTCACTTTTGGACTTAGTTGTTCATTAATTTTTATTTATAGTACAGGGAGTGTTACAGTACTTCTAGTTAATGAGCTAAAATGAAGAAATGGTGATGTATTTTGCTTGTTACAAGGTTTTATAAAGCTAAACAGTTCAACTAAAAGCTAACATCTAAATTATTTTTACTTTTGACTTAATGACTAAACACCTGTGACTCACAATGCAGCATTTTATATCTAATCATAAAAGTACTACCCATACCTAAGAAGAAGACGGACAAGAAGAAAGAAAGAAACTTCTGCCCTAAAACTTCCATCTTGTCTTATACCTATTACTATATTCTAAAACCCTCAATTCTAAACCTTTCACCGTGTGATATTACACATTTCTACTCAAACTACACACCAGTGATTTTAGTTCCATCATTCAATTTTGGAAGCCTTCTTCAAGGCCTTAGGTTAAAAGCAGTGCTCTTTTGGGGGTCAGTGCCTGACAGCACAGAAAGTTCCAAACTCTCTGTTTCCAGGGTTCCAACACTCCAATGGTAAATGTTCATCTTTGTAATGGGGCAGATTTTATGAGCAAAACAGGCACCAACCCACCCTGGGTTGGGTAAATCTGATGGTGTTGTACTTGAATAGGAAATTATGCTCACTCTGGACCACTTCTGAATCACCACAGCTTTCTGTTACCCTGATTGATCAAGAAATTACTGAGACTGGAAGGCTTCAATTTCCAATCCATACATGTAGTGCCACGAGAATTTTCTCTGGATTCAGCACCGCAATTTAGCACAGCAGCACACGACTGGAAGAAAATGATTTGCTGATTAAAAAGTCTGAACTTCACAGCAGCAGGCCAGCTAATATTTCCTGAAAGTGGTGTAGCACCATAGACAAACACATTGTGTTGGCTGTAGGGCACTGTTTCATCTGGAAACACCCATTTCATAGTAGCTGCACAATTAATAGATATATTCCCAAATAACTCTTTGTCTGAATATTTTAACCTTTTATAAAATGCTTTTTTAAATATTATTCCCTTCCTTAAAATTTGTCTAATGCATTTTAAATGGCACAGTGCCTTCCAGGATGGAAAGGATCCCCCAAAACCTGTCACAGTTTTGTGCCTCTCTGCACAAGCATCTCTGTCCTGCTGCTCCTCCCCCATGGTGAGCAATCTCTGTGTCCACTCGGGAAGCCTCAGCCGGCCACATTTCCAGTCTGCTGGACCCAGAGTGATTCAGAGCAATCTGCCCATTAGTAACGAATTGCTCCATGCCTTGCCCCAGGCTGGCTGTGCTGTAGCTGCAGCAGCAGGGATGCAGTGGATGCCCAGTGTGACTGACCATGGGGGATGTGCTGGGCCACCACCCCCTGCTCATCAGGGCTGAGTCATTGCCTCCACTTTCTTTCTGTAGTTTTTGCCAGTGTCAAGCTTTAATTTTGCTTTTTAAAAGAATTCATTTAGCTGCCTCTTAAGGCTCGTTCTATTGTCATCTGAAGAGTTGGGAACACTCACATATATATTTCTGTTTTTCATCCTGGAGATCCTCAGTTCTCAGGGGAACTGGATGCATGGAAAGATCAGTAGAGTGTGACCAAAGACTGAGGCAGCACAGCCCCAGGAAAGATGTCTTGCCTAGGGGTATTGATAGCAGACCTGCAGGAATTTGCAAATATTTTCAAGCTCTAAAAATGGCTGAAGTTGTTCCCCAACTTCTCTGAGTTTTGAGATTTTTTTGTTTGGCTTTTTTTCCCATTTGTTTGGGGTTACATTTATTCTGAAGTTGGACAGGCTCTAGGGAGCCAATTAAGATTTATAAAAGAATAGAAATATTTGCCAATGCCTTTATTAGGGCCTCGGGCATCCTGAGATAGTTTGTGTTTCTGAAGGGCATTATCTGGATACAGATGTTGATTTTTTCCTGTGCATCACAGATGAGAATGAGAATGATCCCAAATCCTCACAGATCTCTCCACTCCCCACTCAGGAGAAGGACAGTCAGGAGGGTGAGCATCCTCTGTGCCAGCTCCACCTCTGAGGGGGCTGTGGAAGGGACAGAGTTATCCATGTCCCTGTCCCTGCTGGGCAACCAACACCTTCCTGCTGAATCCCCTGCTGCCACCACAAAATCTGTTACTATTGAGTCAGGAAAGGAGATTCATAAACAATAAACAAAAATATTTATTATTAAAATGCAATCTTTTCTACTGTGATACTGCTGTCCACAGATGGTCTTCTGAATTTATTTTTTTTTTTAATTTTAATCAATAGTGCATATAACTGCCCTCTATTAATGCACCAGGGGTGACTGCCTTGGAGCAGTTTCTAAATATCAGTTATATAGAATAGCTATTAACTGCTCAATATTATGAAAATGGTAGAGTTTGGGGGAAGCTCCAGTGTAAAATAGAAAGAAATTAATTTGTTTCTTCTGCAAAAGAGAAGTTAAAAGGCAAGTCTGATAAGGCTCCAGCATGATTAAAAGGGCATTTTTTTACATGGACAGTAATCTGTGTTTCACCATGTTCACAAATCTGGGGTGTTATACAAAACCAAAGACCTGTAATTATTAAGAATACTACAATATTAAGAAAAAAATCTGGCTAAAAAAGTCCAGCTTTTGACAATGTCAGGTTACATTTGGATTGTTTATGAGGACATGCTTTGAAGAGCAAATGCATTTTGGAACAATTCATGTTATACCTGATGGCTCTTCCTGGTAATGCTTTAGGCTGGTGGGACTAAGCTGTGTTTGGAGGTTAATGTGTCTGCTGGAGGACACAGATAAATTTGGGCTGAGGGAGGGGTGAACCCCGGAGCCAGCTCACTCTACCTTCCCTCACACGTTTTAAGCAACACTCCAGTCCCAAGATCTACTGGTAAACTATGAGAACATCCCCAAACTTTGCAGATAATGGAGTTTCCTGTTATTCTGGCACTGGGGGAGAGGCTCAGGGGTGAAAGGGAGGAGGACACAGAGACAGGACGGCTGTGAAGGCACCCTGTGACTGCTGTAGGAAAGCCAGCCATGAATAATTCAGTGTATTTTACCTTGCTGCAATGAAATAGTCACTTGCTGTGTCTCCCTGGCAGAGAAGTGACTTGGAGCCACTAAGCTGTCATGCAGTCTGCAGAGGAAGAAGGGATTTGGGGGATTAGCACTGGCTGCATCAATCCTGTCATATTTAAACGGCAGCTGAAGTTGGCACAGAGAGCCAATTTGGGAGAATTATCTGCCTGTTAGAGTTCAGGCCCCATCTTCATCTCATTTCCTGACATTTCCCCCTGGTCTGGCCCATTATTTGTGGAAACAAATAACTTTTCTGGTAGCTTGTTTATGGTGCTTTTCTCACTGCACAAATTCATTTCCAAAGACTTTATGAATGTTGTGAAAGTTGATTACTTAGACTCACCTTGGCAGGAAATTTGAAGCAGGCCAAAGTGTTTCATTAATATCCTTATTCCTTTACTGTCTGATGCCACTTCTGAAAATGGGTGAAATACTCTTCTTACTGACTATGATTTTATTTTTCCTGATATGGTCCTGACATTGCAGGTGGTTCCTAGAGCTCCCTGGGCTCCTAGGCATGATTCCCCCTCCTCAGATTATCATCAGCCCATGCACTGCTTCCTCCTTGTAGTTTAAATGGTCACAAGACAGTCAAACTGAAGCTGTGTCCCAAAACTGAACAAAACCATCACTTTGTTCAGACAAAATTAAAGTCAGAGAAACTGTGGCATTGTTCGTTTTTTGTGGTGGTGGGTTTTGTTTGGGTTTGAGAGGAAGATATTCTCTTTTTTGGCTTCAGTTAGGGTGAGAAAGTGAGCCCTACATTCCTGGAGGTGTTTAGGAAAGAGCTGCTGGCAGGATTTGTTCATACAGACACTGAGAGCTCTCTGCCCCGAGTCCTGGAGCGTTCAGCCTCGCACTGGGGAGCTCATCCTGACAAACCTGTGCCTGAGAAATGGGATTTTCCAGGCCTTAGTTTTCTGGCTAATAGAAAGATTATCTTCTGATTGAAATATTAGCTTTTGTTTATCACATTGTGCCCACCAGAGGGAGAAATTCACTGAGCAGTAATGGTCCTTATTTATAGGATTATATGAAATCAAGGCACTCTTCCTAAGAGTATTTGCTGCAATAAGAACCTAGTAGATTTTACAGATAAAGTGTTTGCAAAGATTGGGTTTTCAAAAAACTCTTGTATTTTCTTATCTCTGTGCTTGCTGCATGGTTGTTTTTTCTTTTTTCTTTTTTTCAGACAGAAGTCTGATCCTTTCTATACACAAAGCTGAGGAGCCACTAAATTGGCCAATGTTGGCTCGGGATGAGTTGGCCTTTGGCTACCACACACATTTGTTTTGCACCTTCAGAACTTTACCACAGCAATTGCACTACATTTCCTGTGAAATTGTCCCAGGATCTGCCATTCCCCATGCTCTGGTATTTCCATGTGGTGTTAAACAGTGGCAGGAATGGAAAGAAAGGGATGCTGTTACTAACTGGAGTCTAAAGGCATTAATTACATCTATTTGTCTTCCATGGCAGAAGGTTATTCCTGTCTTGTAGACAGTGCAGAATTCTGAGTAGGTTGTTTCTCTTTGCTGCCTGCTTTCTGCTCATCTTTAAATAATAACAGTGCCCTTTTTAGAATTCAACCACTTTGCCATTAAGTTGTAAACAAAGCACTCATGCTCTTCATGCTGGTCTGCATTTCCAAGACACATCAATAATAAACACTACATGAATTCTTCTCAAATCATGGAAGACATCTGCACAAAAATATGGAAATAAGAGTTGAATACTCAGAAGGTGAGGAGAAGGGCAGCTCTGAGGGAACAAGGGTTGGGATGATTTTTTTTAGCAATGGTGGATCATCTTTACTCCTTATCTCCACTTTCTTGGTGTCAGATCATAGCATATAAATTTCCAGTTTCAATCCCCTTGGGTTTATAGCATGTTCAAACACTCCCATGTATGTCAGGTGAGACTCAGGGGAGATGAAAATCGATGTTAATGAACTTAATATCACATTTTATGGGGCAGATGTTATTTGATTCTTAGCAGCACCTGAGAAAGGCTGAGCAAATGTCAACCATACATCCAGGAGGAAGTTATATGAGGATGGATAAGGTGGGAGTGGTGAGACAGCTCCCTGCTGCAGGGTGCACTGGCAGAGGATGCAGCAGTGCAGGCAGAACCCAGCACCTCCCTGCAGGGCAGGGGGAGCTTCCTGAGCATCTCCCGTGCTGACATCTTAGAAATGCAGTGAAGTACTTTATGATTTTTCATAGCTGCAGTCCTGTTTGGGTTTGGGTTTTGTCACTTTTGCTAATAAGGAGGTGAATAGACTCATTAACACAAGGCACTTGTCACTGAGTTCAGAGGACAAGCAGGAATTACCAGCTCCTGAATACAGTTAGAGGCAAAACAAAATCAGCCTCATCTGCAGAAGTTTCACTGGGCTTCTCTTATTAGACTTCTCTTTTTTCCTTCTAAAAATCTGCATCCTGAACAATACACAGAAAAGATCTAGTCCAAAGAGAGTCTTAAATATGAGCCTGACTTTGATGTAAGCATCTTAAAACAAGTGCACGTCTATTTTCATGAATTGGGCTTTTATGTTCCTGTTACATTCAAGCCATTAAGATGATGATTATTTTTAAAAATGGAAGCATTGTGCTGAAAATTATATAGATATCAGTACAATAGGTCATTTCTTGAAGTAAATTTCAAAATAAAATTACTAGAACATCTTCCTAAAGATGCAAAAAAAATTAATATGTGTAATATTTTGTTTTGTTTGTGTGTAAATAAGATGTAAATTAGATGCCACTGCTTTTTTATTTGCTTCAAACTGCCTACCTGTTTACATTTTCCCTTTCCAACCTGTGGGGGTTTCATTGCTGAAGGTATATTTCTAAACTAATTCTGAACACTTTCACATTTAGAAGATAATCTTTATCTATCAGTTAATAATTTCAAAACTATTCTAAACAACCCCAATTTTTGTCATTACGTAAACACATGTTGTTTTTAAAAGTTCCTTTTTATACTTTAGGGCAATTTCAGTATGTAAGGGAAACAAATAACACAACACAGAGGTGTCTGGGAGCCACGAACATTGCATTCTTACAGAAGTTGAATTACTGACCCATTTTCTAGCCTGGGGATAGTCATAGAAGGTTTTACATTTTGTTTGTCATTATTCATGGCCTTTGTTTGTCATATAAGGGAGAAGAAAGGAAGAAAAGAATTTTTGCTTATTCTTTGGGAAAGTTTCAAAGCCCTCTCTGTTTACTGTATCTGCTCATCCTTGGTGGGAATGTATCCTCACCAGAATTTCCCTGAATCTCAGCTACCTTTGAAATAAATTTCAGATCTTGAGAAGAAATGCCTCCTCTACCACATCAATAATTTAGAGTCAGTTTTTAGATAAAACAAAGGTTGTATAGGAATGTTACCCCGGGCAAACCCAGAGTTTTTGTGAGTGCCAGCCTAAGGGGATCAGGTCAGGCTCTGACAGCTCCACATCCAGTGCCCAAATCTCTTCACCACAGGCAGAGTTTAAGCCACACCTGTGGCTACTTTGGATTTCATTTAGGAAGAGTGTAGGACTGGAGAGCTGACCCTGCTGCCACACACACTGTGCCCATTCCCAGAGCACTGAGCTCCTGGCTTTTCTTGGAAAGGGGCAAAGTCTTTCACTGTCCTTCTTAGAAACCCACCCTGGCACGAACAAATCTAAGTGTGCAAAGCAAGTGCCTCCCAGGAAAGGTTTTTGAGTGAAACAACTTGACATTTTCTGGTGACAGCTTGATTCCTACTGAAACAAATATTACAGTTTAATTAATTGCATAATTAAGTCTAATGCATTCTGTGTCCCTTCCCCTCACTACTCTGGAATACTACCTATACAAAACTGCAAAATTATTTCAAAACCTTCAACCAGGATCCCACTGAGATAAAAAATTCCATTGGGGGAAAAGTTTTTGTATTTGTCTGCACTGAAGCAGCCTAAGGGAGAATTGTTTTTATCTGCACTGAAGAGGTTTAAGACCTCAATCTTAAGGATTAGATACTGTGCAGAAACTGTGCTTAAAATGCTATTCCCAAAATCATTAGAAACTATGAGTTGTATTCAGCCAAATCTGGGCAGGTAAGTCCCCACAAAATCTCGTGGCACCTCATACACTTAAAAATGCAATGGAAATGCAGACAGAGAATAAGAAGCAGTGATTTTCTTTCAAACAACAGAAATAGTCTGACCTTTTTGTAGTAATACATAAGTTTTAAAAAACTGTCAGAAGCATGACTCATATTTTTGTCTTTCAAAATATAGACTAATACAATTTGCCATAATGGGCAGGTTATCTTTATATTTTCATTTATTTAAAGACTTACTTTATGTTTAGAACTAGGATAATCTACAGGAAAACTTTCCCCATATGTCGTTTCATATCTACACTTTATGAAAGACTTTACACACATACATAAAACTGCACAGATAGAGAAGTCCAGAATGGCCCGAATTTATCTTGTTAGCATTTAACAGGTTCTGTCTGAACTGAGCCCTGCCTTTCCTGCCCTCTCCTCTGTGTGTAGCTGAGGCTCTGCCTCTGAGTTTGTCTGGCATGAAAATGAGAAGTCTGATGATGCACCCCTTAAAAGCTTGTCTGCTCTGTATGTAAATACAGTCCTGCCTCCCCAAGGTCTCCACATTCTATTTGCAAAGGTGACTGTGAAATATTTCAGATGTTAGATATGCACATAACCAATCTAAGAGCAAGAAAATTGATAGTTATTAGAGTTTGCTGGGATTTTGATTTCATTGGAAACACTAAAGCTTGAAGAGTTATTTTCTTTCCGAATCAGGAGGAATAACTGAAATACTGAAATCTGCTGCCATGGGGGGAAAAAAAAACAACAACAAAACAAAACAAAACAAAAAAAGCAACAAAAAACAAAACAAAAAACCAAACCAAAACAAAAAACTAAAATTCCAATGGTTTTTATAAAATAACTTTTTATATGTAAAAAAATATTCCAGGTAAAAACCAGACTATCAAAGACAACTATTCCTTGTGTAGTGCTTCCAGTACTGTTCTTTTCTTCTTGATTAAATGAGAAACACTCTGAAAGGCTTCATGGTGCTTTTCCAGTTCAATCTCTACTCAGTAGTAACTGTACTGAAAACCTATTGAAAAGGTCAGAAAACATGTAAGTGTTGTGGTATTTCTGGCTCTATTTCACACTGTAACTTGACACACTCCTAACAAAACCTATTGAGTAATATTTATGACAGACCTGAAATAATACAGAAATATTCAAACTAATATAAATGAAAAGGAATAACAATATTTTTATATTAAAAATCTTTATTTTGACATATCCAAAGCTGATCAGTTTTTTACTTTCAGAAGTTTTCTGGAGGGGAGTGATTTCATTAAAATCTGTAACTTCTCATGAGACACAAAAATTTCTGGTTTTCATCAAAACATTATTTCCCAAAAGAAAGTTGGTTTAACCACAAGATTGCAATGAGAGTTTGTTGCTACCAAGAATTTAATTATTTTGGCTTCTATACATCCATTTGTAAACTTAAGATGGATTCACAAGAGTCAGGAGCAACCAGTGAAATGTGCAGAAGAGTTCCCATGCTGCTGGGAAGGTTTGGAAAGAGAGAGACAAAGACAGACAAAGCGCTTTGAAGCAAATGTCTTCATGGCATTAGAAAAGGATGAAATATTCCCAGAGTCTGATCCCATGCTGCTCCAGATCCACACGGACTTACAACAACCTGTAGCAGCACCCTGAGCAGCGATTTGGATCTATGGAGTGGCAGATTGGTGCTACCAACCAGAAAAGGGGCAGTGCCCAGACAATTCATTCCACTCCTGCTAGAGCTACAGATGGAAACAGCTCTGATGGGCTCCAGCACATCCTCCAGGCCTTGGGACCCCTCTCCATCAGGAATGGGAAAGAGAAATGGATCTTTACAGCACTTTTGTGACACTGCAAGTTCATTTGAGCATGTTTGTTCCTTTCTTTGCCTCGAGTGTCCCGACAGAGATTAGAGCACAGTAGCCAAACTTTGACATTAGAGCAGAAAAGTAGAACCCTTTTGGGTTTTTTGGCCAGGTAATTGGATAAAGAGCCAGCATTAATGTAGGTGCTGTCAGAAAATACAATGGTTTGAAAAGGACCTTTGGCTGTTCAGCTCTTCACATTTGGGTGTGGGATTTTTCATTCTGCCCTTCAGCTTTCACATGCTTCCATGAGAGTTGTTTGTGTTTCAAATTTGGGCATTTTCTATGTGAACAATGCAGAGCATGTATTTTAACATACTCAAGGTAATCTCTCTTTGCAGTTAAATACAAAATTACTCAAAAGAGGGATTATTTTATTAAAGAGCTTATTTAATTTTGAGCCTCATCTTTTGGTTTCATCTTGCAGTTGCCTTCAGATCTCAGAAGTCTGGGTGCAACAGAGCAATACATCTGCAGCAGCCTGGCTGTTACATGGAAACTACATATTTTCCTATTTCTACCCTTTTCTTTAACATGAAACCCTTTAGTGGCCTGTACTTTTAAAATGCTAAGAGCAGATAGGAAAAGTACCCACTCCACTGTCAATATGCATAAGATCTGTAGAAAAAGCCTTCAAGCAAATGTGTACCAAATTCGTTAGCAGTTTTAAAATATTCAAATTATCATTGCAGCAGACTCAAATGGGCTTTTAAGATCTCCAGGGCTCTTGACATTATGGTAATTGTTGTCAGAAAGGACATAACATGTCTCAGAGAAGAATCTACATAATGCTCCAGAAAGGGTGGAAGAAAAAACAGCATTTCATTTGGAAAGAGGCAAAAATGCCTCATGAACTTCCTCCAATGTGTTGCTGGTACAGCACAGGACAAAATGCCACAAAGTTGAAATCACTACAATTTTTTTAGAATTTTAGACTTCCTCTTTATCTCTCTGGGAGAGAGGGACCATCTTTCCTTGAAGGGCTGGGTTATCTACAAAGCACTTGATAATCACATGGGAATTTTATAGAAAAGCAAGGTTGGATATGCTCAGGAAAATGAGCTTTTTCCTCACCAAGCACACTCTTTTTAACTTGTGAAGCACCATCTGCATTGTTCTGTGGATTGCTTTCGAAAGAATCACTGGCAAAGGGCACAGGCCTTGATTCTAACACCTTTGGAGAATTTAGTCTCCAAAATTTGGCCTGAACACTTCATCTGAAAAGTCTCTGTTCAGCTCAGATCCAGGGTGGGAGCTGCACACTCGCCATCAGAAATCTCATCATTGTTCCTCAAAATGGACCAGAGATGTGCAGATTGAACATTTTTCCACCTAGCCACTAGTGGCTCTTCTTTTTTTCTGTCTGATTATCCCTTAAACCTTGTGCCTTCCCAAATATGAGGAAATCCACTAGTTTTCCATAAGCCTGGGGGCAGACATTCTCCATATATTCTCAGGGCCCTATAAAACTACTAGCAAATACAAAAGTTACACAAAGAGCTACCTGCACCTTTCCCCTTTCAGTTCTGTTTGCTGTCAAATCACTTCAATTTATATGGGTGTTGGTGACTGTCATCCAAAAGAAGGGAAGCACAGCATCTTCCTTCTTGAGAAGAAGGGAAACCAGAGAGATGCTGGAGGGCTTGGCAGCCATGGGACACCCAGAAGTTTTGGGAGACTTACAGATGGACACTGAAAGGGCAATCAACAAGGCCTGGGGTGAGGAGCTTTGTTCTAACTCTGGAACTCTTTTATGCCTTTAGAAAAAAAAACTAAATGTTTCTAATTAGTGCTAGCAGACTATCCACTACCAGCTCATCATCTATTAAATCTTCCAGGAAAATGGCAAGGTGGATATTTAAGTAGGACAGAGTCAATTCTGGAAAAATTTGTGATACAATATTTCTCTTCTGTTACTGGTAACATAAGCCTGGGCACCAAAGCTCTAAACAGCCTTTAAGATTCAAAATCTCATTACTACCAGAGAGATTTAGGCTCCCAGACACCTCATAAATTGAGTCTGTGGATACTGCTCCCTTTCACTTCTGGGATGATTGAGTGATATGGAAGCATAAGAGAGAAAAATGAATAACAATGTGGGGGTAATCAGGTTTATTCACAGCACTGTCTTGGAAATAGCAATGCTGAAGGGCCATTCCTTAAATTTTAGAGGTAGGAGCTTCCACTCAGAGGAGTGCTGGGAAAGGCAAGTGCACACCAGAGTAAAGCTGGATGGGGAGCAGGTCTGCTGGGAAGGACCTGGGGGTGTTAGTAGATCTCAATTTGGACAGGGTCCAGAGCCTGCAGACTGAGGGAGGTGCTCATCCCACCCAGATCAGCATTCATGGGCTCAAATCTGGAATACTGCATCCAGTTCTGGCTCCCCAGAGCTGGGAATGACAGACTGGAGCAAGTTTAGGAGAGGTCAGCAAGGTGTCTGGGTGTGGAGCTCCTGCCCTTGAAGGGGTGCTGAGAGAACTGCTCTGTTGTCAGCTGGGAGAGCAAAGGCTCCAAGGGACCCCAGAGCAACCTCTGCAGCACCTGGGAGGTCACCAAGGTCTGACTCTACAGCAGACCCTGATCTAGGCAGGAGGGTGGAGTGAAGACATCTCAGGGTCCTTCCCAGGCCTCATTATCCTGTGATCCTATTTCTGTACAGGTCACTTGTTTTCCTTCCTTCCTTCCTTCCTTCCTTCCTTCCTTCCTTCCTTCCTTCCTTCCTTCCTTCCTTCCTTCCTTCCTTCCTTCCTTCCTTCCTTCCTTCCTTCCTTCCTTCCTTCCTTCCTTCCTTCCTTCCTTCCTTCCTTCCTTCCTTCCTTCCTTCCTTCCTTCCTTCCTTCCTTCCTTCCTTCCTTCCTTCCTTCCTTCCTTCCTTCCTTCCTTCCTTCCTTCCTTCCTTCCTTCCTTCCTTCCTTCCTTCCTTCCTTCCTTCCTTCCTTCCTTCCTTCCTTCCTTTTTCTTTGTTCATCTTCCTACCAGTTTATTGTTTCAAGGTTGTTAGCTCTCCTCCTCCATTTCATTTCCTTTCTTTGTCCCACCAGCCATCATTAAGCTTTTCTTGTTTCAAGCAGCATTAATCTATAGCCATTGATCTCTAAATAGAATTGAAAAATAAAACATCAGACTATCTATTTCTGCTTTCCTTAACCTAATCTGTTTCTGATACCATTTGAGTTTATGTTGCTACTTATTTAAGTACAACTTTCTGTGACGAACAGCTTGACTCAGATTTGAGTCATTTCTGTCTAGAGAAGAAATTTCTTTCATTGAAGGTACAGCAGAATACATTCAGATGTTGGTCAATACAAGATGTGTTTAGCATTTAGAATAATCACAGAAGATCGATGGAGTTCTGGGTCAGCTCATATCTCGTTGCTGACCAGAGTTTGCAAATTTGCAGATAATGAAGGTGTCTTGGCTAGGTGAAATATCTGACATTCTGGATGCTGGGCTGGTGTCCCAGTAAAGGGAGGAGGACCAAGCCAGATTTGTACATCTGCAGTTAAACCAGCACTGGGGAAAAATAAGAGAGATGCACTGCAGCAGCTGTGGCCTTAGTGCCCCTAAGAAAATCATAGATCATAGGAAAGTTTGGGTTCATCATCTCCTTCCAACCCTGAGGACACCTTCCACTATCCCAGGTTCCTCCAAGCCCCATCCAGCCTGGCCTTGGACACTTCCAGGGATGGGGTAGCCACAGATTTTCAACCTGTGCCAGTGACTCTCCATCCTCAAAGGGAGGAATTTCTTCCTAATATCTAATCTAAACCTTCCCTCTTGCAGTTTGAAGCAACTTCCCCTTGTCCTATAATTTGTCCTATCACAAATGTCCAAACTGTATTGTTTTGCATCTGCAATGAAGAGGGCACAGCCTTCATCCCCTTGTCTGTTTGCAGGGTTTTTGTGGAAAGCTTCTGAGACTCACAATCCCTTTTAGTGAGGGGAATAAGGCTCCAGATTACAACTGGCAGATTTATCTAAATCCTATTGGGGAAGAACTGTCCTAATAAAGTCACTGAATCCCAAATCACAGGTCAATGGGATGCTGAGGCCATCAAACCCCACCCCCAGTCCTGTACAGGAGAGCTGCTCTCCCTGCATGGAGACTGCTCTGTTCTGTTCCTCAGCTCTGGAAATCATAGATAGAATATTTTAGCTTATTTTGCAGTTTTGCCTGGGGTCATCTCCCTGCTGAGTGGGTGGTAAAGCACAAAAATGTTTTTGTGGTGTCCAGCACAATTTGAAGGAAGCTTTTTAATAAGTTGATCCAGTTTGCTTTCCATGTGTAAGGCCTATTAGGTTATTTGAAAACTATGGTAAATTATGCCTCTGGCTCATATTTTTGCATTGCTGTTGTGTCTAGAGTTTTCTTTCTCTCTCTAACCTTGTAGCAGGAGACATTCAAAAGAACATTACCATCCCTTGCTGCATTTAACTTAACCAAGATATGACTCCTGGGGATAGTCTAATGTGGAGAAGAGCAGGAAGAAATCATCATGTGTCAGCATATTAATGCTCTAAATTAATGCACATCCTTCTTCATAAAAATGGTTTCTTCAATTCCAAGTCAAATAATATTGATTCTCAATGTGACACAAAGACAAGTGATCACTGTAATACAACTTAAAAAGCAGCCTGAAGAGTAGCTGAGGCAGGAGGGAATGAAAACTTGACAAGTGTTTTTGCCAAAGTGTCAGTAAAATTATTCTTTTAATGAAGACAAGAAATTTAAACATGCATAGGTAATTTAAAAGCCTTTTCTGAAATTCCAAGAGGAAAAAACCCTCTCCAATTTCCACCTTCTTAAATTGTGCTATTATTAGTATTAGTATGTAAGTAGCTCTGAACAAAATGTTTAATGTTTCATAGAATATAAATTAATACATCACTGCATTTCTATGGGAAAGGGTATATATTCCAATATATGGAACTATACATACATACAGCTTTATGTATGTATTCCAATAGGAACAAAACTTTTCCAGTTATCTTTGTATTTCTTATAGCCAGGCTACCTCCATCAACCCTTAAAAAGAAGGAAATGTTTGGAAAAGTGATTCTCTTCACATTTCTCTCAGTATTAGGTTTATATGTGATACATGCTTGTAAATTCCATGTGCCCCATTTATCTGTCAATTAAATTGATGGATTCAGTTGTCCTATAACACATTCCTGACTGTCTACCACCTCCAGTAGCACAATTCATCACAACCTTTCTTTGAAAATGTTAAGATTGTCTCTGTGGTTCCTTCTGTCTCCTCAGTGTGTCTGTCTAACACACATCCAGGCACAATGCAGGCTCTAGGATATGGATGGCTTTTTTTCCATTGGAGGAAAATCCTTGCCTGAACCTCAAGTGTGGAACAGAAGCCAAAAGGATGTGAGCTGAAAAATATCTCTGCTATGTCAGGGAAGCTAGGTCTGTTTTGGGTCAGACAACCAAGTGAGTCTCTCTCCTGAGAAACATCCAGCACGAGGAGAGGAAGAGATGCAGAGGAGTGTTGATACTGGAATGGGCACAGAGAGCCACAGAGAGGTGCTGAATCATCTGATTCTTTCTACGTAAATCCGAGTCCTGTAGTACCAGATCCCTCCTGACTCAGCCGGCCTGACTCATCCTGTTCCCTGCTTGTGACTTCCTACATTTCCTCTCATGACAATCCTTTCCTCTTCCCCCACATAAACCAAGTCCCTTTGACATGATGGACACATTCAGTATCACAAGATTTTCTGTATCAGGGGGGTTTTTTTCAGCTTTTTGCTGTTCCCCTGCGTATCAAGTCTGAACCACATCCCCAGCTGCCACCCACTGCCTCTTCAAAACATGAGCACATACATGGACACAAACACACAAAAGGCTTTCTAAAAACAAAATACATCATTCCCAGTAATTTCTGGAGTCACTATTAGCACTGAAAGTGTGTCAGTAGGGACCACCCCACTGGGTAAGAGAGGAGTAGGGAGTGCCTTTTAGCACTGGGCTGTCCTCACCCTGGACCTGCTGGCTGCCTCTCTGGCTCTGTTTTCAGCTGTCCTAAACATCTTCTCAAAAACGAAATCTCCCCCTATAGCCTGATGGGAAGGGGATGGAAAAGACTGTACAAAACTGAGGTATAAATTCACCTCAGCTGTTTAACAAGCCTGCTGTTAAAGTTATTACCCACTTCCCCTCTGCAGACAATGAGAAAAATGAAGCTACTCCATGTCATGTATCTCACCTCGTGCTGTGGCTTCAGAGAAATCCCTGCTGGAGGTTTCTCTTTCCATTAGTGACTAAAGTAGGAACCTGAAAAATCTGTGAAGACTCATTTGCTGCTTTTAATGACTAAAGTTAGTGAAAATGTGTTCCAGTCCTGAAGTGGCTTGTGTCTGCACTGGCTGTGTAGGATGCCAGCTGCTCCAGGCAAAGAGGTGCCCTTCTTGGTATTTTATAGTGTAGTCATGAAATCCACTTCTTATGTGTGTTGATTGATATCCTGGGGACTTCAGATAGCATGCACAGCCATGGAAAACTCTCTGTGAAGAGCCAAGGTAATTGCAAAATGACTTACAACGAGGCATGGAAAGGCTACTGCAGATCCAGCTTTTGTTATAGTCCAGGTGCATCCTCCAGCCTTGAGGAAGGGAAAATGCACAGAACGTACCTCTGTGTTTGGTGGCCTGTTGAATTTTGTACTGAAGGTACTTAGGAAAATAAGGATTCACATTCCAGCTACTAGGAAACATGTCAAAGCCTTTCAAAGGAGAAAAAAAAGTCAAATTCATGATCTATAATTATAACTCAGGAATTTATAAGGGGAATAGGGCTGTATTTTTCTAGGAAACCGTGTTAATGTCTTCAGTGTAGTATTGCTTAACATTTCTGCTTTCCAGCTCTGCACCCTCTTATTTGCATCTGCTTCTTTGTATTTCTCTGGGACAGAAACACTTGGTACTGCCAAGTTCTCCAGGGATTAAAACAGGGAGTTTGAATCTGCAATTCAGAACTTTGTGTGGCCCCATGGGCATCTCAGAAAAGCTCCGTGAAAGGAGCAGTGAACTCAGGCTCAGACAGGCTGGAGAGCAGCTTCCTCCCACAGAACCTCTAAAGGCTTTTGTCCCTACCTTCAGTATCCTCAAATTGCAGGGGAGAAACCACTGAGACAACACAATCTGCAAAAGGAAATTGGAAATGAGAAAGAGCCAAGCTCCACCTGCCGAAGGTAAAAAATATTGGACTTTCTCTCCAAGAATTCTGGTAAACCCAGCACCTCTCCAAGCCCTTCCAGTGAAGCAGGATGACTTCCTGAGTCACACAGTAAGAAGTGCAGCATTTTCCTGCAAACTCTGAGCAAAATCCCCTGCAGGTCTGCTGAGAGATGCCAGCTCCAGTCCTGGGTGCCAAGTGGACATGTCAGTGCAGGACTGCACTGATAGAATTGATTCGTGGGGCACACCAGGGCAGCCACACAATTCTATCACTTCCAGATCCACAATCAGAGCTTATGATGCTGGATGAGAAACTTCCTTGTATCACCACATAGATAAAAATATCCAAAAATAGCTTGTTTTGCATGAATGCAAGTCTCCATTCTGAGATAAACAAATGTTCAGAAGGGTCCCTCATAATGGCTCATAGTTCAAAGTACACCCCTCTGTCAGTGGGGTCAGTGGAGCATTTATCCATTTTATATACTCTGGATGACTTTCACTGTCCTCTGCCTCCTTTGATTAATGTGCCCAATTTTGCTATTTTCCAATTACTCACCAGCTACTAATGTAAAGTTAATGGGTGCCCTTACCAGGGCTTTGACAAACACGAAGGTGCTTGAATTCAGCCCTCCTTAAGTGTGCACTTCGTTGCCCATAGTGGAAGCCAGGGATGTGCAGCAGCACGTTACACTGGGCTCCACAGTGTAAACAAGAGACATCACCAGCATGAAGACACAGTCAGTGCCTCACTGTGACTCTTGCACAGTGCCAAAAAATCCCGTCCGTGTTAATGTTCCCAATATTACACTGCATTAATGGAAATATTACATTACATTCATTACATTGCTGTTGTATAAAGCTGCACAATTCCCAGGCCAGCATGCAGCACACCCTTTTCCTTCGAGTGCATAAGAGAAAGCACCAATGAAGTTTGCTTTAT
Organism: Acridotheres tristis; assembly: GCA_037013685.1. Lineage (NCBI taxonomy): Eukaryota > Metazoa > Chordata > Aves > Passeriformes > Sturnidae > Acridotheres > Acridotheres tristis. The sequence continues at coordinate 6,169,204 of CM072900.1, forward strand.
AATGAAAAATACCAAATGCTTTAATATTACTTTCATAAGGAAAATCTGTTTTTATTTTCTGTCTCAGTTGTAAAAATGAAATATTTCCTTTCATATAGAGCCACAGCAAGTCTTTGTTTGGATACATTCTTCTATCCTTTTTGGACAGATGATATAGAACAGAAATAAAGCTTTGAGAAATAAACTGAAATATATTTTCCACTCTCTTTGTCCTCTCCATCTGCAATACAATTGTGGTCATAGCAACATTGGTCCGTGGGTTATCTGGTTTTCTTCTCCCTCTATTCTTACAGGTTTTCAGCATCCGAGCTCAGCAGGATCAGAAAGGATTAAGAACAAGTGGAAGTAGGCACAGGTGGGTCTGGCACATCCACACTTCCAGGTGACCTGATGTGTTTGTACAGCCCATTGCTTTCCTCTCACAGAGATCACAGTGGGTGTTACTGCCCTTTTGGCTTTTTAGTAAACATCTCAATTCTTTCTGGTTTCCTTTTCTGTAGGACTGGGTTCAAGCTGAACAGACTCAATCTTCCACTTCAGTTTCTTTATAGGGGCTAATGTGCAAGAAGAAAAATGAAGCCAATTTGGTAGCTATTTCAGAAGGGTTTGCTCACCTCAGGTATGCTGCAGTGTGGGTTGGAGTGATGGAATTTACCAAGGGAAGAAAAAGGAGAAATGGAAAAAATTAAGTATTAAGAGATTATGTGGGGGAAAAAAAGGAAGAAAACAAAAGACAGGAACAAAACAAAACAAACAGACAAAACCCAATCAAAACAAAGCAAGGAACAAAATTGATAGCAAAGCAGAGGCACAGAAAATATTGAATCCTGCACAAATTCTCGAATACTTGTCTTCTGTTGTGCTCTGAAAGAGTTAATCCTGGTGTCAGCCAGGAACCCTACTAATGACTCCTCTGCTCCTACCTCTTACATCAGCAGCACATCAAGATCAAATTCAACATTGTTAAAAAGCAGGGAACAGCTATAAAATGAATCTCTAATGAACGGAGCAAAGGGTCAAAAAGGCACATTTGTTATTCAATAATCCAGTAAAACTTTTCCAGCTGCTGAACAAAATACCTCTGTGCAATTCTAAAATTAAATGTGTTGGATCCTTCTGATGCAGACATTTTATGTGTGAGATAATTTCAGCAGGTCTGAAAGTCATCACAAGAGACTTGCTTCTGCCTTTTAGTGTGGTTGTTGTGGTACCTTCCATGCCTTTCACATTTTAAATGATTGCACAGTAATTCCCAGGCTCCACAAATGGAATGTGCCTCAAAGGAGCCAGCCCTTGGTCCCCCACGCACTGCTGCTATTTTGGAGGCAGTCTGTGCTCATTGGAACAATCTTGGGTTTTTTTCTCGTGAGAGATCAAGCTAAAGGGTCAAACAGAGAAAAGAGATACACACACAAATAGCATATTCAAGGAGCTCCTTGCCAAAGGATGTCAGGAATGTGAAAGGTTTTCATGGCTACAAGGAGGAGACTGGGCAGGTACTCAAAAGTGAGAGCTAATGAGAAGTTTTGGGCAGACAAATCACACACCAAGTTGACAAAAATCCCATAAATTAGCTCCCAGACCTTGCACCTCTTCAATTCCAAACAGCTGAATGTTTTCTGAACCTCAGAAAATTGTATCTACAGACTTGGAACCTTTTTTGTTTTAGAGTTCAGGAAGGAATCAAGCATTCACACAGAGATAAATGATCTATTTTGGCACAGCCATGATCCTTGCAGAAGACACTTATTTTTTGGCTCAGAAAGTGTGTTTGCAGAATGCTTGTCATTCATGAAGAAATAAGAGTTTATAGAAGTTTGTGCCCCATAGGCAATAAATATGGATTAATATTCTGTACAGAAATATTCCCGAAACAAGGCTCTCTAAGAATATAGGTTCAAATTCCAGCACACTTGGGAAGTGAGAAAATATTTTGATGTCAGTAAGAATTGCAATTAAAATCTTTAGTCAGATCTCAGGAGAAAAACAATTGCTATGTTTAAAAGAAGGCTGAAGCATTATAATTCCACATAAATGGCTACAGAAACCATTTGGCTTTCTGCTGATCGAACTCTGTCTCCAAGTATTTGCTTCCTTAGACAACAGAAAATAAAAATCAGCAGAAATTTGAAAAACAAAATCATGCCAGAATCTTGTGGTTTGTTTTGTTTTGTTTTGCTTGTGCCTCATAACTGGATGTAGCACCACTATCATTTTGTGAAAGCTTTTTGGACTGAGTTTTGGGGGTGTTTCTGGTCTGCTTTCCCACCTCTGACATAAACCTGCAGCTGGTTTTGTATCCTGTATTTCAGATTCCCAGCTCCCTAAATCCCACTTTTGTGACTCTGTAAATGCATCAGCCACGGGAGCTGATGCAAGTGGCTGGAACCTCTTTTCGTACTCTATAATCTAATGCACTTAGCGAGCCAATGAATATGTGGGGAAGGAGGGGCTTTCTGTGCAGGGGAACAGCTGTTGAGCAGCAAAACCTCACCCAGAGCCAGGCAAACACACTCATTCACATCCTCAGTGGCTCTGTGCATCCAGGGCTGGCACAGCCCTCCTCCTCCCTCTGCACAAAGTGAGCAAACTTGCACAGAGAAGCAGAAAGGACAACGAACCTCAGCTGTGAAACATTTCAGCAGCTCCAGCAATGGCCTGGGTCAGTAATTTCTCCTGGTTAAACCACCTTGTTCTACATGAAGAACGTCTCAGGGGGTACCTGAACAGCACCGAGGACTATTTAACCTTCCTGTGCGGGCCCAGACGGAGCCACCTGTTCCTGCCCATGGCTCTGGTGTACTCGGTGATCTTCGTCGTCGGCGTCGTGGGCAACTTCTTGGTCTGCCTCGTCATCCTCAAGCAGCGCAACATGAAGACCCCGACCAACTATTACCTGTTCAGCCTGGCCGTGTCCGACCTGCTGGTGCTGCTTTTCGGGATGCCCCTGGAAGTCTACGAGATGTGGAGCAACTACCCCTTCCTGCTGGGGCCCGTGGGCTGCTACCTGAAGACGGCTCTGTTCGAGACCGTGTGCTTCGCCTCCATCCTGAGCGTGACGACGCTGAGCGTGGAGCGCTACGTCGCCATCCTTCACCCATTCCGCGCCAAGCTGGACCGCACGCGCCGCCGCGCGCTCAGGACCATCCTGGGCCTCTGGCTGCTCTCCGTGCTCTTCGCCCTGCCCAACACGGGCACCCACGGCATCGCGCTGCAGCGCTTCCCCAATGGCACCCTGGTGCCCGGCTCGGCCACCTGCACCGTGGTCATGCCCCTGTGGATCTACAACTGCATTGTGCAGATCACCTCTTTGCTCTTCTATGTGCTGCCCATGGGGGTGATAAGTGTGCTGTACTATCTGATGGGGCTACGAGTAAGTCCTGCTCCAGCTGTGCTCAGTGTTTCCTTGCCTCGTTCTTGTGTGTTTGTGTCTATATGTGGCGTTTGAGTGAGTTCTGCACCTTTTTGTTGCCCGTGTTTTCCCCAAAGAACAGCAAAAGTGTTACTCAGACCTCTGAAAATAGTAGATCCAACTTCTTCTCTGTTCTGAAATTAAATTTAGCTATGTTGGGGAATAAGTTACCCCAATCTTCTTATAAAAACTTACCCCCACTGCTGATCATATCTGAATGTTAATGAAACACCCAAATCTGTAGATTGATTCCAGCCTCTCAGAAATTTACACCTTTGCAGTAGGGACTAGAAAGAAATGGATCAAAAGGAAAATGTGAAAAGAATAAAAAGAAGTTGGCTAGTGATTGAACCTTGTGTACTACTTGTTTTCCCTTTTCTTGTGACTGTAGAATTTCCATTGCTTTACTTTCTTTTCCTCCCTTGGAGCTGGTGATAATATTCACTTGCTAAAACTCACAAAGCTCATAAACACAAATATTACCTTATTGCTGCAGCTAGCAAATTCAGCAATCATTTCTTTATATAACTACAGCCTTGTTTCACCAGGCTACCTTAGAGCTTATATTCCTTCTCACTTCAGAAACTGGGAGTACTTTTGAAAAGTATCCATCATGTAAATGTGTGGATAAAATAATCAGGCTCACAGTGTTATAAAACTACGCAGCACAACACTGAAATGCATTGCTAATGACAGTGACTTGATGACCACTTTCTTCTCATAAGTTTCAGACATTTAGACAATATAAATCCCATTTTATCACACCAAATGTAGCTTAAAGTTTACAGAGATGTGTCTGATCCCAGAGCAAGAAAGGGAGAAAAATGAACTTATTAAATAATATGCAAGAAACTCAGCCAAATCTCTGCTGGTGTATATATTATTTTGTTGTGCTGGCTGATGTGTCCAGTTACCTGAAATTATACAGAAGCAATTTTTACGTACCCAGGAATTATCTGGATTGGATTATCCATCAAAAATCCACAGCAGATCATCGAGGCAATGAGTGGGTTAAACTATCCCCAGTCTCTGGAGGCTCTTGAGGAGTCTTTACATAGTTTCAATGAATATTTTGCAAAATAAGACCTGAAGGGAATGAAAGGTGATGAAAATAGAGTTGTTACAAAAAGAGAAATCCCTGCATTTATAAAAGGAAGATATGAAGGCTGCAATAACTTCTATTTGCAGCAGCAGATATTCCTGTACCCCATCCAAGAAGAGAAGCTTGGTACCAGAAGAGGGCTGATCCCCCAGGACTTCTGCAAATGCACACATTTGTCCAAGCTGTCTTTCCTAAACACAGTAATGTTCACTGTTTATGCCTTTGTTTTTCTGTATATCCAGCTCAGACTTCCAAATTTTAACAGGATCCATCCTGGCTAGATCTGTGTTATCTCCAAGTTGCACTGGGCAAGATGATTTCATTTCTTCAACAGAAGTGATAGAAGAATGATGTATATGTATAATTTTCCAAGAGGAGACACCTTTTGTCTAGTCACAGAGGAGGAAATCTGTGAGACTTTAGCAACACCCTGCAGCTTCCTGAGTGCCATGTACCACTCACAGAATGTAGGGGAAAACTCAGGGTTGATCCTAAGCTTGTACAACAGCCCAAATTCAGCAAACAGAGATGTAACCTTTTCATATCCATGCTTTGTAGAAAGGGCATTTCCTCACCAGTTTCTCCCTCAAGCTCTGCCACTGCTGGACAGTCTCAGGATGCAATGCAGGTGGGGACAGGTGACCTGCCAAGCAGCCATGAGAAGGCAGCAAACATGGGTCACAGGCTGAGTTAATTTATAATTTACTTCCTTGAAAAATGTAAAAATACATTTGTCTTTTTCACTGGGAAATGGTTGCTTACCTCATTATCTACTTGGGTATAATTTTGAGGCTTGGTGGTTTAATATTGCAACGTTATGGTCAATTGATCGTTCCAGCACCAGTGTAAAGAAGAGAACACTGATCATTGCCCTGTAAACTCATTAGGCTTGATTATGGAAGCTTCCTGCTGCCTCTTTCATGGGGTTGCCATCACAGATACCTTTAGGATACATCCCTAAATCATCCAGGCTCTTCAAACCCAGTTCAGCTGTCGAGATACTGATTGCAACCCACAGCCAAAGAACTGAGGAGGGAGAGGAGAGGGACAGGGTGAGAACATTGGGCAGTAGCTGCTCGTGGAAGTTCATCCCTGGGGCACTGATTGAGAGGGGATTGCTTGGGGAGAAGTCTGCATCACAGCAGGGTTCAGTGCAAGGTCCCATTTCTCTCAAACGGATTCCTAAAAGGACACAGGCACAGGTGCTGATCACTGCTTGTCTAAAATTCACACTCTAACAAGGGTTTCTGACACCCTGGGCTGGATGATTCTTCTCCCAAGGTTCCAGCTCTTCTCTTAGTCTCTCATTCCTTCAGTAACTGGTGGGAAGAAGACGAAGAAGAAGAGGAAGAAGAAGAAGAAGACGAAGAAGAAGGAGAAGAAGAAGAAGAAGAATTTGGACATAGTGGCAATTTTACTTTAGCTGCCTTTGAAGCAAGACAACTTATTCTTGCCAATGCACATCTGGTCCAGATTTTATCATCAGAATCTATTTCTCCCCCCAAATCCCCAGCTGTTAAACACCCAGAATCATCTGTAGATGGTGACTGCCTTTGGCTAATTTCTGCAGAGCCCAGCACAGCTCTTCCAGAGGCTGTGTCCTTTCCATGGAGGTTGTTCAGCAGTCCTGGTTCTCCTTTACCATGGGGTGAGCTGAGGGCACACTCAGGTTGCAGAGCAGCAGCAACTACCTCAGCCAAACCTCTGAAACAGGCAGGACTGTAATCTTTAGCAGAAGCCTTGTGGGGTTTAAATATCAATTTTCCATCAGCTGGAGAGAAACTTTGATCACCACTGGTGTCACACAGGCCAAGGAGTTTATAGAAAACAGCTTTGCTTTTGCAGATTACAGAAAACAGTCCTTCTTTTGCAGTGGCCTCACTATGTTTGTCTGGGGATAGGTGAGACCCTAATTTCACTCAGCCTTTTGATTTCTGGGATGAAATGCTATAGCTAATAAAGGTCTGGGGGGAAAATCCAATTTTCAGCTCCTTGCTCCAGTCACTTTTAATTCTCTTGCAGTGGAAGGGTAGCATTCATCTCAAACCTACACAGCCTCATACATCACAGTGATATAAAAGGAATCAGAACCTTGACTGGGGTTCTACCCCTCTCAAACCATTGGTGTTAACTCAAGTTACAACCATGGACTCATTTATTTATTATTTTTCCCTCTCTGTTTGAAATGTTTCATTGTTTTATTAAACTGCAGCTGCTGAGTTGTTCTTACCTGTTACACCTTAATCATTTGAGGCTAAAGAGGAGCCTTACAGCATCATCAAAATGACAGATGGAAAGGGAAAAATAAAGATACATGTGTCTCTGGTTTATTACAGCATCAGCACACAGTACTCTGAGGCTTTGGAATATGCCTGGAATAGATTACTGTTGAGACTGAAAACCACTGAAGGGAATCCAGGGGTTTTAATAAATCTGATAATTTATCAGTAAATGTGCTACAAATCAACTGAGTCCTTTCCTTAAGCAACTGTGGCTATGCCTAAAAGTTACAAGGGGAATAATGTAAAATATGAGAAGCCAAATTGCATCATAACTGGCTATAATTCCATTTAGTTGGGTTTTTTTCCTTTTTATAAATAGACTAAAGAGAACATTGAAAGAAGGGTTCATTTCATCATCCTTACAGAAAAGTATTATTAATCAGAAATCAGAAAGCAAAGTCATGGTGTAAAAGGCAAAAGCAAAGGGCACAACTAGCATGTCTTCATGAGGTTTTTACAAATCCAGAGTGATTTCTATCTTTTCACTCATTCCTGATATCGTCTCATATATAATTAAGTTTTGGTTCCAGTTTCTCTGCTTGAAAACAGACAAAGCTGTTGGTTAATCAGGAGTTCCCCCTGCAGGAAGCTGGGACCAAATATGGACTTTCCACATATGATTTCTTCGGTATTCAAATCAATTGTCCTGTTTATGTAAACCTGATCTTTTCATCACCAAAGCACCAGTCTTCTCATCATACTGGGTGATGATTAGATTACTGCTCTTTCTGCTCTTTTTGCCCATTTTTTTTTTTTTTTAAGTCCAGGAAAAACTATTGGAGAAAAACCTCTCCTCTTTGTGCCTGAGCAGTGTGTGGCTAAATCTGTGTATAATGCACCCTGCCCATCTGCAAGGCAGAATTTCTGGGTTGGTTCATTAGATGGGTTGAGTATAAACTACTCCCAACACTCAGGACATGACACAAACTCCCTTGAATTCTACAGGATTTTTCCCAATGATTACAGCTGTGTTGTACTGAGGCCTCTCTGGGTATTTTTTGGATCATTGGTTTGTGCTCAATTGTGGGGAACACTTTTAGGAAAATAAACAAATGAGCAATATTTTGTTAGAGGAGAAAATAATGCCTAGCAAAACACTGTTGAAATGGAACATAAACTGTGAACCAAATATTGACTTGTTGAGAAAAGGTAAGTGGGGAAGGGAAATACAAATTTGCTGTAAATATATAGGTTCAGATGCATAAAATCTGCAGATTGTTTTGAACTTAAAGCTTCCATGTATTTCTGGACAAAAACTGAAATTTAAATGCAGGGGTTTTTTCCAGTGAGTCCCAAGTGGCTCCAGATTTTGCTTTCTCAATCTACAACTCTCAAAATATCAAACAGTTTGTGTCTGTCAGGGATGTGTTCTCTTGTCTAAGCTGTCCTTTGGCTTCCCTCCTTTTGGCAGTTGAAAGGAGATGAATCTTTGGAAGTGGAGGAAATGGCTGTGAATGTTCAGAGGCCATCCAGGAAATCAGTCACCAAGATGTTGTGTAAGTAGTGAGTCCTTCTGTGCTTTATTGACCAGGAGCAGGAGTGTGACCAGATCCTGAAGGGCATTGAGCAAGTTCATTGGATACAAGAGCTATGAGTAGCTGTCATATTAAAAAAAAAGCCTTATTGCTGTTTTATCTGGACTTGCAGGAGTGAAGCATCAGGGATAACTACCAAACAAGCCAGAAACCAAATTTTCCTCCCCAGCACAAGAGGAGGTTGAGCAAAACTTTGTGGCAGATGCTTACATGGCAATTTTCCAACATCCCTCACTCTAAACTAGCTGTCACAGCCCTCCAGGGAGGATCCCCTTTTTCCAGAGTGCAAATTGTCTATCTTTTACATTTTTATAGAATGTACATCTGTTTTGCATTACACCAAACTACTTTGGAGCCAGCCTGCTCTTCTGAGCCTGCAATGGGTTTGGCCTCCATAGATACCTCAACATTGCCTGGCTGTTTCCTGCTCTGTTTGAATGTCACTGTGTGTGCATGCATTGGGTTCTGCAATACAGAAATCAGTGGAAAGATTGTTCTTTTAGTTGGTCATGGTAAGACAGAAAGAATGGCAAAAGTTTAGAAACTGTGAATATGATTTATGTAGTAAGTCTTCCATCTAGCTTTCAGAACTCTCTGCTCAGAGGGCTGCTGAACCATATCCTCCCATTTCTGACCTGTTTTTCTTCTCCCTTTTCTCCATGCCAGTTGTCCTCGTGATAGTTTTTGCCATCTGCTGGGCTCCATTCCACATAGACCGACTTTTCTTCAGCTTTGTTGTGGAATGGACTGAGCCTTTGGCCAATACCTTCAACTTAATTCATGTGGTGTCAGGTAAAGTTTTCCTCTTCCATTTGCACAAGGACTGGCCAAAAAAAGCATTTGTGAGTGGTTTTACTTGGAATGTGTAGTCATTTATTTTGTAGGGGAAATGAGACTTGCGTGGAAAATCTCCTTGAGGTTTGGTGAGCAGTGATGAGAACAGTCCCTGAATAAAAACTGCAGACGGGTTTCTGCAGCTTTCAAGATCTGGATATGTTGTCGAATTCACAAAGAATAAAAGAAAAAAAATATCATGCATCATTACTAACTGCTTTTAATTCTTGGGAATGTTCAGAAGTAAAAACTTCAGCTGCTTTTAAGAAGCACACAGGAGCAGGCAGCATCCTCCACAGGCTCTCTGGGGAAAATGGGAAACCTTGCCAAATGCAAGAGCCTTACATACTGCTTAGCACTGGGTGACGAAACCAAATCTTTATGGCCTTGCCAACTATAAAATTAAGGTCTTTTCAAAGAGGAATCTTATTTTCAGTCTGCCATGGGAAAACACTGAATGTGGCCATTAGGCAGCTCAGACAAATCCAATCCTGTGCCATTGTCCTGGTGAGTTGTAGGAAATTAACTTCCCCTGGCTGGAAGTTATCCTCTGACAGCTTTGATGGGGCACCAGCTGTGCAAATCCTGCTGTGGGGATGAGGGCAGTGCTGGAGGCAGGTCAGGGCAGCTCCAGAGAGAGCTGGCTCCTGAACAGCTGGAGGGACTGGGCTCCAATTGACATTCTCTCCCACTTTCCTTTCACTGCCATGAAAGCTGAGCTAACCTTGGTGAGACATCCCTCTGCTGTGCCAGGAAGGCAGCAGAGCTCCACTGCTGCTGTGTCCATCCTTGCACCCAAGCTTGGTGGAGCTGTACAGCCAACAAATAGATTTTCCTCTTCTGAGATGGGTCCACACACAAATGAATGTCTCTCTCTTCCCCCCACCCTTGTCCTCCCAGGTGTTTTCTTTTACCTGAGCTCTGCCACAAACCCCATCATTTACAACCTGCTGTCCCAGCGCTTCAGGATGGCTTTCCTCAGTGTGATCTCTCCTTGCTGCAAGCACTGTGCCCGTAAACATCCCACCTGCAAGATTTCATCCCAGAAGAGCATGTTTGTGATTCAGAATCACAATCTCATGGACTCTGCTGAAAACACGAGTCTCCCTGGCACACACAGGGCATCTGTCAGCAGCTCTCAGCTCTCCACTGGCCTGTGACTTCCCATGTTGTGATCCAGGTGAGAGAGAAGGTTAAGAAAATTACTTTAAGAAACTAAAACAGAAGAAAACTTCCTAAAAGACTGATTTCAGCAAGAATTGTTCAGGAGGTGTCCCACCGAATGAATGAAGGAGGAGAGTGCATTTAGGATGTGTTAGGGAATCACTGTATTACCCCCAAGCTAATGGGAGGGCTGGAAATCTGAGTTTGCTCACTGCAGACTGTGCCAGCAAAGAGCTGCTTTAAAAGGTGAGAGACACTCCCTGTGCTGCCAGCACGGGAGAGAGAATCAGCTTAGCCAAGCCTTACCAAATAGCTTCTTTTGCAGCAAATGAAACATCAGTTTTTACTTATTTTGAAACAGGACAACTTTCTTCATAAGCCTTCTCTACCCACTTCTAGCTTTAGGTAAGCCAGTCCCACTTCCCTCTGCTACAACCTCCTCGAGGTATGGCTGCTGCAAACCTCTCCTGTCAGCATTAGCAAACAGGCAAGAACGAGAGCAGGGCTGATAAACACCAGCTACCAGCAACAGCTATTTCTGGGCCAGAAGAACCAGGGGAGCCAGGAATTGTAAAATAAAAGCAAAGCAAACTTTTGCTTTCTGAGCTTCTTATCGTTACTTCAGATATTTATGTGTTGTCTCCACCAGTGAAGCCCTGTGGTTGTGCTTCAGCAGACTTCACTCCTCCTACACCAGGTGGATTGCAGAAGTCAGAGATCTACATGGATTAGCAATCACCAGGAAGGAGCCTGGACAGCACTGACAACAGAGGGAATTGGGACAAACCTTATACAAGGGCAATGAAAAGGGGAGTTTTGCAGTGATGTTGCATCTACTAAATTCAGTTTTTGCCACAAAGCAAAAGGTCTGATAAACTTTCCTGCATCCCAGTAATGCAAACATCCTGAAGGCAGTACACTCATATCAGAGCTGACAAATTCCTGGGCTCTGAGGACTGCAGGGACAGGACCCTATAGAATTTTGTCAAGGGAGTTCAGGGAGGGTCCATTATGTGATAAAGAATTTTATAAAACTGTCTCACACGTTTCAAATCCTGTTCATTGTGTTTGAGGGCAATGACTCTCGTGTGCATCCTGACACAGGGCTGGGTTTAGTCCCCATTTGGGCTCAGGCTTGGCATGCACTGCCACAGAGAATCATCCCATGAGTGCCACCAGGGGACTGGCAGCTACTTACACAGCCAGAGAACACTGAGCTATCACAGCAAATAAGAGCATTAGTCCCTGCAAGATGATACACTCTGCATAAAGACATTTTCCATTCTGGTCACTGGGGATCCAGATGACATTTCCTACCAAGGAGGAAGGGATTGTGCTCCTGATTACCACACTCTCTTTCTTTGTTTGTCCCAAAATTTTCTGTTTGATTCTCACTGTGGGACTCTGAGATGGGAGCCTCATGACAGCTGGAGAGTCTCCTTTTCCTGGAGCATAAGGGGAATATTTTCAGACCCTTTTTCCCACCTGCAGTCTTGAGAAACATGCCTTGGAGAGGGGAAGAACCACACACAAGGCCCACAGAGAAAGGCCATTCCTGCTCCCTCAAGGCACAGCTGAAATGCTTTGCCACCCCCAAGTGGACACTTGCATTTTACCAGTGACATTTACACTTCTAAGCAGAAATTTTGCATTATTTTCCCCTCTGTCAGAGATTACAGTGTGTTTTCCCTCTGGACAGGCCATGGCAGTGGTGCCTGTGGGCTGCCCAGGTCCCTGTTCTCCTGCCTGTGCATTACTCTGAGCTCTGTGATCCCACCGACCACCTGGGGACCACCTAGGGACCACCTGGGGACCACCTAGGGACCACCTGGGGACCACCTGGGGACCACCTGGGCTGTGCTGGATTTCCTCCCTCACCCTGCACCTCCCTTGGGCACATCCCTCACTGAGCCCTGGGGATTTTCCTCCCTGTGTGAAAGCTGTCCTAGAACCAGGGTCATTCCCAAAGGGGTGAGCAGACAGTGCAGTGACATAGCCCCACATCCAGCACGGGGTGGAGATGTTCCTCTGCCGGGTTTTGTGGCTCTTTCAGTGCCTGCTATGCATTCAGGGTGAGGCAGCATCCTGTGCTGGTGCTCAGAGCCATCCATGAGTGAGAGCCACCACCAGTAATGCCACTGTCTCCTCTCTTCAGGGGACAATCCCAACCTGCAGCTGCAAAGCCCGGGGCTGATAAATGCATCCCTTCACTTGCAGATGAGCACACAGGTTGAGGGGGTGACAAAGGTTGGGGTGGTGAAGCTGGAGGATGAAGATTTCGTGTGATCTTAAAGGAAGTGGCAATACTTTTGTCCAAAGGGAAGACAAAAGGGTTTTGTGAGGAAGGGGAAGCAGATGTGGGAAGAATGCGCATGGATGGAAAAAATTTATAAGAGAAATAGTGAGAAGAAAATCATCATGAAATCACCTGGTTCTGAATTAACTTATTTTCTTGTCTTAAAAGCAGTTTTTATCATATTTAATTTGTTGCTAGTCAAAAGTAGTGATACACATAAGAAAAAAACTACTGAGCTTTTTTGGCCAAATATCAAAATCAAAGCTGAAAACATTTAGTCTTGCACCAAACCAAACCTTCTGTGAAAGTGTTATTGGGAGAGACATGTCAAAACTCCTCTGAATTCTGCTAAAAATCAAATAAATGCAGTGAAAAAAACGTGGACTAACTGGAGACTCCAAGTTAAGTTCCCTGTGACTGCACAGCTCGGTACCCCCTCACTCCCGAGGGAGGAGCTCTAGAAAATAATTGATGCATTTTGTCCCTAAATGTAGTCAATGTCCACTGGAGACTTCTTCCCAAAAGGTCAATGCTTGAGTTATTTATCACTCTGCTCTGATATTTACCTCCTGCATTTTGAAAGCTGGATTCAAAGATGAAAAAAAAGGGATGATAGATAGAGATGTCATGAAAGCTGATGCTATTCCTTTATTTATACATTAAGGAGCTTTCATAGCCAAGTGCTGAAAAATGTTGGCAACTGACTGAGAAAAACTCCTGTTGCACAAAAATGGAGAACAACTCTCTTTCCCCAGGAGTGGTCTGGTGTGATAAAACTGTATTTGTTTGAAATCAAGCGTGACTTTGGAGACAGAACTGTCTATTGATTTATTTCTCTGTTTCTGTTTCCCTCTGGGAAATGTGTAAATGTGTGAGCAGAAAGTGTGGAGAGCTGGGGCAGTGCTCCAGCACAGTGAACAAAAGAGTCTGAAATGCACTAAAGGAAGGACTCAAAGGGGAGAGGGATTGTGTTCATTGCCAGTGAGTGATGCTCAGATTTAACACCAGGTTCAGCTGGAAAAAAACCCACCATGAACAGCAGGTGAACAGTTCTTTTAAGTTTATATGAAGAGTTTTTGAACACCACTGTTTTGAAGTGTTTAAACTACAACTTATCAGTAAAACTAAATGTACATTTCAGCTGCAGAGATGGTTATCTGTATCTGTATGTAACATGAAAATAAATATACTAAACTCTGTCTACCTAAGCCTGGTCCATGCTCCAGAAATTCTTGTGCTTCTTGTTTCTCCCTCTGATTTCACGTGAGCAGCAGCAGATGGACATTCCCCAAATGTTCAGCCAGTGCCAAGTACAGGGCACCAAGGACTCATTACAAGTTACAACACTTTAAAACAAAAAACAAAAACATATTTCACCTGGTATATTTGCACAAAACCAGCACAAATCTCCACGGGCCTTGTGGCATCCAAGAATTCTGCACAACTGCTCCTAGGGGAGGAGGTTAAAAACTGGGCAGCACAGATGTCACAGCCAGGAGGGGCTCCCAAAGCAGAAACTGCTCCTTCCCAGCCTGTGGAACAGCCAGGTCTGCTCTCCCTCTCTTTTCCTACAGTTGTCTCATTTTCTCTGCTTTCATTATGACACTTACTAGTATTTTCCCCACTGAGGTTTCTTTTTCTACAAACTAGCAAATTGCTGAGCTGTGCCATTTCCATATCAAATGGATATTAATGTAAGGACAAATAGGATAATGAAAGCAGAATGAACAAGAAATCAAACAAGCTTTTGCAAGGATTAAAATTTGAATTTATAATTTGGTCCAAGTCAATGCAAGATGGCAAATGTGAGCTAAGAATTAAAAGAGTTTGCAAAGAAACTGCAGAAAATTTCCCAATCTGGGGCCTGCAGGTTTTCTCAACTGGGAAAAACACACTTTTGAGGTTGTTAGGGCAGGTCACCATGCACCAAAAGACAGTGAACATCTTGTGCACGATTCCCTGACTCTGAAAAAGGAATTTTCCATGTACAAAATGGACCATAATATAAGAACCTCTCCAGGACAGTGAAGGGTTGTTGATTTTCCTCCGCATTTCTTTCCATTTCCATTCTGGGTAGTCAACAGCCTGCCTTGGTCATACCCAGACAGAGCTAAGTTCATTTGCTACCAGCAGAAGAAGACTTTCTGTTAATATCTAGACTTTGTGAAACCCTGAAAAGCTGTAGCAGATGTTTTAAAGGCAAATTATATTAAAAACATTTAATTTTTAAAGAAGGATTCATTTCAAGTGTATGGGAGCTGTTGGAATAATTTGCTTTCCACTAGGATAGCTAATTAATGAATAAAATACTGAAGTTCTTGTTATAGAATCCCAAATAACTTTTTTTTGCATCTTCAGCTTACACTATTTTATGAAATGTAGCAAGTTCCTTCCCAGAGGAAGAGGCTTTTATTTGATGTTTTGGTTAGACGTGGGTTTTCCAGAGGACCCTTTGACTCAGATATCTAGAATATGATCTCCATCAGAGGAAAACGATTCCCTTTTCTAGTCAGATGAGAGGGGTAAAGGCTGTGCTAAAATCATTTTTTCTGACCTACTTCAGTCATCTACCTTAGGTGTTTTACAGGTAGTTTCTGCAGCTGAAAAACACAGCCAGGCAACAAGGCATAAGTGACCTTGGAGTGCTGTGTGCTCTTTGTTGCAGAGCAGATATGTTTTTCAGAGCCTTTCAATTTTGTTTCATTTCTTCACAACCCAAGAGATCCCCTTAGAAATGAGTCACTAGGAAGATCATGCTCCAAATGAGCAGAGCAAATGGCTCACAGATAAATCACCACTAAACAGTGGGAGAACAGCATCCTCAGGGGCTCACCTGCCACTTTGTTCATTCATTTGGGGCTGCTGCCTCTGGGACACCTGGGCTACACTCAAAAGGCAGAGAAATTCCAACAAACTCTAGCATATGTAGAATTTGCAGCATTTGTTTGCAACTTTTTAGTTTTCTTTTCTTTCCTTTGCTTCTGTAGGAGATGACAAGGGCAGGAAAGAGATCTGTCCTGCCAGAGAATGTGCTAAACAGCTGCTGAAGTCGATGGAAAGTCTCCAAAAAGAAGTTTTTTCATGCTGCTGTTGACTGCAGTGCAGGTGGGTTGGGCAGCACAGAGCATCTGCAGCAAAAAAGTACAAGAGTCACAGTTTAAAAGACTCATAGTTTTGGGAAACAGAAAACCTCCCCAGACTGTCTGTGAGGAAGGAAACAAAGCACTAACACAGGGACCTGGAGGCATATTTAACCATGTTTATTTAACCATGTTCACACTGGGGCTTGTTAGCTGGCTTGGTGTGAGGGAAGTCCTGCACGAAGAGGGGTTCTTTGAGTGTGAACAAACCTGGTTAGCACCACAAAACTCAGCTTCCCCTAAGCCCTGCAGCACTGCTTCCTCCCAGCTCAGGTTGCCTGCTCCTGCAGAAAAACAAACCTCAGAGCAGCAGCAGGAATCAATTTCCATTTCAGTAGCACGGCCCCTCCACTGGAACTGAGACACAGGCAGCACACTCTTAGCTTAAAATGATGCCATGCAGTTATTGTCCCCGCGTGTAACAAAGATGAGCAGCAGTTGACACTGGCCCAGATGTGTCTGCTTTGGTTGTGTATCCCAGTCCCAAGACGAGGGGCTGAGTCATGTGGAGCTGGCTCTCTGTGCTTGTAACACTGAGTAGTCCCAAAGCTGGGGCTCACACGGCAGCCTAGCAAATCCCAGCACACCCACTGCACTCCTCCAAGAGGCAGCAAGGACTGCCAGACATGATTCAGCCCCAGCACAGCCCCGTTCTCCTGTGACTCTCGCATTAACAGCAAGGAACACTCATAGAAGTGCTAGTCTCAGTCTGGTTCCTTCCGGTCTCATTCTGCTCTCTATCCTCCCTCCCAGGAGGAACAGGTATATTGAAAATCATCTCTTTCCCCCCATCCATCCAGTCTTTTTGCTGCTAAGAAATTCCACTGAGAATTGAGTCTTTTCTCTGCAACTTTATTTGCCAGCTGTAGGGTTTTCACATTGTTATTTGTATTCCAGTCCCGATTTCAATTACCTGGCTAACCTTTTCAATTTTCACAGAGAGTGAGAATCAGAAAACAGCAGGTCCTTTATTACAGCTCACACTGGCAGGGAATTCTTCGCCCCCCCTTCCTTCCCCCATGTTTGCAGGAAAGCTCTGTCAAGTTCAAACAAACTCATTGATAATAACTTGTCTATTTGCTTATGCTTTGCAGGCTGTTAAATATTCTGGTCCTTTCTGTGGACTTCTCTTCCATTCTCCTTCTGTCTTAAACATATTATATTTTACACCATTTCTAAAAGCCAAGGAAAAGCGATCTTAAGCCTTCACCCTGATGCTTGACTCCAGTGGGAATTCTCACCAGGGACTCACTGGAGAAGTTAAAAGTGCTTTGAGAGGGGCTGTTGGCTGATTTCTGATAAGCAGGACATGGTGATGGCCAGTCCTTATGTCCATATCTCAGAGCACTTCCCAGTGGAGGCTGAGGGCATTGGGGGGTTCCCTCAAACAAGGGGTGAGTCAGGCACAGGACATCACTCTGCTGAGCCCAAAGCCACTGCTCTGCCACTGAACTGTACTGGCCACAGCTGTCACCCTTTTTGCCTTTCTCAATTCTCCAAGTCACACCTCTCCTCTTACCTCCTTTATTATTCTGAGCTCTTGATCTAGCAGTCATCCATACCTGTGCTCTGTCTGCCCCATCACTCAGCCATCCAGATCCTAGAAATGGTTTATTTGATTGGGGAGGGGAGAGGATTTAATGCAAAAGACCTGTTCCTTAGCAACACCTTCCCATCTTTCTTCTTTTGTTATTTCCAGCTCATTATCTTTCCCCATGTTCAACTCCAAATTAACTTAATTACAGACAGATTTCGTATCTCTCTGAACCAGAAGGGGCACTTGTAAAACATCCCTCCAGTCAATAGTAAATGAGGGCCTTGGCCTATGCTAAGCAGGCTTTGGGAAAGGCAGCTCAGCTGTGCCTGCCCTGCTCCCTCCAGAGACCTCTCCTGGTTGCTCCCAGCTCCTGCTGCTCCTTTTCAGTGAGGCTTTTCATCTCTCCATTTTGCATCCTGTCCAAGTTCACCACAACCCCTGAGCTCCACAACACACATCAGTATAAATCACCAGGTGGATGCTTCTCTTATGCAGATGCCAAGGGCACAAGTCCAAATCTGAGCTAAATCTGTGCCTTATTGAGTCTGAATATCAGATGCACTCGATCCAGGATGACCTCTGATTGGAGAGGTCAAAGATCTCTCTTGGTTAATGCAGCTCTGGGTGCCCAAAAATCATACACCAATGGCAGCTCTCTCCTTGAAAATCCCCTCAGAGATAAAAACACAACAACTGAACTAGATCCAGGACAGCCCCTCATACCATATCTTGTCCTTACTCTGTGATGCCAGGTTTCCTTTGGAAATCAGGATCAGGGCTTATCTCTAGCAGGTGATGGGTTCCTCACCTTCCCACAGATAAATAAACATTGCTGCATGGATGTGTCTTACCATTCACAGCTCTCCACTCGCAGAGGAAATATCTTCTTCCTTCTATTGCAGGTCTAGTAGCTATCACACAGCCAGGATCTCTTCCTAAATCCACCAAGTGACTCCTCACTGGTAGCTGGGTGCTGCACTGAGGATGAGGAGAGATCTGTGTTCACACGATGAGGAAAGTGCTGTCAGAGAAAGCCACCACCAGAACTGTGCTGAGGGCACATGAAACACAAGGAAACCCTCTACAAAGACATAGGGGAACCAAACTCCCACCAGCAATAAAAAAAGGGAAGGCTCTGTGTCAGTTTTAGAGGAATCAGAGAGCAAGAATTCTACCATTAGAATGGTATGGTTTCTGGAAAGGAAGGAAAGCCTGAGTGATGGTGCAGGTGGTTCCTCTTCATTTAGGTGAGCATTTCCTCCCAGCAGCTTGCCACTCTGGAAAGTAGAACCACAGGTTAAATTGGGATGAGTTTACCCCCTCACCCTGCAGAGGCAGAGCTGAAAATCATGCAGTATTCTGGGGTTAAGGGCCTCAAACATTCATTCATAGAATGAGATTCACCCTGCCCCAAAAGTTTCAGGTTCTTCCCTTTCTCTTTTGCCCCTTTCTGTCTCATCACTTTGGTCTGCAGGGAGAGAAGCCATAGGTAGGATATTTCCTTCCTATTTCATGAGAGCATTTTCAGAATTTCCCACCTCAGTTGAACCACGTCCCATTTACCAGCTCAGCAGGAGACTGTCCCCAACGTCTGTGTTTTACGCTGGAAAGGTCTGAAGAAGGCAAGGAGCAAATATCTGCCCTGAAAAAACTGAATGTGTGGCCTCTAAAGAGCATTTGTACACATCTTCCCCAGATTTACAGCCCAACCACTCTGGCAGAGCCACTGGAGGTCAGTCTTGTGCCATGGAAATCTGTGGGACTGAGCACTGGGGTGCCCTGGCTCCTGTGTGGTACACAGGACACCCCAAGAGAAAACCTGCTCCAGCTCCCCCGGTGTTGATTTATGATGCACAGATTCTTCATGCTTCCATTTCTTTTTGTCTCAAAAACTATTTAGCAGTCTGTTGCTGGATGAGCTCAGCAGACGAGTCAGGTGTGTTCAGTCAGCACAGGCTCACAGAAAGCCAGGCTGCTCCTCGGGTCCCAGCCAGTGCTAGCACAGATGGTGAGCCAGGCTTGGCCACCTCATCCAAACCCACTTGGAAAATACTCCTCTTTTGGGACAATTCTCAGTCCTTTGTTTCACAGGGCATGGCAGAATAATGATATACAAGTTGCAAGTTCTGGATGAGAAATCAGGATATTGATTCATGACCAAAACAAGTACAAACTCAGATACAGTTAACTCTGAGCCATATTCCTTGTCAGTGCCTATAATAAAGAATTCCTACACAGAATCCTGAAGAGTCACTTCCTCCTACTCCTTCCATAAGCCCCTCCAAGAAGGGCTCAACAAATATTTAATTGGAAACAAAAACTTTCAGCTAAACATTTTGGTAAAACAATATCTGTGCTTCTACTACAGGATCCCACAGGTGCCACTGCAAACCCAGCTCTGGCTGTGCCAAGTAAAGTCAGCTCTTGGTAACTCTTATGCCTGTACAAAAAAATATTCATCAGTATGGTCTGAGTAGAAAATGGAGACTGAAATGCTGAGTTGAGATATACTCAAGTTACTTTCCCATATATTTTCCTTATTTTACCTTCATGGTGACTTTATTTTTCTCTCTAGCTCAAGGATGGCAGAGCTGTTCCCTGTCTCCAGCCAGGCCACATCTGGAGTGCAGGGTACATCAGCCACACTCATTCACTGAATCTCAAGTCTGAAATGAGAGCCAGCATTGCACAAACCCTCTGCTGGCCCCTGCTACAAACAGCCTTAAGCACAGACTTCTGCTCTGCTGTAACAATTAAAGAGCTATTCCTTTTCTGGTATTTTTCTTGCACAGCAATAGAGATATTGATCTCCACCACTGGCTTCTTTCCTGTGAATGATCAGTTATCCTTTGGTGTTAAACAAACTGCAATTATACATTCTAAATAACCATAGAATCACGAGGATCCAGGTACTTTCTGTTCTCTTACCTCTTGTTCCCATTAGCATTCCTGTCTGCATGGCCTTGGGCATGTTACATCTTTCCAGGGAGTGAAAAGCAGCATCCATCCCTCTGTCCCACACTCAGCTCCTGCCTCAGGGAACAGCAGAGCTCTTCCTGAAGCCAGGCAGCTCTGAAGAGGGACTGGAGCACACAGGGAAAAGGAGACAAGGTAATGTCACTGCAATAACTCAGTGATGGTGGCTCTCCATATTCAGGAAAGGAAACCCACAGCGTGGATATGGCACTGGAACCACTACTGGGAAGATGTGTCCCTAAGCAACCAGGACCTTGGCAGCCCCTCAGTGACACAGCCAGAGACAGTCAGGGACAGTCAGAACGCAGGCAGGCAATGGGTAAGGACAGAGACAAGAAGATTATTAACTTTGGCAGAGCCCATCAGGTGTCCTTGCAGCGCTGCCACCTCTGGGTGCTGGAAGCCGTGTCAGGAGAGTGGGTGCACTGCTGCCAGTGGGGCCCACAGTGGCAAATTCCACACAGTGAGCTCAGGCCCAGGGGAGGTTCACATCCTTTGCCTTGGATATTCATCACCTTTGCATGCAGAGCTGAAACAACCTTAGTGAGGAACAGAACGCCTCTGTCACTCTGCCTGCAGTATTCACCACTAGAGCTCTTCCTTCCTCTCACAAACCACACGTTTTCATTCCCTTTTGGTTTCTTTTTTTTTTGGTGGTGGTGGATTTACCCCCCTCCCACTTCCTTTGTTGCAATATTTGTCCTGTAAGCTTCAGCAGATGACATGAGAGGTTTTCACCTGGATGGTTCCTTACCACCTTCTTATGGGTATTTATTTTCTTGTGGATATTTTATACCTCCACAGATGGGGCTGAACCATTTGCCACTGTCAATAAGCCACAGTAGCTAAACCCTTGTTTACTGCCAGGCTGGACCAACTGTGGAATATAAGTGTGCTAGGGACAAAAGGTTTGAACCAGGGATATATTGAGCTGCTCATATTTAAAGAAGGATTGGGAGGAAAGGAAGAGTTCAGAAAGTATCTGGGTAAAAAATAGCTGTATGGAAGCAGGAGAGCTGCAAATCTCTGTGAGCAGGACCCAAATCCATACATTTTGCCTCATTTACTCCATTGATCTGCCCAGCACATTTTGGAGTCAGGATTTTCTCAGCCTTCCTAAGACCACGTCTTTCTCTCTCTGTCTTTCTCTGCCCTTGCTCTCCAGAGCTGCAGGCTGAGTCCTGTTTGTGATCCAGTGAGGAACTTCTGCCCTGGGCATCACTGGATAAAAAAATCCCTTTGTTGAAACACTCAGGGGTACTGGTGCATCACTCTTCAGTGATGGTTTGAGGGAAATAGTGCTTGTTTTAAAAATGCTAAAACAAAAAGGCTTATGAATACTGAGGGATTTTTGTTAGCTTGAGTCTGGCAGAAGCAGCTTTTTGATCCATTTATCAAGTTGCCTGCAGCTGCCATTTCAAGGCTGATGAAAATATAATAAACAGTAAGCAAAAAAAACCATTTGAAAGATGCACCCAGAGTAGTTTAATAAATAAAAGATCAGGGGCAGTGGAGGAAGAGAAAGAAAAATCATCAGTGCAAGTTTTGACTTTCCTCTGCTGTCCACTTTATAGCTTAAATTTAAATAAATGAATGGTGCAGGTTGGTGGAATCACTCTTTCATTCTCAAATACCATCTCTAAAAATTTCAGCTTGTGAATTCATCTTTCTACAATGTCTTGCTGGTTCATGCTTTGCCAGCTACCCTCCAAATTACCACTCCAAAATTTTTAAGAATATCCATCAGACTCTGCAGAATCCAGAGCTCCTGATGGATAAAAACTCTTTGTGGAATCTCCAGTGCAATAAACTTCAACACTGCTAAGCAGCTGGATGCCAGAGAGCTCAGGTCATCCCAAGGTTTATCCTGTTCCCACTGCTTATACAGAGGTGACCTTGGAGTTTGCACCAAGTTTTAATCTTCCACAGAGGAGACTTTGCTCCTGCAGAGATCCCTGGAGGTCTCAGTCCTGAATTAGCTGTCAGTTGTTTCTCTGGGTACAAGGACAGCCTTTGCTCACATTGGGATTAAGTGTCACTTGCCATATTCTCTTTTCCATTTGGATTCATGGATGTCTGGCAAGCTGGGAGCCTGCTCAGGCCCTTGCAGGGTATTTTGTCCATTGACCTCTGGCATATGGCAATGCAGTTATTGCATGTCTTCTTGGTGCATTTTGGTTATCAAGGCCTGATGGACGTTCAGGCTGCAAGTCCAGGTGTAAGTTTCAACATTCTTCTTCCAGAAGTTGCCACCTGGTTTCTTTGAATTGCAGGAACTTTTCTCCAGGTCTGATTCTTTCTTCAGAAGGTTGGGGTCAAGGCTCATGGACTTCAGCAGATACCACAAAGATCCTGTGAGCAACAAAGAGAGCAAAGAGGGAGTTGCAGACAATTAAAAACATTAACAGGAAAGACACAGTGAATAAATCAGAGGAAAGTGAAGAGAAAAAGACAATCCCAGAGGATCAGAGAGAAGAATGGAAAAGGAAAGAGAGAAAAATAACTTTTAAAAAGAAATTATTAAATAACTGAAATGAGAATAAAGATGAAAGAAGAGAGAAGAAGGGGAAGTAGAAGGAAAGGTGAAGACAGAAAAAAGGCCCAGTAATATGCATAAAGAAAAATACATGCTGGTTTCCATTCTTCATTAATGTTTCACCAGATGGAGACAGTATCAACAATAATAGAACCTCTGAGCTGCAGAACAATAGGTGAAATAATTCAAGCACCACTTTCAGATTAAAAACAGTGAAAAGAGTTTGATTTATTTCCCAGTTTTTCTTTTCTTTCTCTATATATAGAAAATAACCTCATCCACTTACTCAGGTTCTGTGGCTCATCACCACAAAAATATAAATAAAAGAATGAAACCACCCTTCAGTGCAGACAGAAAGTAAATCAGAGTCCTCAATGCATTTTTATTGTTGCAGCTGGTCCTGTCTTCACATTTATTTATCTTTAAATTTCTCCTTGCACTCCAGAGACCATATCCCATAAAATGCTGGGTTAACAAGTTAGCCATGAATAATTCATGAGATAATTATAAAACATTTACACCAGAACATTATTATCTTGCAACTAAAAAAAAAACCCAAATACTTAATGTCCTCCAACATTGATGGCAAACCTCTTGTGACTGCAATGTTCTTTATCACTAAAATTAAATGGAATTAGTCTTAGATTTGCTTTGGTGCCTACTAGCAGAGAATCACAGGGAAAAAAAACACCCCCAGGTGATACAGAAACATAAAAA
Organism: Acridotheres tristis; assembly: GCA_037013685.1. NCBI lineage: Eukaryota > Metazoa > Chordata > Aves > Passeriformes > Sturnidae > Acridotheres > Acridotheres tristis. The sequence goes on from CM072900.1 coordinate 6,192,735, forward strand.
TACATAAATGCATACACATATTTCTCTGTGTGTGTGTTTGCACACATATGTATAGGATTCTGAAATATGCCCACAGAGAAGAGCCAGTTTTAGTCTTCCTCCCCCAAGCACACTCTGAGGCAGGAGGGACATGAGCTTTTATACTGAAGGGATTGATTCAGAGCACACATGAAGGACAAACACAGATCTGCAGCACTCTGTGCCCGGAGGAACTGTGGCTGACCAGGTTTTCCTTATCCCACTGCACAGGTGGTCTTTGGTCAGATCCTGTTCCCAAAACAAGCCTAGAGCTTACTCTGAAATTTAAATAATAATAAATTTCAGTTTTGCACTGGTGTCACCAAGATGAGGATTTGGCCTTGTACACAACATCCAAAATTAAGGCTGTCATATGTCTGGCTATAAAGCTCCTACAAAAGCATCACCAATAATACAAATCTCTAGTAGAGCCAGCATGACAGGCCATTAGGACTCCTGCAGTTCTAGTCTGCATAAAAGCTCCTCTGTGGCCTTCCCTCTGGGCATGAGGCTGGAGAAGTGCTGGGGAAAATCTGCAGCCATCCTTCACCGTGTGCTGGAGATCCCCTGAGGGCTTTAATGGGCACACACAGAGAAACCTCGAGAAGGTTCTTGCTTAGATCACAGAAGCTGCCAGCCTGTTTCTAGAGAGACCCAGGCTACCCAACAGTGACTCCTGCTCTCCCTTGGGAGCTCAGGATAACAGAGCAGCACTAAAGCAAATCTCCAGTAGAGAAATCTCTGTGAGCATGGGCTGCCATGAACAGGGAGCCTACAAACCTTGGGCTGGCACTGCCAGCTCCAGGACAGCCTCTGGGGAAACCCAGGGTAGAGGAAGAAACACCCTCGGGGAAAAGGCAGGAAACATTCTTTCTTGTTCCTCTTTCTCCCTTCCTCCCTCTTTGAATGCAGTCAATCCGCACAGAAAACTACCTGTGCTTCCTCACAGGCACATTTGCACCCAGGCTGAGACACTTAAAGCTCCTCTGCATGGAACAGAAGGCCAAGGGCTCCTCTTCCTCATATGAGATTATCAAGAGGTCACATATGGGAATTCAACAGCTACATCTGCCTGACAGCCAAGAGCAAGGGCTGGAAGCACCCTCTGCATGTTCTGAATCCATGAAAATATCCCCGGAGATTGGCACTAAGCTGATGGTCAACAAAACTACCCAGAGCCTGAGGCACTAAAGTTTGATTTAGCCATGCACACTTTTGTTAAAGGATTAGGAAGACTCTATCATTGTGACATTTGAATTCTAATTGAAAACCAGTCTCTCTCACATGCTTTACTGGTCTGGGACCTGAGAGGAGAGCTGTGTGTGTCTGTGAGGGGTGTGTACGTCTAGCATCTGCTTTGGGGCAACAAAAGGGTTCACAGCTCCAAAGAACCATGTTTACCTCCCACCACACATCACAGCAGACAACATGAGATTTTACAAAACCAATGGACACAATGAGGAACTGGGGCTGGGATTTTAATCATCTCCACAGGTCCCATTTAGAAATCTGTCTGCTGTATGTGAATGTCAATAAACACTCATGGAATTTAATCTCTGCATCAATTTGCAATATAGAAAAAATGCTTCATGAACAGCAATATAGTCCTGTGTACACAGCTGCCAGCAGCTGCCCTCTGGGGTGATTCCTGTAATTTTCTATATTTTGCTCAGCAATATGTCATTTATCACAAAGACTATCATCAGTATATGAGCAGAGGATGAATGGTTAAGAAGGTCTGTTATCCTCAGCCCTGAAGCACAGACGAGTTTTGGTTTGGATATTCTTGTCTGGATACCTAACTCAGCTACAGGCATATGGATCTGCAGCCAAGAGTGGTGAGGCTTGGATTACCAGACTCTCCTGCATGGATGGAGGGATGCAATCCCAATACCTAACTCTGAGCTCATCACTGACTCTCTAAATGCTCACGAGTTCCATTCCTGAGCATTCCATGCCAGTGTTGGTGTCACAGTGCAGTGCTGGCATTATGAAGGCAACAAGACTGTCTGTGAATGGCTGTTCAGGCTGTCTGTGTGATCCTGCAGCTGAAAACCACAAACCATGGTGCTAGACCTTGTCCAAGCCCCTCTCCAGTGTGCAGCTATAGACTCTTCCTTACGGAAGTTACTGTCTCAGAGAAGAGTTGATGTCAGCAGTAGGGAAAGGAGGGGACAGGGATGAGACAATCTGGACTGATCTTACAGAGTCTGAAGGTGCCCACAGCTTCACTCAGTGTCAGCCAGCTGGTTAGAGATGCTACAGGGTCACAACTCTCCAGCTGATTCTGCACAAGCACAGAGCCCCAGCCTAATGCCCGAGGACCATGGCAGCACAAGGAGATGTGTCTGAGCTCAGGCATTTGCTCCTGCTCTCCCTGAATGCCTCTCCCTAACTGAGACCATTTGAGTATGAAAGCTTCCCCAGGAAAAGAGCTGAAGACTGCAACATTCATTTCTCTCTGTAAGGACAAAGGGAGGATCGAGTCCAAGCTGTTTCTCCTCAAATCATGGATCAATCAAGCAACTCTGGTGATGTCACTATCCCTGGCACTGGGACCTAATTTAAAATTACCTCAAATCTGAAAGATTGATTTCCACCATCAGCATTTAATGTCTGCTGTATCTTTCTTTTCCCAGCAGAGAAGAAAAATAGAAAGGAGGGGAGAGAGAGGGAGAAGGAGATGGTTCAGATTCAACTGCAATTTAGCATTCATTTGCATTTTTAAATTAGTTAAGCTGTGGACCGTTGCAAAGCAATGACAGAGAATTTTTGTAATAATTAGTCTGCTGGGAGTGTAGAAATGGCTGTACAGGCAAGTTGCACTGAAAGAAGAAGCAATATCCCAATGCTCAAACTGGGATTTGCACAGGCAAATTTACTCTCCCTCATATGGGGCCAGATCCAGCTCAGCAGACAGAGAGCTCCAGCTCAGACAACTTCATCTGCTCTAGACAATGACTGCAGCCAGTGGGGAGAGAGGGGTGTGCTCAGACTATGATTCATCTTAACCTAATGTAAAAATCTGAATCAGGACAGAGGATTAGCTACCTGGAGACAGGTGAGAGCAATCTCATCACGGTTGTTTACAATACAATCTTGAGTTCTTCAGCCTCTCTGTGTGTGTCAGCCTCTCCTCAGTGGGCTCCACACATCTGGCCCCTTCTCCCCTCCTTCTGCAGCTCCAACCATGATTCTCTTACAGAAATATATCCTGTATATCCTAAAGCCAGTGAAAAGTCATCATTACCTCAGATCTGGCAGTAAGTGCTCAGGGAAGGGGGAAAGGAAGGTTCAGGATGAGAATGAGCTAAGGGACCCCAGTTTTGCCACAGGGACCTCCCCTCCCTCAGCCCACAAGGGGGACATGACAGCACTTCACTGCACAGTGGAAGGTGCTGCATATTCAGCAACCTGAGCCACGGATTGTGCAATGCATCTCACACTTGCAGTTTGAGATGAGCGAGCATTGTAATGCCTCCTTCTTTGGGTGGCAGGACACGGCAGCACTAATGCTGACTTTGCTCAGCAAGGGGAAGAGCCCACTCGTGACTAAACGTGGCACACTCGACCATCCTGAAAGCAACTCTTCATCACCCATTGGATGTTCTCTGCCTTGCATCATCTTGCTGTCCTTTGCTTGCTCCAAAAGCGGGATCTGTTTCTCAGTGTGACTGCTCCTGCTTGCTTTAGCTGTCCCTCTGGGTGAACTGAAGCACAAGGAACATTCAGCGAATTTCCTGAAATCTTCCCCCTGATTTGAAACATCAACCCTCAGTACATCTGTGTTTATCCAGCTTCACCACTGCTTTGTTCAAAAATGTGTACCCATCCTCTTCCAAAGCAGCACCAGCTGAGCCCCAGCAGCTCACCAGGAGCCATGGAATGGTTTGTTTTCTCTCAGACATAATTGGGGGTTACAGAGCATCAACATTTTACAGACACTTAGTCTATAGTGGTGTGCCATGTGCATATATTTAAGAAATAGTGATTTTTAAAAAGCTTTACTTAATGTTTCCTTCCAAAGAGGTCCCTATGACTTGCAAATCATCCTACCTGCATCAAATGTATTAACTCTATGACCACAAAATAGACACACCATTATTCTCACAGCAAAGTGAGTGCAACTGGATTTCCCTGAAGGAACCCAAACCTTTACAGTTTTATTACCTTGTCACTCTGAGTTTTTGTAGATATCAATCACAAAGGTACATTTTGTTTCAGTGTGGACTTAAGTGACTTGATCCAAACTATCTCTTTTGAGGACAGAAGAGCAAGAAGAAGATGAAAACTAAAATAAATAAATGGCTCTACTTTTATTATGGCTACCAAGAGCAAAATGTGCTCTGTTTCACATTTGTTAGTCACTTGTTTAACTTTTGGGGCTGGCACGTCTGGAGTGTGTTCATCCCATCAAAGTTCCAGTTTGTCCCATCACATCAATGGCTCTCATCTACAACAACTGGCATTGCCTCAAAAAGTTCAGGTTTCTTGCTTGCTCACCTGTCATTTTATTACCAGTCACATGTCCAAACTGAGGTAAAAGTAAATACTTCCTAGGATCCTCTGTGCATTTTCCTTTAGGATATTCTTGCTTTCTTCCTCTAGCAGAGAACAGCTGTGGGTTTGTGCTTTGCAGCTATGGTGAAGGCTCTTGAAAGGTTTTTTTATCAAGTATACAGGGGTGCATGGAGCAAACCTGCCAGTGCTGCTGAACTCTGGGTTGGTTTCTTCTCAGCTGAGTGTGGGCAGCTGACCTGCAGGAATTCTTGGTTTCTATTGCAGTCATTGAAGAGAGAGACACTTCCCAAGCACCATTTGTCTCATCCTAAGATGGCTGTCCAAGAGAAGTGGGATCATTTCTGAAAGTGTCATTTTGGTCCTACCAGCTACAGAGCAGTTCTATACACTTGTTTAGACCAGAAGCCAACTTTCAGGCATTACATTTATCCACCCAAAACACCTGTGTATGTTTGTCTAAATACATAGGAGTGGATCTATTCCAGGTGTTTATTCCTGAGTCTTTTCACAAAAGCATCACCTTGGAAAGGACACTATTTTCAGACAGAACCAAGCCAGTCCAGATTTAGACTCATGAACTATAAGCAAACATCCACATCCCTTACACTGACAGCAGCTTGTGTAGAGACAACAGTGAAAAGAGACAGAAAGGAGATGAGAGAAGGAGCTTCACTGTGTACCAGTGGTGAGGACAGATCTGCATTATAACCTGCCTTCCTGAAATACTGAATTATAAGAAAGTTTTTCTGAAACATCTCTAACCATCCAAAGACTGTCAGAGCTGTTCCCTGGGGTATTTCTTTGCTGATCATCTCCTTTTGTTCCCAGCGTGGTGCTGGAGTGGGGCAGAGGCTGGAGGGGCACAAGGGCCCATTCCCAGTGCCCCCTGACACCTCCCTAGACCCTCACCCGCTGGGGCACAGCAGTCTATAATGATGTTTTTCTGGATATTTCCATATGTGTAATGAGCAGTTCAGCTACCCTGCCGTCCAAGAATGTACTTTTCCATAAAAATAAGATCCTATAAAATCTGTACCTTTAGACAACCCCCACTCTGACATAGCCTCAGTCTCCCTACACTACAAAATAAAGGCTTCAGTTTCATTCTCCTGGGTTTTGCTGTGTTGTTTGTGTTATCTGTGATTGTCTTGGAAACCCAGCTCACCCTGAGGCCAGCTATTAACATCTTTCAGCATAACAAAAGCCTTTATTGTCCCACTATTTCTCATGCATTCTGTCAAGACACGTAGATGAATGAGTTACCAGGGGGTAAGTTTGGGTATAAATTTACAAGGCCTCTACTCCATCATAATTGTCTGTATTCGTATTCTCATTCTTCATGCTCATCCAGATGTACTTGGAAGCGATTTGTCCTCAGGAAAAAAAGGAGTTGGTTGCTTTGCATCTGCTATGTAGAAACAAAGAAAAGGATGTCCTGGGGCTTCTTGAGGAGAAGGTGACATCCTGGGAGGCCACCCACTAACCTTCCCAGGGAACTGTCCTTCCTTCTGTGGCATCCATCATGTCTATTCCACGTTGTTAGAAAATGTTTAGTGCAAATATGAAAAGAGTGATTTAGTTGGAAAGACAATCTTCATCCAAGCAGCTGAAGTGTTTCAGTTGGAAGAACTTGTTTTAGCAGGGAGAAAATACTGAATGGGGTTTTCTACACCAAAACTCTTGACACTCTGCTCATATGAGCAACCATCCATAAAGGACATGCATTTTACATCACCACAAGACTTCTTCAAGCTCAGCTATAACATTTCTCCAGAGATACAACCCAACAATACTCCACAATCTGTATTTTTGCATGTGCCCCAAAGCTTTTGTTAGCGTGACTATGATGGCTCGTGGGCATGATCTGCTCACATTCCCAGCTGACAGCCAGGCCAGGAAAATCTCACAGCTTATACGAGCTCCCTGATTCCTTTTATTATTTAGAGGATTAACTAAGAATCCCACAATGGCTCCAATGACTGTTGTGCTCTCAGTGAAGTAGCAAATAATTGAAAACACTAAATACCCATTATAACTGGTAAATGGCAATACAATCCCAGGCAGGGAAATATTAGAGAGCTCACCGACCTGAGGGAAGCCAAGTATAATAAAAATCATCTTCAGAGAGATGTGCCATGAAGGGCACTTATCTCTCTGCAGCAGTTCAGACACCCCTCTAACCCAGGGTGCCTTTTCATCGTGAATGAGAACAAAACCAAAAAATTCCCCAAGTCCAGCTTGTACACACACACATAACTTAGTGCTTCTCTGCCATGTGAGTACACTGATTTAGTCATCTTCTGCTCACACCAACAGCCTTGCTTATTTTATTCTTTCTGACTACTCACCCAATCCACCAATACTGGAAGTGCTCTGTAATTGTGAGTGCCATATGGTGCCCTAATTATTGCAGTGCCTGTTGTATTAATGTGTTAGATAATCGAGATGTGGGGAGAGAAGCAACAAGAAGAGTCAGGCATTTTGAGGGACAGGCTTGCTCAGTGAACAGCATTTACTACAAACAACTCCAGGATGCCAAGAGCCACCTCCAGGAAATGAAAAACGTGGGCATGAGAATATCAAAACCATCATCTGCCTGGGGTGTCACTGTAGAAATATGACTGGGCTTGGATTTTACTTCTCCTTTAGATTCGGTATCCCTAGATGGCTAGAGAACATGACTGTAGTTTATAGGAATAGAAAAGTATAATGTTATTCAAGATTATTACATTGTCACTCTAATTTGCAAAAAGAAAAAGGAGGAGGAAATAGAGGATGGTACAAAACCCTTGGGCTGGATTCCCTTTCTGGTTTACACTGACGTTGATAACATGCAGGACTGGAAAAGTTCCTATTAACAAGGAAATTAAAATGCACCATTGAATTTGCATTGCTAAAATAATGCAAGATTTAAGGAGCATAATCATAAACCAGTTCCCCCTGAACTTGCTCTTTTACGTTCACTAACTTGGTCAAACCCTTTCTCTTGTTCAGATTTCACTGATAAAAAATTACTCAACTAAATGCTTTAGAGTAAGTGTGTGTTTGTACCATTGTAGGGGAGAATAGCTTTTGTTCTAGAAGCAATGTGTCTTTTCCACAGTGGTTTTACAACTGTGGATGTTCAAGGGCAGAATGGACAAGCAGTTACAAGAAGAACACAGGGCAGCTTACTGAGAATCACATTAATCTTAAGAAATCTTGAACTGATTGTGCTTGGAGGGTAAAAACGTTATGGAGGAAGATTAAACAAGTTTCTTCTTATTCTTCACCAGGTGTCTGCTGAAGACCATTACTGATGCTGTCAGCCTCCTCTGAAGGCTCAAAAATATCCATTCCCCAGTGACCCTACAGACTCAGCTGCACCTGAACATCTTCTATACACTGCAAGTCTGATGAGAAAACAGAAGATGGTGAAGATTATTCACCAGAAAGGAACTCTCTGCATTCCTGCCAATGCCTGAGCAGTAATCAGAGACAAAATGCAACAAAAATTATAGACCTGGCCCTTGGCAGAATGATTCTCAAAGTTTTTCCACAAACTGGATGTGGTTTACAAGATGGACAGAGCAAATCCCAGTGTGCCAAATTCAGATACTTTATGGTGCAATGAGGATATGTTTCTCCAGGAGTAGAACACCTAATTGACCCATAACCTATCAGTTAAACAATAGAGAATAAAATTTCCAATATAATTTGGTTATAAATCATTCCTTTGATACCAGGACCTACCAATTTACTTTGAGTATCTGAATGTTTATTCTGAGGAAATACAGTGGTTTAGCTATATTTAAACGCTTTGGCTGGTGCTTAGAGGGGAAAAATGACAACTGTGCACAGTGATTTATTTCTCCACTTTATTTGGACTGCAAAGGTGTGAAGACAGAGCTTTTAAAAGCAATCCTTGCAGGGGCCCACAGGCACTGTGCAAGTGCTGTCCCCCCTGGCCCAGCTTCCCACTCAGAGCAGCTGGTGATGGGCAATCACCTCCATCCTCTCCAGCACACCTGCAATAACCTGCTGGCTTTTCACTGCTCCTTGAAGACCAGTTTGCCCACAGAAATTTACCAAGTGAGTGCCCCACACAATAAAATATTCACACATTTACACACCACCTCTCAGATCACGAATATTCCCTGGCATTCACTATTTCCCTACATTATAGGAACGTTTTCAGAAGCGTTTGGGTGCACAATGGACACAGGGCATGGTCAGGGCCAGGGAGGATGGTCATTTCCCAATGATTTGTGGGGCACTGTCTTTGCTTCCTCACAAAAGGAGCAGAAATGGTTTCTCGATGTAAAAGTCCTCAAAAGTAGCAGAAGGACTGGTGTGACATAAAGACCAGACCTGAGCTGGGGCTGAGGTCAATAATCACATGTGAAAATATTTTGTGACAGTTTTGTTGAGGCTGGCATTTAGCAGATAAAATGAAAGAAGCTACTCCCATCATCCATGGAAGGAATAGGAGCCACCTGCCAACCCTTTCCCACAAGCACATGGCCAGGACAGAGAACATGACTGGCAATTTCCTTTTCCTGACACTTATTCCCACATTCATCCCTCCAGGAAGCAATAGCAGGGCCATCCCTGGATTTCTGCAGCTGTTCATGGCTAGCTCTGTGCCAGAACAGTGGCCTCAGTGACAGCAGGCAGGAAGCAATACAGGAATATCCTCCCTGTGCCATGGATTTACAAGGACAAAGTATCTTCTGTGGCTGGCTTTTCATTAGCAGAATTGCACAAAGGGAGTTCTGAGGTTCAGGAAGCTCCATGTACATATCCAAAGCAGACAGAGATGCTCCTAACAGACAAAGAGGCACTAAAGTCTGTTAAAAGGGAGAGGGAGAGAGAAAATTTTGCACCATGCTGTTGTCTCAAGTTATCAAAGGAAGTCTGGAAGCACTGGGCTCTAATTGCAGATTTGGTCATGGAAATGCAGTTCTAGGGAAAAAGGGAACTAAAAATTAGAACTCTTTCTAACTGAGATCATGGAGAACGGGTGAGCAGTGAGGATCTATATGATCACAGTAATCAGAACAGATTAATCATTACTTCCCAGTTTGGGCAGTGCTGTCTAGAACTGTATTTTTAAAGCACATAATCCTGATGGTATATCTCTTCTGATTAGCCCTTCAAAAGAATATTCATGTAAGCTGGAGCTGAAGCATCTCTGCTGCAGAATTCTGATGACATAATAGGTCATTATAAATAAATGATTTATCCAAGTGAAATAAGTCCAGCTATTTAGGGCAGGTCACAGTGACAAGTTACTATGGCATCTCTAATGTAATTTTTACTATCTCTTAGGTCAGAGAGAGCCCGTTTAAATGCAAAAGCTCTTTGTAACAGCAATTTGCAAAACAATGAGAGAAATATGCATGACATGGTTTGCTGATGAAGCAGAATTTTGTCAGAGTAGGACATTGTTTAAAGGTTTACCCTGGGGGCACCAGCTGTTTTCTAAAGCACTGCTAAATGACAGAAGAAGATACATTTACACACAATACAGGAAGGGCCAATAATAAAACCTGGAAACCTTTTATTTGTAAATAGCAGCAGAAATACAAGAAATCTGTGAGCCCACAGATAGGATACTGATGCAAGAGAGACATTAACCATTATATATCTGCCCCTTTGTCGAGAAGGGAAAGCCTCAGGAGGAGGATAGGAGCCAGCAGTTATTTTATCCTTTATCAGTACACAACCACCAAAGATGCTGATGTTCAGTACTTACCTTTTCGTCCATTATTTCCTGTGATTTTTCTTCCTCATAATACTGCAAACTGCAACTGATTTTTGCAACATTGTGAGTGATGCTTAATACTTAGCTGAAACGAGAGCTGGGGGAAGAGAAGTATTAAATGCAGAGATGGCACTGTTTTTAACAGGCTGTCAGCCTTAGCTGTAAGTGTGCTATCAAAAATTAGACCAACAAAATTCATCAGGACAGCAGCACCTTTGCCAGCAGCTGTTACAAAGGAAATAGGGAATAAATCAAGGCCAATAACTGCTATTAGGATTTGACTCATTTGTAGTTGGTGGGACCAAAAATGTCTATGAAAAACAAAAGTCCACATGAAACAACTCACAACTTTTAACCAGAAAAGGAGAGGGAGCAGAGAGGAAGCCTTGGACTTGTTTCTTTGCTTGGCCTCCAAGCTGTGAAAAGGAAGTAGGGGAAAAGGGAAGCAAGGCATCACAGCATATTAACTACAAGCAGCATGTTGGACACTTTCCTCCCACATCCCTCAAATCTGTGGTGCTGATGCTGCACAAACCAGGCCACCCCAGATCTGACAGCAAGGAGCCAGCAGCTCCAAAGGCAGAGGAAAAAAGATGTGCACAGCACACAGAGAGGAGAAGACACAGGGAGAGGGGAGCAACATTGATCTGAGCCAAAATAAACAGAACCACTTGCCTGAAGGGCCCTTTGTTCTGGTACCATATGTGAGTTCTGATCACACCAGCCAGGTCTCCAGGAGAGACAATTCCTTGTACAGCATCAGCAAATTACTCCAGTCTGCAGTTGTGATTAGTGCAAGAGAGAGAAAAAGTAAATGCAATCTGGCCAATTATACACTGAGGAGAACAGGGAAAACAAACAAAAAAGTCTCTGAACCTGCAGGTGTCAACACAAATGCAAAAGACTGATAAGCTTATTTTCTTAATGTGAGACTGTACCTGTGAGCTCAGGGAATGGTTGTGATTCTTCCAGCAGCTGCTTGCAGGAGGTCAATACACAGCACTGGGGTCACCCCAAACAGTCGTGTGAAGGCAGAGCCACAGGGTTCCAGCACTTAGAATTGTTTTCCTGTTCTTTTATCTGCAGTGAAGCCTGTGTTGGCAGTCACATGGGAAGAGACAATTATATTTCTGTCAGTGGCTGCAGCATATCGAGAAATCCTGTATCCCAAAATCTCAAAAGCCAGGTCAGAGAGTTTGAGGCTGAACACACTGAGGAAAATCAGGAGGAGATTAACACCTTATGGACCTATCACAAAGGCTGGAAAGCCCCCAGCCTATTTCATTCTCTCAATTTTTTCCCTTGAGCACAGTTCAGCCTGTTCCAGGAGGATACACACACACCTCTGAGGACTGCAGCTGCAGTGCAGGCAGGACCAGGGCTGATCCAAACACCAGCTTTGAGACCTGCTGCCACCAGGCACTGCTCTGGAAAGTGAAACAACAGAGACAGCAGAGAAGCCTCTTTTTGCTGTTGCTGATGAAATGAAGTGTTACTGCCCACTGAGACTCTCCCTGTATTCTGCTGCTCAAATACAATTATTACTCCACCCTCAGCAGTGCTTTGTGCCTGTCTCAGCCCAGGGGCTGCTTTCTCTGCTCTATCCGATCTTGCATTGCCACACAATCCACAGGAATTGCTCCAGCCAGACTTCAGCAGACCATATAGAATAGACCAGAACTACAGAAAAATTACTGCATTCCCCACCTTGGAACAAAGGCAAAGTCTGGAGGGAAGAGATGCTCCAACTTGTTTTCTAAATAGATTCTTTTTACACTTTCCAGTCACTCATTCCAAGATTCATAAATACCTGCAGGGTCAAAATGCTGGAGCAGTGACCTGGATAAGTGACAGTCAGCACAAAGTCCTTTCTTTGGAAGGAATTGCCTCCAGTACAATCTTTTGCTCATTCAGTCTTCTGTCTCCTTCAAGCAAAATCTGCTAGAACTGACTATTTCCAATTTATTTTTCCTTCTTACTTCTCTTCTTTATTTTATTTTATTTTATGTATTGTCCCAGCCTCCCCTTTCAGAGGTGATTCCCTGGGGAAATTCATGTCCCTTGTACTTTTTACTCTGTGCACATAATAGAACATTATCTGCATAATTTACCTTACACCACATGTTGTCTTCCTTCTGGCTAAGTGTTTATCTAAAATATATACATATATATATATATATATATATATCCTCACCATGTACACTGTGAAGAAGAGCCAAAAAAGCCTGTCCTATGTAACAGCTTCATAATATCCCAAACCCAAACCAACAAGAATGTGTTAGCTCAGTCCTTCAGGTCAAATGTAACTGCAAAGCTGATCCTCCTCTTCCTGCCTCTCTCTGCATTTTTCAGTGTCCCATTCCTTGTGTAGATCTAATGGAATCCCCACAAGGTGAATCCAATAAAATCTAGAATTCAAACAGAGCCAACAGGTCAAGGAATTTCAATGAGATAAGTCAAAAAAACCCTCTTCCTTTAACAACTTTTATCACACCTCTGCATGGCAGGGCATGAAACAGCAGCAGACCCGTGGAACTGGGCAGGGCAGAAACATTTCCCACGGACTAATTATCATGAGTAAAACATCCAGATGACAGGGCAGAGATGTTGCTTGCATGCCTCCTTTGCAGGAGCACAGCTGCCAGGCAGTGCAGCTCTCCGTGTGCAGGGCAGCTGACACAGCACTTGACCATGTCTTGATGTTAAATGGAGCTGTTGTGGTCCAGTCAACACAATCCCCAGCCACCTTCTCTCACACTCTCTTGTGCATGAGGACAGCACAGTGCTTTGCTGATGCTGCTGGGGTTTCTAGGTGTTTGCAGCCATCAGCAAGAAAATTTGACAGGAAAATATAACAGAATATTGAAGCCTGAGGTCTTGTAGCAAGTTTGAATCACGGTATATCAGGGTGAAATTCCTGAATACTAGAATATTTATTTTTACATTAACACAATTAAAAGTGAATGTGATGTTTCTTCATTTCTTGCCATTTTCCCTTATGATGATTTCAAATGTGTCCTAGTTTTTTTCTTTACACAGCACTCTTATGGTCCCTGTTTGGTGTCACATGCACTAGTTCAGCAGCAGGATCAGAGCCTAAGCCTGGAAGGTACTAGGTACCCCAAGTGAGGACTGAATTATAAATTTGCAATAATAGGCAAATTCAAGTACAAGGTGTGGGATTTCCTTGAAACTCCTCACATTTATACTTTCTACAGATATTTTTGGATGGGCTGAATTCTCCTTGGAGATTTTATATATGTCCAAGTGCCATTTCTAGGATCAATTCAGGTCTCTAAGCTCAGGTGTTTGGTACCACTTCAGATAATTGAGCATCTCCCACTGAACTTCTGGAAGTGCTGGGTCTCCAGAAGCCCAGTGTGGGCATCCCAGATAATTCTGGGAATCCATAATAGCATTCATTAAAAGTATAGGCAGCTGGATCTCTCCCTTAAAGAATGTCTCTCTAGGTTCAGACCTGTCTTTGTGATGGCCATTGAATGAATCTCAGGCCATGGGGTTTTATTTAGAGGGTCACACTCACCAGTAAATTTGTGCCAAAAGAAAAGACACTGACTGCATGCAGGGCTGAAAACCCTCCAGATGCTTTACTGTCCCATCCAGTGTCCCTGTTTATGCATCCCATGGTGTCTCCTTTCTGATTTCCTCAGACCAATTTCTGTTTCACAGGGGAAGAGCCTGAGCAAGGCAATGTGGGGTTTGCCTCACTAACAAACTCATTAATTCCCTGATGCACTGTCACAAGATTAATGGCCTATTTTAAAGAGCATCCCTGTCAGGAGGTGCCTTTCTAAAAGCATTCCCACAGTGCAATTAGGCAGCCTTGCATCTAAAAATTACAGTATGGGAGGAGAGACCTCGATCTCAAGGCACTGAATCTGGAGTTTATTGAAGACCTTCAGAGCTGGAAAATGTCACCTGTTGGAGTCAGCTGCAAAGTCCACACATTGAAAAAAAAAAAAGTCTGTCTCCCTTCTTTGAGAGAAATGGTCCTCTGTGAATTTTTATGTTTTGGTAGAACTCAGTCCAGACTCAAAAGCTGTGGAAAATCGAGCTGTTTTCACTACAGGCTCTTTGATCATCCCTAAGCCTTTGAGGCTCCAACACAGGGAATGACACAGAGAGACAAACGTGGAGAAGGGCCTTTACTTGGCCTCAGTGGGAAGAAGCAAGGAAGGTTCAACCCAAAACACATCAAAACTTGTCAAAGCTCTCCATCTCCTCTCAACATCAGCTGTTCCTTACAAACCTTCCTTTGAAGTCAAAGGCCACACTTAGGAACTTCCTCAGAGGAAAGATGTTTTTGTCTGTCCATGTTTTTTCATATCCACCATTCTCCCTTCACAACAAAAGCTTCTATCTCATGTTCTCATCAGAGCCAAGAAGACAGTGTGAGATATGATCCTGTGCCTTCAGGAATACTCTCAGGGCTCACACTTGGACTGCTCTTTCTCATACTTTCTGTGGGTGCCTCATTATCACTTTTATGTCAGTCTCAGAGTGGGACCCAACACAGGTGTCCTTCAGGAAGTGCAATCACACTGACCTTTCTTATTTCATTTTCTCTGTGTTTGGGCAACCAAATAGCACCATCTTAAAAACAACAGATATATTGCCACAAGAGAAAAATAATTTCCCATCAATTTCTGTCTTAGTTTAAATTATCTTTCTACAAGTGTAAGGTGACGACAGGAATTTGTCATGAGCTGTAAGCAAAGGTAACTGATTTATTTCCTTCAGTTTGTACCAATAAAACCTCAGTTTTATCCCACTGGGAACTGGACCTCAAAAAAAAACCAAAACAAAAACAAAAATAAAACCAAAAAAAACCCCACAAAACAAAACAAAATAAAAGCAAAAAAAAAAAAACCAAAAAGTGAAACAATTGCAGAAATTCCAGAGGAGAGAAATGAGAACTATCAAAGACCATGATTTATGTGAGGCATTGAGGGAGCTGCTGGTTCAGGCAGAGGAGAGAAAAACACTGGAGAGAATGAGAAAAACACTGGCGAGAGCATGAAAGCCATCAATTGTTTAAAGGTGGTTGGAAAGAGGACGGAAATAATCTGTTTGCCACAACCAGGTGGCAAGCACAAGAAGTAATGGGCTTAAGTGACAGCAAGAGATATGAGGGTTAGATTTCAGGAAAAGCTTCCTAATGGTGAGGGAAGTAGGGGACAGAATACATTGCCTGAGGCAGGGTAGAGTCTCACTGTTGGAGGCTTTTAAAGAACAAACATCCATCAGAAATTATAAAGATAGATAACTGTTCCTTGCTAAAAGGGGAGAAAAATGGATAAAGAAAACTCCTAAAATCCCTTCTCACCTGGCTTTTTTTTTTCTCTGATCCTATAAAGCCACTAAAGAGACCACAGCCCACACAAAATCCCAAGGCTGTGGTAAAAAAACTATAGCAAAGTCTCCTGCAGTGAAATCCTGCCCAGGATAACTCACAGTGTGTTACACCAAGGTGATGAGTGAACCTCTGCCACTTTATTTTGCATGATGTTTAAACCCTGGACTAACTTTCAGTAATACAATTAGTTTCATTGATACCCCCAAAACTACCTGCATGGTGGAGCCACTGAAACGTGCTCCTCTGCCAGCTCAAAACTTTGCAGTATAGAAGTTTTTATATCCTGGAGCAGCTTCATAACTGACCACACAAGGGAATGGTCCTGCCAGTATCAGATAAGGCTCCTCAAAGAGAAAGGGAACATTCCCAGGGTCCAGTGCCTGTGTCCCTTTGACTACTGCAGTGTAAATATATTTTTCTTTGTCAGGCTGATCTTTTTCAGTCTGTTTCTCCCTATCAGAGAGGAGCTCTCTGGGGCCCTCTGAATGTGATTGCCTTCCTTTCTGCACGGAGGAGGAGATTCACTTCCAGCCCAGGTGCTGTTGTCAGTAGCCCAAATTTAGTCACTTTTATCTATATGATGAGGAATGTGGACTCTACCACGGTTGTTTTAGTACATTTTGAGAATAAACTTCTTGCAACTTCATGGTGCCACCTATGAAGAGGAAGCAAGGTTTGCTGTATCTCCTTGCCAGAAAACAGGAGGTCCCCAGGGAGAACTGCCCAAGGATTCTCTGCCCAGTCACTCTGTGCCAACCTTGGTTTGCCCACTTACACTGGCACAAGCATTTTCCTACTTTGCAATGGCACCTGCAACCTCACAGCCAGTCTGTGATCCTGTCATGGTTCCAGAAACATCCACTCATTTTGCAAGTGAGATTTTTCTTCCCGTGCCTTCTAGGGAATTCTTCTCTGTCTTGATGTGCCAAGTGCCATTCTTCTGCAAGCTTTTCCTTGAAATGGGCCCTATAGGAAGCCAGGACCTGCCATGCACCCTGAAGTGCTCATGAGCCCTGTGCCATGGGAGCAGGACAGCTGGTGATCCAGGTTTCACCATTCAGCAGATAAAAGGGAATATTGCACAAAGGAGCACCAGGAAGTCAGTGGCTCTAAGTATGTTGAGTCTTTCAGGTGTCCTGTGTAGGGCCAGGAACTGGACTCCAATGACCCTTATGGGTCCTGTGCCACTCAGGATATTGCATAATTCAATTATTTATATAGCTGTACTTATCCCCCAGAGAAATTCAGCAGGACTCTATTTAAGGTCACAGACTTGTCACATTAATATTGGAATGAAATCTTCTCCTTTTTACTTCATTAAAAGCTTCAGGCAAGAGAGATCAAGTTTAACCTTAACATAATTCTATTTCATACAGTCATGATGAACAATGTATTTATTTGTGTGGTATTATGAAATTTGAGGTCCAGAGACTGAAATCCTGCTCTCCACAGTCCTGTGTACACATTGGTTAACACAGAGAACCAGGAGAAGAAACACATTGAGATGTGCTGGATGGTGAGAACAAATATTATCATGTGCAAAGCAGCAAGATGGGGAATGAGACATAATGAGAGAGATAAATTAAATTATATATCCAAGGACAGACAGGAAACCCGTGTCACAGCAGGGAGCTGAACTCACATCTGTTCTGTTCCAGCCCAGCACCTTTTCTAGAAGGAGCCTCCCTGAACATGCTTCATTTGTGGTCAAAATACCAACCAGGGAAAAGAAGAAACAAGGAAATACTGCAGGAACTTTAACCCCACAATTGAGCATTTTTCATAGCGTCCAGGTAGTTAAGTTTAGTCTTTAATAATATATGACAGAAAGCAATTTAAACAAGGAGAGGCAGGAGCAGGGCAGGGGAGGTAGAGGTGAGTGCTGAAGAGCACAAGCCAAAAGGAGACAATCTTGTAAGGGAGGAAAAAAAATCTGGGAGCCATAATAACAGTTTTTCTTAACAGAACTTAACTAGGTTAGAGTGATCTCTGAGAGGTGCCAGAATTTTAACAGCCAGATTTTAATGTGAAGGATTATGGATATTTCTGTATAAATTGCCCTTGTTTTACACAGACCGTTTTGCTGAGCACAATGTTAATTTTGCAGCTCCGCTGGAGCAGCAGCTTAGGAGAAAATAAACAGAAAATGATGTCTTTAGCAGCTGACAGATACCTTGGGATCCCTTGGCTGAGAGGGACAACAAATCTGTTTATATGAAGATGTTGGAGACGTGAAGGGGGCACCAGCTTTGTAGCAGTGCAGCTCTGAATGGGGTGGGCAAGGTGGCAAGGGATGGGAAAGGATGTATTTTTTTCCACTCTGGCTCTTCAGTCTGAAAGCCAAGGCTAAGACTTTCCCAAGCCTGATCCCAAGACTATGCCAGGGCATGCATTGTGTCCAGCTGTGCCACAGCCAGGTCTCTGTTGAGGGATGTACTCAGTTCTTGAGGGACAGCAGAGGGGCAGGAATGGAAAATTGGAGTTGAAAGCAACCCATAACTCCTCCAAGTACCACCCTCAACAGCTCTGCAGCCACATCTCCATGGAGGTAGGATGGAGGCTGCATCAGCTGTGGCACAGCAGTGAGTGAGCAAGCAGGGCTCTTCCCAAGCACTGGGAAGTGAGGATGGAGGAAGGAAGGGGTGCCTGGTGGACTCCATGTTCTCCTGCCTCTCTGGCCCAAGAGGTGATGAATTCCAAAGTTATCCAGTCACAAACTCACTCCTTGGCTTGTCAGCTACACTTGGCCTAATTCCAGGTAATTATGACTTAAAAACAGGGACATTTAATAATTAGTCATAAAATATTTTTAATTTTCAACCATTTTCCTCTCTTTATACTTTCCTCTCATTAACTCTTTTTCAGTGTGAGACAAGTGACTGGCATTGATTCCAATTAAAAGTAAACACTTCTTTTTTCAAAGGAAAATGATATTACTGTGGTAGCCACACTAGAATAGCACCAATAGATTTTCCTGCCCCAAATGATATAGCTGAACTCAGTGGCTCGCAGCAGGGTATTATTAGCTCAGGTACAATCCCTCAGAACTCCACCTGGCCACATAAATTCCTGCCTCCATTACAGCTTTGCCAATACCATTTCCATGCTGGCTGCACAGCAGCTTTATCGTCGGATAACGCACGTTCACAGGAGTGCAGCAGGAGTGACAGAATGGGGTTAGGACGCCAGAAAAGCCACATTATTTTTTTATCTACAGGAGCAGGAAAAGAAGGTAGGAAAGAGAAGGGCAAAGACACTGAAGGCTCAGCTCTAGGCTGCTGCTGAGTGAGGAGAAAGGCAGACAGAAAAGGGCTGTGCTCACTCATCTACTCTTAGTGGAGGAAAGTTTTCAGAGATATTTCACACTAGTCTTTCACTTATTATGCATCAAGGGCAAAACTGTCTCAATTTTATTGCACTCTGCCATTCAGGCAGGCTAATCATTGCTGCTGAGGATGGAGGCAGCCAGTTGGGAATTCTCTCTTCAAGTGTCTCTCATGTTGCTTATTCACATGCCACTGCCCTGACTGGAGCTGTCTGGTGACTTTGGAAAAAGGACATGGACAGCTAAAAGTGAGACAAGACAGGTATAGATGACAAAAGAACTAAAGGACAATTCTGCAATGTCCTGAGCTTGACTTGAGCTCTCTTGAAGCAACCTTGGCTCTGACCTGCTCAGCACAGCTTTAGTAACAACGTGTAATGAGCTCTGGGCAGAACCTGCCAAACCTAGGAGAAGTCCCAGTGCCTCACAGCACTGGGTTGGAAGCAGCACAGCCCCTTCACTTCCCCAAGCCCAGTTCAGCAAGGTCTGCTCTCACCACCTCAGCTGTTGAGACAGACCTGGCTGTAAAGTTTAAATGTGGGATTTTTCAGACTGCTGGGAAGTCAGATGGGCTAATGATGATGTCTTGGAAAAGGTTGGGTCTGGAGCAGCCATCTCAAGCAGCAATGTCAGAGGCCATCATTCTCTCACCCTGATGTGCCCAAGCAAAGAAAAACGGCTCAATCCAAAACTCTTCCTATCTGTGTTTCCAAAGAAACGAGAGGGAAAGTAGAGACGAGCTTCTTCAAGGTGAAGAGCACACCTGGGGGTCAGTCACAGGAAGGTGCTGCAGCTGCACAGAGGTCGGTGTTTGTGCCAGTCACTTGAGGGAGGCAAAGAGCCTCACTGGGCTTTGCCTGGATTTCACCTTCACAGAGCCCCATAAAAGCCTTATTGCCAGTGCAAGCTTTGAGGCACCTCTTACCTTCTGGATGGAAAACAATGAACAATGAGATGAAAAAGTGAACAGGGAAATAGAAAATTTAACAGGACTTGCAAAGACATGATTTCAGTAAGACTGCCAAATATGGGTGAGGTGGTCAGCACAGCTTCAAATGAAACCCCCCAAGGGCTGGGGTAGTTTTGCCTGAAAGGATCTAAACTCACTGTAACATTTGGTGAGAGAAAGAAAGCCTGAGAAAACAAAGGTCATTTTGATCCGTTCAGCATGATCAAACACTCTAAACACCACAGATGTTTTGAGCAGATGTGTCAAACTTCTGCTTCAGAGTCAAAATATTGAGAAACAGAAGATGCCAATGTGCAGTGCACTAGGGAAGCCACAAGTAATTTCCTTTGTGAGTGCTGTGATCAGATCTGTGCCACAAACCCAAGAGGGAATGGTAAAAAATGAACACAATTTCAAAGAGGATTGTAAGGATAATTGAGATTTTTCTCCGTGGAAAAAGGCTCCAAAGATAATGGCCAATGAAGGGAAATTAGAAAGATGAAAGAGATGATACAACACAGACATGGTCAAGAACATAAAAACCATATTTGGCAATTTCGTTTCTAACCTGACATTTGAGCAAGCAGTTTGGGACAATCGGCACAATTAAAAGAGAAGTTGTTAGAAGACTTTGAAAGAAAACACTAGAAAGTCTTAAACCAAAGATAACCACTGGAACTCTGTTCTGTGTGACACAACAGAAGCCATCAGCTACAGCCTTCTGTAAACAAAAAACGAGATTTAACATAAGTGCCACACAATGTGATTTCTAACATGAGGGCTGCCAGAACACTTTTTGTTTTATTGGTTCACATTGCATTTTCTTGGCAAGTTTCCATCCTCTCCCTTCCATCCAACCAAGATGGATCTTGGCTTTTTAATTCACAGCAACACAATAGATCTTAGTGGGAACTTTCACCTGAAAGATCTGAATCACCTCTCAACTCAGTTTTACTCTGGAAATACCACAGAGGGAGCCTCTCTCCTGCCATTGAATGGTGTCACCATCTAAATTAGCTGAAAAAGACCCTGAGATCAGCCGAGAACACCCTGAGCTGTGAATATTCTGAGACAGAATCACAAAATGGTTTGAGTTGGAAGGGACCTTAAATGAGGGTCATCTCATTTTCCCCCTGCCATGGGCAGGGATATCTTCCCCTAGACCAAGTTGTTCAAAGCCCCTGAACACTTCCAGTGATGGTGCATCCACAGCTTCTCACAATGTGAGAAGCATTAAAGGACACTGTGTGAACACTTTAAAGGAACTTCATTCAGCCATTAAATTTGGATGTATCTACCTCTTTCTTAGGGGTCACAAATGAGAGCAATTTACCATAAACCTCTAGGGATTTTGCAGTATGAAGGCAGTGGTAGGTAAATATTTCAGTTCTCTGTAGAAATTTCTGGTCTGTTTATCACTGCAGTTTCAAAGCCACTTGTGTGAACCAAAAAATAGTTTATCAGTTCAATAGAGCAAGACAGCCACTGTATCCATGCTGGACTGGACATGTGTGTGTTAGCTGCATCACTGATCTTAAAAATGTCCCCAGGTGGGAGTGCAGTATTCCTGTGTTCTTCCAGCTGACATTTTAGTGTTATTCTACATTGATAAAAGTACATCTGGAAAAGCAGTGCAGAATCCAGCTCAGTGTAATTCACTGAGGCTGAAGAAACACTGTGAAAGTCTTTTTGAAGCTGTGGGTTGGGGCTGGGTCAAACAGATCTGTACATCCAAGGGGTAGTACCCAATCACTGCTCTCCCTGTTCCTACAGGCAGTGAGCCCCTGAAATGATGACAAATTGGTTTGGAAATGCTCTGATGCACTTGGATGATTTTAGAAAAGTAGAGGCCTGGGGGATTATCTTTTCGACCAAAATGGGAAATACATTTTTATAAAAAACAGTCATGTTACTTTTCTTTTGGTTTCATCACTGAGATGTCTTTGGTGACAATGAAAGCAAAACATGCACAGTCCAGGGGAGAGCCAGTATCCCACAGGCAAGCAATAACCCAGCTTGTCTCCAAGAGCTTAGTCAGTGTCTTCACTGCAGAAGTCAATCCCCTCATTACCTGTGGATGGATTTGACCTGGTTTAGGCCATTTTACAATCTCCTGGACAGTCAAATCAACAGAGATAAGCCGAGTTTTCCCCATGGCTGATTAGGGTGAGCAACTAGAGGGGATAAAGCAAGCAAGTGCAGAACCAGATGATAAATTTTATGTCTCACTTCTAGACACCCTAAGGAAACATCAATTTCTTAGTTCTCACAGATCACCTTGTCCCTCAAGCAAACATATCATCTTCTTTCCTAACAGAGGCATGAGTTACTTTAGACAGTGCTGGGATTGATACCAGCAGCCCTGGGACTTCTAATACAACATTGGCTGTGCAGCTGGGTTATTGTCCTAATACTCTGTCTAAACCAAGGAACAGCTCCTAAACTCAAAAGTTAAACATCCTTTTGCCCAAGTGATTCACAACCAAAGACCAAAGACCCTGTGCTGGACATTCCAGCAAATCAAATCTTGGGCTTGCCCTGACACACATTATGGAGTCCTTTTCACTTCTACTGCAAAAGTGCAAAACTTTCTCCTTTAGGAGTGTCCCACCAGGGGAGGAGAGATTCCTCCTGCTTTTCAGGAGTCATTCCTGAACACAACAGGATGTGTAATGATCCACTGATCCACTTACCAGGAGATGGCTCAAGGAAGGCAATGGCAACTCACACCTCAATGCAGTCTCAAGGCAGAGCTCAGTGGTTTTAGTCACAAGCTCTTTACATTCCTGTTTTCTGCCTTATCCACACTAGCAACAATCTCCACCCATTCCTCTTTCCCCAACCCTTAGTGATAATTCATGGAGGGGCTTTGCCCAGGGTTTAATAAAACGTTGCAGAAGGAGAGTGGTAGGTCAGCTGTGACAGGTGGCCAGGAGCTGCCTGGAGAGGCTCTTACAAATTCACTCATCCTCTGAGAGTAATGAGATTCAGAAGAGAAGAATGGCAGTGCAAGGCCAAGGGGGTCCCTACAATCTGTTGTGCTTGGGAGGGTGAAGGGAATGTTCCTTCACTGCCTTTATGGACATTTCCTCCAGTGGGACAAAGCCTACGTCTGGAGCCCCTCAGGAAGGTACTGCTGTCCCTCCTTGTTTCACTTCCAGTATCAGTCCTTGAGTTTGATCAATCCTGAAACACAATTTATCAAGAAGAGGCAGCTTGGGTTGATTATCCTCCTATATCTCACCTTTCTTTGATTACTTGGACAAAATGATTCCACACAGATGCCTTCACACAACCAACAGAGCTGAACCTTTCCTCTGCTCCTGTAGCATCGAGTTAATTATGAGCTGCACTCCCTTGCCAGGAAAAGTAACCACCTTGGACACTCTAATCAGACACATGAGGGCTCGAGAGGATAAAACCAGGCGTACAAAAATAGATGCAAGATGCATAACTTCAGCCCCTGTTAAAGCAAGACTTGCACAGCCCCCTCTCCCCCTGCCTGCAGGTTCTCCATCTCCCCTGTTTGCCAGAGACAACAGGAGGAAACCTGTGTTCAGCTGTTCCCTCTGTGCAGAGATTAATTCATTGACAAGGCTCCTAGGAATGTGCCAGCTCATTAATTACCGTAAGAACTATGTCAGCAAGAAGTAGGCAAGGTGACTGCTGAAAATGGTCAGAGAGAACCATCTATTAGAGCTTGCTACCCTGGCCATTACATGCCAAAATCCAGACCAATAACACCTGGCAAGCGTTTCTTAACTATGAAATATCACAAATTGCACACTTTAATATAAAGCACTCGTGTAGATCAGCGCTGGGGGGGAGCAGACTACAAGGAAATTAGCCCCACAAGCAAGTGAGTTCTGTTCCAGGGATAAGATTATTAAGTTACTTCCAATGGAGTCCTGGGAGAATGATGGGTCTCCCAGCAGTGAAAGGTGACCTGGAAAACTCCCAAAGCTTTGACATACCACCTCATCTGTGTTTCTGTGTCTGTTATTAACAGGCAGTGTTGGCAGAAGGTGTCCCATATCAAATCCACTGGGCATGGAGAGGTCAGGCTCACCAGGCTGAGATCTCAGACTCAAGTCAGTACTTGACTCCACCCTGTCTCCAAAGGCAGAGAGGTGGCCACAGCTCATTTCAGATCTCACAGCTTCTAGCTCTGTCTGGTGCTTCCCTTAAACGGGGAACATGAATACCAGAAAGTCTCTGATTTGCTATTAAAATTCATCATTCTTCTTGTAAAGCCAACGCTGGGATAATGTGCAGGGGATTAGACCTAGGAAATCCATCAAGGCCAATACTTAGTCACACTCAAGTGCTTTTATGCCACAGTTGCTATGAGGAGCTCTTCAAAAACAGACCCTTAAGAAGATCAGGAGGGCAGGGGGTCTCCTGACTGCTGTGCAATTGAAGGCAGGGCCCTTCCCCAGACAGAGCCCCTGCATTTGCAGTGAAGGGGCATTTGAATGTCAGGCAGTGGGAAGCAAAGTCTTATCAATGCATCAAAGGTTTTGCTTCCCTTAGCTCAAAGGGAATTAAAGGAATAGAGAGAATTAGCTGGAGAAACTTAATGTTGTTTCGACTTGCACAGAGCTCAGAAGAGCTCTGGAGTATTTGTAAGAACAAAAAGGAAGATCCACGTTACAACCTCTCTGCTTTCATGCTTGTCACATTGCAGGTGAATTCATACCCTGAGAGGAAAGGACTATATTAAGAGCTGTGGTATCTTGCCACATTCCAAACCATCTACCCATAACCCTTTCCAATCACCACACTGAATCAGACGGGTGACCTTCCCTTGGGCCCCATAAACAGTCCACTTCCTTCTGTTGTTTATGATAGATTTTCATTTTATTTCCCCCTGTTCCTTTTCTTTGGCCAGTCTCACTGCAGGTCCTAGCACTAGGAAACATTCATTTTGTAATCTGGTGTAAAAAGCATATGACAGAGCTGTGCTGTGAGATGCCACACATCAAATCATAAGGAATTCCACAAACAATTGTTCAGGTGTCCAGAGAGGGGAGGCAGGATGTGAATGGCCCCCAAGTGCTCAGCTAAGCACATCAGCACTGCAGAGAAACATAGCCCTGCCTAAATTTGCAAGGTTTTGGGAGGTTCTTGCACATGCTGAGAGCAAGATGTGCCAGCAGGCAGACAGGCCATGCCACCCCTGAGACCTTTGTCAGAGGTCCTGCAGAGTGCCACTGCCTCTGGGTGACAGCATCACTGTGTCACACACCTGGAGCTATCGATTGCCTCGAATCGGCACTTGCTGACAGAAAGCATGACAGGAGTGACCTGGTGTGCCCTCTGGGATGTTTAGTGAGGTGTGGGAAGAAATCAGTGCAGGAAATGTGTGAGAGATTGCCCTGGCAGTGAGGAGGCAGAACAGGCTGATGCTGAGCACTGGGGGGTGTTGGTGCAGACCAGGGAGAGAGCAGAGAGCCTGATGGGCTGGGGAAAGAACAGCAGGAGGAGTTGCTCTCTGGGAAAAGGGGGGAGGATTGGATGGGAGATTAAAGAGACATTTGGTGGGGGTAAGGAAGGTGGGGGGGAAGCCAGAAAGCAGGTTAGAAATTCAGGTAGAATGGATTAGATGCTGATAAAGGCAGACAGGAGGGACTGGGAGAACATGAGATTAAAAAGTGCACAGGAGAGATGATGAATTTTGGAGGGAAATGAGAAGGCAGGGTCGTCTGGATCCTGATGATGGTTTTTAAAGAAGAGTCTCAATAGTTTGAGAGAGGGGCTGGCCACAAAGCAGAACAGATGTGCATAAACCCCCAAGGGGCCCAGAGAAAGGCAGGGGACTGCTACACCTCCTGAATGCCCTCTGGGATCATCAGCCAGCAAGGTCAGAAACAGCAGTGTCTGAAAGCACAGTGACACTGAGACCCAGCTGCACCCAGGGCTGCAGGCACTGCACACACCCAGGGGGATGTTCAGTGGGGTACAAACACTGCCAGAGCTCCTTACAGTTCAGCCTCTCTTTAGCAACGTGGTCCTCAGCCAGCTGGGCTGAGATCCCAGCCAGCACAGCAGACAGAGCTAAATGAGACAGCTCCAATCCCTGGGGACAAGCCACCACCCCGAGGGGGATCTGAGTGGCCCTGGTACAAGATTCCCTCCCCAGGGACAGAAGAACCCTCAGCTCTGCCAGCCTGGGTGGGCCAGTCTGGGCTGTGACCCCCTGGGCTGGACATCACATGGCTGTGCCATCCCTGGTCTCACTGGGACAAAAGGTAATTGAGAGCTCTGAACAGGGCAGCAAGCAGGCAACAGAGAAGCAGAAAAAGCCTTGGCTCCATTCCTTGATCTCTTTTCTGGGCTGGGAATCAAACTCATGTGCCAGTTTGGTCAGGCAAGAGCAACCACAGTGCTGCTCCTTCCTTCAGCATTTGCTGACAGATTCCTGCACTGCAGGGCCTGTGAAATGGGCTGGAGCAGACCCTCACTAAGCCAGACCATCCCCAGGACCATCACACAGCAATGAGTGGAGCTGCCAATTCATCCCTTTATTTGAGATCCGGATTGAGTGGGTAATGCCTCTACATGGGGCAGTAGATGCTTTAACTTGCTGACAAAGACTTGCCCAGAAAACAGTGCAATGGCAGACACAATCAGCCAAAAGCAGGAGCTCACATGGTGCTTCAATCCTCCTAAAATGCTGAAGAAATACACGCTTAACTACAGCCTAAATTAGATTAACTTCATGTCTTTGGTGCTACGAAGACCCTGGGTTATCCAATTTGAGGTACTTTCTCTCCTATCTGCCCAGCCAGGTGTGTAAATAGTTAAATCACTTTATAAAATAGAGTTCATGATTCTCATGCTGCTGAGGAAATCTACGGAAGAGAACAGCAAAGGCAAGCAGAAGCCAAATTTGCAGACCAATTTATAATTCTCCTTATCACAGCTTCCCCCCCGTTTTCCAAACAGAAAGTGTCACATCTGATGGGGCCAGGCCACCACCCCGCCCAGCTGGTGCCTCGTGTCCCACTGCTCTAATATAACCACAAAGGATTATTTTTTCCCTTATTTCTTACAATGAACAAAACGGGGAGAGCTGGGAAGAAAGAAGACAAAGCGAAGAAAAGATGAACAAGTAGAACCTACTTTGAGCAATGGGGGTTAATCTTACTCAAAGCCTAAATCCATGTTAGCAGTTAATCCAGTTAGTAAGGCTTTCATTGGGAGATTTGAGAAATCCTTTAACCTCTTGCTGAAAACCAGGAGCAGCTTAACAGCTCAATGTTCATGAGAAAAGCCTGTCAATAATGCCGCTAAGCAGGTATTTAGCAGGATTTAAGAAACAAGCATGTGACAACTCTTCTTTAATGAAGCAATTGGGTTTCTCTCCAGGAACCAAATGGTCACCATTTCCTTTAGTCTTGTCCGTGATCTGCTTTTCAAGATTCAAAAGAAGATGCTATTCTGGTCCTGTCAACCTGACAAGTATTCCTTCCTGGAGAAAGCTCAGTAAAATGCAGATTTTTCTACTGGTTTTTATAAATCTCGTGGATTCTTTGTCCAAAGAAATCTTCTGTGAAGCAGACTGCAGTAGTAAAAAAAAGAAAATTCTACAATTTTTTTTTCCTTTCAGAAGTGTCTATACTGTTCCACGGAAAGCAAGGTGACAAAGAGGTTTAATATTTAAGGCTTCTTACCCCAGCCTGAGTCTGAGGATCAACAGGACACTAAGGTTTTTTTACCATTTCTCTGCAAAATCTGAGTTAGATGTAGGCCAGAAATCACTGTCACTTGTAGCCTGGTGCTCATCCTGGTTCTTGGCAAAGGCAGAGTGTAAGCAGGTCTGGGACACCAACATTCTGCAATGGAAACTCCATCCCTGTCCTGGGAGACCTGGCTGATCAGAAGGGGATTGTCCCTCCCTTGGCCTTCCTGGGTGTGCAGCTGTGCAGGGTTTGTGAGGATGTACAATCCTCTGCACCGTGCTTACTTATCCCTCTGGCCATGGAAATCCCACAACTGCCATAATTATCTGCTTGAATTGCTACAAATTCTCTCAGATGCATGAGATCCAAGGTGTTAGTACCCACTTTTAAATGTGTAACACCCTTCTGAAGCTGCAAAGCCCTCTGGAAACCAGACCTGCTGGACAGCAGGGCAGAAATCCTGCCCTGCCATGGTGGGGACCACCATCAGGATGGGAGCTTCAGCAGAAACCAAGATTTTCTGCTATGATTTCCCTTCCACTCCATTTCTTCTGGGGAACGGGGCAGTTGTGAGCTACAGGGAAAAGAGGAGAGGAGAGGAGAGGAGAGGAGAGGAGAGGAGAGGAGAGGAGAGGAGAGGAGAGGAGAGGAGAGGAGAGGAGAGGAGAGGAGAGGAGAGGAGAGGAGAGGAGAGGAGAGGAGAGGAGAGGAGAGGAGAGGAGAGGAGAGGAGAGGAGAGGAGAGGAGAGAGAGAGGAGAGGAGAGGGGGAGAAAGAGAGAGGGGGAGGAGAGGAGAGGAGAGGAGAGGAGAGGAGAAGAGGATGTGCATGCCAAAGGTGTGTGACACACATACAGAGAGTGAGGGACAAAAATCATGGTTTTCTTCAGCCTTCCCATCTGACAGGGGGAGTATTTCAAGCAGCGCTCTCTGTCTCTTCCATTTCAGACACAGACACTCCCGTTTCCATTCACTTTCACCGCTGAAAGGTCGTTTTGCCTATTTTCCCCTCTCAATTCCAAGGAGGAACGCTGCATTACCTCAAGCATTTGCTGTGATCCCTCAGCAGACTGAGAGGCCCATGCAACATTAATCCTGTGTTAGCACCCGGTGATGCTCAAAGGAGGCTGATCATTGCCATTCTGGCTGCTGCACAAGAGCAAGCAGGGTCCTTCAAAGGAAAACACTTTGCAGCTCTCAGTGCCGGAATTCATTCCCAAAGCAGGTTAACAAAGCCAAAGTGCAGGAAAATCCAAGAGAAAATACTTCCTCTCTAAGCTCTCAGAATCTGAACAGTGTGCAGGTATTTTATTTTCTGGTTCCTTTAGTATCCTTTTCTACTGATAACAGCAAAACACTTCCACACACGCACACAGATATTAAACCACTTATAGAGGGATTGTCTTTATAGGAGTCCTACCTAATGAGACCATCATCTTTTGTGAATAACTCTGGTAGGCAAAAGGACAGCATAGATACTAATTAACCTATAACATTGCCATTAAAAAGTCATGACATGAGTTAATGCACTGACTAGGAGAGTTATTTTTCCTTTCATAAATTATATTTTCCTATAGCTCAATTAGCCATTTTCAAACACTATTTTTTACCCCAGTCCTTTTCGGAAAGGAAGATAACAATCCATTTTAAGAAAGAAAAGTTAACCTTTAAAACAACAAAAGAGTGGTAAAAGAATGAACTCCTACTCAGTTTAAAATCCAGCTCAGTCCTTGTTGGCCAGGTATATTGATGGAGATGAGAGGTTTTATGCATTATGCAGAGCCATCTTTCCACTGAAAAACATACTTCAAACAGATGCAATGCTAGCAGACACTGGGATACTGAGCAATTGATTATCCTGTTTACTGCAGAATAACCTGCTGTATCTAGGTTTGATGGTGCTGTGTTTTCACACTCTGGTTTCTTATGAAGCCAATACAAAAGACAAAGTGGACAAGGGTAACATTTGTTAGACCACAGTCACGGCTGAATTGCAGCATCTGGGTGCAGCATGTAAGGTTCAACTGAAGAATTCAAATCATTAAAGCAGATGTATAAATGACAAATCAGCTACAGAGAAAAGAAACCCCACCAAACCCTCAGTTCTAGATCATTTTCACCTTGATGCAGCCACCTCCAGCCCCCAGCTTCCAGAGGGAACCATCTCCTGAGTTACATCCTTGCTATGATTCACTCCCTTCTCAGCAGGGAGGCACATTCATGGCTTTTCCAGCTCATTTTTCCTGCTGAGCCAGCCAGGACAGGCAGAGCCACTCGTGGTCTAGCAGCAGCCCCAGCCACCTCTCCCAGAGCTCCTTCTGCCCAGGAGAGCAGCAGTACTGACCAGAGGGTCCCTGCATCCCTTCCCAGCGCCGCTGTGGACCTCGCTGCTAGCAAGGCAGGAATCTGCTGGGAGCATCCCACGGATGGGCTGGATGCTGCTCTCTGCTTTCCCACTCATCCCTCCCTTCTCCTGGCCATCCCTCTCTCCTCCTGACCATCTCCCCCTCCCTCCCGGCCATCCCTACCTTCTCCTGACCACCCTTCCTTCCTCCTGGCCATCCCTCCCTCCCTTCTCCCGACCATCTCTCCCTCCTCGCCATCCCTCCCTTCTCTCCTGGCCATCCCTCCCTCCTCCTGGCCATCCCTCTCTTCTCCCTTCTCCTGGCCATCTCTCCTTCCTCCTGACCATCCCTCCCTCATTCTGACCATCCCTCCCTCCTGGCCATCCCTCCCTTCTCTCCTGACCATCCCTCCCTCCTGACCATCCCTCCCTCCTCCTGGCCATCCCTCCCTCCTGGCCATCCCTCTCTTCTCCCTTCTCCTGGCCATCTCTCCTTCCTCCTGACCATCCCTCTCTTCTCCCTTCTCCTGGCCATCTCTCCTTCCTCCTGACCATCCCTCCCTCATTCTGACCATCCCTCCCTCCTGACCATCCCTCCCTCATTCTGACCATCCCTCCCTCCTGGCCATCCCTCCCTCCTCCTGGCCGTGGCCCAGCGCAGTTTGTGCTCTTTAGTCAGCGCTGCCCTGGGGGTTTCCCGCAGCCATCTGCCGGCTGCACCATCTGAGCAGACCTTCTGCTAACTCTGCCTCCCGAGGAGGGAGCCGATTCTGCCGCCTCCTGCCGCTCGCCTCCAAATAAATAAATAACGAGGGAGCGAGAAGGGGCGCCGCTCTTTTGTCCTGATGCAGTCTGGCAGGGTCAGCTGTGATGTGCTGCGTGGAAAGGGCCAGAGAAATGACAGGGTCCATCCAGCCTTAGAAAATGAGCCGTGTGCTGCAGGGAAAGAGAGGGGATGCTACAAGATGTGATCCCCATGGCAGCACCAGGAAGGATAAACCATGGTCACTTGGAAAACTGCATGGGATTTGGGAGAATCTCTTCTTAAAGTGGGTTGTGGTGAACCCCAGGATTGTCTTTGCTCAGGCTGGGAGATGCTACAATTTCCTTCTAATTGGATGAAAAGCAGCTCCACAGATCAGGGAGGGATGGGACACAATAACTGCTCTTGTCTCTCCCCATCACCAAGGGGATGCAAACCACGACATGCTCTGGAGAGAGGGACAGCAGAGCAAGGAAGGAGGTAGGCAAGGGAGAGCAGATGCAGAAAAGCACTGAGCTTAGGTATGGCTGAAGAGACCAAAATATGAGGGGAAGCACGGAGGAGTCTCAGGGTGATTTGACAGCTCTTCCTGTGGGTGTCACAGGCAGATGATGTGCTCTTGTGCCTCTGTTGTGGGGTCACCCCATTGCATCAAGTCCCTAAACCGAGGCCCACAAGCCACCACACAGTTTAGGGTCTCCAGTTGCCTTCAGGCACTGGGAGAACTTGCCTGGAGCTGTTTTTAAAAATATCTGTGTAGACATCCCTGAGAAAGAGGCTTCAGGAACCAACCCTCTTCTCACAGCACCCCCTCAACCCCAACCCCCTTCCACCTAAACAGAAACAGCCTGCAGTGCCTCAGACTGTGACCAATGGCAGAAGTGACACTCACTGAAAAGGGGATCATTTAACAGATTGGTCTGCGAAGATGTGCAGGAGCCAGGCTCTATCTAGGATGGAAAAGTTTTGCAGCAAAGCCATGCAAAGGCAGACTGAGTCAGAGCCCTTCTACAACAGCATGGTCGTGCTACTCAGATCAAGCTCCTTGGGCATTGTTAGCAAAACCTGACCTTCTGTCCCGCTGCCATCTGAGGGCTGACAAGCTCATCAGCCAGGCTGCAGGCAGGGAAATGACAGAGGTGGAATTAATGGGAATCACCTAATTTGCCTCCCTGCCCACCCCAAGGGCTGCAGCACCGGGATACGGACAGCACCGCCCGTGCTCAGCCTCTGCCTGAAATAATTAGGGCAGGTGCAGGTTGAATGCACCAAGCACAGGAGGGCGGGGGCAGCGAGGGAGGGGTTGGGAGAACATCAGGCAATGCCAGGCTCCGGGCAGGGACGGATGGCGCAGAGATTCCCTGCGTCAGGCTTTTGGTCCCAGCAGGTTAAGGTACAGCCGCCCTGACAGATGCAACCATCCAGCTCGGAGGGATTCAAATTAAGGTCAAAAGGGATAAAGCAATGGTGAGGAAATGAATGCGTTGTTCCTGGCTCACAGTCATGCCCAGATGCACGTTCCTCATCCTTTATGAGGATAATTAAAATGCATAATTTTTGTGTGTATGTGTGTGCACATACATGCAGGCATACACCATTTATTTCTCTGGACAGAAATACAACCATAAGAAATACTTCTTTTTTCACTGCCTCTGTGGCAGCTATCTGGATTTTAAGCTTGGGAAGACAGGAAGGGAAATGGGAAGGGAAATGGGAAGGGAAATGGGAAGGGAAAGTGTCCTTCTTTTCTCTGTTTAGCCTCAGCAGGAGAGGAGGAGAAAGCTGCTCACAGCTTCTCACTCCTGACCAGGGATTTGGTGGCACAAGAACAGTTCACACAACTTTCCACTTGCACAGAGCAGGGTATGTAATGCCTGTGCTTGGAACTGGGGCCAGGAGGGGTAGGTTTGCTCCCCCAGCTCTGTCACTCAGCAGATTAATTAGCCATTGCTCTCAGCTCTATAACATAATCACGGTCCAAATCGTGGCAGCAAACTCTGAACCCATCCCAGAGCCCAGTGCCAGCCGTGCCCATCACTTGTCCAACAACCATGAAGTTCCTGCATGCCAGGACTTCCTTCCCTTCTCCTGCTAAGAAAACATGCCTCGAGGCTGTGACAGATTCTCTTTACATCCTGCTGTGCTCTCCATCGTAGCTGGTCAAATGTCCAAGTCTAAAATCAGAGTCCTAGGAAACAATTCATTCCAACATTGGTGCCCAGAACACAGCCCAGAGCTGGGAGGCAGATGTGCTCAGTGCTGTCTGAGGGAGAGGATGGAACTGCCCACAGTGACAGGTTTGGCTCTCTGAGGCCACTGCACGCCAACTGAACCCTATTTTTCAGTCTTCCAGCTGAGGCACACAGCCTGTTTTCCTCCCACAGCAGGATGTACCTTCTCCCAAGGTAGGTACACATTTTACCTGAGACCCAAAAGCAGGGAGGTTGTCTGAGCACTGCTCTGTGCTTAAGGTTTGCAAAAGCTACTTTTGCTGGCCTCTAATACCCTATTAGTGCCTGTCAGAGGAGACACAAGAGCACAGAGGAGAGGGCTGAATAATTTTCACTCATTGTAGATTTGTGACACTTGGGAATTTGTTTATTCCTGGCTAGAAAATGCTAAGCCCATCAGTTATGTCCTCACAATTCTCCTCATGCCATCTTAATTTACACTGACCTTCCAGCCAGAGCACAGCCCTAAATTGTCACAAACAGTCAGCTCTCCATTACACGGCTCAGTGGAGTGTGGGGTGAGACATCTGTGTGCAGGGGCTCAGAGCTGCCTGTGCTCAGCACAGGATCCCCAGGCATAATCAGCCTGGGCACTGCACTGAATCCTGGCTCACTCTGCTGCAGCCCTGCTCTCAGCTCATAAACCTTTCCTGAGTGCCAAGTGCTGCTCTTCTCTGCTTTCCTCTGGCATTATGTGCCCCTGCCTCCCCCCCAGTGCTGCTCACAGAGCTGCTGCCACCTCCAGCTCAGACACACTGAGCCTGTGACTGCCCACTGAGCTGGCAGTGACACTGGGGGTGCTGCAAAGCCCACGTTCATCACTTTATCTGGACTAGAGCTGCTCCCATCCCTCACCCTAACAGCTCCTCTGCCCCACCTGGCTCTGCATGCTCTCCCCTGGGTGAGGGACAAGCAAAACTCACACAGCAATTCAGTGTCTCACCACTAAATGTCTGAGTTATGGATTCTTCACCACAGACTTGGCCAAGGTTGCCTGTGAACTGAGACACAGGCATCTTCTAAGGAGCTTGGGGACCATCACCATATTGGTCTTCTTTGGAATTTGGTCCTCAAGCAAAGTTGTCAGCAATTAGCAGAGATGTATTTTAGGTCTGTTTATAAATGTCTTGCAGCTGCAGTGATCAGGAGCTGAGCACAAATAGCAAGTGAGAGAGGTCTGCTTGGGCTCTCTTCTGATGTAACTGGCTCTGGATAGAGTCAGACTTGGTTTTCTTTCTTCCAAAGGCTGATGGTGTCTTCCAATCTATGAAAGCTGGAATGTGGGTGGGAGAGGAAAAAGACTATCCTGATCTTAGAACATCCAAGTTGTTCAGAATAA
This sequence comes from Acridotheres tristis, assembly GCA_037013685.1. Classification (NCBI taxonomy): domain Eukaryota; kingdom Metazoa; phylum Chordata; class Aves; order Passeriformes; family Sturnidae; genus Acridotheres; species Acridotheres tristis. Next base: position 6,227,031 of record CM072900.1, read on the forward strand.
CTGAGCATCAAGAGTAACACTGTCTGGGGTGAGATCACCAGAAGCTGGCTAGAAGCTCTAAGTTCAAGTGTTCATTAATTCATCAGTATCCACATAGGATATTTAATCAGGACTTAGACTGCCATGGGATGAAGATCTTCTTCAGAGACACTACAAAATAAAGAGCATGGTGATGTTTGTCTTCTGTCTTCCTGCTGGTGACCTCCTGCTAAACATCAGAACCCAGAACTGCCTGCCAAGGCCTCGGATATTATCAATAATATCCTTGCTGCCTCGTTACCATTACATATTTATCTCCAGGGATAAAGCTGCTGATTAGCTGTACTGCCTCTGGCTCCCCAAGCTCGAAGCCTTTCCCCAGACACTGCCCAGTGCCTCAGCACTGCTGCCCAGGGTGTGCTCCCTCCTCTCCCCTGCAATAGCACAGGAAAGGCTTTGACACGTCTTTGCAGAAGGACAGTGGCCCAAGATGCAAGTCTCAAAAAAGAAGATACAATTCAGGCTGCCACTAAAGCATTAACAGGAATAAAGAGGAAAAGGACACGTCCCTGCTGATGCTCTGCACAGCTTCAGCTTCCTCAGCTGGTTTCACTCCTTTCTGCTGCAGCATCTCTGACTGTCTGGGAGCAGGACCTGACCCAGCAGCCCCCCAGCTCCTCCTGCCCCTCCATGCACTGCTGGTTCCATGGCCACAGCCGTGTCCCTGAGCCATGCACAGCCCCTTCAGCAGGTGGACACGCTGGCTTCAGCAATAGAGAGTCTGAAGCCACGCAAAAGCAGCAAAATGACCCCTCCTGCAGAGTCCCGCCATCGGGAAAGCAACACCAGCAGCAAACAAAGAGAGAAAGGCACTGGGATTTTCACCAGGGCGGCCGTGGTTGGGAAGTGAGGGGCTCGGACAGTGCAGCAGCAGGAGATGAGAAGGAATTCCAGCTGCGAGTCTCCAGCGGCTCCCGGAGCAATGCGGGATGCGGGATCCGCACTGACACCCGGCAAACATTACAAAAGGACACCAGGAAAACATTACAAAAGGACGCCAGGAAAACATTACAAAAGGACACCAGGAAAACATTACAAAAGGACCATGGTGGAATCAGGACGGGCAGCTCTGCTAAAGACACGGTTAACTGCTGCACTGAAGTAATAATCCTGCGCTAAATCCAGAATTTAAATGCCTCAAGGGCTTAAGGGCTGTCAAGAGCGGTAATTCATTTCCAGGGGTTTTATTTAGTTGCAGCAGCAATTTTACCTGAGGGTGACAGTAAATTTGAGAATTACAGGGCTAATAATTTAACAGAATTGGCTGCGGCATTTTTTTAAAGAAACACAAACACACACACGGACTTGATGAAATGAGTTCTGCACATTACATGCTTGCAGGTTTCATTTGAACGAAAATGATTGATGGGAACATAAAGATAAAACACACCACAGCAATAAAACAAATCAGCTCTGCCTCCTAAAGGTCAGAGCAAACCTGCCTCCTGGTTTGGAAATCATCTCCTAGGACAATATCAGACATTTGCTTCTGCATCCCCCTCTTTCCTCTACTTTCCTCTACCTGCTGGTAACTGCTGGTTCCTGACATCCCCAGCAAATGGGTAGAGCAGGAACTAAACACATTCTTAGCCAGACACACAAGACATGGACAGAAACTGTGGTTCATACCATTTAAATATCTAATTTCAGAGAATAACTTCTTCCTGTCTGTCTATCACTATGATTTGCAATTTAAAAAATAAGAGTTCTCTTGCTCAGTACTTCATTACAGCTTGGAAGTTCAGCTTCCCTCAGGAAGAGATGGGGACTCAGCATAGCGTCAATGTGCAATTTCCATTACCAGGAAGCTAAAACAATTCCTGGGGAGCTTTTCCCTTATTGCCTTGGTCCCAGGAATGAGCTGAGCAAACAGACCCTCCCTCATCCCCTTCCCAAATCGTGTGAGGGACAACACTGCAGAAGTTCCCACCCACCCAAAATGGTGTTTCTGGGAGGGAAATTAAATATCTGGAACCTGGTTCAAGAAAATAACTTGAACTTCCCAGCTGTGCATCTGTCTTGCAGAAAAATTTTACATGATTTGAAACCATTGATATATTTTCCCCCTCCCTGCCATTGTCATTGAGAAATATGTTCTTTTCTGCATTTCTAATTGGGATGGAACAGATGGTGAAGGCTTTGTTTAATGAAATATGTCCATTCAATTAACCCATGCCATCAGGGATCCAGCAATGCAAAAGGAATCAGCATCCCACTGCTGTAAGGGGATCCTCCTGCCCAGACCTGCACACCTGAGAGAGGACCAGGATGCCACAGGCAGGGCCTGGAGGCACAGGCTGGACCTGCTGGACCTGGCTCAGCTGCCATCCCTGATTCCCAGAAGACTTGATCCTCTATTTTTTCTTTCTTTTTCTTTTTTTTTTTCCCTCTGATTTCCAGTTTCAGAACTGCATCCAGAGATTTTGAACCCTGTGCTCAGCCTTGCCTTAACAACCCATAAAAAGCAGTTTCTGTTCTCCCCAGGGATTTCTTGGGGGTCCAGTTATACAGGGAGCTCTACCAAAGGGAACTGTGTCCCACTGCCAGCCCTGGCACCAAACTTTGGGGAGGGAAAGCCCATCTGTGCCTCAGTTTCCCCATTTGTGGTGAGTGAATATCAATTAGTACTCTGTGAAAAACCCAATATGTGGTTCACAATTTGAAAATCAACCAACAACCAACACAGCTTCCAAAAGCAAAACATGGTATTTTATTTCCTGTCTTGGTATGAAACAAAGTTTGGCCCCTCAAAAGGAGTGGGATGACATTTTGGAGCACAAAAATTGAAACACGCATTCATACTCTGAAAAAAAATCCTCTTTTTTTCCTGTCTAATCCCACTAACAGCATGATTAACCAGCAGAAATAGAGCCAAAAGACACAAAGGCCTAGGATTAGATCAGGCTGCTCTGGAGTAAGTACTTTTATGCAGGTAAATAGTCTATTTCTAACCTTGCTCCCAGCTTCCTCTAGTGCAGGAGCAGGGACTGTTCAGTGGTGTGGCAGGAATAGTTTCTGCTAAAGAAAATCCATTAAATGCCAACTGGACTAATTTTAGCACTTTAAAACCAAGCCATTTCAGAATTTAATTTCCAAATAGAGAATTGGTGCAATTACTAAAATAAATTGCTTTGGTGTTTTGGAGGTTTAGTTGATTGAGGTCTTTTTAAGTGAGGAAAGTGGAAACCCCCAGAACCTTTGGGGGTTTTCCTTTACCTTTCCCTTTCTCCTTCCTTTCCCCTTTCCTTTCTTTTCCTCTTCGTTTTCCCATCCCTTCACTTCAGGAAGGAAACAGAGTGTTCAACTGCTTCCCATGCTCAGACACAGGGAAGAAATCAAAATACTTTCATGGGAAATGCCTCTTCTCTTCTTCAATGGTGGTTCTTCCTTGTTTTACAGAAAATCCAAGGAGTTTATTGGTCCCTTTGGTTGTGGGGAAGCACCTTTGGATAGGGAATCATTCAGAAATGGGATTTATGCAGCCAGAGGAGAAACACAGCCTGTGACAGCTCCCAGCAGGTCCTGGCTGGGGTGTGACACACACGGTGACACAAAACACACCCCTGGGGTGCCAGTCAATCCCTGCACTCACCAGGGAGCCCCCAGCGTGTCCTCTGTCCTCCCACAGCCCTGGAGAGCCCAGATCCCTCAGTGTGCCAGTCCCGGGCCAGTGCCACGGCTCCCAACACCCCTAAGGGTCCCCAAAACACATCCTTCAAACATTCCCAATTCTCCTGTGTCATCACCAAGCTGGATGCTCTTCCTTCTCTTTTCACCCATTACAAGGGAGAGGAATTCCACTTTTGACTTCCTTTGAGCTGTTTATGGGATTCTCTGGCTCCCAGCTCTTATTACTAGCCCTCAAATCCCTGTCCTCTCTCTGGTGGCATCATAGATATATTTCCTGGCATTTGTGACTGTTCCCACACTGTCTTGAGATGAGCTAAACTGTTTCCAAGTGCAAAGCAGCATGACTGAAACCCCTGCTAGACTTTCATAATGAATATGAAGTTGCCAGACAGCAGAAATTCCTAACTTGACTTCATTCTCCAAATCCATTTATCAATGCTAATCAGCCAAGACCAGACAAGTCTTCCCATTTTGAGTAGAATTACCTTTTTTTTCTACTGACAACAAAACAATTTTTGTAAAAATAACAATATATCATCATGTGAAACTCAGTCTTTCACTAACACAATATTTTAACTCATGACTCAGACAAGATATTGGCTGCAAAAATGACCCACTTGAGTCATCTTTGTTAATGGAAGAAGTTTCAGAGATGTATCCGAGATCCTGCTGTGGAATAGTCAGGCCTGGGAGCAGCCCTGGATCTGAACTCTCTCTGGGATTTGAAGACACTCTGATCTAGCTCCAAAGCTGCTGGTTTGGAGGATACAGATATACAGGAGGATACTCAGATGTTTCAGCAGCCAAATCAAATTATTTTATGGTTTTGTAATATGCTCAACTGGGATGCTACAGGGTGACTGTGCTAACATAATTTTTGGCTGGCTGGTAAGAGAACTCAAAATAAAATTATAATTTTGCAGCCCTGAAGTGAAACTATGCTACATAAATGCAATAAGAAATTGAAAGATTCCCAAAACACCCGATTTTACAATCAAAACTCTGCATCTGCTTGCCCATATCAAATCACAAAGGCTGATGGGCAGGTGGAGGTGCTTTTTTGCCCAGTGTGCTGGTCTTGGCCAGAGCAAGGGACCTGCATTTGTGTCCCCTCCATAGCAGCTCCAAGTAAGAGATGGTTTCTGACAGCTCGACCACCTCTCCCTCTCACTTGGCTGCCTTGCCATTGGCACAGTCCTCAAGCAGGTCCAGCTGCCCAGACAGAGCTGGCTCCTGCTTGGAAACGTGGCAGGCAGCCAGAGCAGCAGAGAGACCTGCTGGCTTTTCCCTACACGGTCCCCTAACAAGGAATCCTGATGTTCCTGGGCACAGCTTTCTTTCCCTGGGTACCTCTCACCTCCTGGCAGCTGCCTGGATTTCTCTGAGACTCCCCTCAGCACAGAAACAAACAAACAGCCTTTCTTCTTTCTTTCTGAGCATGTAAAAAACCCCCCTTGTTAAACAGGAATTTCCTTGCACCACAGAGACAACTCCAGGCCACTCTAACCAGGTGAATTCTGCCCTTGCTATTTTAACACCTGGCCCTACTGGGACTTATGTTTTTGCTCAAGCCAGACATATGCACCAGCTTCCACGGGAGCCTTGCTGAGGGTGCCTATGCATTTAGCAGTAGGGGATGGACAGAAGGCAATATTTCCTTTTTTTTTTCCCTAGCCATTCTGTTTGCTTTGATGCAGATGGTAAGTCGGGCCACCTTCAGATGGTACTTTCTGCCCCAATATATAGCACTTCTGTTAATAAACCTTGTGTGTGACTGCTCCCTAATTCCCTTGAGACACAACAAATGGATTAGCATGGTTAAAGCACTTTAACCCAGAGCTCTTTGCTAACCATCCTCACCTTGGGTGGGGTGGGCAGAGGGCAAGCACAGTTCAACACAATGAGCTGCTAAAGGTTTAACAAGCCGTGGCACAATGACCAGTTCAGCCAGCTCAGAAAAACCCAGACCTGTAGCCAGAAAAACCCCTAACCACTCTCCCAACTCTGAGTTCTTGTCCAGGATAGAGTTCAGGAAAAAACAAGCAGCAAAGACCAATAATTTCAGCATCAGAATGGTGCATTCAGCTTGCCACAGAAAGTCCGCAGTATAAAAACACAATTAAGTAGTTGCACATCGACAGAGTCTCCTAATTGCTGCAAGGAGCAATTCAATTATGTTTTCAACACTGAAATGAGTCATTACCAGTCTATAGGGGAAAATTGTGTTTGTGGGGTCATGGTTTTTTATAGCATATGCTGTCTTCTTCCCAAAAGTTAGCTCTTTTACTGCTGACAATATTAATTTTGGATGGATTCCTCCCTTTAGGAGCTAAATTGAGACAATTCTGGTTATGGGAACAATTGTCCACTGTAGCTCAGAAAAGCCCAAAGCCATAACATCTGGAGTTATGAAAACAGACTAAAGTCCCTTCTGCTTTGCAAAATTAAACTGCTTCATAATCAAATCATAAATAATCACACTTCTACTCTGACTTCATTGTAACTCTAGTCAATACAGAGCCCTAAACACTGTTGGGCTAGCATCCCAGTTCAAACCAGTAATAGCTGGTTTTCAGTAAAGGAAGGAATAATTCCTGCTATGAAAGCAGCTGGAATGAAAAGTGGCAAAGATATTTTGAAGGTATTCTGAATTGTAGATGCTGGGAGATTTAAAATATACAGAGCAAGAATTGAAGCAAAGAGTATTCTAAGAATTGAAGAAAGTCAAGACAGGTTAGATCTACTACTTGGGTGACTGAAGATGGTTAAGAGCTACACTTGAACCTTACCAACAGAGATTTTGTTTTCTCTCCTCCTAGAGCAATTTGAAAGCAAGATGATTGCAGAGCAGTGAGATTCAGCAGCACTGAGAGAGCCCTGGGTTTTGAGAGCTCTGGGTTAAACAGCACTGATTTAGATGTTCATGCCGGCACAGTAGTTCAGCAAAGATAACAGGTTGCAGTAGCCACTTGGTAATTGACCTCTGGTGATTTAAAACCTTAATTTGCTTTCATGCTTTCTGATTTAAAGTAGCGTGTGCACTTGGGCATAACTGCTTTAGGATATCTGAGCAATATTTTAGCCTGGATTCCTCAGGAAACAAGGCTTAACAGAGCATATAGACTATCCTTCCTAATAACTCCTAAAAGCATTGGCCATTTTCAGCCAAATTTGTTGCAGAGTTCAGAGTTGTGATACTTGTAAAACTCTCACAGGTTTTGTGAAGAGCCAGAGCAAGCTAAGCTCTTGCATATTCTGAGTGCCAGCTCTTGGATGAACAAATTCTGTCCCTTCTGTGGTGGGCACACCCCATGGGACACGAGGCCAGAAGAAGAAGGGGCTGGGTCCCACATTCAGAAAGGAAACCACTGAAATCCAGGCTATAGTGGGGATGACACCTGTTGAATGTGCTGTTAATAAACAACTCTGTTACAGCCATGACTCCATGGCATTCCCTCTCCACAGCAATGAATGCCATTCTCTGCCAGGGACAAGCAAAGGGTGAAGCAGATCTTCCTTGTGCCCACGGGGAGTGCAAGAAGCACCACATGGAGCAGAGCCCTGAGAGGCACCTTCAGGCAGGAAACAAAGCTGCCTGGGTGATTTGTAGGCTCTGAACAGCAAAGCTGTCACTGAGCCACAGTGAATCTTTCCCAGTCTGCACCTTTGCTGAGCTGATTTATTGAAGTTGTCAATAACAGAAGTGGAGACCAGCTGTAAAGCTCAAAACCTGAATTTCCTGTGTTTTTGCACTCCCCTCTGCCTTCAGCACTGTGTTTCATCTTCGGGTGAGTTGAGGTTTAGGCTTTTGGGACAAAGGGCTGCTGGAAGGGAGCCCCACTGCTTCATCTGCACGGGGTGAATCAGAGGATGCTCATTTTCACAGACTGCACACTTAATTGTTGGGTTAAATTAACAGGAATTAAAAGACAGCTTGGTCAAGCAGGCAGGGAAGAGCTGGAGTCAGAACATCCAACTTTTGCTGCCCATTAAATAATAATATGCCCCTTTGGGCCATAGCTTCCTCACTTTGGAATAAGAGTCAATCCCAGAGTACTCTGGCCACAGGACAGTAGACATTGCAGGAAAGGGGTGCTGCATTGCCATTAGTTCTATTCCTAAAATAAAATCCAAGTGCTGACCAAAAGATCATTAAATTGAAAAAGAAAATTCTTTGAACTTCAGCAAAATACAATGTACTCCTCCTTCCAGTGGCTGCAAGGTTCCTGTCACAAAAACACAGAGAGGGATTACAAGAAACACCACAAATGTTGCAGTTAAATTTTCAAAGCCAGGCTGTGTTATCTGCAACCATGAGAGGCTGCAAAGCCTGTGCCTGTCCCATCAGGATTGCAGTGCCTGGTGACACAATCCCACCAAGACCTGCAGGACTCAGTTTCTGGGCAGGGAGCCCAGGGCCACGAAGGGAAGTGCTAATAGTTAAAGAGAGCTTGCAGAAATAGATATTTTCCCAGGAATAAAACATGACTTGGAATAAATGTTTTATTCCACTGCACATAATGAATGGCAGTGAATGTGATTTGGGGACCTGTCAAGAGAGGGGAGCACAGACACAGTACATGCACTGCAGACAGTATTAAAAATGTTGTTTAACTGAAACACAGGGAATTGAGATCACTGATAATTTTAATCTCCTTTCCTCTGGGATTTTTTTTTTCCTTTTTATGATCACCTTCCTATGTGGCTGAAAAAACAGGGCCATCAAAATATTTATTAGAAACTCTTGCAGGAAACAATCCATATGCAATTGCACAGAAGGTAAAGAGGCATCCACTGCTCAGCATTTCCAGCAGATTTAGCATCAAGCTCAGCTTGCAGCCAGGCAAACAACACTATCTGCTTCCAGAAAAACTAGTGGAAAAGAGTCACCAGGAAATAAATAAAGGACAGTGCTCTAACCCAACAGCTGCTGCTTGAACTGCTCTGATCTGTGGCAACACCACTTTGCAGAGGAGCTTTTCATCAATCTCCATGTATGGCTTAATAGAGGCTGTCAGGAATATGGAAAACTGTCACTCTTGTGTGGCACTGAGCAGCTCTCAGCCCTACCCTCACAGACAACACAGTGCACAGCTTGTACCAGCATGGGGGGATGTGTCTGCTACAGCAGCTCCTTTCTGGCTGCCACACACATTTGTAAGAGGAGATTTGCTCCAGCTTTTATTAATTGTTTTCATAGGCAGAGAGTATCCTTGTTGGGAGATCAGTTTGCTCCTCCAGGAAGATCATGTTGCCCTTGGCAAGCTAAATCTTCCCTCTACAAGGCCTGAAGGGTCCAGTGTGAGGAATGTCGTGTGCAGTTTCACATGGTTTATTAAACCTACAAAGAGGCTTGTGCTGGCAAAGGAGCATCGTGGTGCTATGAAAAGAGCAGAATGGCACCAGGGCATCATCTCCAGCTAATTGTTTCATCAACTTGGAGAGCAACAACCACTTGCTAAATCAGGCTCTTCTTTCCTGCTTTGCAATTGTGCTCTTCTGGCTGCCAAGAAAAGCTCTGACATTAAAGGCTTCTCAGGGCCTCTACAAGTGCTGCCTTTGGTTTTAGTCCAGAAAGGCAAAAAGCAAAACCAAGGGCTGCAAATCAGAGGAAGAGATGAAAGCCCAAAGGAGATTTGCTCTCCTCCCACCTACCTAACTACTAAGTACTGGGTAGAAGGAAAAGAATTAATGACACTTGTTTGGTGCCTCAGAAAATGTTAATGCTCAGCTAAAGAAAAAGACACTTGAGAGTTTCCTCAAATAAGTTTATGTTTTTAGTTGCTTTTGGAAAAAACAATCGAGTTTGCATATTTTTACCAAAATATTGAAAGTGCTTGAATCTTTCCTATTAAAAACCAGGAAACTGAAGCTATTAATCCAGTCCTATAATAAGATTGGAGAAGAAATAAAGGGCTATTTAGAACTAGTTATTGCTCTTCATAATGAACAGAACTGGCAAAGATTCTTGTATTTTTTCCTGCTCCTGAGTTATCCAGGAATCAAAACATGATGCAAGCAACTATTAGTTAAAGTACAAGCTCATGCATGTTGATTTCCCTTGTCTCAGGCTCAGCTCATTTGCAATTGAAAGCATCAACAGTAAAATATTTCTGCACTCAGAGCTTTATCTTTTCACCAGTAAAGCTCCTTCCTGAACACATCTCCCTTCTGTTCTGGCACAACCATTTGTGGGATGTCTTTAAACTTTGTGTCTTAATTTCTCCTTCCTTCTTCCCAAGCAGGTGATGAGAGAGTGAGCCAGGCCAAATGTCACTGGGTGCCAAACCTGGCGTCAGCATTATTGTCTGTTATCAACAGCAGAGGTTCACTGGGTTATGCAGAAGGCTCCAAATCTGTGATTTTAAATTTCTGGAGCAAGTCAGTCAATAAAGTTCACTTGAGGATCAAGGTCTCCTTGCAGACACGAGAGGGAATGAGTAGGCATTTCTCCCTTTTGCAAAAAAGATGAGGGGGAGAAGGGCCAGGGCTACCTCTGAACTGACCATTCTGCTTTAGCAGAGCCCCAGGGGACACTGGTAAGAACAGATGTCCCCAGGTGGAAATCACACCCTGCAGAGTGTGATTAGTGCCTGCATGCCAAGCCAAACCTACCTGGCAGGTCAGCCCTGGGCATGGGACAAGCCAGTCATGGCAGGGAATTCCTCTGCTTCCTCTTGTGATTGGCAAGAAAAGCAATAAGAAGATAGGAGCTGAAGAGTTGTGTGCAGTAACCTTTCCCTTTGTCAGAAATGTCAAAGCAATTCCTAACAGCTCACTTTAAAATGCATTTTCCATCCTCTTTTTGACATCTTTCCGACCTCCCCAACATTGCCAGCAGATACAAATTCACCCTGACAGTCAGGAGAAGAAGGGAAAACAAGAAAGAAAATAAAATAAAAACCAATCTATGAACTCTTTCTAACCATCACAGAGGATTAGAATTAGTATAATGCATTTACTGACAAATCAGGCTTGAACCACCTTCTCCCCACAAAAAACCAGCATAATGAGGCAGGAATGGGGTTACTTATCCTATCAGGACTCAGTGATTATTGTCTTATTTCCCTGATAAACACCAATAGCATTTGTTTTACAGCTATAACAGGTTCTTCTGTTTTGAATTTCTTTTCTCCTCTCACAAGCTTTCTCCATTCCTTTTCTCTGTCGTGTTGACTTACAGAACCTCACATCTTTGCACGAGGAAAGGTTATTAATTGCTGCTGAACGAAGGTGCACATCACAAACACAAAACAAAACAAAACAAAAAATACCCCACCAGAAACAAACAAACAAAACTAATAAACCATAATAAAGAGGAAAAGAAGAGATTTTACTAACAAAACTCTCACATTTGCATTTTGTGACTTTGTGGTAGGCTCCCTCTTACTAAATTTACATCTCTAAATAATTAGATATCTGATTTCATTAGCCATCCAGGGTTCTGCTATCCTCAGTGAGCAGAGAAAGGGGAAGTCAGGAGAATGATTCACCATACCTTCTTTAGAAAGCTATTTTGGGATTGACTAAATATTCTTTGGAGATTGGACAATTAGTACAGACTGGATGTCCAACTCCTACACAGCTGCAGGGTAAGATGTGTGACTGTCAGGACACAGGGAAGGATGGTTCCAAAGACTAAAAGCTGGCAATAGACATCAGTGACAATCAGTTGGTTTTAAAACCCCTGGGAAGGAGCAGATCCAGGGAGAGAAAACATTTGTTCAAGGTCACAGAGAAGGTCACTAGAATCACTTGTATCTCCTGAGTGCACTTCAATATCCTGAATAAAACATTAATTTGTCCTGCAAGGAATGAGGTTGAGGAAATGAAAGTTCAAATGCCAAATGAAAAAAAAAATCAGAAGAAAAAAGCATGACCTTCCATTGCATCTGTTTAACTAGAGTTTCATTTACATGAGCAGTAGCACACCAGTTCCCTCAAGCTTCTGTGGAAATTAGTAGCAGGAAAACACAATTCTGTACATTTTCAGGAACTGCTTTCATTAACAAAAAAACAAGGTACAGGAATAGTATCAATGACTGCATCACCTCACCAAACTGAACCAAAAGTGCAGTCTAAATAGAATTGGGGAAAATCGCTGAAGGCAACAGAAGGACTTTGCACTGTATGAAGTTAATGCTGGCTCTGGACTAAATGATGTGAAATACTTTTAAAAAGCACTGCAGACAACATCTGGACACATCTGGAGGTGTCCAGTGATGTGGGACTTCCATATGTGAAGGCAGCAGTGAGCAGAACTGGCTGGATGGTTGGGCCCAGAGAGTGGTGGTGAAAGGTGCTGCATCCAGCTGGGGGCCAGTCACCAGTGGTGTCCCTCAGGGGTCTGTGCTGGGTTCTGTTCAATATTTTTATTGATCACATGGATGAGGGTATTGAGTCTTTCATTAGTAAATTTGCAGATGACACTAAGCTGGGAATGTGTGTAAATCTGTTGGAAGGGAGGAGGGCTGTGCAGAGAGACCTGGAAGGGTTGGGTGGATGGGCAGAATACAGTGGGATGGAGTTTAATGAATCCAAGTGCTGAATTCTGCACTTTGACCAGAATAACCCCCTGCAATGTTACAGGCTGGGGATGGTGTGGCTGGACAGTGCCCAGGCAGAAAGGGACCTGGGGGTACTGGTCAACAGCCAATTGAACGTGAGCCCTGTGTGCCCTGGTGGCCAAGAAGGCCAGCGGCATCCTGGCCTGTATCAGGAATAGTGTAGCCAGCAGGAGCAGGGAGGTCATTCTTCCCCTGTATTTGGCACTGGTGAGGCCACACCTTGAGTGCTGTGTCCAGTTCTGTGCCCTCAGTTCAGGGAGGACGTTGAGACACTTGAGTGCGTCCAGAGGAGAGCAACAAGGCTGGTGAGGGGCTTGGAACACAAGTCGTTCCTGTGAGGAATGGCTGAGGGAGTTGGGGTTGTTTAACCTGGGGAAAAGGAAAGTCAGAGGTGACCTTACCACTCTGCAACTTCCTGAAAGGTGGTTGTGGTCAGGTGGGGTTGGTCTCTTTCTCCAGGCAACACTGACAGAACCAGAGGTCACAGTCTTAAGCTCTGCCAAGGGAAATAGAGGTTGGATATTAGGAAAAGGTTTTTCACAGAAAGAGTGATAAAGTACTGGAATGGTCAGCCCTGGGAGGTGGTGGAGTCACCTGTAGGAATCTCTGCCTTGGGACGGTTGGGACAAACTCAGGCGCTCTCTTTATTCTGGTCTTAAAGTTTGCAGTTTATTTCGTAGGGCATGGGTTTATATCAGGCCCTGCTAGGAACTGCAGCTGCAGCTCAGAGCAGGGCAGAGAGAGGGATAGAGCAAGAGTAAAAGAAGAAGCTTAAGAAAGTAAGAATGAAGAGAGTAAGAGCATAAGAGAGAGATTTTCCCATTTACAATACATTAAATCTTCTTCTATGTTGAATATTCTAATTTCCACTAACCAATCTAATACAAGATACAAATTCTCTAACATTTATGCAACCTATAGGAATCACTATATTACCATGTTTTACTGCTTTTCTTATCTCTAAATTTTATCTGGGACCCTTCCTGCCATGCCTAGGGAGAATGTCTGTTTGCTTCTTGGTATTTGCAGCATCTAACATTATCTAAACAAAGGGGCCTTCAGGGATTCAGTTGCTTTCAGCCACACAGTCAAAAATTGCTACCATTTCTATTTTGCTTATATTTTCCACATTCTCAAAGTCTTGCTAGGCACTCGTATTTATAAGGTTTTCCTAATTCATCCTTCCCAACAGTCACCATCCCTGGATGTGTTTTAAAAAAGACTGGATGTGGAACTGGGTGCCATGGTTTAGCTGAGGTGTCAGGAAACATGTTGGACTCGATGATCTTGAAGGTCTCTTCCAACCTTGTGATTCTTGTGAGAAGGTGGGAAAGAAGTTTGTCTCTCCCATATTCAACCCTGCCACAGCCAATAGGAGTCCACAGGAACCTGAGAGACTGTCTAAGGATCCCTGGGTAAAAGGAAGCCATAAAATATTTGAAGTGACTACAGTATGAAAAACAAAATAGCCCTGACCATGGACTTTCACATAAAATGCCCACTGCAGTGTGCTCAAGACAGCAGTCAGTGTTAAAAAATGCATCTTGTCATGTCAGTGCAGAAAAGCCTGCATAGGACTGAGGGATGATTTTTATCCTGATACCACCACGTCCCTTTGGACTGTTTTTTCAGCCATAGCCACTTTCTTAGAACAAGAACTGCCTGCTGAACCAGTGCTTCCCCTCCTCCTTCTCCTCCTCCTATAAACACTTCATAACCACAAACCTCAGCTGCTGGTACTTGTTTCCTGTGTTTACCCAACAGATCATGGCAAAAAGGGAGAAGAGGAAGGAGTTTATAATAGGAAAATAATCAATAGTGACACACCATCGCTGTCTGCAAGGCAATCATTAGCGGCTCAGGAGAGACCTCAGCGTGCTCGTGTGTGATTGCTTCCTGTGGAGAGCTAAGCTGCTATGAAAGACTTCAGCAGGTGCCTTTTCCTTCTCCAGCACAGGGAATTCAGTCTAAGTCAGGCAGCTAAATTACACCTCTGGGTTATTATCAGCAGTATTAATTACTGTGTTCTCCCTAATTATCCTCTCTTAACGCACTGGGTTGGTTTGCAGGAACAATGCAAGGTTGGCAAACAGTGGCATTTAAAATTGATTGGGCCAGAGGCTTAACCAGTGTAACACAGCACAGCAGGTTTATAGAAAGGTCAGATTAGTGGTGGAGTTTATCCACTCTTTTGTGAGGGTGTGAGCTGAGTTTTAGCAGGCTGACATGGCCTGGCCAGCTGGCATGAAAGGAGACACACGGTCTGGGGTCAGCTGCTCCCTGGTTTTACATCATGACCCCATGCAAAGGGCTATTCCCTACCACGGTTCCAATGTGACTTCCTGACCTACATTAAAACAAACAACACAACATCATCAGCCAGAGCCAGGACATTCCTTTTGTCCCCTGTTTCACCCTGCATGAACTGCAGGTAGGCTTGGGAAACCCAGGAAGGCTCTGCTGTGTTCTGGCTGTTCATCCTGTAATTCAGATAACCAGACCTGAGTGACTTGCACTCTGATCACTGATGTGGAAAGTCACTTTGCAACACAAGACAACCCAGTTTTGCACTTCCCTAGCTTTGTTTTTCAACTGCCTCGTTTTCCCCAGGCTGGGTCTCTGCTTCTTGGATGAGGATTTGTGTCTTTGGGTAACAACTCGCCTCACCAGATTCAACCTGTCTCAAAAGTGGTTGAAAAGAAGAAGGTTCCGTGGCCTGACAGCCTGACATTGGAGTCTTGACAGATTTGCTGCCTTGGGAGATGACAAACCTGCCCCCTCGAAATGCACACATGCTCCCATCAAATAGATCTGTTCCTGAAAAAGCACTAACATCCAGAGAAAGTGTAGGAAAAAGAAATCCTGAGATTTAAAGCTCATCTTTTTAGACTGTGACCTTTCAGCATGATCCTTTCATGCACATCTGCCCACAAGCTCAAAACAGCACTTCTAGCTACAGATCATTTTCCTCTATGTCCCTCAAAAAGCAGTTTTGTTTTTCTCTCACTTGATACCTATGAAAATCACATCTAACTGGTCTTCTGTCCTGACATGAAATACAGCACTATTTGCTGGGATGGACTTTGAAAATGTCACCCCACTTTCTACTGAGAGCCAACTAAAGTTCTATTATTTTTCTCTTTTCAGCTATGGGGTCTGAAACACTTTCTGTAACCATTACCAGACTCCTGTGCTCATCTCCCTCCAGAGTTCAGATTTTAAATGAAGCACTCAGAAAATATAGATCCAAACACACAAGACATATTTGCCAGTGGATAGAGAAGCAATAGAAATCCCATTTTAACAAACTGTTTTCTAGCTCAGAGAGTGAAATCCAGTCTGGTGAAGGTCAATTCTAACCCTGTGTGTATCATTTCAGTCCTTCTTAGGCCTGTAGCTGTCACAGAGGCCACGCACTTTTGGAAATGTTTATCCTGATAGACGATCCTGTGTTTTTCAAGAACAAATAGCAGCTGCTGCATTTTTAACACATTCCCTACAACACGATCATAACCAGGGTGAGATGAGCTCAAGTGCTCTAGGCACTCACTGAGTGGGCACCAGATAAGACAAATCTGCCCATTCCTTGGCTAATTCCTGCTCCTGCAGGAATCCAAGGATGTCTACAGATCCACAGCCCTGAAGAAGAAGGAGCAGAGATGTGTAGGTCCAGAGACAACCCCACAGAAGGACGAGACAGTGTCTCAATTCCAACATCAAATTCCGTCAGCCTTCCCCTGCAAATCTGACCATTTACTTCCATCACCATCTTCAGCATGAGCTGGTGATACCAGAGACAGAACTGTGCTCCTTTCTGAAGGATACCAATGGTTTTTCCTTCATTTTTATTACAAGGACATAGCTCCAACCATGACACATCTGGAGGAACCCAGGGGAAAACAGAGCAGCCATGTCCATAAGAAGGAGTCAATCAGGGGAGGTGCATTACAGCAGCATAGAAGCCATTTCAACATTAATTCATTACTGTAAAAAAAAAATATGCCCAACAGTCCTTCCAAAAAAGAAACTGGGATGCACATAAACCCTTTCTCTCTTAGCCAGCAAACCTCCATCCCTGTAAACCCTGCCATGGCTGTGAGCTCTCTTTCAGAAAGTAGCACTGTCTTGTTCCACCAGCAGTTTTGCATCCCAAAGGTGACCTTCTCCATGATGCTGCAAAATGTTCAGGGTGTAAAATAGGATACACAGATTGGGGACTGATTGTCACCTGCACTGGCCCATTTTAGGTGGTCCCACAGCTCTTTTCATTCAAAGGAAATCTTTCCAGCAAGCTTTGGACCAAGCCTGGCATAAATTAGAGCTCCCAAAGCCTCCTTAGTTTGGCTTTTTTTCTGGAGGAGAGTGTGCAGGACAGTGTTTGGGCTGATGAATAGCTTGGCATTGTGGTAGCAAGGTGCAGGAGATCCAAAACCCTGCTGCTGTTAATACTGGTGAGTCACCACTGCTGCCTGTGCCAAACATGCTTCCAAACAGAGCTGCAGTTTGCCCTTGGTTGTTTCAGTGGGCAAAGGCAAGTCTGAAAAACTGAAAAACTTTTTTTTTTTTTCCCAGTCTTTCAGGATATCAACATAGCAGAGATCTTGGTCTCGATCTGCTTTCTGGCAAATATCAAACAAAGAATACTGTTGTATGTTTGCATTTAATTAATGGTTTACAACTCGAATTTTTCTTCTCTTTTGTTCCTGCTGATCTCACAGAAAGCTATAAAAATATATAGAGATGTCTGCCAAATAGATTTCTTGGAGGAAAGCAGGAAAGTGTGAATAATGGGTTCTGAAGTATGGATAATTAGCAGATCAAATAACCCCAAGGATTGTGGAATTGCTCCTACAGAAAAAAAATAGACATGTCTACTGCCAGGTTATTTATTTATTTAAATGCTTCTGACAGTGAGAAATGACAGCTCTGGCTGCAGTCAGAAGTCATGGGCAGCTGCTGTACTTCCTGACTGTAGCACCTCTACCCTGATCTTTCCACTCCCACAAAAGGTTCTTCTTTGATTAATTTCAGCAATGCCAAGCTACAGAAGTTTGCAAAGTCAGCAGGATGGGCAGTGGGCAGCAGGTACACAGAAAAAGCTGTGGACCCCTTTGTGTCTGCCTGCAACTCTCCCTTAAGTTTCCTAGTTATATTCCAGTGGTTTTTTTCCTAAATACTGCCTTGCTTCTCATCTGCTTGCTGCACTTTTTGTTATATCCCTAAATAAGGAATACATGAATCTCCAGACTCACAAAATCAAAGAAATTTACTTCTCATATGAAGCAAGGTAAGGCCAGAACACAGGGAGGGATCACCAGCTGATGCATGCTCTGAAAGGTGAGTGCAGCTTTGCCCACACATTTTTGGAAATAAATGAATGGATGAAAGAATGGCTGCCCCACTGAGGTGTTCAGCTGCTGATTTGTGTAGAATGTCAGGGACTGATCTTTAAAAAATGGGTAGGACTGCTGCAATTTAGGGGTTCACAGGAACAGGTTTTTCTCAGCAATTCTTTACTCAGAAAATAGAGGGCTCTGTATTCTCCTAAAGTCACAAGGAAAATGATGCGACCCTCACTTATAAATAAAGCTGATGAAGTGTTTCAAAGCCTGAGCTCTCAAACCTCATGTCTTTTTTCCCCTAATGAAACACTGTCATCTGAGAGGCAAAATAAAAGTCTTTCCTTAGAGACATTAATTTAATAGCAGGGACATTAATTAATTTCATCTCCACATCAATGCTCTGTTTTATTTAAACTCCCATCCTGCAGCCATTGGGGTGCTGGAGCATCTGCAAAACCTGCAAGAGCCCTGGGCTGGGGCCAGGGGGAGGTTTGGTGTAGGTGGCAGATGGCAGACTAATGGAGACATGACAGCACCAGCTCTGAGCCAGTCTGCCCGAGTGGCAGGAGTGGTTTACCAAGAGTGAGGTGGTGCTGGGCTCAGGAAAAGCAGGATGAGCTGCAACAGCTCACACTTAGCCCAACAGGGTGACCATGGGCCTTTGGTAGCAATAATGGGATCATGCCCATTAAACAGACTGTAGGTATTCAGTCCAACCCTAAACCAATCTGTTCATCTTTGTTGATCAAAGTTTGCCACAGTCACTCACCATGGGCCCAGACTGGTGCTGAAGAGCACAGCAGAGAAGCTGTGGCTGCCCCAAGCCTGCAAGTGTCCAAGCTGGATGGGGCTTGGAGCACCTGGGATGGTGGAAGGTGTCCCTTCCATGAGCAAGGGGGTTGGAACGAGATGAGCTTTAAGGTCCCTTCACAACCCAAGCATTCTACAATTTTAAAGTTCATTATACGTACAAATGATGGCAGTTTCCCTCCTTAGAAGTTCTCCTCACTGGACTACCAGGGTAAATTCAATAAATGCACCCAGCAGACATGGCCAAATACCCAGAATTACAAAGGCTTGACATGACCTAGAAGCTTGTTAAATCCTTAGCTACAGCCTGCTGAGACCTGAAAAATATAATTCAATGCCAAAGAAAGGGGTCATGAAGCACTGTCAGGAAGACTCTCCATCAGTAGCCCCATTGAAAATCAAATTGATCTTTCCTTACCCCATGCAATTAACCTATGTAAATACGTGCTAATGACCACTTCACTCCTGGTTCCTTTCACTCACTCACCAAGCCACATGAAGACACAAGCAAGCACTGTTGATGGCAAAGCCTATGTCTCATCTGAACTTCATAAGCAGGGAGATCTGCCCAAGTTTCTGATTCTTGGACTTGCATTCCTTCCAGGACAAATAAATGGTAAAGAAACAAAAATAAAGTTAAGCTTTGCATTTTTTTTCTGCAGAACAGGAATGGTACTCAATTCAGCAGAGCCCCACTGAAACTTAGTTTTCTGAAGAAATAGGAGTTATGTTGCCTGCTGTCTTCAAGATCTCAAAACCCTCTTGGACTTGTTCCAGTGTCAGGTGTGCAGTAGTCTCCTGCCTCGGCCTGTTATTAATCAATAAAATAGCAGCAGTAGCAGCCCCTTACTATAATTACAACTATTGTGGTAGATACTCCTCTCCTGATAACGGCTGGGTGCAGGCTCAGCAACACAAACCCCAGACTCAGAGTCCTTTTCCATTAGAAAGCAAAACTTCATCACTCCACTGCATCCCTACAGATGGTAAACAACTTCTGGAGGA
Organism: Acridotheres tristis; assembly: GCA_037013685.1. Taxonomy (NCBI): domain Eukaryota; kingdom Metazoa; phylum Chordata; class Aves; order Passeriformes; family Sturnidae; genus Acridotheres; species Acridotheres tristis. The sequence goes on from CM072900.1 coordinate 6,246,424, forward strand.
TGGCAACGCGCACAGGATCTCTGCAGAGCCCTGCAGAACCTCTGCAGCCCTCCAAACCCCTCACAGCACAGCCCTGTGCCCCAGCACCATGAGCTGGAGCAGCTTTATGTTCTGGCAATAATTCTCTCCAGCAGCTCAGCAAGTCTGGCAAAACCCAAGGCTACAGCCACCAGTTTTATGAGAGCAATAAGCTGAGTTTATTTCCACACCACAGCCATAAACATTTCCAGGATCCCAGCCACGTACGCAGGGCACCTGAGACACCAGCAGCTGTCTCCAGCTCCACTTGACCCCTTCAAAAAGGAGGCACGGAAAATGCTATCCCAGCAGGCATTAATGCAGGTTAATTAAACCTAAACTGCTCAGCAGGGGCACGGTGAATTGAGAAGCAGTGCTTCTGCAGGCTGCCCAGTGCACCAGTCCCACCGTGGCATCATCATTAATGGTTTTCACACAAGCCTCAGGGCTCATTTGCTTGACAAGAGCAAAGCAGTAATTTTACTGTTGAACACTTGCAAAAATGATGCCCTGACTGTTATCAAAAGTGACAGGCAAGTTATGTGAGCAGTTAAGTGAAGGTTACTTTTTAGGGCCAAACCTCTGAATAGATCAGACGTCAATTAGTTCATGCATGGAAGGAGAAGGGGAAAGAAAACAAAGAGAAAAAGGAGGAAGGCAGAACACAGAAGAAAAGAACAGAAACAGCAGGAAAGACATGGACTTATATTGTTTCCCTGACTCAGTGCTCTGAGGGATGGCAGTGGGAGAGCTTTCAGCAGGGCAGCTGGCTGCAGTCCCCAGGGAGCTGTGACCATGCCAGCCCCTGGCTGTGCTGCAGTGTGGGCAGTGCAGCTGGACAGAGGCAGGGGCTGAGCTCCCAGCACACCCAGGAGAAGCAGCCTTTGACCCATGAGCTTGGGGGGCTTTGACTTTCCCCAAGCGAAAACCTCACTAGAAAACTTTCAAGGTCCAACAGTTTGCTTCTTTTATGCTATGGACACTTGAAGAGGAACAAAATCATCCACAGAGTGAAGGTACCTGGGCACCATTCCAGTTCCATATTTTTAGAAAAAAAGATGAGCCTTTGACACCCAAGAAAGTTCTTAAATAAAACTTTCCGTTTTGACAAGTCCCTAATGGAAAGAAATAATTAGTGAAGTTATATGTCCCATTTGATTGGCTCTAAATAAAAAAGGGTTTTCACCTTAAAATTACTTTTCCTTGTCAAGATGTTAGTCATACCAGCCTACAAAAGCAAAAGCTGGAAAAAATACACAGTAAAAAGCTGCAATCCAAATGAAGCCCTTGTTTAAAAATAATTCTGTTTTTATTTTCTCATACTCAAAACCAATTTGAAACACAAAAAAAGCGGATGGAGTCACTCCCCCACATCCTATCCATCCTGCTTTTCCTGATGGCAAACGTGAGGAAAAGGAAGAAAATGGAACTCACAGCCTGCAAGCTGACTCATGAGCAAGGGTCTGGGGGAGCCACCTGGCTCAGACAGAGACAGCCACCTCCCATCACCTGCAGGGTGGGGAGAGGGGTCTTGTCCCTGCCTTGGTGTGTGACATGTAAGGGTTTGGCTGCTAAAAATTGTTACTGCTGCAGCTGTTTGCTGGGGAGACTTGCTCTGTTGGGTTTCTGTAGGATGGTGCAGCACGAGCCCAGTGGTTCTCTGAATTGTATGGAGACTAAGACTGATGGGAAGGAGGGTGAGGAATAGGATTCCCTAGGATTCAGAGCTGCAAGAATTGAGCCCGTAGACAACAGTTTGAATCCAAAGGTATAACTAGAGGTTCTCTTGCAGTTAATGGTTTTAGAACCCAATAGTTGGGGTTACAGCTCTAGAAACACTTTCTTTTATGATTAGGAATAAGAGAAAGAAAAACAGGCAGTCCATCCCCTGCCTCCCTCCCAGAGCAGCTGCCAGCTGTGCAGGACATTTGGTCTCAGCTAAGCTTACCCAGGTGGGCAGGGCCACCCAGGGACAGCAACACCAAGCCCAGGTCCTGCAGCCCCGTGCCAGGCACAGCCCTGAGCTGTGTCCTGCATGTTCTGGGATGCGCTGACACAGCTCACTGCAACAGAGATTAAAGCACACCACTATTTATTCCAGATAAATTCAATTCTGGATCTCTCAACATTCACAGGGCCATAAATACTTCTAGGGCTGGACTAGGGCTGGATGAGTCTCTTGGATTTGGTGTGGAAATATTGCAAATGGGAGCTTATTTGTCTGAATTCCCACTCTCCCCAGCCCTCCTCTTGACACCACCTCCCACCTTTCTGATCTTTATCTCCCAGTGGGTTTTGCCCACTGGTTTGCACCTGGAGCACCGGCTTGGTTGGTATAAGCAAACTTGAGGCAGGCAAGGAATGAACCTTACAGAGAGTGCCTGTTGGTTTTCTGATCACATCCTGGGCTGGCTGTCAGGCTCCAAAGGCAACAGGATTTATTGCACTGAAACGCAGCAGCAGCAGCAGCCGCCCGTGAGGAGCCTACCGAGCTTCATGCACAGGAATAAAAATTTCAGGGCCGCTTGGAGATATGAAATATTTCTTAATTACTTTCTGTTCCAGCACAGCTTGAGGATTTTGCTGCTGCTGCTGTTGTTCTCAGAGCTTGTTTGGTAGTTTTGCCCTTTTTTTTTTTTTTTTCTTTTTTTCTTTTAAGTGTAACTGGTAGCAAAGCAATACTAATGTCAGCATCTATGCTGCATTTCATAAAGGAATAGCCATGGCTTTGCTTGGGGACTGGCTGCTTCTGGTGGAGGCTGGCACAGAGAGGGTGCCAGCTTCTCTCAGCATGGGATCATTTACCTCATGCTGAAATACATTAAAATCTCCTCCCCTGAGACATTTCTCCATAATGGCTCTGCAGAGAGGTGCATCATTGTAATGCTTAAAAGGAGGCTGGACAGGCTCTTTCACTGCTTCCCCTCCAGCCCTGCCAGATCATGTACTGCACTGATGCCCCTGCTGCTCACTGAGATTTGTCCCTGGGACTGTGATTCCTAAGGCACAATTTTCCTGATCACCCTTGAAACAAGCCTTGCTTGGCTCCTGTTCTTCCTGCTTAATGTCTGCCCCTCAAACAAAAACGTGATGCTTTTCACTGTCAAGGCCAACACCTGAGACACAAAAGGTTTGGCAGGTGCTAAATTAAATTTGTTTCTGAGGTGTTGTTGGCTGGGTCCTGGGAGAGAAAAGGGGGAAGTCCCCAGGGGAAATGAGAAAATTGAGACTGAAGACTGTTCCTCCTTCCATTCCCACATCCTCAGACTTTGGTTAAATACATGAAGCCTTGCAGCCAGGCTTGTGACAGCACAAGGAAACTGCCAGGGCTCAGGGAGCTGCACTCTGGTCACAGCTTTCCTCTCCCAAAAACACTGTGGAAAGCTCCTCTCTCACACCGACCTCCAGTCAGTAAATACCCCTCAGCTGAACTGCCCCGGTGAATGGATGATTCTATTTTAGGGGATTTGGGTAGAGGGGAGCAGATGCCAGGGCTGTCATACTGACTTGGAGCCTCCCCTGCATCCCCAGCAGCCAAGGTAAAGAGAAACTACAGCAATGTGCTCCTACCCCCAGTTCAGCCCCTCCCAGAAATTCCCTGGACCGATTCTGAGTTGTGCCTTGCACCAGGCAAGCACAAGACCCAGAAACAGAGCTAAAAGACTCCAAATCCCCTCATTTTGTGCCGGTGCAGAATAAAAGGAGAATGACTCTTCATCACATCTACACGTCCCTTTTCCTTCTACTTTACACATACACTGAGATCAAGGCAGCATTAGCAGTTCAAAAGCCTTCCCCCAATCCTATACCACTGTGAGTGCATCAATTCTCAACCAGGAGATTTTGGTTCTGCATCATTATAAAAGGTGAAACTCTGGACACAACCTTAGAGCACTCAGCCTCCACACCAGAGAAGTGGCACAAGCAGGACTTGCTTCTCTGTTACCAGACTTGCTCAGGTCTTTGTTCCTAAAAATGGCACTTTTCTTCCAGCAGAGCAGGTTGGGGAGGACAGCAGGAGCAGCAGCTGGACAGAAAAGAGAATGACAGTTTTGCCAGGACAGCCCAATGACCATGGTAGGACGTGTTTTTTAATCTTTTCTAGGTTAAACACAGGCAGTTGTGTCTTGTTATATTACATTATATAATATGATTTGCTGATATAGTTTGATAGGTTGAATCCAAGAACACCATGACTCATGTAGGAAATTGGAAGCCTCCTTGTCTCCAGAATAGTGTTTCCAGAAGCTAGAGTGAATCAAATTGATTGTATTTATTTAGTTATTTTTGCTGTTTAGTAAATAACTATTGAGTTAGTTATTTTTTAAACTCTGCAAGGAAACCCTCCACAGACTTGAAAGGGGGAGGGAAGCCAAAGCCTTGGGTGCAACAGATTTTCAAAAATCAAATCTTTTTAGAAAATGTTGCGAACAAATTGAACAAGTGGAGCAGGGAATATCACCATAGGTGTGTGTGAGGCTTCCAGGGTTGCAGTCCCTGTCTCCAGCAGTGGCTTTAGAGAAAGGCAGATTTCCCTGCAAAGCAGCCTGGCTGCCAAGGAGCTCCTTGCTTTGGGAGCTGAATGCTTTTGACAAAAAGCCTGAGCTTTTCTGAAACGCTCCTCTCTAGCAGCTGGCCATGCTGGTCTGCCCAGACATGAAGATCCACTTCACAACAGCACTGTAAATCTTAATTAAGATCTGTAAACGATAGATAAAAAGGATTATATGAGTACACAAGTATCACTATCAGGTAGAGCCCCTGAGAACCAGAACTTTGATGCTGCACCATGCACAGTAGCATTGAGAAATGTATGAATGTCACAGCATTATTGATTCTGTAGCTACTAAAAAGCTCCAGGATCCCTGGCAATAAAAACACAATAATGAGGAGTAGCCAGGATAGCACTATTTCTGCAAACAGTATTTGCATTCCCTGTGACTGGAGCATAAGCTGTATTTATCAATAGAGAGGTGAGGGCTGGTTTGAATGCAAAGGATTAGCCAAGTTCATTTTGCAGAAAATGTGGTGGCTGTGGTTCATCTTTTTAGCATTGGCTGCAAGGTATCAGCAACAAAAGAGCAACTCACCTAAAAGCAAATGCTGCAAAACAGCACCAAGAGATACCAGAAGAGAATATATCTACTATTTGGTTTTTTGGGATTTTTTTTCCCTAGGTAAAGCCCAAAACTCAATAGCTAAAATACAAAACCTTGGTTTAATTATATTCAGGACGTGCAGGAGCACAACCTCATTAGAAGGTGAAGGAAAAGCTGCATGTTGTATTGCCCTAACGAGTAGCTACTATTTAATGAAAAAGATAAAGTATTACTTTATGGAAGTCCACAGCATTGGAGATTTCTCTAGAGAGGGCAATATAACGTAATTAAGGCCAAGTGCAGATGAAAAGAGCTACCTCAGTGATGTATGCTGTCTGATCCTGTCCCCCCAATGCTGTGTAAATGAGGACACAGCTCTAACAGGCTGCTTTCCATGATTTACCAGAGCATCAAATTTCCAAAAGCAGAAAGAAAAAGACAGTTTGTAAACACCAATCACTCTCCCACCGAGAGAAAAGGGAAAGATGCTGCTGTGCTTTAACAGGGGCTACGTGAAACAAATGGCTGCTTTGCCTCTGCAGGTCATTAGCATAGGTACAGCCATAAATTTTGTTGTTCCCTGCTGTGGTACAGCAGAAATCCTGCTGAAGCTGTCCTTTGAGCTCACGGCAGTCTGGACAGAAGGCACCCTCACTTTCCACCTCTGCACTTGGTGACACAGGTTGGAGCTGCATACTCCACTTCTCCTGCCTGAGGTCCCACATTTTCAGCCCCAGTAGGACGTTCAGGCTTTGATGGAGATGGGGAAGTTTGCTCAGACATCTCAAAGCCTGCTGCTTTCTTGGGGTTTTTCTATTATTTCTCTCATTAAATGAGTTTTTCTCTCTTTATTTATCTCTTTTCCCAGTGAATCTCCTGGCTGACGCACATGTTCCACATGGAAGAAAATAAAAGAAAACTTTCCTTTGGCAGCATTATGCAGGCAGAGAACTTTTGTATTGGAAAGAAAAGGAAAGGCAGAAAGCAAATTCTTCAAACATTGCTTGCTTGGAAAAGCTTACAAATCCTTCTGGCAGAAAGTTTATAGTCCTCTGCAGAGATCTCAGCTGGGTGATTTTTTTCAGTCTCTCAGACAAGAAATATCATGCAAATTCTCTTAAATTACTTGGTAACTACAGAAAATATGCTAGGCAAATACCCTGTCACTACACAACACAGTAATTACACATTCTGCATCCAGGTACCAATTATATTGCCTCTCCATTACTCAGTGATTACTCTTCAAAGTAATTACATCTGGGTACTGTGGGTGATAAAGTAGCAACAGTCCTGTGTCCATTCTAGGGGGAATTGGCTTCCCTATAAACACATTTCCCAAACACTTTATACCAAAAAACAGATGCAGAGATCTCCCAAGGAGTGGGAATGTGAGAAAGGGAATGTGCCTTTCCTCCCAGAGTCGTGGTGGGCTACTGGTGTTCCTCAGCTGATCAACACTTGAAGAATTCTGAAAGCAAGACACTCATTTAATGTCAAACGGGGACAAAAGCCACCAGAGCAAAATGCATGGTAAGGAGCCAGGAGGCTTTGAAGACGTAGAAAAGGTGATGTGGTGGCTCCAGAGGAGCAGGGGACAAGTGCTCCGTGTGTGGCAGCACCAAGAGTGACAGCCCAGCACAGACCCACACTGCAGCTCCCCACAGAAGCAGCCAAGCCCCGAGTGCAGCCTCACTGCTCCAGAACCAGGAGAGTTTGTGCCAGGTGGCTGAGCCCCACAGGCTCCCCAGGGTGGCTGATGGCAGCAGATGTGCACAGATGTGCACAGCTGTGTCCCCAGACACCAAACCCACCCTCTGCAGTCCCTGGGCACAGGAGCACCAGGCTCAAAGTGCTCCCACTTGTAAAGCCACAGCTCGTTGTCCTCCTGGGATCCAGCAACCAAACCACACTGCTTGCACTTGCTCTGCAAGCAATTCCGTCAAACATGCTAATAAATAAGTCAGAGGGAGAAGGGAGGAGAGGATTTTCTAAAACAATGACTTCTGCCACCTGCAGCTGCTGCCTGCCTTTCCCATCACCTCCTGAAGCTGATTCCTGACCACAAACATCATTCCCATTCTCCCTGCATCCCAGAATGACACCTTTTAATGGCAGCAAGTGTTAGAGATTCACTTCTGCCGGCCTTTTCAGATCAGTCCTGAAAGCTGAGAAGCAACCTGGGCAGGATTTTAGGAGCTCAGAATTCTGGCACTGTCCCTTAACAATGCTTAAGAGAATGTTAATAGGTTAACATGTTAAATATTGTCTCTTTCTTGCTGCACCAGATGAGAAATATTTCAATTACAGTATTCCCATGGAAGATCCCTACTCACTCGAGTTATTGTAAGCCAAGCCACAATCACACATCTGCCTGCTCTAGGCTAAGATCACAGATCTTTTGAGATTTTGCTTTGTGATTGCACTGGACACAGGACAGGAGACCCTCTGGGAGAGCATGATGCCATCAACAAATAGTGCCCAAGCTTCTCCCCACCCCATCCTAGAACAATGCTTGTCTCCCAGCCCATGATACCACCTGAGCTCTTGTTTTTCCCTAATTACTCACAGGTCTTACCTACAGTTTTTTGAAGCAGATGCGAATTTTCCACTGATTTCAGCATATACAGGGTTTGATCCCTAGAGAAATTTCTGGCTAAATAAGGTACTCAAGGAAATCACCATGACAGTTCATTAATAAATCTTATGATGAGTTTATTGCATACTGTTGAGGGGGAAGGATAGAAGAGAGAAACTGCATACTGTCTGAAAAAAAATGAATTTCCCCATTAAAAGAACCCTTCCCTCAAGTGCATCATAATTATCAATGAAAAGTGGTCCAGCGTGTGCTTCTGAGGAGCAAAATTATTTGCTACTCTGCAGAAAAACAGAGTTCCTGGGCTTATATTTCTGCACTTAATCACAGTTTTGGTCACCTGGCATTACCATGCCTGTAGCACATGCTCCAGCTGGACAAGCCATAGCAAACCTCTGTCCAGTAACAACCAGTCCCACACCTCAGGGGTTTCATCCTTCCCCCCCTTTACACCAGTGGAAGGCAATAATCCTCATGGATAATGGCACGGATAATGGATAATGAAGATAGGTTTTCAGGATTTTGCCAGAAGCTGTAAAGGTGGAAAATCAGGTCAGTTCAGATCCCCCCAGCCTTCCTTGCTCAAGTGGCAGCACCTTGTTTGTCTGCCCTTTCTGCTTCTGTGGTTTAGTGAGACCATTCCTGACCTATCAAGGGAAGTTGCCAAAGACACAATATAATCCTAGAATTCTAGAATTTACAGAGGAAGTTCTCCATTAGGAATTTTAAAAGGAAACAATTCTCAGACAGATGTGTTTCAGGCTGGAATTCCCCCTCAGAGAAAACAATAAAAGCAATGCAGTTCTGTCAGTCAAGATGCAGAAACACCCTCACCAGGACTTAATTAAGAACATTCTCCTTCTGCTTTGCTGGCCACATCAAATGTAGGAAAACTCTGACCTTCTTCTTTGGCAAGACCTGGAGAGACTTGGCTGGCTGAACCTGAGCAGCAGCTCCTGTGCTGTGCAGCCCCAAAATGTGCTGAGAGGAATGGTGGATCCTGACTTCTCTCCTGCACTTGGGCTGGCCTCAGCCAACACTCAGCCTGCTGGGAAGCCTCAACAAAAATGATTAGAGCTGAACAGAGACCACATCTTAACCTAATTCAGATCTTCCCACATCCACGTCAGCCATTCCAGCAAAAGAATTCCAGACTTGTCCTTACAACATAATTCTCCCTTTGAGTAGCCATCAGCAAGCAGGTGACATTGCTTAAGCCTCTTGCCACAGGGAAGCTGTAATCCCTGGCTTCTGTCAAACCTGAAAGCCCCTGCTCAGGTCCTCTTTAGCAAGCAGAACTGAACTGGAAGGATCCAGCCTGTGCAGCTGCTAAATGGATGGCAGGAGGCTCCGTGCCTGGAACACGCAGTTTCACCCTTGGTGTCAAACACATTCGGCCCTATTAACATTTTATCTGCGTGCCAGAGCCAGAGCAGGAGACTTGGCAACCAGTCAAGAATAATCTTTCCTGGCACACAGAACCCTGCTGCAACAGCTCCCATGGACTTTGGGACAGCTTTGGCAGGAGGGAAGAGACTGAAGATGAGATGTGGAAGAAAGAGGGGGAGGAGGGAGCAGACAGGCCCAGGATGGGGAGTGTGAGGGATGTGAGATTAAAATATTTTTATGTGCATGATGGCAGGCCTAAATTGTTCATTGGCAGAGGATGGAGAGGTTGTTGAGACACTGGCTTAGCAAGGTCTATCTGCTGTTCCCTTTGTGTCTCTGAAAATAGAAGGAATTAGCCCTTATCTGCACTAGATGCCTGATCACTGGCCAGTGTTCACAGGGCACTGTGAGAGAAAAAACCTTCTCCCAGCTAAACACCCCCCATCCACAAGTGTAGCTGAGACAATGCAAATGCCGTGGATGAGAGCTGATGGCATGCTCTATCTTGGACAAACTCAGCAGTGGAAGGGTGGGATTGTTCACACTTCATCCTGAGATTTGGCATGGCTTGGTCGAAAGAATCTGAAGGAAAAAATGCCCCCCATCTTATCAGCTTTTCAGCTGAAAGTCCACAGAACTTACTCTTGGGAATATTCACCCTTGTCTGAGTAACAGAAGGTGCAAGGGATCAAATTTGGGAAGCATCAAGAGTGAAAACAGGTTCCTCACATCAGCTGAGGAGCAGAGGTTCAATTCCTCCATGGCCAGAAGAACAGGTTAAACATAACAGGCACCCAGATGTTCAGGCTTCCCTAGGACCCATCATGAGAAACTCACTCCGGGGCTTCTTACATATCCAAATGTGAAATTAAAATAGAATATATACAATGAGTGGTCTCCTGATACAGTCAAATGCCCTAGCACGAGGGTGAGATTAGTTAGTATAATTTCTATTCACATTAATTAATTGGAACACCTAGAGTTTTAAAAACTAGCTCTGCAATTCCACTGCCTAAATAGCTTACAGTATTAGCAGCTAAGGCAAAAGGGAGGGATGAAGAACCTACTCATTAAAAGCTATATTTTAATGAGATAGCAGTCCAAATTTTAAAGAATTCATCAGGAATGGGGGCAAAGAACACCCATATTAGAGTAGGAAAAGCACACTACAAAGCCCAAGTGAGGCAAATCATCATTGTCAGGCTCACAGAGTGCCAGCAGAACAGCTGGGTTTGTCAGGCTGGGGGACAGCAGCAGTGCAATGACAGGAGGGTCAGTACCTGCCACCAGCCCCGTGACTCCCTGCACTCATTACTGCAATAAACATCACACCAGGAAGTTGAAATAGAAGCCAAAATGTAGCAGGAGAAGAGGAAAAACAAAAGGGAGCTTGGGAGAGGATCCTGATGAGGAGAAAGAGGCCCATAAAGCAAGGACAGCTGGAAGTCAAAGCAGAAGTTTCCTACTGCAAGTGAACCCTCATTTTTCTTGATTTCCTAACAAAACAACAGTCCTGAAGTGATGCTCCGTGTGTGTCTGCTCTGCCCATTTACCCCAATACAACACAGGGGCTCAGTGTGAAGGGCACCCACGTGTTTCACAAAAGCAGAAGGCAGGGATGTGCTGGGAGCAGCTGGAATGAGCATCGAGCCCTCAGAAATTCCTTCAAGGTTAGCCTTCAGAGAAGCCACACAAAATGTTTGACTGAAGTGTTTGGTTGCTTGTGGAAAAATAACATTTCTTTGCTCTGATTTCTGTGAAGCTGTGCTGTGTCCCTGTGGCCTCATGCAGGGTTTAAGAGACTCAGCTAATCTGCACCTTGAGGATCTCAATAATATGAGGAGTCAGAGCACGCTGCTGCCAGAGGACTTGCCAAGCCATGGAAATGTTACCATGTGAAGTTGAAGAAATTACCAGACTATCCCAAATGAATTTTTTCTGGTGAATTAATAATGTTTCAGCATAAAGGAAGCAGAAAAGATCTGTCTTTAATTTATTTTTCTCTCTGATTTATTAACAGCATGGAAACATAAGCATAGCACAACACTATGGTCAACTCCCAAATCCTCATTCTTCTTATAAATCAGGGAAATTACAATTTTTTTCTAACCAAACGAGGCATCAGAATCAGTTCCAGCATGTGAATGTGTGCCCTAGAGATCCCAGCAGCTTCAGAGCAATGCAAGTACATCCAGCCCCTAAATTACCTCTAATAGCATGCAAGGGAGGAGAGGGACAGATTCCACAAATCTCATTCCTCCTTTCAACACAGCTAACCCAATCTAAACCCTGTAAAATAAGTTCATGAGAAAAAAAAAAAAAGTTCATAACTCCATCCCTAAAAATCCCTCTTGCAAAATGAGTATCTTTATCCCTTGCCTGTTGTGCTTATCTCCTGTCTTGCAGCCCAACCAGCTTCTGAGCTGTGTGCTTTGGCATCTGGGTCCCAGATCAGCGAGGCTCAGGTGAGAGACATCTTTGGAAACACACTTAGGCCTGGCTTGCAGTGCTCTCCCCTCAGCAACCCTCTGGCTGCTTCTCCAGCCAGGTTTCTGTGCTCATTTATTTGTCCTTGTCAGTTCAAGGTGCAACTTAGTCCCATCTAGTGATTTCCCTGTCTAGGCTGACTTGGGAGAAGGTCTGAATAGCAGCAAAAGACAAGAAGCTCCAAAAAGGAGGAAGACAGCAAGGAGCCAAATGCAGTTGTCCTGAAGCTTTTTTTCATACCTTACTCATGTAATGAATCTGCATCATCTCACTGCATTTGCAGGCTCATAAAGATCCGGTTCAGTGTTTCCCTTTTATTCACACTGATGATAATATGACTAATTGTAGTCTTCTTGCCCACTGAAAATTGAATGAAGGAGGAAATCTGCATACTGACTGAACATGCTGCCAGGGAGAATAATAAATGAAAATCAAAGGCCCAGCTCCCAGATGACTGTATGCAAAGGAATCTGTTTGCATGAGAATTCACACTTTCAATCACCACTGGAAGTCTGCAGTGGATAGCATTTTTCTGCATTTACAAGCATTTGATCATCCTCAGAAGAAAATCTGTGATGTTGTGAGTGCACAAACTCTCACCCTTCTCAGAGAACCCAGGCAGTGAGGCTGAGGAGAGCCCAGCTCTGGATGCATGAATTCCACATGCAGCATCCCTTGATACCAGCTTGATTTATGTGACGACTCCTTGAAAAAGAGATAATTATGTAGATTTGGATTATTTATTTACACAGCCCTGTCACATTTGGAATGGAGCTGGAGCCCCTGATCTGCTCAAATTCCCTGGCACGGCTGATGTAGAAGTTCCCTGTCGGAAGGGATTGGGTGTGCACCTGTCATGCCACCTCTCTCTGGAAGTGAAAGGACATTACTAAGGCATGAATCACCCCAATCAGGGCAGTGTCTGTCCCAGAAGCCTGTCCAGCTCCCAGCCATGGTGCACTGCTGCTGTTGGTCACGGTGGTTTTCCAGGAGTGCAGCTCCCTGCAGCAGCAGCAGCATGGACATGCTGGAGGAGGATGATGCCAGCCCATGGAGCCTGGCAGCAGCCTGGTGTTTGCCTGGTGTCCCAAGACAAATTCAGAATAAAGCAATAGCACAGCTCAGGTGAGGTTTCACAGTGAAATAGCAGGAACCATGCCTGTACATCATTGCCACCTCCTGAAAACAACTCGACCAAACTCTGGCGCTGTGTTTTTCCATCTAGACTTGTTTCTCAAGTGCTTCTCTGCTTCTGTCAAGAGGGCACATCAATACCCTTCCCACAAGCCCTCTGGAGCCACCTTCCTGATGGAATGATCCATGCCTTTCCATGGGATGGTTCAGAGGTGAACAGGACACTTCACTTTGTGAGTCTATAGGATTTCCCCATTAACACCATTGCACCACAGCTACCAACTTCCCTGCTTCTGAAGAGTGAAGGAGGCAGGTGGAGATCAAAGTCTTCATACAACAAAATTCAATTATTTTTAAGACGTCTTGGATGGGAAAGGTGTTCTATCGTGAGACTTGGGTCATCTTTACACCCTCCCCATACCTCTGCCCATCATCATCATGCTGGGCAGAGCAGCTACCAGGCTGTTGTGGTTTGTGCTGCTCACAACCAGCTTTTTGTGGTTTTGACATTCAGGTTTATTGGATTGCAGACTGGCCTGGATGTTCCCTTCCACTTTTCTGTTCATTATGCAAGAAGACCCCTCTTTAACTCTTTAGATCAGCTCTCTCCCCTTGCATCACTGGAGCAGAGCCAAAGGGACAGAGCTGAGGCTACAGTCTGAAATTACATATTGAATACAAGTCACATGAGTCAGTAAATCATTTGTCTCTACAGGGGTCCCTGCACCTGCCAGAGAGGAATAATTAAGTGATCAAGTGTCCAGAGAGCTGCAGAGGCAGAGGACACTGGATATATTCGAGGTGGTGGAGCAGCCTTCTTCACGAAGTATCTGTTACATTCCTCATTAGCTTTGCTTCCCTCCCATCAGCCCTACAACCCAGTAAAACAAAAGGGTCGAAAGCAGACCAAGAACAAGGCAGAAGACAAGACAAGACTCTCAACAGGGAAGAGGTGTTGATCTCACACACAGCCTGCCTGCACTCAGAAGCACAACTTCACCTTGGGAGCTGGGCACCACATCCACATCTGACACTGCCTCCCCATCCCCTCAGTGCTCACTGCCCCTGGGCACCTTCCAGCCTGTTACTAATTTGGACCCGTCTCTCCAGTTCACTCATTTGCTGTGAGGTGAGATTCAAATAAACAGAAGAAAAATAAATCTAGAAGGGAATACCTTTTTTACTTGGTGCTGGCCAATGCTCAGTCAGGAATGGGACATCATTTGAACTTACATCTTCCCGGAACAGGAAGAATTCCCTATTCTCTTCCCAGGTAGAAACATGGATGGGAAGAGAAGGATCACACTTTCTAATAGTTGAGGGGGCTCCTTTGGGCTTAAGCCCAGCATCAGGGCTATAATGAGGGTCAGAAGAATGGCCAGTGTTGGTAGCCACACGTGGAGTTCAGGCTTCCAACCACCTGAGAAAGCAGCACCTCCCTGGCACTCTTCCAGTCATACTCCTTTCTCCCCTCGAGGGATTCCTGTCAGTTCCATGAAATTCTCATCACGAGGGATTTTGAGCAGCCTGTTGTGACAAGATCACTTTGAGTGCTGTGTTCCCAGTGCCAGCAATGCTCCAGGTCAGGGCTGGCTCTGCCTCCTGCCTTGCTCCAGCTTCCCTGGGTGCACAAACATTTCAGCCACCCATGGAAACAACAATACAAACTCTCCTGGGAGCAGATGGGGCAAAACCACTCAACTGCTGCAAAACCTATGCCTAAAGCTAGCTCCCCTGAAGAGGGAAGTGAATAATTTATGATTGCTCCTGGCAGACCCAGGGAATGATTTTCAGTGAATGGGAAAAAAAGGTAATTTATTTCTCTACTGTTGTAATATTTTAATTCAGCATGACCCTAAAAAGTATTGCTTAGAAATTTGTGGTAGGTTTCAATTCAACATTATATAAATATATTTGGGGTTATTTTGGAACCAGAGGATAGGAGCATTAAAAAAAATTATAACTGCTTTCAAAGACCTAAAATAAAATGTAGCCTTTCATTTTGGGTGAAATCAAATATTTCAGATAGACCAAACTGAGTATTTCCAAAGGGGTTTCACCATCACCTCCAAAATTATTCTGTTAATTTATCAGTATAAGACTCTCCTTTATATTTCTCACTCAAAACAAAACATCTGTCCCTTCTTCCATTCCTTGTTAGATAGTGTCTTATCTTCCCCTTTCCATAAATGTTTAATTGAAAGAGGCATGAATTTGTTGGTAGCACAGCAGTTTGGAGAACAAGAAAAGCTATGAAACACTGATGCAGAAACAACTCTGCAGGAAGACTTTCTGAGCTGATGCCACCACAGGATGGTAGAAAAATGGTGAATGTGCAATTAAAACAACAACAAAAAAAAGGGCATAAAATAAAGACATAAATAAATAGCAAGATTTAAAAATCACAGAAAAAAACCCCAAACTGTGCAAGAGCTTTAAAAATTCAAAACATTTCACCTATATGCTTGGACCCAAGGGGATGTTCTAAGAAGAAATGCATCTGAATGAGACATTCAGAATGTCCCCGTGAGAGCAATTCCACATTGTGGAACACTTTGTATCCTTTTGCCAGAATGCTGATTTGTATGTGACCTGTACATTGAGCAGCAAAACTTTCACACCACCTTTCATTTTATCCCAAGACACGAATGGATAGCAAGCTTGAATTGTTAGCTATATTGTCAACATATTTTTCATAAAATATTCCTGGCCTCATGACACTACATCATCACAGTTCTATTAGCTTAAGTCACTTGTAATAAACTAATATGCAGAATGATTTCCAGCTACTAGCAGCTAAAGAAACAATAAGCAGTTTCTCTTTCTTTCCTTCCTTCTTTTTCTTCTTCTCTTTCTTTCTTTCTCTTTCTTTCTTTCTTTCTTTCTTTCTTTCTTTCTTTCTTTCTTTCTTTCTTTCTTTCTTTCTTTCTTTCTTTCTTTCTTTCTTTCTTTCTTTCTTTCTTTCTTTCTTTCTTTCTTTCTTTCTTTCTTTCTTTCTTTCTTTCTTTCTTTCTTTCTTTCTTTCTTTCTTTCTTTCTTTCTTTCTTTCTTTCTTTCTTTCTTTCTTTCTTTCTTTCTTTCTTTCTAAATGACAGATAAACAGAAAGACGTCCACTCTGGAATTTCCTCAGCTGATCAAACAGGTTTCACCACAAGCTGGTAGATGGCTACTGTACTCAGGACATAATTGTGCTTGTGCCTTGTGCAAATAGAAAGTCCTGCACTGATCTGGAAATTGGTTTTGTCTAGGTCTTCTTTCCTCCACACTGAGAACCTTGTCCTGAGCTCAGAGGACAGACATAAAGAAGAGTCTCCATGCAGGGTGGTCATGCTGATGTTGATGCAGCATCTAGAGGGTGTCATCTCCTTGTTCTGCAGGGCTGGATGAGCAACTGGATTATTTTATTTATGGGTCAGCTCTGAAGATACCATCACAAGCCCTCATAATTGGACACTTCTCTAGCCACAAGGGAAGGAATGATTTTCACAACTCTGGGCTGCAGCTGCACTGAGAGCAAAGGAGCAGGGAACGGACTGTGCAACCTAGCAGGCAACTCCCTGTGCCTCCCTCCCTGGAGAGGCCACCAAGTCATCCTGGCGGGCTGGAGGCTGCTGCAAGCCAAGAACCATTTGTGTGAGCACTGCAGAGATCAACATGCCAGGGGAACTGCAGACTGCAACCCAAGTGCCCCAGCCAGCCGTGAGTAGATGGACCAGCCCTGGGATAACAAAGGGATGCTGCGCGTTTCTTCTGAGTGAAGAGACAGAGGAAAACCCCCGAGCCGCATTTCCCTGATGTGCAGGTGCCTCCAAGCAGCCCTGCCAGACCCCGAGCGCCTTGAGCCAAGCAGCGCCAGCGCTGCTCCTTCGGCTGCTCTGCCTGTCCCACCCAGTGACGCACAATGCGCCACTCAGGAGTGGAGAAGCATCATGGTTGCCTAGGCAATGCCTTTGCCATGAACAATAAATAAAATAAAAGACAATGCCTTGGGTTAGCAGCGCCCAGGGGTCTGTGTGACTCTCACCAGAGCAATACCTCCCTGTGGAAAAGCCAGCTCCTGGCTCCGCACATGGACACGGACACTCACACTGGTGCTCTCCTGCCTTTCACTGCAGGAAACTGCCTCCTCCAGCTCACTCCATGTCAAACAGCAACAGAGGGAGAAGAAAACACATCCAAAACCACATTCAACCGAGCTCACTCCTTCCTACCTCCTCACAAATGACTGCCAAACCGTGGGAGGAATCCAAGAGCCGAAGACACAAGGAGTTCAAGCTCCCGGCATTGCGAACCACTGCGGTGAAACCTCTTATTTAAATGCAATGGGAAATAGTGTTGTACACACAGACGAAAACAAGAAGCCGGCCAGCAGCCCTGCAGCCCGTCCGGGCGGGTTTGTGTCAGAGGAAGGCACTGCAGGCTGGCACTCGCCGCGGGCAGGCAGCCACCGCCCGGCCAAGCGCGATGGCGTGGCTCGTTTTTCACTCTGACACCACTGCAGGCTCCACAAGGCTCCTTGACTCGCAAGGTGATCAGAATATTGAGTACGGTACTGCAGCAGCGAGCCTGGCACCCAGCACGGCGGTGGAGAGACTCACAGCCTCCCTCCCCGCCCCTTTCCCGACCGCATGCAAGGGAAGAAGGAAAAAGAAGGAAGAACAAAACCCTCCAACAACGAGATTCCAACGCCCCCTCATACATCTTCGGGAATGGACCTTGGCTCCATTGTCTGCGGCCCTTCAACTCATTTCCCGAATGCCGGAGTGTCTGTGGGTCCATCCCCATGCGCAGCCCCTTTTTAACATGCATACTTCTGCCATGGAAGTGTAACCCCGGCAGTAATTGTGATCATGGTCCTGCTGCGGGGACACTGCGCTCCTCCTCTGCCTGTCACTATGCAAATAGAATTCCTGGAAGGAGCAATAAGTCACCGTCCACCTCCCGGGGTGCAGCCCATGGCTTGGAGCAGCTGCCAGGGCCAGCTGCTGTGGTGGGACCCAGCCTTGTCCTGCCCACACCAGCCACCCTCAAACCCTCAGCACGCCTTTATGAGATGGGAACAGCGCTGACTGACGGACAGCCTGATGTCCCACCTTAAGCACAAAGCCACTCCTAGCTGATACCAACAGACACCCACGGAGGCTGCGTTTTAGCCAGGGAAACGTTGCAGACTTGGATCTCCAAGGGCATGGCTTCATCATTGCCACCAAACACACCCCATAGGAGCAACATCTGTGAGCCTGTGGCTTGCCATACTCCTTCTACTGGTCTTTGCTCTGCTGCATCTCCCCCAGCTCTGTCTTTGGGTCTCTTGGATAATTTCTGCTGTCCCATCTTCCCAGCTTCATTCCTGCCTGTAGCTTTCCTGCAAAGAGCAGTGAGTCATCAAAAACACCTTCAGAAAACTTCACTTTCACTCATGAGCTTCTTTACCTCATCCAGCTGGGCAGGTTGCACGCAGAACAAATTACTGTTGTTATTTCTGAGAGCACTTAAGAACTCATGTCATAGACTGAAGGTGGGAGAGTCAGTCCTGAAAGGGTTAAAGGGCCAATGGCAAATTTTCATTGTATTTCTGAGATGCAGAAGCATCCTCTGTGATCAAATGGCTACAGGATGCTTAAGCATAGCCCCCATTCATCTTAGTTCCTTTTATTTATTTATTTAAATGAAATAAGATATCTCTGAAAAGCATTTAAATTCACATAAATATTGTGGAGAAGGGAATTTCATGCTGCTGCCTGACTGATCAGTTACATGCTTAGCAAAACCAGCAGTAGAAGCACAGCAGAGGTGGGGTTCTCTCTCCCTCCCACTCGTATTACGTCTGGATAACTCCTTATTGATCAGCTGAATGACACAGCAAAAATTTCCATTTCAAATTTAAAAAAAAATTCATTTGCTGATTCAGTTTTAGAAAACGTTTGCAATAGGTTTCAATGTCAAAGAGGCACCATTTCATTGACCAGATCTGACTCAAGAGTATGAAACTAATGCCTCCTGTTGTTATTCCTTCCAGTGGCAAATGAGTTTTGCAATAATTAAGCCCAGGAAAATAGATTATTGTTATAAATATCTGATAGCAGATATTCTGAACTCATAAATGTCTCTCTGATGTGAGATGGGGATTGACAACATAATCATCTCTCTTGCCACTCTGCCTTTCTGCAGCAAAAAGTGTATTTGTGTGCACTCCTGCTCTCCTCCTTCCCCCAGTCCTCCCCAGCTTTGGAGTTGCTCAGGAGAGTTCATTGCTGCCTGTGATGAATCAAAATGTGTTATCATTAGGCTGAACGTGTTACTGAGTTAATTAAATGTCACACTTTTGATAAAATTAATTAGAAGCATTTCAGACTCATCTGAACACACACCCTTCACAAAACCTGAGAAATAAGTGCTGATGTTTTCATCTCAGTAGATTTTATTGATGGAAGCCCTTCATCCGTTCATTCATTACTAATATAAAATGCATTTTTCACACTGTAGGCAACAAGTTCTTCCTCTCTTTTTCATTCTGTACCAGACTGTAGGAAACACTTGTAGCACTCAGCTGTGGTCCATGTTTGGAAGCTCAGGTTCCCAGGATGAGGTTGGACCCATATTTCTAGAATGTGATTTTTAGCAAGTTAAAGTCTGCAAGTCAATGACAGCAACTTTAGGCTGTGCCTGTCCATGGCCTGAGGGCTTCACAAAGTCACCATAGAGGTTGATGTTGTCCAAGTGTGCAAGGCTCAATCCTTTCCCTACTTGACATGAATTCCCCACACCTTGGATATAAAATAGGGGAAAGTCCTAAACCAAAGCAAATCTCAGTTCAAAATATCCACCCCTTATTAAGTATGGAAAAGGCAATTTTCCAAGCCAGGTACTCCACTGCCCCTAAATTCCTGTATGCACTGCAGACGTTTTCTCACACAAAATTGCATTTCCCTTTAGCCCATCAATCATCTCTTATTTCACCTCACCCATTGCAGGTTAATGCTCACCAGCACAGCCACCATCCCTGTCTCAGAAGCAATCTCAATCATTTCTTCACAAGGAACACAGCCCCAAAACTTATTTTCCAGGCTTCACTTCAGGATGTCTCAGGCTCCTTTGAACCCCTGGCATGGCTGTTTTCCTATTACAGACTGGAACAACACTTTGCACCTTACCAGAAATGTATTTAACCATTTATTTCCGTGTAAGGGACATGAAATACTAGCTAAAAGACATCCTCCACAACACAGGATATGGACACTCTAAATGTGAACTCTTGGTAATTTGTTTACTGGTAGCTGCTGGGCTGCCTCTCTATGCACTCCACTTAAATGAGGTTTTCCTTGGTTTTTGAAACCTGCCTGGGTGAGGAACAGACACAAGTCACAGCTGACTAAGTTTTTCAGTCTATGAAACAGAAATAAGGATAGTAAAATTAGACAGAAACAACCTTCATTCTCTTCTCCATTCCAGCTGGCTGGAGCCTGAACTGCAATGCACACTGGCAGTGGATTTTTTCACCAGAGCCCATCATCTTTTGTTTCCTCATCACCATGACATTGTTAGTTCGCTGTGGATCCTTTGTACTCTGCTTTATTGCTTTGTCTCAAAGCTCTGTCATATGTCTGACACCTGAGGTGTCCCACAGCATCTTTCACTAGGCTTGACCTTGGCCTCAAAAAGATGTGGGGGGAATTGGTGTCCCTGAAAGCTCTGGTTGAAGAGAGAGGAAAAAAGAATAAAGAATAAAAGAAGATGCTTATGGGAACGTTCATCAGGCAAACAGTTTTGCTATTAAAATGATAAACTGGAGTAGCTACCAGAGATAAAGACTATGACAAAATTCTGTTATTAAGTGCTACAGCTTTGTTCTTGGCACACACCAAAAGCTGTGTAGCTGCGATGAGGAACACAAGTAAATTTTCACTGAACTTGCTGCAAACAGGACCAGGAAAGCAATACAGTCAATAATATCACAGATATTCAGCAGATTCCTGCAACATTTATATATGAGACTTTAGATCACATGATGAATTTGCAATAAACAGTAGCATAAAAGATGTTTCATTGTATAAATGTAAAAGTTAGAACTTTTGCATTAAATTTGACAAAAATATGATGGATGGGAGACCATCAGAAAGATTAATTCAGCCTGAAAATACATCCAAATGCTTGAGGATAAGGATTTCATTGTTCCTACATGTCTTCAGAGTACCTCTGGCTCTAGAGAAAGATAGAAAGATTCTTTTTCTTAAACAGGAGAAAATTACCAGGGAAGGGACCTATAAATTTATATTCTTATCAGAGAAAGAATGGCCACAGGGGCCAAGTCAAACCAGCTTAGTGAAGTGTTTTGTGGCCAGCAGTTTTCTTTAGGAAATACTGGGAAAGAATACAACAGCCCTAGCTCTGTTCACATGGCCTTATTTAAATTAAGAGAAGGAAGAATTTGTTAGGAAAAAATAGTTACAGTAAGTTTTTTTACCTAGAAAACACTAACTTTGTTCTAAAATATTTTTATTAATATATTCTATATCAGGACTAATTAACATATTTGAAATGAAAAAAAAAATAACAAAAAGAGTCAAACAATAACCTGAGAGGAGGTCAGTGCCCAAGGCTATAAATATATTCAGAGACAGAATAAAAAGGTAAAGAAGTACATACAATGAACACCAGACTTGCTTTTTACAAGAGCAATTGCCCACTAAAATAGTTTGTCTACAGCTTTGTGGAGGTTTCTTTCACTCAGTCTTTAAAGCAAGGTGGGATGTTCACACGAAGGTTATGGGTCTTGTGCAGATGTAATGGAGTGCAAGTCTGCACTCTGTAAGCTGACAAGATGAAAGAGTTGAGATTCAATGAGTCATGATCACCTTCCAGCCCTAAAAGATGTGATTCCAGACCCTTTGCATTATAGGCTTTGTTGCCTTCCTGTTTTCTGGGTGGAGTGGAGTGATCTGAGCCACAAACCAGCACCAAGAAGACAGTGACATCTCAAAGTCACTGCACTGCAGCTTCCTCCTGGTCATTGCTTTTTGCTTTGGTGTTTCTGCAGGGACCAGCTGCTGCTTTGCTACTTTTCTCCACGTTAGAGGAAAAATAATGAGGAGTCTTTGGTGACCACAAACTTTCTTATGCTTTCACCATAAGGTGTTTTACCATAACTCTGCTGCATATAGAAATATCCCAGCATATCTGATGTTCTTCAGCCAAACCAAAAACTGATAACCAGGTCTAGCAAATCAGAGGGACAACTTGGTGGCAAAGGTGTAAAAGGAGCAGTCAGGAATGGTGGGCACTTCTGGTGGAGGAGGGTGAGCAGTAAATCCACAAATATCAGGATTAGGGCCAGTTTTGGTCAACATCCCCTTGTTTAATGCATTTGGTGACAAGTTTAGGAGCTCTTCCAGTTCTTCCTGCAGTCTCCACAAAAGAATTGCAGTATTTGGGGTGAGAATATGAACGGCAAGCTGTGTCCTTCTTCTGAAGGGTCTTGACACCTTTGCAAAAAGCCACAACTGGACTTTTCTGCTTCTCTCCAAGTTAGCACTCCATTCTCAAAATGCTTGCAATAGCAGCTAGAGAAAGAGCAACTCTTCAAACATCAAGGAGTAAATAATGTTGTCAACATCAGCATCATTTAACTGCTGGTAGAAGACAGATTTATAGAAGTAGCAAAAATTGCTGGCATTAAGTAATGTGACTGCAGGCTGTTTTTGTTTGTGTTGTTTATGATCACAGAGCAGGCTCTTTCTCTGTGGGGCCTATACCAGAAGAGATGATCACAGTCCTCCAAAAAAAATTGGATTCTCACTTCAGGAATACTCTATCTCAGGAGAGGCAAATTCACAGGCCTCCAGCAGCTTTGTACAGAACAGGATTTGCAGCAAAGGGAATTTTTAAAGGGGTCTGAAAAGACAGTAGTGGTATATGTTTGGGTGTGTTTGCAGGAAATAAAAGCAAGTAGGGAAGATGTCAATTAAAATGCAGTGGGGAGGTTGGGGAGCACAAAGAAGGTGTTTCTCATAGCCTGGTCACAGCACCACTGGGTGACACTTTTTGACAGCTCCTGCCCCACTGCCTGTCTTGTGCTCCTCAGAGTTATTCCTACTAGAGCAGGGAAAAAATCTATGTTCAAAAGAAGATCATGCCAAATTGGATCCATTTCTTCACCTCACACCAGCCCTGCAGGGCCAGAGAACCAGTAACCTTTGACACCCCTGTGAGAATTGTGAGGGTTTATTTGGTTCAGAGCACACTGTGCAGGAAGGAAAGAGGCAGGAATTGCAGCGTGGGAAGGTAATGTTTTACCTGGCCAACACAGCCCGGGTTTGTTTAGAACTGGGTTTACTGGAAAGTTCACAAACCTTTCAACAAGCCTGGCACAAATGACCTGACAAGCCTGGCCTAAGTCAGACTCCCACAACAGAACCTGCACTGCCCTCCCTGCTGTGGGTTATTTGAGGATCAGCCAGCCTTGGACTGGCACTGCTTGACTTAAAGCGGGGTTTAATTGGCAGTTAAACACTTTTATAGAAGAGGAGACAATTACAACAATCAGGACAAGGAAAAGGTTTCCCTCTGAGGTGGCACAGCTGGTGTCCTCAGCACCAGTCAGGTGAAGATCCTGGGCCAAAACCCAACCACTGCTCACAGTGCTGGGGGTACCTGGCAGCTCAGACAGGTAAGGGATGTGTCTGAAATAAGAGACTGATGTGCTTGAGAAGCCTCATTTTGACATTGTCCTCCCATGTCTGTCCTGCTAAAGTTTTTTTTAAATTATTATTATCATTATTATTACAGTTCTTCACTGTCTCTCTCAAACAAATGGCAGGAAAGACAAATGTCCAAGCTGGTGCCTGGAACCAGAAAAGATTCCAAATGGCAGTGATAGAAATGAATGTTTTCACATCCTTCAGCACAGATAGCAAGGAAACCTAAGCAAGCTGCCCCCATTACTGTCACCCTGTCAAGGCCAGACTCCACTGGTCAAGCTGGAAACACATTATTTGCACTGACAAATAGTGAGCTTGTGCAATACATTTCCCTGAAATCACCAGCATGATTCACAACAACTTCACAGTCTGGCCTCAGAAGATCAGTTGAAATGGCCTGTCCTATCCTTAATGTCTTCTGCAGCCTCTGTAAAAAAATAACTACTGGGAAATGGCCTTCCCAGCTGTACAAATACCTCCAATCTGCTCTGACCTTCACTGAAATCTTCCTCTCAGGGAAGGAAAATTATATCTTTTAATTTTTTTCTAATGTTCTGGTTTATTGTTTTTGCTCCTTCTCATGCAATATAATTAAAATGATGTCCTCAGAGTTGGAGGATACTTACAATAAACAGCTTCTGTGGAAGCTGAATAACTCAGCTATGGTGCTTAATCAACTGGAGATGATGTTTATTGCTGCATATGCTCTGCTGCTGTGAAAACTAGCCCTTAAATACTCAGTTTCTAAACAAGAGAAAATAAAAATCCAATAAGAACAAGTTAAGGTCCTTGACACACTGTAGGGAAGTGAAGGCAAGAAAGAAGGATTGTCTGTTGCGCAATAGGAATAGGCTTAGGTCAGTTAATGCATTGTAAAATGAATTACTAGTGATAGATGAACCACAGGACACATAAAATACTGATTTTCTTCCAATAAGTGCCCATGTATAGAGTTCCTTAAAGCTGCAAATTTCACTCTCATTCAGCTCTCCCAGCCTGGCTGCTCCAGAGCTCAGACAAAAACCTGTGGGCTGCAACATAGCTCATGTGCCTCCTCAAGAGAGCTATTCCAGGGGCTGAAGAACACATTTAAAAGAAACACCAAGGGCAAAAGAGCAGCTGTTAGCAACAATGATAAATAATTGGGAAATATGCTGAGGGCCAAATGTTCAAGAGCCCTCAAGTACAAAATGAACCTGTCACTGTAATGAGCCTCACACTTTGCAACAAGAAAAGAAGACAGGGAAAGAGTTGATGCCCAGTTTTGCCTCAAGTGTAAAGAATAATTTGACTCTAAACCTTCTGGGGTCCTTCCTATTGGGTACAAATAATCCAGTGTAATTTCCTGAGCTCCTTGGATTAATCAGGATTATACAAACTCATCAGTGCCCCTGTGCTGTTCAGCCTGCAGATCATGCACAGCCTCATCCACTGGGGATGAAGGGGGCAGGGGCTGCAGGAAGGGGGGCAGTGGAGGGAGCAGAGAACTGGGGAGCTGTCACCCACCAGCACGGGCTGTGTCCCTCTCACAGGGACCCTCTGAGCCACTCAGTCAAAGTGTCTCTGAATCAGAAGCTCAGTTCTGAGCACGCCAAAACTGCCTGGAAAAAAACCTGCAAGGCTCACCTGATCCACCAGTCCAGCAAGGCTCCTATGTAACCAGACAATTTTTACTGTTTGTATCATTCCAGTTTTTATTTGTCCTCTCTTATATGTTTCTGTAGGAGCCCTTTAGCTGAATAAATTACATTATTAACAGCACTAATAGCAACAAAGTGAGTGATTGGTAGGAATTTCATTTGGCATGCTAGAGATTACAGTTAGAGATGTGGTTTAAATGTTGATAAATACAAGCAGAAGACTTCTGCTTCACTGGAGAAATAGATTCTTCCATTGCCTCCTCTTGTGATTGAGAGTCAAATATTGCAAAATTATTTCTCTCTGCAATTTGCAGCCCAGTCCGTGCACCTTGTCTCTTCCTTCAGCTTTGAAACACAAGCAGAAAGCTTTTGTACTTTGACTTATCTCGCCTCTACCAAGCTCCTGCACACCTAGATACAGTGACCCACTGTAAATCCTCTGGAGTAAATTGTTCTGCATTAGAAAAATATAATACAAAGCAAAGAAGAACATTTAATACCTTTGGATACCAGGGAGGAATTAAATGATATATCTAACACAAAATAAGCACCTGGTTAAGAGCTGCCTGTTGTAAGGCAGCAATATAAACCTGCCAGAACAATCAAAGCACTAATCATCAGACTTGATTTTCCCTAGGTGTGTGAAGGAACCAGTGCAGTCCTTCAAAAATCACACCAAAAAAAATAGTGGAATATTCCTAAGGACTCAGGCATTAAGGACAAGTAACAGGTCTGTATTAGGAAGACACAGACAAGACACCCATTATCTTCTTTTTTTTTTATAAGATAAATTAATACAGGTGAAAAAACCTGCTTGAGACCAAAACTCAGCACTCACATAGGTGAAAAGTTTCTGTATAACACGAAAAGAAACAGCAGCATCAAACTGTCTACAGTTTTTTTACTAAACCACCTAAAACATGGCAGAAAATGTTTTTTCTTTGTTTTCTTTTTTCTTTCTTTTTTTTCAGAATTCATTAAAATCCTCTCTGTGCCCTGTCATATTTAGGGGTTCTCTAAGTCAGGAAATGTATAGGCAGGCAGGATTTTGGGACAGACTCCTCTCAGACAGAGAGAAAAGCGAGCTCCCAGACAGCGCTTTCTGAACTTGTCAGCAGAAACATTTGCAGCGGAAATTTTATTTCAAGAGCTGTCTGCATTCAATTAGGGAACAGAGGCAGAGCTGTGTGAGCCCAGGCCAGGAACACAGCCCAGTATTTTCGGCACTAAGTAGACAATGAGGCAGACTCGAGCACCAACACAGTAAACAGTTTGTGAACCACATCAGGCACAAATAATCACAAGGGCAACGTGACTGTTTGTGGATAAATCATTACTGAAAGCTTGCACCAACTGCAAGGCAGAGATCTCTGCTCCTGCAAAATAACAGCTAGAGAGTCTCACTGGAACCACAGAAACAATTTCTTCCTCTCCCAAGCATCCTCATCCTGCCAACCCAAACAAGTTCCCTGCTGCATATTATTTAAACTGGGAGTGCCAAAGGCTGTAAGGAACAGAGTTCTCTGACTCCCATCCATCAGATCATAGAGGCACAGGAATGTATTAAACCAATTTGAGTGATCACAGGGGACTGGTCCATCAGAACCTCAAGACTGAGCCTCCTCTGAGTTTTTATTTTGAGTCACACCCTGGTGCTGGTAGATGGAGCTGGAAACATCCAGCAGCTCTGATTCTGGGTTTTCATGGGTTTATTCAGACATCAAAACTCCCTGACTAATCTGAAGTGCTGCCTTCCCAGACAAAATCACTGCCACCAGATTCTTGTGCTGTAATCCCCTGGGATGCCCATCACAAGTAAAAATCCATTCCAAGGATTTTCACTGGGACATGAAAGTGTTTCCTCAAACTCACCCCATGCTCCTTCACCTCCAAGCAGGCACTGAAGAGCTCTGAGCTGGAAATGAAAGGAGAACTTTTGCATGGAATGAAAGGAGAAAAATATGTAAAGACCTGATGGTTCTCTCTGAGGAAGGGTCACATAGGGAAACAAAGGACATGAAATAATAGAGAAGAGAGGGGAAATTATGAGAGAAAAAGGCTTTATGATCCTAATAACAAAAGTTCATAATCCACTCAGTCTTTTTTCTGGCTCAGAAGGACATTTCCCCTGAGGGACATTCATCAGGAAAAAAAGAGATGCAGAAACAGAAAGCGAGAGAAAAAATTATTGAAGAACAAGGAAAGCAAAACCTCCTTTTGGTCTGCAGTTTTCCACAGAATACACTTCCCAAGCTTGTTACTAATTGTCATAGTATCAGCAAACATTTTTGAAAATATTTTTCAGTGAACAGCAGACTATTTTCTGGCAAACCTCCTGCAAATCCCATGGTTTCTGCAGGACTCCCATGGTCACCAAGCTACTATAAACCTTGGTATTGCCTCACTAAGGCTCCATGGGGAATTTAGTATGCATCTGTATCTCTCCAGCAAGCTAATGGCAAAGCTTTCCAGCAAGGATGGGGGCAAACCTACTCAACTTTCCCACTTTGGTATATTTTCTTCAGGCAAGTGGATGGCAGTTCTGTAGCTGCTGGAGTTTTTGGCCAAAGACTTGGAAAACTGCATCAGTGGTAACCAACAAAAGGTCCTGCATGCCTGGAAGGTTTATAAGCAATTCACAGACTTTGCACACAACTGCTCTACTCAGCCTTTCCTCTCCCTCTTGTCTCTTTCAAACTGCTTTACCTCAGTTCCTCAGTTCCTCAAAGCTGCACTAAAATGTGCCTTCCCGAGGCTTTTTCATGAGAGATGATTTCCCTAAAGATTTCTCCACGTGAAAGCCAGACACTCCCCTCCGAGCATCCTGCCCATTCCACTGACAGTGAAGACAACCCCCCTCCCACGCCCTGCTGCTGGCAGGAGCCCTGACAATCAACGGAGTGTGCAGTCAGATGGATTTGAAAGTGAAAGGGCTGCTGTACAAGCCAACACCATTGGCCAGTAGCCACAGCTGAAGCTCACCAGTGCTGCCTGTATTGCTGAGTGATCCTCTGTTTATCCTCAGGGCCACGGGAAGCTGAAGAGGCCAAGAAGTGAAATGACCTAAGACAGCCATGCTTGGATCTTTTTGTCATTATTGGCTTTTCCATATTGGCTTTTGTTCAGGTGCAGTGGATGGAAAGGTTTGAAGAGACATGCACAAAATGAAATTAATTTTCTCAATGAAAGCCTGGCTCTCTTGAAGTTGCTGGGAATTCTGAAATTAAATTAATTGGGACTGGGATTTTCCTTTTCAATTTCAAACATGAGCTAGGTATGTCAGGGTGTCTTCTGCATTCTCTTCAGTGTGTCTAAAGATGGACAAGCCAGTGAAAGATTTAATGCTTGGTTCAAATAGACAGACACACATCTGAGTGCCCCTGCAATCCCCCCGACCCTCCTGGGAAAAAGCTGCCTGACACAAATGTGTAGAATTTGACTCAAAACTGCATAAACTTAATGCAAATTGCATTGAAAGATGAAATTCTACAATAGGGATAATAATTTGTTGTTTAAAAATGCCAGTGCAAAGCTGTGCACAAGTTCTGATTGCTTATTAAATTTTAATTAAATTATGCTACTGAAAATGCTGCCTCAAGGGCACTGCTGGGGCTTCAAGCCCTACAAAATTCCTGCCTTCAGCCCCACCTGCCCTCATCAGTGTCCAACCAGAAATCAGCCAGTTCTAGTAAAGACCAGAACACATGATGAACACATTCTGATTTGTGATTGCAGCTAAAATGAGAGTATTATGGGCTGTTAAGCCTTGTTAATTTTCTCAGGATGCTGAAGAAAGGAGAGAAGGGAGGTCAGATTTCTCAGATGACTCTGACTCCCAGGAAATGGGAGCACAGCATCCTCTGTGGTGCCTGCAAGTGCAGTGTGCAGTCCAGGACTGCATTCCTGGATCCAGAGCTCCAACAGTCCAGCTGTCTAGAAGGGCACCAGATGACATCTTCTCCCACTGATGAGCCACTTCAGTATTTTACTTCAATATTCAGCATGTGGATTCACTAATGATGATGGCCAGAATAATTTGGGACTTAGGCCGAGCTCTAAAAGACATGATCATCTCACTTAATATAATCATCCAATTTCTGCTCAAACCTTTCTTCCCAACCTGCCAGTCAGAAAGAGCCCCTGTATCTCCATCCAGAAGGATCACATCCAGAAGAGTCATGTTGGAGTGGGAACATGCCCATGGCATTGATTTTCTCCCTCCCATAATGCACTTGCTCAGATCCTCTGATCCAACTAAATTTAACAAATGCTTCAGGACACAACTGGTGCCAGCAAAAGGGGCCCATCAGCTATAAATGTTCTTGGGAATTCACACTCCTGCTTATTCACTAATTGCACAGCTGGATCCAACCCAGAGATGTTTCCACCACAGCTCAGAGAGCCAGTAAAGCACATGCCTGATGCTTTTCCAGCTGGATTTTGGATGCATGGTCCATGGTTTCCCAAGACACGGTGGTGAAAGAAAAGTCTGCCTGGTTTTGGTACCAGGGGGATGAGGGGATGAGCAGGATGAGGAGCAGAGGGAGGGAGAGATGGACTGGCTGGTTGGAACCAGGGCCAGGAGCACCCACAGCTGGACCTGCTCCTCTCCCAGCTTCACTCTCCAACAGCAGCACAATCTGCCTTGTGCATTTGACACAGCTTTGTTCCAAGCTGACTCTCCTTCAGCCCTCAGTTTTCTTGTCCCTTGCCTATGTCTACAAGTGCTTATATCATAGAGGCTGGATAGAACTTATAGAACTGCAAACATGAGTATCAGGTAAATTAGTGAATTGGCTCTACATGAGCCAACTAATCAAACATATATGAGGTTTTAGAAAAGCAACATCATGCTGGGGATTCCAAGATGTGACCTGAACTATTTTCTGTTGGCAAAATTTCTTAAAACTGAAGATATTTTTTCCACAGAATGAGAATGTCTGTAACGTTAGAAAAAGAAAAATCTAAGAAGCCATTCAATGGACTGTAATGAAGAGGAGCCAAGTGTAATCACTGTGATTGCACAAACTCCATCTTTGCCTCCTCAGAAAGAGCACTTAGAGATGAAAATATACACAAGGATACATATTTTTATCTATGGAGCAAAGCACAGCTCAACACAAACAGAGCATTGAATCCCTACCTGAGAATGCAACACCACACCCAACTGCAAGCTCATGGGTTTGCTGCCAAAATTGCTTCACGTGTTCTGTTGTCTTTGCAGAGCAGGAAGGAGGGAATGGTGTTGTTAGAGCAGCACAGACTGCTGCTTTTGGGAGGCCTGTGCTCCCAGAGAATCCATGCAACAGAAAATGGGGAGCAGGAATGAAAGGAAAAGCCATAAAACATTGTGCTCAGAGAGGTCTTAGACTTGTCCCCAAAAGTGTAAAAGCTGGGCCTGCAATGTGTGTGCTGTGTATGAGGGAGGACTTCTCACAGCAGTCACCTTCCAGCAGCTTTTCTTCAGCAAGGAGACACAAACCTCTGCTGAAAGATGTTTTTTAAAACCAGAAAGACTGTAAAAATGGCAGCAGGGGAAGGCTGCAAGAGGCGTGCAAGAAAAGGAATTTGTACAGGCTCAGGGTACATTTTGTCTGCTTTAGACCCTTCCAAAAAGGAGAACAAGACATTAATCTAATTTATTCAGCCAGTTATATGAGGTTTATGCCTTCTTCATATCACCAGTCTGGCATAAAGCAACTAGAAGTGCACAGGTAAATCAATCCCATAATTTCCATTTTAGCTTTAACAAGTGATTTTACTGTTTCTAGGTGCTAAACATGTGTATCTGATGACTGCAATAGACATTATGCAGCGATGCATCCTGAATAGATACATGAATATTAAAGGTTGCTCTGTTCTGACAGCTCACTCTGGAGTTTGCCTTATGCTGCCTGAGATTTTCAGTTCTTCTTAAATGTAACTTGCATATCACTGTAAACTCTCTCCCTCCTTTTGACAGGGTGCCCTTGCAGATGGTAATTTCCTTAGCAGGGAATAGGAGACTCACAATTCAACTTGGATTGGGTATCCTATGGCAAGACATTTTTCAGAACATAAATATGTATCACCAGATCTAAAGCTGAGGCCTCATTCTTGTGGTATGTTATGAAAAATATGGGTGAGTATTAGTGATGTCTTCTTGGCCACAGGAGTGTGAAACTGGTACCAAGGAAGCTGAAATCATGGGTATGCAGGAGTCCAATACAAAGAGATAACATTGGCAGAGAAAACACAAAACAGTGACAGAAAAGAACCTGCCATGGTGTTCTCTAGGCAATATCATAACACTCAGAGTGGGTGGAATAGCCAAAGCAACTCAATGAAATGAGCTATAAAATAACATTAATTTTATCTGTACACAGTGCAGATCTCAAACAGTGGACTCATCTGACTCCAGACTGCAAGAAAATTCCACTTGGATCTCATGTCTGGCATTTGCTGTCTTCCAAATTCCTTCAGAGAGCATTTCTTTCTTATTATTCTGCCAATTCTCCTGGGGAATCACCACACCCCCAGTCCACCACAGTGTTTCATGGACAGCAGAGCCTGCAAACCACATCTGTCTTCTCTCCACAGCCCTCCAAACAACACATTGTTCATTGATTCAAGTTATAAATACTCCCAGTTTACCTCATATTAGGATGTATACAGGGAAATAAAGTCAACATCACACAAGGCATAGCTGCACATGGTGAGACAATGCTCTGCTCCTATTTTACCACCAAATAAGTCTGAGCATAGATGGATGTATTCAATAAATTAATGAACTAGAAGAGATGAGAGGAGGTACAGAGGAGAGCTCAACCTCTGCCAGCTCATTTCTCGTCCATCACCTGCAGCTCTCCCCATGGCACAGACAAATTGTCCTGAGAGGAGATCCCATCCAGAGCCACCCTCTCCAGCATTTTTTTCAGCCATCTTGGCAGGAAATCTGCTCTCCACACTACAATTAAATCCTGGATCATTTTAGAGGAGAGCAGAGACATGGAAACAGATAGAGATGAAATTGGGCTGCTGCTTGCCCTGTGATGTAGATATGGAGATCTGCATTGTAACAGGATGGAAAAGGCTTGAGACAAAATAACCCTGACATGCCATTAGGGCAATATCCAGGCTCCTTGTTTTTTGCTGGAAGTCAGTTCACTCCCTGCTTAAGCATGACTCTGTTCTCTGGGTCACTGACTGAAGAATTCCTGCCTGGGAGTAAAACATGCAATGCTTTTCCACAGGTGATAGAGAGAACTGGGTGGGGGAATCCTCTGCTGAACCCACAAGATGCAGAGGTCTCATGACTAGAGATGCTTTTGAAAATGCTGGTCTACACACAGAGAGACTTTCTTAATGGTTTTAATCTCTTTCCCTTTTGTTTTTTTAGAAAAAGAGACATGGAACAATAAAGGAAACAGAAGCTGGAAAGCCTCCAAATGAGAAACTTTTGTCGGTTTATGACCAGACAGAATAAGGAATCCCTCCAGAGGTAGAAGTAGAGAACTGGGCAGGGAACTTGGTGGAGCCAGGAGAGGAGGAAATAAGGATGTAAAAAGAGCAGAAGTTTGGAGAACAACTCAGAGACCAGAGACCTGCACCTATAATATTTTTCATCACTAGGTTTAAATACAGTGTCTTGAGTCACCAAGACCTGTATAGCAGAAACAAGAATGCAAGACAGCACCAGACAGGTTGAAGAGCAGGAAGGCTTTGTTTGGATAAAGGTAGAGCAGTTTAACCCTGGTTTTAAGTGTTGTGGAAAATCAGGTGAGTTGGGACTGGAGGTTAAGCTACAACCCCTGGAGAATACATCATATAGATGTCACAGCAGAGCACTCCCGATGGGTGAGGCTCCTTGCAGACTGAGAGGAGGATCACTGCACAGCACAGATTTGGGGGAAAGCAGGCTAATAAGGGAAACAATCTGTTCTTTGTCTGGGTTGATAATACTTCAGCACCTGAGTGCACTGCTGCCTGGGGAGGATGCAGCTCCCCAGAGAGCTGAAGCTTTGCCCAGGGCTTCCTTCCAGCTTCAGGAGGAAAGGCATGCTTACACAGTTTGCAGAAGGGAACAGCGGTGGCACAGCTGCCCCAGGACATTGCACTGCAGAGGTTTGCTCCGTGTCCTGCAAAGTGCTGCGGCCAATCCCCCCAGCTCCCCTGCTGCCCTGTGACAGGGCAGAGAACGCCCTGGAGCTGCTCAGCACCGCTCAGGCAGCACTCCTGGGCACATCCCATCCCTCAGGCACCTTCCCGAGCGCTGCTGCCCCATCCCCAGCTGCAGCACCGCTCAGCATCAGCCCGGAGGCAGCTGCTGCCACAGAGAGCTCGGCAAACCCTGCTTTTCTGGGGCTTTCCCCAATCCTTTGGCTTTCTAGTCATCTAGGATTTACATCACCTAGTGTAGCTCTTCAGAGCACGGTTTCCAATTATTTCTTAGGTTGAAAATAGATCTCGAAGCATCGTTGGACTTTCCAGCTCAGCCACACCAGAGCAGCACTTCAATAGTTTCTATTAAAACTCTAGATCCAGCCTCAGATATTGTCCTGGAACCATTCTCTGAACCTCATCTGTGTCCAGAATAGCCACTTGCACACACAAATATTACAGGACTCTATTGAGAATGCTGATCCAATTCCTGACTTGGGAACATGAGGCTAAATTTCATCCTTGCTCAGGAGGAGCTGCATCAGCCTTTCATCTCTTCCCCTAATTTGACACAAGGTCAAGAAAAGGGCCATGAAATACTGCATTTTGCTCCACAGCACACAGCAGAAAATGCAAGAGCCAAGCTTTTACCAGCCTCCTAATGAGGAGGAACATTATTGCAAAGCATTAAGCTCCAAGCAACAAAATATAGGCATTCCTATAGATTCCTATAGGGTTCAGCAAGCCATGATACAAAAAATATTAAATATTAAAAGGTTATGAAAGAAGTAATGAAACCCTTCCACCTCATCCCTCACCCATAGATGTTGTCTATTTAGGAAATTATTAATGGCTGGCTGAGAAACTACCAGTCTTCAGACTTTGTCTGTGGTTAATCAAGAACTAGAAAAGGGAAAACTGCCAGGATATAGATTCAGTTTTTCAGAAGAGATTTCTGTCAATGAGGCTGAAAGCAATGTAAAACAAAAACTTCCCCTTAAAAGTGATGGAAGCATCTGTCTTTCCTCATTATAAGAGACAAACGAGTCTGCCTCCTCCCTTTGGATGTGTATCTGTGGAGCACTTGGCTTCACTGGCCCAGCAAAGCAGGTGATCAGTAAAACATTGTCTGAAGCCTTCTCCACACTTTATTGAGAGAAGGAGCAATTTTCATTGAGGGGGAGAAGACACAAAGGGAGATTAAAGAACAACCCGAGGCATTATAGACAGTCTGTGGTGCAGCAGAGAGCTCCAGTCTGCTCAGTGTGAGGACCAGGAGAGACCCCTCTGCCTCCTCACTGGAGAGGGACTGGCCACATTTCCCCATAGCAAACCTGCAGACAGCCAGTGCTCCAGGAGCAAAGGGTGGGAAAAGATGCCAAGGTGCTCCTTCAGGTGAGGAAAGCTGGCCAAGCACACTGTGCTTTCTCTGCTGGAGGCAGTGGTTGGCTGAAGGAAGCAAATGTCTTCTCCATCCTGAGCATTGGATTTGTCCCTAGGGCGGCACGGTGGTGGCATGTGATCCCTGTCACTGTGCCAAGGACCCTCCCTCCTGCTCAGTCCAGGGGGATAGGAAGCTCCCAGGCAACTCTAAGAGAGATTTGCTTGTGGCAGTACCAGGGACCCACCTTCTTTACCCTGGGGGAATTTTCAGTCTTTTCAGGCAAAGCCACCAGTATAAAATTCCCAAGACGAGCTCCACAGTGTATTTAAAATTTTGGTCCTCAGTAATGTGTAAGAAATGGCAGCCTGTCTTCTCTGAGCTCATGGCACTATCTCTCTAGAGAAGAGCATGAATTTCCAGAGATACTATGAGTAAATCCATTAATTGTTTCAGAAGCTGGAATTAATTAAATACCGCCCTTAAAAGAAACTTAGCTTCTGCATGTGCTCTCTTTGTTCTGGATGATCTTAGGAGTGAAATAACAGACTCCACAGATTTTCCATGTAATGAACCTTAATTGGAATCTTTTACATTAGAAGAAAACCTGTAATTAAGGCAGGTTATTAATGATTATATACCTAATTATAATAACTAGATAAGCTATCATTAGACTCAAGCTAACTTTTCTGGGAGGGTCTGAGATAGGAGAGGCAAGCCAGGAGTGATCACAGCATCACTGTGGGCTCTGCAGGCACAGCTCTGCTGCAGAGGGGAGCAGCCTGCAGTGATCACTCCTGGCTGATGTGCACCCCAGCTGTGGCTGTGGAGAGCATCTGGAAGTGCTGCTCCTCACCTCTGGATTCCCTCTTCTCCCTGGAGATGTGGTGCTTCCCCCCCATGATTTTGGTAGCTGCAGTTCAAACCCTCCCCAGCTCTCTTCAGGAGAGTATTTTAGGCTGGTATTGAAACCCCTGTAATTCCCATGGACACACAAATGGACCATGGAGTGTCACTTGGAGTTTTCCACTTCGTTTGTTCTTGTTGAGTCACCTCGTTTAACAAAGTTTTGTGATCTCTTTGTTAAGGTTGGCATCCCACATTTGTGCTCTGCTGAGAGGAGAGGTTAGGACAGGTCACAGGGTTCCTCCCTAGAGGAAGCTCAAAGATAGGAGTGAATTTATGAAAACTTCTCTGGAAACAGAGTCAGGATGAGGCAGCTCTGCAGCAGCACTTGGAGGGGACAGTGGACCCAGTGCTTTGTGATGGCCCAGGGAAACAGAAAATATATGTATGGCTTCCCTGCAACTAAAGCAAACAACGAAACCCTGAACTTAAAATTCAGAGCAGGTAAATTTTTCAGTAGTGGTAGAATATAAAAGTCTTATTCCCTTCAGGGGATTTTTCTCATTTTAAACACACGCAAACAAATTTAACAAAAACTTTTCAATTAAATCATAGGACAGATCCCCAAACCTCAGAGCACCTGTCTGATTTTCCATTTAACAGTGGCAGTGAACAAAGCACCCACAAGAAGAATGAGCAAATCGCAGGTAAAAGGACACCTTTTTGAGTAGGTGTCCTGGGCCATGGCAGAGGAGATGCTGCAGCTGCATCTGATCCGAGAGTCCACAGCGTACTGGAACCTCACATCACTCCAGGCTGAATCATGGCTAAGTATGGGCAACTATTAATCTCTTTGGGAGCTCCTTTTTTGGTCAGTACTTCATGAAAACAGTAGCCAGTTTTTTTAAGCTGACTTTTGAAGTTCGCATCCCTAACTTAGGTTACAGAGTCCCTGTATGGAGCAGTTCAGTTCCAGGGTTCACTGTGTTGCATTTACAACCAACCAGATGGAGAGAGCCTTGCTGGGATAAAGCTCTGTCCTTTTCCCAGATGGACTTTGCTCCCCTTCTGCCTCACACTCCACTCCCCAGTGCAAAAAAAAGCACCAGGAGGGGATGATCAGGAGAGTCCCTTAAAATCGGCCCCCTAAAACTGTAGTGAGGGCCCACCCTGAAAGGGCTTTTGCAAGGTAAATTGACCTCAGGTCTCTTGGTCTCCAGTACTAAAGAGCTGTGAAATGTAAAAAAATCATTTTTCCCTCAGGAAAAATGGGGTAATTTATGCAGGTTGCTCTGTGTTGAAACAGCAGTATTGTGGGCTTAAGCAAACATCCAGCGAGCAGCAGCAGCACACACCAAACAGTTTATTACCATGTCTCTCTGAATCCTGTAAATCTGCCATACATTTCCAACAGGCCTCAGCAAACACCTTCATTAAATGGATGGGAAAAGTCACACATCACTCGGTGTGCTTTGGTCCTGGCTTGCAGGACCTCTTTTCTGCCAAAACAGAGCATCATTTTCTACAGCAGCTCTAGTGCACAAGACAGCCTGCAGGTTTCTATGACAGCTGCAGACACTGTTACAGGCTCAGCCACAAAGCACACAGCCCTAGGCTGTGTAGTCAGGGTTAGCCAGGGTACAAAAATGCTTTTTTCCTTGCTAGCAAACAGCAGAAAAGCTCTTGCTGTAACAGCCTGTCTGCCTGGCCATGCGTGGCCACAGGGGCTGCAGGCTGAGCCCCAGAATCCAAAGCAGGTGAAGTCAGTAGTTGCTTTCACAGCCAGATTACACCCAGGGAGATTCGCTCAAAGTCTGTGTCTCCCCAGTGCAGAACACTCAGCCATGGTTTTTCTCATCCTTCTTGGCCTCTTTAGTTTACCTGGGCTCCTGCAGGGTCTGGGGTGGAGAAGGAAACAGCATTTTACAAAAGCATGAGCTGCCTCTACAGGCCCCAGCATTCAGATCCCAATCAGGACCTGGATGTAATAAATTTGAAGCATGTCACTGGCACTTGACCTCAGCCCACAGAGGGTGAGGATCTGCCTTCAGGATTTGCTGCAGGGAGGGTTTCAGCAGGAGCCTCGAGGCGAGTGATGCCCTCCTGTCTGTAACACCTTCCCTTACATCCCACTTTCATAGGCACGTCTCTGTTGCATAAACACCACCCATAAACCAGCCTCAGAGATAAAGCTTCCTTCCTCAGGTGCTTTCATCATTCCCAATCCCTTTAGGAAAAAGCATGAAGGATTCATTTTACCCATCAATTTGGATTACATTCTCCTTTTATCAGCATCTTTTCCTTAACGACTTTGGCCATTCATTTTGCAGGTCTGCTCAGGTACTGAGCTTTCTTCACTGAAAACTTCAAAATATTGTTGAGAGGAAGGAAAAAAATCACAAGTTATGTGTGCTGGACTATTGCAAGGGAGTCGTCAATTATGCAGGTTTTGGAACATGTTACGCTACCCACAGCTGTTTGATAGCTGGGTGATATGATTTATGGGAACAGCCAAGATTCAATTACTGATTTCCCATAAATTATCTATACAGCCCTTTCATCCTATGCCAGGTTATGAAGGGCTCTGATGAACAGAGGGGACCAAAGACAGGGTTCTCTGACCACGAAACAAACTGGGATTTTCAAAGAGAAATCAAAAGGAAAGAAACAACAAGTGAAGTAGTGCCTGTGGGAGGTGTCAGACTTCAGATTCATGAAATTGGACTGTCATTTCCAGGCAGGAGCAGGAACATTTAGTACAGATACACTGATCAAGCCAGTCTTCAGACTATCTGTCTATTTGTCCTTGACTCCTTATCATGTGCTGTGGGAGAGGCAGATATGGCTGGAAGGAAATAGCACTCTTTGCTGCATCTTGCAAACCTGTAAATATTATTGACAGGAATCATTTAATAAGCGCCTGGGAAATTTTAGGTACAAGAACTGACTTTAGCAAGGGCTTTTTTCAGAATAGAGAAAGCACAGCAGGCCCTTAGGAATAACAACACCAATTTAAGAGAGGCTAGAATTGCAGAGGAGTGAAACAACTGTCAATCTTGTATGAGGCAATACTGACCATAAAATCCCAGTATATCTTGGTTTAGGAAGCATTTGGGAATCTCACTCAGAAACTGCAAATGAAATGTGAACAAAGGGGAAAGGAATTGCAGGAGCAAATCTTCTTGTCACCCCACTGAGCCAATGGTCCTGGCCAAGGCTCTTTCCTCTCAGCTGCTCAAGGACACCACAGTGTTGCTGTTTACATTTATTTTCTCTTTGACTTTTCCAGTCAGCCTGAAAGGCAACAAGCCCAATCTCTGGCATGGCACCACCTTTGTTATCACCACTCTCATTTCAAATCTGAGGTTTGTAACCTCGTCCGTGGCAGCTGAAAGGAGAAAACTGTCTAATTAGAGATTAAATCCATCCAGAGGAGAATAAAACTATCCTTTGACCACACTTTAAAGGATTGAAAGAGGAAATAAAGGCAGACAAAAGAAAAGTTAAACAGGAAACTCCAGCAGGACTTCTCTGTGCTCTTGGGGGTTACAGGCAATAATCTTTGCCTCCCTCTATAGCTACAGGAGAAACACAATTCTCTCAAGATCAGCACAACTACACATGAAGCCTGGGTTCCTGGGTGGAGCACACTGTTGCATTCCCTACATTTAGATGCTTGAATTCTCCCTGCTCCCACCAAAGTCACACTTATTCTCATCAGGAGTACACTGTGCCTAACATGTCATGGACAGGGAAGGAAGCAGAGCATTGAAAAATATCTTTCATAGGGATTTCAAGTTTTCTAGCTCTCTTCTTTGTTTCCCCTGTATTTGTCTTTTCCCCCTTTTTTTTATTTTGTACCACTCTGTGCCACCCCCCCCCATTCTCACAAGTGAGTGGGAGGAGAAGGCTGAAGCAAGCAGTTGTTTGTCTGCTTGTTTTGAAATAACAGAGTGAAAATTAGTGTGGTTCATTCTTTGTGAAGCAAAAGCTCGGTCTGGGGCAGTGCTATAATGGAGCAGCTGAGGGAAATGGATTCTATTAGCCTGGTTACAATCTCTTTACTTAGGGCTGGTTATTACAGAGCTCTCCCCTTAATTGTGCAACCTGCTGTACACACAAATAACAGGTGAGACCATAATGATGGGTTGTTCCACACCAGAGCACTCAACTGGCAAAGTGATTCTCACAGAAAATTGTCTCTGCTCACCTGAGCAACCCCTGCAAGGTGCTCAGGGAGCCAGGCTGGTGCTCAGGGATGCAGCAGCCACTCCAGGGATTGCTCTGGGCACTGCAATGGGAGCAGCCCAAACATCACCAGTGAGGGACAAACCTGCCCCAAAAGAGGCTCTGCTCTCTGGGAAAAGTCACAGAATGTTTAAACTGTGGCAAGCTCCCATCTGTACTCCAGCAGCTTCACCACCACAGGGCCCATGAGGCACAAGCTGGAGAGAGACTTTTGAGCAGTGGTTGGAGTCACAGCTCTGGGATACAGCAAAGAAGAGTGGCTGAGTTTCCTCAGCCCCTGTGGTTTTTTGATGCACTTTCTCCACAGGCATTGTCCTGTGGAGCTTTTTACTGACTGAGGAGACTCTGGCCAGCACACCACACCAGGTCCATGGTTTGCTGATCCAGCAGCAGTTCCCCAGGTCTCCCAGAGGAATAGCATACAGCAGTAGAGCCTTTCCTTGGGGTGACCAGCCCATGGACTGCTTGAATCTCCCTTATTCTTCAGCCCCTTGTTTTCTTCCTGTAAATGTCTGAAATGATTAATTTAAGATTTGAAGACCAAAGTTACTGTAGTGTGCCCAAAATAATAAATGTCTCAGATTTTCAATTACCCTAAATGTAGAAGTGTTGGATCCCGTTTCTGTAATGCGTCACACAGAACCATTACCCCACAATCCATTAATTATCACAAGGTCAGCACATTCTCTGGTGTCTCTTCATGACTGCACAATGAACAAGCACTGCCTCTGCTGTGGGCAGACTCCAGTTGGGGATGTACAGCCAGACTCAGGCTACCCAAAATGATCAAGAGCACAGTGCTGGGCTTTGGGGATAAACCTGTCTGGGTAGAACAGGAGAGGAGGACGGGGGAGACTAAGCTGCCTGTGTAATTTTGAGCCTAAACAACAAACAAAAAATCCACTCTGCTCTAGGGAGATGTACAAAAGAGCCTGAACAACACCAGAGAATAGCTCTATAAACAGAAAATGAAAGATTGCTTTCATCCGCAAAAGATTTCAAGAAATAGGAGGAAGGGAAAAGTAGGAAGCAAAATAGCAGGGAAAAATGAAAAAGGCAGTTCAGGCCAGGTCTAGTCCCCATCTGTTCATACCTCCCACCATCACAGCCCACATCTGCTGCCACTTATACCATGGTGGGCTCTTGGATGTGAAAAAGATTCAAGCTCCTTCCTCACATTCACCACAGCCCCTCCCACAAGGAAGAATTTACTGGACAAAGGTGGGGAGGAGACTGGGGAGAGGAACAGTCTCACTCCAAGCACCAGACGTTGCTCCAAACTCTTCCCAGATTTAGGGTGCATAAATCCAGTGAACCAATCCATGCCATCCTGTCCATTTTTGTCCAAGCTTTGCCTGCTTCTGTCTAACCCCATTTCTGCAAGACTCTCAAGACCTTTATGTGTTTCCCCAGGCTCTACCTGCAATATGGCCTTTCTGGCACCTCAGATATGTAAAACGCCCACTCTGTACTCCTGCCCTTGCTTTTCCCACTTTCTCTGAGCTCCCTCTGCCTGGCTTTCATTTTCAAAGATTCTAGAGGTAATATTTTATTGTAATGGGTTTTATGATGATGATGTACAACACCCTTAAGTGCTTTGGTGAAGGAAGAAAGAAAGGTTGTGCTATAAATAAAATTCTCATCTGCGATCAGAGGCACAGAGATGATGGATGTGTGGGGGTGACTGCACACACATCCCCACAGGCCAACCTCCACTGGCTGGTGGCTGCTCTGGAAGGAGCCAGGGTCACGGGGAAGAGGAGGCCATTTGGCACTGGCTGCCTTCCACAAGGAGTGAGCCAGCTAGTCTGGGAGCCAACAAGTGAGCAGGGAGAACCAGCCACAAACTGGCTGCTTGTGTTGCCTTTTCTGCTGTGGATCAACACCAGTGTTTCTGTTTCTGTGGCATCTTTGAATCTGAGTTAATTAACTCCTGTCCCCCATCTGTGTCTCCTGCCAATTCAAGCTGGTCAATACACAGGCTGCTCCTGATAGAATCATTCCCCAGTGTAACATCTCTCAATAGGTCACAGCTGGGTTTGTTTTTTTGTTTTTTTTTTATATAGGGTTGGTTAACTGGTTTAAGAGATGGAATAAATTCCTACAGCAGGAGAAGGAGAGAGCAAAGAAAGTTTCCAACTGCTGAAATCATTCTCCTTTGAGCTTCACTATGAATGAAGGAGACAGGGGAAGATGATGACATGGAGAGGAAACAAAACAAAACAAAGCAAAAATAGATATCTAATAAAGAAAAAAGGCACAGAGAAGAACAGAGGAGGGGGGTTATCTATCCTGCAGCTTTACAGGCAGTATTAGCATCTTGTTGCCTAATGAGCCATAGAGGTAATAGACACACCACGAAAATAAAATGGGAGGGAAAAGCAAGCATCAATAACACAGAAAAACAACCACAGAGGCTGCTACTGAGCAAATGTCACTCCTCTCCCCTTCTCTGAGTCTTCCCAGTCAGCCACCCTCCTCCCTTCCCAGATGTTTGTTCTCTCTCTTCTGGCGCTTTATCTCTGCAACCATTTGGCTTTCATTATGTCCTGGGGTTTTGAGTTGGCAACAGCCAAGGGGCAGGATTCAAAAACAGCTCTCGGGGGTCCTTTGCAAGTGTTAGCATCTCCTCATGGTGCAGGTATATGGTCTGGCCTCACTAAAGTTGGAAGAGAGGAGACCAGAGTGCAAGGACACAGTGAGGTCACCTCTCAGTGTGTCACAGGTGGGATTTCATGCTCAGGAAAAGCAAAAAGACTCAGGCCTGTCAGCTTGGCTCAGCACAGCCCTGTTTGGTGAGACAACCCTCTGGCTTGAAAACCCTTTGCTGGTTCACAGTAGCACAAACCAAATCTTACAGAACAGCATCCACCATCCTTTGCAGTTATTTTACTGGCACAGCATTTCAACAGGAAGCTGGGGCAAT
This sequence comes from Acridotheres tristis, assembly GCA_037013685.1. Taxonomy (NCBI): domain Eukaryota; kingdom Metazoa; phylum Chordata; class Aves; order Passeriformes; family Sturnidae; genus Acridotheres; species Acridotheres tristis. The sequence continues at coordinate 6,289,022 of CM072900.1, forward strand.
GACAGGAGTGACAGCCAGGCAGAGGGCTGTCACGGCCCCATCTTCTCACCTCTGCCAGCAACTTGGACATTAAATGCAGTTGATTCTCAGTTAAACAACCTTTGCTTTCTTTTTGGACACAAAAGTATATGTCCTAGCCTGTTTATTCCCCTTCCTTAATTCTTTTTCCTTTCTTAACTCATCAGTCCCTTCTCCTGTCTTCTTTTTCATCTGCAGCTCCTGCAGCTGCCTTCAAGGTTTATTCCTTTCCTGCGGGATTATTTGGAAGTTTGCTTGTGCAGGGCGAATAGCATTTCTGTAATAAAGCCTCAGCCACATTCCATTAGTGTCATTTCCATCTGCAGAAGTGAAGTGTCAGCTAATAAAAGGTAGCACAGACCCCTTGGGCAAGATAAAATGAGAGAGCAAGAGAGGGGGGGAAAAATCTACTGTCAGAGATGGAGAAATGATAAATGTCTTTCCAGAAGCAGGAACACCTGGAATGGGAAGAAGGGAGCACTGGGAGACAGGGAGGGGGAACAAAGAACATTCATATTATCTTTGCTAAGAAAGCTTTGTTTTTGTAAGGTCTCATTAACTCAAAAATCACCTTCTACCCATCTTTTCCATACACTAAGGGCAATATCCAGCCTGGCTGCACCTCTGCAGGGGGAGGATAATGTGCAATTATTGTTTTCAGGCAGCAATGGCCTGGGGGAGCTGTGGGGAGCTTCACAGCAGGGTCCAGCAAGGCAGGGTCCAGCAAGGCACAAAAAAACACACTCAGGCCATGTCCAGGTGGCTCTGCTGAGCCTTGTCTCTCCTGTCACAGGGATGAGAGCAGACGGGGGTGTCACTGGCTGTGTCTGAGCTGTGACACCCAGAGGCATTTCTGAGACAACTTTGTGTGTCTCAGCCTTTCCCTGACCCCACGTCAGCCATCCAGCAGGCTCCCCCATCCAGATGATGTCAGGACAAGCCCCTCAGGGTCCATCACAGGGTGCACCTCCCCTGCAGCTCAGGGCCACATTTATGACCCATTTGGTCCCTGTCTGCTCCCATTAATCAGGAGGGAGGTGACTGCAGTGCTGCTGTGGCCTCAGTGTTGTCCACCAGTCCTCACCAGCCCCACATGCTGAGCAGCAAAGCTGGCACATCATCCATCCCTCCAGAGCACCCTTCCCTCTGGACAAGGACAGAAAGGCCCAAATGCCACAAGAGAAAAAAAAATTTAAAAATAAAGTTTAGTTTAAAGGCCCCTTTTTTTTCCCCTGCAACTAGAACTTATCTCCCTGAGCTCAGATGATCTTTGTGTGGACTCAGGCTCCAACTCTGGAGAAGTCTCAGTTCTCTGCTGACTTCATCCATGACATTCAAGATTTCCAGAACCAGATCAACTACTACTCAGTGCAAACAGCTCTCAGCTCTGTTAGAGAAGCACAACCAATAAGAGGATCTCTGATCATGCCATAAATCTCTGATTTATGCCAATTTGGTAGCTCTAAATTCCATAATCATGTCAGCACAGACAAACATGATCCCATTAAAGGTGTCAAGTGTGCCATAGCCCAGAGATTTCAGGTCTCCAGCTGGGCCACTGGAGCCATTGGCAAATGGCAGAGGATGACAACCTTCAGGCTTTTTCATTTCTGTGAGGAGTATGATCAGACTAAGCCCAAAGGTTGTGTTCATGAGGTCTATCTGAGCAGTGATGTGCACCTCAGCCACAGGTATTTCTTCTAAAATATGCAATACACATGCATGCACATGTAGTTTTTCCCCAAGTAATGGCCAAACCTTGTTCACTTCTGCCCTCAGAAACAAGACTGTTGCTCAGTTCCTTCCTAAACCTTCCTACCAGCAGCAAGTTACTGTCAATATTTTGGAAAGCAATCATGTCAAATGAAACCATCATATGGGTAAATACAGAAAGCTTCAGTTTTATAGGCCTCAGGTCCTCTTAGTTGACCACCCAAAAGTACCTCATGATAAATTAAGGACTTTCCTTTTGATTTTAAATGGTAATAATATCACCTGTTAACCATGCTCCCCTCCTCATTGCTTGGAGTACATATGGATTTTTCCCTGCATCTGTATAGAAGCATCACCCCCGGGGCACTGGCAGGGGTTTAAGCCTGTGACAGATCACCGTGTCCCTCCAATTTCCTGGCTAAAAGCTTCCTCAATTCATGTAGCTGAGCACTCCAGGGAGCCAACTGGATAGCAGTTTGCTTAATAAAAGTTGCCTTTATACAAAGATCTAAATCCCATTTTCCAAGAACTGGCAGGGGATTTTCAGGGTGTAATCCACCTGCTGCTGGCCCTCCACAGCAGAAAACTTCTCATTTACTGGCTGGGATTTTTTTCATTGGAGAGCAACACAGGGATTTTCTGGTGGTGCTGGGAGAGGGGAATGTGGGATCACCTGAGGATTGCCACAGGCAGAGGAAAAAGGTTGGGCAGTTTGTTCCATGTCTGCTGAGCAGCCTGTTTATCAAAGACAGCAGGATAGAAAAGGGATTGCTGAAGAGGCTGCAATTCTCCGAAATTTTGCTCAGAGAAATGATTACCATGTACAATGTGGAAGTCTGAATCAACAGTCCTCTGAAGGACCTTGGAAAGCCCTTTTAGTTGTTTCAGAAGCAAATTCTCCTATGATCCTATCACTGTTCGGAGGATCTAAATCACTCTCAAGTAAACCCTGGGGATTTCCACTGTGCTGAGACATCTCCATTCTGATGTGAAAGTGCCACTGTGTCACCCTCCTGCCACGAGGAACTGTCACCTGGGTGAAAACGAGACTGGTATGACAGGAATGATTAAAGCTTGGAACAAATACCCATCAATGATTCAAAATATTTGAGGAAGATTTGCTCGTCTCTAGGGCCTAAAAAACCATCTTGTGCAAGGCTCCTTTTCCCAGGAAGAAATTCACAGAGGTCCTTTAAGCATCTGAAACACATGCAATGGATTATTAACAAATGTGAGTGGAAGGGTAGCTCAGTTTAATGTCACCTTTGTATACATACAGGCTTCCATCCTTTCTTCACAGAAAGATTATCTTCCCCACAGATAGATGCTGGAAGTCATCCAAGAATTTAAGAACATTCTTTCATTCACAGGTGTTTTTGGAGCTTACAACAGCAGTGCTTATTCTGGAAGATGATGAGAGAGAGAATTGCCTTGGCCCTTCAATCAGCTTTTGCCCATTTCACATCAAATTGCTATCTGATAAATACTCAGTGAAAACTGGAACACTCTAATGCAAACAGAAATGGCTCCAGCAGCCAGAAGAAACACTAATGACACAAATTAAATGGAAAGACACTGAAGCATGCAGTGCTGTCCTGGTGGACAAGCTGAATGTGAGCCAGCAAATGTGCCCCCATGGCAAGGCAGTCAGCAGCACCACAGGCTGTGCCAGCAGGGCAGTGCCAGCAGCTCCAGGCAGATGTCACTCCCCTCTAGTCAGCACTGGTGACACACACCTGGAGTCCTGTGTCAGTGCTGCACTCCCCAGAACAAGAAAGGTGTGAATGCATTGGAGGGTGTCCAGCAAAGGGGCAGGAAGATGTCCAAGGGACTCTAGGGACAAGGGAATGCTGAGGGAGCTGGGCTGGTTGAGCCTGGAGATGAGAGCACTCAGGGAGACCTCATCAATGTGTATTGATAGCTGAGGGAGGAAATACAGATGGCAGGGCCAAACTCTCCTCGGTGGTGCCTGGAGTCCTGAGAAGAGGCAAAGGGCACAAACCAAAATACAGTAAAGGAGCAGCTGCCCTGGCTCTTGCCCCTCCCAGAGCAATATCCCACATGGCAGCACAATCCTGGCATTGATACTGCAGAAAACATCTCCATTTCTCACCAGACCATTTCCCTGGGCGTCGAGACAGGGATGAGAATGTTCCCATTCACCTTGCTCAGACATCCAGGGCACGAGGTTAAATTCACCAAAAAAGCTTCAGCAACAGCAGAGAGAGAGGGAGAATATCAGAAAATGCATTTAGCTGCTGACAGCAGCCCAACAAAGGATCACTACAAAGGCATGCAGAGCTTGTGACAGGGATGCACAGAGTCAGTCTGGGACTGAGGGACCTTAGTTACAACAGCAGGGTGGAGAAGTGGAGCTGGAATCTATAGAAGGAGAAGAAATTATGACCTGAGTGAGTGATATCTATTCCAGAGGGACTGAGGAAGGAAAAGAAACTACAAAACTGCTTAAGACTGTATCAAACACACAGAATGAAGAGCATGAACTTAAAGATGTGGAAAGGTCATGCCACAAAGGAGTAGAGGTGGAAATCAAGAGAGGCAAAAATAAAACAGCTGCAGTGGAGAGTGCAATGAGAGAGAGCAGGATAAAAAACGCTGGACAAGAATATTGACAAGTCAAAAATATTGACTCTGTGCTTCCTTAGCCAATAAGGTTGACACCATGGGATCTGGGGAGGATGGAAGAAGTTCAGAGATGCAATTCATTGTTTCCTCTCCTCCAGACAAAGGCCAAGGATAGCTCACACCTATACAAATATTGCAATGACTCTGCAAATCTACACAGTTTTTACTGTCATGAGCTTTTTTAATGGCAAGGAAAGATGGTCTGTGCCACCAAGATTTTCTTCTTTCTCACTTATTCAGCCCCAGCAGAGCCCCACTCAGCCCAGATATGCCTCAACACCTCTTGCAGCCCAAGTGAGTGCCTACATCAAAGGGAGAAAAGGGAGAAAAAACTCATAACATTTTCTTTGGGACATCTAGATTGTCTTAAAGCCAGTGTTGAGCAGATGACATAAGCTGCCTTTTCCAGCCTGAAAGATGACCTCCTCTTTCCTCTTCATCTATTTCATTAGCTCTAAATTATTCCTGTGGCCAAGACATTTGAAAGCAAATTGCCAAAAAGCTTCAATCACAACCCTCAGCATCTGATTCCCCAACAGGACTCAGTGCCCAGTCTGATTCTCATCAAGACATGACTTGAAGGCACAACATCCTAACCAAGAAACACTGAGAGAGAGAGGCAGAACATAAGGCAGGAGATACTTCACATAAAAACCCCAGCAAGACTTAGTAGAGTCTAATTTTCTTTCATTCAGGGGCCATTTCTGTATTCATCTGGACCTTAAAAATAGACCAAGGAACAGGAAGAAGCAGCGTGGGGGTGTAAGCAGGGGGTGAGAACACAGATATCTGCTGTCATCCTGTGTTAGTGTCTGTGACAGGACAAAGCTTTGGAGAGGGTTTAAGTTGGAGAAAATGCTGCCCCAGTGAATCACAGCACTGGAATATTAATTAGCTACCGTTGAGTCGCCTGTGAGCATGCACAGCTCTGTGAACACCCAACCTTTCATCATTATTACTGAATCACACACAACCTGCCACCAGAGTCTTCCCAGAGCCAGGCCAGGACTGAATTAGCAGGGCCCCTGGCAGTGGTGACTGAGCTGCCACTGTGGATGTGCACAGGGAGGCTGCAGCAGCCCAGGGGAACCCTCCAGAGCCTGCTCAGAGGGGTCACTGCTTCCAGAGGAGCTTTCTGACTGCACTAGGTGCAATGGCAAGACTGAGAGGGTGAGAGGAGCCCAGGGTGGAAGAGGGAGAAAGAGATGAGCTTGTGGCTGGACACACTGTGTATTTTCAGGAGAACCAAAGTCAGGAGTGCTGTTGTACCTGCAGGTCAAACCCAGGGGACATTAACAGAGCTGCAGGCTGGCTTTGACTTGCAGGTGCCCCAGGTTGGAGCTGAGGCAAATTTGCGGATTTGATCAGGAGATCAAAGAGAACTTGGCTCATGCTTTTTTCAGCTGAGGGAAGAGACATCTCTCTTGCCTGTAACAGTGCACTGCATGCTACAGATTCGAGCCTGACTACAGAATTGCCTCCTCTTCAGAAGAGACAAATTTGGACTGCTTTGGGTGAGGGTCAGCTGGCTGTCCCCAGCTCTGGACTGCACAATGCCAGCATGTGTGTCCAGTCTCTGCTGGGTAGCACACGGATGTTGCTCTACATGGAATCATTAAGGATGAAAAAGATTCCAAGTTCATTGAGTCCAACCTTTAACCAAACCCTGCCATGCCACTAAACCATAACACGCAGTGCCACATCCAGTCATTTCTTAAACTCTTCCAGGAATGGTGACTCCACCATCCCTGGAATGATGGTGACCTCCAGGATGGTGACCTCCCTGGACAGCCCATTCCAATGCTCAACCACCCTTTCACTGATGAAATTCTTCCTGATGTTCAACCTGAACATCTCCTGGCACAGCTTGGCATTCATCAGAAACAGACACAAGATATTATTACTGAGTCTGGAGTGGGGTCCCCAAACTTCCAACTTTTTCTTATTGTGCTACTGAGGGCAGCCAGTTGAAAAGGTTTTTTAACACTTGCTTGGCAGGCAAAGATGAGCTTCAGTTTCCTGTTTACCTCGGCCTGCCCTGCCTCTCTCCTCCCCTTGCTGCCTCATTCTGTGTGCGGATGTGCTGACACACAAAGAACACGTTTCCCCACTCGGCAGGAATGGTGCTGGGCAATGAAAGAGTTTCCCAGTGAGAGGACCAGAACCTGCCAGTTACCTTGGCACGCAGCACGGGATCAGAGCGGGCAGGCAGAGCAGGGCTGAGCCCTCCTGCCAGCCCTGCTGTCCCCTCGGTGCTGCCTGCTAATGAAGTCATGGTAATGAAGTCATTTTGGCCAGCAGGACACGCAGCAGATGGGCCCTGGCACCCAGGGGCTGCTGCCCCAGCCGCTCCTCAGCGTGAGAACTTACTAAGGTCGGTGTTTTACAAACCCAATCAAGGAGGAAGAGCCTGAGCGGTGTTATGACAGCAATAAAAGAGTGTCCTGCTTCGTCAGCACTTTGGAAAAATTAGTTTAAACGTCCTCAGTGGCAAACAGCATTTAGTGCTGCTCAGCGCAGGAGAGGGAGGCAGGAAAAAGAGACTACACAGGCTTTTTAAAAATAAAACTCAAAGCGAGTTTGGCACAGTGAGTAAATCACAAGCAAGCATCTCCCTACAGCGCCCCGCTGCATGAAACTCCTTCCTGAGATAAATCAGTGCCACATCTAGCCAAACACAAAAGCACTGCCAGCTCTTGCTGCATAATGCACCTTCCTCCAAGATATTGGAATTAGCACCTGCACCTCTTCAGAGAATTGCAGCATCTCACCTTACACTGCACCACCAGGTTCTACAGTGCCTGATACCACTGTGCATCTTGTGCATATTGTGCACCTTTTTTCCCTGCTCTCAAATCTACACTGCAATGCAAACTCCATGGTGAACCTTAAAAATCAATTCCAATTATAAAACTTGATTTTCCCTCTGTCCAAAATGTTTTTTTTTTCCCTAGGTAGACCCTCAAATTCTGATCCAAAGTATGTTTTCTCTTCCTTTCCTCTTTCAAAAAAACTGGATCAGGTGATTTACAAATTTGTGTAAGGGTCTAGGGAAACAGAAGACAGGAATGATATGTATCCTCACCACTTTTCTTAAAAATAATCACAAAGACAAAAAAAAATCCAATCAATTAAATAGCATCACTCAGAAAGAAAAATGCCTCGAGGCTTGAAACTAAGCAGTGTGGCCTCAAAATACCAGTTTGATTTAGCTGGAAAAAAAGGCAGCTGAAACAAAACACAAACAGTTCTGCATCAGCTCTCCAGAGCATCCTTCCACAGCCACTGATCCAGCTCCCCTTCTGCAGGGAGGAGAAATCACACCCCCATACTGACCTCTCTGTACACTCTCCCTGCCAGCCCTTATAAGTTCATGGTCTGCTGTCCCTGGGCTGCTGCTGGGCCAATTTGCATGAGGGAAACTGTAAATGTCACACTGGAATACTCACAGTGGTGTTCTCCCAAAGCAAATAAAGCTTAGGACCAGCAAGCAGAGAAAAGAGAGCACAGAGCAGGCATAAACCAGCCACATTCCAGACACTTTGCAAGTTTTGTTGTCTCACAAATATTTGGTAGATCCAAAGGTTTTTCTTTAGTGTAGTGTAGCGTTTTCTTACTTCCCCACTGGGAAGTTAAAAACCTTCTGGTACAAAGGGTGCTGTCACCCTGATAACACAGGACAAAGGACACGTCCCTTTTGAGGTGGGAAATACAAGGTTCCCTTTCACACTCATAGTAGTAAAAGGCTAGAAAATCCACAACGAATTATAGATTCTGAATCATAGAATCATTTGGGCTGGAAAGAATCTTCAAGTTCATTGAGTCCAGCCATTGATCCAGCACTGCTAAGCCCACCACTAAACCATGTTCCCAAGTGTCACATACACATCTTTTAAATCTGAGGTCTCAGCCCTGTGCAGGTGCCTGTCACGCTCTCCAGACTGAAATGGGAGGTTGTCTGGAGGGTAACAGAGATGCTTTAGAATCAAAATTTGATGGCCTGAACTTGGGGTGGGAGATATCAGCTTTAGATGTGAAATTTCCAAGGACTGGAGAACTCCTCCTGTCCCTGGGGAACATCACCTAGTGCACCCCCCAATTAAAAACAATCATATTTTTAATGGAAATTAACCAAAACTTGTCTACATGCAGCTCCATTGCAGGTGAGGGACCAGAGCAGATTCTTTTCATCAGACAGAGAAATAAATACTTCCCACTAAAATTGCCACAAACCACTTCCCCCCCCCACTACAACACCAGAGGACACCATCTTTCTGGTATTTCCTTTCCTCTCAGCTTAGCCCAACACATTTTCAAAGACTGAAACTCTCTCACTGCAGCTCAGATAATGGAGAATAAGATGGGAAAAACGTATATCAACATGTCCAGTCTCTCCAGCCAGCCAGAAAGAAAGAAGGTGTTTAATATGACCTTGGCAAGGGTCAAAACTACTTTTGATAAATCATTCATTCTCCTGGCTCCTGGGAGCTGTTCTTCCAGATCAGTGATGTTCTGGGTGAGGCTTACAGTGGATATTTTTCCCCTCTCAGAGCAAGATCACCCAGCTCTGGCAGACACAAGCTGTGATGGCTCCAGCAGCAGAGACAGAGCCAAGGGGGTGGATGCTCTGCAAGCCTCAGCCTGGTGGTCTCAGGAGCAGGCTGGGACAGTGCAGGGACAAGCTGGAGTGGAGCAGGATGGGTCCACCCCATCCCTCACCAGAGGGAACTGATTTCTCTCTGTGTATCTGAGCCAGCCCAGAATGTCAAACAGCTTCTCTTCATTTCTTCATCAGTCCTTTTCCTCAGAAAACCCAGTTCTCTCTCCTATCAGCCTTCCTTACACTGCTGTCCCAAGGCTCTGTGTGTACCTAAGCTAAAAGCTCCTGAGAGCACCTGAAGGCCCAGGATTAGATTTCAGCAAGCAGTGAACTGAGATTGTGATCAAGGAGCTCCACTTTGTGCAATACACTGTGCTGGATCAGTGATTTACACAAAACCACAGCACATATCACAACTGTGCCATTTAGGAAATACCAGTCTTTGCTTTTATGGCCCTTCTCTCAACAGTATTCTGGTGCCCAAGCTAAAGGAACAACCTAGATCATAGAAGAGTGAATTTCAGAGTAACTAAACAGGAAAAGAAACACAGAAGAAGGAAATATGTATATGTGGCCTGGAAGCTGCTCAACAAACTTCCAGCCTTTTTTCCAGTGTGTCTGAGGGTCCCAAATGTTTGTTTTGAGGGGGAAAAAAACACAGTAAGGAAGAAAAAAAAACAAACCAACACATAAAAACACAAAAAACCCACAGGCAAAGCCAGAGAGCAATGAATCTATTCCATTTTGCCCAAAACTTCCCAACATATAAATCTTGGCACAAAACCCCTTCATGGAGCTACTGTACTGCCTTCAGCAAGCTCCTCTCAGCTCTAGAGACACTCAGCTGCACCAGGGCTCTTCCAGCACAAGAGCCTCTGCCAAGGAAAAACAATTTCCTGGTGCCCTTCCTCTCCCTCTCTGTCACATTCCAAGCAAGGCAGGGCTTGGCCCAGGAGGTGTTGCTGTGAGGAAGGAGCTCAGGCAATACGAGACTGATTCAGCAGCTTGGCACCTCCCACAGAAGCACTGGGCAAACATGACCTGTACGAGATAGAGAGGAGACTCAGAGGTGACCAAGAGAAAACATAACTCCAAAGAGAATTCATGAGATGAAATGAAACTATTTAGGGCTGTGTCAAATGTGGGAAGCAGGTGGGTAAGTGAAGAAGCTTAGGAAAGGTCAAGCCTTGGAGCAACTGAGCAAGGATCTCTTGGTGCAGGGAAGAACTGATCTGAAATGTACTCTTGCCAGAGGCAGCAGGAAAGAAGAATCAAGTAAATACTTTTGAAGGAATTGGAGGATGGAATTCGTCTCATTTCAAGCATCCAAAAATGAAGTGTGTAACCTGGGCCTGTCATCCAGGCTCCCTCAACAGCAGAGAAAGATATTTTAGAGGGCAAGTAATCCTGGCTACCAGTGAAAATGTCTGTTAGCATGGATCCAGGAACGGGCTCGGGGATGAGGTGAGGAAAATCCCAACCTTAATCACTGCAGAGTTCCTGAGAAGGTGACAAATATTTGCCAACATGAATTTAATGAGGTGTCTCCTTGGAGTGGCACCCCACCAAGTTTTAACAAAGACTATGTGGATGTGAGCCTGGCCATGTGCCAGCTTCAGCTAACCAGCAAAACTCAGCAAAAACAAAACAAAATGGTCTTTACTAGATTTTAAATACCTGGGGGGGTTATTTAAAAAAAATAATTTAAAAGATGGAAAAATACAAGGAAAGATGATGAATGCTAATGCAATAAATGAAGAAAATACATTATCTTTGATTCCTTTTTGCCTGGATCTATAGTTATTTTAGAAGGAGATTGGGTTATGAGATAAATTTCATTTATTCCTCCTAAAAGAAGAATGCTACATTTTTTTGACAATGTTCTTCAATATGCCACCTGAATAGTTCTAGTAACAGGTAATAAAAATGAAATATGATAGGATTTCCAAGAAGATCCTAGCAGTTAACAAGGGAAACAATTTCATAGCTCTTCCTTAGGCAGTGCCCAGATTTCCTAGGGATAACAAGAAAGCTTTAATCAGTCCCTTTGCAAGGTGTGTAGAGGAGGTTTTCAAGATGTGGCTTTATACCTGTCCTAGTTGTAGCTGTTACTTAAGAAGCAGCAAAGTAAATTCAGAGCATTTGTCTGGATGAAAACCAGCTGCCTGTAGAGCTGAGCAGCAGTGGGGAGTGCTGGAGTAGGGGATCACAGAAGGAAAGACCGGGTGAGTTTTATTAGGAGCACCACAGGCTCAGCAGCTGCATGTGTCCTGGGTCTAATTCTTATTTTACCTATATAAACAAACATGGTTTGAGCTCTTCATGACCCATGGATTGAGCCTGGTTGCAGACCCACACTGGTCCAAAGGCAGCCTGGTCTTGCACAGCCCTAATTCCCAGTTTGCTCTCCACAGATTTACATTTGTACAGTTCCTTTATTGGACGCCATGAAAGCAGGCTGTGAAGAAGGAACATACTTGAGATGCTTAAACAAATCATCCTTCTATATTTTGACTCTACATTAAGGCACCAAGTGAATAAAATGCATCAAATCTGCTATTTCTTCTCCTGGGCCAGCTCCTCTTGGCCTTTGCATTTTGTGTGAGTTTCTCCTTGCTTTTCAAACACATTTCCCCATCGTAACAGAGCTGCCCCACCACTAAGCCCCCCCAGCACAATGAGACTGCAGAGGAGCCAGGGGGACCCTCTCTTTGCTGCTGTCTGCAGCCAACAGAGCAGGAATGCTGTAGAACGTGGCAGTGACTGTGCAATGCATAAATCATAGGGACAATATTGTCTCTCTTCCCTTTGCACAGATCCCATATATCACCATGACTCAGTGCAGATCTCCCAGTGGGGATTAATTCCAACTTTTAATGCACTTTCCATCTGATTCCTCCGTGACAACAGATGGGTCTCTGTCCTGAGATATTGCATTTTGCAAACAATATATTAAGCACTTCTGTGTTTCAGTACAATTTGGTTTGGGCGCCCACTACTAATCCCATTTCAGTGGTTTGAATGTGCATTTTACCACTGACAAGACAAAACCCCTCCAGTCCAATGGCCATCATATCTTCTCCTCTCCTCTACTTTTTCTGGTTGTTTCACCAATCTTCCTGGATGTGATAAATCATGTAAATTTAATTTAGAGATTATACCCCTGGCTTTAGAGGCAGACAAGGTTAGCTCTCTGCTTGCAGCCTGTAGCCCACTAATCTTATAAAATTCCTCCATTCCCACTTGGCTGGAACTGCTGTTGGGGAGCGGAGGGATGGCAATATCTATTCTCTAAAGTGTTTTGGATTTTTGTTGGACACTTGCAGATGGCATCCTGGCCACTGTCCAAACTCATACTGCTGCATAAGGATAAATCCTGAAGGTTTTCACAAGCCCACTGTATTGCAAGCTTTATCTCAGCAGTATGAAGCTGGTGCTATCATTTCCAAACTCTTCCCAGTCTCTCCACTCAGTTATAGATTTCTTTCAGTTACATATTTCCAAAGACTGAGCAGCTCCTAAGTCCATAGCACTTCCTCTCTGTGCATGTTTGCTGCCTCCTTTCTGTATGACTGGTGGCCAACACTCCCTCCCCAAAGAGCTATCAGATCTGCAGAGGACATGCAAGAAATAGGGGAATTCCTGATATCTACCAAAAAAGCATCATTCTTTGCCTTTCAGGGTTTTTTGGCCTCAGGCTGAGGGTTACAAGCACTGACCAAGCACATTATCCATGCAATCTTTCCTTCATCTATAAATTCCCTTTCTAAGGAAACATGTAGCACCAGCAGGGGATTAAAATCAGTTGTTTCATGGGCATACCAGGTGGTTGTCTTTCATCTCCTTTCCTAATATTTCTGTTAGGCTTGGATAGTTTTTATTGGCTTTTTTTCTCTGCTCTTTCTCACGCCTGAGCAGTTCTTGGCTTTGGCAGGCACAGAAACAGCAGTTTTATGACATGCATTTTTTAATGTATCAAAACATGTTCTTTTGATCCATTTTTTAAAAAGCAAACTCTGCTCAGCAAAGGTTAATAAGCTTCCCACATCAGCTGGATGTAAGAGAGGTCCAGATGTTGCTGAGAATCAAAACTCTCACCTTCAGAATTCAGCAGGGCAAAACTAGAACCTTCTCAGGTACTGCCTAAGCCACAAGAAATTGTGGGACCCTCTAAGAGCTGGCCCAGAGTGTTCTTTAGTGCTGACAGTTTGGCACATCTGAGAGAAGGAGAAGTTTATATGAAGTTATGGCAGTTACATGAGCTCCATAGCAGCTGCCCAGACAATTCACATTGGCAGGTTTCTATAGCTCTGGGTATCACACATACAGGGAATGTGCTGGAAGCAAACACAGACCTCAGACAACCAGCACATCACCCTCCTTATGTAGCAACTCAGTATTTACACATCCAACACTAAAAAGAAATTGTCTCCAGCCCAAAGCCTGTGTTCTCTCTGCTGGGTGACCCTTATGAAAAACAAAAGGTCGGGAAGGAGCCAGTGTTTCAGCCAGCACTGACCCCAGGACCCTCCAGGTGCTGTGGCTGGGCAGTGCCCACTGCAGCTTTGCCAGGACACCTGAGGTGATTTGCAAGCACATGGCAAGTTCTCCTTGGCCTTTCACACAAACCAAGTCATGTCACTAATTGTTTTTATCAAGTTCTTTAGAGCTTTACTCCACACTGAAGTTAGGCATCTCAGCTTGTTCCAAACTTTACAGTCAAGAAGCTAAAAATTCTTGTATTTTACTTCTTTCCCTTCAATTCAATGAAGAAAATGCTGAATGCACAAAATATATTTTGTTTTACTACTCCAAAAGCAGATTTCTCTGGAATCTACCAATCTACTTGCATAGGTATTTTGACTTTTTAAAGAACTATTTGAATGTGAAAGGCAGGAGACTTACCAGGAAGAACTGGAGGGAGCACCCCACAGATGGGAGAAGGCTGGGATTGGAGGCAGTAGATAATTTTGCAAATTTTGCACCTTGGTAGATCACAGAGGAGCACTCAAGGAACTCAGGTCAAGAGAATCAGTAAGAGAAGAAGGATAGAGGGCCTGGAAAGCAAGAGGAGATTTTAATTTAAATAACCACACAGCAGATGGGAACTGGACACATATATTAAGCTAAGTCAGGATTTTAAACCAAGCCCTGAACACCAGTTTAGTATTGTAGAATTGTCCAGGGTGGAAAAGATCTTAAATAGCCTCAAGTCTCACTGCTAACTCAGTGCTGCCACTAAAGCTTCTCCCTAAGCATCACATCTACATGTCTTTTAAACACCTCCAAGGATAGTGACTCCACCACTTCCTAAAACAGCCAGTGCATCACAAAGACAGCTCCTGGCCTCTTCTCACTGCACAGGGCACAGCACCACTGATCCAGATGCTCCCTGAACTAGGTTAATCCCAGATTTGTTTCAGAAAAGTTTGATGGATGTTACAGTTCATTTATTAACATGGGAAGGATGATGCAAAAATCCCAAAGCCAGCAGAGACTGGACAGACAACAGTGCATGACTAGCCAAGCTTGCCAAGAAATCAACATGACAGTTTTTATCACAGCACATCTCAATTTTTCAGGGTAGTGGTCAGAAATAAGTCAGTTTTACAGCAGAATTGTTCTCACCTTCTGCTTTTTCAGAGCAACTGATGTCTCACAGAATCCTTTGGAAAACCACTCAGCTTTGCAGCTATCACTGCTTCTTCTGTCTCCCACACTCCTCCCTTTTTCCGGGAAGGAAAAGCCACTGAGTCAAGTTGTGTTCTTTTCCCTTGACTTCACACTCAGCTCACGAGGGAAGCTGAGCAACAGCTGGAAAGGGGAACAAACTGGAGGGACAGGACTGGGAAACTCTGGGCTCAAAGGGGACTCAGAGGGACACCAGAATTCTCTCCCAATGCTGCCGTTGTTGTACAAGGAAAATAATATCTATTTTCCTAACACTGAGTTTTTTTAATTGACTTCAGTGTCAATAAAAGCAGAGAAATGTTTAGAATCAAAGTGTTTTCTAACACAGAGGACAAATCAAAGGAAAAGTCTCTACAAAGAAAATATCAGAAAACTGTGAAAGCATCCTTTACAAAAATATTGAAAAGAAGAAAATTAATCACATTAAACATCAAAAATTACTTTTAGTTCCCTCACAGAGAGGCTACCATGACCTCAGTTCTGAAGATATCCACAAAGCAAAGTTAATGTTATCCTGCCACATTGCACAGGATAATATAGGAGGAGGGGAATAACACGAGCAAAAAAGAAATTCCTTGCCTAAAAGCCACTTCATATAAAAATACCATCTTAAAACTAACCTAGATCAATTTTTAAAGTGGAATTTTAAATAAGTAACTTTAAAAATCTGGCATAAGTCTGCCTTCTTCCAGATCAGCATTTAGAGACTTTCACCTATGGAAAGGTTCCATTTGGAGGAGCAGCCCTAACAGCAATGAAGCTGAATAAGGCTAAATTTAAATTAGTCAGAAAAGCATCATACTTAGATGAGAACAAGGTCCTCCCAGGAGGTGGTGTTTAACAGCCTCTGTGCTTGCTGCAGGAAGGACACTGTTTTGCATTGTTCTCTATAGGAAAGTCAATAGCCTGGAGAAAGATAGATTATTGTTCGTTACATCTAGAAGAGCTTTTATTTAAAAAAAAAAAAGGAAAGAAAAAGTATCATATTCACAGGGCATTTGAGGGTAAGCTGATTGTTTTCATTTCCCCTCTAGCTCATTTCCAATTTTTGGGAAAGCTGGTGAGGGAACAGAGTTGTCCGTGTGAATGCATGAAAGTCACAGAGCAAAGGAAAGGAAGTAGCAGCTCCCCCACACCACGTCTTGAAACCACTCAGCCTTCCCAAAAACAGCCTCAGCCAGAACCCTGCACACAGCCATGGCTTCTCCACTGGTGGGAACAGAGCCTGTTTTAGGGCAAAACCCTCAGAAATCAAGCTCACTTTATAATTGGGTGTCCAATGATTCACAGAAAGAAGCAGGTGAAGGTGCCAATCCTTCATGCTATCCATCCCTTCCCAAGAGTTCCCTGTGACCTTTAATTCCCCTACAAAGAGGCACCAGAGGGTTTGTTTTGGCAATCCTCTCCCAGCACAGCACTTTCTCCTGGGAACCAGGAGTGATGCTCTGGACCAGGAGAGCACAAAGAGCCAGGCAGGGGCTCAGTATGACAGCAACAAGCAGGTGCTGGGCAAGGAAAGGCAGGAAAGCTACATCAAGAAGAAATCACCTTCATTTTGGTTATATTTTTCACCCAAACTTGCTGAATTTAATTATTTGTCCCATTACAGGACACACTGTCCAGGTACAAGCTTCCTGGGGAAGAACTAAGATGCTCAACTCTATATGAGGTTATTTAGGAGCCAGTAAAAATTGTCACCCCAATCTGTTTTGTACCCTAAACAAAAACACTGGTGTAAGAAAATAGTGCTTAAAATGCCTGTAAATGTTTTATTCACAGAGAAAAACAAATTGCTGTAGGAAATGAGGGACAAACATGAATGTGCAGCAAAACCCAGCTCAGAGCTGTGACAATTCTTAAAGCTACTAATTAACTGAACACTCAAATAAATTCATTTCTATAGTAGCTTCTGCCCTTATGAAAGGTCACAAATTGAACCTCAAAGTTAAATGAAGGAGAAAATTTTATGTACTTTTATTGCTAGGGGTGCTGAGGCACAAGCAGTGAAGTGCTCACCATCTTAGCTTGATGCTCCTTTCCACTCCCTTCCTTCCTCTCCAGGAAACATGGTGAGGAGACAGGAAAGCCTTGCCGGGGACGCTGTGCCTGTGGATCAGTGCAGGATCAGTGAGGCAGGGATGTGATGCACACAGCACAACCAGGAGTGCCACAGGGGAGCACTGAAAGGGACACAGATGCCAGCAGCTGTCAGGGACAAAGCTCTTCATATGGGAACACACAAAAATTCTGCACAGGGCAATAAACCCGAGGCATTCTCTACCCTGGAGGCTCAGTGTTTCAGGAGGAACGTGTCCTGTTTCCACTTTGCATGTTGGATAACTTGGGAACAGTTCTGAGAACACGCTTACCTGGATCCTGATTTTCTGTGTGAGACTCCATGAGTGATATTTGCTTCCCAGCCAAGGCACTGCTCTGGAGTTCTTCTGCTTTAACAGAGTAAGGAGTAAATATTTTCATTTAAATTATTGTATATTCTCCCCTCTCTGTCTGTGAGTCCTCACCTCCAGGTTCACTGACACACACCCATATTCCCTGCCGGCCTCCCTAAAGGAATGCTGCATCTGTGACAGCAGCGCTACATCTCTGTGCAGGTAACAAATAATTACTACAGTATCAACTCCTGAGACAAAATAATCCTCACAAACTCCATTTTCCTCCACTCCAGCAGGAATTCATTTGGCCTGGCCTTTTCCTAGCAAATATTTAGCATCTCATGTGCACATATTTAGAAAGAATTCCTCCCAAATCACTCAAGTGAAAGTGATTTCCCCCGCGGAGGGACGAGAGAACAAACACGTGCCAGCTGCGAGCAGCACTGTTCACTGCACTCCTGGAAGGCACTGGGCTACCACAGAGCTGCAAGCAGCAGGGGAATCGAGGTGGGACACGATTACCCATCCACATTAAATTAATTTTCACTCTGTTTTCTTATCAGGTTCACTGCTGCAAAAAAAGAAGGGATGAGGTTCCATGGAGGTGGTTTACAAGGTGAGAGAGGATGGCAGAACAAGGTAATGAGAAGTGCTAAATACCAGTTTTGTTGTTTAATGTTCATCTTTGCTCTGTTTCAAAACTTTTGCATAGCAGTGGCTTTTTAGGAGAATTTCTGGCTATGGCTGTGAAAATATTACTGCTACTTTTTTATATCTACTTTGTGAGAGTTTAGCTAGTCTCAGACAACATTGGCTGCAATCTTTTCATCTCAACAGATTCACTGTAGGAAAGCTATTGGTACAAAACTGATTTCTATGTTTTCGAGTATTATATCAATGTAAATGAAAAGAAAAAAAAACAATGGAACTTTTGGGAATTTGTACTTCTGGATTTTTTTTCTTTTTATTTCATCTTAGAATGCTGACAGTTCACTGATATTACTTCCACTTTTCTGTTTTCACACGGACATATAGTGAAATCAATCACAAATAAAATTTTTGTTGAAGATGATGATTTGGGACAAATAATGGGGCTGGATTAAAATACTTGTTTATTGTAAATCAAAATTACAATAAAAAATTTCAGAATTGGAAATAGCATTGATTAATATAGAAACAGTAAGTAAATCTTGTTTAAAAAAATTGAAACTCCAAAATGCCAAATTTACTTCAAGAAAGAATTTCAGAAATTATTTCATAGGAATACAGGAGAAAATAATGAAATGTCAACACTCCCTCTGAAAACAACACACTGAAATCATCCATCTCTCCCTTAATGCATGATAACAAGGGAGGAAAGATGCACGTTAGGGCACTGGCCTGGAATATAGAACATTTCTATTCAAATTCCCAAATGGACAGAGATTTCTGGTTAGACTGTGGGCTTTTCTGTGTCTCAGTCACCGAAGTGGTGAAATGCAGTAAGAAAAAAAACCATCTATTCCCTGACACTGTTACTATGATAATAAGGTGACATATAAATTCCTTGGATTTAAGCCAGTTCCTTCTAGCCACTCTCACCTGCTCCCAACAGCAAGATAATACTGATAATAATTACAAGCTGAGATCACCAAAGCTGCCTGGGGGATTTGGATGCCTTTGGGAGCTGGCAGCTCTGAAGATCTCCACCCATGGGTTTTACTGATGCTCTGATTGATTTTTCTCACCACCCCAACAACACTGCAAGTGCAGGCATGCAGAACAGCAGGAATATTTACAGTGATAACATCTTCATGTCAGCAAGGCAGGGAATCCCATTGGGCCAGAGGCTTTACAAGCAATAATAAATAAAAACATCCTGTCCAAAATAAACACTGCAGTTCTGGTACACACCTTTGAGCAGGGACAATTCCTCAGCACCACTGTGCAGAAAGTCTGACATTTGAAAGCACTTTAAGAGTCACACAAATCCAAGAGCCTGCTCACAAGACCTTCCTCTGCACCTATGAAAGCACACATGCTTGCATTCCTGCTCCTTTCCAAAAATCAAATCTCAATCAAAATTCTCTATGCAGAAATATCCCTTTCTAGGTTATCACCTTTCTAGTACAGCATCTTCTCCTCCCCAACAGCAGAATTGTTGATGTTGTTTTTGTAGCTGGTAAATAAATCAGCTGCTGTCAGGTCAGATAAGATTTTCTATCAGGTGGAGGTACAGAGTTTTCTAGTGAAGAGCAGCAGTGTGGCAGAGCAAAGGACTCACAGCACTCTTATTTGCTGTATTTCTGTTGTATTTGCCATATTTCTATTGAATTTCCTAGAATAAAGGTTTCCCTTAGGAATGAGGGGAAAATGCCCAGAGGTGGAGAAAGTATTGCTGTGCCTTGGATTTTATTCTGACCCTTTAGTGCTCCTTCCCTAAGCTCAGAGGCTACAGGCAGAGCAGAATTCCTCCCAGCAGCACAGAGAGGAGGTGCTGAGGGGGACCAGCAGCACATTCACAGCTGAGACAGAGATTTTTCACTTTTCAGGGGCATGGGAACCTAAATTGTCAGCAGGCTTTAGCTACCTCAGGGACTGATTTCCTACCAATCCTAAAAGAAATACGGAACCCTCTCAGAGAATGAGAGGGCTGCAGGTTTATAAACCAATTTGTCTGCAGACAGACTTCCTTGCTGATCCACCACCGACCCTCCCAGTCACGATGACCTGGATGCCACCCCAGGTGGAATTGACCCCGAGCACGGGCACCACCAGCCTCACAAAAGCCTCTGTCAGACACGGGGCTGATGGACTTTTGTGCTGCTTGTCATATACTCACCCTCCTCTTGTACTGTGGCTGTCACAATTTAATGGAGAGGGAAGGGGCTTTTCCACGGTGGAAGGTATCTATTGATCTTTTTCCTATTCTTTTGTTTTGGAAGTTTCTTTTTAGAGTTACAGTCATCTGGTTCTCAAGGCAAGCAAACCTTCTCCGGGACAGCAAGCAAAAAAATAAACCATGTGATTTTCAACCCGAGGGAGAGGGAGAAGATTGGAAGGAGTTAAATTGCCCACTCTAGCCTTGTCTCCTTTGCTTCTCCTCCCTCCAAGCCAGGTGCCAGGGAATGTTCATGTTCGCCATTTCTCCTCTGCCTTTCTGGCAGAACACACAAGGGCTACAGAAAAGGGAACAAAACCCTCCCCTTCCATGTAGGAACAATTTGCTTACACTTCCCAGCTTCTCAGAGGGTAGGAGAGGGATGAGATCCTCTCTTTGTTCTTTAGTGCTTGAGACATTTGCATAAAAAGAGACTCTTTGTCGTTTAAACTCATTTTGAAGTTATAATCCTCTTTGAGCTCCGTGTCAGTCGCTGCTGGAGGGAGTGCCTGGAGTTGGGCTCTGCAGGGCAAGAGCCCAGGCTTGAGTCAAGCCTGGAACTCTTCCCCTTTCCCTTAGGCAGGTTTGAATCCTGGGACCAACATCGGCATCACTGCCATTGTTCCAGAGCTGACAAACTGCTGTGGAGGGCAGCAAAGCTCTCCCTGACGGGGCACTGAGGGTTCCCATCCACAAGCAGCCACCTGGAAACTCCACACAGTCACAGAGCAGGCTGAGGTGGGAGAAACCGAGCCCAACTCCTGACACTGCACAGAACCATCCCCAAGATCCACGAGGATGAGCTCCTGACCCTGCACAGAACCATCCCCAAAATCCACGAGGATCAGCTCCTGACACTGCACAGAACCATCCCCAGAATCCACGAGGATCAGCTCCTGGCTCTGCACAGAACCATCCCCAGGAGTGACACCACGTGCTGAGTCTGTTGTCCAAACACCCCTGGGGCTCTGGCAGCTTTGGGGCCATGCCCATTCCCTGGGGACCCCTCCAGTGCCCCAGCACTCTCTGGATGAAGAGTTTTTTCTCTAATATCCACCCAAACCTCCCCTGCCACAGCTCCAGCCGTTCTGGTGTCCCATCAGTGCCATCACAGACCACAGATCAGTGTCTGCCCCTCCTCTCCCCCCTACCAGAAGCTGTAGACTGTGAGGAGTGTCCCCTCAGCCTCCCCTTGTCCAGCTGAACAGACCAAGTGCCCTCAGCTGCCCCTCAAACCCTGCCCCTCAAGACCCTCCACCATCCAAATGTTCCCAAAGCACGTCGGACACACCACAGGACCCAGCAGAGAGAGCTCCTCTGAAATCATGGCACAAACTCTGAGACACCAACCAGACCCCCTGAGTGCTGATGGGAGCAGCACAACTTTCCTAAGTTATTTTTTTTTAAACCCAGCAAATATTTATTCTGTATTCCCTTTCACACGGGAGCACTGAATAAACCTGATTATCAATATACATCAAAAATAGCCTCAGTCCTGCTACAGGGAGATGAAATGGTTTTGTTGTTGTGTCCAGGATTCCTTTGTTCCAGCAAGGAAGGAACAGCAAGCTTTAATTAAATGCATTAGTAATCACAAGGCGGTTAAGTGTCAATTGGTCATTAAAATACAGAATGCAGCATAAGCTTAAATAATTGCTTAATTATAAACATACATGAATGCATCAGAATAGATAAAGTATTTTCTGTTAAAAGGTGGCAATTTTCTTCTGGGAAATTGCCCCCACTTCATATTTTTCTGGGTTTTTTCTTTTCATTAGGATTTCTATAGACTTTGAACAAAACAATTTTCAAAGTTCTGGTTTTGAATTATTATTGCTAGTATGCTGTGTTTCATACATCTTATTTCTGAAAGCAATCCCTGTTAAAATAGCATTTATTTTGCTCAAAAGTTTGCAGAATATTTCACCAGAATCTAATTCTGATAATTCATATAATTTTTAAATGCCCAGAAAAAAAAAAAAAAAAAAAAAAGAAAAACCACCCACAAACAACCAACCAGCACAAATATTTTGGCTTTTTAGAACAGAGAAAAAAAATTACTGGCCTGGTATTGACCTCTTCTAGCTATGTGCAAGCAAGCACACTATGGAAAATGCCAGTACACACATTGTCCCAGAATGCCCTTTTATTATCCACACATCCAACTTGGTAGAGGACACTTTTTCCTCCTAAGAGGAGGTATTTGTCTGGTCTGGGTGTCCCCAGGTAACCCCAGAGAGAATTCTCTATCCTTGGGGTGGATTTGAACAAGATGGAGCTGGAGCAGTGGTTTAACATCACCAGTCCATGAAGAAATCCCATTCATCTCCTTTCATTTTTGTGCTTTAAATTATTTATTATCTTTTACTGTTTTTTGGTGAATTCGTCATTTGTGAGGATTTATTCACATTTTAAAATAAAGTATAAATAACACCCTATCAGAAGGGGTTAATAAGGAAAAAGGATACTTAAAAGACTTGATAAAAGCTACACAACATGTCGTGATTTCTGATCCACTATCAGCTGATCTAACCACTCATGTTCACTGCCTCTGAAATACCGAACAAACCATGAAATTAAAAATCCCCTGTGCCCTACCTTTTGTACACTGAAGAAATCAAAGGATTTCAACAGAGGCTTAACTCCTTACTGATAAAGGAAAATTGCTTTTATTCAAAAATTCTTTTGAAGGAAAAAAATCCTGTATTTGGTATATAAGAAATGAAAAAAAATAGCATAGATGTTGTGATTTAGCTAAAAATATACTGGCTCATAAAAGGTACAAGCTTGGCATTGCTCTTCCAAAAGTTAAATATTTTTGTCCCAGGGAGAAAAAAAATATTAAAATCCAAGAACATTTTGATCCCAAGGTTAGTTCTAAAGTAGTTTGAAATTTTAGCCATATAATGGCAATAAATTTCCAAGGCTGTAAAGCATCTAAAATGGAAACTTGAAATATGATTAAATTTCCCATCACCTGGCTAGTCCAGCCTCTTTTTGACATTGTGGCTTCTCCACTTTCATCAGACTGCCCAGCTGTGTGTCCAGCCTGGTCCAGTCATGAAGAGCACGCTTCTATCCTCACACAGTATTGCTGTTTGCCTGCATCTCACTGCATGCAGGACACCCAAGTGGTGATTGTTGTACCCAAACCTGGCTGAATGCAGGGCTGACCTTTACTGAGGTGCACTGAACTTGGGCAGGATGCTCAGGTAAACAAAAATAGCCTTTTTTACACTGAAATCTCCTCACTGGCATCCTCTTGAATCAAAGCAAATTGAAATTTTTATTTAAAAAAAAATTAACCAAGTAAATAATCTTAATCCTTTGTGTAAGGAGGCAACAAATGCAGATGTCCAGCATCCATCTCCTGATGTCCAAATGAAATCAGCTCCCAACAGAATCTGGAAGTGCCCCTGGCTGCTCTGTAAGTTCCACCTCCCATGCCCCACTGACGGCTGGCAGGCAGAGTTTTGTTTGACCACACTTCCTCTAACTTCATCTCCCATCTCTGAATGAGGCAGCACTCCTCAATTTCCTAAGTCCTGCTGTTTTTCAGGGCTGCTGCAGCACTCTGAGCCTTCAGTTCCCTGAGTCTGAGTTGTAGGGGCTGGGCTTGATACACCTGAGTGACAGAGACCTGGCAAGGACAAGGCTTCAGAAACATCAGCTCAAGCTGATCTGACTGGGAGGGAAAGGGAACACCACTGAGCTGAGAAAACTCAGACAAGGAGCTCAGAGGTTGGCAGTACAATAAGGAAGGATAAAGCAAGCAGAGTGGTGAAAATGATGTTTCACAAGTGCCAGGGAAGAGAATTATCTTGCCCTGAGACAGCCCTTCCACAGCTCTGCTTTATGTGTGCCTGTGGGGTTTAGCATGAACATTCAGCTCTTCTGAGAGCAGCTTTGGGATCTCCTAAGAAAGTTTCACGATACCAAAGGTCACTGAAAGAACTACTCAGCACTTCCACACAACTCAAGATTGCACAGCAAAATGCCCAGTTGAACTCTAGACAAGAGAAGAAAACTTACTACAAAATTTAGTGTATTTTTTGATCATCATGGATATATAAATACCATGCAAATTTGTATGAAGACATGGCAACATCTATCCCAGTCATAATTCCTCCACCCAGGTTCAGGAGATCTGTCGTGCTGTCCATTTGACAAGTCTGCAGCTTGCTTGTAAACCAGGGTGTGTTTGTGATTTGGAAAACAAAACCATAAATCCCATCTGCTGACCAACTCAGGTGGACCTCAAAGCAAGTCAAAATGCAAGCTCTCCACAGAGCCCCACAAAGCTAAGGGCAGTATTTACTTGCATAGAAAGAATTAATACTGAAACAAACAAAGAAGTCTGGTTCAGCTATGTAGTGTTGAAATATTAATATTGTTGGCAGAGAAAGTACATGAACCTATTATTTTGCAAAGTGTGGCTGGATATAGTGAAGGCAAACATTGAATAAGTAACGAGAAAATCCAGTTCTTTAAATGGATTTTCTGATGCCTATAGCCAGACACACAGATAGTTTATTCTATTCTGCTTCTATAGCTGGAATGGATTTGGTATTAAAACTGCCTAACAGGTTTTTTAAGTATGGAGAAAATGTATTTTAAACCTAGATAATTTCATTTCCAGGGATGAAGGCACATCCACTGAGCTGAGAACTAGGTGACATCAATGGGAAGAGATTTGACTCTAGGATCTACAGAGAATAAATTGTGGCATAATTATTCTGAATTAACTTACAACAGTAATGTCAAGAGAGTTTGAATAGAGACCCTCAAACTAAACTGGTATCAAACAGAGTAGCTCCACATCACTGCCATCACAGACATTATTTTCCATGTACATCTTCCTGCCTGTACTTCTTGCACATAAAACCTTACATAAAGGGATCTCTGCAGAGTATCCAAGATATAAGGCATATTCGTCCTTCCAGTCCCCTGATTTTTGATAAGTAAATTGCTTTAGAGGAGAGAAAATATCACCTGCAGAAGAAGGAAAAGTAGCAATCTCATTATGCAATCAGTGAAAAAAGTCTTGGTCAATGCAGCAGAGCCCTAACAATTGCAGGGAGTTAAATACTGCTCAGCACCTCAGCAAGCGCAAGCACTGAATTCATTGGATGAGCCCTTTAATTAAAAAGAATTCATGAAAGACAAGAACTAACACAACAGTTAGGCACGGCTTAGCAGGTTATCAGCGATTTGAGCCACATCCTTTAGGTAGACAGTAAAACCCACCAGCATCAAACAATAACAGCAATGTTTTCTTTCATGCCCCGTGCTGCAGGCAAAGCACTGCGATTCAATTCCCCCTTCTACCTAACAGTATTTGAATTTACATTTCTAGAGACCTCTCAAGCCACCAAATAAGCCATAATTCCCCAGGGCTCTTGCCTACCAGATGTGATATTTTGGCTGCTCAGAATGTGCAGGACTGCCCGACGTTGGGGTGAAGAGATTCTCTTTCCCTTGCTGAATATCAAATTACACATAAAGTACAACTACTGAAACAGTTCTGCCTTCATTCACATGCACAAACCCCTGCCTACAACTTCATTGCCAGGGAAATGTTCTGTGAAACAATTAAAGCAGGGTTGAATCCAGTCAGACAGAGAAAGGGATTAAATTTAAGTCACTCAAAACATTGGGGGTGGGGGCATAACGAGAAACTGCTTTTTAAAGTAATCTCCTATAACCATGAAGATAAGTCCTCAAGTAATTACATAATGATCAAATACACATTTCATTTTTTGTCTTTTTCTTACAATGACAGTGAATAAAAGAGGATTTTTGTCAAAAGCGGAATTTTGTAAATTTGCATAAGCCTGAAGAGTACACATCTCTTTGACCTCAAGGATTTGGCATTTGCTACTACAGACCAGATGAAAGGCAGCTATGTCTACATTCCCTTCCATACTCTTAATTTTCATTGTTTGCTGCTGGCCAAAGACAATCCCCCACAGGCCGAACTGCACACCCTGGACCATTTGGGTGTTTGCAGCTCAGCAGAAAACAAGACAGGCTGGGAAATCCCAGGGAGCTGGGATTCACTCCAGCTGCAAGGTGGAGTTCACAGCCCACAGGCCTGCACACAGTGCCTGGGTTATTTCTGCTGTAGCCCCCAGAGGAATCTGAGCCAGTTTTAAGACTCAGTAAGCAACACAAAATGGCCACATGAGATTTTGAGAGGTACAAAGAGGATCTGTGGCCACTGCTGTTTGAATGCAGGCCACCTACATCCCTCATTTTCACCGTGACAGAGAGGTAAATGGAGTTCCTCCCTCCCTCACACAGGGAAATATAAAACAGAAGATTACAGTTATTACAACTGCCTCTTGTTTGAAACAAAGTTCAAAGGCTTGTCTTCTTTAATCAATCTTCCAGCAGAATAATAGGGCTGCAAATTTCACTTTCATGGAACTAAAGCACTCGGGCTGAATCAGTTTTTCCCCTTTGTTCCCCCTTCCCAAAGCAGAGCAGGAATGAAGGAGCTCAGATGAGGAAGTTAACTGAGCTGCCCAGAGAAGCCACATCGCCTTCTCCGAGGGAAGCAAAAAGCAAGAAGGTAATAAAACATCCTGGCTCCAATACCATGTGCTGGCGAAGCACTTTGGGCAGTCAGATACAATGAATATTCAGCAATCTCTGGCTATTGTGGTATAGCAAAGTGCCTCTGTCAGGGGAGTCATTTCTGTGGCTGAGGTGAGAAAATAATAGATGTCCACTTGGCAGAGGTAGGCACAGACACCTTAACTCAGAGCCCACAGATCTCCCTGGGTAGGTCCAGCTGGAGATTATGAATAAGTCCATTAATGAGCATGTTTCCAGTGCAACAGAATAGGGAGGGAGCTTTTAGCAAATGCGTTGCAGGTAACCCTTGGAATTAAATTTTCAAGGAAAAAAAATTTAAAAAAAAAAGGAAGATAAAAAGGAAAGGAACATTCACAGAAATCAAAGAGGAGAGACCAAATATATTGTGCTATTGAACAGCATCCACAAGCATGCACAGAAATGCCTTTTTTCCCCCAAATTTGCAGTCACAGACACCAAAGAGCTCACAAATGCACAAATAAAAAGATAGATTCAGAAGCACTGCTGGAATGAAGGCATCTAAAATGTGTAATTTCTTTCGCCATCTTCACAATAGTCCAGACATAATTTAGTCTGGATTTCTTCCAGTTCAGATTCACTAATGATACCATGGACTTTAAATGACCCCTCAAACACCAAGAATAATGGATAGCACAAGACCAAGTTAAAAGGAACAGCTTGAAAACTGTGTCAAATTTAAGGGCATATTTTAACAATCTTGGTCATTTGCTAAGTTTAAAAAAAATCACACAAATGTAACAAAACACCAACAAAACCAAACACCTCTACAAATGTTAAGAATCAAATTTATTCCTTTTGTTGTTGTGGTTTAACCCCCCACGATTATTTTATTCCTATTTTTATTAAGAACACCCCCCCCCCCAAAAAAAAAAGTACTTATGCAGCTTGGAATGCCCCAAAGCACACGATGATGGCTCATACATGAATGGAGACTGAAGAGAATCTGTTTATCTGTCTCTCATGGGCTGCAGTAGGAACTTGATTAGAAAATTACAACTGACACAGCGTTTGGCAGAAGTTTCTAGCTCAGGGTCCTGTCTCTAGCAAACAAAGCAGACAAGATATATCTAATTCTACAGAAAATCAAAATGTTTAGAACTCAACCACCTTCTCCTCCTCTAGACATTCACATCATCAGTGTAGATTTCCTTTTTTCCCCTCTGTCCCTGATTCCTTTGCATGGTGATCCCATGGCAGCCTTGCCTGTGCCAATTAAGGCTCCTGGTGTTGGGTCACCCTCTCTCATTCCTGGATTCCTGTCCTGAGCTACAAAATCCATGTTTTCCAGAGGGTGACAAGCCCATTTGCTATGTGACATATCCTCTCTGGATGCTTGGCCCAGTAGGTGCAAGAGCCAAAATTAAAGCTGTCTGATAACATTCATCTCTTCTGAAGTTCAGCACCCAATTTCTCTACTGGTTTGTGAAACCATCTCATAGCATGAGAGTTTTAGCCTTGCTTGTTTTGTCCTGTTTTTTTCTTGCTCTTCCTTTCTTTCTGTATAAATCAACTCTTAACCCCATTTTCCCTGAAGGAAATATAAGAAAGCACCGAGTCATGCTCTGCTTTCCTAGAGAAAGACATTTTCTGCATTATTCTCCTGTCAGTTTTCAAGTTTTGCACAGGAACTGGACCAATATGAACGATTCTTTCATCAGCTCAGGTACATCCCTGGAGATTGGGCTATTTGTAGAGTTAAAGATAGCTATTATAAATAAGAAACTTGTCTCCCTTCCCCCTCTCAGAGCTTATCTGGGAACAGCTCAGCGCTGCAGAGAGACATGATTTCGGAGAGTAAACTGATCAGAAGTAAAAGGAATTTTGTGTTAAATCGAGGGTGGAGAGGAAGGAGATGGTGGAGGCAGCTGTGGGATTATCCTGGGACCACACAGAGGGACATCTGAGCTAGTGCTGCACCCAGCCCTGCAGCTGTGCCTCTGCAGAGTGCCAGGTGAGTCCAAAATGCAGCAACCCACCCTGCCAAGCCTCCTGCCCAGCAGCTCCCCGTGGCACAGATATGTCTACAAACACAAAGGTGTGTCCACCACCACGCAGAGTGGCTCCCATTAAGTCCTTTCAACGTTAAATAACTGAGAGGTAGAGACAGAAAGCTTTGGTTTGCTTTTACATTTGCTGAGCTATGAGACATGCTGAGAAAGGAGGACGGAACTGCCAGCCCAAGGTGCTGGACTAACACTGGAGTTCAACAATGCACTACAGAAGGGTGCACATCTCTCCAACCTGGAAGTACCAGGGATGTGCAAAGAATGGCATTTTCTCTGCCCCAGCACCACCTGGGTAGCAAGGAGACTATCCTTGGGCATGACAAACGTCATCTCTGACAAATGCCACACTACAGGAATAGCCTTTCCAGTCCCACACACCAGAGGATTAAAAACTGAAGACAAAGAAGAGAGCTTCAAGCACGTGCAAGGGACACCTCTTTGTGTTGCTTGAGAAGTCTTTTGTTACCAGTACCTGTGCTTGTAGAGCCATGAGAAATCAGATAATGCCTGCATGGCTTTGTCACACAGTCCTACCTGCCACAAGGCTTGTGGCCACTTAGGAAGGCACCATAACACACAGGCTGGCACAGAACAGCCCTGGGAATGCAGCAGCCAAACTGCTGCAGAGTGTCTGACAGCTCCAAAGATCCAAGCAAGTTAATTTAAGGCTGACTGTGCTGCAGCAGGGACACACCCAGGGAAATAGCACCACCGAGGAGGACAGGGAAAGGTGAAGGAGCTGTCTCATTTCTGTGAAAGGCTGAGCATCAAATGCAGAATTCACACGCTCAACTGCTTGAAAAAACGGCAAAAAATTATGGGACTGCATGTTGTTGATTTTTCTGCAGGCTACACATGAACTGCATCTTCCATCAAGTAATGGAGGCTCAAACACAACCTCTCTCCAGATGGAGGAGGAAGAAGGAACAAGGAAGAGCATGTGTTCAGGTTTGAACATGTGCAGCTGGGACAGAGAAAGAAAGTCAGTAGGAGAAACCAGGGGTGTCAGAGCACCAGAGGCAGCACCAAATCTTTGGGGGGACTCTTTTGTGGTGGACAAAAAGGAAACGTGATGGTGAGAAGCTGTCAGGTCAACAGCCTACACTGGTTTAGAGTTCTGAGGGATATTATACACTGACAAGCCATACAAAGAGGAGATAGGCAGCAGGATAACAGACCCAGACAAGAGATCTCTTGACTCACTCACTGAGACTTTGTTGCTTCAATAGAAATGTTGAAATAAAACACTTGGATGATGAAGGACAAAACACAGAGCAGACAGCATCACAAATCCTCTGTTTGTACTCAGAGGCTGTGAATGGTCTATCAGGCATGGTGGATCAAGCATGCCTTCAAACAGGAGAGTTCAACAACTCCATGAGGAATTCCACCAAACCTCTCTTCCATATCCAATTCCTATTCCCCTCTGAAACCCCTCAGAGCCATAAGCTCAGGAGGAGACTGCAATGAGGCAAATTTCTGTAAAAGACTCACTTCTTAGTCCTGCTGAGAGGCCACATTACAGAAGTTTCAATTCACAGGGAAGGTTCAACTGACAGAGCATTTTCTTCCAAATTCACGTCCATGGAATAGCAGATGAGAGACCAGGAAGGCAACCTCACTGGGAGGAGCAATAAGGTTTAGGAGCTGTTTATTTCCCTGTTACACACATTGCCTAGTTAAAGCAGTGGTTTGGTCAATCACTGAAGCTGCAGGCACTCTCTTCAGCAGAAATTTGCTCCTGGCACATGAGGCTCCTCTGAGTGATGTGAGTGATGGAGGGGACTGTGAGGGAGCTGCTGTGAGGTCCTGTGGAAGGAATTCAGCAACAGGAGCTGTACAAATGGAATACACAGAGCTAATTGAGTCATCTTATGGATATTTATGTGGTCCATAAAGGA
The DNA here is from genome assembly GCA_037013685.1 of Acridotheres tristis. NCBI lineage: Eukaryota > Metazoa > Chordata > Aves > Passeriformes > Sturnidae > Acridotheres > Acridotheres tristis. Next base: position 6,319,471 of record CM072900.1, read on the forward strand.
CCACAAAGCTCTAGTGATGGTGTCAAATGAGGCCACAGTGCCAGAGACAGCAGCACAAGGACTTTGGTCTTTCCCAGTCATCAGTGATGGAATGAGTGTCTGGCACTTCTCAGGAAGCTGAGCTTTAATGGGTCAGGAGAGAACTCTTCATCCTGCTGAACAGAGACATTCCCCTCCCACTATGCAGATCAGTGTGACATCTGGTGAGAAGTTATCCCTGTTCCCTCCAAACACTCCATCAGGGCAACCTGATCTTGTGGGTGGCATTCCAGCCTGTGGCAAGAGGGTTGGAACTGGGTGACCTTTAAGGTCCCTTCCAACCCAAACCATTCTGTGGAATACCTGAGCAGCCAAGCACTGAGCAGAGCAGGAAAGAGAGAGCTGAGCAGGAGTGTGGCATTTACCATTCTAGCAATGTAAAAAGATAAATTGTTCACTGTCTCTCACAGCACTCAAAGTGACATCAAATGGACTAGCAAGTGGCAGGTTCAAAGCAGACAGAAGAGAAGCTTCACACAGCACTTTGTTAAGCTATGGAACTGCTTGCCACAGGAGGTTCAGGATGCCAAATACTTACCAGAATTCAGAAAGCAGTTGGAGAACTTCAGGGGAGAAAACTTCCATCAAGACAGATATTAAGTGTGGTTTTAGCAGCTGCTGAGTTGCAAACTGCTAGAAACCCTTGCCTTGTTCTTCCAACTCTCCCACCAGCATCCGCTCCTGATACTGTTGGAGACCAGCGTTTCATAGCTGGACCTTTTTCTGGCTCAGAACAACTTCTGTAGGATCAGCCAAGGAACAGAAAGCACCAGAGCTCTGCAGGGGGTTTTGAAACAATCTCAGACCAGCTGAAAGAGAGAGCTGGCAGAGCTTTCAAACTGCCCTGCCCATGACCACTGTGGGACCCAGGAGATCTAAACCTGCATGGGGTGATTAGAAACCTCCAAAAAAGGACAGTGTGAGTTTGATTTACAAGATGAAGAGTACAACTGTACACTGAGGGAGGCGTAGGAGCAGGGAAACGACACCAGATTAAGTTTTTATTACATCTGCTTTAAATACATTTTAGGCTTACACTGCTAAACTCAAGGAGACTTAAACTAAAGTAAAACGATTATACTCTGATCAATAACTTATATTTTAAAAAATAAAAAAGATCACTTTTAAAGCCAGCTGTGGATCTGCACAGAGATGCTTACACTTTTTTGATGAAAGCATTTTGAGTTTGTGCTGTTTCCAAAGTCCGGGCCACATCTTGGCATGGAGAAACCTCAAATCTCTCTGATGTTTCCTCTGTGCTCAGGGAGTTTGGAATTGCCAGCCCCTGCAAACACACTGCTCAGACTCCGAGTGACCACCTGCGGCTCAGGCACACATCTCCTGCCACTTGAAAGCAGCTCACCAAAAAGCCTCTTTCAAAGAAACCCCTCAGGCTGCTGCGTTTGAAGAGGCAGAGACAAAAGCTTTTGCAACTAGTGCCTGCAGAGCCTCTCCTGGGCAGACGAATAAGTGGCAGATTTCCCTGGGGAACCCATTTTTCCTCCCTTCTGCACCAGTTTCTGCAAAGGACAACTTTGCTGGCAGCTCAGCCAGGACTCCTCAGCTGGGGCAGATAAGAACTCCTGGAATTCCTGTTCCCTGCTATGGGAGGCTCTGCCCCTCTCTTTGCTGCTCCACACCAGGGCAGTTACTGCAGGGCACTAAGAACTCAAATCCAGCAGTGAAAATCCTCTCTGGAAAGCCTTGTGGTGTCAGCTGTGGCTGAGGCTTGGGCTCACTTCCACACACGCTCTTTTCCACTGAGGATGCCCAGCTCTGACCTCTGCCAGCCTGTGAACGGTGCCCAGAGCTGCTGGGTCCAAGGAACACAAATATCCACCTCCCCAGCTGCAACCTGAATGTCAGCATACAAATGTCCAGGCATCCCACCTGTCACATCCAAATCTCTTTAAACCATCTCCCTCACAGTGCTTCTGGTCTGCAGGCAGCCTGCAAGCACAGGACAGGCTCTTTATGTGAAGAAGTAGCATTGTGATCTTACTCTCTTGTTGGTGTAAATGTCACATCTCGACTTGATTAATTACAAATAATTGGCTTTGAACAGGCCACGTTTCCTCTCTCAGTCCCTGCTTGTACCACACTCCATCCTGTTTTGGCCCTAATTACAGAGAATAATAAATCCAGCTAGACAGTGCTTTTCTGAAGAGCAATTTGGTCTGACTTGTCCCAGCACTAATGAGTTTGTTAATAGAGGGATTTTCCCTCTCCCTCTCTAATCTCTCTCCTTAAATAGCACCACGCACATGGCTAGCAATCCCCTGCCACAGCAGGTGATGCCTCTCCCTGACCCACATTCTCCTCTCCTCCGAGGCAAAGAAAAGCAGAGTATTGCACCTCCCAACCTTTTTCTTCTTTCAATGGAGGTAGAAAGCAAGCGTGATTAATAACTGTTTAATTGTTTAACTGTAATATCTGTTTGTTAACGAGCATCAGGGGGATCACTCATTCCACAAGGGTGGCAGGAAGCAATGCTGGGCTGTTCCAGCCTGCCTGGTCAGAACCAGCACTGGGGCCTGGAAAGCAGCTGAGTGCTGGAGAATCAGTTTAGCTACTGGTCCAAATGGGAAAAAACCCCACAAAAATCTGATCAAAACATCACCTTTTTTTTTTTCTTCGTTTTGTTCACAAAAAAGACCCCAACTTTAAAGCATCTCATTTATCTGCCCATAAAAAACCTTACAAGTGCCCTGCAGAAAATGTGTTCTACCTCAGTCTCCCCTGACAGAAACAAAGGACAGGAAGGGATAGATGTTCTCAAAAGATCAACAGCCTCTGCCTGTCCCTTGTTCAATAAAAGCCCTGCCAGGAAAGGGAAATGCAGATTTACTTTCCCCTCTATCTGGAGGGAAAAAAAGAGTTGTATCTTCACTCCTAAGCAAACATTTCCTAACAACAAAGACTTTGTCAGTGACTTTTTGAAAAATCTCACCCCAAGTTTTTGTACCCAGCAAATTTAAACAGTCAAATTTAAAAATGTCAAATTTCAGTTACAATTAACCCAAACCTAAGAAGAATCACATTTCATGGTACTGAAGGGAAATGACTACATGGGTGGCTTTACCTACATTGTCTCTGCAAAGTGAAAACCAGGCCCTGGAATTCCAAACCCCATTTTCTATTAAAAAAAAATAAGTATTTTGTATTTTTCATCTTACAGTTGAAAGACTTGTCAGAAACAATTCCCTAAGTTCAACACAAATTCATAAACAGTTCCAGTTCCCCTCAACTCAGAGCATTCCTGAGTATTTTCATGCCTGTTCTGGATCTGGAGACCTGTCATAGGTCTTTAGGTATTTCCATTCTTGGCTCATTTACAGTCTGAATTTAAACTAAAGCAGCAAGTCTGAGACAAGGAGAGAAGATCCTTGATTTGATATGTGGGGTACAGAGAGGTACCAGTGATTCCAAAGATTCCAGTTCTGACTTCAAACTCTGCATTTTCCCCCCCTAAGTCCCTCCCTTATTTGACAAAACTATTTTCTCATATCTCTCTGCAGCCCATTTATTATCTTCTCTATTAATAAACCCTCCTTCCCTGATGAATCACTGCAATTTATCATTAAATTAGAAGATGAAATGGGTCTTTTTTCTTCAAACAAGGAGATTAACTACTATCAACAGGCTATTTCTCCATTATAAAACTCCATCTTCCTCACCAAATGCAGGAGTTTCTTTGTTTGGAGCAGCCCTAAAGGTGATGCGAGGAGGGAGGTTCAATCAGAGAGGTGACATCCTGCAATATAAATACATAGATCAATTTCAAAATGACTGTGGAAGACAATGCATGACATTATGTCCATGATTCACTCTGGAGTTTTCTAATAGTACAACAACAAAAAAAAAAATGTTTAACTTGTACGTGGATGAGACTGCCAGGAACTGATGTGACAAAGCACAGTCTAGACAACAAAACCCATCTGTGCATGCATAGCCCAGGGATTAATCACACCCCAAAAGGTCACTCAGGAGAAGAATTCAGCTAAATATGAAGCAACTTTCTGCTGGAAACCCATGTCTGCCTCTCACATCTTTTTGTACCATACAGGTCCTGGGAGCTGTGCCTCACCAAACTGCTGAAGTTTTCACCCCCAGCTCCTCTGTGGCCAGGAAAGCAGGTTTGATCCTTGTGAGCTTCTCTGCATCATTTCACCCCCTGGACACATCTGTCTGTGAGATTAAAACTCCATTTACTATGATGGCTTGGATGTGAACAGCTGTAAGAGGGGAGGGGCAAAGCCTCAGCGTTTTCTGAGGTCTCTGTGTCCCATAAGTGCTGCCAGCAAGAGCAGAGCCAGATGTGAGAGGGATGGAGGCCCAGCACACCCCGTGCTCCTCTCCAGGAAACCACTCCACTGCAAGAGCTGCCCCTGGCTGGTGGCTTTTGCTGCAAAAGTCAGCCTTGGGAAGGTGTAACAAAAGTCAGTCAGGCACCACAGAAAACAAAAGAATCCCCAGATCCAATCCCTTCATGCATCTAGTAATTTGATTTCTATCTCCAGAATTACAGAAGTTATTTTCTTTTATTCTTGGATACTAAGGAGATAATCTGTCTTCTGCCCGCACAGGTTTGGCAGTACAGAGAGAAGATGGAATTAGGATTTTATGGCACTGTCACCGTTTGTCTGTGATGAACTTTCTCCTATAAGGAACACAGGCTTATCAAGGCAGAGACAGCCCTGCCAAGCACCCTTCCCATGTGTCAGTGTGCTCCTCTCTCCAGATGTGATCTCTTCTGGATCAGCACACTCTGGCTGGGCTATTCACAGGCCCGTGTCAGCTTTCTGCATTGATGGAATCTATTAATTCCAAGTGGGGGTTCATTCTCAAAAGAGCTGCTGATGAAATGGAACTGATAAAATGGAGGTAATTTAAAGGTCAGATGAAATCCAGCTCATGTTCATCCTGCTTGTAATGGAACATCACCAAGATGCTTCATCGGCAAAGGGGCATTTATATGTATTTTTATTTTTTAAGAGACACTGCTTATCTGTAACAGAGACTCTAAACATCTGATAAGAAAACTTCCCATATTAATCTAACCAACAGCTGGCATCCTGCTGCCTGCCTGAGTGTCCCTTTCTGGAAATTAAATCTCCTATCATCTTTTTATCACACTTTGGAGGGAAGAAATGTGAGCCAAATGCAGCTCTCAGATGAGCAGCAGAAGCAAGAGCTGAAACTGATAGGGCTGCATTAATTCAGGCATGCAAGACAAGTCACTGCTTCCCTCAGAGCATTCCCCATTTGTTCTCAGCCCACAGTGCCCAGTTACAAATTTTGAAGGTGGACTCCTCAGAGAGGAGAAGATGCCTCTCTTTGGCCAGGCTGTAGGTGATGATGTTCTCCAGAGCCCAAGGGAGCAGGGATTTCTGTGCAATGAAATCCAGTGCACACACTTTTCCTCATCTTTTACACACCCTGCCTTAACTCAGCAATGTCCAACGGGTGCATTGGAGGAACAGGGTCTGTCTGCAACATGTGAAGCTTCTTTGCTGGTAGCAGAATTCAGTTGGTAGCTGCTACAGATAAACCTTCCTTCACTGACTGAAAAAACAGTGCTCATCTGGCTGCTCTGTTTCCTAGTGCAGCAAAAAACTCTTGCAATGAGATCTTTCCTTCCCTCCAGTCTATTCTCTGCCTCCATCCTTCACATGCTCCTCCCCCAATCCCTATAATTAATATTAAACGTTACAGTTTTGTCCTATTAACACAAATTGGCCTTTCCAGAGGCAGATTAAAGAGTTTCCACTGGGGATTTCTTCTCTCCTTTACAATTTGCCTTCTCTGATCAGTGCTGTCTATGTCTCTCACTAGCTCCTAAGGGAAAAGGAGTGGGAGGGAAGGAGAAGACAAACACTTATTAGCAACTCCTTTGAAGAGCTGGAGATTGGGAATTAAACTGATTATTAACTCCCATCATACCAACGAGGCAAGTTTCCCTTTTCTCCCTCCTTCTGCTCCTCCTCTGGGAATGGTAATTGGTAACCACACAAGTTGTGTGCATAAAGTTTCACCTAAATCATTTACACGGCAGCATAAACCAACAGACTCTCACTTCATTTCTCTGGGTAGAGGAGGTTTTTGTTGCTCAGTGATGAACGCAGACACATAAAATAGACATAGCCATGTAGACTTACAGAGATGCAAGTGTGAGGTGTGTTGGTACATTCCCAATTGCATGACCCTTCCAGTCTGGTGCTTGGAACAGGAAAGAAACACACGTGTTGGCCCTGAGGCAGCTCTAGTTCCCTTCCCAAATGGGTCCTCAGTGATATTTTAGTCCTGAATCCTTAAGGGGCATGTAGGGACAGACCTGACTCATCAGACATGTGTCACTTGCACTCACCATCACCAGGGCTGGCAGAAGTACCACACACAAACCCAGCCACCTCCACAGCCAAACTTCTCCAAACCCCCACTCTGACTCCTCATTAACACAAGTCCAAGAGAGGAAGAGGTGTTCAAAATCTTTGGGCACCTACCAGTTTGGTAATCTCTCTCGTGCCTTTCCAGAGATTCTTCTTCCTCAGAGCACCAGCTCCATGGGGCAGTCTGGCCAGCTGATGCTACCCAGGGCTTTGGACATGAAATAAAACATCTTTGAGCCTGTCAAGCCAAGTGAAAAGGAGCACAAATGATATCTGGCTTATTAAAACATTTCATAAGTAAATGACTGTTTCTGGGGCTGTGATGGTAAATGGATAACTGAATTTAGTCACAACAGCACCAAGAAAGCCTGGCCAGTGACAATTCACTGTGACAGCTCACCGTACTAATTAAGAAACAGAAACATAATGAGATGTACAATCTATTAAATAAGATGCGTGTTTACAGTGAATAAGCTATTTATAATCAAATTGCATTTATTTAGTGAACAGCAAGCCTCTTATAAAACCTGAATTAAATGCAGAACTACCTGTAGATGAGTGGCATTTATTTAAAATGTTTCAGGATGCAGTAGCTTTTTCAGCAAAGAGAACTTAATCAGTCCGTGGAGCTTTCCCTTCCTGTGCTAGGACAAGGCAAGAGCAGCTGTATTGATTTCTAGCATCCAGCACTGCCACGTGAGCCTGTTTATTGGGCCAACAAACTGTTTAACAGACAAGGTCCCAGAGGTCCCAGGTTTTATCCAGGAATATAGGCACAACTTCTATGGATAGCTGGTGTAATCTTAACTGGAATTTATTAGACAATAAATATATCACATCACTCAGTGCCAGGAGTAGAGCCTCCACGTCAGACTGCCAAAATCCACTGTAACACCCCGTTTCGTTTAGTGCTTTGTCCACCTTCTGTTATGGCAATTTCATATTGGATTCCTCCTCAGCCTTCCACCAAAATACTGCAGAGTTTTTGAAGAAAAGATGGTGTTCTACCAATGTTAAAGAAACATCTTGTGTATGATTTATGTAGGCACTAACCTGTTCCCAGCGAATCTGAGTGAAGAGGCAGATCCAGAGGGCTGGGAGATGTCTCTTACACTTCCCAGTGAGACCTGTCCAACTTCAGCCAAGCTGTGGGTCCTTGGAAAGCCTCAGCTCCCAAAAGCTCATGGAAGTTCTCAGAACTTTCTTCTCTGCAACTGGACAACTGCTTGAGCACATCCTTGGGAGAGCAAAGACTACCCCAGATGTAATAGACACAGTCTTCATGTTCTCAAATCTAAGATTTTGGAGCTTTTTATAAGAGACTTTTCCAGGATTCCCTAGGTTTTTGAGTAACATCAGCTAAATGAGAAGTGGCCCAGCTCCAGGATCTGGAAACTATTTGAATGTGGGCTTAAGATAAAGTAATTACCTTGGCAGGTCACCTCTGGAAACCCTGAAGTGGTTTAAATCTCAATGTCAGTTCCTTATCCAAAGAGTTGCCCAGAGGAATTCAGTAAGTTGGACAGAGCTTCAATTCCTAGACTTTAGAAAAGGAGTATTTTCCTGTTTAATAGTCCAGGAACCACGAAGTTTTTCTAAAGAGAGGGTTGTCACTTTTATGTGGGAGATAGAGACTTTAGAAGTTCTCTGATATTCCTGGGAATGAATATTAATATCCTCGAGGCAGGACATGTGGCACAACTCAGATTTGAAGGTACTTTCCCTGTGAGTCTCCAGAGAACAGCTCGGAGATACAAAAATATATGATATATGATATATGATATATGATATATGATATATGATATATGATATATCATATATGATATATGATATATGATATATGATATTATATTCGATATATTATATAATACATAATACACATATTATATGATATATATGCAAATGTCATTTTATATATATATTATAATATTTCGGTGATTCCTTCACAGAGAATCTAGACACCTCTCAAATACCAAGAGAAGCACATCAGAATAGCTTGTACCTATGCAATAAAGCTCACAGAAATTTATTTCAGTAACTAAGCTCTGGCTCTTTGATAGTTTTTCCACTTAAAATACTGTGAGTACAAAGACTGCAATATCAGAAATATCTCCAGTGGTTTTGTCAGGTGACTGTCTCCAAAGTTCTGCCTAATATTGAATTAAACTACTTCAAACCAAGGCTACTCTCTCCTTTTCTCTCCCTATCACAGCCCACAATGTCAAACAAAATTCTATAGCAGTTGAAGGGACTGCTTTTTCCCATGGATAAGTCATCTGGGAGGAGAATGGAAGATTTATTTCCATGAGGAGAAGTATCTCCTAGACCATGACGATATGACATGAAGAGTTAAAAAGTTGAGTTATATTTGCACTTCCACGTGCAAGCAGAAATGCTCAGGGACAAGTTTTGGTGTCTGCTACATCCAGACAAGGAGCCAAGGGAGAACATCGCATCACAAGCTCCTCCAGCTCCCTTTGAAAGCTGCCCATTGCTTTGATTTACTGCCTTTTGTTTCCAGACAGCAGCTTCATAGACTCGGTAATCAGGCAGCAAATGCAAAGTGAGGCCAGTCTGGTCATAGGCATGGAGATTTAATGAGAGGATTGTGGTTCCCATGTCTCAGCCAAGCTGTTTCTCACCCCCGGTGTTTCCCTGTCTTCCCTGAAATCTAACAAAGCCTTTTCTCTTTGCACAGAATACATAAATCACTTCTGTTCAGTTCAATTGCCTTGGCAGAGAACTATTTTCATGGGGAGGGAAAGCTATAGAAGACAAAAATGCCAATGTGGTGCAACATGATGAGCAGGCTGGAGTTTCTTTTCTTTCTGATTTTTCCTAAGGAAAAATTCATGGTAACACCCCGATTTTTTACTACAAAGAATTATATTGATGCTTGGGGGAAAAAAATCAGAGCTAGTGTGTTTTTACAAAAAAAAAAAAAAAATCCATTCTGTTTACACCCTGAGCTTTTTACATTCATTCCTTTCAACAAATACAGGCCACTGATGCAAGCAGGGATTTGCAAAAGCTTTACAACGTTGGGCTTTGCCAGCACACAGCATGTCAAGGCAGCAACAGAGCAATGCTGCAAAACTTGCAAGCAGTAATACTTTGGTTTTGTGTCAGCTGAACTGTAGACACAGAAGCTGTCTGCCTGGAGAGTCGTTAGAACCCATCGTCATTCAAATATTTTCAAGAGGGAAGAGAATTTTGGTTCAGGCAGAAAAAGCAATCTTACGGTTAGAGAGAAAATAATTGTGATCTAAGATTCTCCAACATGCATCTGTAAGAATACTCGCTGTGCAAGAGGAAGTTAATCGTTAGTATCTTAAGAAAATCAAGGAATTCCATTCATTAATGGTGGCAGTCATTTAGAGGAGGAGCTTTATCAAGTGCCATGATCAAGCTGAACTTGATCACAGAGGAGCATTCCCTCCATTCATATTTGGCAGAGGATGAGTCAGTGTTGAGAGCTCCCAGATTCCCTTTGCTGAACCCAATGAGTGGCCCATGCTAATCCCCTTCTCCAGCTGGTGAATCAGTTTTATCAGACAAAATGTTGGAATCAGAGGTCACTGAACAAACTTTGGAACCCCTCCGGGAGTGGCAGGGGGGGAATTTTGTCCAAGCCCTGGGCGAACACCGAGCTGAGGGAGGGCATGAAAGAGGCCTTGTACCTGTCACAGGGTTTAGCTCAGCAAGCTGCAAAGAAATGCATAGCCCAAGGCAATAACCAACAACTTAGCAAATGCGTTAAATTCTCTGTTCTCTGTCTTTCACCTGAGGCACGAGGTACCGCACCTGAGGCAAGGATTTTAGGTGAGGTAAGCATCTCAACTCACACAGCCCGGCTGAGATTTTCAAATCACCTTTCACCTCCCTCTAGGACTTTCAGAAACAGTTGCCAATAAATCATATAATCTACCTCTAGTGTAGAGGTGTCCTTACTAACCCAGCCCCACATCAGCGATCTCTGCCTGAAATGCAGGGGCAAAAGCAAGATGCTTTTGTGAAGACCAAGCAAGTAACCCAAGCCAGTGATGCTCAGGGAAATTTCTGCAAGTCCACAAGGCCACAGTTTTAAACAATAAAATAAAATAAAGCTGGGTAATTTGCCTAATGACCTCTAAAATTCCTGCTTACCCCACCAGGATTGCTTTGGATGGCAATGAAACAGCCAAAGTGCCAGTCCCACGTGAGTAAAATAACTAATATGGACAAATCAACCGGACTGTGATACTGAACCCTCTCTACCAGAGGGAAGTCCCTAGTGACACATGACACCTCAGCAGTGCTATCAAGCCTGGAGGCACCTCAGATGGATGAAAAGCCCTTTCTTTTGCAATGCAATGTGAATCCCAGCCGATCATCACCACTTTCAGCAGCTGAGATCACGAACGAGAGCGATTCCTCTCTCTCAAAGCCAAAAAGCTTCATTAAAATGGATTAAGGATCAACCCCTTTGCAATGTTTCAAAGGGGAGGGATCCTACAAGGTTTCTTTTTACCCTTTAGACGTCCGACATGCAAATATTTCTATTTCCAAAAGCTTAAAAAATTAATAATAATCAAAAAATGCAGATTATTTCTTCCACTCCAGAAGATAAATTTTGCTGTTTGGTCCTGTGAGTGAATTGGGGCATGTAAGAGGATGCTCCTAGATCTAAACATTTGGACACTGAGGGAACACTTCAGCATCACTAGTTGTTTCTCAATTTCCTTTCCAAGTCTGTTGTTTGCAGTCAAACTTTTCCTCTAAAGGGTTCCATTTTTGGTGTTTCCCACACACACTCTACTGAATTCACCAGACAAGTGAAGCAATGAAAGTGTTCTATGTATTTTTTTCCATTTATTTCCCTCTTTATCCTCCTATATCTTCCTGGTTTGGCTTTTTTTGTTTGTTTTTTGGGGTTTTTTTTGTTTGGTTTTTTTTTTGGTTGTTGTTTAGGTTTTGTTTTGCTTTGTTTTGGTGGGGGGTTTTTTTGTTTGTTTAGTTGGAGGTTTTTTTGAGAGGTGTGGGATTTTTAATTGAGTGATTATTGTTTCGCTTGTTTTTATTCCAAGACAACAGGAATGAAGAGGGTAATGTGAACAGCTCTAGTCTGCCCTGCATCCATCTATACCTCTGCTAAACCTGGTGCCTGCTCACGTTAAAATAGAGGATTTCCTTCATTTAAAAGCAAGATAAAGGTAGAAAAGTTCAATTTCCCACAGTATTTGAGGGCAGCTAAGGCAGGAGCAATGGGCTTCACAACACTAAAAGCTAAGAGAATATTTCCAACTGCAGGATGCTCAACACCCAACAAGTTCTGGCGAGACTGGCTGTAAAAGTAGATGTGGTTTCTTTTTCCCTCACACAGTAATGTAACCAAAAAAGCATTTTATTTGTCGAGATTTTTGAAAGAAATAGTACTTCAGGATTTTGGGGAATCGCCTGGTAATTGTTTGTACAGGTCAGAAACAATTAACCTAAATCCTGCAAGCTTCTAGTGGGAGTGTAATTTTATTTTAGGACTGGACTGTAATTCTAGCAGTGTGACTTTTGTAGGGCTATGAAGTCCTTGCTGCTTTCTTACTGTAAGACACAGCATAAATTGTAAGTGTGACAGGCCTGTGACACTCAGCAAGACTACTCACAGCTCAAGTGTCATTATGTGACATATGAGACATATTTATTAATAACTCAGCACTCTAATAGGGAAACAACCATCCATTCTTTTGTATTTCCTCTTCCTCAGGGAGTTCCTCAGGGCCTCCTGCAAACTTTTAATGTGTCGTGAAGTCATCCTAGTCCAGAGCCCCACTCCCCTTCCAGAGTCTGTGATCACAGGCTGGACATCACCAGGCTCATGGAGCCCATGCTTCCAATGATGAGAAATCAGTTCCTACTCTGCTTCTCAAGAAATACAGTACCTAGGAGTGAGAAGATCAAGAACAATCCATGGAAATTCTCTGTCAGCAGAGGAAGTTGTAGGACTGAACCTCAAATAGACTGTAATTTAAAAAACTTGTAGGGTAATTGGCCATCAAACAGTGATATTTGTTTTGAATTTCAGTCCAAAATATCAATCACCTACACCACAAGTCCCTCACCTCCACCCCTTGTAGCCTTCCAGTCCTGGGCCACTGAATTTCCCATGCAAGACATCAAGGGTTACTTCCCAAAGAGCCAATGCATATCAGAAGAGAATTTATGAAACTTCTCATCAGCATTCAATTCTAAAAATATTTTTAGACTATAGATACTTCCAAAAGAAATAGAAGATGGGTCTTTTCATTCATTCCAGTGAATTCTTTAATCTGTCCATTTTCTAAGTAAAAAATCTTTTTTTGCACTTTATAAATTATAAATTATTACAGAAAGAGTTTATGGTGTTATTTTACCAGCAATTACTTTCTTTTAAAAAAAATCTAAAATCCCAGGTTCTCAAGTTTCTAAGAAAATTGCATTTACTTGAACTATCTTGCTATCTTGCACAGAAATAGCTTACTCAACATGGAAATTAGCTGAATAGGAAATTACTTTATAGAGCCTTCTGTAAAATTCTGTGAACTTAACTCTAATTTAAAATTTGTTTTTCATTTGTTCAGTGTCAAAAAGCAAGTAGTGCTGCTGTAGCTATTTGAATCTCTGCCTTGGGAAGCACAATCCAGGTTCTTGGGGCATTGTTTCCTCATTAGCCATTCTCCAAAGAACAAACTGACAATAATGGATTTAGTATTCCCAAGATAATGCTGAGTGTACTTTACTGCTGTGCTGGCCATCTCTTCACCAAAAATCCTGTCATTTATCTGGGGAAGGAAGGCAGTGCATGGTCAACTTGAAGGAGTTTATCACCCTGATGAATTTATTATCAGATTTTGAATTCTAAGAACCAAGCAGAAGAAAGTAAAACGACTCTACCTGCTATAAAACCCAGAGATGGAAAATAGATCAGGAATGAAATCAGCTTGCAGTTGTGGATGAATCTTTAGGTTAATTCTCAGCAGAATGCATGGTCTCCTCTTTACAGAGTGATTTCCAAGGCCTTCTGTGTTCTCCTTGTCTTTAAGCAATTCTATCAACTACCAAAAACAAAATGAAGCCACAGCCTACCAGGAAGAATAGTTTTCTCCACAGAGAAGAATTTCATGTGCATTGTTCAAAGGGAAAGTATCAGGGAGGAGCCACATAAAGGAAACCAGAGAAACAGATATTCCCTGGCTTTTATCAGTCCTCATGTACACCCTTCCCAGCAGATGTCCCCAAGTTTTAGTTCAGTGCTCAAAAACAGATTAAAACCATTATCTTTGTGGTGTCTTATATTGAAGAGAATCCATCACTCACAGACCAGAGAGAAGATAACAAAGAGTCTTCCCAATTTCACCTGCAAGCAAGTTTTACAAGACTCATCTACTTTGAAAGTAAAAAAAAAAAACAAAAAAAAACAAAAAAAAAAAACCAAGATGAATACGCAGCAGGTAATTCTAGTTTTAAGAGCATCATTTGACATAATGATAAGTTATCTCCAACTCTGTAATTTGTACAAGTGCCACCAGAGAAAGACGAATGCTTTTCAAAACTATTTGGACTCTGAAAAGCAGCAGACCTGGCAAGTGAACCTTTCCCCTAAAAAAATAAATCACAAACCACTGCAGCAAAACCAAGCAGAAAGCTAAAACCTGATCTAAGAGGAAGCCAGCACAGACCCAGGGAGAGAAGCACCTGATGACAAGGGTGACTTAAAGTAACAGTGATAAAATTGACTTCCAGCCATTATTCTATCTCCAGACCTGTTTCCAGTTTATCTGCCCTTAACATCTTGGAGAACAGAAGAAAATCTAAATATCTGGCATGATACAGAAAAAAAATGTGGGAAACTTCATCACAGATATCTACAGATGAAAGAACATCAGGAACTACAGAGCAGAGATGGGTGTCAGTGAGGCTGTTTCTGGAATCACCGGGGTTAAATCAGAGGATGTGAATTCCAAGGATCTGAAATCATCCTGACCAAGGCCTGATGTGTTCATACAGCACAGTACAGGGCACTGTGCCAAGGCAAGCAATTAAGAGTGAGATAGTACAGCATAGACAAAAATGTAAAGCAGAATATGTGGGTACCTTTGGGGTCATCCTGATAAGATATGCAAAAGTCATATCCCTTAAATTCACATTTATTTCGATTTGACTCCCTGGTCAACATCACCTCAATGCCTAGACCTGCTCCAAATCTCTGTTGCAACCTCTTCTTTGCTCCATTTCTCCAAATATCAAAGCAAATAATGCTCCTGTTCCTCTCCAGAAGGGAGAAATATTTGAATATCAGCAGAAGAGTCCCTGGGTCCCCTGGTCACCATTACCACCAGGAGAGCTGACAGCAAAGCAGAGAAATTCTTTCCCTGGGAAAAGCAGTTTTGAGACTTTTCAACAGTAACAGCTAAGAAGACTCTTTATTCTATATACACACAGATTTATCTGCTTTTTTGATCTCAAGCACAGCCCCCCTGCCCCCCTGGCCCAAGAGAGTGCAAGGACAGCAAGTGGGGACAAGAGACAAGCCCAGATACCTTTGGTATAAAGAGCAAACTTGCAAGCAAGGGAAATATCACATGAGACATTGGTACCTCCTATAGAGCCCATTTCCATGTCTAAAGGAACAAGAAGGCTGACAGCCTCTACAATTAACACACAGATGCCAAGAGATGATTCTGTTTCCTGCTCTTTGCGCTGCTTCCCAGTAAAAAAAAAACAGGGAAAGACCATTTCTTTCCTGCTGTGTGGGTCCTGTTAACATTCGGTCTGGAGCTCCTCCTCTGGTCTGTCAGCACACAGGGGACTGGAAAAGCACAGTGACAGAGGCTCATCCGTGTGGGGATAAATGTCAGGAGAGAAGGGACAACAGGAGCCAGCAAGCAGCATGCAGGAAATGCTGCATGGAATCACGTCCCCAGGAATCTCCATGAGGTGAAATCAGAGCCTGTTATTAATCTATCCAGACACCAAGACCCAGGAGCTGGAGTAAATCCGATTAAATTCCCACTGTACCAGTGGCTAGAAGCCAAGCAGGTCTTTATTTTCTTTTGAATGGTGACCCAAAGAATATTTCTGTCTGCTTCACTACATAAACAAACTGCTTTAAAACAAAAACAAAACAGAACAAAACAAAAGCAGAATATCAAAAACATCAGGTGAATTTTAGTATGGCAGTAAGGTCCTTTGAGATGAAACCCAAAGGGAGAAGAAAAGCTTAATTATTTCCTAGCCCGGAGGGGCTACAATAGTGGTGGAGAAAGCAGTCTTCTTCCACCCTTCAACGTGGGATAGGAAGAGTCCTTGAACAGATTAAAGACAGCTAAACGGGTTAAAAGCAAATCTTTGCCTTGGGGAGTTTTGCAAAGCACAGGACAAGTAAACAAAACAGAACTTAAAGAAGAATCCCATTACTGTGGGACAATAGAGAAGAAAAAAATCCTGGATTATTTAGGAGAGGAGCTATGTTTTTCAATTCTCAGAAGTTGATGAGAAGTCGAGCAGAGTGACACTAACAAAGTGACCGAGGAGCCCAATCCTCCCCACCCCGAGCACCAGCTCAGCACTCTGCGAGCACAACTGGAGCTGTGATAAGAAACTACTGAATGTTCCTTACCTGCCCTGGCCTTGATGGCTCTGGTGTTTGCCAAAGCTCTTTGAAAAACCAATGCAAAAGACCACAAAAAACCAACCAAACAAGGCAAAGAGAAAAAGGAAAAAATAATAAATCAAAGCTAAACAACAAAAGAAATGCAACACAGAGTTGTTCTTAAAAGCCAACAGCAACACATATCAGCTGTCAGCCAAGTAGATCTTCCACGAGATGGAGATTTAAGGCACGTTTCTCTTGCCCTGTCAAGGGAGACGATTTCAGAGATTCCTTAAAAAGACAGCAATTCGAGTTAAAAAAACCAAAATGTATCAGCGCTTTAAAGGTTAACGGCCTCTGCTGAACAACATGCGTTTATCCAACCACATCCTAGAGTAATTTTTTCAGCCCCGAGACCAATGAGCACAGCTAAGAGGAGGGCCTTGGGATGGTGGAGAGGCTGAGTTACCCCCTCCCCTCTGCCTTCCCTCTCTCCACCTCCCCCTCTTTTTTTTTTTCCTTCTTTTCTGTCTTTTTTTTTTTTTTTTTTTTTTTTTTTAGTTTAGCAAATTAATGCAGCAAGAAACTCCCAAGATCTGGCGAGTCCTAGCAGGGGAGAGAGGGCAGAGGGGAGATGAGATGCATTAGGAGGACACTGAGCCACTTTCTTTCCGAGCACAATGGAAGTGCTTCCCAAGAAACTTCCCCTTCGCTCCCCTCCGCTCTAGCCCTGAGCAATGGGACACCTTCCCTACAGCAGCAATAACTTATTAGG
The DNA here is from genome assembly GCA_037013685.1 of Acridotheres tristis. Classification (NCBI taxonomy): domain Eukaryota; kingdom Metazoa; phylum Chordata; class Aves; order Passeriformes; family Sturnidae; genus Acridotheres; species Acridotheres tristis. The sequence continues at coordinate 6,336,278 of CM072900.1, forward strand.
AAGGAAAATAGCCCAGGAAGAAGGAATCAACAGCAGCCAAACGGCGGGCAGGAAAGCGACACAACCGGGACTGCACCACGGCTCCACACTGACAAATTCCTGTGGATGTAATTAGGAAGACACCCCGGCCAGCAGCGGAGATTAAACCCTGGGTTGTTGAGGGTCGTCGTCCCCCCCTCTCCCACCTCACCGCCAGCACCCTGATGGCAAACCTACACCCGCTGCGTCCTCCCCTGTCGCCAGCCTGATGTCCGGAGCGACATCCCGCTGAAGGGAGGGTTCCGTGCGGGCAGCCCGGAGCCCCGGCCCCGAGCAGCACTGCAGTGGCGGTGGCGGGGCCCCGGCGGAGGAGGGACGAGCCGAGGCAGCGGCGGAGCGGAGCCGGCGCTGTCCGCGGTGCTGCCGCTGTCCGCGGTGCTGCCGCTGTCCGCGGTGCTGAGAGCGCTCACCGGGCGCTGTCCGCGGTGCTGAGCGTGCCCGCTCGCCCGCCCGCCCGCCGCTGGCCGCCCGTGCCCCGGGGTGTTACACTCTCCCCACCGTTACTCCCCAAGTGCCCGGTTACTTTATTGGCCAACCCCACCGGCCCACCCCTCACGGAGTACAAAAAAAACAACAGTGAGAGCTGGAAAAATGTGCAACGTCAACGCACTCGGAGTCTACGTGTGGGAGACGATCGTTTTCTTCAGGTAAGGCTCGGCTTTACGCGAGGAGCGCCGTGCCCACCCCGTCTCGGGGCACAACCCCCCAGGCACGGTTCCCCCGCCCCGAGCTACCCTTTGCCACCGCTCGGTGCCCTGGGCTTGCTCTTGCACAGCCCCGGGCTCGGGACGTTCCGCGGCTCGGGGAGTTACTCCGTTTAATTAGCACCGCAATCTCGCTAACCGCAGTGCTGAAAACACCGACCCCGGCTGCTTGCAAAGTGACAGCTAGTGGCGGCTGGCAATGCTGCACTTGAATTTGCCCGGGTAAATATTCTCACCTCGCCCCCTCCCCATCCTCAGATTGCAGGTGAGTTCTGTGGGATGCTTGCAGTGCCTGCCTCTGAGGGCTCACCTTCGATCCTTAGATGGCTGTGTTTAAAATCACCGAAAGCAAAGAATTATCTCCTTCCTTCCCAACTTTTTTTTCTCCTTTCATGTTGTTTTGAATATTCTTTCTTTGCAGAATTTAAACGAAAGCCAAAGGGAATGGGGGGAGCTTTTTCCAATTGTACCCATTATCATCACCCAGCTGTATTTTGACTCTGGTTTAGATGTGTTCAGTTTCTCATTAAGGCTAAGATAGAAGGAACAGTTTTAGTCTTAAAGAATTGCTTCTTGTCCATCTCTCCTTGCAGTGCTTTTATTAAACGGACAAGAAATATTGGACGGTAGAAGATTGTCTCATCTTGTAGTTTAATGTGAAAACACAGACATTATTTGCATACAATCACTGGCATAATACTTATCATTTTATGAATCACAGTAGCAGACCTGCCGATACTGGCCAGACTTTGAGCTAGCATTCTCTTTCCTTTTGAACACAAAAGTCTTTCTAGGTATAAAAAATTGAATATCCCCACGTTTTCCTGTAATTCCACAGAAATTCAGAGACAGCAAGATTGTGTCATGAACTCAAAACAGTAAATGCTTATGTTAGGAAAACAAGAGTTATAGAAATAACTAAAATCATCAATCTCTGAGAAACAGTGCCCAACAACCAACACTTCAGAGCCATCCTTTCTCATCTTAGTCACAAGTGTATTGCAGCCCTGCACAACACAGTGGGATGGGCTGACAGGGAACGATTGGATGTGCAATAAACTCTTAGTTCAACAGTGAGGAATTATTGGGTTAAAAAAACAAACAAAACAAACAAGACTGAACAGCACCAACACCAGAAGGCAAAAGGAAAATCACATAACTGGGTGGGGGGAAAGAGTATTTCCAGGCTTGCAATTGCTACGTCTCTGCTACTGAAGCCTCTGCCCAGGTCCTCTCTGAAGTGCTGGAACAGTGCAATTGATGCACACTTGTCCTGCAGACCCTGCTCACACTTGTGCTCCACACCGCACTGTGAGCACTGACAGCTTCCAGAAGAACAATCACAGTCATGGGTATTCAAACCCTTGGTCACTTCAGATTCTAATGCAAAGGTTTATAATGTTATAAATTATACACAGACATATGTGGTATTACATCATCTTGCATCCAAAAGGAATTTCTAGAACTTTAATTTCCTCAAAATCAACATTTAAGAATATTTGAAAATGCTTTAATTCAATTACAGGGAAAGAATGAAATCAAATTAGTTTATATACTGCAATCATTTTTGAAATATGTTAAAAAAAAAAAAACCCAAACAAAAAAAATCAGCAATTCCTGTTCAGAACCTACTCTATGCAATGTTTCTCTTTTTTTCTCTCCCGCTTTGTGTTATGTGTTTAATTTATTACAGGCCAAAAATCGACCAGCCTTTCTAGTCCAGGAATAGCTTTGCTATTTCAGTTTCAGTAAGAGAAGTATATTAATTAACAGTCATTCACAAATTTAGTGTGCCAATTACTCCTGCACTCAGTCATACATGATCTTTAACAAACCCAAAGCTGATAATCCAATAATCCATAAGAGAAGTATGCATTGCTTTAAATTACAGAGTGCAGCACACTTTATTGTCAGCCTGTCAAAATATTCTGGAAAGAGAATCCATTATATGTTAGCACATATACCACACAAATATTTTTTTTAAAATTAAAAAAAAAAAAAAAAGAAGAAAAAAAGGAGAGAAAGAAGAAGAAAATATAATGTTTGAAGGAAAATGATATACAGCCAATACAGGAAAATAAGCCAATATGGAAAATAAGGCTAGATTTGTTGCTTAACAAAAATGTCTTCCAACAGCCTTTTACAAAACAAGATCCCGTGGGAAAAAGTAACAGCTGGTGTGTAAATGCAAACACTATGGTATTGCCAATAGAGTATTTGTTTCTGTTCCAGTTGGGGGTTTTAGAAGGAATTTGTGATATATGGCTGATTCTGACATGCCTTTCTTTATGGAAGAGCACTTCCCATCCTGCTACCTGCCTCCTCAGACTGCAGGCACTTAGCTGTGACTCAGGCTTTTACTGGGAACCTGGGCAGGAGCAGGGATGGGAACTGGGTTGGGATGGGAGATGAAGACAGCTTGTTTGACCAAGCTTTCCTTACAGATATCTGGGTAAAGCAAAGTGCTGGTTCTTTAAAATAAATTGGACTGTTTGGGGCAATCTTGGACACAGGGATTTCCAGATGTCCTGCTTATATCTCTGGAGACATTTACAATCAATCATTCTCCCAAAGTCTAATTACACACCCTGAATGTTCAGTTGTGAATTCCTTCATGCAGAAGAGAATGCTCCCTTACCCTGTGATGGTCTTGCCTGGACTTTCTGTGGTACCACTAAATTTTAATAGCTGTAATGGTCCAGAAACACCACTGCATAAGCTGGAGGTAGGAATGCACCTTGTCAAATTAGGAGAGAAAAGATGCCCTAGAACTGACACTTTACCTAAATGGACACTGTCCTGTGAGGCTCTGAAAATCTCTGGGCCTGTTTTTGATCCTAATAACAGGAATCAGCAGCACAACCTTCGTGACTCAGGATCAGGGTTGGCCCCTTCTGAACAACAATCTGTCACCTAGCAGGAGTGATTCAAGGCAACTGCTCCAAGTGAGTCACAGGCTAAAAGTTGCTGCCAGCCTCAGTCCCTATTGGATTGCTCCAACTGGCGTGTTGATATTCCCTCCTGTCAGTAATAGACCTCTTCATTGCCAGTTTTTAAAATAACAAGAAGGTGCCACTGTGAACTTGAAGCCTCAACTTTGTTGGGAGATTTAAAAGAAACATGAACAAACCTTCTCCTAAAACAGTCTTGGCATGTAAAGGGGATGGTTGGAGAGCTGCTGGTTTCAGCTCGTTGAAAATACCAAGAATGAGAAGAATAGCCTGCACCACATCTCTAAGGCTCCTGCTATAGCTCTGCAGGAAGAGGTAACACTACAGGGTGAAGTCCTAACCAGAGACTTCCAGAGCCACAAGATAAACAATGCAGCTGATATTCTCAAAAGTCACAGAATATTTTTCCTGTGCCAAATAAAATCTACTAGAAGTTGTGCCTTATGGCCCGTTATGCCTCTGCCTAGTCCCTCATCTCCATGAAATAAAAATTTTTTAGCAAAGTCTTGAACCAGATGGTTCTAAGAATACTCTTCAGCTGCTTTGGTCTGCAACCTTTAACAGCCCCATTAGAGACCCCAACTAAAAGGGTTACAGAGCTAAGGTTTGAAAATGTGATGGTGTAGACAATTCTAGAAATCCTTATAAATCATTCTGTAGAGGAAGATTAATTTGGTGTCATTGCAGTAAAAGCACAAAATGTTTGGGACCCTGCCTTCTGCAGGGACTTTGATCCATCCATCCTGACTCTTGCATTTGAGATAAATCAACATAAACTACACAGAACATTTTCTAACAGCCTAGTCTTAACCTTGTTCTTAGCCAAACAGCTGCCTTAAACAACTCCAGACCTGTTCTGTGAATGGTTCAGAGCAAAAAACAAGCTCCACAAATGTCTGAAAAAAACATTATTTTCCCCCACCTAAAGTTAGGTACAAAGAGCAGGAAAATCCTAAATAACCAACCTGCTTACAAAACCATTACAACGAAGGCTGCAGTTTCTCACATAGATTAATAAAATACCCTTGGTCTCTGAGGCACTGGTGCTGTGCAGATTTTAGGTAATGTAGACTGGCTGTCCACCTTGGCTCGCTCTGAACATTATCCCACACTGCAGCAAGTCCCACTGTTAGAACAGAGATTTATTGTTCAAATACCTGAGAGGAGCTGCTTGTGAAAAAAGATTGAGATGTGGACAGAATTGTGAGACCCTACCCTTCCATGCAAAGGCACTGCAGAGACTTCCTTCAAAAAGAAGAAGGTTTAGGCATGGGAATTCTTATTCTCCTTCTCCCATAAGAGGTATTGGAGACCCTTAGGTATGAAGCAAATCAGCAGCCCTCTGATTCTGAGTGTCCCAGATTTAATAGCACAGGAAAAGGCTCAGGAAGTTCACTCTGCTGCTGACCAAGTGATTCCAGCCAGGAAGGAAAGCTCTCATAAGCAACAGCTCAGGACAGCTCCCCCTGGTCCTGGGCAAACACATCCCTTGTGAGCTTAAGAAATTCATCTCACCAAACCCTCATGAGCTGACCTGAATAGAAAAGGATCCCAGCATCTGAATTAAGAAGTTAATCAATGTCCAAAATCAAATTATTTTATTATCCAAGCAGCAATCATTCATCTGCAGTGGGAAACCAGCAGACAGGACTGTTCTCATTTCATCCCAGCATGCAGGTTAGAAGGACTCTCCAAATCTCAGTGTCAAGAACAAGATGTCAGACCACCTAATGAATATAATTGCTATTTAGGTACTGATGAAAGACAAGGGTCTTAAAAAAAATCATGCTTTAAAAATCACACAAGCAACATTTAATTGTGTCAAATCACACCACCTACTTCACTTGCTTACTTACTGTAATCTGGAACTTTTCTGAGATCCCAAAGTGATCAATGTTAAGACAACAGATAGGCTGTTTACAAATTATGACTTCCATTTGCCTGTATTAGCTCCCACTGTTGTGGCACATTAAATCAGGGTTTCACTTTTTCCAGTAAATTACCCTTTTGCTCTCATTACCTGGCATGTTTCTACTGACCTTTATCTACCAGCAAGAGCACAAATTATTGGGTTTTTTATGAACTGTGTTTACACCTGTGCACTTCACACCTTCCAAGAGAAAGGATTCATCATAAGCTTTCAAAAGCTAAAAATGTCATTCCAACACATCCTCTCCCCCACAGTTTGATTCAATCTTTTTGATGGACAAAAAAAGCAATTCCAAGAACTTTTGATAAATTTAGTTTGGGAAAAAAAAAATCTACAAAATGACAAAAACCCAATCCAACAACACACCAAAATCCAACATCAACTTGGGATATACAAAGCAAAAAGGAAGGAATGAGAGAAGCAGGAATTCCTCCTGCAAGACGCTGGAAGGATTATTAGCAGCCATCACCAGAAAACTCAACACCAGACTGTCTGGCTGCTGACTTTAGATCTACCTGCACAGCCCAGGAAAGAGTAACTTTTGCATTGTACCCAGCATAATAAACTATTGCTAATTCAACAGGTCAGTACTCTTTATAGAGACAAAAAAAATCACTACTTTCTTTTCTCTCACCCTTCTCCCAAAGTATTCAAACAATTTGCACTTTTGTTTCAAAGCAGATAGAATAGAAGCCACTTCCAGAGGAGCTGGTTTGCACTGGGATTTCTTAGCCAAGATTGGTGCAAAATGCTACAGCACCTTCCTCTCTTGGGAAAGTGCTGATACAGTCCAGCTGATCTGGTGCTATTGATCCCATACACACCTCCAAACTGCTCTTAAATCTCCCTAGTGCTTCAAGAGACTAATGCACAAGAACTGAAAAAATCCAGAAATACGATAATTGTCATCCCCTCAGCAAAGCCAAAGCCCAGAGGGGGCCTGCAGAGAACAGAAATAGATGGAGGCAGATGCACACACCCATTGCTCACAGGAGCTGAGCTTCTCCCATTATGCAATTAGTCCATCCATGCAATGCACCACGGTGAGCTGCTGACTTGGGGACCACACCACATCTGGCTGGTACATGGGCACTATTAGCATCCTGAAATACATCTCTGTTGGATATAAGTGCCAACAAGAAGAGCAGGAGAAATCTTAGTTTACCAAGCCCCACAAAATTTAGATTTTGAGAGGGAGGGCAAAACAAAAGAAAACACTTTAGCACCTCTGCTTTCCTTTTGATTTCTCCCTCTTCACTCTTCCTTTGAGGCTCATAGACTGCTAGGGGAAAAAAAAAATGGGGAAAAAAAGATAAAACACACAAGTGCCTTAGCAGACAGCCAGGGAACCCTCTTGTGTTTATCAGTGCCTCATTGTGGGGTGGGTGAAGAGGGAACAGAGTACCAGGGGGTTGCCAAGCCCACGAGTGTCGCATGGCTGGAGCAGCAGGGCTTGCAGTGCCATCAATCATCCCCGGGCTGCCTTCGGAGCAGAGCTGCCGACAGCAGCTCCCCTCGCTCTGCCAGCGGCGCCTGCGACCACTCGCCCAGAATGCAAATCCCGTTCCCCAGCCCCGGCAGGGCCGGAGCAAACACACAAATCAATTTAACAGCAGCACAAGCGGGATCAGGGGTGGATCGTGCTACTGCCGTGCACGTCTGGCTCAGCAGCAAAACGCAGCTGAGCCAGGAATCCTGCAGCAAATCCAAACAAAATCATGGTTTGGTCACCTTTACTCGATTTCTTCCAATTTTGTTTTTATTCTTTTATTTCAGCTGATGCCAGCAAACAGATGTACTGTATAAAGCCTCGACCAGAGGCCCCCTCCATCCCTTATTTATGGGGGAATTATAAAACCTGAAAGCTTGCAAGGACCAGCTGTTACCAGCACCCTTTAAAAAAGCCTTAGCTCCAAATGTCCTTGCTGGTGCCTACAGTGCCTGTGCAATGTTGGTTCAGTCCCTCATTACAGCAGGACATGTTCACTACAGGTATTATCTCAGTGAGGGGTGGAGAACCTCTGGCTTGCTGGGTGAGGAAACCTTTCCTTATAAGAATATGAAGACAGGCTGTGGAAAAAAAAGTGACTTTCTGAGGGGTATGTTTACAATCCTGTCTCTGTTTGCTCCCAGTACTTTCACCCTCTGGAAGCACTGCTGACTAGGACGATAGTTGCTGGCACACCCACACACAACATAGAATTCTTTCCTGCACCAGGTCTCCCAAGATCTCATTTACAACCCAAAACGTGTGTATCTCACCACTCCTGCCACCCCATGGGCCTGGGAATTGCAAGCATCGTCCAGGTTCCAGCCCCATCCATCACACCTTGACACAGAGCTGTGGACTTTGAAATCATCTCCCAGCAGTGTGGCTGACAAAGCAGCAGCCTCATCAAACACAACTTGCTCTCCCTGCACCAGGGCTGAAAAGATGGAGTTTTGTTTCTTCAGTTCCCAAAGTCAGAGGGCACCTGGAGTGAGGAGGAGAAAATCCCTTCTGGGCAGGGGATCCAGGGCTTAGCCATTCATTCCAGAAGTTACATTTCGTTATTGCTCATGAATAAACTGATGGAATCACAGATGGCACAGAGGGAACATTCAAGTCTAGCAGGGTATTTGCATTGCAATGACAATAATCAATTCCATCAGAAAATATCAACATGAGTGCTCTCATTACACAACTCATTTTACACAGCACAAAATTCATCAGAGAGCCCCAGTTTTACCACAGAACCCACAGTTTTGTAGGTAGGTTACACAAGTTAACTCAGGCGACCTCTTCAAAGGATCTGCAGCAAAAAGTTCTGTTTCAGAAGATAAAATCCACCATCACTCTGCACTACATGTCATCTCTCTTAAAAGAATTCTATTCATACCACTTCTGATTTAGCAAAAGAAGTTACAATATCCTTATCCGATCTTAACGAGCCACATAAATCCTTAAACTAAAACTAATTTTTAAAGAGCTGCCGTAGCGAGCTATTTGAACTGATGAAAACGCGCCTGAGAGCGCGACTGCAGAGCTATAGATAGAAGAGCACCCAGGATTTCTCGTAATTCTCTGACACTTGTCTGGCCTGTGATCTAAAACCCTCTGACGTCAATTGAGGTTCCCATTGCAGCTCTCCATCCAAACACCAAATCAGGAGTACATCAGCAAAGAGAATATTCTTACCTAGATTATGAAGTTTCATCTTGTTAAGACATTTCCCCCCTTCATTTACTGCCTTCAGGAGGGCTGTTTATGCATGAGTTTGAATATCTGACTAGCCCTCCTGACTTTAAAAGGAATATTCTGTGTGTGTGTGAAGCTACAGACACATGCTTTTGTCTTTGCAAAGATGTTTTCCCCTTTGTTTTTCAACAAGAAAAAAAAAAGCAATTATAACTTTATTTTTTTTGTAAGCCTCTCAGTATAGGCACAGGCAAGAGTCAATGCTGGTGTTTGTTGGATTTATCTCACGAGTGGTTAAAACCTGAGCTTTGTCTTGTGCTTCTCTGTTGCTTGAACTGTTTTCAAACCTGTCTCAGAGCCTTGGATCATACATCTCCAGAAAGTCACTGTATGAGCTCCAAGAGCTGTAGATGCTTCTGGAAGAGGGAATAGTTGAGCAAGTCACTAGAGATAATGCCTGCGGCTCAGAAAATAATTTAACAAACATATTTTAGTATGGAATAAGCAGGAGTGACCACAAAACAACAATCCTTGTGAGGAGCAGAGACCCAGCACAAAATCAAGCATTATTCCCATACAGTTTATTGGTCTCCCTGTGCTATTCCCAACTAAATACAACATGCAGATTTCTCCTCCCCCCAGCCAATTGTCTAGTCATTTATTATTTTCTTACTGCTCTGCCCAGGCAGCATCAGCAAATGTTCCAAGTGCTGGTGTCTTTCCATAGAGTTAATCAGTGTAATTGGGATGGTTTATAGTTCTGGACAGAGTGTTTTGCCATATGGCATAGGAGCCATGGGCTGCAGGAACGTGGCAGCAGAGCACAGAGACACCAGAATGCTGCAGTCTGAAGAGATTTTTCTCACTCCAGTAAAGCTGTTACAGCTTTCCCTGCATGGGAATGATCACAGAGGGTTAATTCCCTGAGGTTCATGAAAAAGCACCTCCCAGCTCCTCTCCTCATGTACAGCCACAGGGACCAGTGACAACATGGGCTGTGCAGGACCTTTGAGAGTGTTTTGGGATCCTTTGGGTTAAAACTTTAACTGATTACATCCTTTGGCTGCTGCAATGCAGTTACTTCTGGTGCAAGAGCTAGAACTGGTTTAAAGAGCTCACAGCAACAGAGCACAGCTATCCAGGACACAAACATTTAACAAGCCTACTCTTTCTTTCCTGTCCCCATCCTCCTGCCACTAATGGAGACAAATAATAGCTCATTGCCTATTTCTTTCTCAGAGTGAAATCTGTCCACAGGTTCTCAATTTCCGTATTTCTCCAGTCTCACTGGAGAAATCTACTTTCTTTTCCTGTTCCTATGTTCAGGCCTGCTCCCTGCCTCTCCTGCATAAACACTCAGCTGAATTAAGAAAACAACCGTGTTCAAATTCCCTTCCCACTTGTGAGAATTAACTTCAAAATTCACCCCTGAGTACACCCCACACCCAGGGGCTGTAATATGCTGCCAGCTGAGCACGACCAAGGGATTGAGATCACTACTGTGCAACCAGCACATCTGTAACACACACAGCTCCTTCTACTCAGCACCAGCATAGGCAAAAAATTTGGTATTGGGGCTCTCTTCTCCCACACACCTCCACTATTCCATCTCCTTTCCACCTCTAATGCTGCAGGCCAGAGATTCAGACAAGGTGATGGAGAAAAAACACACAGGCAATGAGTTTCCTCCTATTTAATTGAATTGCATATCAATATTGATTGTGCTATTAATTTTGATAGTAAATCTAATCATTAAAATAAAAAGTCTGCTTGCAGTCTCTGCCAAGCCTTCCCAGCAAAGGTCTGGCAGCATTCCCCTCTAGATAACATGTTGGTGTGCAGTCAGAAACAAATGTCTGGGTGCAGAGTTTAGGGCTGCCCCTTTTTCTTTTCGGCAGGACAATGTGTCTTTCCTGCTGCAGAGGAGAAGAGGGAAACAGGCAGCCCCAGCATCATCTGAATCCAGGCTGGGCTCTGCTGAGCTCCAGGATCTGCTCTGTGCCCAGGGAGAGGAATCAGGAAGAGGAAGAAGAGAGTTACCCTGGGCTGCACTTGTTAATCATGAGCAGCACAATGCCTTTCTGTGCCCAGCTAGCTGATGTTCTCCTTGCAACTGCCCCTCTCAGAGCCTGCTGGAGTCAATAAAATAAAAAAGCTGATGAATTCTGCCACATCCCTAAGCCCCAGCACTGCCCTAGCCTGGCTCTGAAAGCAATGGGGGAAGTAGTTATTCTGCACACCTCAGCCTCCCTCAGACCTGATGGATATTCCCCTCCCCTGGGATATTTACTTAAAGAACATGCAACATTTGAAGGACGAATGTGTGAGGAAGCTGAACGCTATCCCCAGCACATCCCTGCCAAGGTTTCTGGCTTGCTGTGTTTCATAAATAAAATTTAAAAACCCCAAACAAACCACTTGAGAAACCTTTACTGAGCAGCACAGAACCAGGGTAGGGGGTGAGGTATCTTCTATCTCCCCAGCCTGCAGAGATCCCACTTCTCTGGAGCCACTGATGTGGCACCACTTTACCTTCACAGGGACCTGAGCCTTCCACACTTTGCAGAGAGATATTTCCTCTGCAAACACTTGTTTTGCAATAGTTTGTTTCTACTGCCAGACATAATTTTTTTACACTCAGAATTAATGATTAACAATTAAATTATTTGACAAGGGAATAGAGGCCCTGTGCTAATTAAATTCCTTCATCATTTCTCTTTGAAAAGACAAAAAAAAAAAAAAAAAAAGAAGAAGAAGAAAAATATATTTCTTGGTATCAGCATTCAGCCAGAACACAGCATTTTGTGATGTTGGACTTAATTAGATGGACAACCATGGCCATAGCCAAAAAAAAAAAAAAAAGAAACTATGAAAACATTGCTCAAATATCATGCAAATGGGAGGAGGAAGAGAAGGGAACAGCCAACTGGGGAGCCAGGAATCAAGTGAACAGGCACATCCAGACTGCAGAAGAGCCACTTTTTAAGCCAAATAATTGTTTATAAGAATATATCATCTGTTTAGCTGAAACAAAATGATACAGACAAAGTAAACAGTGCCTGGATAGGCTGAGAAAAACCAGCAATAGGTGTCCTGCAAAGCTTGACTGTTCTGTTTTAAGAGATGCAATCCTGAGCTGCTGGGCTGCTCATCTCCACCACTTTCAGATCCTGCTCGTGGGCTGGACCTCCCGGGGGCTTGCTGGTGTCTGCTTACACGCCAGCATTAATATCACAAAAGATTATGCTAGTTCATCGACCCTTTGAAGAGATCCTTCCCATTGTAGCTGCTGTGATGATTGCCTGATGGCACTTTCTCAGCCAGATCCACTAGGGATTACAGCAGCATAAATAAGATAAGCCTCTGTCAGACTGCTATTAAAATGCGCCCAGACGCTCGGCTCAGACGACTCTTACACCAATGCAAACTCCATCCTCAGTGGGTTTGTTACAGCCTTTGCCTCCCTTTGTTTATTCACAGAATAAATCTTCTCTCCAAGCAACACAACCCATACTAAATTTCCAATTCTCTTCCATTGCCAATAATTTTCAATCACTTGGCAATTTCCCTCTCCTCATCTCTGCTGAGCCAGGAGACGAACAGTCCTCTGGGACTTTCAAGGGTGTTCTGGAAGGACTGAGGGATGGAGAAAATCCCAGAAAGCTCCCAAGGCAGCACATAAAGCACTAGTCCAGACAGACCTGGAATACAGAGGAAGCTGGCAGATTTTTTGGGTGCTGTCTGGGCTAAACTGCCATTGCAAAGCTCAGTTGTCACAACCAGAGTGAAGATTTTGGGGCTCTGTTAGACAGAATCCATCCACCTAAAGCATTGGGATGCCTCAGCCTCTCTGTAGCTCCCAGTGGTGTTTTCTGCCATTATTTCTAAGATAGAGAGTAGACTCAGCTGACTGCTTCTAGAAAGGATTTGCTGCTCCCTGTGCACTGCTTTCTTGCCTTTTCTTGTTAATTCCAGGGGGAGTCTAGTTTTAGGAAATCATCTAGTAACCAAACTGGAGCTGGAGGGAACTCAGAACTCACCATTCCCAGGTCAAAACCACAGAGCAGCCAAACAGATTTTCAAACATGCATCAAAACACTGAAGCCTTGTGTGACAGTTTCAGCACATCCCCAAAGAGGCTCCCAGGGACTGGTCACAGGAATGGGGTATGAAGCACAGTGGGGCTGTGAGAGAGTGGTCCTCTCCCAGAGGTTTCTGAGCTTCAGTTATCCAAACATTTATTTCCATGCAGGAAGCGAGCCCATGAATTTAATGTATTTGCAACTTTGATGCAGAAAGGCACCCAAGAAACACAGACTCACTCAATGGAAGTGGGGTGAATATAACAAGTAGAGGCTTTTACACTGAATTTACAGGAAAGATGAGCACCGATATCTGTGCTTTTCCACCTCATTTTTTAAAAGAAATGCCAGGGGAATTGCAGTTTCTAATTATCTTTTTCCACTTAAAGATTATTAGATGCTTATTAGGTTTGTATTGCCTTTCCCCTCCCACACACATTTTCCATTTCCATATACTTCATCCAGTCTACAGTTAATGAGAAGAAATCAGTGTATTGCACTGTCTGGCATCTTGCTGAAGTGGCAGAAGTCTTTGGTTACCAAGTCATTTGCTGCTTAATTGAAATCTTTTCTCTGGACTCATTGCCATGCAGATGCTCCATTGGAATGCAATAGTCAAGCCCAGTATTGATTGTCCTCCCACTCCCAGCTTTCTTCTGCGTTTGCAAATCAATTGCACCCTGTTGCTTTCCTTCTAAAAACAAATTAAATTTAAAAACATCACCCATTCCACAACCCCATTTACCCCTCAAACACATTGCTTCTGCCCTGTATTTTCTTGGGGCAGAGATGGGGACAAGACAAGAAAGGGGACATGGTTGTAGCAAGAGCAAGATCCACACCTTGTCAGGTCGCCGCCGAGAAAGAAGTGCACTAGCCTGTTCAGAGAGGGTCCAGTGTGGGAGTGGATTGGGAGTACACAAAGGAGTGAATAAAATCCTGGGTTTAGGCTCTCACTGGAAGAGATCTGGAATTAATTTCACCTCTTCACTGCAAATTAAACTATTTTTAACAGTTAAAAATCCAGCAATCAGAGAACTCTGTTGCAACTTGCAAAAGGAGCCAGACTGCAGTTGTGAGTTTGCAGGATTTAAAACCAAGGCTTGGCAAGCCACTGCTGCTGACACCAGAAAAGAAAGTCGATGCCATGCAGGTTACCAGATTCCTGATTTTGAAATTATGCACCCAAGCACTGTTGAATCCCATCTGATTTTTTAAAATTCTGAGGAATCAAATGGTTCAAAATGCTCTTAATTAAGGCTTTGTCAAGATAACATGTGCCTTTGGGGTTTCAGCTCAAACTTGCATTGGAAGATCTCATCTTTGGGAGCGGGATCACTTTAATACCATGCATAGTTACAGTCCCAAATTCTTCCCAAAAGATCTTGTATCAGTACTTAGCACTACTCCTGCAGATTCGATTACTGCAAAACGTCCCAAGGTGAGGCCCTCAATGCTGTTAGAGGATTCTGGTGTAACTTGTGAGGACACAAATGTGTAGCCAAAAACTTGTTCCTGTTGTAAACTCCCTTAGACCTCCCAGCTGCTCTGTCAGGGGCTCCTCACCGATCCCACACAGCCTTTGTACTTAAAAAATTCAGGAATTTTGCAGAGTGTGAAGCAGTGGCCTCACTTCCTCCTGAGCAGCTTCCTTTGGCTCATTGTACATTTGCATTGCAATGCTGCCTGCAGGCTTTGCCCAGCACCAGGCACCTGAACCCACAGGCTCACCCTAAGCACACTGCATAGGTAATTTGGGGGATTTTTTGGATAATCTAGGCAATTTTACTCAACGCTTGCAGCCTGAGAACAGACTGGTGTTCAAATAGAAACCATACAGCCAGAGGGAGGCTACTGAATAGTGTCTGTTCCTGCCTAGGAAGTCAAACCTTCCCTCAAAGCTGAGAATGAGCACCTAATACCAAAGTAGATGGCAGATTGCAATAACAGACTTCCTAAGCCCAAATCATCACCCTGCAGATCTTGCAGAGTCGCACCTAGTCAGAAGGTACACTGCCAGCCACAGGTTTTTGTCTTCTACTGATAAATTTGTGATTTCACTCTTTCTGCCCCAGAGCCCATACAGGTGCCAGAAAGACTCCATTTCCTTTCATCTTCAACCCAACACGAGTAAAATTTCAGACACTCCAGACACTCCAACTCTGTGTTGAACTCAGACCCTGCATTGCAGGTACCAATAGCAAAGGCTGGACTGATCAGCAAAACCACCCCTCTCCCCTACAGCCCCAAAGGCTCTGCACGAGCTCTACCATCACATGATGCTCATTTAAACCTCAGTCTCCAGATTTCTCTGATCCTACCTGCCTTTTGGAAAAGCATACTGTCAGAGTACTGAATATGCTCCTTGCTATTTGCCTTGTAATTAAGCATTAATTGCTGCCCCAAGCTAATCTCAGAGTGTATTTTACCTGTGGAGTTCAGCGCCAGAGTTCACATTTGTAATTTACTGGCACACCAAGGAGCTATACCTAAACTCACAGAAGGATTTTCACTGCTCATCATCTCTCTTCTGCTTTGGTGGCAGCTGGGATTCTGTATTTGGAGATGTTTGGGTTGGGCAAACAAATTAGCTGAGACCAGCCTCATTAGGAATTCACATGGGTACCCATCCTGCCTCAGCAGGAATAAGATGCTGACTTCTCTGTTTCTGGACCCCAAGCCCTCCCCAGCATGGGATACACACTGAAACCTCCTCTTTATTTCTACTTGCACAGCCTGGCAGCCTCCAAGGAAGCTGAAGCAGCAGCTCGATCTGCCCCCAAACCTATGTCTCCTTCTGATTTCTTGGATAAGTTGATGGGGAGAACTTCAGGATACGATGCCAGGATCAGACCAAATTTTAAAGGTATGCAAAAAAAACCAGCTTTTTTCCATTTTGGCACTGAAAACTGCATGCAATCCTCATTAATATCTTCCTAATGCTATATGAAATATGAATATTTATGTTCTGATGAAGTACTATAACAATATTTGGCACATGGATCCCTGTAGATGTCTGGAAAGACATCAACAAAGGTCTGCTCAGAGTGGAAACAACCGTGTAAGAACTTCACATACTGTAAACATAGAGCCCCCAATCCCTGCTTCAATATAGGGATCGAGGATCCTGTCAAACCAAGCAGCAGCTGGCAGGGAGCTGAACATCTTTAGAGGTTAAGATAGAATCCCCAACTTTCCCCTGCTGCCCACAGTGCTAATGGCAGGCAATGTTCCACCCCTTACAGCCACTGCAGCCAAGAGCAGCCTCTCCCATCATCTCCAAAGAATTCCACAAGATACCAGGGGCAGCCCAAACCCATCCCTGCCCCCCAGAGTAAAGGGGTTCTTAAGCCCAACACTGCTCTGTTTTTCTCACCCAGTTTTCCAGTCTGCCCCATATTCCATGGCAGCCAAGCAGAATTGAATCAGGCCCTGGCAGAGGCAATGAAACCTCTTTTCTCCTCAAAACACCTCTTCTAGCAAGTGAAGTGTGGGGTTTTGCAATGAGGTTTTTGGATGGCTTTTTCAACCTGGTCTAATGGAAGATGTCTCTGCACATGGCAGAGAGGATGGAACTAGAGGTTCTTTAAGGACCCTTCCAATTCAAATTATTCTATGATTATTTTGTTTTCCTTTCGTTATAACTGAGCTCACTTTCCCAGGGCTCTTGGGCCCCAAATCACATCCAGAGATAAAGCAGGACCTGCCCCTCTCAGCACTGCCCAGCCATCTCCAAAGCTCATTTTGTTCACTTCTTTTGTTTCCTGCAAGCAGTTCCCTCTCCCCTGGAGCCATTGGCAGGGCTGACAGGAGTTGCAGAACTCATTAATCACTGGTGACAGCACCTGGCACCCAGCTTCAAACAATAAACTCTTTTAAACCCAAAGAAAGGGGGGAATCCTGCATCCCAGTAACCAACCTGGCAACAGAGGACACTGCTGTTGGAGTGTCACAAGGAGTTAAAATACCATCCTGTAAACCTGCCTACCTCTAAATTATGCACACACACAAATTAAACTTTAATATTTAATGAAATGTATACATTCACTTCCTGCTGAAGGCAGCTATATTGCATTTTTATTTGAGATAATTTAATTTCAGTTTTACTTCAATGAACTACACCTTCCCCTCAGGGCAGTTTTGCTGGCTTAGCCTCCCACACATAAATCAGGCTCCAATTTATATGGGAGGCATAGGAGGTGTTTTACAGAGCTTGGGGTTGTAGATCTCAAAGCACATCATTTAAATTAACTGCAGTAACTCATAAGGACATTTTAATTGCTTAGATCTAAATGAAAATAATACCAAAGATCCATATCAGATTGATTTTTGGGGAGGGGAAGATTAACAAAAAGAAGATTGCAGCTTTTCTGTAAATGCTGTAAAGTCTGGGCTTAGCTGTGGATTCACATTCTGAGAACAAAGAAGCAGTTTTTGGGTTTTAAGCTGGAGGATGAAGTCAGGAACTCGAGCAGGGACAGAGAGGAACCTGGCAGGCGTTGGGCAGGGGACCTCTCACCCAGGCTGTGCCCTTATCTCTGCTGCTGGAAAACTCCATTCCCTCGCAGCTGCATCCCAGCATAGAGGAGGAATATTTCAGTGGCAGGCAGGGAAATTTCTAGTGCCTTTCACAGGCTAAAAAACACCAAAAATCACCAAATCCTGCAGGGAGCTCATGGCTCACCTTAGACACACTGAGAAGAGCTCAGTGCCTCAACAAGAGCTGGGCTGCCCCAAGGAGCCTTCACATGCACAGGGCCAAACCCACACACACTCAGCTTCGTGTCAGCACCGGCGCAGGAACAGGGGCACCAAAATATTCCATACCTGTCACAGTCATGAGCATGTGCAGTCATCCAGGAGATCAGCTCAAGGTTTTCCTTATACTGTGCCCTTTTGGAGGGGAATCACATGTTCAAGGACCTTTCATGTGGTTCGTGAATGGATCCAGAACAGAAAAACAATGTCCTTGAGCTCAACAGAAGGGATGAAACAAGTACTAAAGCCTGATAACTGCATGCTTTCAGCCTATGGATAAACTCCTGGATAAGAGGGGTTGGTGAAGGCAGGGGTGGGGAGAAAAAGATATAATCTTTGTGTCTGATAGCTCAGCCCACGCCAATGGTTAACAGTGTGGAGAAAGCTGCACAGACTGAGCAGTGTGAGATGCTGCTGAGCTGGCAGTGGCTGTCTGGGGGCTGGTTAGACAGCAGCCTGCTCAGA
This sequence comes from Acridotheres tristis, assembly GCA_037013685.1. Taxonomy (NCBI): domain Eukaryota; kingdom Metazoa; phylum Chordata; class Aves; order Passeriformes; family Sturnidae; genus Acridotheres; species Acridotheres tristis. The sequence goes on from CM072900.1 coordinate 6,354,385, forward strand.
TTGCCTGGGACTCACACCAAGAAAACCCCAGCAGAGAGCATCACTGCAGGGCACAGGCACAAACTTTCAGAGGAGGCCAAAGCAGGAGAGGAGGAAAGGGAAATGAAGAGGAAAAAAACAAGCTCCAAATGTTCTTCAGTAATCAGGAAAATCCATTACTTTCCACACAGGAGGAAGTTTGCACTGATTAGAGGCACAAGGCTCTCGTTAAAGCCATTCCTCCCCCCAGTATTTCATGCTGCAGCAACAGCCAGACTGCAGATGTGACCTTAACAGAAACATCACTCCCCCAGCAGGCTGAGCCACCAGGCAGTGTTTGAAATGCAGACACCATCCCTAACTCCATAAAAAATGGGAGAATAATCTGAAAATCCACACTCTCTACTTCCACAGATCTTATCTTCCCAGAAGCATCTGTCACAGGGATGATATGAGATTAACTCTGGTGTAAAAGGGGACCGTGGTCCCTGGGGCAGTGTCTCTGCTCTCTGCCTGGGCTGCCTTTCCCCACCACATCCTGAGCAGTGCCCACAGCAGAGGCCCCTTTTGCTTCAAATCTCTACAAAAAATCCTCTCATTATATGTGGGCAAGCCGCAGGTTGGCCAGGCACCAGGTATGCCCTGGTTCCAAAATATTCCCCAGATTTTTGCTTTGTGCTGAATTGCAGCTCTTGGCATCTCCCTCTGTCTAAATGCAGCATTTCCACCTCAGATTTTCCAGGCAATGTTGTGCAACACTTCCAGTCACTCCTTTGGGCATCAGTACCACACAAACAGACCGACCCCCATGCCCCCAAACCACAATCTTTTCATCCCTTAACCCTCACTCCTTTCCTTTGGTGACCCCTTAACCTCTCCAGTATGAGCAGGGTAAGCAAAGCTTTGGTCTGAAAGCAAATCAAGCCCAGGAGAGGTATGGCCCAGAGACCAGGATTACCTTCTGCCCAAACAGGACAGCCAGAGAATTCCTGCTGGCAGAGCCCTGAATTCTCCCACCCAGCTGTGAGCCCTAACAGACTGGATCAGGATCATCACCTGGGTTTGGGGTTTACAGGCAGTTCTGCTCGTAAACACCAACAGCAACACAAGAAACACAGCTACTGAAACACCTGAAAAGGAGATCTCAGGACACTGGAAAGGGCTTTGGGATTTGTAGCCTGAGATTTACTCTGCTGAGCAGCCAGTCCCTCCCTGCTGTTTGAGGATGCAGAGGGTCGAACAGGCACTGTCTGCTCCCCATCATCACCATCATGTGGGGTATTTGCTGCTTTAGCCAGCCTGATCCCTACAGCTCACCCTGCTGCACTGGTTTTGATGGGAGCACATCATCCTAGTTCAGGGACAGTGAGTATTTCATTACTGTAGCTCTAAATAAAAGTCAGTTGTCACTCAGCTCCTTTCTGGGATACTTTGGTATCATGTTCCAGGTGAGATTGCCACACATATAGCCAGGTCAAGATACCTAGAAACTGTCCTGGCTGGCTCTGCCTTATTCCCGTTCATCTGAACAGTTCCCAGCAGAGGTGGATAAACACTCTGCCAAACAGGGGAGCAGAGGCAGAGCACGAGCACTGTCTGGTGTCAAACTGGCATCAGGACCAACACTAGACCCGGCGAGGTCACCCAGGCCTTCCTCCCCTCCTCACCCCTCCTCACCCCTCCTCAGCCCATTCCCACAGCAGGTTTTAACTCCACAGAGTGGAAATTCTTTGTTTCATGAGCACACAGTGAACTGTTGTTCCAATCTGTGTTTGTCATGCAGGACCACCAGTGAACGTCAGCTGCAACATTTTCATCAACAGCTTTGGCTCGATTGCAGAAACAACTATGGTAAGTAAAAATCACAGCACAGCTGCTCAGCTACGGGCTCAGCCTCACTGCACTCCCAAAAAACGCAGCATCACCCTCCTCCTCAGAGTGACCAGGGAAAAACACTCAGTGCTCCCAAGCTTACTCAGAGTTTGAGTAAATTAATGGTCAACACACAAGACTCGTTTCATGTAGCTGGAGATCACACAGTCTCCATCTGCATCTTATAAAAACACTCCATGGGCAAAGGACAAGGGTCAGAAAGGAAAACAAATAATCTTTTTCTGAAGATTTGCCTGAGGCTCCAAACTCAGCGACAGTTACCGATACTTTGTGTTTAAGTGGGCATAAATCCAAAATTAATCTGGATTCAAAGAGAAGGGAAATCAGCTGAACTCAAATTCAGATTGCACCAGGATTTCAGATTCCCAAAGATTAAGATAATAATGAGATTAAAGATCAGGATGATTGTTTTCTTGGAGACATATTTCTGGTAGACAATGATTTTTAGTAGAAAATCAAAACCAGTATTTCTGAGTTAAGGCTCACTTCATACAAAATTAGTGAGCATGGCTAAAGGCTGTATCTAATTGGCAAGGCACTAGGAGCAAAGGATCACTAGAACAGGAGATAATTGCTCCATCTGAAAACTATTAAAGATTGGTTGTGACATAACCAGTGAACAGCAAAGGAAAACTCTGGAGGTACTGTGCCTTACTGCTGTGCTAATTAAAAATAATCCAGAAATATGGTGTTTAATTACCCTCTGGTAATTCTTTTTCTAGAAAAATGCTGAATGAAGAATGCAAGGCTCCAGCTCCAGGCGTTTTGTGCATTCAGGCAGGAAGTTTTAGGCTTTGCATATAGATCACACCCCTTGACTTGAACAAATTACTTGGCATGCACACCACTGTCAGAGGAGAGCCACAGCCATACAGCTCAGGTTATAAGTCTCTCCTGACACTACATCATTCTGCTGGAAATATTTGGGTAGGCACCGTTCAGTTCTGGTAGTAGAGGAGAAAACAAAAGCTGTTATTCTGTCCAAGCACAAGGAAACAGATTTCCTATCTGGTCTGCAGAATCTGTCAGAGCTCACAGGTGAGGAGTGCAGCGTGGATTCATTTTATATAAATCAAAAGAGGTAGAACTGCCACTCAAACACACATCTGTTCCTAATTTACTGTTTAGTGGTTCCCTCCTTTGGAGTTACAGGCAATAAATGCTGCTCCTACACACCAATCCAGAGTGCAGGGGAGCAGGACAAGCCCACAAAGGCTCTGTGCAATGTACAGAGCACATTCCACTGACGTGCTTTTCAGTGCATCTGTCCCACACTGCAAGATGCACTGGAGCAGCCAAAGATGCCACATGATCCCTGTAAAGGAGGATGCTCCACAAAACTAGCACTGACTAGCACAAGAGAGATGCAGCTCACCTCCCAGACATGCTGCAGGGACTTGCTATCATCTCCAGATGCCACTCATTTCATAGGCAATCTTCCACGGAAAAAAAATCTTCCCATGGGAACCCAGGAGCACCCTGTGGGCACATTGCTTTGTCTGGAAATATCCGAGGCAGCTCTGACAAGCCAGCCCAGATGCCAGGCTGACACAGCATCACACACAGCCCGATCTAATGCTCTTGGGTGGGAGCAGCAGTTCTGCTTGTAAACACCAACAGCAACACAAGAAACACAGGTACTGAAACAGCTAAAAAAGGAGATCTCAGCAAGCTGGAGAGGTCCTGGGGATTTGTTACCTGGGATTTTTTACTCTGCAGAGCAGCCAGTCCTTCCTTCTTTGAGGATGCAGCAGGACAAACAGGCAGTGTCAGCTCCCCAACACAGCTCCTGGGGAGAGCAGACTGTCCTGTCTTGAAGGGCTTTTGGGACGGACCTGACTGTTTTGAATTCAAACAAGTGGAACAAGTGGTCAAACATCAGAGGAAGGGATGGCAGCTTGAAAAATGGAGAGGGGCAAATCAGTTTTACCATAAAGAAAGCCATAGCCTATCACTGACCCCTGGGAACGATGATGGCAAAACTCCCCCAGCTGCTTCACTGGCCAAAAAGAGAAAGAAAATTATGTTTTAAACCCCCTTCATTAGGCACTAAGCCTGGTCAGGTTCAGGTCTGAGTACTACATTACCTTATATTTCATTATTATTACACTATTATCTGCAGGAGAAGTCACAGGGTTTTATGGGTACCCCACATGCAGTTAGAGAAGGCTTTAAAATATCTCCATAGTGGGCTGATATTTCCTAGAGAAAATACCACTGCTCACTTCTAAGTTCACACTGCCTGAGTATCACAAATCAGTGTAAACCATGAGCTCACCATAGAGAATTAGAGAAATTAGAGGGAGAGTGCTCACTTATGGCTTGAGGCCTCATGAAAGGTAGAGGGAGAGGAGAAAATACAGAAAAATAGAAAAAACCCCAAGTATTTGATGCAGACAGCTGGATCTACAAATCTCAGAAGGAAAGACAATGAGTTGCAGCCAAGAGAAGGCACAAACTCCTCAGAGTGGGCAGAGAGATGCTATCTGCCCTACAAAGGTTCAAAATGAACAAGGCAAGAAATGGAGATCTGAACACTGCTGCAAGGTTAGGGGGAATTTTAAAAAAATTAAAAGGCAAAGTCATCCACCAAACTGAATTCCTAAGGCAGAGCTGATTTAAAGAAAGGGAAAGAGCTTCTTAAAGCATCCTGCAGAGCTGGAGACCCAACATAAAAACCTCTAGTGGTGCACATAATTGATTGGACATTTATTGCAGCTCAAAGCTTGTATCCAGCCTCACTTGCCTGGAGCTCTAAGGACTGGGAGCACATCCCTGTGAACCCAGCCAGTGCTCCAAAGGGAAGGAGAGGACCAGCCCCAACAGCCAGATGAGTGCAGACAGGCTCCTCCTGTCCCAAAGCATCTCTGTAATAGTGCATCCAACAGCAAGGGATTCCCAAGGACAAGTGCAAGATGCAGCTACTCTCTTCCAATTATTTTTATAACAAACACCAAACAACCCCCAAACACAAGCTCTTAAATCCCTTTTTGCTGTTCAAAAGCACAAACAACTCCCCAGCCATACCAGATTATGAAACCTATAGCAAATGTAGAAATTCCTCATTCCAAATAAACAGAAGTGAAGCACCTTGGGAACAGGTCTTGGGTTTTAGATGAATAAACTGCACCAGCTTTGGCTTTTCTTTGGGGCATGAGGCAACTGATAGGATTATCTGAGCATTTCATTAACGAATTCTCTGCTATAATAGCAAACTTGAAATTAAGTGTTGCCTTGCTCAGTCTTCAAGTGGAAGCTGCAGTTTTATGGCCTTCCACTGGCTTAGGCTGCTGGGAGCATTTTGTACACAGAAGAAGCAGGGGGAGAAGAAGGAATATATTTTTATATCATCACCTAGCAATGCTAGCAGCTGGACTCAGGATGATTCTAGACTCTTCTTTTAAAAAGGACCCATGCACAGCAAAGAAGAGTCTGAAAAAGAAAGAAAAATCACAGAAGAGCCAGCACAACCTCCCTTAGACACAGTGTAAATATGCAAATTCAATTTTGCTGCTTTCATGCCATAGTTATCTCATCTGAAAAGAGCAAAGCAAATGTGACCTTCCAGCCAGCTGCAGCACAACCACAACTGGCTCCCAGCATCTCCTGAGGACAGGAGAAGCTGGAGGCTGCAACTGTCCAAATGTTAAATGCTTGTTCAGAGACATCTGCACATGAGATTTCCAACAAGAAAAAACAGAGCATCCTGCAAAGCAGACCGAGAAATTCAATCAACAAACCCCAGTACAGCAGAGACTCTGATGAACTTCACACATTTAATACTGGTCCCACTTAGTCCAAAAATCAGGAAAAGATATAAGTTTCAATGCACAAAGCCCATAGCAAAAGTTAGGTTTTGAGCAAGATTTCCTGCAGTCAGTCATTCTTAAACCCAACCATCAGTCCCACAGAGATGATAAGCACCTAACAAGCCACACAACACAAAATGAAAAGGTTTTCACGGCAGCTCACAGTCTGCTGCCTTCTCAGTGTTAGCCCTGCAGTGTTCCAGCTGTCTGTGATTGGAGTTTGTCTTCACACTAATGGAGAAGGGAGGTGGAAAAGCAAAAACAACAAAAAGAAGCCATGAAACAGGACTGTGCAACTCAAGTACATGGACACAAAACCTCCTCAAGCTGAAAAACAAGACCTCACTACTAAATACTTACATTTGCAATTCTGGATGCTGGCTACAGCTCACATCCCAGCAGCTCTACTGGCTCAGAATAATATATATTCTCCACTTTTTATAGGAAGACACAGAGAAACTTTCTGCCTTGGGCTCCAGCATAAAAATCCCCACACTTATTAAGCACCAGGGTACTGCTCCCATCCCTCATCAAGTCCCTGCCCTTCTCTGATACAGATTCCTCCTCCCCTCACCCAGGTATGGTTTCACACAGGCTTCAAACTGGCTACTTGGCTATTAACCCTCCCTCGGGCTGCTACTGGTGTGCTTGGTTTTTTTGCAGTCTGTTGTAGTGCTCCTGGCAAGGCAGGCTGCCTTCAAAATGTTTGTTCATTCCCATTCTAGAGAATTAACTCAATGCTAATAAAGCCCCTCATGCTCTGCTGCCCAGGTGGGGTCCCAGAATTCCCTTCTGAAGGAGATCAGTCTCTACCCTGTTTTTATCATCAGCAAAATGTAAATTTATCAAAGGGGAAATGTCTCCCCAAAACTGTTCAGTGCAGAGGCTGCTCTGACAGGACCCCTGAGTCAGGAGGGAAAATCTATTGAGTGTCCTGAGAGGCTCCATCCCTTCTTCTCAGCACTGCCTCCAGCCTCCTCTGCTCTCAGAAGATGTCAAGGCTATGGGATCCTGGAAAGGTCTCAAATGATCTTCTGTTTCCTTGTCTCCTTGCGAGGTCACTGAGCAGAATTTCATTTCAGCATTATCAAATTGAACTACTTTGATCACTCCAGTTATTCTCTTCCTGCCTTGTGTCATTTCCCTCTTGGGAGCAAAATGCCTTTGTGCCACATTTCAAAGCTCCTGAATGCCTTCACTGCACAGAGCTGCTGCTCCCCTCTCCCAAGCCAGCCAGAGGAGCAGGCTGCACAAGATAATCAATGCCTGGATGTGATAGGCAAACAAATGAGGAATGTGAGGGATAAGAAGGATATGGAAAAAGAGAATATTTTTTCCCAAGTTTTCAGCCCCAGTCAAATTTCTTTTTTCTCTGCTTGAAAGTTCACATCTGAAATTGGCCAGTGCTGTCCATCATTTAGGAATAACTGATAACTTCTTGAGGATGCTAACAAAGATCTCCTATAACAGCATCCAGGAGAAATGCTGCATATCTCCAGGTAGCCAAGGAATGAGTGTTGCTTGGCTCATCACCTCTCAGCCTGACTGCAATGCTGAGGACAAAGCTTCCAGCACAGAGGATCTTCAGCTGGTACAGAACACTGTAACCCTTCTCTTAGCCTGTGTCACAGCACAGACATACCCTGACTGCTCTCCATGCCTTCTGCTGCCTCCTCAGGCAGTGTCATGTCCAGTTTGCAGTCACAGTGCTTGGTTTCACATTTATGCACAAATAAGGCTGGACACAAGAAACCTAAAAGGCTGCTCAGAACCTTCAACACTGCAGTGCAATGACATAAAGGCAAGGGAATCTGGGAGAAAACCACATTCTCAGTGAGCAGGCCAGGACTGTGGAGTAAACTCTCTGAGTAGGAAGATCTTCATAAATGCACACACAGAAGTAAAATATTAATGCCTTGAAATGCCAAAGCCAGAATATTACATTCAGTGCATGTACCATATTTCTCTGTCCTTGCCTTTTTTATATCACAACATAAATGCTTCGTTTTCTGTATTCCCAAACAAAAAACATCCACAGCAAACATTTGTCTCCAAAGGAGGAACACAGAGTAACACAAACCAGAGTTACTCCCCACACTGCTGCACATCCCTGGGGTGGAGGTGGTGCAGATTCTCACACCACACATCCACAATGAGCACCTGGACTGTTCTCAGGACATGAGGACAGGGCACTGTGACCCTAGAGGTGAGTTAGGAGGGGCCTTCTCACAGCCATCCACTGTGAGAAGTTAATTTTCATTTGGCCCACAAGCATTGAATTAAGATGCCTCCTCGTGATGACTGTGGCTATCATTCTGCCTGTGGTCTCTCATGCCTGCTGTGGTGGCAACATAAACCATTCACCACCTCCTGTCTCACCCCTTCCTGTCCTTTTGGTAAGTTTTGGAGCTGAAGCAGTGAATTTACTCCATCAACAAAGCTTACCAGCAGTAACTCAGGCTGTTGTAGGGAATTTGGCTCCATTCCCTCCCCCCTTCTACTACTCCATCAGGCTAAGCACACTTCTGGGCAGCTACCACTGAAGTTTCTTCCAAACATGAGTTTAATTTGTGTTCTACATGACAGAAGTCCCAAACTGGAGCTGACCTGCTAGCATCTAGCTTATTTGTAGCTGAATAAGCAAAACAACCTTTTGCTTTCTACCTATTAGGTCAGTGACATTGATTTCCTCTGACTGCAATGGCTGCAGATCTTGATGCACAGAAAAGGGAGAATTGAAAATATACACGTAGTTCTGGGAGCTGCTGCCTGCTGTGCAAAGTGGGAATTCATGGTTCCTTTCCTTTTCCAGGCTTGCATTTGCTGAGAGCCTGGTCCCCAGCTGTCCCCAGCTATTCACATTTCCTCCAGACACATTATCCAGGCTCGACAGAGATGAATAATTAAGTCAGAGGGGTGCACTAGGACTTGTGAAGGTGACACTTGGAATATCAGCAGAAGGAAAGAGTGTTGCAACTCTTTTTTGTGTTCAGAGGTCTGCTCCTTTTAGCATCAAGTCCGTGGTTCATTTGCTGTTGTCACAATCATTAATGTCATTAGCAGCTTCTGTGCTCTGAGGATGCAGATGGCACTGAGTGGCCTGAAACAGACTCTAGAGCATGTGCTTGGCTAGGAAGTGCCTTGTCCAAAACACAGAGCATCCAATAGAATCCTCTCCCAGCCCTCCATGCCACTGGACACCACGAGAGTCATGTCCTGGACAAGAGGCTGCAGCTTCACAGACAAGTGAGCTCGTGAAGCAGCAGCATCAGAAAGTCTCTCCTCTACAGGCACCTGTTCCAGTGTGGTTTTTGTTAATGGTATGTTCTATTATTGCCCAAGCTAGTGGTTTAGTCCAAAATTATACCCTCCCACCCACCTTGTCAATCTATCCTGAACTACCTGTCAATCCTGCTTTGTGCCAGCTCTCTGCTTGGAATTCCCGTTTGGAAACCCCCTAAAACTCCACATCCCATTAGTCCATGTGACCCAGTTTCCCCCCCTACCTCTCTCATTGGATAATGCCTTTGTAAACCCTACCCTTTATCCCTCCTCAGAATTTCTCCAATTTGCTAAGAATTTGTACCTTCCCCTTGAACCTCTCCCATATTTAAGTTGTTGTACCTTTGCCATTTTTGCCTTTTGCCCCACGAATTCCCCAGAGTAATAAATCCATTTTATCCTATGCAGAAGACCTCTCCCTCCTCCTTGCCTCCTTCAAACACAATCTGACAGCCAAAAGGCCGTGGAGCCACAGCTCAAACCACATCTAAGGGCTCCTGTTCCAGAGCGTGACCCACTCTGGGCACGGGACCCGAGTGGCAAAGTGAGTGCAGCTCTGGCCACTGCATCAGGCACCCTTCAGCTCCAGAGCTTTGTGTTCTGCAGGTGGAAAGAACACACCTGGTGGCAGAGTGAGGGGAGCCTCCCACTGCTGCCTGCAGCAGGTATCAGACACCAGCAAGCATGTCAGACACCCTCCATTATCTGTCTCCTAATAAAAGTCTTCAAAGTACATTTGTGTTAGAAAGGCAGCAATGAAACCCTTAATCATGAGAACAACTATTCCTTTGGGCCTGGGCAGTGGAATTGGTTTATTATATGCTGCTCTTCAGACGCAGTCTGCCTCTATACTTAGAAAATGTCAATTAATTTATGGTTCTGGAGCTTTCATCCCTCTCCTGATAGCTGGCACATCCTCTCCCCGTTTCAATTTGTTGGCTCACTTTCTTAAGTGAAAGTCAGAAGAAAAGGAGCATACAGATCACCCTGGGAAGCTGTTGGTCAGGGAGAAGAGAAACTGCCTCTAATTTTTCCAGTAGTGTCTGAAGTCTGCATCAGCAGCCAGCCTTGACCTGGGGAACTTAGGGGAGCTGTAAGACTAATGGTTATGAAGCAAGTAGAATTTTGCATAGTGCTGAGGGACTACCTTCAATTAAGGAAGATGATCATCCTATAAAATCTGTAGCCTTTATGGCATTTTGACATTAGAGAGGGGAACCCAGAATGCTCAGGATTAGGAGAGCAGACCTCATGCATATCTCTCCTGCTCATAAACTCTAACCAAGGGCAGCTAATCCCATCAGCTCATCTGAGCTATCCTTATAGCAGACACACAGGGAATTTCTCTTTCATGGTCGACCTGTGTCACTGTGACTTTTCCTTTCCCAGTGCTGGGGGGACCGCATATAATCACAATATGGGATAGTTGAGCTCTGGAAGGAAGCTGGTTTCAGTTTATCTCCCCAAAAATCCTCTGAAACATCCTCCTGCTGACAGTGGCCATTCTGACCTGCACTACTGCTGGTCTCTTCTGCAGCCCCAGGGTGCAGACAGAGAGGTCCTGGCACTTCCCACACAGCTGACAATTGCTGTCACAGAGGGATGCAGGGACAGGCAGCTGCTCATGCTATGACATAGCTGCAAGCTAAAAGCTAAAAATTAATAACACTTCCTTGAGGAATAATACCAAGAACACTTGGCATAGCTTGGGAACCGTCAGCCTGGACACAGTCTGGCTCATTTGAGGATGGTTTTAGTGTGTGCTCCCCAGCTGCCAGCCCCTTGAGGCTGCTCTGAGCGCTGGCTGTGTGTGTGTGCAGGATTACAGGGTGAACATCTTCCTGCGGCAGCAGTGGAACGACCCCCGGCTGGCCTACAACGAGTACCCCGACGACTCCCTGGACCTGGACCCCTCCATGCTGGACTCCATCTGGAAGCCTGACTTGTTCTTTGCTAACGAGAAAGGGGCCCATTTCCATGAGATTACCACGGACAACAAGCTGCTGAGGATCTCCCGGAATGGCAATGTCCTCTACAGCATCAGGTGAGGTGACTGCACCAGGGTGGGCAGGGGCACAGCTAAACCCAGCTAAACTCCAGCCTAGACTTTGGGCATGCTGCTGGGGAAAATAAATTTAGGTGTTTTTAAGGTGTGAGATCATACAATAACACAGTGTTGAAGCAATGTGGTGGGAAGGAACGTCTGCTAAAGCATATTGAGACAGAGGGTTGTTCTGGGATGGGATTTAATTCATCTTTACCTCTTTCAGTTCAAGGACTTCTGCTCCTTGCTAGTAGATTCCATAACATCCCTAATGTAAAATTACTTCAGATATCTTATGTTAGTACAAGCCTAAAAGCAGCTGTGCTGTGTGAAAACCAGTAGAAGCTCATGAACACTGCTTTCAAAGCTGCAGCATTTCTTAACAAAAAAAAAATTTAAAAAATTTAAAAATGTAAAAATAAAAAAATTTTAAAATAAAAAATAAAAAAATTTAAAAAAATAAAATAAAAAAGCAAAAGCAGGAAAAACGCTAAGTAGGGCCCCATGGCTTTGTCTCAGCCTAGTTTTTCCCAGTTATCCCGTTTTTGCTAGTTCCAAGAATCTATCAGCACAATTGAACTAATTGCACTGAATTTCCCAGGCAAATCAACCTTAGCCCCCACCTTCACTTCCATTCACACTTTATTTTAAACCAATGAAATTAAGATCTAACTTCACAGGCTTAGATTGGGAAAGTTTAACTCTATATTGAAGACTTTTTCACCTCGTGAATAATGTAAATTTGCCTATGGAACACACACTCCATCTCACACTGCAGCTCCCAGTGGCAGCTACGGGAAGGAAAAGCAGTGTGGAGCTGTAAAATGGAAAATAAACAGCTTAATGCTACAAGGGAGATGGCCTCCATCAAACACCAAGGGTGGTTCCAGCCCAAAGACCAGCTCCCTCATGGCCAAAACAGTAAGAGAATTGTGTGTTGGCTGAATGGGGAAACCTCACAGTTCTTAACTTTAAAAACCAGGCAGGGAGCAAAACCAACAGCAGCAATTTTGTAGTGAGCATGGCACAGAGTCCTGTTCCAGGAGAGTCTGCAGGGGCACACAGGGGGAACCCAGGGTGCCCCAGCCCTGGGGTTGCTCTGCCAAACAGAGCAATGACTCAACAGGGAACATGGAAAAATCACCATTTGCAAGGCAAAAACTTGAAAATATTTCAGTCTTGTTTAAAAAGAACAACTTTCCTATCTCTCTTATCTCCAAATGAAAATACAGGTTTCTTTATAAGTACATTTTCCTGTGAAAAATTAAAAAGAAATAAGATATTGCTTAAGAAGAGCACACTGTAAATGCAGTTTCCAGGAGGAGAAATAGTCTTTCCCTTAAAAAAATAAAATCTCTCTAAGGTGCTCTGCCATTTTCTAACTGGTTCTTTGCTACTACTATCTATTTGCAATAGTCAAACTCTAGGCAAGGCATTTACAAGAAGGTAGACTTTGTCACATCTTCTGTCCCAATATGCCTCTAAACTCAAGCTAAGAATTTCTAACAACATAAGATTTTAAATTAAAGTATCTTTCCCTCCTGATAAGTTTCTTGTTGGTCTGATGATAAAAAAATTCAATTTCTGTCCCCTGGGTAATTCTGCTATTTCTACATCAAGGCAAAAAGCTAAAAACCCTAAACACTTCAGGGAACAGCATTTTCAACATTATCAAACCAAATAACTCAAGTCTAACTATCTGGAGTAAATCATTTAGTATCAGCTTGTTGAACCCACCAAACATTTTAAGCATAGATCATGGTACAGAGCAGCACAGCAATATAACACAGAAAATGCAGCCTGTACCTAGTGGAAAATGGAGATAGAAGTAGAGGTCTCAAGGGCTCTGCAGGAATTTGGGAAGATACAGGAGTTCATATTGGCTTAGCAAAAGACATTTTCCCTGCAGAAAATCCCACTGAAGTCTTTCTTTCCCTCCCCCAACAAACATATAATCTTGATCAAACTTCTTTTGGTGTTTTTTTTTAAATGACACAGAAATGTTCTGTTCAGAGATTTACAAACAGTGCCAGTCTCTAGAAATGCATCTGGGGGTTCCAGACAGTGGGCTTGGGCTTTCTGCTGTGAACCTGAGGCAAACCAAAGCAGCAGAAGTGTTTGGTGAGGGAACCCTTTGTCAGACACAGTCTCAAACAGCATTGCAGTGAAATGCCATCTGCAGCAGGCTCTGCTGGGAGTGGTGTCACAGACCCAAATGTTCAGCATCTCTGATGCTTTCCAGAGTGAGAGCACAGGCAGGGGAGTGATGGATGATCACCCCCAGCTCAGGGTGCCTTAGGGCTCAGCCTCAGCTGTGCCCACTCTCTGGCATTCCCTGTGCTCTCTTCTCTCCTCAGGATCACGCTGACCCTGGCCTGCCCCATGGACCTGAAGAACTTCCCCATGGATGTACAGACGTGCATCATGCAGTTGGAAAGCTGTGAGTCCTGTGCACGCCCCCATTTTGGAGGGGAGACCATCTCTTTTCCCTCTGCCTCCCCCCTGCCATCTCCTTTCCCAGCTGCAACCCATTCCCAGCCCAGCTTACACAGCTTGCTCAAGAACCTCTTGCTTAGGATTTTCCATTCATTCAGCACACGTGACATTTGCTAGAGAAGCCAAAACTCCAAAGATCCCATGTGAGGAGCCCTGGCTTGCTTGTGTTTACATTGGCCTTTCACTTTGCAGAGAGAGGTGAAAGTGCTTTCAGCTGCAAGTGGGATTTTTTCTCTCTGGATGAACATCTGCCACTTGTACATGTTTGCTTATCCCAAAGGAGGGAAAGATGAGCTTCTTCCAGAGAAAGAGGTCAAGTTGGAAACAGTAGAAAACAGTTCAGCAAACCAAATTCAATAAAAAAATGTTATTTGTTGCAGAAAATCCATTGCAGCTCCAGTGAAGGTTGTCACCCTGGCTCTTACCACATGAAAAAGCCGTTTTGTCTCAACCCAAATCCCATTCATGACAGCACTGTCAGGGAAGGCCAGGATGCACCCCTGCCTCCAAGCTCTTTCCTGCAACACTGTCCCTTTCCAGATCAGCATTTAATGTGATTCACATGACGTTTGTCCCTTCCTCCCAACAGTTGGCTACACAATGAATGATCTCATATTTGAGTGGCAAGAAAAAGGAGCAGTGCAAGTTGCTGACGGGTTGACATTGCCTCAGTTTATCCTCAAAGAAGAAAAAGATTTAAGATACTGCACAAAGCACTACAACACAGGTCAGTGCTGTTAACCCTTAACTGAGGGGTTCAGTAGAGAGAAATTCAGAATTGTGCATTTACCAGAGTCTCTTGGTCTGTCTGATGGCACTCTAGCCTTGTCCTACACTTCCAGAGGTAACAGCCATATAGAAATAAATATAGCAAATAAAAAGCTAATGGACATAAATGTGCAAAACCATCTTGTGCCTGGTAACATCTGCATCAATTCAAGGGTGTTTGGTTGAGACCTTCTCCCCTAGAACCTTCTTTTTTCTATGAAATTTAAGTGACAAAGGACATACTGCCAAAGGGCTTTCTTTGCTATGTTAATGTTCATAGAATCCTAGAGTGGTTTGGGTTGGAAGGGACCTTAAAGACCATATTGCTCCATCCCCCTGCCACGGGCAGGGACATGTTCCACTTTCCCAGGTTGCTCCAAGCCCTGTCCAGCCTGGCCTTGGACACTTCCAGGGATGGGACAGCCACAATTTCTCTGGGCAATCTGTGCCAGGGCCTCACCACCCTCACAGGGAGGAATTTCTTCCTAATATCTAATCTAAACCTTCTCTCTTTCAGTCTGAAGCCATTCCCCTTTGTCCTATCACTACATGCCCTGGACAGCAGCTGCTCATTTCCTCCCCTAAGCAGGCTCTGGTTTAGGCAATGCAAGGAAAATCCCCAGACTCTGGCTGAAAACAGGAGGCTGACTGTGCCTTACCAATAACCTTCCATGTCTCTCCCACCCTCCTCAGGCAAGTTCACCTGTATAGAAGCTCGTTTCCACCTGGAGAGGCAGATGGGATATTACTTGATCCAGATGTACATCCCCAGCCTTCTCATTGTCATTCTGTCCTGGATCTCCTTCTGGATCAACATGGATGCTGCACCTGCTCGTGTGGGCCTGGGGATCACCACTGTGCTCACCATGACCACGCAGAGCTCTGGCTCCCGAGCATCACTGCCCAAGGTAGGGAACACCCTTGTCTTCACCAGGGAAATCAGGCTCCTCAGTAAATCCCCACACAGATCCTCCTGCTGCCTTTGCACCATTCCAGTTTAAGGGCAAACTGAACAAATTCCAGTCCCATCCTGAAAAAAAAAATTTAAATTCTCTATGACTAGCAGCAAAACTTTCCCTAAGATTCAGCACTCACCACAGCTCCCAGTAACCAGGAGCTCTGTACTTTACAAACCCCTGCAACAGCCACACATGGATGTGCACTCTACATTTTAGCTTTTTAGTCACTTGACCATCCTACTTTCATAATAGTACCGAATTTCCCTTTATGAAGGGCTTCTGGTAAGGTGGATTACTGTTTTCCTTGCATATAAATAATCACAGTCAATAAATACAGCCTGGATAAATTAAAAGCTGTGGAGTTATTGCTACTTAAGAACCCGTGAGGAATTTCAGTGACCTGATAACACATTCATATTAAATGAGTGAGATTCTGGTATCCAAGAACAGATGTCAGCCATGTAAAACAGCAAGTAAAAATGCATTTGGATAAGGAAGCCAGCCCATTTCTGTCTCTTTCTCTGACTCCTAGGTGTCCTACGTGAAGGCCATAGATATCTGGATGGCTGTGTGCTTGCTGTTTGTGTTCTCTGCACTTCTGGAATACGCTGCTGTCAACTTCGTGTCTCGGCAGCACAAAGAGCTGCTCAGGTTCAGGAGGAAGAGGAGGCATCATAAGGTAATACATAAAGCATGAAGGACACAGCTGAAATCTGACTCCATGATCAACTGAACCAAGCCACTAGCCCCCAGGCAAGTCCCCAGTGTCTGGTCAGATGTTAAGGAGGCTCACACACCAAAAACCAGGGCTGCTCAATGAATGGAGTCTGTTCTAATAGCCTGCTGACCCCAGGAGTCCAACAAGCTGGGTTTTGTTAGCCAGCCAAGTGGTCTCGGCCAAAAGGATTGCTCTCAACAGGACAGTTTTCACACAGCAGTGTTCTGGTGTGAGTTCTCCTCCCCAGAAGCTGCAGCCAGGGCTGGGGGGAGGCAGGCAGGGAGAGGTGAGTGGTGTCTGTCAGAGAGCAGCACCCCCAACACGACAGCCTGCAGTAGCCCAGAGGTAAGTGACACCTCTTTTGTCTCTGCCATCTCCGTGTTCAAAAGCATCTGCTTCTCAGACTGACTGCAAATTCCTCCTGGAAGGAAAGAGCTTTATTCTGAGTTTTAGCCTGCTCCATGCTTACCTGCCATGGCTGATCCCAATCCCAATCCAAGCATGCACGCAGCTCCAATGGCTCCCCAGCCTGGCTCTAACAGCTTTTAGGCTGAGGTGCCACAGCAAAGTTTTCACCTCACAGAACACACTAGAAAGAACAAAAGGGTGTTTGTGATCACACGGCCAAAGGCACTTAAAAATTGTCCCTAATTAACTGGTAGAATCAGGAAAGGGCTTAGGAAATTTTCGGCACCAGGCCTGAGAGGCTGCCCTCAGGAAAGCATTAAAAACCAGTACATTTGCTAGGAGAGAAAAAACAAAGAAAATTTTGCTGATGAAAATCTCAAGCAAGCCCGTAGGTGACCACCAAGGTCTGCCTTAAATATTTCTCATAGGTATTTGTGTACTTTCCATGATCCATCCCATCCAGAAACCTACCCCCATTCCGTTGTTTCACTGTCCCAACCATTAAAAGTCTTTCTCAGAGTCTCACCTGTCCTGCAGCACTTCACAGTGTATGCTTGCAGAACTGCTACCATTCCAGGAGGAAGCAGGGGCTGAGGAGCAGGAATACCTATATTTTTCTAGATTTCTCTCTCTCTGCTTTAGTCATCCTATCCGCAAAACAAGAGATAATTGCTCACTTGTGCTCAACCCAGCCAGGACCAGGGATGAAAATATTGCACAAATGCAAGGGAAAAGAAGTACCAGTTGAGACCCTCAGCACCCACAGGTTTTGTCTGACAAGAGCATGGCTCTGCCATCCCAAAATCAACAAAGCTTTGGTTCAGAAGATGCAGCCTGCTGAATAGAGGCAGAGCCACACCCACTCACATGGGTGACTCTTCATCTGGATTCAGACATCCTGTCTCTGGATCTGTGCTGTATGCAGATCAGTCTGTTAATGAAACAATAAGAAGGGAAAAAAAGCCATTAATACACAGACGAATTTAAGAGATATTTGCCAGAGCTGTTCCACTGAACACGAGGTTGTTAGCACAGTCCCTGCCCAATCTCACAGTTATTTAACTGGAGCAAAGCATAAACAAAAACACTTGCAAAAGCTAAATGAACAAGATTTGCAGGCTCATCAGAAAACTAAGCTGACTGCTAATATGCAAATTGGATAATGCAGCTGCCAAAGGCACTAATTGCTCTGTCCTGATGTCCTGACTTGTCTGAGTACCTCTGACTGGTTTAGGCATGACGGACTAGGCTAAAAAAAAGTGAGATGTTGCAGTGGTAGGGACCAGTCTGGTTAACATGACACCATCGTCAGACCCACATGGAGTGTATTTGGAAACACTTCCCAGTGTGGCTGGAGAGGTCTTTGCCTTTCTCCTTAGATATGACACCTTGAAAAAGGCACTATTGTCTTCTCTAACTCCAGTACACCACTCACCAAAACAAAGTCACAGTGGCCAAAAAAGTCACAGCCAGTGGCCCTTCAATGACAAGGAAAACAATCCAGTAAATTAAGGATCAAGTAGTTTAGGTTATGCCAGACAAATGCCAATGTTTGTCCAATGGGAAAAGAGCAGAGGCAGTTTTACCTGACCCGTTTTACAGACATGGTGAGAAGGTCCATAAGCTCTAAGTATCACAGAAAACCAGCTCTTTATTTTATTTGGGTAGTTTTGCTTTGCTCAGATATGCCAGTGTCCTCTGTGTCCTGCTCCTCCATCCCACACAGCTGCCCATGGGATGCAGGGGCCATCCAGAAAAGACACTCTTCAAAGGACAGAGGAAGGGGCAGCAAGGTACAGTGGGCAGGCAGCTACAAGAGAGGGAGCTGCTAGGTCAGTGTTGGGGACACAGCATGGATCAGCCTCTGCTAATGATTAATTAGTGCTACTGGCCTACAATTAGCCTTGATGACCTGTAGTCAAGAGATTTCAGATTCTGACTCTGCCTCTGCAACTCGCTGCTTGAATTACTTGGGCCAAACTTAGTTTTCCCTGTCATTACATCCCTGTGTTCAATAAAATAGGGCTAAATCATTCTGGGATTCCAGCAAAGCTTTCACAAAAATAAAAACAAAAAACCAGTAACACCATTTGCCTATACATTGGAACACAAATTGTATATTTTCTCAGTAACTGGCATTACCACAAGCAGCCATGTCTTACCATTGACCCACAGAAGGGCAGTTCAGCTCCTCACCTAAAAGTTGGCTGGTGGGGATGGCTGTGGGGTGCCGAGGGCAGGCGAGTGAGGGCTGGCTGCACGCTGCCTGCAGAGCTCTTTTCCTGGACAGCTCCTGGCTCCTGCACATCCATGTAACTCTGTAGGAAGCAGCTGCTGCTTTGGCTACGTGAGTTACATGGAGCCCACTCCTTCTGGGCAAGCTGAAACTGCACAGGCAAAGCAAAGAAGGTGCCGATAGGAGGTGGGGGGGTAGGGAGAGGCAGAAGCAAAACAGGGGATGCAATTGGAAAAATGAAAGCCGTGCCACAAACCCTTCAATATGCCAAAGACCTCAACGGGGTGGAAGTCAGTCCTGTTCTCCATGGGGTGCCTGGATCCCCTGATTTGCATCTGTGCATCACACAGCTGGCACCCCTCTATAAGGCTGTTCTCCCAAGAGCAGGGGTTTGCCCAAGGGTGCCGGGGCACGGAGGGAGCGTCGTTCCCGCAGAGCAGGACGCTGTCAGCGGAGAGCCTTATAGCGAGGGTGCACTGTCTATATCTCATTTTAAGTAGAGTCCCATGCTCAATCTGTTCCAGGAGGACGAAGCTGGTGAAGGCAGGTTCAACTTCACTGCCTATGGGATGGGGCCAGCTTGCCTACAAGCCAAGGATGGCATCTCTGTCAAGGGAGCCAACAACAACAACACGGCCAACCCGGTGCCGCCGCCGTCCCGCTCCCCCGAGGAGATGAGGAAGCTCTTCATCCAGAGAGCCAAGAAAATCGACAAGATCTCCCGCATCGGCTTCCCCATGGCCTTCCTCATCTTCAACATTTTCTACTGGATCATCTACAAGATTGTCCGCAGAGAGGATGTGCACAACCAGTGAGGGGCGGGGAGCAGCCGGGAGGCAGCGAGCAATCCTTTATATATGTGCAATAGCAATGCAGCAATGCATGAGTTTAAGAATGCGGCAATATCTACTAAAAAAAAAAAAAGAAAAAAAGGGGGGGCTGGTAGGGACTTTTAATCATGTGAACTGAGGGTAACTGGCACAGGGAGGAGAAAAGAAGCTCTTGATCTGGGGAGCACAGGGTGGGAGTTGGTTTTACAGCATAGGAAGATGTGGATTGCTCCAGCAATCCAAGCAGTGTAATATAGTAATATATATTCATGCTTAATTATAATGCAAAAAGAAAACAAAAGAAAAAAAAGACCAACAAAAAAAAAATCCTTTTTTTAGCCTATTAACAGCTTAGATTCTCAAGTCACTGGAATGATTCATGATTCCATGTGCAGAAACTACTGCAATTATGCTTTATCTGACTTTTGCTATAGAAAGGCCATTCCAGTCAAGCACGTGGGGGGAAAAAGCCCTAACAAAAGGGGAAAAGCACCTCAAGAAACTCATTCTGTGCTTCTCTAGGTTTTGCACTTTGAAAACTGCATAGACGGGGAAACTTAAGAAAGAGGCTGTGGATTGTTATTTATTTTATATATTTACTTTTTTTAGTCACGGGTTTGCCGATCAAACACTTTGTGACTTTTGCATAGAGGAAAGCAAATACATTATCTCTCTCATCCCCACCAGAGAGCATCCAAAGGAAACCCGAGAAGGACATCAGGGCCTTCATCAGAAATCACAGGTACCTTCTGTCCTTTTAAACAACCTGGCAAGATTCGAGTCCCAGGAGGCAGAAATATTATTCAGAACACTAGAAACGATGAAAGATTTTTAAAATAGCTTTTTTTTGTTTGTTTTCTCTTTTTTTTTTTCCAAACCCCTTTCTGCCATATTTGTTTACAATGGGGGGATGGAAGCAATTGTATTTAAAATATAGAGAAAACAGGCATTTTGATGCCTTGTTTTGACAGGACCGGGCGTGTGGCAATATTGTCAGTAAGGGGGGTGGGGGGCAGGTGTGTATAGAGAGAGCAGCTTTTATTTTCTGACATTTCATAGTTATATTAATAGTGAAGCTGGGCCAATGGACCCAAAATTCTATTTTTGTATCTATTTTGGTGCTGCATTTACCTTTAACACAGATGGGAAGATGGAGCAGGCTGCTTTGCCCCTCTCTGCTGCCTGGCAGAGACATGGGGGAAGCTGGCACAGCTTGGTGGGGATAGGGAAAGGGGGGAGGGAGGTGGGAAGGGGTGAGCAAAGGGGTTTCTCTTTGCCCAAGAGGTAGCACAGGTTGGCATTAGTGTTTGGGGTGGGGAGAAATGTGCCAAATGTCTCTAGGGTGTTACTTGAAAGCCTGGATTGGGACCTGTGGGCAAGGGCTTGATGTCCCACTTGTCCCTCTGGGCCCCTGGGTGTGAGCTGGCTGCAGCACCCAGGGTGACTCCGTTGTGTTTGTTTGCACTTTAGGGAGAGAGGTGAAAGAGAGCACGAGAGAAGAGACAATCAGTCTGCACTGAAGCACTTGGGGTCAGGTCTGGGTTAGGCACCAAAAGAAGGCAGAGAGAAAAGCAGCATCCACAGGGTGCATCCACTCTCTTCCCTCTCCTGCTCAGGATGGGAGCAGAGCTGAGCTGGGCTGTGGATCTCCAGGCTCCCTCCTGCAGGGGCTGGAATAGCTCACAGCAAAGTGCCCTGGGCCACTGCCACGTCCAGTCTGGTCCAGACCAGCAGCACCCAAAAGCCTGGGATGGGAGGTTAAAGTCATGCTCAACTGTGGGTGTCCCAGCCAGCACAGAGAGGCAGGTGAGAGAACGAGGGAGTCTGGACCTGTCAGCTGTCCTGCACAGGGGTGATGCCAGGAGGAGAAACACCAGAGAAAACACCAGGGCTGGCTGGGGCTGGGTGCAGGGACGTCTATCTCCAAGGCTGCCAATTCAGCACCTTTCACCAGCTCTAAATACACTTTAGTTTAAGAGGAAAAAAACAAAAAAAGAAAAGAAAGGAAAGAAAGGAAAGAAAGAAAGAAAGAAAGAAAGAAAGAAAGAAAGAAAGAAAGAAAGAAAGAAAGAAAGAAAGAAAGAAAGAAAGAAAGAAAGAAAGAAAGAAAGAAAGAAAGAAAGAAAGAAAGAAAGAAAGAAAGAAAGAAAGAAAGAAAGAAAGAAAGAAAGATAACGAGAGGAAAAAAGGGAGAAAAAATACTAAAACCATAGCGGTCACTCTGTGGACTAGAGCAAATGTTTTGGCAAAGGCCACCCAGTTTTCTGAGTCCCTTTGTACTGCTGAGACAGGAAAGATCACAAGGTCACCAGGTCAGTGGGGGCACAAGCCAGCACATCAGCCCTTTCCCTCCACTGGAGCAGCAGAAAACCTGTGGGCTGAGGATTTCTCCTTCCCCTGGCAGAAGGTGCTTTCCCAAGCAGAGGTGTTATTTGATGCTGAGACAACGTCCCAAGCCTTGGCTGGAGCCCAAGTCTGCTGCTGGCTCTGGGTATTTTTGCTGAATTATTGAACTCTCCCTGCGTGTGCCAGGGCTGCTGTGCCAGCTGCGGTTTGCGATTGCTTCAAACGCTGTGTCCTTGTCTGAGATGAAAGGCAAATCCAGGGAATTTCCCTCCCTGCCCAGCAGCACAGCAGAGGCTTGGCAACCCACATACCACAGCTCCTTCCTCATGCAGGTGAATGACCTCAAATTGCTGTCATTTGGGTAAAAATGTCCTGTCTCATGCCTGGACCTTTGCACTTTGGAGTGGGGCAATCTGGCCGTGGTTCACACACCTTCCATCCCCCCAGGCTACCTGGATGGCTCTCCAGGGCACAGCAGGGCTGCAGGTTTCCTTCCTAAAGGAGCTGCCTGTAGGTCAACAAATCCCATGCACCATCTTCCCACCTAGCTGAGTTTTGGTCCTACATCAAACCCAAAAAACAAGGGCAGGAGCAGAGCGAGGAGGAGGAAAACATTTCCACCTCACTTCATTCTGCTCCAGCTGTGCATCAAAGAATCTCATGTTCATCCTAGACCTCCTAGGTGCAGATGCAGTTATGTCACAGATACTGCTTCACTAGAGCTCCAGTGCCACTTCTTGGCACAGGATAAGGCTGGGGGATGGCATGTAGGGACGAAAAATCAGAAAGAGGCTGCTTCTTGCCCATACAGAAGCACTTCAGCTGCAAGTGAAGCCCATGGAAGTTTAGAGACTGAAATAAGAATCACACTCTTACCAGCCTGCCTTGGCTCCCAGTTCAGCTTTGCCAAGCTCTGGGCACATTTGATGCCCACCCTAAGCAGTGTTATTTTCTCTTCCTTAAGCAGCCAGTTTCCATTTGGGCCATTTTGCAGCAGGGGCTGCTTGCAGGGTGACAGTGAGCAGTGACATCCCAACAGGAAACACGGAAATCTTGGTGAAGGTGTGACAGTGCTGAGAGAACTGTCCCAGGGACGTCCTGCCAGAGTTTCACAACCTAGACAAGACTTTAGACTGTCCTATGAGCCTCTGGCAGGTCTGGGTCGTTTTCAAAATCAAAGGTTTTTCTCCATCTGTACCAGGTTTGTGTTTAGTCATGTATTGCAAAAGAACTCGTTTTGATAGCTTATCTCATCTTTAAAGTAGGCTGCTTTAATAGTGCCAGCAATTATATTTATTAGTAAGAATGCACAGGGTTTGATATTGCAGGGTAACTTCCAGGCACATTGATGGAATTTAACTCCATAATTGTTATCTCTTTTTAAGAATGAGGCTCAGAAGCAAAACCTCTGAATAAAACAACAATTGTCTGGCAGTAAAGAGAGAAAATTGGGTCCTAATTCACTAGTGTTCTTTGAAAAAAGAGAGCCCTATCCCAAATATTATTTCCAGATGTTGCTAGAGACATAACGCTTTGTGAGCAGGAATTCTTTTTCCTTACACATAAATATAACTGCAGAATAAAAAACCACCAGCTTACTATATTTTGATCAGGTAGAAGAGTTTCTCCCACTTTAATACCTGATCCATCTGGGATCCCAGCGCCATGGAAATTAGAGAGGTGCTGAAGAGGGTCCAGGAGAGAGCAGTGAACATGTGGGCTGCTGCAAACTGCAGAACTCAGCCTTGGCCAAGCACCAGCTGCCTGGGAACACTCAGGTCATTGCCTCTGTGGCTCTGGTGGTGCCCTAATTCTCCTGTCCTAGAAGCCTTTGCTTGTCAGGGCTGGGAGACTTTGCTCCTAAAACAATTTCAAACTCCTAATATTCTCACATCCTCCAAACAAGAACTTCTCTCACTTTTCTGGAAGCTTTTTCTTATTCTCCTGAAGATCTTTCATTTTAAAACAAAGCCAAGACAATTCAAATTAAACTGTTGGATGCCCTTTATCTTGACTGTGATTTAAAGACTTTGCTTCATTTCCCAATGCAGGTAGAAAAAAGATTAGAAGCATTTACAATGTATATTTATGAAAAGAAATGAACATACAAAAGGAGAAAAGCTGTTCTCAGTGGTGCCATATTTTTCACAGATTGTATACAATCATATTTTTTGTACTGTACTACCACTACTTAATAAAACATAGTTCTTATCCCTGTGCCAAAGACAGACAATCTCTTTCAATATCCCATTCCTTACTCCAAAACCTTGATACTGGCAGCAGTGGACAGCACAATGTGGACCCCAAACCCCAATCCTGCTGCAGCATCCCACAGAGTTCAGCTCAGTAAAGGAATTATCTAATTCAGACCCATCTTGGAAGCACCCACACATGCCTGTCTTCTTCTCAAAAGGAGGTGGATGGAAGGGGCATTGTGTGCTGCTCCTGGATCAATAGTTTTCCATGATTTGCATGGAGAGTGTGTACTAGTTAAGTAGAAAATTGAGATACTTGATTGTTCTTCAGGGTGCTAGGATGAGCACCAAAGCAGAAGCTAAAAGTCATTAATTTTAGCATCTTAAATTACTTCAGGTTCTTTTAAGTCTTCCCATTCCCTTCTCTTCCTCTTTAACAATTATTTCTTAAGGGCATTTGCACATCTCTTGCTCAAATGAACCTACACGAGTCTCTCACTTCATTCGAGTCTAATGCACTTTTCTGTGTTCATCTCCCATTTTTTAATTCCTGAGGGGTTCAGTTCTCAGCACTGCAAACTTTGAAGGGCCTGGGATCTGTGTCTTGGGAAATACAGGGCAAAATACAGCACTAAACCATTCCCCAAGGCAGGCATGGTGACAGCTCCCAGGGAAGTGCTCTCATGGCCAGTCAGGCATGGAGGGGACCCCTGGGGAATGCCAAGGTGGCCACTAAGGGCTTTTTTGACCGTGCTCTGCAAAAGAAAGCAGCATCAGTTAGAGGAAAGTCAGTCTCTGGCTGTTACTCCTGTAGAGCTCCCTGTTTTACATTGATCCAGCTGTACAGCAGCTGTTGATAGGAAATCAGATCCTTCCATTCCCACTCTCCTACCATGGTGTGGAGCAGAGGTCCCCATAAGAAATCAGCTGCTGTGAACCAGGCAGGGTAGAAGGAGCTGCTGCACTTTGAGCAGAGCATCCACTCAGAGCTGCTCCAGCTCTGCCTGCAGGTGTTTGCAGTGGGTGAGACATTCTCTGAGAGCTGCTGGGATGAGGAGCCCTGGGGTGATGTCCTCAAGTGATTCCAGGCTGCAGGGGCACTGAAGGACACAGCCCAGGTTAGATGTGCCAGAGGCAGTGTGGCAGTGGAAAGCACAGCCTGAGAGCCCCCAAGGAACAATGACCTCTCTGTTAGCAGCTTTCCTGGTTCAGCTCTTCCCTCACCTCAGCACACAGCATCACTCTTCCTGCTTCTCTAACATTGGAAAGGACACAAACCACAGGGCAGGAAACAGCAGAGGGATGATTTCAGCCCCCAGCAGAGGAAATTACTGGTTAAATTAAATGAGGATCCTGGCAAAGAGTGGCAGAGCACTAGGAGAGGAAAAGCACTAGGAAAAGCAGTAGGAGCGGTTTAGTTTGCATGCCACATCACTCCTGCCATCCAAGGCAAACAGTGGCATCAAGCATGGTGCAAGGCAGCAGGAATTATTTTAATACAATCATATAAGACCATCAAGTCTGGCAAACCCAAGAAGTGCAGTCCTTGTGCACTTCACTGCCAGGTTTCTGAGCAGAAATAAGGTCTTATGTTTGTGATATTCCTGCTCCTGGGTCTATCACAAACAGTGCTGAAGCCCAGCCTGGGATAGGACTGGATCCCAGCAGTGCTGGAGCTGGGTCAGCCATGGTTTGATCCAGGCCATGCACAGGGAGAGGGAACAGATGGAACAGATGCAGCACAGGCTGATGTTCCCACTCTGGGGAAAGGCAGAGGGATTGCTGCATGTTGGCTTAACAGTCCCTGCAGCCCTCAGAGCATCACTGCCCCAAAAAGCACAAGGGAGAGGGAGCAGCAGCTCCCAGCCAGGAGAGGGGACACAAACCCTGTCCCCAGACTGAGGGTCAAGTATGTCAGCACTTACAGTACAAAATCATCCATGTTTTCCTGGGCAGAGGATGACACCAGCATAAATAAGCCATCAGCACAGCTTGAATTTAGCTTTTATTTGCAGATTTTCCACCTGAATTGCGTAAGTAGCTTAAGTTAAACAAGGACACCCTCCTCACCTATCCAGGAAACTGGGGCATGAGGTATCATCAGTAACCACGTGCCCAGGCTGTGAGCATGTCACTGCTGTGCCAGATGAGTCAAGTTTGGCACAAACAGGGGCAGGCAGAGCTGCCTGGTGCTGCCAGGTCTGAGGGACACAGAGCTCACAGGTAGTTTTTGCTGCTAAGGCTCTTGGGAAGCTGGGCCCAGGACTGTTAGCACTGTAGCAAGCCAAATCTCCTTCTCCAGAGGGCCTGTGGGAGGACATCTGCCTTATCCAGGCACTTGATGACACTGCAGCACTGCTGGGTTACCTGTATGACAAAAACCTGAATCAGGCCTTAGGCTGCAAACCAGCTGAGCCAGATGGCCTGGGTTAAACACACCACAGAATTTGGGCACTAAATTACAGCTCCAGCTTCAAGTCTGAACCACCTTGCAGTGATGACACCATCACAGCCACAATTACAGTGGAGACATGGTAACTGCTTAAAGCAGCATTGCCCTGTCAGAGCCCTGCAGACACCAGCAGGGCATGACCTGCAATGATAACAGAGCTGGGGCCTGGCTCCAGTGTTTTTTGTTTGACACCTAACCCCCAAACACTGACTTTTATTGAATGAAAACTGTGCAATACTGAAGACTGTGCCATGGGCGGTGCCTTAGCCACCTCTCCTGGGTATGCACTCACAAATTTTCAGAAGTATTCTCACCACAGTCACTTGTGCTGGGGTGAAGAACCAATGAGTTCCTGAGAAGCAGGGCCAGCTCTGGAGCTTGTGATGTGCCACAACCATGTTGTGACCACAGCTTCTCAGCCAGGTCTGCTCTGCTGAGGCTGCACTGTTAGAAAGTAGAAGAGTCCTAGGAGTAGAGTGAAGGCAAGGATCCAAGAAGAGAGAGGAAGAGCAGATTAAGGATCGTGTAAGGCAGAGGAACCTGTAGTACTCACTCCTTGCTGTAGTTAAGTGCAGTCACTGCAACCAATATGGTCTTCCTGAGAGTCAAGGCTTTAAATACTGCTGCTTATTGCTTGAGGGGCTGGAAAGAGAATTCAGGAGGCTGGACTTGTCCCATGGAGGAAGAGACATGGGTCAGCATGGGCAGTGTCACTTCTAAAAACGGGGCTCAAGAAACCAGCACGGAAAGGAAATGGAGAGGGGGTAACCTCTGTTATGTAAGATTGGTGCTGGGGATGCATCATGCTGCATGCCAAGGTGTGGGACTCAGGTACCTCCTTCACAGGCAGGAGTGCA
Source organism: Acridotheres tristis (assembly GCA_037013685.1). Taxonomy (NCBI): domain Eukaryota; kingdom Metazoa; phylum Chordata; class Aves; order Passeriformes; family Sturnidae; genus Acridotheres; species Acridotheres tristis. The sequence goes on from CM072900.1 coordinate 6,381,657, forward strand.
ACTATCCTGGCAAGTCCTTGATCGGATGCATGCCTCCACTTGCCATCAATCCCTCTTTTGATCAAGATAGCTAGAATAATTAAAAAAAAAAAAAACAAACAAGGAAAAAAAAAAAAAAAACAAAACCAAAAACAAACACTAATGATTTAGGCTATTGTTACATCCTCTCCTTATCATTTTAAGTGACCATGGCCAGTCCCCTTGGTCACAGCAGTAGAGCTCAGCTGTACAAGAGATGCTCAGCTAGAGGCTGACCCAAGAAAATCTTAGCACAAGGGAGCAGAAGTTCCTTTGCCTTGTGCTTATCTAGGCCAGAGAAACAACTGAACCAGGGCTCTGATACACTCTGCTCTGCCTACACTGAATTTAAACTTTCTTTTCTATTCCAGTGTTCTCACACCTGCTATGTTTTTGTCCAAAACACTGTCATTCTTCCAATTCCAGGGTTAGATCAGAGAGAAAATAAGCTCAGAAACAGCATGGGCCAAGCTGACAAATCCCCAGGTTAACCTATTCAGAGTGGAGAATAGTAAAAACAATTCCACACCCAGACTGATGTCCCACCTTACCCCATTCACAGCCCTCCAGCCCTGATCAGTGCCACTTAGCTTGACAAGGCATTTAAAAGACACATTTCAGAAGCATAACTGGTACATCCATCCTTAGATCAGGTCACAACAACAGGTTAATCTGGGGATCTGTCAGCTTTGGGAGCATTGGAATTGTAACTTTTGGGAAACAAACATGAAGATCCAAACAGTGATGTTATGTGAGAATTTGAGAGGCAGGTAAGCAGCTAACACCTTCCCCTCGTTGGGAAGAGTGACCTGTTGTGTTTGAACTCTGCCTCTGAGCTCCTTCTCACTGTACAACCAGCCTGGTGCTCCCTGTGACCAGGGCAGGGGCTCAGGGGACACCGGCAGCTCTAGAGGTACATGAGGCACAAAGGCCAAGGGACTTACCTCACCACATGCATGTGGAATGAATGATCCTGAAAACTGCACCACCTTGAGCATATCAAGCCTACTGTGAAATGGAATTCCTACACAAAAAGAGAAGCTTGTGTGGTTCCCAAGTCTGGTCATGACATACTGACAGCACTAATCATGGCCAGAGCTCACCTCTTCTTTCGTGGACTTATCGAGCTGCAGCAAAGGTTTGACTGTTTCAAAAGAACTGAAATAGGATGTAACTGTGCTAAAAGCCATTCACACTTGTGTGTGCGTGAGATACAGCAAAACTTCAGTGGATTAAGAGACTGAGACATGCAAAGACAAAGCAATGCACAGAGGACTTCACCCAAAAATGGCCTGACATGCAAAGGTCACTGCATTTCATCGCAGTTTGCCATCCTGCAGCATTGGTGACACCACTCTGGAAGCAGCCTTGGAACCCTGAAGATGCACAAGCCTGTCCCAAGCAGTTGTTTGTCACCATCCACCTGAGATTAAACCACAGCCATGAGCAGGCTAAACATCGTGGACAGTGACATTTTATGGACTGTGTTGTCTCTCACCTTCTACCACAGTGTACAGAATATCATGCTTGTTATATTACAACTAAGGAGTAATGAAAAACTTACACTTAAGTGACATAAAAAGAGGGGGGGAGGACCCAGAAATTTCTCCCATGCAACTATAAACGCACACACATTTACATTGTTTTGTAAATGAATTTAGAAGAAAAATAAAAATATTAAGATATTTCTCTTCAGGACAACCATTGCACATTTGGTTTTGCTTTGGAGGGGAGATACAAACACACACAGCAGGAATGGTTTTCAATTGAAAATATGCAAAACAAATAGAAGTGGGAACAGTTCAGCACCTAGACAGTGTTTTCCTTGTGTCCTTGATAAACATTATCTCAGTTTCCCTCAGCATTCATTTCACTACTCAAACCCTCAAAATCTGGTATCTAGGAAGAATACCTCACAAAAACTTCTGAAAAAAGCCTATTAAGCAGCAGCATTGTGCTGCCTCATTTTCTGTATCTCTCCCATCTGCAAGCCATTTGCATGAAGAAAATCTTTGTTTCCAAAGCTTGGCTTCCTAAAGCTCATTTGTTCCCAAACACAACAGAGCCTTGATGCTGTTTACAGCAGGGCAGCCAAAGGCTGAGCTGCTCCAGCAGCAGTGGGAGATGTTACAGGGTGTCCCATCCCTCATCAGCACTCCCTGTCCCCCGGGAGGGCAATGCCAGTCAGGGAAGAATATGGGGTTTGCCAACACACACCCAAACCTTGGCTGTAGGACAGACCCTCTTGACACAAGCGTCCATCACAGCCCCTTTATCAGTGTTCTTTTCTAAGTACCAAATCCAGATTTGAGCTATTGATGTGGGTTTTCATGTGCTTGCTAAAAATAAAAAAAATTTTAAAAGGGATGTTTTCCCAAGGTTGTTCATCAACAGGAAAGACTGGCAACAAGGTCAGAGTGTTTTCCTTCTTCAATCTTCTCAAGATCTCAGAAGTAGTGACATCAAATTGGCCCAGTTTGATCAACTTTTCAGCATAGGAAAAAGGAGCGGCTGCTCTTAATAGGGCAAAACTCATCTCCCTTCACACAAGCATGCTCTTCACACGAGCATCTTTAAAACAGACAATTCAAGAGCTGCAGATGCAGCTGTATTCATTTTCTTCTTTGCAAAGTGGGTGCTAAAATATCCACATCTCGCAGGAGAAAATCAGAAAAATATTCAGAGTAAGAATCCCTGGAGTTAATGTAAGGAGGAAAGCAGTGGGCAATGCAAGTGCTCTCTGAGTACCTCTACTGGTTCATTTATACAAGTGGAAAAAAGAATGGAAAAGTCAGTGCTTCTTATTTTTCATGCTATTCTCCCTTCAAGAACAAAGGAGGCACGTGAGAAGTACAAAATATAAAGTGCAGTTATGTTTAAAACGCAAGATGTAAAATTCTTCAAAAGGAATAAATCAGCTTAATTATGAAGTACTTACATGTCTTCTCTCTGCCCACCTTAGAAACAGAACTCCTTGAATTTTCTGTATGAATTTACTATCTATACATATGTATAAATCTATACATACATAAAATTGGTATGGCCTTACACTCCATTTAAGGATATTTTGCTACATTGGTCAGAGTGCAAAGCAATTGCTTCCTTCAAATCAGTATTTTTACATCATGAAGACATAAATATGTAATTTACACAATTTGCATGACCACACAGGCACAGGGTAAAATTATTTTTCTGGCTTGTAAAAAAAATTTTAAAACAGAAGTTCTATTTCAGAAGTTTGAAGATGGAATGTAAAGTTTCTGCTGTTAAATGTATATAAAATATATTTATTGACTCATACATTCATGCTGATTCCAATAAAAAAAATTAAAGATTTTTCTGAAATTTCTCTCCATGGATTTTTACTGCTGGAGGTTCCACACAGCAGTTGGAAACACACACACAAAAAACCCGCAATTCTTGTACTATTTTGCAAGCTAGGACATCATTTATACATAGGTTTAAAATTCTTGGGTAGATGGAGTGACCTTGGTGCAAATACCCAAAATGACATTTCAGAATGCAGAAGGACTGTCTCTCACACTGAAATTACAAAGATGGTCACAATGAAGTATTTTTCATTCCACTGTCAGGTGCTTTGTCAAGTTTGAAATATCACCAGTGGAACAGCAGATCTCTCTTGGCTTGGCAAATGGCATTTTGTGACAAAATAGAAGGGCAGCATCCTGCCCTTCAAATCTATTCTGAGAACATGCCATTACTCTAAAATCTGTCTTTAAGTAATGATGGAGTTTGAAAGAATTTTATTCAGTTTCATGCCCCATAACCAAAGAAGTTAATGGACCACCTTGCCCCATTCTTCAATATAACATATAAATAAGGATAAAGATCTTACTGTTGAGAAATTAAATTATCAATGAGGCAAGTCCTTCCTCCCACAGCACACAGCTTAAAACTTTGCATAGTGTGTGCTCCTATCCCTAAGAAAAACCTTGTAATGGAGCAACAACAGTTAAGAAACACACTTTGTTCAAAAATATGCCCTTCCACAACATGCAGAATAAGCAGCTGCAGAGATCAACTGCAGCTCTTCCTACCTGCACCCAGAACCATTCTTTTCACTATGGCCAGTGAACTCCCAGGTCTCAAGGACATCTCTGCAGTGTGGTACCAGAGGGAAGGTTCTCAGATTCAAGTTAGAGCTCACTGTTACCACACAGGCTGTTTTCTACCTCAGGAGTACATCCCCTCTGCCAAGCTCTGCTTCCAGCAGCAATCTCACCACTTCCACACTCACCTGTACGTGGATTATGAACATCCAAAACATCATAGCTTCAGTCTGAGCAAATGTAAAGAAAAATAAGAAAATAGGGCCCTACAGAGCAAGGAAGTGATCCCAGTCTGAATCCTTAAATGGAAAACCTACATCTGCATTCCCAATCACACAATCTCAGTTCAGCTTTACAAAACAGCCCCACACAAGTCTGCTGGTACATGCCAGCACTCCAGATGATGTTCCTCTGTGCTTGAAGGGGTAACTAAATCGTTTAAATTGTGCAATGCTCTTGAAGGAAGAAAAGGCAGCAGAGGCAGAGCATGGCTTCCAGTTCTGGTTTGAGTGCTACAAAACACCCCTGCAAGTGAAATGCCCTTATTTCTACTTGTCTTATACTATTGAGATCAGCCAGAAGAGGCCAGATCACATCAGTCACAGATGAAAAACTCTGATCTGTCCTTCTGAGAGTACAAAGTATCATGATCTTGAAGGCTATTCCAAATCTGTCCATGTGGCTGCTATGGGTGCAAGTCTGACAGCTCTAGACAGCTTTTCTTCACTTTCCCAACTCCCTGCAGAGCACTAGGACACATAAGAGCACTTCAGTACCACCACCTCTTTGTCTTGACTGGAGGCACTAGAAAGGAGACACATACACAGTCTGATTCATTTCAGACTGTAGCATTTGGCTCCTAGAAAGAGCTGGACTACCTTGGTTATTAGAGGTCAGCTTTCTTGGAGCCCATGTAGCCCACTGCAGCCAGCTGAGGCAAATCAAATCGTGGTTTCTTCATCATCATCTTCAAGAATGCATGCAAAGCACTGGAGGCCTTACACAAGAGATGCTGAGGTTTTAACAGTACAGCAAGGCAGAAACCAGAAGGGCTGGAGGCTACAGAAAGCCTGAACATCAAAACCAATGTGCAACATCTTCCAGAGGTCCCTTCAGAAGACTTTGTTATTAGCAAGTCACAGAACCACCAAAATTCAACCACCAAGAGTCACTCTACATCATAATTTGCTTTTGAAAAGTATTTCTTTACAAGACATTCCAACAGAATTTTACGTAAATATTTTATTTTGCCTGTCATCTTGAGACAAGAACATGAATTTCTGGGTCAACATATTGAGTATGATTCATATGAGAACAAGCACACACTTCACCCTTTTAAATTCTTTACTGACACTCTTCTTTCAAATCAGACAGCAATGAGCCAGAACTATCCAGCTCCCACTACAGAAAAGGGGGTTCAAGCTTATGGATGCTTTTGCAGATTTGGCTAAGAGCTATAAAAGCTTCTATTAAAAGCACTTTGATAAGTCTGAAGTGCAACCTGTTACTGCAGTCTTCGGATTTAATGTCAGGAACAGTAGAAACCCAAAGGGGAAAAAACATATCACAAACAACAAGGACAGGGTTCAGTGAAAGATCTCCATTGCATACTTTCAGCTCACAGGCATTCCTGATAGGAAAAATGCAGACAACTTTTGTTTTTTTAAAAAAATACCAGTTACCACCACAAGAGGAAGCAGCAGATTTTCCCCAAATGCTGGCTGTGAGAGCACACCACAGCTCACACTCTCCCCTCCAGTTCACTAAGGAATCAAATCTCCAGGTACAGATGGTAAGCAGCCAATCTGAGACACAGTTGTAAGGAGGGAAGGGACAAACAGAGTAACAAATGCAAAGAGAAAAACAAAACAAAAACCAACACTCTAGCAACATTTACTACAAGCAGCTTCAACCAGTAAGTCTGGCAAGGAAAAGGCAAAACATGACTGTTGAGGACAGGTAATACCGAGGGCAGCTCTGCTCCAGAGCTTACAGCAAGCACAGGTCAAGAGATGACACACTGCATATGCACAGTCATTGTAGTCATGAACCAAGACACATGGTAACAGTGACATCTGACACAGATTAGCAAACTTCCTATGCAGCTCTATTGTGCTACCAAGAGACCTGGAGGTCTGGTGTAGACACAAATCCACCATTTTCATCCAGATGTTTAACACCAGGCATTACAGGAATATTGCTTTGTGCAGCACCATCTTACAGGATCTCTTGGATTGAAATTTCCTGGTATTGTATTTTATTTTCAGTTTCATCTTCTTTCAGAGGCAGTAAAGCACATTCAACATCTTAATACCAGGACAGACAAGCATCTTCCATATTCTGACAAAAATTCCTTCTTACCCACTTCAAGTCTGAAGCAAGGAATGAAGTACTGTAAAAATAACTATTTACTTACAGCAGTTGGAACTGTAAAGGATGTGACAAAGGTATTTCTGCTTTGCAATAGTTACAACAGTATCTGCCCAGCTTCAAGTTCAAGTTCTTAACTTCTGCATCCAAAAAGTGTTTGTTTTCAATAATTTAAATGCAGCCGAAGTGATGCACAGGTGTTATAAGCTTGAGCTACAACCACCTCTGCCTTGTAAACCTAGTGACTGAAGAGCCTCTTCCCCTTGGAAAAACTCCAACATACTCTTGACTTGATAAAGCAAATCTAGACCTTTTTTATTTTTATTTTTTTAAACAATTTGCCAAAACTGGAATGAGAGATAAATAGAAGGCACAACAATTTTGCTTTTTTTTATACAAATACAAACTAAACATGAAAAAAACTCCCTATTTCAATAAAAAATTTCACAAGTTCAGGAAAAGTGTTTGAAGAGTCAAGTTCTAGACATTTAAAACCTATCCCACAATCCAAAATTTCAAAGTGGTAAAACAGTAGTTCGAATTCCTTGCTGTGATCATGTATCAAAAGGAAAAAGATTCTACGGATAGCCATTATTCCACTTTTACAGCGCCACAGAGAGAAAGGTGAAAGTCAATTTTTCAAGTGGCAATGTCTCCAGACTGGAGGATGTTCGTATGACCCTCAAGAAACACCAAAAGTTTTGCTTTTCTGCCCTTGGAATACTTGCCAAGAACTATGTTTTCCTACAGGCTCTTGAACGCATGCACGTGAAATATTATTCCGCTGACTGCACCCAAATTCAGTAGAAAGAGGGGAGGGGAAAAAAAAAAAAACCAAAAGACAAAAGAAAGACATTCCTTTAGGAAAAACCACTGGTACCAAAAAACCAAAAATCAGTCCGTAAGTTTGAGGTGAACAAGAAAATTCAGTTCTTTTCTTTTTAAAATCCACTTTTCCTAAAACGTTGTTCCACAAAGCTGGAATCTGGGACAAGGACTAGAAAAAATAAATCACAGAACCATAACACAAACAAAAAGGGGCCAAAATAGTATCAAACGTAGCAGTCTATAACAGGCTAGGGCCACATTCCAAGATACCCAAGGCTGAAATTCACAAATCTGCAGGAAAAAGGGTTTGCGCCACCACGTCAACATCCACGATGAATTCACTGGCGTTGCCCGATCCCCCTTCCAGCTCCAAATCCTGGCTTCTGGGACATTCCTCCACGAGGAGGCCCTCGAATCCCACCTCCCAGCCCCCCACGAGTGCCTCCAGGTCCACGGGGTCTGTTATCTCTGCGGTCACCCTCCCTGGCAGCTCGTGTTTTCTTCTCCTCCACGTTCAGGCGCACCTCTCCCCTGAACATGATGGGCTGCAACAGAAGCAGAGAAGGTACTGTCATTAATGGGTCACTAGGAGCTCTTCAAGGTCAAGCAGATTCCTGAAACTTTGTGTCATACCCTCCCCTCTCCATGAAAGGCTTATGGGTCTCAGGATTACCTACTCAACAATGGCAATAGCCAAACCATGCATCCAGTCTTAGGGCTTTACTGGAGAAAATAAACATATGAAGGATTGACCCTTGAAAAGCCATCTCAGGCTTAACACTGAACGTTCTGATGCATCTTAGTAAAGAGCTGGTCTGTAAGCAAGCTCACTGCACGCCTGTGAGGGTGCATTCAGAGTCCCTGCCTATCACAGCAGGCAGCCATAGGCACACATTCTGCATTAGCAATCACTGCTGACAGGCTGAGCAGGTACCTCCTGCCTTTGTTAGCAAAATTCTTTTCAGAGTGCACACCGATACAGCTTCTCCTTTCAGCCTCTGACAAACAAGACTCTACTTGTCCATAGAATCAGACTTTCTCTACCTTGTCTTCCTGAAAGCTATTTATACACTTCCTGTGTTCAGCAACCTCCACTAGAAAAGGGCTCTGTAATGAGCTGCTACAAACTACTTCAATGACAGAAGACTGCACGAATCTTGGTAATAGGAGGGAAAAACATCACACCTACTTTAATATGCCCAGAAAAACCTAAAGGGATCAAGTAGAATCGCTTCCACTTAAACTGAAAAACACTGTCTGTTGTCAACAGACCAAAAATCACTGACTAGAAATTTATTTAATTACCCTGTTGCTAAGGATCTTCTGAACTGGCTCAGGATCATCAAACACCACAAACCCAAAATTAGGGAGCTTTCCACCACTGTTGATGCGGAGTTCAACAACATTGCCATAGCCTGCAAGAGAAAAGCCAAGTTCTTGGGTCACACATTAGAATGCTCTGTTGTCCACACCCATGGCTGCAACCCCCAACCCCCAGAAGACAGCAAAGCAATCAACTTACTTTGGAAAAAGTCTTTAAGTTCAGATTTATCCACATCATGGGGAAGGTTCCCAACAAACAGCTGATGACTGTCTGGGTATCTCACAATCCGCCTGGTTTCCACATCGCCTTGTTCACCCTCGCGAACTTGAACAGAAAAGCAAAACTGATTTTAGAAAAGTCAGTCCCCACAACAAACAGAAAAAAAAGGCACGGTCAGAATTATCACCATAAACAAGAATCAATTCACACTGCCTATCCATTCTTATATAAAAAACAGAAAGCATTCTACACTAGCAAGTGTGTAATGATTTGCTATTTGTCACCTGGCTGAGCCAAGCTTGAATTTTTACTTGAGTAAAAATTGCTTGCTTACTGACAAAAAAAAAATTTAAAAGCCTTAATTATCACACTGTTTCCCCAAAACCTTTAAGCAACAGAAAACAGCTTCTTTGCAGCTTCTCTTACTTGGCCTAGGTCCCCGCTGTGGTGGGATGCTCGTTCGCTGCTCCCTCACTCGCTGATCTCTCTGAGGTCTCTGAGGGGGGGTCTGAGATTCAGGCTTTGCCTCAGGGCGGGGCTGTATCAATTCAAAAAGAGTAAACGGTTTGGAGTCAGACAGACATACCAGCAGGTTCAGCTTTTAAGAGCTCACTGTCAAGTTGGTAATAAAGAAAAAAAAAAAAACAAAAACAGGAAAAGGTAATAGTTTTTTCCACCTGTGACTAAAATGCATGTTTGCTCATGTTGGCTTATATGCTAAAAGCAAGCAGCATTCACATGAACATTGCCTGTTTTCCTCAAAGAGAAAGAATTATTTCTCAACCCAAGAACCAAGGAGTAATATCTTCATGGAGTTGATCAGGAATCACAGAATGCTGAAGTCTTTGGGGCCAGGGAAGTCAAACCAGAAGCAAGCATATTTCACTCTCTTTTTCCCCTGTCAGCCAGTTTAGTGCTTAAACTTCTCCAGGTGCTGGATTCCTACCTGCGAGACCGGTACTTTCACAACGTGAGGTGGTATTCCTGATACTGGGACAGCCCCACTGGGAGGAAGGTTCTTGCTGGTTACTGATGCCCAGGAAAATGTCTTAAAAAAAATAAAAAGAGAACGATAATAACATAACTATCTCCTCCTGAAATACACTACTGATAGGACAGCTAACAGACACAGGGTAACAGGAACAAATTTTAACTTATACTTGAAAATCAGGAGCCAGCCAATAGCAGTTTCCCCAAAATTTCCTTCAAATTACTTAAATTCAAAAGACTCAGTGTAAAGACAATAGAATCACACTTCCACCCTATTTCTGAATTCCAGAGTCGAAACAGGACACAGCAGTGGCCCAACACCAAGTATCACATCAAAGTTAACTGAAGTACTGGATTCCTGAATCCTAATCTGTCCACTTTTACCTTCCTTAACCCTGAGAAGCAACAAAAATCCCCAGGAAAAAATAAAGCTCCACAAATAGACAGGAGAGCAACACTGATGAAACAATAGCAGAGGAAAGAGATCCACTGTCATTACCCTGGAGTCCTCTTGCACTGCAGGAGCTGGATCAGCAGGAGCTGGAGAAGGACTCTTTTCCACAGTCTCTTCTGGAGCAGATTCCTCTAATACTGGCTCAGACTTTTCTTCCTGCACCTCTGGTTCAGGTTCCTGTTCAGGTTCTGCCTCTGGCTCAGGCTCTGCCTCTGCAGCTGTCTCTTCCAGGTGTTCCTCAATGTCATTGCTATTATACAGCAGCACAAAAAGCAGGAAAAAGGTGGTATTTTATTTATTCTATTATTAGTGATAAGCAGTGCTAAGAACAAGGCCAAGTAAGGCCACATTGCACAGGGATCCAAATTTTGCATTGGTAGACTATAAAATAGCAAAAAATTTTTTAAAAAAATTTTTAAAAATCCAGAGTCTCCATGTTCAGCCTAACAGCATTTTGATTTCAGCTGATCAATAAATAGAAATATTTTGACTGTCAGAAGAGAACTATTAATAGCAATAGATTCATGTGATCTGTTCTACAAGCAGTCTATTCCACATAACACCTGACTTCATCTATAAATGTATTATTACCTGACAGTCTGCTCGTAATAAGCACCACTATCATCAGGAACAGCCTCAGGTGTCTGCTGTCTTTCCTCAGGTTCCTCTCCTTCTTCCTCTGATTCTAAATAAGGTTAGAAAAGAAAAAAAGACCATAAAACACATCTTTAGTATAAGGCTCAAACACAAGGCACCTACCACAAAATACAGGTGAAGTTTCTACCAAAGAGCACAGAGGAAGCACTTTCAGATGTGACATAAAAAATACTTTTTTATATTTCCACTATCACTTGGGTTACTCAGTTTTAACCAAGGTTAAAAAACATGTTCCAAATACTTCAGAGAACCAGATTTACAACCTACTGACTGCAACTGCCAAAATAAGTCTTACAGTTCCTGTAATAGAAACAGATTATGCCAGAAAAATAATCATCTGCATGTCACAACTCCTTGCTGGACTGTAAAGAACTACAGACAAGGAAAAAACCTACAAGCACATGAAATTTAACACTGATCTGTCTTCTCCAGCAAGATGATTTCCTTGGATCTGAGAAAAGAATGTTGATATAGATCCAGAACCAAACACCAACAGAACCACCCAAAAATTTCTGCTACTTACCCTCTGGAGGCTCAGTATCAGAGTCCCCAAAAACCTCATCCTGGTAGCGGAAGATATCATTGTGGACATAGAACTTGTTTGCAACAGAGCCCTAAAAGCAAATCAAAGGGAAGAACTGAAACAACTACAACAATCCAGTAATGTAAAAATTGAAATAATGTAAAAACAAGAAAGGTTTGAGCAAATTATCCTTCCCACAAGATTAATACAAATTTGCTTCTTTTAAAGAAAATGATGTTATTTGGGGCAAGAAAACAAGAAAGAAAAAAGACATCACTCCTAGCAAGTCAAGTATGGGTAGAACAAAGGAAAAACATTTGTTGACGTGCTTTTAATTCCAATAGCTCACAACACTGAAGAAGTGTGAGTGACAAATTCCTGGTGTCTAAAGTTTCAATTATCTCCGAGTCATATTGGAAAATAGAGTGACATTGCAACATCTTTTTCACTATCATTTTCAATTCTGTGAACTCCTTTGTTAAAAAAAAGTCTACTTAAAAATGCCACTTCAAATGCTAAGTCAGCACTTCATGAACAATAAAATCTGGAATGCATATTTTCAAGTTACAGGAAGCATTCCCCTCTTTCTATTACCTTTTTTTCAGTAAAAGGACTAGTTGCTAGGATAGCAAATCAAAGAACATAATTTTAATATGCTTTAAAAAAAGTGTTGCAGTAACCTCGGAGTCCAAAGTCAGGATATTTATAACTGATTTCGATATCCAAGGTTAATGTACAATCATACAGAAGCAGTATAATTCCCAAAGGAATTTTCAGAATATAACTGCTGAATTTTGTGGCAAGTCACCTTCCCAGTCTAGCCCTTCAGATGGCAACCGTGAGGCAGAGAGAAGGCCCTGGCAGCCCAGCACACCCACCTCAGGAGCGAGCACGAAGGTCTGCATGAACCTGCGCACGGGCTGCATGTTATTGGAGAGCTCCCCCATCACCTGCACCACCACACCGTCATTGAGGGTGGCGTGGGCGTCCACGTGACGGATCTTTGTGTGGCAATCCTTGAAGTTTAGTGACAGCACCTTCTTGTGAATATCCTAGGAAAGAATGGGACATGTGGGTTATGCTGCAGAAGCCATTTCTGCCAAATTCACAGATTTCAGAGAAAGCAAAACCATAAAAACTAGTTTAAGATACATTCCCTAACTCTGGAGAGAAAGTTGGCAGGATGCTTGTTAAGTTGGCTTTGCAAGATATTTTACATTATGAGCTTTCTATAAAGGAAGCACATTTTGCCTAACTATTGCTGTCTACAGTCAAGAGGGGTTTTTTCCCTCCCCATTTTGTTTTTCTTTTACAGAAAGCACTTGAACAGGGTGGGGGTGAATCACAGCTGGATACATTTCTCTTCTCAACCATAAAGGTGACAAAACAGAAGAACAACTTTCTTTTTCCAAGTTCTTACAGATTGCCCATAGACTGCATCAGCTGGTTTTCCATTGGAATCCAAGCCACCGTGGACATAGGAAGAGTTCTTTCCATAAAACCTGTTGGAAAGAAGTATTTTAATGCCAAGCTTTGCTGTGTAACAACATTGAGCCTCTACATTAGAGTGCAGTACAAATAATACACTTTCAAGTTTCCTGTCTGAATCACTAGACCCACAAAATCTCAATCCTGTAACCAATCTGGGGTGGAGGGAAAACAAAAGTTCTCTCATGTAAGCTGTAGCATTCAGGTGTGTCAGAGACCCAGGCACCAACAGCCAAAACTAAAGTCTCATGCAGCTCATGATTCAATCCCATTGTCTCCTTTCTGCACAAGGTCCCCAAAGCAACACCCTGAACATCTGGAATACTGAAGGGCCCCCCTCAAGTTCTGATTTCAAGCTTGAGCAAAGAGCAACAGGACTGTTTTGCTCTTCTATAGTAAAAAAAAAACAAAACTATTGGAGGTAAATCTTCCTCTCTGTAACTGAGAGGTTACCAGCTGAAAAGCCCTAAGCACCATGGTACTACACTCTGCCAGCACATAAAAGACTGGAATGGATTCCATGGCACAGAGTCAGCTGTCCTCTGACCCAAAGGGATGAGGTCAGCTGCCCACCTAAATGGAGAAACACTGAGTAAAAGTGTTCTTGAGACTGGAAGGGGGAAGGTTTCAGAAACTTTATCTGGCTACTCAAAACACAGCAAAACAAAGTTCATCTTCATAAACAAGACTAGTGTCAGGAAGGATACCTGTCAAACCAAACGGGACCCATTTGTTAAGATAATGGATTACAGTTTGATGCATATCCATCATTTCCTGTCTTTCCTTTAAAAAAGAGCTGGTGTGACTCCCAAGAGAGACCAGCACACAAGCACAAAACTTATTCAATGTTTCCTCCTAGTCAGGGGGCATTTTATCAAGGCAAAAACTACAGAAAAACTTGAATAAGTAATATTTCTCCAACTTCAATTTATATTGATTACAAGCAGAAGTGGCAAGCAGCATTTCAGTTAAAACCAGAACTCAGATATTTAAAGAATTCCTGTAATCTTTATTATCCATCTTTTAACCCAGCAGATCAAAACCAAAAGTAAACCATGCTCAGCATCTTGAATAAATCAGTTTTGTAAGTGACCAAATTCAGCAAGCTGAGACACAGAAATAAGATCATTTACCAATTTTAGCACAAAAGATAGGAAAGTCACACAGAAAACCAGGTGAAAGTGAAGCAGAGCTTTACCTGTGCAAATAGTCAGGTGCTTGGTTCAGCAGGGTATAGTACTGCCTCACGAATTCCCGCCCGACCAGCAGGGGACTTGGCTTCTCCATCACCATTTCTTTGGTCAACTGAAAACTATGGAAAAAACCAAAAGCTCCATCAAGCACGAGCATTTCAAATGGCTGTTCACATCCCGATTGCATAAGCCACCTAATCACAGCAGAAAGCACGCACCAGCACTGTTTTACCCCTGTAAGCACTTTAAGCAATGTGTTTTCAGAGTCATCAGAGTTTTGGTGCCAGGGACAGGATTCCTGGGTACCAAACGAGAGGTGGGAGAGGCTGCAAGGCCGAGGGAGGTCACCTCATAACCTGCCAGTAGTTCATCATCCCACATATCCTCAGTAAAAAGCAGCTGGCCAGCAAGAAAGGTTCCTCAAGAGGATTTGCTAAGTGGCTAAGACATTTACAGTCGATCCAAATTCCACTTACCTCACTTGACTTCACAATCAGAATTAAAAGTCAGATGTTCTCAGGCAAAGCCTGTGCTACTGTATTAGGGACACTTTTAGAAGGTCAGAATAAGTCCAATCTATTTTTATCAGCAGCACAGCACTACTTGCTGTGAGTGTCAAGCACTCTGGAGGAATATTACATTATATCAAAATTATTATGCTAGAAACAAACACACACTGTTCTTCCCCTGCTTCCACCAATCTCAGCAAGTCACTTCTCACTTAAATTCAGACCACCAGTCAAGTGAACAGCATCACCCATGCCCAGGGACAAATCCATCTGGGTACCTTCTACCTACCTTCCATGGATCTGTTAGTTACAAAAATAAAGTCTTTGCAGGTAGGTTACACAATACACATATCTTCAGACCAGCCCAAATCAAAGCACATTCCCTTATTATTAACTACTCAAACACTGTCCAAACTAATTCAAAATAGTTTTAAACTCACAGGGATAAGTATCAATAGCAGGGCATGCTCTTGGTACCAAATACAGAACCAACAGCCGATTTTCTGCTTCACACTCAGTTGTACCAATCAGTAGAGAATGGAGACTTAGCAAGCAGTTTAGCTGAAAGAACAAAGTTCTTTTTACTGACCCTCAATCTCCTTCACTACACAGCCCTTTTCCCAAAGACATGGTATTCAAATTCCATATGCACATTTCTCCAGGTGTGATGTGCAATTCAAAATTAAAACTATTCAGCTGAGCCCTCTAAAAAAGCAATTCAGGAATCATGGATTACTTACCTGCTTTTATCTAATACTGATAATTATAAATAGTGATGAGAAATGGTGGCATCAACAAGTGGGGGAAAAACAGACTGGATCACAGCCAGAACACAGAATGGGGAGGGGGAAAAAAGAAACCAAATTAAGTAGTCTTTTAGCATAGACTAATCCAGATGGAGCCTGCAAACGCCCTTGCCAAGCCAGGCGTGTCTTAGGACAAGCTTTCTCTTGTCACTATATCCAAGAGCATCCCACATCCTGGGAAAACCGAGTTGCCCACAACTTATCCTTCGACCATAGCAAAGGGAAAGAAAAAGATCAGCTTTCCCACCTGATTGTACTAAGCCGTGTCCCAGTTCAAGGATACTAAACACTTGATATTCACTGTATTTAATGAATTTCAGAGAACTTGTCCTTTAGACACCAAGAATTGACAGCAGAGCTTCAGAAGACAGAGGTGACCAGGTTGACTGCAATGACAATTTCAAACACACAGCATACACAGGGCTGCAAAGAAAGTCACAAGGACACTGCTGGATGGACCACGAATGCAAATTTAGAAGCTTTAAGCCTCAAAGAGACGAGTGTACTAAAAAAGATGCCATGGAAGCTGGTACTTTGGGTGAAGCTACATCCAAATGAACCTGACAAATTTAATATATCTTAATCAATGGTCCAACACCCAACACACGATAATCAAGGGACAAGGCAATGTTTAGCCACACTGTCAGGACAGCCAGGTAACAGATCCGAGGATGTGATCAGACCCAAACTCCCAGCAGTGACCAGAATGCACTGCATCCAGCTTTGTTGGAGGAATGCAGCTAAAATTCAAGCCAGACAATGTAACAGCAGAGCTGTAATTTTGTATACATTGTATTAAAAGCAGAGCAAAACACATCAATCACACTTCCTCTTTTTTAAGTCTAGAATAAATGAGAAATCTTCCTATTCTATTTAGAAACACACCTTTTCCTAGGTTTAAACACAGGGAAAAAGATCTGGTGGGCTCCAGAGGATGTGTCCATGCATGAATTCCCTCTTTCAGCAAGACATGTGTCTATCACCACCACACAAAGAAATGTTACCTACATGATAATGTGCAGAAAAAAATATGACTAAATATTACCTAGAACTTAAAGAGGCTTTTCCAAACATTCAGAAGCTTTCAGCTGTTTGATGATACTTTCAAGAGCTAACCATGCAGAAAGGAAGAAATAGTCTATGGTTGGGTCTGGCCTGGAGGAAATGCTCAGATTCTGCAAATCACTTTCATTTCAGGAAGGTTCCACCATCTGTGGTTTTGCAGAAGCCTTTGACCTCTAAGTGTAATGCATTACAGATACAGATGTCCAACGCCCAGCACAATCTGAGGTGACAAAACCTCCAGGAGATGAACTCTCGCCTTCTACTGCATGTTAAATGAGATCCCCATAAAATATTATTAGGCAATAAGAAAACACAAAGCAAAGGTAAAGTACAGTGAGTGGTGGCTACAACTGCTGACTTCCTCAGCCCACTTTGCTTCCTCTTGAGTACCTGAGAAGCTCTAGGAGCAGGCCAACCCTAAAGCAGTGCGAGATGGCAGACACGACCTGCACTTTTAGCTCCAATCAGATTAACTGACAATGCAGGATTTATTTGTTCCACAAGTTTAAAAATTTGCTTCTGTGCTATCAGTTTACAGCCAGGAAGCCAGTCCTACCATATACCAAGATCACTATTTGGAGAATGACAGGAGGTACATTTAATTTCTTTGTGACTATACAGTTTCACTGGAACTCAAGCTTATTCCTACAGCTGTAAATAGGCAGATTTTCTGTTCAGTTCTGATAAATGATGAATTGGGCTCTTCTGATAATTATTTTCAAGTGCTTCCTAGAACACCAATGTACAAAGCTTGATATTCTCACATTATGGCAAAATCTTCCTGTAGCACTCAAATCTCAACAGCTGATTTACCAACAGCTCTTTCAGATTTCTGTTCTTCAGTGAAAGCCCTCACCTGCAATAACCCACAGGCAGATCATCTTCTATGCTGGTCTCAAGAAATATTGGAAGTGATTGATTAGGTCTGTCATACTTACATGCTTAAAAATATACATAAAACTACTTCCCTCCTGCTAAGGGTCAAAAAAAAATAAAAAAAATCTATCAGAACTAACTCCTAACATGAAAAGAGGAATTGCTGAGTGCCCAGTTGTTCTCAAGCAGATATGAAAAGGGAAAAACCTCTACATGACCTAATCAGAGGACAACAATCTGGTTTTACTGCTGCTGCACCTGCTGCGACGTTGCCAGGTGCCATCTGCTCTTGTTCTCCAGCCAGCACAACCTGAATGGTGGAAGCCAAGCACCTCCTCAGAGTATTTACTCCCCACCTCTCATGAGCAATTTACTACTCCACTATTCCCTGATCCAAGAAAAACTGCTAGTACTTTATACTACATTTTTATTGCACAGCACATAATAGCACCAAATGTTTGAATTGTCACTACACTACTCCTGATAAAAGCTTATCCACACATTTTCCTGTCAATTGACATAATGATGAAAGGGTGAAAATTGACAGGAAAAGCTGAAAATCTGATTATTTAAGATTCATTCATAATCACGCATTCATATTATCCCATATGTAAAACAAATTGGATAAGTCAAATTATAACAAGTACACCATAACAATTCTGCAGCATAACTGAGCCCCTTCCTTAAGCCAAGGGCTTAGAGGAAGACAAATACCTCCTTTAACAGTGGTTATCACCTGGCTGGTGGAAAATTCCACCATCTGTTACAATGTTCCCACTTGGCAGAAAATCAATGTCAGGCACTGAATTTCTAAAATACTGTTATGTAAATTAGAGCCATTTATGTAAATTCCACATTAGCAAATTCAGATTTAGGTTCACAAAACCTATTAGTATATTAGTGTTCAGAAAACTGGACTCAACACTCACAGTTAGCATCGATTATTGTTTTTTTACCAAACTACAACATGGTGAAAGCAAACTCATTATTGCTGTCCCAAATCAATTTATTTGGGTTTTTTTTTTTATTTGGGTTGTTTTAAATTTTTGAATCAGACAAGTTTAGCCTGAATATTGCTTCTACTGGACCTCCTACACAATAGAATTGTGTCTTATGCACACCACAGGATGTCTGGACTCTCAGGACAAAAAGTCCTCCAAGATTCATGCAAAAGCCCCTTGGCCTGATGTAATGAGCCAAAGGACCAAAATCCACATTTCACTTCCTAAGGATTGTGGCAATTTTAAACATCTTGTGTCCAGAAAAAAGTTAGAACTAACAAGAAGACAAGTTAAAATTGAATCATAATTTTAACAGGCTCTGACGTGCTTTTAACATTAGCCTTGTTTCTTTGTTCTCCACCATCTTTAATTACCTTTTTTTGACTTGCATTTCAATACAAGGAACCTTCTTAAGAAACCCAAAGTTCCTACAATGCATTCTGGAATATTACACAGCAGTTCACCCCTTCTCCTTTGGCTACTCGAGTGCTATAAGGTGACCCTCTGAACTCCATTCCTTCCATCTCTACAAACTAGTAGAGTTTACAGGGTGCCAAAACAGCCATTCAGAACTTTTCACACTACCACAGTCTCTCATTTTGGTATCAGTGAATCCCTTAACTTAAAAAGGCTTTTTGGAAACCAAAGAAACAGCAGGAGAAACTCACATGGAAAAGAAGTGTCTGTATCCAAGCACAACACACCACAAATGTGGCAAACAGCAATTTTGCTGGAAATTAAAGGTCTGGTCAATAGCTAATAGGATTGCATAATTAAGTGTAATTTGGGATTTCTCCAAGTTGCTTAGCAACAGGTGAGCATGCTCAAAGCCACAGACCATTTATCTAGATGGAATAACCAGCTCCAGAAGCAGTTACTGTTGCTGTTACGGACAACAAAAAGAAAGTAACGAAGAAAATGCCCAGTAGGCCTCTAAGAGGCATGATATAGACTGAAAGTTTACCAACAACACAACAAATACAGTTAATTCCAATTCTCCACACATTTTACATGACTAGCATCTGCTCTGCTGCTGACTAAGCAATTAAAAAAAAAACAAAAAACATGAGGCTGGTACCTGTGCAAACCATGATGCAAAACATTAAAGTGAACAATGGAACACAAGCTAAACTTGCACCCCACGGCAAATTCCAGGGCCCATGCCAGCTGGGGATTAATATCATCACACCAGCTTGCTCTCAAGTAGGAAGAGTGACATTAAGTAAATGTGTATTTAAAACACAGACTGCAGCTACACTGAGATACCCTTATTTTAATACAGCCTTAACTATCCAAGAGGAACAAAGAAACTCAAAACAATCCAGTTGTTGACCTGAGCCTAAATTATAGAGAGCTGAATATGCACCTCGAATAAGCAGGCAAATGAAGTCCCAAAACACTAATCTGCTTTAAAAAATAGGTCTCATTATTTGCCTCCCACTGGATGCAGAGGAAGACAACGTCACTGCAGCACAGCCCTGTGTATTTCAGACACAAGCCATTACAGCTGCCTACCTGTAACCAGTTCATCTTTTCTGCCTTTTGACAGATTCAGAGGCAAAGTATTCAGCCTGGAAGAAGTTACCTAAGTCAGCCCTATTCCACAGGAGGCAAGATGCTTGGTAGACACAGTCAATGGAAGCTCAATAATGGGATAAGTTATGCAATAAATAAATATTTGAGGATCAAACTGGGACAAGTTTGGAACTTAGCAGCACTCAATTCTTACTAGAGTCTCCAGGAAACACTGAGATAGTCTGTAAGATGAGTGTATTCACCAGGAGCTTCCAGAAGCAGGCACTTGAATGTGTGAGTGTGAATGAAGTGTCAGACAGATCAAGCAGACAGAGGAGTCTTTAATAATCTTTCAAACCAACACCTAATAAAACGTGGATCTAGACTGTCCAACTTAGCACAGCTATTTCTCCTTTCTCTTGTGACTCATCTCCACTGTATGACCCACACAACCTACAGAGACAGGCAGGGCCTACATTCATAAGATACTTGAGGTGTTACAGGGAACTAGATCCTAAAAAAAATAATCACACAGCAACCAGAATCACCAGGCAAACAGCCTTCTCTGTTTAATCATCCAGATGCAGCAGAAAGGCAGAGCAATACCTAAGCCTATTCTGAAGCTTTGAGACACACTGACAAGGGACACTCTAGAAAGTCATATATTACACTAACATATGGATAAGAAAAATTAAGTTACAAGATTAACTATTTTCTATCAAATCATCCGAGCAACCAAACAAAATTTAAGCACAATAAAAAAACCCCAACGTTTTCATCACAAGATTAAAAAAATTCAGAATTACACTCAGCACTGCCTATGCCAGTACCAAAAAATCCCTCTGCTTGCCAGTGGCAGATGGGAAGCCTTACTCAGCAGCAATGCACAGCCCTTCAAACACTGGGAGAATACAAATAAACAAACCAGCAATTGCTGAAGAGCTGTCAGTGTAGAAGCCTGCCTGTGTTTTTGCTAACAAACCTAAGTGTGATCCACAAGTTGATGGATATGATGGAGTCTGCCATTTTTCAGACAAAATTGAGCGCTTCTTGTATCCAGCCCTACCAAGTAAGAAAGAGACAAACTGAAGACTTCTAATGTTTCCAGTCAGAATCTAAAAGGAAAGAGATCGTTTTGGAGAAATGTTATTTCCAGGGCATTAAGCTCAAAAGCAGATTAAAAACACAAAGATCATCTGAAGTGTAAGTTAGTGCATTTGAGATCAGCATCCATACCCCTACAGTGATGGATGAACGTTCATCTGGGTAAGGAAAATTATATCACACACTATTCCTGTGGCTAAGAGCATAAAGTGCCAAAGGCAAACAACAAATTAGGTCCTGTTAACAAGAGAAGAAAAAAAAAAATTTAACCCAGAAAAATCTTAAAAACTTGCTATTAAAACTAAGTGATATAGTAAGAAATTCTCAACAAGGTGCTTAGGGTTTTTATTCATCCCTCAGAAAACTTTGCCTTCCCTAGGTGCTGAACTTAATATAGTGAGGGGTTGGGATTTTTTCCTTTCACTTGGCTTCCAAGTTTCTACTTGATATCACTCAATCATTACTTTTATTCAGCAGTTATCTGCTGTAACATTAAGCTAAGGTGATCTGTCCTGAGCCTAACAAGCAACATTTCATATCCTCACAAAAAGAGAGCTCTGTTGCACTTAGCACTACAGAAAAACACATGGCCCTTGTGATTTGACGAAAGTCCAAAAGGAACTCCTCTTCAAAATCTGAGTTCTCTGAAAATTCAAAGACCTGAGAATTCCCAGAAATATTTCTACATTTTTAATAATCTTAAAATCAGATTATCCTAAAAGGGCTCTCAAACGTGAGGGAAGGACTTGCCTTTCTAACTGAACATATTTCTACCTCATTTACCCCTCAACTAGAGTAATGTTTTTCTGAAAAATTACATTTTAAACGCACAAATTTCATCCTAAAAGACAGTAGGATTGTGCTGAATGGTTTGTTTACTCTTTCTTTAATAAAAAGTAAGTCAGCTCTTTGCCTATACTGCCCTCCAGACTACTTAATGATAAAGCAGTTATTTAGACCCTGTGATTTTGCCATTAGAACAGGTTTTGTTTTGACATCCAAGAGCTGCTCCAACATCTCGATGAAGTTGGCAGCAGGTCCAGTCATCTTCTCCTAGGTCTGCAAATTTTCCATTTGGCTCCAGTGCAGCTTCTTAAAGTAAAAAAGCAAACGTTACTCATCAGCAGTCAGAAGAGGTAGATCAGAACCCTGAGCTACACTAACACTACACTGAAATTCAAGCTTCATGCCACTCAGATTAGAATCACCAAGATTAAAATTCAAAATATTTTCTGCATGCCAAGCAACAGACAACTGCAAAGAGAATCAACTCTTTCACCTCTACCCGCTTAGGTCACAGAAGACACTTAAACTTGATGTATCAGCTGTATCCCGGCACTCAGGACTGACCCATCACAGCATTGTTACATTAAAAACAAAAGAAAGCCAGCCCAGCAGCAGCCAGGAAACAGCACAGGGCAGAGCAGATGAAAATGGAAGATGGGCACCAGCATTTTCCAGTGCAGCGCTGCACGTTTGCCTCAGCAAGGAATCAGGTTGATCACAGATCACTCCTGTATGACTGACAGCAGCCAGGCTCCTGCTCTGAAAGCAGCACTGCACCAGCCATGTCTTCCTGGAAGAGGTCCAGACTTAATATAGCAAAACTGGGACCTCAAGCCAGTACAACACTCACTGCCTGCGAAGTTTAAGGATTCTTTTACAGTACCCAAGGATCAGACTTCAGTTTTTCTTTTTAATTTCTCTATGAGGTTGTGTAAGGTTATCAAGTCTACTAGCAGGTACCCCAGGAAGACAAATAATTACTTCAACTCTGCAGATTTTATATAGGCACCCATTAAAAAAATACCACCCAGTTTTCTAGAGCAAACCATCACTTTTGGTTTTGGTTTGCTCCAAGCAGAGCAGACTGCAGCCAGCACAGCAACTAGCACCACCCTGCTGAAGTCCTGCTCTGCTTGGATTTCCTCTTTGATTCGTCAGTCATCACCTTAGTCAGATAAAAAAGCCTAGGTGCTAATATTAAAAACTAGAATGATTTCTAATTCAATCACGCCATTTATGCCAGTCTTGTGAGTGCTCTCTCATCAGATCCTACTGTTTTCAGCAGAAATATCAAGATGTATTTAAAGCAACATCGCCTTTACTTTATTTCCCTTCAGGAAAAAGTGTTGCTCTGTATGTTTGCTTAGCAATTTGCAAGGTGAAAAATAAAGCTGTGAAACGAAGAATTTGCTGTTTCATTGAGTGCATAAATATTCTGTTTAAAATTCAGATGTTCAAACTGCATCAGTTGTGTTGAACTCTACTGATGCTGTTGTGCCAGCAGCAAAGTGAGCAACAGAGCAGTGCCCTTACCATCACAGCACAAACAAATCCTCTTGTGTGCTTTTGTTGTTTCTCAGACTGCAAATGCAAGGATTCCCAACAGAAGATCCTGATGTGCTTGGCACATATAGACAAAGTCTTGTCCATCAGGTTTTCTACTTTAATTTTGCTTTCAACTTAATAAGCCCACACTTAAAAGAACAAAACCTACAAAAATCAGGCAAATTCACATCAGTGAGGAACTGGGGCCACTCTTTACCCCCTGATGTATACAAGATTAAGGTTTTTTAAAAATACTTATATTTATAAAATTATGATATACATTTGTAAAGATCCCAGCATTGATTTTTTTTCCTAACAATCTTTGTACAATTACACTTTCTAGCAAGTTTCAGTACTGCCTTTCAGGCAAACCAGTCCCTGCAACATGTGATGCTGTCAAAGAGGTC
This sequence comes from Acridotheres tristis, assembly GCA_037013685.1. Classification (NCBI taxonomy): domain Eukaryota; kingdom Metazoa; phylum Chordata; class Aves; order Passeriformes; family Sturnidae; genus Acridotheres; species Acridotheres tristis. The sequence goes on from CM072900.1 coordinate 6,405,405, forward strand.
GTGAGATCTCCATCATTAAGAAAAGAATGTAAGACTTTAAGCACGTGAATAATTCCTGCCAACCTTCAAATTAGCTACATATGCCATCCACTAAGCTTTTTTTTTAAAAAAAAAGCAAAAATCTAGACTCACAACTTTACATGATTACATATGGTGTCTGAAACACCCAGGAAAGGTGAGTTCAGTTCACAGGATGAGAAGATGCTACCATCAGCATCATAGAGCTATCTAGCAAAATGATTCGGCTTACTCTTCACAGACAGAGAATAGGAGAATAAAAAGTGAAAATTTAGTCGGAGGGAAGAGTATCAGGAAAGGTATAAAATGCAGTCTTTGTCTGTCAACTTCTGCACTTCCCTTTATGACATCAATCTAACAAGCCTTGTTAGTTAAAAAAAATAATCCAACACACCCCTCCCCACGTTTGATTTATGGCATCTGGAAGCATCAGCTTCCAAAGCTTGATAGCAGTGTCCAGATTTCCTAAAGCTGTCACTCCTGGCTGTGAGAGCAGGGGCTTGCCAAAAATAGCACACACTGGAAACATGGCGGCTTGCTGCAAATGCTGCGATGGTAGAACAAAAAAATCCTTTTTTTGGTAAAGAGTAATTATTATATGCATGCAAGCCTTAACATAGAAAGTCACTAGGTAAGCCCCCTGAGAATTAGGAACACGTTAGAAGATCCAGATCAACATTAGGAGATACTGGAAGATGAATCGAAACCTTTTTTCTGGGGTTTCTCCAGCACGTACATCTGGGGCCTTACAGGATGCTGGAAAGTCTCATTACAAGCACTAGTTCGCATTTAAGTCTTAGCTAATCTCGGATTCAGCCAAGGTCATGCGGTAAACCAGGACTTATCCATGCTCTCCTGCTCGAATTATAACTTCCTCCACCAATAAAGTTACACTAAGGGACCTACCTCGAGCTGATAGCCAGGTATGGGCCGTGCGAGCACCCAGCATTGCCCCTCAATCCTCACTTAAAACTCGCTACGGAGCGGGAACACCTCTGGCTTTGGGTGAGCTACTCCCCGGCCCCACATGCCCATAACAAAACGCAAAAGCAGAGGGTGAAAAAGCCTCCGACACTGGAAATCCGAGAACAAAGCTCGACCCGCACACCTCGCTTCGCACAATGCGGGCCCGCGAGCAGCCGATCCCCCGCCGCCCCCCCTGCCCCGCACCGCTCCCGCCGGGAGCTCCGAGGCCGCCGCGACACCGGCAGGACGAACGAAGGCTCCGGACGCCCACGGGGGCTGCGCGGCCGCGGGTCAGGCGGGAGGGCGCCCGCCACAAAGCGCCGCGGAGACCGGGCGGGATGGAGGGGGGAGGAGAGCGCCGGCAGCGCCATCCCGCACGGCCCGCGGCCTACTGAGAGCCGGGGGCGCCCTGGAGCCGAGGCGGTGCGTGCGGCCCACGGTTCCCCCAGGAAGGCGCAGCCGCGCCGGTAACTCCCCGCGCCCCCCATCCCCCTCACCTGTGGGCAGAGCGGGACGGGAGCGGAGGCGCCGCTTCACCACAGGGCCCGGCGGACGAGAAGCGCCTCACGCAGCGGCGTGCTCTACCGCCGGCTACATATATCCGGCGCGCAGCCTACCCCAGCGGGCGTGGCTCAGCCAATCAGAGAGCGGAGCCCGCTCTCATTCGGATGCCGATTGGTCCGCAGTCTTGAGGAGGCGGGCGGAGAGCTGAGGGGCAGCTCAACCAGCCAACCATACGGCAACACTCCGCGGGGCGGTGAGAGTGACTGACAGACGGGAAAACCAATGGGCGGTGGGTGATTGCTGATAGCTTTACCCTTTGGCCAATGGGACGACGCTCCCCGCGCCAGCAGGCGCGCAAGGCGGCGCGCGCCGGACGCCGCAGTGTGGTTGAGCCGCACTGCAGCGCCCTTGAGAAGGTGTTGGTAAACCCCGTTATGGATGGGGCGGGTCCCGCGGGCAGCGGCGGCCAATGGGAGGGCGCGGCGGGCGTTGACGGACAGGCCTCCGCCGCGGCTTTTAAAGGGGCAGGCGGCGGCCACGCGGGGCGGTGTCCCGCGCTCCGCACCGCCCCCTGCTGGAGGGAGGGCGGCGCTAGCATGGCGGCGGGTGCCATGTGCGGGGCCGAGGCGTGCGGACCGCCAGCACTAAACTGGCAGTGGCCACCCGCCTTGGCTGTGTCTCCACAGGCTGCTCAGACTTCACCTGGCCCATGCATCTGAGAGAAACCCCCAGTGGGGGTGGGCAAAAGGAGCTGCTCACCCAAGACAGCTCCACCACACAGCCCTGGCCACTCCCGCGAAGCAGAAGGAGGTGGTCACTGACCCCTGCCCATCCTGGCAGCCTCATCCAGCTGCTGCTTTTCCCTCACAGCTTCTGAGCAAAGCAGACTCAGCATCATCTGCCCCAGAGAAAAGATGTTTTCTAACACACCCACAAAGGAGGAGAAAGGCCTGGAAGTTCTCAGATCCTTTAGCTCACCAGCAGGTGCTGGTCCAGGGACCCCAGAGAGCAGGAGGGAATGGGAGCAGGCAGTGAGCCAGAGCTAAGCAGCTTCCAGGCAGCCACAGCTTTCCATTTGTTTGTGTCACGTCCCATCCCACATGTATCTATGACATGAAGCACTCAGAGTTAGATTTCACCCTATAAAAATGACTTCCTGCCCACCACCACATCCCTGAGCTCTGCCTAAACCCTTCCCTGCCATGCCTTGCAGCAAGAGATACAGACAGCAGATTGGCATGGGGCCACGCTCAGCATTAATATCTTCCCCCAATACCTCCTGGCTATTTTTAGCCTAAGCCACGCTGCAATCTGCCAGTTCATAAATCAGCACTGCAGACTTTTACAAAGTTTAACGTGAGCCCAGTGACCCAGCACAACAGCCCATCCCAAATAAGCTCTGCCAGGGGATCCAGGGCATCTCTCTGCAATAGTGGGGCAGGGAATTCCTCCTTTATAAAACCACCGGTAACAGCAGCAGCATGCTGTGCACCTCCAAAGAAATGCCCTGACCCCCAGCTGGTGTGGCAGAAAACAAGAAACACGCTGGTTACATTCCCTGCTACAGGCTGGGCTTCTCAACGGGAAGACGCTTACACCCAGCACGTGGTCAGGAGTGTCACACACACCTGAGCTCCGGAAGAACCAGCTTTTTGTCAGCCCTGATGTGATGCTCTGTCTCCTCTCCAGCTTCCCCGTGAAAGCACCCGAGCTGCTCCCGGCCCCCGCCACAGCCTCCTCCACCTTCTCAAGCTTTTCAGAAAAGGGGCTCATTTTTCTTTCAAAGGGCCATACAGCCAGGGGAAAAAAAAAAAAAACAAACCACAAAATCCAAAGCAGACACATCTTCAGAGACCAGCACCCTTCTTCTCAGCCTATTCTGCACTCGAGACTCCCCCCAAACCTCCCGCCGTCAATATTCAGTCCACCGGAGCTCTCCCAAGCCAATAAATCTCAAAACCTCAAACGACGGAGTGGAACGAGCTTTCTTTATCAGCCCGGCCCCATCTTCATGGCTCTCCCCACCTCCCTCCCTCAGCCATTTCTCCGTGCTGATCCTTAGCCTGGAAGCGAGCAGAGCACCCGTTTATGGAGCACCACACGGCCCAGCCACCATCCCAGGCCTCCGCAGCGCTTTTCCCTTCACCCTCCGTGCCATCCCCGCCTCCCGAGGCCGCGGCCGCGCCACGGGGCCGGGCACAGCCCGCCCCTTCCTCCGCGCCGCGCCCGCAGCCGCCAGCGGGGATCCGGGATCCGGGAGCGCGGCTCCGCCATGCCGGTGGGTGCGGGGGCCGCGGGGGCCCAGGCCTCTCTGGGGGACGTGGCGGGGCAGGGAGGGCACTGCCCGCTGCCGGGAGCGGCTGCGGGGCTCCCCCGACCCTCGGTGCTCCCGCAGTCTCCGCGGTTCCCCGAGCCTCCCGGGCTCTTTCAGCCCCTCAGGCTCCCCCAGCCCCCTGAGGCTCCTCCAGTCTGGGGTTCCCTCAAACCTCCCGACTCTCCCAGTCCTCGAGGCTCCCCCAGGGGTCTCCCAGTTCCCCAGGGCTCCCCCAGCCCTCCAAAGCTTCCACAGCCCCACAAGGTTCCCTTAGATCCTGCAGCTCCCTCAAACTCCGAGGTTCCCCCAGTCTCAAACTCCCCCAAACCCCAAGACTTCCCCAGGCCCCCAAAGTTCCCTCAGATCCTGCAGCTCCCTCAAACTCCAAAGCTTCCCCAGCCCCCCAAGGTTCCCTCAGATCCTGCAGCTTCCCCAAATCCCAAGGCTCCCTCAGCCCCCAGGGATCCCCCAGTCCTCGGTTCTCCCCCAGTTTCCCAGTCCCAAACTCCCCCAAAACCCAAGGCTCCCCCAGCCCCCCAAGGTTCCCCCAGATCCTGCAGCTCCCTCGAACTCCGAGGATACCCCCCGTCCCAAACTCCCCCAAACCCCAGGCCTCCCCCCAGCTCCCAGGGCTTGGACACAGAAGGGCAGCATTAATGGAACCCTCCTTCCCCCCTGCCTGCACATCTCCCCAAAGCACCCAGGGCCTTTGGGAAATAAAAACGAAGAAAATAGCAATTATACTGAAAAAGCCCTAATGGGAACCTCCATCCCAAGCTCCTTCTTGGGTCAATGATCCCAAGAGGGTTTTAGCTTTGCAGTGGCAGGGGGCACAGGGTGGTTCTGAATAGAAGGAAATATGGATTGCAGGTAACAAATTAACAATAGCTTTATTTTTTGAGGAAAGTAAAAAGCACATGCAAGAGAAGGAAATTAGGACCCATCTGATGCCAAAGATTGAAGGCAGTGCTTAGTTACAGGCAAACAGCATTTTGTTGACTCAGTGTTGCTCACAAGTAGTGAAGATATCACTGGGGCCCCAGTGGACTGGAGGGATGAAAAAACAGCACTAATGCTCATTAAATTTCTATTTCGCTTGTATTTTTATTATGTTGGGGACCAGAAGCCTTGTAGACACACAAAGAATAGGCTGGGGAAGCACTGAAAACCTCTCAGATTTAAGTTAGGACCGAGTAGCTGGAGGCAGGAGATTTGCTTCTCCTTGGCTCCTCTGGACAAGCTGAATAAGTACAGCAGAGGCCATGGGGATGGTGATTTGTGCTGACTCTGGAGGCAGCCACACCATCTCCAAAGGCCTCTCAGGATTATGCTGTGGGGGACCATAGGGAGGAGTACCAAGAGTTCTCTGTTTTGCTGAGGATTCCTTAGTGGGATGTGTATGGTCCTTTTGGCTTGGGAAGCTTTGAACTCACCTCCCCAAGGAAAAAGGCAAGTGTTGGAGAGCTCATGGTGTATTTCCAGCTGTGCTCTCCCTTACCCCTCGACTGCCTCTTTTCTTTCCAGAAACACGAGTTCTTCGTGGACATGACCTGTGAAGGCTGCTCCAATGCGGTCACCCGTGTCCTGCACAGGCTGGGAGGTGAGTCAGTGCTGGGTGTGGGACAGCCAGCTCCGGGCCAGTGCCCTGGGGACCTCCATCCTGAAGGATAACACTGTGGGTAAAAGTTGAAAGCTGGAAACTTCTCCTTGCTCTGCTCTGAGCCTGCTCCTTAGCTGGTAACAAGTCGCTGGTTTGTTTGCAGGTCTGTGACCCTTAGAGGAGTGTAAAGGGAGGGAGGAGCTGCCACGGCTGCAGGTGGCTCTGAGTCACCAGGGCCACACCCTGAACCCTCTGGGAAGGACACTGGTAGACCCCTACTCAGGCTGCCAGAAGGAAGGGAGGTGAATGTCCTGCCTGGCCTTGTTTCCAAGGAGGCCTGGGGTGTCTGTGGTGCTGCCTAAGATTTGTCATCGGCAGTCACAGTGAAAACCTGCTGAGCAGAGTGTTTGGTGGTTGTCTGTATAGCCTATTTTTAATACCACCTGGAAAATTATAACCCATGTCTCCTGTTTGCTGGCATTTCCAAGAGAGAAGGATCTGGCCTGAACTCATCAGTTGTGAGGGAGAACAGCTTCCAGCCACCAAGGCAAAGGCCTTGCAACTTCTTCCAGACCCCATTACCAGGCTGTGACAATTACATTTTCACTGTGTGTGGTTGTCAGCATTTCCATCACTCTTCAACAGACTGGCCAGTGTCAGATTCATGTGATGATGTGGCAGAGCTCTCAAAGCTGATACATACCTACACGTTTTGTGAAAATGCATAACTGGATAGAGACTGCATGTCCAGTTCCTCTCACTGGGATGAGAGTGGCTCACTTTTATTAGGCACTGGGAAATCCACATGGTAAAATGACTTCTACCTCCTTTTACTTGCAGCTGTTAGATGGTACTACCAGTTTAGGCATCTTGTCCTGAGCCTTTCCTAGCCCTGTCCACACTAAACCAGAGCACAGACTGAGCTGGATAGAAATGTTAGTGGTTGGTTTGAACTCAGCTTACCCTGGTTTTTACATGAGTGATTGTGTTGATCCAAGGTGGGGTGAGCAGATTAAAGCAGTTGAGAGACTGTAGTGCCTGATGTGGAGCTAGAGCAGATTTGACTTCCTTCATACCACTGCTGGCAGGACACCAGGTTGGTTTTGCTGGCTGGTGGTGGTATCAGAGTGTGCTGGCAGAAGATAAATGTTTGACTGATGCCCTGGGGAGCACAGATGTGTGAAGGTGAGCTTTCCCTCTGTTTATACCATTTGGATGCTTCTAACTATGCAAAGTTTTTTTCCTCATAGGTGTCAGCTTTGATATTGACCTGCCCAACAAGAAGGTGTATATTGACTCAGAGCACAACGTTGACACCCTGTTGGAAACCCTCAAGAAGACTGGAAAGAATGCTTCCTACCTCGGGGAGAAGTCTGCACAGTAGCCTTGCCTGGTGTGAAGGGTCAGGTATATACCAGCTGTATCCAGTGTGGAAGAGAGATATCTGAGGTTTTTCCAGCTCTCCCAGTAAAACAGGCATCTTCCTGGAAAGCACAGATTTAAAAAGACTGCAGGTCCAGCTTCAGCAAACCCCTCATATCAGAGAAGGAGCTGGAGCACACACAGGGACCCCTTAGCTGTTCTGCACAGCCTGTGTGATCCCAGCCTTGGCTCTAGTGGAGAGGTAGAACACAGGCTCTACCCATTCCCAGGTGAACCTAGAGTTTGCCAGAGCATATTGTGCGTGAAAACAAAACCCAAACACACTTAACAGCTAGCCAGAGAGAGTGGTGGGCCCCAGCAATAGCACGAAGGGTGATGAGAGACAAAGACCCCTTTGGGTGTGTGATGCTGTGGGTTAGCTCTTAGCACAAGGACTTTCAACAGCTGATTCTCTTGATAAGGCTGTTAATCCTCCACTAAACTCAAGGACAGAAAAACAGCAGCTCCCTGGCACTCTTCTGGATGTAAAATGTTTGGTTTCAGAATAGCTCCCAGTGCACACATTCCCTGCCCAGCTGTCTACCCCAGTGATAGCCTGATTGTTGCAGCCTGTCAATTTTCCCAGAATTCCAGCATTATGAAGACATGTACAAAACTTTGCTGGCTGTAAAATATATTGGCAGACAAGGTTCAATTTCAGTGGAAAAGAACAAAGTGGGAGAAGGCTGCCCACTCACTGCATGTATTGTTCTTTAGTGTGCAAAATTACTACATGGCATCTCCTAAGAATTTATTTCTGTCAGTGGAGCTTTCTAATCCAGTGACCTTTTTTTTAATGGTCTACTTGGATCATCACAAATACCCAGCACAGATGCACTGAAACCAGTTCATGCTGATTTAATTCCCAGTCAGTAAATTAAATCAGGGATTTAAACTAGTAGGAATTAAACTGATACAAGAAAGAGCTGAGCGGATAGTGATGTGTGTGCAATAGATCTGCATTGTTTAATAGGCTGACAACAGATTTAAAATCTGCAGTTTGTATCATTTGAGCAAGCTCTCAGTGCTTCTTAGAAACGGTTTAAAATCACAGCTGTAATCAAATAACAACTCCACTTCAACAGAGCGAGGCATGTTTTGAATTGATTAGTGCCTCAAATAGTTTTCAGTGTATTTCAGTTTCTGAGTGTTGACTGCAAGGGCTGTTAAAATTGCAGCGACCTGTGGACTATGTGTCAGGTGCCTGCAGAATTTAACAATTACAGCAAAGTCAGTCTCAAATAATGGGAATGTGTCTCTTTTCCTGGCCCAGTTTTCCCATTTCTTTCCTTATATGACATCAAGGCAGCCGGTGAGTCAGTTCAGCTGGCCAGCGTGGCAGAACATTTCTCTGGATGCCTTTGTTTTCCTGTTGCATTTTAACTGAAGCTCTTTGACTTATCCAAGGATCTTAAGACCAAGAACAGAGGAGAGTGGGGGGCTGGGCTGCCCTTGCAAGATCACTTCAGCAGTCAGGCTAAAAATCCTCTGAATTTAGATTTTGCACACCACATAGGGAGTATTTTTAGGGGCCCATCTGTAAGAGGAGGGAGGGAAGTTGCAAACCCTTGGCTCTGATGGATAAATTTCCTTTGGCCCTCTTCCTGCTTGACCGGCAGAGGGCATCTCTGTATAACGTTATCTCCTCTGAGCCTTGGTGTTCTTTTCCCTTCATTTATTCACTTATGTATTTATTTTGCAGGAACTCACACATGACTTCAGCAAAAAGATGGCTTAACTGTCTGCATGTCTCCCAACTTGCTGTGTCATTTGACCTTTGCCAGATGTTGGAAAGCAGAGGGCTGGCAGGAGGAGACAGCTGGGCCTTTGGTTCTAGAAGTGGAGGGGTTTGGAGGAGGAGGTTGTGTTGTGTTTTCAGTCCCACAGTAAATCAAGGCATTGCTTTTAACTTTCAGTGTATGTCTGTGTGTCCTGTGTGTCTTTGTACTGCTTTGAGTGGTTTTCTGTGAAAGAGGAGGCTTTTAGGGATGGAAAACTCCCCTTTCCATGCAAGACAGGTCTCCCAGGAAATTTCAACTGACCGTAGAAGCTGACTGCAACCTCTGCCTGAGGGACACATCTCAGGAGAACTGTGCTTGAACGTCACTTAGGTTCAGGGAATCTGCAACTTGGAAGTTGTTTTTCCATCATAGAACAAACGAACTCTCCATTTGGAATACAAGTGCTGGGAAGAAGGGACTTCTGCAGCCCCTGTAAGTCCAGAATAACCAAGTGTCCTTTTGAGCTCGATGTGGCCTTCAGGCACAAGTGTGCAAAAGAGAATGCCTGAGCTGATGAGAAATACAGAAGGGATGGAGGAAGGAGAAGGGTGTGGCCATGTCCAAGGTCTCTTATTTCCTGGCCCAGTGACCAGTCTTCTGGACTGTACTGTTGCTTTCATTTAATTTTTCAGCCCAGTAGAGAGATTGCATGTGTGTGTCCCAGTCTGCTGTCTCTTGTTTAACATGGGGGATGTCTCCCACACCTACCACTCACACAGACCTTGTTCTACAGAAAGAAAAAGCAACTAAAGTTTGGAGTAAAATGTTACTCTATATTTTAGAGATTTCTTTGCAACTAATTCAGATTAGTTTTGACATAATCGCAATTTATTCTTTCTTAGAGTAGTTTACTGCTTCAAAGTCCTTCTTTACCTTTGATCCAAGCATGATTAATTACTGTAGATGCACTTGCAGGGGGCTGGAGAGGCACTTCAAGAAATGTGTTGCAGACACTTTTTATTACTGTTTGAATTAAGGGAAGCTAAATGTTACAAGTGTAACATCATTGCTTTATTTTCTTGCCTTAAAGTCTCCCCAGTTTGGCAGGAAATTTCCAGAGCCAAGACCCAGAACCACAACCTATTTCTGCTTCTTGTCCATGCACTCAGATGCCCGGTGTGACTCCTCCAGGGTCCTGGGGAGCGAGTGAATCCCTTTCCCAAGACACCTGAGCTGGTGTTTGCCAGTCTCAGTTATTATTTATTGCTTTCATCTTCCTTCCAGGCTTGGCCAGTGCCCAGCCAGTGGCTCAGCTCTGGTGGCAGTGGCTGGAGGAGGACATGTGCTGGCAGCCTGGTGAGGAGCTGGATGGCACAGTGGCCTTGGAGCCAGCAGTCCTTGTGGGCACTTGCTGTCTGCCAGGCTGGTGGCAGTGTGGTGCCCACACAGGACAGCTCCCACTCTGTCTTGCTGAAACCAGGCTGCTTGTCCTTGGTGTCTGGAGTGCAGCTTATGCTGTCCACGCTCCCCTGGCTGTTCTGCTCCCTTTTCCTTGCTCTGCTTTGGGTAAATCTCTAGAAAGGTTTCTACCCACAGCCAGCCAGGAGGTTCATGCAGATACTTGAAGCTCCAGCACCCATCTGCAAGGCTGCAATCTCTCAGCTCTCCCCACTGTTGTTCAGTGCAGGCAGAGAGGCCAGACACTGCTTTAAGACTCTGGCCTGTTGAGTAATGACACCCTGTGACAGTCCTCACTTTGGACTGTGGGCTGCATTTGGGCTGAATAGAGATGGGATAGGGAAGTTAGGGCAGGATGGATGAGTTTGAACAGAGCTGCAGGCCTGCAGAGTGACTGTCTGAAAGGTTTATGGAAAAGCTTTGGGAAAAAAAACAACTTCATAGACTAAAAGAATAAGAGAGTCACTACCTAAGCAGAGTTTCTTTGTTCCACCAGTGCCCAAACTGCAACATCTTCATTTATCATGTTAGCCTGAATTGACTGCATCTCATGGAGAGGGACCCTGACAAGCCCACACGGATAACGTGGCCATAATATTTTCCACAGGAAACAATATTCCAGACAGGCTGTGAGGCTGTTTTCAGACAAGGAAATGCTCAGTTTGCAATGCAAACAGGAAAGGGTGGCACTTGGAAAGGGAGCTTTCCTATACCACAGACACACAGGCTGTGCAGGACATCCCAGTGACCTGCTGGAAGAGTGATGTGTCAGTAGGATGAGTAGCAGTTGGCCAGGTCCATGGTGCATTGCCATCCATGAATATGTCATCCCAGCTGCAGGAAAGACTTCACGGCCGGTTTCTTTTTTCTTTTGTTTAATTTCTTCACTTCTGTGTTTTTCTGAAGGGTCTCAGCCCATCTCCAGCTGAACTGTGAGAATCCACAAACTGCCTCTAGCTGCAGCACCAGTAAGAACTGGGCAAACCCTGGGGGACAAGCTTTAAAAGTTCCTTTGTTTTCCCTGCCTCAAAATGATCTTTCCCCCTGACCCCCCTCCACATTGTTTCCAGCAGACAGCATTTGCTTTTCTCACCCATCTCTGTGTGTTTGCAGCATTGCTGCTGTGCCTCTGGGTGTCATTTTTCACTCAATGTTACCTTCCCCCGCTTTTTAAACAAAAATCTTAATTTCGGTGGAAAAGTCTACAGCCTCCAAAGCCCAGTCCTTTATCCACAAAAGAAAAGCCGTGGTTATCCCAGGGCCGCCTTAAGCACCACTGGCTTTTGGGTGATTTCTAATTACCTGATGACAGGCAGGGGATGATTTTAGCCAAAGGAGCAGTTGTACTCAGTCGAACCACCCAGTAAATGAGAGAATTTCCAAAATAGCATCGGAGCTGCAGAAAGCAGGGACAGGAGGTCCCCCTGAGTGCCTGCAAATGGTGATTCCTGGTGGCTTGGAGAAGTAAATTGCTGTGAAATTTCAGGGTGGGAAAGAAGGGTTCAGTTTGCAACAATCTCAAGAATTTCACAGGCGTGGTGTGTCTGGGTGTTAAGATGCGTGTTACATGGTTACATGGAGCATTCATTACTGAAAGATGGGGATTTTCTAGTCTTACTGTACTTTTAAATGTTTGCTGTAAGAAGCAACCCAGCCCAGGCTTCCACCTTGGCTTGCCTGCCTGTTCCCAGCCCAGGCATGGCAGTGGCAGAGCTGGGAGGTGATGAGCACCATGACTGATGGGCAGGCTCATACCCCCACACTTTGGGGTCAACATCAGCAACATTGCCCTGAGCAGCTGCTCTTTGAGCTAAAGCTGTGCAGCTGGCCCCGGAGGTTGCCCTGGGCTGGGTGTTCAAAGTCAAAAGCATCACCCGAAGTGGTCAAACATCTCTGTAAATGACATGGTCCCTCAGAAGGACTCCAGACTGGCTGGAAAAAATTTAGTACTCTCTCTGAACTACATGTACTGGTCTTGAATCTTTTCAATAAGGTCTGCAAAGACCCAATCTAGCTCCTCATGAGGCCACAGCTGGGCTGAGGCCCCTCTGTGATTTGCAGCACTGTCCCAATGCAGCACTGACATACAGAGCAATATCAAAGGCCTGGCTGGTTCCCAACTCCCCTGTTGATACATGCAGATTCCCTGAGTGATCATCACAGGCAGCTTTCCACATTGCAGCTTCCAAAGCAGCAAAACACGGAGGGACCTGACAGACTCCCCCTCCAAAACAGGAAAACACACAGGGTTCTGACAGACTCCCCCTCCAAGACTGTGGCAGCATAAATAGAAAAAAAAATCACCCAACAAATCAAACAAACAAAAACCAGGCTTAATTAAGGACTTCAAGAGCAGGAAATGTGCACACGTGTGCTTGCCAGAGCACAAATATTTTCTTTTGGAGCTGCTTTCTCCAAGGGTTCAGTAAGGTGATCGAGGCTGGGTTACAGAGCAAGGGTAGCAAACAGTTCCCAGCCCCTCCGGAAGGCAGCGGCCACAGGGCACTGCTGTTCTGCATCCTTCCCCATGCTCCAGGCTTTGGCTTTAGGCTCCCACAGTATATACTGAAGCTATTCAACCATTTGGCTAAAAGCAGATGGGGAGGGAGAGAAAACAAAGTCAAACGAGAGGGAGAAAGGCAGCTTTTGTGCAGCCTCTGTTTGCAAAAGACAGCCCAAGCCCCTTTTGGACTAAGGTTTAATTTATTGGGCTCTGGAGAGCCGAGGTTCACAGCCCCACAGCTGCTGCAGGCAGTGGCACATTGGGGCAGCAGCAGGGAGTGGGTGGGAGCCAGCTCTGATAAGTGAGCAGCTCCCTCAGAGGTGCTGTGGGATACACAGGACACGAAGCAAGGACCCTGGCTGCTCTGGGGGGAGCAGATCTGCCCTCTGACTCTTCTGCTACAAGGGCCTGTTCCAGGTCCCCTGCAGGAATGAGGGAAACTGGTCTGTATAGATGGGAGCCTTCAGCCTGGCCCTTCCTGCTATTGTCCTTCTGCTCATCAGGTCTGTTCCTGAGCACCTCCCAAAGCCCTGCTGGGTGCTGCAGAGCTGGGTTCACGTTTCCTCTTCACCAGTCCAGACTAGAAGGTTACTGTCACTGGGGCAAGACACAGCCAGAAGAGAGATCTTGTAGCATTTCAGACTTTTCCACAATTCCCAGCTGGCTTGAAATTCCCAGGGCAGGACCATCCCTCTCAGACCATATGCAAGCTGCTCACCTCTTTTCAACAGATGGGGGAGAAAATGTTAAAACAACACAACTCACTCCCTTGTAAATGAAAAGAGATGCCTGGATGGAGCAGGAATCCACTGTGTGCAAGTACCCTCCTGCTCCATTTGAGATGGAGCAATTTCCCCCCCTCTGAAGCTCCTGCTGGGCTGTGAGCAGAGCTTGGCCCGAAGAAGCCAATGTCAGCAGGGTGCACAATGCCCAACAATGACAACAGGGGCCTCGAGCTTAATCTGTTGTGCACAGCTTCAAAAAACCCCAGCCCACACAGCTATTGTCAGGGTGATCCCACCGATTGCATCACCAGTCTGCCTGGGACACGAGGCTGTCTCCAGAGCTCAGGACGGAGTGCCTGGGGCTGTCCTGGGTTCTGTGGACAAGCAGGGAACAGCCCTGGGGTCCCTGGGGCTGTCCCAGGTTCTATGAACAAGCCACACACCAGGCTTGGGCCTCTACAAATAAGGTCCTTTGGCTTTTCCCTTGCCTTTGTCAGCTGGTGGGAGCTGGTTATTATTATTATTGTATTATTATTTTGTTATCCCCACAGGCATGGGATATATTGTGGGGATATTTTATATCCCCCTCAAAGGGTCTCCCTTTGGTGGAGAAAACTCTGACACCAGCATTTACATCTCTATTTCCCTGTGGTCTTTCCTTCCCCTGCATCTGTCCAGTGTTCCATGCTTGTGCCCTCCCAGGAGCAGCCAGCAAAGCAGGCAGCTCGGTGGGAATGATCCAATTTCCAGGGCAACTGGGATGGGACTGAGTCCAGAGTGTCCTCGACTCACAGAGCCGCTCTTATTTCTCCACAGTTTCCTCTCCGTTTGCTTTCTTAATTCAGCCTGTCCTTTGCCAGGGAAGAGGCCAAAAAAGCAGAGATGTGGCACATCCAGAGTCCTCCCAGCTGCCTTTACAACTGCTGGGGGATTTTTAGCTCTTCAGTTTCAGGAGCAGCCCTCCAAGCTTGCCTTGCCCTGAGGTCAAAATATGTGAAAGCATGGCCAAAGCAAGAGCATAGGAAGGCAGAAGGCCAGCTCTGACTCTAAAGGCTTTGTGCTGAGCTTCTCACCAAGGGTCAGTGTGCTGAGGACACAGATGTGTATCCCCAGGTATGAATCATCATCCTTTGCCACTAGTGCTGGTCACCTCTGCGAGGAACAGCTGCAGATACAAGTCCTGGTGTGTCCAGAGGAAAACCAGAAAGATGAGGTGCAGAAATCATCTCAGCAAAGTGTTCCCAGCCCCCTCCTGCCATACCCTTGTTTTCATTCTCCCTGGCAGAGAACTGGTCACAATTCCTCCAAACAGGGTCTCAGCATACCAGTGGAATGGCACGGGCTCAGCTGCACCCCAGGCCTTGCAAGAAGCCAACAGACCTTCCCTGTGGGCCACCCAGAAATCCAGTGTACAGCAGGAGCTGCACTCGGGATCAATGCTGAAGAGCCACTACGAGGCAAAGGGAGCTGGGCATGAACTGCTCTTTGCCATGGAAAACAATAGGCCCAACCCAGTGCCAGAGGGTTTTAAAATTCATCCCTAGAACTGGCTAATGCTGAAAACCCCCAGCTGTTATTTCCAGATTTGCAACCCCAACAGAGGAGCAGCCAATTCCTGCCAGAGCAGCAAACTTGTTTGTGTGTCTGTGTAGAACTGAAAGCCAGGCGTTGCTCCCCATGCAGGCATTGTCCCTCTGTCCCCAGCGGTCTCTGCCTCACAGCATGTGGGGGAGCAGGAGGGAAAGGGTCCCTGTGCCAGCTACAGTGTGCCCTCCCTGGTTTGCAGGGACCTTGCTCCCAGGCTGGGGACCAGCAGCTGGAACCCCCTCCCAGACACGTCAGGCTGGGACCACACTCCCGATGTGGCCATTGGTAGGTGCAAAAAGAGGGAGAAGAGAAGGAGATGAGGTCTCACTCCTCCATTTCTTCCAGAGCCCCCAGAAAATCAGGGAGAGGGATGAACTTTCTGATTCCACTGGAAATGGTTGAACACAGACAGATTTGAGGAAAGGTCAGAGAAAGAGGTGTCACTTCTTATCCAGCCTTTTCACCCACACTTTCCATCCGGAAGCAGCACAGATTCCCTTGGTAGCACTTGCTATTTCTAATGCTTTAGAGAAAAAACAGCATGAATGGCCCAGCCTTGAGAGAGATGGCATCAATGTCAGGCCAGGCACACCTCAGGCAGCGAGGACCTCTGTTCTTGGGGGTTGCAGTGGATGATTTTTAAAGGTCCCTTCCAATCCAAACTCTTGTATGGTTCTAGGATTCTCCTGAGCTGCCTGGGGGAGAGAAGCAGGAAAGGAGCCCTTGGAAACAGGCAGGAGCCAAACTCCCTCAGCAGCTACCCAGATGCCCTCACTGTCCACAGCTTCATCAGCCTCTGTGTACATTAGTGAAGGGGACAGATGAACATCCCCACAACAGGTTTGGTGCCTAGATCCACCTGGGTGGCCATCAATAATCCAAAAACACAGTGTGGTCTCCCTCCTGTTCTGCAGCTGAGTACCTCCAGAGAGGCCCAGACAATTCTCTGCACCACCCCACTCAATTGAGAAAGCTGCTGTTTCCTTAATTTCCCAGTTCCCACTTTTTCCCCCTAAGTGAACAACAAAATATTTTGAATATTCATGCCATTAAAAATCCACCCCATCGGTCCTGCTAGTAAATCCTGGGCAATCTTCGTCCCTGGGGTGACGTGGGCAGGCACAGGAGAGAGGATGCAGTGGGTACCTTTGGGCACGTCTGAAGTTAAAGGACTGGGGGTAACATCAGCAATGTTTGTGTCTCATCTCTGCAATTTTCTGGTTAGTCTTTGCAGATGCCTGATATAATTAATGTTCATTAGTATTTTCACAGCAGCATCACACAGAATAGAGTCCAGTGTTCTCTCCCACATTTCAGGAAGAATGTTTTCTCTCTGTTTTTCCCATAAAATAGAAGCTTAAAGGGGACTTCTCTGAATCTGCTTGGTTTTTTTAAACCGTGATTCTGGTCCCTCCATCTCCTTAAACAGCTGCTGATAACATATGCAGGGCATACGGCCTGGGGAAGCACTGCTAATTTTAGCAGCAGGTCCTGAGGGAGGGACCCTGCTCTGGGCCAGGCACAGGATGGAAAGTCACAGCGTTTGCTCAGGGCCCCACATGACCTCGCTATTTTGGGGCTGCCCACGTCCCACCTTGCCCCAAGCCCACAGACACAGAGTGGCATCAGCCCCAAGCCTTCCCACAGCCCAGCTATTCCTGCCCACAGCACTGCTCCTGCCAAACCCTGGCCAAATGGAATGGTGGTTTTTTGAGGGGAAGTAAACAAGCTTCAGGGCTAAATTGAGATCCCCAGAACTCATCACACCGAAGCAGTGATGGACAAGGTATTTTCTGCCCACATATGTCCACTGTATTTTCACCCAGCTAAGGGGGTTGTGTCCTCTTGGGTTTCCTTTACTCCCTGGTCAGTGAAATTCCATCAAGTTTCATACAGATGATGCAAATGATTCCTCCAGTGACTGGCCCTTGCAAGGGCCTATACACGGCCTTAAAAATCTGAATTGCACAAGGTAAGAAGATTTTAAGGAATTTGAACTCCCCAGAGTAAAATCCACACTGAACAGGGGAGCTTAGAGAGGTTCAAAAGTGCACAGGAGATGATTTGAAAGGAGCCAGCAAGCAGAGATGGTGTGGAAGTCAGTGCTTGCACTTGGTGTTAGCCTGGAGTGGCCATGTTTGTAAATCACAATCACCAGATTCTAAAATCCCAGAGTGGCTCCCAGCACTGCCCCACCAGCCCTGCCTACCTGACCCTACAATCCTTCACACAGCTCCTGCATGACAGGAATGGCTCAGGCTCACAAGATATCCTGCCCCAACTTTTGTCAAAAAGTATTTCCTACTGTCTCCCCTAATATCTTCTTTGCCAGCTTCTAAGGCTGCCTGTGACTGGCTATGGTGGTGTAACCCCAGTGGGCAACCAAGCACCAACACAGCTGCTTGCTTTTCCCTCTGTACCCAACCCTTCCAAATGCATGTTGCCAAAACCAATCCCATTTTGTCTCCTCTAAGGGACACCCTGTTTATGGAGCCTCCTGCATCCAGCAGCCTGGCTCAGTCATCTGGTACCTCTCAAGCCAGGACTTGTTCTGAAGTGAGCTCAGCTCGAGTAGAAAGTGTCGGAGCAATAGACAGAAAAATGTGGATTCTCAGGGTGGATCAGTGCAGCCTCAGCCAGGGGTGGCCCAGGCACCTCGAGCACCTCAAGCACTGTGTCCTGGATGCAGCCACAGCTCCAGCACAGCTCAGCTCCCACCCAGGGATGCTGTAGCAACTCATCCACCAGCAGTGCTGGAGGGGATGTGGCCTCTTGGGATGGCTCTGTCCAGAGCCTTTGCTGGCTTGTGTGACAGCAGGACGCAGGGCTGAGCAGAGGGCAGGGATGGGGAGGAGCTGGGGCACGGAGTGTGCACACACCGAGGTACTGTAAGGGAGAGGGGATATTTTCATAGGGTTTTGTCAGCAATGAGGGTTAACAGGAGGACACTAGAGTCCTGTACTTCAGCTTCAACGGGAAGCTGCTAAACTTTCCAGGCTTTAACTCATATTCTAGCCTGCCTGTCACCAGTGTGCCCTCACCAAGCCCGGCTTTTCCTCTCTTTGCCTCCAGCAATGCACAAGCCTGGAGCAAAGGCAGCCCTCGATTACAGCCCATGTTCTCAGCTGCTGGATCCTGGGGACAGCGAGTTATGCTGAGGACACACTGCTGCCTGCTTTGCCTCAGCTGCAATCCCAATCCGTGGCAGCTCTGCCCCATCACTGCTTGGCCCCACTGGACACTCACCAGCCTGACCACTGCATCAGGTCCCCAAAGGGGAGCCTTGTAAATGGGCTCCCAGCATAGAGATGGCCCAGGAAAAACATGGCTTTCATCCCTTAGATGTAAGTTGGTATGGCTGATTAAATTAAAAAGGGTTGTGGGGAAAGTGGCCAACTCATCTGAGAATCAAGCTTCCCTTAGAGGACCTCACACTCATGACCCAGAAAAACAAATGCAACTGGCCCCAGAGAGCCTTGAGAACCCCGGAATTTGCCTTTCTGGTCTTTTCCTCACCTATGGTTACTGCCACTCCTTTCCAGATGGCATTTGATATTCTGGGGCTAGCACAGATTCACCTGGGTACTCCCATCAAAGCTGCCTTTTAGCCTGTGTTTCTCCATGGAAAAGAGCTGCCACTGCAGCCCAGGAGCTCCCCTCCCCACATGTCCCAGGGGCTTGAGAGTGGATTCCTGTTTATTTCCTCAAGCAGTTCTATTCATATCCTTCAGAAGCTGCCAAACCGCATCTGTCAGGCTCAAGAGGACTCAAAAGTGCATCGTAGGTAAACACCAGGAGCAAGGTGGGACTACCTGGAGTTAGCAGCACTTCCCTCCTGGAAGTTTTATTTCACCTTCTGCAAGTCACAGGCAGAACTACAGCACAAGGTCTCAAGCAACAGCAGAGTTGGGCTGAGACACCCGACTGTAATTCAGGCACACAACATCCCTGTGCCCAAGACAGATGGGGAATAGCCCCTTGCAGCAAAGGAGAGGCCTTTTGGGACAGACATTCCGGTTCTTTGGATACTGTAAGTGTTGGGCTGGGACCAAGCTCAGCCAGGCTGGATGTTCCTGGGAGTTTCAAATGAGCTGAGGATATGTCCTGTCTGCTGGTGCCTAGTGTGATGTCTCCAGGCAGGGCTGTGGGGACTTTGCCACAGGGACAGGGTGGGAGGCTACAGCCAGAGGAGTTCTGTTCACCACACTTTCTGGGTGTTTTATTCCCCTGCTTCTTTGGCCTCAGTTTGATTTCAGGGAGGACAGACAGGCTTCTCCCAAGCCTGCAGCCCCACACATTTCCAAGTGAGTGAGATGATAATGCAGGGGGAGTTCGAAAGAGGCAGAGGAGAGACCTTCACCATGGGGCATGGAAGAGCCTTCCACCAGAGAGCCCTGGGATAGCTGTGAGTCCACACACACCATGGAAAGAACAAGACATCCCACAGTAACCCTGTTCTGCTGTCTAGCTCTGCAGCCTGTTCCCAGGCCATGACTCACTGCAGAGCCATGCACAGCTGCTTTTCCATCTCCTGCCCTGCTGGCCTCTGGATTACAGCTGAGAATCTGCAATGATATCCACTTCTTCTTCTCTATCTGCTTCTGACCAGCACCCCAGTGCAGGCATTGAAAGAGACTGTGAGTGTCCATCTGCTCCATCTGAACCAGGCATCAGTCCTACAGCTCAGCTGAGGGACAGTCCCATGCCACTGGGAAGAATTCCTTGCCCCATGTAGGATAAAGATAGCCACTCTCACAGCCACTCTCAGGCGTGTTCCAAGGGCATTTTGTGTTCATCCTGCCCTATGCAGATGGTGGTCTCAGTGGCCCTGTATCTGCTTAGTGCAAGCCCAGAGAGCACAGCCCTTCTGCCTCTGATCTGCTGCTGAAATGGAAAAAAATAGAAACCCTCCAGCTGACACACTCCCAGAGAGCAGGAGAGATGGGAAATTCCTGGGAAAGCAGATTCCTCTCTGCTCTGCATTTACTCTCAGCTTTTCCTGAGCTGAGTGCTGGACTCCCACCCCTGCAGCCATTGACTTCCCCCACACTGCCCTGCATGTGTGAGGAGCTCAGCCTTCAGCCATACACCCAGGGATGAAGACTTAGCAAATTACATTCCCATCGTGGTTCCAGGGCATCCTGTTTATTTATATGCACTTTGAGTTCATTGTTTTGCAGCAGCATCCACCAGAAATTAATGCAGACACATCCTCTAGAGAAAATTCATTAGGGAATCCCTCCCAGTGCAGAGGGAAGGAAAGGCTCCTCACACTGATAGACTTGTGAGCAAGAGACAGCAGGATTATTAATCCACACTTGTATCACTCCTACAGAGCTGCTCACTTGCCTTTTTCTCCATCTCTTACAGCAGAATTGTTCCCCACTTGGAAAGCACCAGCCCAGATCTGCCCAGCCTGGCTCAAAGCAGGATGAAGAAAATTGGATTTTGAACTGAGGTTAGCTGGAGTTCAAACCTCACCCCTCCAGACCTCTTGGCTTTGCTGTAAAATGAGCTCAAGCCTCAAAGGGTCTTGCCCTGTTTGCTCTTTCCATCGCAGTTTGTGCAGTCACTTGAGCTGGGAGCAAGTGCCGGGAGCCCTGGGGTTCATCTGTTGTGCCCAGAGCACCCACTGGCACATGGCCAGGAGCCTGAGCTGGACCTGCTGCAGCCCTGCCAGGATTCCCAGGGCTGAGGAGGCCCCTTGGGCAATCTCCTGCCCATCCAGTGCCCCAGATGGCATAAGACAGCTTTCTAAATATGTGTGAGATCCACTTTTCCTTCTGGCATCCTGACACTAAATTCTCCTTTTTGATGACCCCGCTAAGCCTTACAAGAGTGGAAAGGACTTTCCAGGACTTCCTTTGCAAGCTCTCAGTTATTTCTGGAGCTCTTTGAAGCTGCTGAGTTTAAAGAGCCAGCCAGTTGCTCCAGGCTCTTTGTGATCCCCCTCCATCCCACTGCTGATGTCTGGCAATTTGTCCTTCCCAAGGTGCAGGACCTGGCTGTCCCCACCATGTGCATGGATCACGATGAGCACCCTCACTCCCAGCCCCCTGGGCTTGCTGGATGAGCTTGGGGGCCTTTTCCAGATGTGACTGCATCACTGCTTTTTGCTCTCGCTCAGACCAAGGTCTATGCCACCACATCCATAAAGAAATCCCTGCTATAATTATCTCTGTGGCACTATCATTTGTTTAAGCCCTTAGTAGAGGGCTTAACTTCAGGCTACAGTGCAGAGCAATTGCCACGTTGTCAGTTAGAGAAGTCGTGGTTTCTTTTCTTTTTTTTTTTCCTCTCTAAAATTTTTTCCAGATGTCTTTTTTTTTTTTTTTCCTTAGGAGAAGAACCAGCAGCAGTACAATTTCAATGCGAGCCATGACTAATCCACTGCAGAGAGCATTCAACAGCTGTGTTCAACTCCTTGGGTTATGACTCAAGCAAATTAAACTCTGGCTTAGGGGATGTGTGACCTCTGGAGCCAAACAGGACCTACAGGTGGCACTGGGCTGCACCTGGGAGCTACGGACACTTGTGGTGGGAGAAAAAGGTGCTCCAGTTGGTTTCATTAGAAGGACTCATGGAGTCTGAGACACCATCATAAATCCAGCCTCCACAGGGACTTGGGAGGGTCACATGGAATATTTATGGGTCTCTGTGAGTGGTATCAACATCCACATATCAGCACCCAGGGATGGCTTTTGCTTTGGGAAGTGTAGCCAAGTAAAGAAATGGGCGAAGAAGATTTTCTTCTCTTTTTCTTTGCCAACAGCCTCCTGAGCTTCCTCATCATGAAGATTGACCTGTTCAATGGGAAGTGATGATGGGTTTTCATGAACTCCTCCCCTATTCTTTCCCCTCTGCTTTCCCTTTCTGTTCTGTTTATATTTTGTTCCTCGTTGGCCATGGGATGTTTAGTCTTACATCTGATCTCTCACATGCAGCAGAAGTGCTGTGAGGCCAGATGAGGAGTGAGCTGATACAGAGCCACAGACACAAAGGCGTCCTACAGAGCAGGAGCCAGCACAGCCGGGCAGGTCACCATGGGCCAGTCTCTGGTTAAGCTCCCAGGTCCATATCTCATCCCTCTCAAAGATAGCACATAATCAAGAATGAGCCCAAACCTCAGGCAGCCAAGACAAAACACGATGCTGAATTTTACTATGATCTCGGCTGTCCTTCACCAGCATCCACAATCACACTGCTGGTGCCCAGATGTCCTCAGTCCTGCTGGCTACACAAGTCACAATCTTTCCAGCAGCCCCTTGAGAGCAGGCCCAGGGTGAGGTTTGATGCCACAGGAGGATCACAAGTTACAAAGAGCTGGATTTTCCACTGGGCTCACGACAGCCCTCTATGGCATGGAGACGTTCTGTAGGATACCCAAACTGCAGCAATTTTTGGCTACTGGTTCTCTTTTGCAGTACAGTGCCAAGGCTATGCTGGTGCTGGGGGAGCAGATGCACCTCAGATCCTCTCAGCCATGGAGAGAAGCAAGGAGAGAAGAGCTGGGTTTTCACCTTGAGCATAGAGAGGAACAGATGGGAAAACTTGATTCCAAACAGCTTTGCTGCTTGACCCCCTCTGGCTGGGCAGCTGCTCCAGATGAGTTATCATCTACAAAGTCAAAATAGTGAGTGGTGTCTGAAGAGGCCACCGAATTCAGCTGACTGGCAATTCTGGCTGTGGGTTTTGTTCAATCAGTCCAGATCTGCTGGATGATAACCATAGCAGAGAGACCAGTCTGCTGAGAGTCACATCTGCCAGCCCAGCATTTCTCTGCCTACTTACAGCATTTCAGATATCCTGCACATCCTCTGGGTCATTCTTTCCTCTCCCTCTCCACAAGGCAGCCACAGATATCAGCAATGTTAGGAGACAGGATGGAGAAGCAAAAACTCTCCTGCTTTCCTCTGCATCCCCCTGAGGATGGGAAACACCAGCTCAGGGACTGAGCTACTCTGCTGAGAAATGACAGCATTTAACATTATAATTGCAGCAGGTCGAGGTGTTAGGAGGTGCAAAACCAGGCGGAGAGATGGCGTTCCCCCATCCCCGTGTGCTGTCAGTCCGAGAGGAAAGAGAACTGCAAACTCATGGCAGCAGTGCAGGCAGCTGCTGTGACAATGACTGTGCTGGGAGGGCTGCGCTGGGGACAGCTCTGTCCCTGACAGGGACCCTTTGATCTCCAGCTTGATTTCTCTGGTCTATCCTTTGGAGCCAGGCTCAGGGACTGCCCACTGGGAAGCGGAGGAGAGGAAAAGACCGATTTGGAAAGCTAGAGAGGAGGAGGAGGGGGAGAGGCAGAGGGAAACCCAGCCCACCCTTTGGCTTCCTCCTGCCTCCTTCTAAAACTTGCAGATTCCTCCAGCCTGTCCAAGCGCCTGAAGTTCCCTCAGCCGTGCTGCCGGGACTGCGAGGTATGGCCCGAGCTTCGCGTTTGCCTTTGCTGTGCTTTTCCTCCCGACATGGGGGTCCCCAAGCTGCACTCGGGGGGTCCCTGGCCCAGGACCCGCTGTCCCAGCCCGGGGAGTGTGTCCAGTGCTGGCAATGCCTCACTCGGGGTGGGCAGCTGGACGCTCTCCACCCCAAGGGGTGCATTTAGAGACCCCTCCTGACTTCACCCCTTCCTCCTCTTTGCAGCATTTCCACTTCTAAACTGTCTCTTACTCAATTTCGCTGCCAGAGCTTTAATGTTTTGGTGGCATCTGACTGTAAAGGTTTAACTTGTCCTCATTCTTCTCTCTCCTCCCTTTTCCCCTTCTGGGTTTTCAGCTTTAGCGAGGTCCTTGACATCAAGGTCGGGGCACATCAAACCAGTCTGCAGAAAAAAATCAGATCTAGTTAGGAATAACCCCCATTTCTCCCAGCCTGAGGTGTGTTGGCAGGCGATGTTTTACTCACCAGAGTATCCAGAGGAAGAACAAAAGAGCTGTCGACTTCATGTCAGCAGTTTTATTTTTTTCAGTGCTACAGGTCTTATTTCACCCTTGGAAAAAAAAAAAAAAAAAAAAAAAAAACACTCGGCTTTTTGTTCCAAGCAAACTTTGAAAGCCTTTCAAGTTTGCTTGCCGAGCTCTGGCTGATCGACTGTTCGGGATATGGAGACTGCAGGAGGGGAGGAGCAAAGCTCTTTCGGGGTGTTTTTTTAAATTTTAAAAACTTGGGTTTCGGTCAGACTCAACTTTAGGTCCATACAGAAGAGACGAGGGCTTGTTTCCTTTAAAGGCAGCCGCTGTCCTTCCCGGCCCGGTGACGTGACAATCTAACCCTGCTCTTTGTGTCCCCTCTCTAAGAAAGCTCCACTCTGTTTCATCCAGCCAAAAACAAGGACATCTAACCGGTCGGGAGCTGAATTCCCACCCAAATCAAAAGGCAAAGGTTCCAAGTTGAAGTGAAACGGAGGATAGGGAATGTCACCAGTATTCCCGACTCCTCAGAGGCGACCTTGAAACAGCCCAAAAATTCAGCATCCTTCCAAAAGGATAGAAGTTAATTGCAGCCGTTTGTTAGGGTGGATCAGACGAGATTTAAGTGGAAAATGAAAGGCTGTTGGGCAGCAGCTAAAGCCAAGCCATTGTCTGCCACATATGCAGGAGCAGGGGTGCGGGCAGTGTTGGGAAGGGGAAGAGCACAAATAAACTTTTCAAACTTTTTTTCAAGCCCTTCCTTCCACAACACTCTGTTCTTCCGTGACTCAGCCCCAGAGGAATGTCGGCTCCCATGGAAACCTTTTCTGGGTCCTCTGGTCCGAGGGATGTCAGGGCTGTTATCGCTGGAGCGGCGGTGGCAGGGCAGGTCCAGGGAATGCTTTGGAGATGGTTTGAATTTTTGCAGGATATTTATCGGACAGTTTATTCTCTGCCTCCTTTGTGGAGCTGTGCGGGATCAGCTGGTTGCACCCCCGGGGGCCAGAGGGACCTCCCGCACCTGGCACAGAACCATCCGGGCTGCTTTTGACACAGCCTTAGGTCCAGCCCACACTAAAGAAAAAGCTCAGGCAGAACAGCAAAATTCTGTCTCGCCTGTCTGCACAGGGCTCATCCATGAGCAGCTGCCTGCAGCCCACGGGTCATCCAGGCACTTTTCTTGGTAGTAATTTAATTATTTTCTAGTATGGATTCAACTTGCAACCTGGAGAAATTATGACGGCTTCAGCACACAGCTGCGATGGGACTGAGCTCTTGCTGTTGTATCAACGAGCCCTGTAAGATCTGGAGCATTTCTGAGCACACACATTGCCCAGCTCTCAGCACAGTGAATGGGTTCACACAGCGTTGTGGTGTAGCCCTGTCTAATGACTCTGCATGGGCACATGGGGTAGGGAGATTTTTTCCCCTGCTGTGTTTTACTTGGCGTAAACTTGTGTGATGTGAGCTAAAGGGAATTTCATCTCCATCTAAACCTTGCATGGCTTTCTAAACCTGCACAGTGCTTGAGAGGAGCTGTGCAGATGGCAGGAGCCAGGCTGGCTTCTGCCCTGTCCCCTGCCCTGCTCCCCAGGCACCCACAGCAGCTGCAGCACATCTGGGTGAGCCAGCACTGAACATGCAGGGACCTGTTCATCAGGGAGCTTTATGGGAACTCACGCAAACAAATCTGGCTTCAAATGGAATTCCAGCCTGGGAGTGGCTGCTGAGTAAAGCTCAGAGGGTCTTGCTTGCATAGGGAGGTCAGGGCCAGGCAGTGGTGGTGACATTTGGTCACCCATCTGCACCTTGAAAACTGTAGCCCCAGCAAGGTTTGGCAGAATCTTTTTCTGGACCAGCTTTGCCTTTACATTCAGTGTGAGGGGATGTCAGACCCTTCAGAGCCTTGGATGAGCAGTGAGCAGAGGGAGGGTGGGTGCAGGAGACCTTGCTGCCAGGCTGGGGTGCAGGCAGGAGTTGAGGCATGGGAGGGCTCTGCCCAGCCATTGCCCATCCCTGCCTCCATGGCTGCGGGGGGAGGAGGCAGCAGAGCCCGGGTTAGTGAGGGGCAGCTGGGGTGAGCCCGGTGGCCTTGGGGAGGAGCTGTCAAAGTGGCCAGGCAGAGACTCCTCCCCACGCTAACGTGGCATCCCAAAAGGCTTACGCAACCCTGGACAGGGCCAGCGCCACATGGACCACACTCCACCTTCCATGGAGCCTCTCCTGGAGGCTGCACCCGCCTCGTCAGAGTCCTCCCCCAGCCCACAAAGGCCCCCAGGCTGGAGTCCCCATGGAAGACCCACAGACCCAGTGGCACAGACTCTCCTCTGTGCATCACTGTGGGGTGTTTTCCTCTCAGGATAAGCTGATGATGGTGCTACAAGCTTGGGGGGAGTGTGGTAAAGAGTTCCCCAGAGCAGCTGGCTTTGAGTCTGTGAGTCTCTCTAAACCCCATGGTTTTATTCTTTGGGGTATGGCTGTGAAATGCAACGAGCATCTGGTGCTGAGGGCCATGCTGGAGAGGTGAACCATTGAGAGGGGTTTGTGGGAGCCCCTAGGCTCAGTTTATAGAGTGACTGGGAGCTGAAGTCCCCATGTAGGATGCAAGTGGGATCAGGTATTAAAAATTCTTCTCAGCCCATGGATGCCCTGTTGTCTGCTCAATCCACAGCATTCGAGGGCAGGCCTGAGGAGAGGGTGGTGACCATGGAGCTTCTCTTATTCTATATTCAGCAGCCCTTTCTCTGCTGGTTTCCAGAATCCTACAAAGTGCTGGTGTCTGTTGATTCCTTTAGGATGCAGAAGGGCCTAAGTCCCTGCTTGCTAAAATCTTTTTCCCTGTTTTCTTCTGTCCAAAATGACCCCTTGGCTGCACCCCTCTTGCTGCCCTCTGCCCTCTATGGGGCTCACAAAGCAGTGCCAGGTATTCCTAGAGCAGAGCCTCTCAGGGATCCTCCCCAGTCCCTCCAGCTGGGGGATGGATGCTGAGCTCATGGTGTGGCCCAGCTCCAAAGAGCATCCTCTTGGATAGCAGGATCATAGTTGCTCCACAAGGCGGGAGACTTGCACCATGGACCACGTTATCCTGATGGAGCAACCCTGTATGCAGGGCTCCTGAGCTGTTATTTCAGGACTTTTGACCACCAGGCATTCAGGAATGGCCATTTGCAACCCAGCCAGGGGCTCACAGACACTGCAATGTCCTCACTGCACAGGCTTTGCCTCCAAAAGTTTGTTTTATAATAAATTTGTTTTACCATCTAAGGCACAAGACGGCTCGGCAGAGCTTGTTTGCTCAGACTTTTTCATGCTCCTTCTTCCTCCAAACACAACACTGGCAGCTCCAGCTGTCTGCTGGCTCCTAGCAAACATGTAATTCCCTGACCCCACTTAATGCATGCCCAGACTTTGAAATTCAAGGCTTTTTTAAAGCACGGGGAAATGATCTAAGATGGCCTTGGTGTGGGATTGTGCCACCTTCCACATGTGCATGGACTGCCTTCTCCTTCAGGCTAGGCTCTGCCCAATGAGCATCACTGAACCTCAGAGCACCTTCCAAAGTAAACAAGCCCCTGGGAGAAGCCCAGGAAGAGCCTTTACTAACTAGGGGATACCAGCAAGGGAAGAGACAGCCGGAATCACCTGTACTTTTCCACCTCCCTCCCCATACAACCCTTCCAGGAGTGAGGAACCCGTGATCTCTGCTGGCAAATGCTGGCAGAGCTCACAGAAGCGTCCAGAACAAATCAAGACGAGGGGAAGGGACAGCTCACACCAAGCAGGAGAGGAGGAAACTGCTCAGCTGCAGGCAAGACAGAGCAAAAGGGCTCATCACTCCTCCTCACAGCTCCTCTGCCACTCCTCAAGCCATGCCCACCACCTCCTCCCAGCCCCCTGATGTCCCAAGAAAGCTGCCCTCCATTCCCTGACCCCTACTTTGCACAGACACCCCACTAGAGACTGGGTGAGGTCCTGAGATTGCAAAGAGGATTTTCCCTGAGTGGCCAAACCTTGCTAAATTAGGAAGCAGAGGCCAGCCTGGTTGGTGTCCTGGCAGCACAGGTTTGGGGTGGTTTTATACCCAGAGAGCTGCTGTGCAGATGCATTGACATTAGATATTAGATATACTGAAGAGAAGAAGAAACCTTGTCCAACACTGTCCCAGCAAATCCCTCTGTGTGCCTGGCCCCAGGGCAGGCTGTGGTGCCCCAGCCCCACAGGTGGAGCAGAGGAAGGGAAGGTTTGGCAGGAGGACAGGGGGACAAGGGGACAGGTGCCCTCGCTGGCAGGAGCGAGAACGGGGCTGTTTCAGTGTCCCCGCAGGCGGAAGGGAGGGGGCAGTCCTCGCTGGCAGCAGGGGGATGCCACCCGCATATTAAGCACCCAGCTGAGATCCTCTCTGCCTTACAGAGCAGCACAGCCCTGCCAAGCAGGAACCGGGGGGGACAAGGACACGGGGTTGTCACCAGCTGCGTGCTCCTGGCTCACATCACCGCTGTTAGCTCGGCTGCCTCGTCCTACAAACACTGGGGGGTGCAAAGGGCTCATCCGTCTGGAGCTCGTCTCCCAGCAGGACACAACTCCAAAGTGTCTTGGATCCCTCAAACCCAGTGTAGGGAGCAGCAGGTCTGAGCAGGAAAGGGACAAACAATAGAAACCCCAACATTTTGGGGTGCTGGGGTTGAGGGACTGGTCTTTGACACCCCTAAGGAGGTCTGTGTCCGTGGGGAAAAGGGGTTTTCTAAAGGATTTAATTCTCAGTGCTCTGTGTCATTGTCTCTCTATTATCTCTTTCCTTCATCCACTTCCATATTTTTTCTGATTGACAACTAAGATGAGAGAGTTTCATTCCTTGTACCTGGCACTCATATCGGGGGATTTTTAACAAGAAAATGTGGGGGGATTGGTGAAAAAAAAAAAAGCTTCCAGAGAAAGAGACATTTTGACTGATTTTCCTAAAGGCATCCAGGAGAGCAACAGACATCTAAACTTCACTGTCTCATTTGCAAAGTCAAACGAATTTATCTTGGAAACACGATTTGGCTCAAGGTTTTGGCTAGAAAAGCCAGCATGTGGGTCTGTACTATTGAACAGACGAGGCAGGAAATGGAGAGAACGCCCTTCTCGAAGTGTCTGAGTGCTCAGCCCGGAGCCCAGCGGCACACAGTGGCCTCCTTCCTCATCTCTCCTTTTCCTCTGCTTTATTCAAGGTCTGCTGAAAGATGAGGGCCTGGATCTTCTTCCTTGTCTGCCTGGCAGGCAAAGCCCTGGCAGCACCGGTAAGCGCAGGAGGCAGCGGAGCCTCTGATGTTGGGTTGTCCATCTGGAGTAGCCAATGGGGCTTTTCTTTTATAACAAATACATTCCTGAGGAATGAGAGGCAACTTGAGGGTGGCCCTACTGCCTGTTCCAGTGGGTCACCCCCCTTGGGACTGTCCGATGGAACCCCCTCATGTGCCTTTTCCTCTGCAGCAGGAGGCTCTGCCTGATGAGACAGAGGTCATCGAAGATCCCACCACAGAGGTAGGTGGTTCTGTCCCTCCTCCTCACCCATCCCCTCAGCACCCACTGCTCTGGAAAGAGCATCTCCAAAGCTCTGGGGAGCCATGGGGGGTGCTGTGCCCTCCAGGAGCTGGGGCTGTGCACCCACAGTAGAAACACCAACCTGTTCTGCAGGAGCCCGTGGGAGCTAATCCCGTCCAGGTGGAGGTGGGAGAGTTCGAGGAACCCACAGAGGATGTAGAAGAGATTGTTGCAGAGAGTAAGTCACTCTTCCCCTGCCCTCCAGCCAGCAGGGACACTGTCCTCTCACTGTGGGGGAGCTTTAGCCGCCCCATAGAGTGAGGGGCTCGTTTGGGAAGGGCTGTAGCACAAGGACAATGCCAGCCTGGATGCACATTTAAAGTAAAAGAGGTACATGGCCTCTTCTAGCCCTGGGCTCTCTGTAAGCCCATTCTTGCAACAGAAAAACCATTGGTGTGGCAACAGAAAGGAGTCCAAGACTAGGCTCAGGGCTAACATGGACTTCTGGAAATCCTCACATCTTCCCAGTACAAGAACAGATGCTAGGGGCCATCCCTGGTGAAGTCTCAGTCTTCCCTCTGTGCTGAGGTGCCCTGAGCATCTTGTGGGAGGTGAGGATGTGTCTGGCTCTGATTTTGCTCCTCTCCTGCTCCAGACCCCTGCCAGAACCACCACTGCAAGCACGGCAAGGTGTGTGAGGTGGATGACAACAACTCGCCCATGTGTGTGTGCCAGGACCCCTCCAGCTGCCCCGCCACCGCTGGCGTCTTTGAGAAGGTGAGGGCAGGATCTGCTTGGTGGCCCAGGGCAGGGAGGGACCCACATGGGCTTTGCCAGAGATGGTGACACATGGAGACTGAGTCAGAGTGGCTGGTCCCCATCTAGGGATGAGAAGGAGCCATTGCCCACCCCAGAAAACAAGTTAAAACATCTCATTTGGAGGCTCTCCCTGCCTCTCACACAGCATCTCCCCTTCCTGTGCAGGTCTGTGGCACTGACAACAAGACCTACGACTCCTCCTGCCATTTCTTTGCCACCAAATGCACCTTGGAGGGAACCAAGAAGGGACACAAGCTGCACCTGGACTACATTGGGCCTTGCAAATGTAAGTGGAGCCATTCACTCAGCCAAGGGGCCCATAGCTGGGCACAGTCCCCACGTTCACAGCCTGATGGAGAGCAAAAGTCCTGGGGCTGAGGTGGGAGAGGGCACTGGGGCTGCGTGTCCAGGGTTGGAGCTGCATGTCCAGATGCTGCACTGACCACTGTGTGTGACTTGCAGTCATCCCAGCCTGCCTGGACACAGAGCTGACCGAGTTCCCCCTGCGCATGCGGGACTGGCTCAAGAACGTGCTGATCACTCTGTACGAGCGCGACGAGGACAACAACCTGCTCACCGAGAAGCAGAAGCTCAAGGTGGGGGACAGGGGAAGGGGGCTAGGAGCTCACCCCCACAATGGGGGCCAGCACCCGTCCAGAATGACCTGTGACCTCCCAAGGTCTCCCCTTGCACTCCATTTCCCTGCTGACATTTCCCCCCCTCTCTCACGGCAGGTGAAGAAGATCCATGAGAATGAGAAGCGCCTGGAGGCCGGTGACCACACCGTGGAGCTCCTGGCCCGGGACTTTGAGAAGAACTACAACATGTACATCTTCCCTGTGCACTGGCAGTTTGGGCAGCTGGACCAGCACCCCATTGATGGGTGAGTGCCAGCAGAGCAGGACGAGGGACCCACCAGAACCATTTCCTGCCTGAGGACCAGGGGGATTTGGCAGTAGAAGATGTCAAGACAGGCTGGAAAGAGCATTTCCAGACACAAGTGGCTGGTGGCAGAGGTTGTGGCAAACCAGACTGGGGGAGAGGCACCTTTGCCTCCTGCAAACTGCTCTTCTGCAGGAAGAGGGGCCTCCCACAGCCCCAGCTGCTGCCATGGAGTTTCTCTCTTCTCAGATTTACTGTTCTGTGATAGTGCCCTAAAATATCTTAGTCCAAAGGCCCTGGGATAACTTCACCAGCTGAGATAGCAGCTGCTGTCTTAGCTGTGGGCTGTAGATGGGCATGGGAGTGATCACACACAGGCCTGTGGGGTGGGGGCAGCTGGCAGGGACACCCAGCTGGTGGCTATTTTGTGACCAGCAAAATCACAAATCAAAATTTTGTGATCTGCAAAGGCAGATTCCAGTCCTTGTCCCTTGTGACACTCAGTGGCTGATACTGGGAGGGCACTGGGACAGCAGCCAAACCAGAGAGCTGAGGCCACAGCATCTTCCGTGCTGTGACAGTGTGGTCACCTTGGCAGGTACCTGTCCCACACCGAGCTGGCCCCACTGCGTGCCCCCCTGATCCCCATGGAGCACTGCACCACTCGCTTCTTCGAGGCCTGTGACCTGGACAACGACAAGTACATCGCCCTGGAGGAGTGGGCCAGCTGCTTTGGCATCAAGGAGCGTAAGTGCTGAGGAGGGCAGGAATGGGGGTGAGGGGACACTGGAGAGCACCCCCAGAACCCCCACCATGGATGAAGCAATGCATTACAGCCAGCCCTGGGTGAGGGGAAGCAGGGGGAGAGGGAAGGGTACAGGAACAGTGGGACCTCCTAACTTTGTCCCTCTCTTTTCCTTCCACAGAGGACATCGACAAGGATCTTGTGATCTAAACTCGTCTTCCTGCTCTGCTGCCAACTTTGTCATGTTTTAACCTTCCCACTTCCTTTGATTTTTAAACTGCTTTTGTTTTGTTTTGTTTTGTTTTTCCCTGGGAACAAGGTGCTAATATAGGTCTAAACATATGTAGTGATGGTGCTAAGAGAAATAACAGTCCTGTTCATAGCCTTATCTATTACCACTAGATTACTCACCCAGCTGTTTCCACATGCTCTTACCAGCCTTTTCTCTTTCCGACTTGTCTTTACCGCTGATTGTTCCTGTGCTAAATATCTGCTCTGCCTCACCATCCGCTCTGGGATTGACTTCTCTTAACTTCTCACTAACAGCACCTTCCTGGACACGGCAGACACAAAACCCTCTCAGCTGATTCACCGCCCCAGCCACAGATGCCAGCGAGGGAAGGCAGAGCCAGAGGATGTAGGAGGATTGGTTTCTCAAGCAGAGCAGCTGCAGGTGGCATTGTGGCCACCCAGCTTGTGGTAGGAAGGATGGAGAGTGGTGAGAAAGACAGAGAGTGGTAGGATTTTGGTTTCCTTTTTTTTTTTTTCTT
Organism: Acridotheres tristis; assembly: GCA_037013685.1. NCBI lineage: Eukaryota > Metazoa > Chordata > Aves > Passeriformes > Sturnidae > Acridotheres > Acridotheres tristis. Next base: position 6,437,871 of record CM072900.1, read on the forward strand.
TCCCCACCCATTCCCAGGGCTTGAATTTAGCAGTTATTGGGCACGAAAAAAAGGAAAAAAAAGAAATTGAACAAGTGAACAGGGAAGCGCACAGAATTTAAAACAAATGAGATGAAATTATTCCCATCCTGTAAAATCCTCTTGAATAATAAAGGTTTGAAAGTGCTACATGCTTCACCATCACTCAATGACCACACTGCTGTCGTGTTTTCTGTGCGAGATGGGGTGTGGCCGCCTGTTCCCCGGGGTGTGTGTGGCTCACCGTGATGTTGTGATTCAGCTGTAGGTGAGATAAAGCTCTTGGCTCTCCCCAAATCACAGTGCCCGTAAGCACTTCCCAGCCCTCTGCCTTGGCTGTGCTTAAATTCCAGCCCTGCTGTCCCAGGGAAGCTGTGTCAGACTTGGAAGGGATAATTCTGTCCAGAAAGTGGCATTTGCCACATGCTCGAGGGAAAGGCTGTAATATTTTTTTCCTGTTGTGGATTTAAAGGATGCATAGGATGAAAGGGAGAAGGTATTTTGATTTTGCTTTATAAGAGAGGGTCCTGTCAGGAGCAAAGTGATGGCTAAATCTCACAGGCTGAGAACTCTTTTTTTACTTTTGAATGTTCCCTGTGCCTTATATTATTAAATTCCTGCCACAGTGTGAGCAATCCTATGAGTCTCTGTAATAAAAAATACTGATTTGAAACACTGACAATAAACCAGCCTGCAATGTTCCTCTGTTTCATCATCCCATCCTGGTAAGAGGGACTGCCCCCTCAACACCAACCTCTTGCATTGGTTCAATCTGTTACCACAGGTCTCCTAGCCCCAAAAAAGGTTCTGGTCCAAGGTAAGCTGAGGTGCTTCTGCCCATTCCAGCCCATCACTGTAAAGGGCTTGGGGAATAGTGGATGGGTAACATGTGGGCAGAGACAGGGCCACTGCAGCAGCCAGCACAGACACTCACATGGCTCTCAGGCCCTTGCTTTCATCAGCAATAAAATCTCTGGGAAAGGCAAAAAGGCACAACAGTAGGAAAATAAACACCCCATTGGCATGGGCTAAAAATAGCCAAGTTGCAAGAGCTCTGGCTCAGCTGAGAGGTCCCTGTTGACAGCCCCTGTGGGATGTGCTCCCAGCAGAGCTGTCGGGTCAGATCCTGCACAGGATCACTCCTGGCTGCAGAGCCCTGGGCAGATCCCACAGAACGCAGTCACTCTGTATTGCCAAGGTGTTTGACCCCAGTGGGAAAGCTGTTGCCCAGAGGATCCAGGTGAGGGTTTTCCACCCCTGCCTTGAAGCACAGCACCCATTCCACTTGGCCACACTACTTCCCTGGGCTATTAGCCAAAGGGGGATTCTTAACGGAGACATAGTGAATGCCTCCCCAGTGGGAGCAGCTGCTACAAACTGGCAGACCTGACACAGAGAGGGGCACCACTGCCCATGACTCCTGCAGGAGCCAGATGGATGTGACCCACCTCCAGGCCTGGAGAGCTGTTGAGAGAAGGTTTGGGCAGGGGAGAGGGCAGGAAGACAGGCAGGGGCTGGAGGAGATCAGCCATCCTGTGCAAACCTGCTTTCCAGTCACTCGCTCTCAGCCAGAAACCCTCGCTCCACTCCCCCGTGAGATGCAGCTGCATTCCTTCCAGCTCAGCCCTCCTGCCCGGGCCAGACAGGCACGGGAGCTTGGGTCCAGTGCAAGGGAAGGCTTTCCAGCCCTCCTCTCCCCTGCCTTCCCCTCTGGTGCACAAGTCAGCTCTAAGTCCCAGCAAGCTCAGGAAATCCAGCAGCAGAGCTGGTTATCACGGCTCTGGAAGGTGCAGTGATCCGTCTCCAAGGCCATGTCCCATCCTATGGGACAGCACTCATGTCCTATCAGTCTGGCAGAGCCCAAAGGAGCCAGCCCAGTGCTATAACAAAGTGCAGCTGCCCTGGCTTTAACTGAGCATCAGAATGAGCTCAGGAGGTTGAAGCTGGGGCTCTCTTAACCCTTCAAAGGTTACAGCCTGAAATATCAAGTGGCTGGAATTTCACTGCCTTGGGGAAAATGCCATACAAGGGGTTATGTCAGGACTTGAGGAATAAGCTGGCCTCTTTGAGCTTTCAGACCCAGACAGTCAGCAAGGGTGGAACAGAACAGCCCTTTCCCTGTTAGAGCTGAAATGGAGCCTTCCCGTGCCTGCACAGCAGTAAAGAAAACTAGCCTGTAGTTTCCGAGTGGAAATTCTCCCTGTGGTTTGTGCTGACTGAGGACACAGTTTGCGAACCTGAAAAAAAAAAGAAATAGAAAAATAACAGGCAGATCTGGATCCAAAACCAGCACCAGCCTGACCCGAGTGCTACAGTGCATCTGCAGAGATGGCTCCTTTTGGTGCAGTTACTCACTGAGCCATGTCCTGCATTCAAGAGAGGAAAGATGGGGCAGACAAAGATTTCTGTAGAGATTTGTGCTGTCCTGTCTCTTTTTCTGACCCTTACTTTTGTAAGAGAAACAAACTGTGGCATAAATACTGCATTAAGGTTTGTGGCTTAAATGTACAAAATGCAGGTGATGAAAGAGATGACAAGCCAGGGATTACCATGACTACTGCAGTCACACACCTGGAAACAGTCTGGACTCAGAGCCTCACTGTTTGCAAGGTATAGCTGCATCTGGAGCTGCTTCTACTCTAACTAACAGTGACACTGGAAACCCATGGAATTATATCTATCCTACAGCACAGAATCATGGAATCACAGGAAATTCTAAGTTGGAAGGGACACACAAGGATCTCTGAGTCCAATTTCCGTGACAGGACAACCCCAAGAATTACACCACGTGCCTGAGAGTGTTGTCCAAAGACTTCTTGAAGTCAGCTGTGACCACTTCCCTTGGGAACCTCTTCTGGCGCCCAATACCCTCTGGATATTTGATAATATCCAATCTAAGCCTTCCCTAACACAGCTTCACATCATTCCCTCAGGCTCCATGTATGAAGGCTGGTATTTCACATAGGTTTAAATCCCATCAGCTAAAATCAGCCCTGCAAAGGAAAATTGAACCGTGTAACTGAGGGCTTTGACCCGTGTTCAGGTACCCAGGGTGCTGGGGTTGATGGAGATACCATTCCCATGGGAATCTCACAGACAGGTCTCCCTCTCACAGCAGTTCAAGCACATCCAGAATTCCTGCTGAGGGGGGATCTTATCATGGGTCTGGCACGGAGAGTGTGCCCCAGTGTCAGGATCACCTTCACCCCTCTGCCCTGCTCCAGCTTGAGGAGCAGCTTTCCAAACTGCCCATATCCACCGCGGAGCATCCTTTTGGCTTAAAATCTCACATATTTCAAAGATGGACGAATTCAGTAAAATCTTGCCCAGCCTCAACCGAAGACAATGGCGGGGGAAACATTTGGAGAGGCGCATCTCCCTGCGGCCGGGAGGGCAGAGGGGAAGGAAGCAAGTCCCCCTCTGCCCCTGAAACTGTGAGAGGCGCGTCTCTCCTTCCTCCTCGTCCTGCTCCTCCCCCGGCCGATCCCATCCCTGGCAGCGGCGCGGAGCGGCCGGCGGGGGGAGCGATGTGGCCGGGGATGGAGCCGGGCGCTGCGAGAGGCTTTGCCGGAGCGGAGAGGGGCGGGCAGGTGGTCCCGGGGCTGCCCGGGCACCGGGGGGCAGGAGGGACCCGCTCCCGCATCCCTCGGCTGCCGGCTCTGCCCTTCGCAGCGGAGCGGCTCAGAGCCCTGGTCCCTTTAGGGCTACGTCCCCACCGCACTTGGCTACCCCATCCCATCCCATCCCATCCCATCCCATCCCATCCCATCCCATCCCATCCCATCCCATCCCATCCCATCCCGTCCCGTCCCGTCCCGTCCCGTCCCGTCCCGTCCCGTCCCGTCCCGTCCCGTCCCGTCTCGTCCCGTCTCGTCCCGTCCCATTTTCTAAATCCTGCAGACATAAAGCAGTTGATCAAGTCTGAGGCTGTTTGGCCACTCTGAACCTCATGGCTCAATGGGTCTTCCTTACCCTTTGCACTCTCATCCTTTTGCGTCTCTGATCGCCAAGAAAATCCTTTTAAGATGATTTTGGTCAATTTTCCTCTGTATATTTCATCCACGCAGGAAGTGACAGAGTGGATGTTGTCCATCAAACTCTGTGAAGTTGCAATTTCACAAACTTGCATTCAAACTTGCTTTTGCTGATACATTTGTCAGTGACCCTTTAAGTGACCTAAGCCACTCATTCAGGACACCATCCCATCTCACACAGAGGTGCCCGAGCCCCCCCAACCCTTCTGGAGCACGGACCATTTTGCAGTCTAAAGAAGTCATGGCTTATATGATCCCAAGCTTTGTGTTTTGCAGCTCCATCTCTTTTTCTCAGTACCATTCCCTCTAATTTTTGAACCTACTAGCTGGTCTTAACTTGATTTGATGGGGCAGAAAACCACAGCCATGGCGTTCTCTGGGTGGCCTGAGGACAGAGACAGGATGCAGACAGACAGACAGACTACTACTTCATATACAGTGATGCTGAATTCTAACAGGAGCTGGGCTTGGTCTGATGCTCTGGTGCCAAGGTAATTGCACAGTAAGTAATTATTTGTGTCAGGGTTTGTCCAGTTTCTGCACTGCCCATTAAGAACTTCCATTGCTTTCTATTTTATGTCCTACCACATAAACCAGGGCCATTTCCCAACTGAGCCCATTTTTTGTCAGGCTCAGTATTATGCTCCTAATCAAAGAAACTCTGGTTCTGTGATTCTTGGGAAACAGCTCGCCCCAGGACAGGATTTTTATGTGCATTCCCTACATTTTTCTTAATTTCATATTCCTTTTGATTGCTACTCCATCTGGATTAGAGAGACTGTACAACCCTCTTGTAATTTCTTGTCCAAACACCTCAATGATCACCTTTACTGCCTGGGTTTTGGAGACTCTTCTGCTGTCAACTCTGGGGCCGAAATTCTCTGTGCACAAAGCCAAGCCTGACCGCAGCCTGACAGTGACTGTCTGCAGCTGCCCAGGGCAGTCGTGGCACCACAACCATGCCTGGCAGGACAGTTCTTGGTGGCTGGGGCTGTACCTGACACTCACAGGGCTTTTCACAGCCAGGAGCAGTGTAAAACCACCACAGGACTCCTACACTGAGCATCCAGTGCTGACCAGCCATGTAATGCATTTCCTTCCAACGAAAAGAAGGATCTCCTGGAAACTGGAGGCTCTTTCTCCTCCAACATTAATGTCCCCAGAAGAGCTGCTTCAGCTTACAAGTGCCTGAACTGGGTGCAGTCTGGAAGCTGGGTTAATATCTGGGTCAAGTATCACCACTTGTTTGCTCTGCTCCTTCTCCCTGAAGCATCTGCTATTGAGTGCAGAGATGAGTCAGGTCAGACCTTTGGTATGACCCAGTCCTGCTGCTCTTCTGCACTAACCACACCTGCAATCATGCCCTGTCTGCTTGGGCTTGAGCAGCACCATTCATCCTGCAGGATTCCTGTTGTTTCCTCTCTGTCATGGTGTCCTTAATGAAAACCTTACCTTATCTTCCATCAGATGATTCCCCCATTACTTGTGAGCCAGCTCCAAGTTTTAGCTCTGGTGTGGATTTTCATGCCCTTCAAAGAGCCATTCCCTATTCTGAGCACTGCCCACATGCTGTCTGTTTGGTGAGCCTTTATCCTGCTCCACAGGAATAATTTCCTTTTCCTTTACAGTTTGCTCGTCCAGAAGTATTTTACTTAACATGTCTTGTTTGCATCCTTCTCCTTTCCCTGGCAGCTGGCATCAGATGAACTACCTGTGGCAGGAAGAAACATGCTGTAATAATCAGAGGGGAAATCTGGAGGGCTCCAGAGGCTTGCTCCTCTTCAGAGGCAGATGCCCATATCCCTTGCACATTAACCATAACACAGAGCCTGTGCATACAGATGTTCTCAGGCCAGTGCTGGCAAACTTCAACCCCTGGCCATGGAAATTAATTTCCCCTGGAGATCTTGGCATGGTGGACAGACTGGAAGGAGAATGAATTTCCCTCTCCGTATGCAAAGGGCAAAAGAGGATGGGAGGAGACCATCCCCCTCTCCTTGGCTGCTTCTGCCTAAAAACTGCCAGGGATGAAAGTGCTGCACCTAGAGCTCACACCTACTACCCCCTGCCCGTGCTGCCCACAGGGGCATCCCTCCAGGGAGGAGAACACGGGTGGGAGCCAAGCAGCCTCCACAGCCCTCAGCACTGCGGGGCTCAGCCCGGCACTCCCACACCACTGTGTCCATCCCTGCTCCCACCACCTCCAGACCCCATCACCACCATCTCTGCAATGACCCCCTGGCAGACCCAGTCAGCCTACACTGAATGGATTCTCTCCCCAAGGGTGCTCGAAAAGCCAAATGTTAGCTGAGAAGGAACTGCTTTGGAAAGGAGCTGGGCTGGGATGTCAGGGCACACCTTGCTGCTCCAGCTCTGCTGAGGGCTCCCCTTGCACAGCCCCAAGCTGGGGGCTCTGCTGAGGGCTCCCCTTCTCCTCCACGCTGGAGCTGTGTCTGCCTTCCCTGCCTCTCGCCTCCAGCCGTGCCTTTAACATGTGTGGGCAAACCCAGGTTCCTGAATGCAACTCGGTTCAAGGCAAAGGTGTTGGGGCACGTTCCGTTTGGGAGAGGAGGAATGATTGAATTTCTGGGGAAAGGCCAGCCCTGGACTGCCAAAGCTGGGAGAGGCCTGGCTTCCTGATCCAGCCCTGTCTGGGAAGGCTTGTGAATGGACCAGGGAGGAGGCAGTGAGGGATGGAATCGGCTCTGCTTGGCAGCCACAGGGACAGAGGAAACAAGATGGGGTTGAGACATGCCCCTGCTGCAAAAGGTTCCTTCTGTGAGGGTGCCAAAGCATCTGTGAAGAGTGTGAATGAACCTGCCTTGGCATCCTTGCTCCTTTGTAAATGTTTCCTCTTTCCATCCAGGTGAGAGAGCAAAAATCTTCCCCTTCCATGCAGACCAAACTGAGACCACATGGCAGAGCTGTGCTTCACACACACGTGTGCACACCCACGCACAAACACAGGTTCCTGAGCTATCTGACAAGTTTCTACTTCTTCTTCCATGTTCTGTTCCCTCTCTTGCTTCTCCCTGGGCTCAGCTCATCCTTGCACAGCTCCTGTGAGTTAAGCTGAGAGTAAAGCTGAGTCCAGGTTGTTCTGACTCTTCCCAACCCCACAGGCACCACACGAGCCCCACAGAGAACAGGAGTGGGGCTTGTTAACCTAAGAGACAACTCTTGGTGGGTGGGTGGCTCTGTGTGGGGGTCATCCATTCCAACCCTGCTGCCAGCCAAATCCCATGTCCTTCTCTGCACTCCCTCTCCCATCCCACCAAGCAGCTCCTCGGGTCCCCACACAGGGCTGGAGAGCTTCTCTGAGCTACTCTGAGCACTTCAGGACTGCTTTGTTCTGCCCACTTTCTATCCTGCCTTCTCCAGAATCCACCAGACTTCCCAGGAAATGCTGGAAGGGATTTTCTGCCTCTCTGTGCTGGGGTTTCCGGGAGCCAGAGAAACCTCCTACATATCTCCAGATCTAAATCACCAGAGACATGCCATGGCCAGCAGCCACCCCAGCACTACCCCCATCCCTCTGCAGTGAAGTCAACCTTCCCCCAGAGCTAAACAGGAGGCTCTGCTCCCCACCTTCTCGGCAAGCCCATTGCTCACCCACAGGGGAATGTCACCCTTCATTCTCCTGGCCCCATCAGTCTCTCCTTCCCCTCTCAGCCTCAGGTGTTGGGAAAGAGCAGGCACCGATCTCTCAGCACGTTTTCCTAGCAGGACCCTGCCCGTGACCTCTGCCTAGAGACCTGCCGAGGAGCAAAGCTGAAAAACATGAGGACAAATTGAAAGGTCTCAGCTTTCCAGCTAAGTTGATTCATATGCAGGCACCCCAGGAATGGGAGGATGAGCTGTGGGGTTCAGCTCTTATCTGAGTACTTTTAGCTTGACCCTGCTGAAGAAGAGATGGTTAGATTTCTTGTAGATTACTTAGGGTATCAGAAGTAGCCTGGCAACAACATTTTTCTTCCTTGCAGAACTCAGAATTAAGCCATGTCCTGCTCTGGAAGTGGTGAAATGATGATCACACAGGTGATCATTGAAAAAAACCACCCAAAACCTCCACTGACATCTATTCATTTCCAGTTTTTTTTATTTCCAGTGCCTCCCATTTCTCCTGACTCTGATGATGACAAGCATAATTCCAGCATTGGGAGGCATTGACTGACCAGGTTCTTCATCCTTTTATTTACTTTCTCATCCACCCACACGTGGCCAGGCTTCGATTCCCTGAAGAATCAGCCCCTTGGCGTTCTTGGAGGCTCATCTACAGCAATAATCAGCACAGATGCCCTCAGCAGGGTCGAACTGTTTGCAGGAGGGAGTGCTGATTTTTTGGTGGGAATCCAATGAATGATCTCATCCTAGAAAGGAAGCCAGAAATCACCACCTCCACTGGGCAAGTCATGGAGTTCACTGTCACTGTCAACTGCACAGACCACCCCATGCTCTCTGCAGATGGTCTGTCATGCCTCTCCACCACCATCACCTCCACCTCCACATTCTTCAGCTTTGATTTCTTGGCAGGAATAGCCAGGACTGCTGTCATGGCTGTGACTTCTATCAGAGCCACTCTGCCATCAAATACCAGCTGGACATCAGGCAACCTGTCCAAAAAGTAGAATAAAACAAGTTCAGTGTCAGAGTAACAAAACAAGCCCCAAAGAAGGGTGGCACAAGCAAGCAGTCTGTCTGATAAGGCTGGGGTGGCACGTGTGGTGTGCTGGATGCTGCTGGGCCAGAGGCAGATCGTGTATCCCTGCAACAGCCCCATCCCTGCACTGTCCCTTCCCCATTTCCCTGCTCTCATGGTGGTAGGGCAGCCTGGCCATCATCCACAGAGCTGGGGGCTGTTCTGCACTCCAGGTGTTGTCCCGGACACCCCTTCTTTCCCCCATTTTGGCACTTCCTTAGCAGGTCCAGGCAGCAGCACATCAATGGCACCACGCTGGGGCACCATAGCTTTGGTGAAGTCCCCAGGATGTCCCTTCTCAGCCCCATGGGAGGAGGCCAGCAATGCAATGACTGATCAGCACCATTCACTGCCTGCATTTCTCACCTGAGCCCCCTCCTGCCTCTAACCCCTTTCCTTTCTTCCTCCCAGCTGCATTTTCCAAAAAGACGCTACAGGTTCTGGTTTTGAAACAGGAGCCATCCAGCTCCTCTGCTGGTCACTCAGCCTCTATCCATCATGCTGCAGCCACAGCTCTACCTCACACAGAGCCTTCCAGCTTTGGCTTGCTGACACAGCCTGCTCACCCACTGGAAGCAAGGAGAGGGAGCACCCTGCCAAGGTCACAGAGAGGGTAGGGAAGAAATGTGGTTTTGTGTGTCCACAGTGCTCCCACTGCCAGCGGGTCAGAGGCTCAGACTGCATGGGAAGAGATCCCTCCTCAAGGAGGAGGCCCCTGATGTGCAGCAGAGATGCTCCGTGGTGGAGTGGACCCCTCCTGGCCCACCTGGCTCTCACACATGTCCATCCTCTTAGAGAGATCTCATCTTTGTTCTCTATCCCACTGTGACATCTTTTTTCCACTCCTCTACGTGTCTCCATATAGTCTTCCAGACCTCTGGCTCTTCCTTCCAGACTCTGCCATATTCACCATCCTAATTCTGCATTCCAGTGCCTCTTGCCACAGCCACCCATTTCACACCTCTCATCTAAGTATTTTTGCTGTATTTCTGTCACTCATCAGCACATCCCTCACTGGCTCCATTTCCTTCCCCAGCTCCCCTAAAACCACCTCCACCCCCCTTCTGTCTGCTCTCAAGTGTGCTCTCTGCCTACCTCCACCCACAGCTTCCAACAGCACTGCCTACCTCACACGTGGCTTTCCCTGCCCACCTTCAGCCTTCCCATCTTCAAACTCTTTAGGAGGGCGTGGAGCCATCAGAAAAGGTTCAACCCTTTTGGAGAGAAATCAGCCTGACTCAGATCCCCTTCCACAAGTGTAAGAGCCAGTCAGAGGAAGAGGTAATTTGGATGGGTGCCTCCCTTTGGTGGGAGGAATTGGGGTCCACAGGCAACAAGTTTTGGTTTCCTGGGCTGGAAAGTCCTGTGGGACCTCCTACCCTCCCTGCCTATCAGCCACTCTTTCCAGATAGCCCAGGGTACCCTCTGCTGAATGTGGTGCAGCTCCTTCTCTTTGTTTCTTTTCCAAACTTTGCAGTACCTTTGTTCCCTGCAGATTTCAAATTGCTGAAAGATTTATAAGACCGCAGTAAATCACAAGATGCAACACCCAAACAGGAGCTTTAATTATCATCACAAAGGTATTAAACAGACATCCAAAAAGAAAGGGGGACTGCTCATCTCTCTGTGGGTATAATTCCCTGTTGATGTGTTTGGGTACATCTCTTCCCCCCACCCTGCATATTTGTATACCAGTGCATGAATTCATCTTTGAAGGCTTTACAAGAATGTGTAATCTCTGCCTTTTATGTGCTTCCATATCTTTTCTCATCTCGATTACCAGGCCTCCCCTTCAGTCATGTTCGTGTTATGCCATGAAAGGCATCTGTGCACATACATGGAGAAGAGCATAAACTGGTGTTTACTACCTCCAGATATATTTCCACATAAATACATTCTGCATCAACAGCTGTTTTTGCACCTTACAGAGATGTTTTGACACATGTGTGTGCTAAGTGTTTATTCTATGTCCCTAAAATCACTCATTTCTGTACATGCACAACTTTGGCATGGTTTTCTCCACTGCTGGTCTCACATCCTTGGATCAGCACCATTTCCCCACTAACCTGCCCCAGCCTCTGCATCCTGGCTGCCCAGAGAAAAGAAAGCAGAGATGGTGTATTTTACAGGTCACTTGTTTTATTTACAACAGCTACCTTAGGTTAGCCTAAGATGCTCAACCAGCTTTGAAGGCAATCCCCTGATCCGAAAAACACCCAAAGGTCTGTGTTCTTTCTCTTGGAATTAACTCTGCCTTCAGAGTTGGCTCTCATCAAAGGCCCTGGCAGAGAAGAAGTTTCCCCCACCTTCAGTTTACTGTCTCCTGATCCCCACACAGGTCCATATGTCTCTTTTGGAATAAAAGCACACTCAGGAAGGTTGACTCCTCTGTGGAACACCACAACCTGTGGTCAACTTTGCCTTTACCCTCTGTTTACACAGTCCATACATGCAAAAATCCACCACAGAAAAAGACACTGGCCAGGTACATCCATGTGAAGAGTTCCCAGGGATTTGTCCATCTGGCACCCACATGCTTGCTGAAAACCCATGCTCCCACTGCCTTGCTGGTCCATTCCTGTATAAACAAGAGTAAGCTGTGGCTATCCTGTTGTTGTTTCCACATTCTCTACAGCCATTCTGCCCTCTGGTAATTTTGGACAGAAGCACTTGGGAAATTATAAACCACAGGGTAATGTAGAGGGCCTTTCAGTGCTGCTGGCAGTCAGGCTTTCTTTTCCCCATCCTTAGAGATTTCAGGTATGAAGAGAAAGGAGATAAATCAGAGATATAGAACTTGTGAGGATCATACTGTCCTGTTCCACCAGAAAACAAAGAGCAGAAGAATGTGAAATCCTGCAGCCAAGAAGCAAATGTCCCTGCTGTGCACTGTGGGGTCATGTCCATGCACACACTCTCTGCTGGACACACTGGGCCACATTTGGAGCCAGCCTGGCCAGCAGGCACACCAGCTGCCACAGGAAGCCTCCTGACCTGCCTCACTCTCCAGGAGCGCTGCAAGCTTTGGCTCAAGGCACAGGTTTTGTGACCTAGGACCTGCCCCTCACTTTACACCAGCCTTGGCACACATGATGGATGTCCTGCTTCCCAGGACTCACAGCCAGGTGCATGCCCAGCACCTGCTTCACCCCTGAAACTGCATCTCCCCAGAGGAGAGCATAGCCCAGCAGGTAGTTTCTGTTCACCCTAAGCCCCTTGGATTCAGAGGTTTGAAGCCACCCTGGATAAGGACCCTCAAGGCTTCAGTCGGAACAAGTGCTCAGCTGATGGTTCTGCCCCTCACCTGAGGATTCAGACACCTCATAGACCCTTGGTGCAGGAGCTGCAAAGGCTGATCTGATCTGCCCTGGGATGGGCTCCTGAGGCCACTGAGAAAACTGGGCATAGCCAGGGGCTTTGGCTCTCCCCCTTCCAGCTCTGAGTGCCCCAGGCTCCCCTGTATCCAGCCCAGGGAGCTTCCACAGGTGCCCACAGAGTCCAACTCCACTGTCCTGTCCTGTACTGTTCTGCCCTTTCCTGTCTTCTGCAGAGGTACATTTCCTCCTAACCCCTTTATCATTTATCCCATTAACACAACATGCTGTTTTAGCAGAAGGAAATCCTTTCCAAGTACCTAACAAAGCTATGCCCCATAATTTTCTATTCATTTGGGAATCCTGCACTCTGCTGAAATATACCAAGCTGTGCTAAGTACTGGCAAGGAGTCACTGTAGTGTCTAAAGTAGAATTTCCTCTACAAGCAGCTTAGAGAGCATTAAGAGCATATTAACAGCAAACTGGGCCTGGCTAAGGATCAGACAGTGCAGATCCACACTGGAACACCTCACGCTGCCACATTCCCCAGCAGCAGCAGCCAGCAGAAGAGACACTGACATGCAGGGCTGTGCTCCCAGCTGCAACCAGCCTGGGCTCCTCGCACCCTGGGACTGCAAGCATGAAGTTCTCCAGACTTAAAACTGGATGAAACACTTAGGCCCAAACTTATCTGAGAGCAGACCTGTGTCTGGAGTGGCTCTGTGCAAGAGCCATAGCTCCTGTGCCTTTGCCCAGCTTTGAACAATGTTGAATGAAGGGAGGAGGGGTGGCAGATGGGCACAGAGAGAAGCACCTGGACCAGCTGTGTGTGTTTTGTGACAACAGAGCAAAAGAGAGGGAGCAGGCTCTGTCCTCTGAGTCCCCTCTCAGCCCTCTGAAAGCAAGATATTAAGCCACACGTTGTGCCCCATATCATGCTCCTACAATGCTGTTCAAGCTGATCCCAGCCAAGCAGAGCCCCAGCTGAGGCACTGGGACACCTGAAGAATTACCCCTCCCTGGTTGTGCAACACTGGTGTGATCTGCATAACAGCAAACTATTTCCCAACAATCATATTTAGGCTGCTCACAGTCATCCTCTGTACACATACACCAAGCCATGTCAGTATTGGCCAATATTTATTAGATCTCAACCATCCATCTGCCTGCCTGCATCTCTGCAACACTTGTGCTGCAGCAAACCAGAAGGCTGGGTTTCCCATGACCAGTCAAGGAACTGGTTATTTCTCAATTCCTGCTCTCCTGGTGTTTCAAATTCCTTATTTCAGGAACTTTACCCCTCTGATTTGATACTAAGGATATTCAAGCTGTTCACCTGCAGATTACTTATTCGGCATTAAATAAAACTCTAACAGCAAGAAAATGCAACTGAAGTGAGATGCTCTCCAGACACCAGGGAGAGCCCCTCAAAAGGCAGAATGACCCCAGTGGTCAGCTCAGCCACCTGAAGCACCTCCAGAGCCTGGTGTGTGAACACTTAGGTTAATTCCCTATGAATTCCCTCACAGAAGCCACCTAATACCTGATGACTTCTCCTAAAACTAAGTGTCAAATCGCCACTCTCAGCCCCAAGAGACAGTGATGGCACACAACATCCACTTCTTAGTGAAGCACTGGGCTCCGTGGAGCTAAAACCTCCCTACAGAAGCATGGAGAGAAGGAGTGCACCAGAGTCTGGAGAGGCGGGGATGCTGAATGGGAAGATGATTTATGCCAACATACCAGCCTAGGCTTTAAACCTCACCCTAGGGTGCTCTGGTGCCCTGGCTGATGGTCCCTTTGCTGCCCAGTGCCCTCCACAGAGCCCATTTGCTGTTATTTATCCAAGTACAAGTCAGCCAGGCACAACTCTCATATTGAGAGGAGGGACACAGGTTTTACAGAAGAGCTTTCTTCAGGCAGCTCAATAGATGGCCGGGAAATAAATTCCAGGAGAGCTTCGCTCTGGGTGGCACCCACCAGAGATAATTGCTGCTGGATACTTGCCTGGGGCTAGGGAGAAGTTCCTACATCAGCACGGTGGAGCTGATCCCCAGGTACCCCTGCTCCTTCACCTCCACATCTTCCCCTTCCAAACTGCACCGGGGGAAATTCAGCCACAAGGTGAAGCGGCTGCAAGTGTCCAGCAGCAGGACGGGTGAGATGCCAGCAGCAGGAGCCCACCTCCCACTCCCCCTCCCTGGGGCTCCTGCCTTTTCCCGCTCCCCCCAGACGAGTTCTGGTTTGTCCTGAGGTTTGCTTCTTGCTCGCCTTGTTTATAAGAACGATAATTTTGGATGTGGTAATGGCAGAACTGTAGCAACACGCCTCCCTCCCACCCCCCATTCTCCATCGGCGGTGTGGGGCACCAGGTTGCACAGACATTTTGGGGCCTGGGAAGGACCAAACTCCTCACCTCTCACCTCCCAGCCTCCCTGTTTACTTCCTCTTCTAACACCAGGTCCTGTAAACAGACCTCAGACCCTCAGTGCTGTGGTGTGTCCTGGGAAAGCCTCCCCACAGGCTGCCAGGCTCCCACCATCCTCACTACAGGAGCAGAGCTGGAACCAGCTCTGGGTTTCACCTGATTTATTCCATATGCCTTCTACAGGCCTGTCCCACACAAGTCTAATAAATCATGAACCAGATCCTCTCAGAATAATATTAATAGCCATGTTTATAGTCAGCAGTTTGCAGGAAATTCCCTCCCCACACCTACCGCTGTCAGGCTTATCACTGAACTTTCAGGGGCTGCAATTTTATTATTGATTCCCATGCCAGGAATGCACGAACTGCAGGTCCCTCGCCTTGCCCCAGAGATGTGTATCTGAGATTCATCCCCTGTAGTTATTGATGGTGTGAATTACCACAGCACCTCACAGCCCTTGTCCTGGGGTGCCTTAGCATCAGGCACGTGCATGTGTCTGCCAGCAGCAACAGCTCCAAGAAGGTGCCTGAAGGATGGTGACACCACCAGGGTGACGTTCCCTTCTGCCCAAGACCAGGAGGAAACAGCCCCATTGCTTGGTATCAAATAAGGGAGGCATGGATGGGTGGGATAAGCTGTAATACCTCCTGAGAATGGAGGCAACAAGCAGTCTGATGTGATGCAGGATGAGGAGATACAGGTGAGTGCATCCATGCTGTCCTTTAGGGACTTGTTTCCAGATCAGACACAGCTTTGCTGCTGTTCAGATCACTCCTTAGGTAGACTGAATGGAGCCAGCAGCAAGGCCTAACAATCCTGGCCAATATTCCCACCAGAAAACTCAAGTCAGAGTCACAGCCAAGCACAGGGCAGCCCCACACAGGGGATCCCCAGGCGGGATGTCTGTGGCCCCCAACACTTGGTCCTGCCCTTTCCGGGTGCTCTAACCAGATAGGGACATATTTTTGCAAATCCCATCTAAACAGATGCTCACCAGGTTTATCCATCACATTAGCTTTTTGGGGAGCCCAAAGCAGCCTTACTGTGTTCCCTCAGCTCCTAACTCTGTTCTCCCAGGACCTGCTAGTGCAAAGAGGATTTTGCTCCAAGTGACTAATGCTCATCATGCTACAGAGTGCACCAAAAGCAGACAGGTCAAAGAGGAATACTCACCAACTGGCTTTCTTTTAAAACTGGTGTCATTGCCACAGGTTGTTTTTATTGTAGTAGTTCTTAAATTAGATGCTCTTAACTGCTCTGAGCCAGTGGACAGCACATGCAGCACAGCAAATGAAATAGCACGGCAGAAAGAGCACAAGGAGAGTTTGCTCCATCCACACAAAATGCTACCCACTGCCTGTGGGAGACGACAGCTGGGCAGGCAGGATGGCCCTGTACCAGCTTCCCCACCTGGAAAATTCCCAGCCTGCAGCTCCTGTGGGAATTGGCAGAGGGATCAGCCCAGCACCAGCTCAGTGCATGACACAGCCATGTCCCCTCTGCCGTGGCCGTGTCCCTGCTTGCCTGAAGCACCAGCAGAGAACGAGCCACTGGGCATGGGACAAGCTGCAGCCCATGCAGCCAGCACAGGGCAGGCTTGGCTGCTCTCTGCTCCAGGGTGACAGCCACAGAGTGTCTTGCAGGGCTGTACAAGAGCAGCCAAGGGCTCCATCCCCACTTGATTCTTCCCCCTCTGCAAACCCGTGCGTTGCACTGCAAAGCAGCTCCAGTTCCAAGTGCAGGAGGAAGGCTGCCCACACTCCTCCTCTCCTCCCATTGCTCTTCCTGCTCGCAGCAGGCAGGGCTGGGTGAGCCACTCCTGGGTGATTCACTCCCCAGCAGGCAGAAATGCTTTCCCGGATACACACAGCTGGGCACAGGGAGAAGGCGCAAGTCCTCTGATCCCGGCTGAATCACTGCTCCCCAAAGAGCTCCTGCATGCAGGGACACGGCTCCCGCTGAGGTCGTGGCCAGGTGAGTATTGCAACAGCATGACGTGACTCACCGGCATTTGGGTAGAAGAAAAATGCCATTTGGGGTAGGAGTGGGGAACGGGGGAGGAGAGGAGCCCGCCGGGGCACAAACCGGGGGTGGAAGGCACGGAAACACCCAGGTCTGTCTGAGGGTGAGGAGAAGAAACTCCTGCAGAGCAGTGAGAGGGCTCAGGGAATGGTGTGGGGTGAGCGAGCCCACCCCGAGAGCCACGGGCTCCTCAGCCACGGCTTCTGCATCCCAGCCCTGCCTGAGCTCAAGTGGAAGAGATCCTCACTCAGCCACCGTGTTAGGAGTTTCTCTTTTTGTTTCAGGACAGGATCTAGCCACACTAGCCCCCACATGAGCAGGATGGCCACATGAGGTTTGGGCTGGATGATGCCAGGTGCACCTTGTGGGATTCTGCCATGTAGTCAGACTCTGATGCCAGACAGTGGCACTGCCAGGCTCTGGGAAAACCAACCCATGGGACATTGTTCCTCTCCTCCAGTCCCTAGGGCAGCAAGGCCTGCACCTGTGCCCCAGCAGTGAGCCAGTGTCCCAGCACCCAGAGGCTTCCATGGCACTGCTTTGGGTAATTCCAGTGGCATGCCCTGCACCTGCCCTACAGGGTAACAGGCTTTTTCCCACACCCCTGTTTTCTTGCCTGTCTCTGAAGGCAAGGCAGCCTTGATAAACATTTCCATGTTGTGTTGAAACAAGACACAAACTCCCTCGAGTCAACTGTCCTAACAGCCTTGCCAGGGGCAGCAGGAAAATGGGCAGAGATTCTGGGTAAGGTAACAAGATTTTCCTAATTCCTGCTAGGAAATGTGTGTCCCTAGTCCAGGGTACAGCCTCATCCCTACTTCCAAGGGAAGGGTGTTGGCTGAGAGCAGCAATGCTGAGCTGACAAGTCATGATGGAAAGCTGCAACCTCCTGCATCCCCTCAAGCCACCTGGATTTCCTCCTGGGGACTGCAGAGGAAGGGAAACAGGGCACCATGAACCACCCAGACCAGCAGAGGGGCTCCCCCATCTCCCTCTAGTGACTGCAGGCCTTGGAGGATTTCAGGTTAATTAGGCTGGATCATTAGCTCAAGCTGCAGCCTTGCAGGTTCATGGAGCCCTGGGCCCATTGCCCCAGGGGCAGAGCCCAGAGCATCCCCAGAGCAGTGTCCCCAGAGTGGTGGCAGTGTTTATGTATATGACAACAGCATGCCAGAGCAGGGGTACGAAGCCAGAGCCCTGCTGTTCAACATGCTGGTCAAATGGAGAACTACAAAAAAAGGTAATACCAATCTATATAAATAAACCAGGCACATCTCCATTGGGAATTTCTGAAAAAAAAAATAAAATCACTCTTTGGGATGCAAAGCAGCTAGGCCTGGAGAGCAGCTAAGAATTGTTATTAAATAAATTAATTAGCTCAGCAGAGCCCGCCAGGTACTGAACACTTTCCACTTCCAAGCAGGTAAATGAGTCCGTGGGAACAGAGGCTGCTCCACGCCTGCCAGGCAGTGCAAGCTGCATTTTAATGTGCATGCAATTTCTGCAGATCTGCTCCTGGAGCTGGCACACCAGGTGCTCTGCGTCCCCCAGGAGGGACCAAAGAGCCCCCCAGTGTCAGGGTCTGCAGCCACCTTGCTGTGTGCCCCGATGGAAGCGATTTGTGCAGAGAGATGTGCCCAGCATAGCCTGGAGCCTTCCCTGCTGGGCAGCAGCAGGTCTGGAGCCAGCAGGGCTGTGGGGGGTGGCACTGAGCAGGGCTAGGGGGACAAGGAGTGCTGAGCATCACCTCGGAGAGCACAGCCCCATGCTTTGCATGGCCAAGTGCTGCTGCAGGCAGCGTGCCTTTGATCCACTCCCCAGCCCTATCTCGCCGCCTTTAAACACCAACTTTCATCACCCTGGGGTCCGGCAGGAGCAGGCTGAGTAAACTCCTCTCCCATCCTCATTGCAGCCGCCACTGGCAGGCCCGGGCTGCAGCACTGCCCTCCTGCCAGGGCCAGAGGTGTGAGCTTGGCTTTGATCCTGGTCTGCAGGAGGTGACCCAGGGCCAGGCTGGGGTCAGAGCACGCTGAGAGGAGACAAAGGAAGAGGAAAACAGGAGCTGGGAAGGAAAGGTAGATGTGGTAAGCAGGATCTCTCCCTCCCTCCCTCCCTCCCTCCCTTCCTTCCTTCCTTCCTTCCTCCCTCCCTCCCTCCCTCCCTCCCTTCCACCCTTCCTTCCACCCTTCCTTCCTTCCACCCTTCCTTCCTTCCTTCCTTCCTGGCAGGTCCAGCTGCAATGACCTTTCCTGCATCTCCTGCTCCAAATGTTCTGCATCAAAAGATGAACAAATCCCTGTCCTGCATCAGCTTTGCTAAAACTGAGAATTTCAAGGGGAGTGTACAAAACACCAGCAGTGCTCAAGCCTCTCTTCCAAGGAAGTGGGGAGTTAGATCTCTGTTATAAGAGGAAGTTCACAATTACTGCACAAGTCGTTACTGGAAAACAAAATTCCCTGGCATGTTGCAAATAAAATCTGAATTCCCCAGTCGAGGGTTCAAGGCTGTTCAAGCCCACAGCCTTCATTCCAGGCCCCATCTGAAAGATAAAATGAGACGATATTTACGATGGCGGAGACAGATAAAAGTTGGTAGGAGAAAAACTCTGGGAGGGCATTTCAAAAGACGACTATTACATCCCAAACAGCACAAGACTCTTGCAAGAAGAAGCCCACAGCGCTGAAAACTCCTGAAATTAAATCTCTGTGCACGCCCTCCCCTGTAATCTGAGCAGCACTACTGCACACAGCTCCAGAGAGGATTGTGCTGCTTCTTCCTCTCCTTGAGGAAAGAGAGTTAAGTCACTGAGAATCTTTCAACGGCCCTTATTTTTCACTGTGGGTGATAGCAGCTGTGTCCAGGATATTCCAGGGCATCCAGCTGCTGCAGCACACCAGGACTGGGGTCTCTGCTTTGAGTCCAGCTCTGAGGTCCCAAGAGTGAGCCACAAACCAGCAGTCAGTGCTCTCCTCACCCAGCAATGGATGCCCATTCAGGCTGATTCCTTAATGGACCCTGATCTCCACCCTGGATCAACCCTCAGCATTCCCCATGGGGGCTGTCCTAAGAACAGAGCACAAACCCAACCTTCCAAGCACACCTGCCTGCCCATACAGATGTGCCTGCCCAGACAGATGTGTCTCCCCATATAAACATATCCCCTGCCCTTTCCTCCCAGCCTCCTCCAGAGACACAGCAAGCCCCAGAAGCTCCCCAAGGGGCTGCAGAAGCATCTCATGTCACCACCCCACAGTTCAGCAATCCACAGATTTGCCACAACTTGGGCAGGATTAGGCAGAGCTGCTGCCAGGCTGAACTGCCCAGGGAGGACAGATTATTCCTGACAGGAGCCAGGACTCTGAAAAGGGACATTGTTTCAAGGATGATTTGCTGTTTCCCCCTCATACACACACAGATCTGTAGCTCCAATCTGGCTTTTTTGCGAGGCACCTGCTACCACCTGTGGTCAGCGATGAGACAGGAGAGGGATAAGCAAAGGAAGGAGGGAGTGAAAGCTGAGCTGGTCAGACAAGCCCAGGATGCTCTGCTGAGGGGCTGAGCTCTGTCTGGGTGCTCAGCCTTGCCCAAGCCCAGCTGCTCTGGGTGCTGCACAGTGACCTGAGGGCACCCCAGAGCAGAAGATGCTCTGCTCCCCTCTCAGGCCAAGCCCTGGCTCCCCTCCCAACAGCCCTGCTTTGCTCAGGAGCCATGTGTTCAGTCCTTGCTGCAGGGAACAGGTTGCAACACCATCCCGGCTCGAGGTGTGCTGGCAGCTGGGAAGAGGCAGAGTTGGAACACTGACCCCAGGCCCTGCAGGAGCTCGGCTGGGAGGGCAGGGGATGCTGTCCTGGCCTCCCCATGCAAACCAAACCTGTGCCGAGCCACAAGGACCAGGGCACAGGGCAGCCTCCACCTCAACAGCTCGGGGATATGGGATCTGATGTCAGGGGCAGTTCAGCAGCAAACCCACATCCCCAAACACAGTCCCTCTGTCAAGCCACCAGCCTTCCCCAGGAGAAGCAGTAGCCCAGAGGTGGTGTCACACGCTGCAGAGCTCCCTTCCCATTTCTCTTTGCTCTGTGAGATCCTCTGCGTCCCCTGCCCATGGCAGCATTTTCCTTCACTCCTCAGCACAGCTAGTCCCTCTGAGGTGGGTTTACCCTTGTTCTTCTGCTCCAAAGCCAGCACTCCAGCCTGGCTTTGGTCACACCAATCTGAGAAGTGATGGGCAATCTCTTCTCCTGACCTTAACTTTAACCTTAGCCTTAACCTTAACCTCTAGCCAGCTGTTCCCCTCCCCTTTATCAGGCAACAAACTCCCCACCTGCACATTTTCCCCATATCCTTTTTCTGCCAGCACAGTGCCTGCCCAGATGTGATGCAGGCAGACCTACACCAGCCTGACCTCTAAACTTCGAGAACTCAAATTAAAATGAGCCTGAGAGATAAACCAGCCTCCCAGGTTTACTTTTAAGCTCAATGTAAATGAATGCAGAGGACATTCTGCAAAAGTCAGCCTTGTCTCCTGCTGCAGCACTTTAAAACAAAAAAGAGAAACCCTTGGATTACGGGCTCAGAACCAGGTTTGGTCCATGGGTCAGAAGCATCTGTCAAACATGCAGGCAAAGAGGATGGAGAATGCCTTGAGGTCTTTGCAAAGTTCCTGCAAAGGATTTAGTGGGAGGATTTGCATCTGCTGAGCAAAGAACAGTGCCTGGGGCTGTGGCCCCAAGACCCACTGGTCCCAGTGGTCAGGGTTGCTCAAGCTCCAGGGTTCACCCACTCTGCTGGGAGCGGGGCAGGAGTGCTGGGTGAGGAGTCATGTTCACACCCTGGCTCCCTCCAAACACTCACGGATGGTTTGGAGCAGGATGCCAGAACCACCCATCATCATACTTCACTTTTTCCTTTAGTCTTTGCCTTAATCCTTTAATGAATTAAGTGGAGCAATTAAGCAGGATTTTTATTTCTTTTTAAAGCGAATGCGCATGAAAATGGAGATGGGTATTTTTGCCTTTTGAACACTTAATATGATAATTAATGCAAAGCCCCTCAGCTTTAGGGATTCTCCACACCTCTCACCCAGGCCGTTTATCTTTCTGGCAGACTGCCTCTCATACTTATTCCAACCAAGGTTGCCCCTTCCTCTTGCTCATGCTCTGCCTGCACTGCACAGATCAGAGGGAGGAGGAAAGGGTGGATACTCAGAGCTGCTTCAGAGCAAAAGTCCCAACCAAGAATCAGTGTTGGAGAGTGCTGTCACAGCAGAAAATGGAGCAACCTCCTTTCTGGGGAAACTCAGAGGGGTCCAACCTTGATATCCAGCAATGCATCCAGCTTTCACCTCAAGCAGCTGAGTTGAGCCCTCATGCCCAGCTGGCTGGGGAAGAGTTTGCTGGACAGGGTGATGAGGGAAGTGCCTTCCCCAACCCTGACAAAGCAGAAGGTTTGGCTCTGCAAAGGAGGCTGGACAGAATCACCTTCCAAGGCAGCATTTCCATACCCTGTATCTTCTGGCCCCACCAAACCTCCCAATCCTCAAGTCCCTACTCCCTTCCTCTGCTTCCCCTCATCCATCTACTCCCTGTTTGGCTTAAAATATTTAATTGAAAGTATGGCTGAACATCTCCATGCTCAAGTTCCCAACGAGTGAAGAGGAGGTTAACAGATACCCCTGCTTGCCTGGAGGCACTGGCAAATGACAGACATTTGAGGGATGCTATGGGCCCAGGTCAACACCGTGGAGGCTCTGCCATCCCTGTTCTCAGCACATATTTTTTGCCAAGAAGACTGTCAGCCCTACAGACATCATTATCCCTCATCCTAGGAATGAAGGGAAGGAGCATGGGACTGATACAGATCAGAGCAGCACAACTCCAAAGGTAAATTTCTCAGATATTTCTCCAAATGGTTGGACAAAGTGCTTCAAGTGCAGGGAAAGTCTTACTGTAGCTCCATGGGGTGTTACCAAACATGGCTCACTTGAAAGCAGGTGGTGGACTACCAGTGAATCCCACAAAGACCATCCCAGCTGGGCTGGATACCCAGCTGGTACACCTCAGCACTAGGATTGGCTGTTTGGGAAACGCCTCTGCAACCTGCATTTCTTTCATTTTCCACTCATTTTTTCTTTCAATTTATTTTAAACTTCTTCCTTTTTTCATCAAAACACATTTCCTGACACAAAAAGGTCTTGGTAAATGTTCTCTGACTCACTGAACTGCCCAAACAGATCTTCTGCCTCCACAGGAACTGGACCATCCTGTTTGTGGGTACAACAGCCACCCCCAGCCGTGTGCCGAGGGCTGAGGAAAGTTGTTCCCACTGTGGAACACTCCCTGCCAGATGTGGGCAAGCCCTCCCTCACATCTGGAGAGCAGTCAGACATTTTGATTTTCTCTCTCAATTGTTTGTTTCCTTGTCCTGAGCAGGACAAGCCTTGGAGATGAGGCTTTTTGCCTCTTTCTGCAGAGCAGACCACCAGCTTTTTTTCCTCTAGGACTATGGTTTTGCAAACCCAGAAGGAAGACAGTAATACCCCCTGTAAAGTAGCTTCAATACTGGGAGAGAAGTTTGTCTCCTCTCTTTTGCTAGCCTGTGAGAAATCAGTGGGATTTTAGACAGTGGATTTGTTCAGTAGTACAAATTCATGGAGGTTTGGGCTGCTAGTACTGAGTCCCTTGGAGGCCATTGCCCTTTACCACATGCCCAAGACCCAACCTTTTCCAGCCCAAGGCACAGAGTGCTGCAGAGGTTGCAAAGCCTGTGGTGATCATGGCCAAACATAGCAGTCAATAAAGCTGATGACCTTTGCTTGGTTGTCCAGTCAGCCAAAGCAAACACTTTTCCCCTCAGGCTCCTGTACTAGATGCTTCAGTAGGGAGATTGCTCCCATAAAGTCCCTGGGAAATCTCAGGGACACACCATCCATCAATATTTTGCAGTCTGAGACAGTAGCAGCATCTCCTGCTGCACTGGTACAAGCCCAGACACTGTGCTCTGGCTTCCTGTAAACAAAAGCTGTTTAGCTCTAAATTCCTCTTTTGGCTCAGGCTGCCTGGTTCAGTGAGGATGGTATCGAGATAATCATCACATGGATTGTATTCCTGGTACAAGGCTCTGTTGCACAATGGCGCCTCTTTTAATGCCCTTGGAGCAAGGAACTTCCAGGTTGGTTTCTCTGCCAGGCAAGACTGGGTGTCAGGTCTAAGCACCAAGGCAAAGGAGAAATAGAGAGCAAGGATCTGAGAGGGAAGCAGGGAAGTCTGGGACTGAGGGTTAACACATTAATAGACAAACATGTATGGACTGCTTTGCAAAGGAGAACGTACAAGGGATTTGGGCTGGAATAGAACAGAACTTTTTCCCCAAAGCAAGACAGAGGAGTGGTCTTTCCTAGGGAAAAGAGTTAGTGGTCCAGGATTTTTCAGGCCGGACCAGAAAAAACACAATTTGCCTACTTCAAAATTAACCTCCACTTTGAAAGAGTTTCTGTTCAAGCCAGGCAAACTGGAGACATCTGAGTGAAGCAAGAGTGTGGACAGACCCTGCTCTGCCTGTGCCTGATCTCCCAGTGCCCATGCAATCCCCAGCACACGATCCAGTGCACTGGACTAAATGTTAAACATCCAGTCCAAGCTGGTTGTGTGGCATCAGTGAGGGGAGAGACTCATCCTCTGGGAATGGCTCATTCTCCCTGGACAGACACCTGAACTATAGAGCTGTAATTTAACTTCTCATCCTTGCTCTGCCCTTCAGATAAATTAATTCACTGTCCTCTATCCCTACCTTCTAGTAAGACCCAAGAAATTCCCATGTTGTCCCCTCCTCTATTATTCACTGCCACCCCCACCAATCTCTTCCACAAACACCAAGCTGAAGTTTGGTTTCTCAGCCAGGTTGGTGGAAAAGCATCTGTGTGTTAATCTACTCATCACAGCCCCAGCTCCTTCCTGCAAAACTGGGCCAGGAGGAGGCACTTTCTGGGTCCCTGCCTTGGCCAAAAGCCACCATGCACTGCAAGGCATGCAAGGCCACCATGTCTTGCAGTGCATGGTGGGGAGAAGGGGGTCCAGGGCACCAACTTTAGAAAGACTTATGGTGGCTTGGGTCATTCCTGGTGCACAAAAGCATGACCAAGCAAAGTCCTGTGAAGAAGACCAGCTCCTGAGCTAGTCACACCAGGAGGGTTAAGGAGTCTGTGATGCACAAGGCACCTGAGAATGGCCAGCAATACTGAGAGAAACCTCCTGCCAGGCCTGGAAGTGAGAGGCTGTTCCCTGGGCATGCCAGCAAGGAATTCACCTCATCCCCCACCACCCACTCAAGTCTGGTGGGCAGTTTTCTTGAGATCATTTCCCTGAGCCTTGTTGGAATGCGGTGGCTCCTCTTCCCAAGGTGTCCTGTCAGGGACTGCGGTGACACGGCACTCTGGAGTCAGTCCTGGTGGCATGGCCAGCAATGAGATCAGCCACCCGTGAGATCAGCCACCCATGAGATCAGCCACCCATGAGATCAGCCATCCGGCACGCGGTGCAGGACGAGTGGCTCGGGATGAGCTCATGCCTGCTCTGCACGGATGGACGGAGAGCAAGGAGGAGACACACTGACTCTCCAGCTCATCCCATGATGAGGGCCTGGTACAGCCCACTGTCCTCCCAGGAAAACGTGCAGCTCCAGCCCCCCAGTGGGGCTCTGCTCACCTGGATGATGGCAGTGGAGCCATGGCGCACCTTGGTACTCTGCCAGTGGGTCTTCATTGCCTTCCCCACAACGCCAAACCTTCTCTTGGGGTCTCGAGCAGCATTTCATGCCATCCCATCAGGGTCCCATCTGTCTGTAGAGTGATGACATCCCCTCTGTGGGCTGGCATCCCAGCCTTCTGTTGCACTGAGCTTCTGACTCTGTCCTGGTGCCAGATGGCTTTCGGAGGCAGATGACTTCATCTCTTTTAAAGGGGCAAGAGATCTGTCAGCAGTGCCCTGTAGGAATCAATGTGCATCATGCTTGGTGGGAAGCCAACATGGGGAGCATGCCACAGCATCCTTATGATCCTTATGATTTGGGCACAGGGCCCAAAGAGGCTTGGATTCCAGTCCAACACTGCCAGCAACCTCGTGTCCTTCACTCTTAGCCATGAGTCATGTTTGATCTGTCCCAACAATATGCTTGTGGGGTGGGGGACCTGACTCCAACAGGAGCTCCATGGTGATGCCCTCCTGAGTGTCCAAGGGCAAGGACTACCCAGCATCCAGCCTCATGAGCCAAAGATGTCTTAACAGAGCCTACACTGAATGGAGGGGAGTGGTCTGCAGTGCATCAGCCTCTATTCCCAAAATTATGTATGATGGGTGTCCTGAGTCAAACTCATTCATCACTGGGCTCCTCTTGGACTTCAGGCCAGGATAACCTGGAGCTCAAAGGAAATCCCAGCTCAAATTTGTACCAGGTACAAAGAGTGAGTCTCGGAGTGAGAATTAGAGATACGATTCAGGGTTGTAATTACCACTCTGCTGCAAGTGGAGAGATGGATCCAGCCTGTGCCCCTCGGGAGATTCCAAGCAACCCAAATGTCCCTCTCAAGACAACACCCCCTCATTCCCCCACAGATTCTGCCTGTCTGGGAGCTGCAGGAGCGATCCTGAGTCACTGGATCCACTCCATCAGCGCTGGTCAAGGAGGCTGCAGTCAGACACAGCTCAGGGAGCCCATCCTGCCCGGGACCGCATCCTCCCTGCCCCCAGCACACGTTGCTCTGGCTGGGGAAGCGCTGCCGCCGTTCCAGGCAGATAATCGCCCCTTCCCTGGCAAGTCCCGGCACGCTGCCGTGCAAACAGACCCGCAGAGCTCGGCTGCAGCGCCGGGGCTGAAGGCCAGACACACAGACGG
This sequence comes from Acridotheres tristis, assembly GCA_037013685.1. Classification (NCBI taxonomy): domain Eukaryota; kingdom Metazoa; phylum Chordata; class Aves; order Passeriformes; family Sturnidae; genus Acridotheres; species Acridotheres tristis. The sequence goes on from CM072900.1 coordinate 6,464,275, forward strand.
GCTCTATTCTCTGCAAAGGGGAAACAGAAGTTGTTTGTCCCTGAGGCAGGTAACTCAGATCCCAGCACACCTTTGAGATGGACGTTTCTGGAGGTGTGGAGCTGGGCTGATATATCAAGTAAGGCACTGTGGGAGAGCAGTGAGAGCTGAGATCAAGGAAATGCCCACAGAAGTCTGGCTGCCCACCCTCACCAACACAGCTGGAGCATCCCAGTCCCCAAGCTCACCAGAGCCTCAGCAGGGATGGTCAAGGAGGTCACACCATCATGGCTGCTTCTGAGGGCAGAAGGGTTTGGAGAAAAAATCCAGTGCCACACCTCAACAGCACTGCCCTGACTTCCGGGTCCATGAAGGCAACACTCCAGTGGGGCCAGCTGCAAGTGCTGGCCAGGAAAGGCACATGTTTGAGAGGGTGAGCTGGGAGATGGGCCTGCAGGTGTGTCTTCAGGAGGAAATTAGTCCAGCCATTGGCAGGAAGGGCCTTGTAAGGGTTTCTTGCTGGTCCCGAGAGGCCCGTGGTGATTTCTGTACCCCAGCCTGAACATGCTGCTTCACTGCAAAACTCTGCATGCAGGTAACCCACAGTAGAATGTCTTGGCCTTATTACATGGAGATCTTGGGTGGAACCAGGAAATGAAATCTCTCCCCATGATTAGGGACCTTGCCAGCCAAGTGATGGAGCTCTGACATTCCCCACACCCTGGAAAAGGTCCCGTTGCTTCTGACAGGGTGAGAGAGATCCTGACAGTGGGACAAGGTGGCATTGACAGCAGCTTATGGAGTGGTGTTGGTTTGTTTGACTGACTGCCTGAGTGGTGTGAAGAAGGACAAAGCCAGGCATCATGCACAGCTCCATCTTCTTTCTTTCCTCCTGGCACAGCTCCCCCAGCCAGGCCAATCCTCTCTCCTTGCAACCACAAGTAATTTTGCAACCCACCCCTTTCTGCAGGAGTTGCTCCTTGGGATAAACACCGGAGTCAGGAGAGCTGAGGAGGCAGAGCCAGAAAATTTTCACCATTTCCAGGCTCTACCCACCACTGATACAGAATGAAAAGTTCTCCTCTGCTTCTTGGACTTCCTGGATCACTGGGATAGCAACCAATCCAAACGTGCTCTAAAAGACTAGTTTGTCTTTGTATGGAAGGCAAAAGTCCACCTTAGTATCCTAGATAACTATAATATGAGGATTTTGGGGGTTCCATAGCTAGATTGCTGCTCCCCCCAAAGTCATGATTTAACTAGGAAAGGTAATGTTTGTTATTAAACCATCTGGTACATTTGGAAAAGCGGGTGGGTTTTGGATAATCAAGCCCTCCTTCAGCCATGTCTCTCATGTTCTGCTGCTCCACAGCCAAAGTGCAAAGTTTTTTCTGAGAGCTAAGTCCCCTGCAGCCAACAAGAACAGTACCATGCTCTGCCACCTCTGTGGGAAGGAACACCCAGTGCCACCAGCCTGCTGCCAACAAGGTGGAGTTGTCAGGGGCTTTTGCATTCACTGGATATTCTACATTTTCTGTAAGGGGATCAAGTAATAACTAGCTTACACCCAGCTTTTCTGCAGGGCCTGACTGATACACAGCTCTTCCATGAGCACCAGCCTCCCCAAAGAATATTTCATCAGCAGAGGAAAGAAAAGGGATGAAAGAAGGCCCCTGTCACCACCTGGGAGAGCAAGAAGACAGTGCAGACAGGGAGAGTTGGCTCATGGGTGGCATTGCTGAGATCAGCACTGCTGGCCTTGCTGAGGGCTCACACCTTGCTACACAAGATGAGACCAAGTCCCCACTGCTCCAGATGCAGGCAGAAGGAACAAAGCACCTGTGCAGTCATGAAAGGCTCTGAACACAGGGAAATGCTGGTTCTTGCAGCAATCAGCTGATGCCCTGAAGCCAGAGGTTTGCTCACTTGCACCTTGGTGTGTCTAAATATAATACAAGTATTGTTCTGAGCCCTGCGTCAGCCCTGCTGAAACCCAGCCACCAATACCTGATTTTCTCGCCTTCCTCAGCTGCGAGACACGAGACATGCAGCTTGTGTGAAGGAACTTTTCCCTTCCTTCCTCCCAAATGTGCCTCTCATTGCCATCACTGGCTGATCACCTGGCCTCCTCTCATGAGGTGTCTTTGAAGAGGAGCTAATTTGCGATTTCAAGGTACTATTACTTCTATTATCACTTTCATTATCCACCAAACTTCCCTACAAGTTCCCCTAGAAATCATCTGAACAAACCAGCTGGAAAAATGGACAAGCTGCACATGTAAATCCAACTAAATTTTTGCCTTCCTCACATTCAGTTCAAACTGTTTCCAAAAGGCCATGAACGAGCTTGAAATCAAAGTCACTTTCCAAGTGGAGTTAAGATGCTGTAAGCAGAGCAACAAGAATATTTGAAGCACAAAAGCTACAGAGATTTCCCAACTCAGCAGTGTCCCACAGTGACCCCAGGGAGATTGTTCGTTATCACCATACCATGCACATTTCCTCTCTCATTCCTGGTACAAACTCCCTAGATTTAATCTAAGTTCCTGACCAATTTTGATTCCATCAAAACCATGTTTTCTGGTGAATTTATCATATTGCTCTCACTCATCTCCACCAACAACTCCAAACAGTCCCAATATATCATGGGCTAACTTCTTCACATCTTTTTGGACTTGCACCATGAAATCACATGGATTTTCCAAAGGGTTGGTGTTGTGTGATTTAAATTGACAGCATCTAGTTTGAGACAAGTTCCAGTTGAGGCTGTATGTGTGGCCAGAGGATCAATAACCTCCTGTCTTGGGAGGCTTGCTGGTGAACCAGTAAGGTTTAAGTGTGCACCAACCACTCCTCCTCAAATGGGATGTTAATATACCCTGTCTCTCTCCTCCATTCATGCCTGTGCCATCATTGTACATGGAGCCTCACGAGGAGCAGCCAGGCACCTATGTGCCTGGAAGTTAAAATTGTCCAATTTCCATATTTTTTTTCCCCTAAATCCATACAGAAAGCTTTCTGGTAGTTGCATCTGCAAAAATGCACCAGAGGGGGAGGATACTTCACCTAAAGCTGAACATTAATTTCCCATGTTGAGAACTACACTGTTCAAACCTCACTTCAATCTAAAGGGGGAATGCTAATATTTACTGGGGTTTGAGGTGGAAAGGAAGAGAGGAGGCAGAAGAGGACTGAATGACCCTCACAGAAACAGGCACAGAAGGGTCTGCATCCTTTCACCTTGGTTCAGCCCTGAACCTCCCAGAGTCAGGATGCTCTATTTGTACAAAGAAAAATCCCCCCAAGCTCCTGTAAGTTGTCTGGTCTCCCCCTGCTGCCATCTCTCCTTGCTGCCTGCCTCTCCTCACTCTGCCCCCTGCCTTTTCAGGACAGGACCCCCTTTTCATCCTCTCTCTGTGCAGCACGGAGCACCCCAGGGCTTACTGGCGGCAGCCAAGGTTTCTGGGGGCTCCCCCACCACAAACAACAACAACAACCTTCAAAGTGCCTCTCGCATGCAGCTGCTCCGAGGGCAGATTCAGGTTTCCCCCACCCCCTTCTACCCATCCCTCCTTACAACACCCACCTGGCAGATAGTTAAAAACAATCTTTGAGTTTTTCAGGTGTGTTGGAGGGATTTACCTGACATATTCCACCAGCCCACCACCCCCCACCCCCCCCTTGCAGTTGAAGCCCCGGATTTCATGGCAATGCTAGTTAATCTAACAGTAAAAAGCGCTGCAATTATTTGGCTCTAAGGCTTGGGTCCTTGCCCAGCTCTGACACACGCACACACACAACTTGACTTCGACAGCGAGGGAGCGGGCGATGCCTCTCCTCCTCCTCCAGCCCGTCACGGAAGGGCTGGCGCTCCTGCGAGCGAGTTCCACCCCTCGCAACTTTCTCCCTCGCTGCTCCCGACCGGTGCCGCCGGAGTTTCAGCCGGCAGAACTCCGTCTTGCAGGAATTCCTCGGAACCCTCTGTGATTTGCAAGCACCATGGACCCCCGGCAGCCAGCGAGGTGCTGCTGCGGGAGAGGATTTTCAGCGGAGGGAGCAGAGAGACAGTGAACTTGAGGAGAGAGCTCTCTCCTGTTGCAACAGGTAAGGCACGCTGCTCGTCGGTGTGGGGAGTTGAAATGACTCAGGGAGCAGTCTGTACAGCATGGATGGAGGATGCAGAGATTTAGTCGTGGAACTGCTTTTGCATGTGAGTAACTTTTGCTGCTGGAAGCAGCCTTCACCTACAGAGAGAGCTTTGGGATGCAGAGCTTTTCATCTCTTCCTCCCTTCTGGCACCCCTATCACGGGTCTAGGAGGTAGGAAAGTTTCATTGGTGTTTGCATCTGTCCTGAGATGGGAAGCTTCAGCAGGCTGCAGCCAGTGCAAACAGGTGGGCTCCAGCTATCAAAGGCAAAAGCGACGCTGCAGAGCAAGGCAGGTGTGGAGGGAGTGAGCAGAGAAGCACTCCAGGTGTCTGAAAAGGGCAGGATTTCTGCAGGGAGGGAGCCAGCTTGTGCTGGAGTAAATGGATGAGCTGTGGCAGGAGCAGCGATGGCGTCTGGCTGTAGGCTCGGCTGTTGGCCATGTACAATCTCACTAACCGGGGTGAGGTGATACCGCTCCAAATTCTGTCCCCACGTGCTCCACTGAGCCACTTCCACAGTCACCTGGAACTGGGCTGTGCTTTGGGGATCCCTGAGTGCAGTCACAGCGCTGGTGTTGCCCAACCCAGCTTCCCTGTGCACTCAGGTAAGAGCTCCTCACCTACCCTTGTGCCCATCCACGACAGGGAGCTGAAGCCCGAGCCACCGTCTGTGTGTCCGCACCTTTGTTCACTGCCAGGTGCCTTGTGACAGGATGAAACCTCAGAGCAAGCCCAATGCCACTGCAGGGCGTGCAGGAATTATTTCCTATGTACATGTGCAGCCCTGATAAAAGAGGTGAAAATACAGGGAGGCAGGCCTGGGCACTCGGAGCCAACGGCGCCCTTCCAAACTGCAGTTATCAGCTAATCAGCCTCCCGGGAAATGGAAGGCGGACTCGGTGGAGCACAACCCTCCAGAGGGGCAAAGATCAGCGGTCACGCGACTGGGGTTGCTTCAGAGAAAACCCTTAAAGAAAGCTCTGGCTCCTTTGCGTTTGTGGCTGCGGAGGGCTGAGGGTTTCCAGGAGGTGTGGAAATTCAGGCTGTATGGGGTACGAGCTGGGCAGGCTCTGCTGGGCAGGCAGGGCTGTGGCCAGCGGGCTCCTGTTTCGCCCAGGGTGCCTTGGATCCCGGCAGGTGGACATGGAATGCTCTGTCCCCCCTATTCCGGCACTCAGAGGGGCAAAGAGCAGGCAGGGGATGTGTAGGGAGCTGCCGTGGCTCTCCAGGCTGTCAGCCAGAGAGACCTAGGAGGTTATCGGAGCTTCGGGACAGAAAGCAAACAGTCTGTACTGGGCTCCTGAGCAAGGCTGGGCTGCCTCGGGATACGGGACAGCAAAGTGTCCGGGCTTGGTATTGTGTACTTTTATCACCTGCTGATACGCAGCACACCTCACCTCATCGGGAACAGTTGAGGAACATCCTCCTGTCTGCTAAGGTTGGGGTTCCTGAGGGTCTGGGCAGGGGAGGGGTCTCTCACCCAGCCGGGGGGGTTCGGTCTCTGCTTCTCGCAGTCTGCCTGTTGTGCTCCAGCGTGCTCTGTAACATTCCCAAAATGAGCCCACCTGCCCTGGCTGTGGAGGGGAGAGCGCAGCAGGGTCCGCTCATCTCCCGAGACTTTCCCTCGCACCATGGATGCATTTCAAATCCTAATGTTCCCAAAACCAGTGCATCTCCCAACCCTGCAAACAAACAAGCATCATTCATGTACGAAGGGAGAGTTCAAAGGAGGCACGACACCTGGAATCAAACATCTGTTAGGAACTAATGCATTTTGCATCCTGCTTTCCTGCCAACTGCTCCAAGGCAAGTCCTGCAGGATCGTTCCAGCTACTGCATGCTACAGCAATGGCATTCCCTGCTCCGTGCACCTCGCTTTGTTTTTTGCCACGTGTGGAGCATGTAAGTGCACCTCGACCAGTTAGCAGTGGGCTTCCTCCTGTGACATGGACAAACATAAGAGGATTAAATACCCCTGAGCCTTTTTAAAATTTTTAGACTGGGTTGGCAACATGGATGCTGCGTTGTCTTTTAACAAGCTGATCTGCTGAGCAAGCAATTTTTCCTCTAACCACACTTTTTCCTTGGCAATGAGGCAGGTACTGCTTTATTAGCAAAGAAACTTTCTTTTCTAATTCTTGAAAGTAGGAGCTCTAGGGCGGGGCAGGCTGCAAGGGCTTCTGGAAAGGTTAGTAGCTCAGAAATGGACATGGAGCAGGGTTGAAAAACCCAAAGGAAACACTTTCTGTACAGAGGGCATAATTAACTGTGGAACAAATTGCCACAGGATATTGCAGACGCTAAAAGTTATATTTGGCTTCAAATAAGGTTTTGATCCATTTGGGATGGATGGCTCCAGTGAAGGTTTTTAAATGCGACAGCCACAGATCAGCTATGAACTTGCAGTGATGCTGAAAAATGGGAGAAGGAGCAGGCTACCCGTGCCTTCTTTTTTATGTCCCTCCGCTAAGTAATCAAAAGTGGCCATTTTGGGAGAGAGAACAGAGAGGTGGCCAAGCAGGGCTATTTTGATGCTCTTACATTGTGTGACTATTTTTGAGTGGCCGGGCTGCACGTTGGATAGATGCTGTGACTCAGGCAGCCCGGGAGATGCTGGCTATGCCATGAATAGATGCTCCATATGGCCCAGGTTGACAGGGACACTGTGTGCCCAGCCTGGTTGCCACAGGTGCTCCAAGCAGTGTCCATGCACCCTTGCTGGCTCCATAGAGGTTCTGCAATGGCAGGAAATCCCAGAAATTCGCTTCCAGCACAGAGTCCGGAGCAGGAGGGAGTGACCTGTGCTGGGAGCATAACAAGAGCTGACAAGGACACACTGTGGCAACGAGACCAGCCTGGGCAAATGCGTCTGTCCTAGGGGCTAATGTTTTCTCCGGTGAAAGGCCGAGCTCACCCGGGGCACGGGCTGGCCGCAGCAGCTTGTGCAGCGCTTTGGACACGGCACAGGAGGTGGGCGGCTGCGGGCAGGGCTGGGAGCTGAAGGCTTTCTATCAGCTTGCAGGTATCCCTTTGCATTCAATAAATACCTGCTGCAGGGAATTTTTGTGGCACGGCTGCTGGCGTCCTGGCCAGCCATCCTTTCACGAGTGAGAACCATGCCCTGATTGTCTCATTCATTTTTCCTCCTGTGTGTCCTTACGCTGCCTCCAAAGGCAGGAAGGGGACGGGAAGGAGCAGGGCGAGCAGACAGATGGCAGCGGAGTGAGGGAGGCTGCAGGCAGAGCAGAGAGCTCCGTGCCCACCTTCGGGCAGCAGGAGGGACACACCAGCAGGGTGCTGGGCAGGGGAAGAAAACAGGGTCGGATCGGTGCAGGGACAGGTCTGCGGGTGAATGGGAATTGCCGGGTAGGAGGGAGGCGGTGAGGGAGGAGCACGGTGGGCAGGGCTGTGCTGCAGGGTACACAGAGGCTGAGCTGTCCCTGTCCTGCCGAGTGCTGGGGCTCCTCACCTGCATCCAGCAGGGCACAGGGTCCCTCACGCAGCTCTGCAAGGCAAGATGCTCTTGGGCTCCTTCCCAAAGAATTCTAGCGATTTTAGGTTAGCATGTATATTCCACGCAGGGAATAACAGAAAGGGCACTGCAGAACTACCAGCACTCGGGTGATGAGGGCAGTGGCCTCATTACCAACACCCGGGTTGAGTTAAGGTGACAATGAGGACTCGCAGGGTCAGACAGCTCAGGGTCAGAGCCTCTTCAACACTGGCCAGAGCTGCTGCTCGCACCAGCTGGGGTGAGCTGAGCCCTGCTTGGGTCTGGTGGGTCAGATGGGATTTGTGTGTGGGGACCTCTGCTCTCCCAGCTCTGCAGCACCTAAGTAAACATCTGTTTTGTGAGCAGCAGAATTCATGAAGCTTGGTTGCCTGCGGCGCTCCCTCTTGTGTGGATTCTCTGATGTCTAATAATCGGGTTGGGCTCACATTAGAGCTTTTTCTTCCAGCCGGGAGTCCTAATTTGGATTTCTCTCCTCTGTCCTGCTGCTTTTCACAAGCTTGTGCAAAGTTAACTCCTTTCAAGTGTTTGCCTATCTGGTTACATTTGGCTGAAACTGGTCAGTGGATCGGAACAGTGGCAGGATTGACCATGTGGTCACACACACTTGATTCTTGCATCCCAAGAATGAGGAAAATGTGAAAGACTCAGTATGAGTTTTGGCAAATCAGGGAAGAGCCCAGGATCCCTTGTGGGCTATCACAGATAGTTTGCAGTGACTGAGGTATGAGGTCCTTAGTGCTAAAAGCCTCCATGGAAGCTGAATCACAGGGTGAGTGGTGCACAGTCCCAGCAGCAGCAGAGTTGAGGCACACTCATGAGAGATCCTGGCATGCTCCACCTGGCTCTTGTGTCAACATGCTTGGGCTGCTGCACTGTAGTGCCCAACCCCAAGGCCCCTCACACCCTGCCTGGCAAGCAGCTCCCACCAAGACTCCCTACCAGCACTGACTGCTCCTTCTCCAGCCCCCAGGGCTGTTTCTTGTCCCAGCCAGCAGGTACCCCATTCCCATGACAGCCACCAGTCTCCTCCCTGTCTCCTGGCAGTCCTAGCTGCTCTCCTTGTCCACCCCTCAACACCTCCACTGGTTATCTTATGATCTTTCGGATCATAAGCAGGATTTACCCCCTTGTTCCCCTAACTGGGGAGAGCAGAGGAAAGGGATTAGGAGTAATACATAAAGATGCTTCCCTCTTGGCAGAAGGAAGTTCACTTCCCTCATGTCACACATTCCCTGGGACAGAGCCAGCAGCGAGGCAGTTGGCACTGCAAGGTTCCTTCAATCCCCAGACCTCAATGAGGGCTCCATAGCCTTGGAGCTGCTCCATTAACTCTCGCTCTAGAATAATGTTGCAATGCCAAGACAGAGAGAGATCCTGACCCTCACAGCTCTACAGAGAATTCAAGCATGTTCAAGTTGTGCTGTGCCTAACAGATGAGCTCACAACAATGACATCTCAGCTAGGTGACATATCTGAGCCAGGCCTAGGTGTTGGCAGCAGTACAAAATCCAGCTCTCCCTGGGTTCCTCACTGAGCACATTGCAGGTGGAAAGGTGGCAAGAGAAAGCCTTTAGCTTCACGTACCAGGTGATGCTCTTGGACAGAAGATGGCTTGGAGCCAAAGACACAGAGCACCTGCTTGCTCCAGTGAAGGGTCAGATCAGGGCAGCAGGAGCAGCATCAGGGCACAGCCAAAGCCCCAAGGACGGGGGAATGGAGGAGATGTGCCGGGGAGAGGGGGTGAGTGGCTGGCTGGAGGAAGCCACAGTAAGATGTCATGGAGCAAGGTGCCTTTAGAGTCAGTCTGGGTCTGAGCATCCAACCTGTGCAATCTGGCACAGTGACAAAGGTGGCAAAAGCATCCAGCTGTAAGGAGGAGTTGGACATCAGAGTAACTAAATGCTTCCCAGCTGCCCTCCCCATGTGGAAGGTCATACTGCCATCTCCTCTCTGGCTCAACTCATCCATGCCTTCCACCACTCAAGGAACAGCATCCCACCCTGTACACACTGTCAGCCCTGAATGGTGGCCCCAAACTCCTTCAAGGAAGTCTCTGTTCTACCAACACCCCATAGAGGCTGCCAGTCCAAGCTCCTTGGGGAACCTAAACCCCCCAGGGTTTAAAGCACCTGCCTGGTTCAGCTGGCAGATGATAGAAGGAACATATGTAGTGCTTTAGGACTGTACCTGTTCTGCTCAGGAACATGTGTGTTACCTCCTGCCATGCTGGGCAGGCCAAGGAAAGAGTCACTGCTCTGCATGCCAGTATTGAGCCTCATCAGTCCCACGGCTTTCCATGGCTCTGCAGCTGAGAAGCCTTCAGTACTGCCCACCCCATCAGTACACATCCACTTTAGCCCAGGAACAACTCAGCCATGAGATTGTTATGGCACAGGTCTGGCACTGCCACTCACTGCTGGGACAGCATTTCATGGGACACTCTGAGCAAGGGCAGTCCTTAGCTGTAAAAGCCACATGCACCGGGTTCTACTTGATCAACCACCTTGCTCCAGGCTGTCCAGCAAGCTGGAAACAATTTCCAAAACTCAATCCAAGCCGTTCAGAGATTGGAAAGTCGAGATGGGGAAGGAGCAGCCCAACTGTGCCTAGATGGAATCTGCAAGTCCAGCAAAAAGCTGCACCCACACTAACACAGCCCCCAAGCAGGCTGGTGCAAGCAGTTCTGCAAACATCAGCCCTAAGAAACCATCCACAGGCGCTGGAAAACCCCGAGATACATTGAAGAAGGAAACACCGTAACTTCAGGGGCTCTTTTCATTAGTTTTCTGGCTTCGTGTAGCACCTCCAGGATGTGTTTATTCTGCTGCACTGCAAAACCAAGCAGAGGCTGCACAACCAAATGTAGGAGCAGGATCTTCGACGATGGGATGGTTTTGTTAGGTTTTTTTCCAAAGTCCAAGAAAGCAGTTTGAAAGATACCCGTCTCCACAAAGAATTCAGACCCCACAGGGTGACTGTGAGCAGACATCAGGGAACTCCCCAAATGGAAAAGGATCCAATTCCACCAAAATCACTGTGGCAGAGGGCAAACATTAACCAAGCAGCACAACCCCCATGCAGGGTGAGCACGGGCTGTTTCAGAGAAGCAAAACATTTCCCAGACATGGCCAACACAGTGTCCATTTAACTCTGTGATTTGCAACACTGAAAGCCCAGGGTCTGCTTTTAGGTTGATCCCACTTGGCAGGCAGCTGTAAGGGCATTGCCCCATCTGTAGCGGGACCCCTTCTGCTCCACCAAGCCAGGAGAACACAGTATCCCATCTCCTATTACCTTTCCCAAAATCTTGTACTCACCGTTTTACTGGATTGACCCCCTTTGCTCTCTGTTTCACAATGACTATTGAAATGCATCGTTAAACTAATTACTTGTACAGCCAATCTCATCTCCTGTCTTTCCCTGTTCTTGCAGCCTCTGACAAGGAAGTTGATGTGTTTGGGGGTGATTTTTCTTGGTCCTTATCCTGGGGAACAGGCTGTTTCTTGTATTAAAGAAAAAAGGAAAAAAAATGGAGGAAGGTGAGGGAAGAAAGAAAGAGAGGAAGAAAGAGAACTTGTAATGCTGGCAAAAGTGTAGTAAGGGAACATTTGTCCTTATTTCCCAATGAAAATGATAATTTTTCTTTAATCTTCTGATCTCAAAACCTTGGGCCAAACCCCCACCACAGCTCATGAGGGGAATGCTGCTCTGGGTGCACTCAGCACTCGCTTTGTTTTGTGTTTTGGGTTTTTATTGCTTTTAAATGCTCCTCTTGAAGGGAATCAAAAGGTGGGGCTGGGGCCACACCTGCTTCCTGGCAGGCTGCAGCACTTTTCTGCGATATGGCCAACAAACACAGCAGCCCACATGTTGCAGGAGACCCCTGGGAGGCCCCCAGAGAACCCCTGGCCATGCCCCAGCCACTGACCCCAGCTAGCCAGAATAGCCTTTTCCTGCACCCATCCCCCCAATCACCCATCTCCACCGTCTCCCCACGCACACACTTTGAATCTCAGCACTGTGTTTGTTCCCTCATTTCAAGCCGACAGATTTGGGCATGTCTTTGACAGAGGTTCACAATTTGGATGTTAAATTTAGACGCGCGCTCAGGCTCTGATTAGAGATACAGCAACTGTTTACTGCCTTTGTGGGGAGTTTGCATCTCCAGGGCTGAGGGCGAAGCCCCCCCAGGCTCTCTGATCCTCCTGTGGTGATTAGGAAAGGAGGCTGAATCACCACATAATGATGCCCTGGTATTTCCCTCAGTCGGGAGCGTGCCCTGCCTTCCACACTCCATCCCACCATGGGCTTGGAGGCACTGCTGCCTCCCCATGTGCAGCCAGCTCTAGCTGGCCACAAAGGAGAGAAGTGCAGTACTCATAGGAGCACAAATAAACGATCCCATGAGATGAAGATACCAGAGGCAGGTGAGAGTGTTCAGGAGTTAAATGCTTGCAGCTGATCTGGCAGCCCTGAAGTGTGTATGGCCCTTGCCACAGGTCCCGTGGATCGTGCACTAATTACTGTCAGCACAAGGACATGGGGTAGTGCAGCTCAGAAAAGCAGGAGGAATGGTTCTCTTAACCTGCATGAAAAATCTGTTTGATTTCACCCAGTTTCCATGTGGAGATCCTTGAATTCCATGGCAAGGACCCCTGAGCATGGAAGCACTGCCCCTTCTTGGTAGCTATCTACATTTGGGAATAAGGGCCAGTAAATTGATTTTTATTTGCTGGTTTCATGCTATGCACAGCTTTCAACCCACAGAACAAAAGTCATAGAAACCCACCTCATTTCTGTTGGTTTATTGCTGTCATCTGCCAGGGTCAGTCCCAACAGGATTTTCCCTGGAGCTGAGCCAATTCACCAGATTTCCTCTCTCTTCAGAGCACTGTCCCTCATTTTTCTGTTAAGCTTCACCTTTCCATTCGGCCCTTGGAAATGTCCTAGTCCCACTTCTGGGTAGTTTTGCATTGTGACTGTGGCATAAATGATTCCAGAAGCAGAGGACAGATCAGGGACAGCACAGTAATCTCCTGGGAGATCTATTACACTTCAAATTGCACTAAAACCACGCTGGAGAAAGTGAAGCAAGACCTTCAGAGTATGATTGCTTCCCAGTGTATCCTAATAAAGGAGCAACTGCAGGCTGCAGGTAATAGGTGATGATTTCCAGGCCCAGGGTGGGAAGCTGCTGTCAGGGAACACAGACTCTCTGTGATACCATTCAATTGAACGTGGTCCTGACACAAAGAGAAACTCAAAAAGTTGATGGTGATGCCTCTCAGACAATTCCCCCTAAGTTTTGACTGTGTCTTTCAAAGTTTCAGATCATTTCCAGAGGAAATGAGGCTTCTGTCTCATGCCCAGATGCATAGTAACTCTCCATCCCTTATAATAACTGCTGAAGCCATTGATTGCTTTCAATCCAGCTTGTAATTGAGAGCAAAGCTCTAAGAAATATTGAGGTCACAACAGGTTTTGCAAAATAATTATCTGGACAGAGGAATAAAACCCTGTTAATACAGAGGGAAAAAGCAGCAATGTTAAGTGAAGCCCTTCTTAGATGTCAGGAAATATACAGGGAAGAGGGAGGTTAAGTACATTCCAGGAGGGATTCAGACGACAGCTTGTATCTTGTTAAATGCCAGAAAACCCACTCCTTGCTCAAGGTTATCCTCCCATATTGAATTGCTGGTGCCCAGGAAAGCATGTGCTCTGGATCCAGCTTTTCTTGTGGTTGTGGAGTTCATAACGTCTCTGCTTTGTGGGTTCTCTGATGTCTTATGAGAGATGAGTTCACATTGCCGTTTCAGTACAATTCAATTAAAAAGTCAATTAGCCCAGATACAAAGCGATCTGCTTCATTAAGTCTGCTGTTGGTGGAACAGCTCTGGTTTGGTTGCTGGTTTATTCTGCTGCCTTACTCCACTCTGGGCTGTGTGGGTTACCCTGCTCGCAGTGCTGCAGACACGCGTGCGCAGCCTGCCAGCGTCTTCTCTCCAGGTTCAGCAGTTGAAAATGTTGGAAGGGAGTAGCTCTAGGCAAGTCCCTACATGCTGCACAGCTCTGAAGTGCTGTTAAGTAACAAGCAACAAGCAGAGTTTTAAGAACATGGTTTTCAACTTCTCAGAAGGAGCCACATGCCTTTCTGGGTCACCCATCCCTGCCCTCCAAGCTTTTCTTTAATTTGCAGCACATTTGGAACTATGTTGTGTTTCCTAGAAGTGAAATGATGGCATGAAAAAATAAGTCTGAATTTTGTCAAAACTGAATTGTGTTGATTTCTCTCCAACTTCTAGTAGTTTGATTTCAGCTTTAGACCATTCATTTCAAGAAGGAATTACCACAGAGAGATTTTTGGATGGTTATCATCTGTTTACCAAGGAGAAAAGGATTTGAGCAAATACGAAATTTACAGCTTTGTATTTATCAGTAATTAGATACCTCAGTGAGAAAATATGACACGTACTGTTAGTTAGGCTCTAACAATTTGTTCCTAAAATTCAACTTGAGTTACAAATTGAACTAGTTCTGGTTCTTAAAGAGATGAGTCTTGAAAAAGTGTCTGGAAAAACGAGTCTTCCCTGTTTAAATTAGGAATGTGCCAAATGACTGGCAGGTACTTGATATATAATTTAAATTTAAAACAGGAAGAAACAGTTCTAGATAAAGATCTCCTAGGATATCTAGGGGAAATATATGCACCTATATTTAGCTTATCCCTGGTTTCAACCCCTAACTGCACACACAGCAGCATATGCTTAGCTTCTGAAAAGAACAGGCCTTGATCCTTTAACAAGCTCTGCAAAGCTCACTAATAAAGTTACATCCCTGTTAATCACATATGTGCTCCCCAGCACCTTCTTTGATGCACCTTGCTCACAGAGGTAAACCATGGATCCACAGCTGCTCAGGAGAAGGCAGCTGGTGGCAGGTGGTCATGGATGGCAGATCCTCCACAGGAATCCTGACCCTGGGGCTTTGCCATGAGAAGGCAGGAACCAGAGAGATTACTCAAGGGCTGAGGGTGACATGGGCAAAGTGTCTTGCTGGAAACCTGCTCCTTCAGTCAATACAGAGGAGGCAGCAGGGTCGGGCCTGTGAATTACAAGAACTTTGAGGTAATTAAGACAGAGCTTGACTAGAAACTGAGCAAAAGCTGTTGGAAAGGCCACATCGTGGAGTAGTACATTCAGAAGGAATTTATACAATATGGCATGTGTTCCCTATCATTGCTGGGGAAGGACAGCACATCCTGTGGCACAGAGAGAGAAAAGGGAAGACAAACCACAGAGAGGCACATAATCAGTTTGTATTTTGACTCTTGAAGATACTTTGCAGAAACTTCAGTGGAGAGAGAAGTTAAGATGGAGAAGGGAGAACAGAGAAACAAAATGAGGGAGTTTGAATTGGGGGTGGAGAGTTGAGATATGCTGTTTGACTTAGGAGAAAGCAGAATGAAGGGAGGGCAAGATGGTTCACAGAACAGCAAATCAGCCTGATCAGAGCATCCTGCATGACTTTGCATATTTTACCCCCTATAAAGGCAGAAACTGAAGCAGAGAAAGTGAAGAAATCTGAGCCAGGGTAGGGATGTGGGAGGACAGGTCTCTCACAGACAGAGGGAAGAAGAGCTGAGCTAACAATTATATCAATAAAAGTTGGGGTAGACAGAGCAGGAAGGTGAGGCTGAACCCTTGCAGACTTTTTTTCTGTAAATCACTGACTTTAATGAAAATTACCAATGTTCTTCCTTTGACACCTGCAGGGCTCAAGGAGACACCGCACCATGGAAGTCTCCATCAGGAGTCACTTCCTGAGTGTTGCTGTTTTCCTGATGCATTGTGTGGTCCACAAGGCGAGCTGTGAGAAGGGCAACACTTCCCCTCTGCACTTCACTCACTTCTTCTACAATGCCACCATCTATGAGAATTCAGCCCCCAAGACCTACGTGGAGAGCTATGTCAAAATGGGTATTTACAAGAGAGACCCTGAGTGGGACATCAGGTACAGAATAGCTTCTGGGGACAACACTGGTCTGTTTAAAACAGAGGAGCATGTGATTGGGGATTTCTGCTTCTTGAGAATAAGAACCAGGAGCAGCAACACAGCACTTTTAAACCGTGAGGTCAAAGACAGTTACATGTTAATAATTAAGGCCACAGAGAGCACCTTTGCCTACGAAGCCTGGGCCAAAGTCTTGATCCATATTCTGGACAGGAATGACTTGAAGCCTCTCTTTTCACCCCCTTCCTACAAAGTGTCCATCAGAGAAGACACTCCTCTGAAAACAGTGGTCAGCACGCTCAGTGCCACTGATGCTGATGCTGGCCAGAACGCTGAGTTCTACTATGCCCTAAACACCAAGTCCACCCTATTCACTGTGCACCCCACCACGGGAGCAGTCATGGTGGCAGGCAGGCTGAACAGCACCCATCAAGGCAGGCATAACCTGCAGGTTTTGGCTGTGGACAGAATGAGAAAGATCACAGAGGGGAATGGCTTTGGGAACTTGGCTAGTCTCACAATCCAGGTGGAGCCATCTGCCAGGAAGCCCCCCTCTATCTCCTCAGTGAAGGTGACATCGCCTGACTCAGATGAAGACTTTATCTATGCAACTCTGTCTGTAGAAAGTGGTGACTCAGAAGCAGGGATTGATTCGGTTGAATTTGTGGATGGAGATCCGGGAAGACATTTCAAAGCCATCAAATCCTACTTTGGGAGCACTGAGTTCATGATTGTGTCAAACAAAGAGATAAACTGGTTACTTTACCCATTTGGTTTCAACCTCAGTGTGCAAGCCAAGGACAAGAGCAAGCCACCACTGTTCTCTCCTGTCAGAGTTATCCACATACCTCCCTCCAAGTATGTTTCTGCCAGGTTTGAGAAGGAAGTGTACCGGGTCCAGCTCAGTGAATTTTCCCCAGCTGGAAGCCAAGTTGTTATGGTGAAGATCACACCAGTTTTCCCAAATCTTAAATACATTTTGAGACCTACTCTTGACAGCACAAGCTTTAAGATCAATCCTCACACTGGACTGATAACTACAGTCAGAGCAATGGACTTCCATGAGCAGTCTAGTTTTGAGCTTGAAGTTACAACCAGTAGCAGTCACACATACACGACTGTTATCGTTGACATCACTGACTGCAACAATCATGCTCCAAGTTTTACTCAGTCTTCGTACCATGAGGCCTTTGATGAAAATGTTCCTCCTGGTACCAGTGTCTTAACAGTAAGGGCTACAGATGAAGATAAAGGAGACAATGGCTTTGTCACCTACAGCATAGCCAACCAGAAATCAGTTCCCTTTGTCATTGACCCTTATTCTGGTGTCATTTCCACCTCCAAGTCGATGGACTATGAGCTGATGCAGAGATGGTACCACCTGCGAGTGTGGGCATCAGATTGGGGCTCACCCTTCCGCCACGAGACAGAGGTGTACGTCTCCCTCACACTGAGCAACGTCAATGACAATGCTCCTGTGTTTGAGAAGGCGAGCTGCAGTGGCACCATCCCACGGGACTTTCCAGTTGGGAGCCCTGTGGCCACGGTCTCTGCAATCGACAGTGATGAGCTGCAGCATATCAAATACGAAATCAAGTCTGGCAACGAGTTACAGCATTTTGAACTGAATCCCATCTCTGGAGTAATATCCCTTAGAATATCTCTGCGAGATCTTCCTTCTGAACAGCCACTTTTCTACTCTTTGAAAATAACTGCAACAGATGGAGAGAACTACGCTTTGCCAACATCTGTAAACATCACTGTGGTCAGCCAAGGTCTCCCTGTCAAAATGCAGTGTGAGGAAACAGGAGTCTTGAAGCAACTGACACAAACTATCATACACTCCATCGAGTCTCAGTCTCAAGGCCATGGGCAGGATGATGAAACATCTCTGAACTTGCACCTTATAAACCATAATGCTCCTAAGTTTGATGACAGCTTTCCACGATCTATTGATATCATAGAGACTGTTCCCATCAACTCAACTATTGCTGACCTGTCAGCCATTGATCCTGACACTGGTTTTAATGGGAAATTGGTTTATGTGATCTCAGATGGAAATGATGACAGCTGCTTTACAATTGATCTGGAACTGGGTCTCCTTCAAGTCCTTTCTCCTTTAGATCATGAACAAACCAGCTTCTACATTCTTAACATTACTGTGTATGACCTTGGCACACCACAAAAATCATCTTGGAAACTATTGGCTGTAAATGTGTTGGATACCAATGATAATACCCCTAAATTCCCTCAAGGTGCCTATTGGGTGGCAATACCAGAACATGTAGCAGCAGGGACAACAATAGCTCAACTGAAAGCAGAAGATGCTGATACAGATGACAACGGGAGAGTAAAATACTCCCTCCTAACCCCCACTGACAAGTTTGCCATTAACAGCATCACTGGAGAAGTGACGGTTACAGGTGCTCTAGATAGAGAATTGTGGCCTTGCTATGTGCTGAAAATAGAAGCTAGGGACCAGCCTAAAACAGGCTTCCAGCTGTTCTCTGTTACGGACCTTGTTGTGACTCTGGAGGATGTAAATGACAACACCCCACAGTGCCTCCCAGCCCTCAACAGTGTGAAGGTCCCCGAAGACCTGCCTGTGGGAACCATTCTCCTGTTTCTGGAGGCTTTTGACCCTGATGCTGGCTCTGAGGGGGAGGTGAGGTACAGCCTCATTAACAATGAGGACATGATGTTCCATGTGGATAAAGTGACTGGGGCACTCCGTTTGGAGAAGGAGCTGGACTATGAGAAGAGGGACTCTTTCAATGTAACCGTGCAGGTCAGTGACGGTGGGAAGCCCTTCTCTCGCTCCTCCCTCTGCCACCTGGAAGTGAACGTCATTGATGTCAACGAGAACTTGAACCCCCCACGCTTTGCCTCCTTTGTCTTCAAAGGCTGGGTGCAGGAGAACAGCCCTAAGGGCACATCAGTGATGATGGTCACAGCAAAGGACATCGACAGGGGCAGAGATGGAGAGGTTCAGTATTTCCTCCGAGAAGGCACTGGCCTGTCTGTCTTCCACATCGAAAAGGACACAGGTAAGGACATCTTCATTTGATACCTTGAAGGCTTAAACTGCCTGCTGTGTTTGGCCTGGCTGTTTACAATGTTGTATGCATTCAAGCCTTTCTTGATTGGGCAGGGATTTACTAAGTCTATCCCTGATCTGGGTAGGAACAAGCGGGGGGTTTTCTCCTTAAAATAATGGTAAATCAGTGGCTGTCCTTCCCCAAAATACTGAACTCTTCTCTTTCCCTTGTGTACCAAAAATTACTCTCAGCAGAAGCAAGCCCTCACCTTCCACACAATCTCACAGCCTGGCAAGGTGGGTGCGAGAGTTTGTGTGTGCAGCAAAGAGCAGGAAGCGGACTTGAGACTGCTCTGTCATCAAGGACTAAGCAGTCTGAGTTCCTAAATCCCTCACAAGCACTGTGTGTCCTTCTCCTAGGCACCATCCGGACCGTAGGATCACTTGACCGAGAGGGAACATCTCACTACTGGCTGACTGTGCTAGCCCTTGACCTGGGAACAGTTCCTCTGTCTTCTGTGACTGAAATTTATATTGAAGTCACTGATACCAATGACAACCCCCCTCAGATGTCCAGACCTGTCTTCTATGCCTCTGTGATGGAGAATTCCCCACCAAACACATCTATCCTTCAGCTTGATGCCTTCGATCCAGACTCCAGCTCAGAGGGAAAGCTAACTTTTCACATCCTAACTGGAAATCCTCAAGGACTCTTCAGCATTAACCTCATTACAGGTAAGACTGACCCAGCACAGCATCTGTTTTTGAGGCTTCCAAATGCCCAGAGGATGTTACATATTCAATGTAAACAGCCTACACAGCTGTCTTTATGACACTTTCCTCCTGCAGCAGAAGTCCCAGTCTCCAAATACACTCAGTGGGGAGTCTGAGGATTGAAACCCTCAACCTGAGGGCTGCGATTTGCATCCAGATGGCTCTTAGAATGACACAAATGTGCTGCTTTCAAAGCCCTAAACAGTTGCTTTTAATCTTCCCCCTTATATACAACTGCCCTGTTGCACAGCCTGAGCCAGGGAACACCCTTCTGGAGGTGACTGTTCCCGACAGACCCAGGCAGGATTAACAAAAATGAATTCCACTGCACTTAAAGGCTCCACCCATTCTCCAGCACTATTAATGTAGTAAGTGTAGTAAGCCTTTTCTGCCATCTTCCTAGACTGTATCTTTCATCTGAGGATTATTTACCAGATCTTTCAGAGCCATCAAAAACCCGCTGATGTTTTGTGTAAACAGCTTCCTCAAACTATCCCAGCAGAGCTGACATTGGGCCAGTCTGGCAGGGAAAGCTGTGCCGAGCCCTTCATGCCATCAGCTCCTGGGAGAAGAGGGAAGGGAGGGCACAGAGCCTGAGTATGGGAGAGGATTAATTGCATGACTTTGATCTCCTGGAGATGATAAAAGCAGTTCAGCTACTGCAGAGGGATAGAAGCTTGTTCTCAGATGAGGAGCTGGGTGTATTGAAAAAGGCTAGAGCTGCTCTCAGCTCCATATTACCAGTGGTGTAATGGCTCTCTGGCAATGCTCTACAGCTAGCAAGGAAGGGAATGGAAGAAAGAAATTATTATTATGAAATACTAAAGTGTTCTTGTCACAAGAACCTCACAGGGTGTGTTTACATGGCACTGTATAAATGCACCTGGAGATGTCAGCTAACTGTGACCACTGCTGCCCACAGCTGTAGCTGGCTGTGCTGCCAGAAGCTTTTTAGTCCTGTCAGGACATTGTTCTGCATCCAACTTTCCCACATAATCCAAACAGCTATGCACAACCCAGCCCCAGGACAGCTTGCACAATGCAGGGTTCTACAGAAATTTTCCTTCAGAAGCCCTGTTGCATAAAACCACTGCCTTTTTGATGGGATGTGGAGCAGGATGGCTATCAGGACACCAAGCTGGCTCCCCTCTTCAGCTGAGCAGCCATGCACCCTGCAGGGAATTCAACCTTTATGCTGCAGGCAAAGCTTTCAGCCCAGTATGAGTGCAGCCCTGCAAAGTCAAGCTCCAAGGCTGTCATGTTCTGTAGTAAAATGAATGACTTTGGCAAAATCCAAGTGTTTGCTAATGGGACACCTCACCTCTAAGACAACGCATTAATCCCCATTTTAGACAAAAAAAGCTCTCAGGTATGAGTCATCTCCTCTCCATCTCTCCCTATATTCAGCTGATTTGCATGAGAAGAGTGATAAGTTTGTCAGTTCTGAAAGAAACTCATGGGCTGATCTTATCTCTTGCTGGAGGTCTCTTCTCTAAACCCTGAGCTTGGAGGTTGTTTAACGTCCTGCTTCCAAGTCTGATGAAGATTCAGTTATCCATTATTTTACTTGCATGTCACCCAAAAGAACCTATAATTACCTGTGAACATTGGCATAAACTGAGTGGTTATGCCCTCATGTTTACAGTATCTAAAGAGAAGTCATTTGCTGCTGCTGCCAGAAGGAATATCACAGCTTGTCTAACATTCAGGGCCCTAGGCAGCTTATTGGAAACTCAGTGATATTTTCATTCTGCAGGCTAGTTGCTCCATTAAGTAGAATAAAACAATAATCTTTGGTCTCAACTTGGTAGTGCAGCACTGGGAGACAAACTGCTGGTCATCCCCATTAGTGCAGGATTGTATTAAAAAAAAAAAAGTGTTATTCCACTGCAGGGCAGAAGACTGTGATCAAGACATCTTCTTTTCACCTATTCCACATGGTCATTGTGATCAATGACCCACATGGTCATTGTGATCAATGACCCACATGGTCAGTCATCAAACGACAGACAAATAATTCACACTGGCACTGAAATAAGCCAGAGCACAAGAGGGGCAGAGGTCAGTTTGGGTCTCTCCTAGGTGAGACATTCCTGGTAGTGGCCTCTTGGCAAAGGGTGGGGGGGGGGAGGAGGAGGAGGAAGAGGAAGAGGAGGAAGAGGAGTAAGCTTCTTCTCATCCTGTGTCCTAATAGGAATTAAGGTCCTAATGTACTGCTACAACAGGTATATCTACACCCAGAATAACCCTGCAGAATAGCTCTGGATAATCACTTAGGGCAGAGTGACACACTACTGCAGGTAACATAATTTGGTTCCTGGCTGTGTGTTTGATTCAGTACTGTGACGTGGAGGTGGATTGGCCAGTGAGACACAGCCAGCAAGGCCCATTGACTTCTCCTGAGGCCTTGCAGGGGAACCAGAACAGCCATGGTACCTGTCCTGGGCTCCTCCAGCATTCCCAGAAAGGCTCTGAGATCTTTAAGCTCTCAGTTCTCTAAAGAGGGTGGAGAAAAAGGGGGGAAATACATGAAAGGCTAATGAGAAGAGGGAACAAAACTGCACCGAGATGAAAGCTCTGTGCCATCGGCAATGGAATCTCTCCAGCCCAGCCTGGCAGCTGGTGTGCAGCAGTGTTTGTGGGAGACAGGGATAGATAGCTACATGGAGAGATGGGCAGGTAGTGGGGTTTGGGGTATTCTTCTGCTGGAAAAGTTTTCAGCTTGTTTTGTTCAGGATTTGATGTGAAGGGGGTTCGAGTCCAGACAGGGCCAGAAGGAACTGGGAGGCTGTGGCAGGAAGAGTCAGGATGAAGCCATTCATTCTGCTGGAAGGCTGTTTGGAGAATTTTTTACTTTGGATTATTTGTCTCCAGCTTTTATCTAGTGCTTGTTCTTCTGGTGTTTCTTCTCCTGTGTCAGTGTCCATTGGCTTCCCCTGGATGCCTGTGGTTCCCTGCATTTCTCTACAAAAAAGGACATCCTGCTGTTTAGGCCCGAGGAATGGTTTGGGGTTCTGCTCCCTAGATCAACATAAGACACAGCTGAGCATGGAGCAGTGCACAGCAGCGTCAGAGCAAGAGCTGGGGTGGTAGGAGGAGAAGGAAGAAAAGGTTAAATGGAAGCAGAAGTGAGGCAAGAGAAAGAGGATTTCAGGAGAACAACCTCTTCCCTTCTCAAGCTTTTGTGAAAGCCTCAGTGCCTGCAAACCTGATTCTGGCTATTTTAACTATCTTAGATTTTCCCCCCTGCAGCAAGGGCGGGGGGCCAGTAACCTCCACCCCAGCCCTGTTCTTGCCAGCAGAAGTTATTATTATTTCTTGTTCCCTGACAACAATACCCTGGTAATTTTGATGCTCTTGTTCCAACATGACCAACCTTCCTCTCTGCCCTTTGCAGGCAGCAGGCAGGAGAGAGGCAGACAATCCTCTCTCATTGCTGTGTGTGGACAGGCTGTTGGAGCACAATCTATGCTTGCCTGCATGCAGGCAACAGAAAGCATTGTTTCTGGACCTTCATCTGCATGCAGAGCTTGACTAATTGGCCGGGTGCAATTAGGACCTTTGACAGTTTTGTTCAGTCTCTGTAGGATTCAGCAGAAACCTTCAGGGCCTCATGCACGAACACAAATAAAGGACACCCACTCAACTCCATCACATGTCCCATGGGACAGGCTGGATGGGGTTTTACAGCAGGGCAGGGTACTGGTAACTCACACACATGCACATGCACGCATAAAACACTCATTAAAACTAAGCATGCACTTCCCAGTCCTTGTAGAGGACAGCAGAAGGAACCTAGGAACTGTGTCCCCAGGCACAAAAGCTGATGGCAGTTCCCCTCTAATAACAGCTTCCACTTCCACTTTAGCCCTCTGGCCTCACAGGGTGTATAACGAAGCAGCAAGGAATGAAAATGTGCGTTAATTCCAGCCAGCTTCTCTCGGGAATTGTGTGCAATGTCCATCTCCCCACCTCCAGGTGCTCCATGTGAACACTGCTGTCAGTTTGTGCATCTGGCATCGCCCAGCACCTCGGCTCCAAACGGGAATTAGGGTGATTAATCCTAATTAATTAACCACAAGGGCTTTCAGATCCCAGGGCAGAGTGGTAACTGGCTCCAGAGGGGGGAACCAGGAGCCGCGGTTGGGCACGGAGTAAGGGACAGAGTTTGCCTGGGGTTAGGAGGAGAAGCCAACCCTTTGCCTTGTGGCTCAGCAGATGTGAAGATAAACCAAAAAAAATCCATCTGGTGAGACTCCCAGCTGGGATACAGTTCACGTTATGTGATAGAGGGCAGAGTCAGCTCTTACTCCTCAGGAGATATGAGCATCTTCATTAGTACAGACATTCAAGAGTGTCATTAAATTCCAGTTCATCTACCTGCACTACAGTCCTCCTTCTCCAGCATTAGAAAGCTGAGCTATGATCCTGCTTTCTTTTATTTTTTCCATTGAGTCATGGAAGAATTTCAGGGTGTGGCCAGGCAAATCCAGATAGTCACTTCAGAGTGGTTAAGTTCCCTTCCATCAGCTGGCATGCAGTAATCCAGTGCAAACAAGGTGTTAGTCTGCTGCAACTGGATTTTGCAATCTGATAAACCAGAAACATCCTCAGCTCTGTTGTCAATATCTGTCCTGTGGGCTTTTTAGGTCAAAATTATGAAGCATTCCCTGAGATAGCTGAAGTTCTGGGCTCAATAGCCAACCCATTGGTAGTGAGGACAGGAGCATCAGAGATCTCAGTAAGCTGCTGCTGCAATTCCTTCTCCAGGCCCCCATTAGGAGAGCATTTCCATGAGTTTTGTTGCTAATGGAGCCCTACAGCCTCTCACTAACCTGGGAAAGTTTTAAAAGCTCCTTAGCCAGTGGGCTCTCTGCCGAGTCCTCTTCACCTGCTGAGATATTAAAAGGATGATTAGGGAGAGAAAAAAACCATTATGACAGACAAGCAAACAGAATTTTTCAAGCCATCTTGTCATAACACATTAAGGAGTGTTGATTTATGATTGTAAAGGTTTCAAATAAATGTTTAGCACCGTGGCTGGTGCCAAATGTGAATAATCCCAAAGAACAAGTGGGAACGGTGAACAATAGTCACGTTCCAAGCAGCTGCTCCTTGCTCCCTCCTTCAGCTGCCTCGTGTTTCCTGCAGCCATTTGAAATTTTCTCCTGCCTGTCATGCTTTCAGACAGACATACACAAAAAGTATGGTACAACTGAAGACAATACTATTAATTAAATCATTCTAGCTTTGCGCCAGAAACGAGAGCTGAGATGGGTTCATGCAGCTGGGATTTGCAAGTTTTTCAGGACACACAAGTGCACGTGCTCACACCACTGCACATGCACATGGCATCCCATGCAAAGCATTTCCCAGGATAGCATGAACCTGTGTCTCTGCTTGCTCTGCCTCGGAAAATTCACCCTGCCTTTTGTTGGTGTGAAGGAGCAGAACTTCCCTTCACAGGGAAGAGAGAAACCTTGATAACTGGGAGTGGACAAAAGCACTCACATGTGTCAGCCTTGATTTCTTTCAGGAGGTCAAACATTACATATACAATTCCATTATTGGTAAAGCAGTTGTAAAGTGATCTAGAGCTGCTTTTCCTCAAAAGTAAAGAGTCAAGGCACTCAGCAAGGACTGTTATGAAACCAGACATGGAAACAGAAGCCTCAACTCCATCCTTTCCACAATTGCATCTATTCAGCTTAGTCATTGACAGGCCAAAAAGAGGCAATTATAATGATTTTGTTTCAACTCTAGTTTATTATAGCCATAATTCTTCCCTCCTGCATCCAACCTATTCCCTGTGGATAAACTACTGTATATTTTTCAGAAATCCCTCAAATCTTGCAATTGTTGGAGGACTCATCCTGTGTCTCAGAAAAGCTTAAATAATATACCAACATTATTTTTGACTGTGTACCTTATTTTTAGCTGGAATGCATTTGTTCTAGCAGTTGAGTAGAGGGTATTTCCCAAGACAGAAGACAAACTTTTGTCAAAACACTGTAAATTACAAAGAGCAAGGTTCAGCACAGGGAAAACAGGAGTAGAGACTTGTTAAGAGGCCAGACTTGTGCCAGCACATGCCGAATGTTTCTTACTTAGAGGCATAAAAAAAGTTTTGTTTTCATGGTCCTGCAGCTTTTCTCACCTAATGCCTTGCCAACCCTCAACTGATGCAGGCATCTGGTAGGTGTTCCCCCTCCTCCGTGGTCTCTGTGATCAGAGAGCAGCAGCAACACCTCCACAGAGGGATTCAGGCTGGGAGGGGATGCCTTACCCTCTGGGGGTATCTGTCTTTCTCCTCTGATCACAAAGGGAGCCTGAAAGAGGACAGGTGGGCAGGCTGATCTTGGGCATTCAGGGATCTGATCAGCCCTGGCTTTTCTTGCATGCTGAGTCTTGGAGCTCAAAGGGTTTCTTTCTTGGCAGGTCTGATTTCCACGACTTCACGGCAGCTGGATCGAGAATACAAGGCTGAACATATCCTAGAGGTGGGTAATGATGATTGTAATTAGCTTTATTTACCTACAAGTGTATTAAGTCCTCAAAGAGCTTTCCTTGCAAGTTGGAGCACAGAGAAAGAATCTCATCCCATCAGCTCCCAACTGCTGGGAAACTTAATTAAATGGTGTGTGTTAACCCAAGAGACAGCTGCAGCAGTACTGTGGGGTTTATTATTTTCTTGCTGAAGACTGGAGCAAAAGTTCTGTTCTGGAAGCTGTGGGAATGCAGAAAGAGACCGGAACTGTCCTCTAGCTGGATGATTTATGCATTATGAGGGAAAGAACAAGCCAGAGAAATCCACCCTCGTTTATCTCATTGTATCAGATATTGCTGTATAGCTTTAGTCACCAGCCCCCATCCTCAGCTGCTCACAGCTATGAGTATTCCCATCAGAGGGATTTGGAGGTTTTTGAGTCTATCAGGATCTATCATTTCTCTCTGCAATGCAATGTGCTGGGAGCGTGCACAGGCAGGGCAGGGTGAGGACGGCTGGTACCTGGCCAAGCCATTGCAATACAAATATTTTCAGATGTGTGATCTCTAAAGACCAGCCTGACCCACTGCCCAGAGCAACTGGAGGCAGGAGCCCTGCAAACTCATCCCCCTGTGCACAGACAGGCCCTGCACAGCGCCAGCTACAGCCACCAGGCTTTGCCCTGCAGAGAGGAGCAGTGCCTTTGAAAATGTTGAGATAGAAATGCAGACCCACACAAACACCCCTGGCTGAGTCATTGCCTGCCAGGATGGCGGCTGGCTGGTCACACTCTAGGTCACCTCTAAGAGCCCTGTCACCTTCTCCCTTTGCTTGCTGACAGGTGGCTGTCTCTGACAATGGAGAGCCAGCCCTCAAGTCCACCAGCAGAGTCGTGATCCAAGTGCTGGATGCCAATGACAGCCCTCCCAGTTTCCCCCACAAGCTGTTCATGGTGCAGCTCCCCGAGAGAGCAGCCTCAGAGACCCCGCTGCCCGTGTACAGGCTGATCGCTTCCGACCGTGACCAGGGCCAGAACAGCCAGATCACCTACACCATCGAGGAGGAGGAGGACGGCATCTTCACCATCAACCCCACAACTGGCACCGTCTTCTCCAGGAAAGCTTTTCCTGCCTCCGAATACAACATACTCACGGTGAGAGGAGAGGGAAACACAATGAGCTGATGGGAAGAGACAGGTGGAGAGGGAAAGAGAGAAAAGGGTTCAGAAACAGAAAAGATGAAAGAGATGGAGGAAATGCAGCAGTATAGAGGAGGAGAGCTTGAATAAGGCAAATGTGTTAAGAGGGAGAGAAAGTGGGAGGGAATGATAGGAAATGCAGGAGGTAGGAAGCTATTAAAAATGGACAATAAATTTAAAATTAACTGTCCAACCTACCTTCAGAGAGGAATACAGTGATCCATGATTCCATGTAGATGTGGACCCAAACCTGAACAGTCTTTGGGTTCCTTCATGCCTCTATATGGCATCCTGATCAGGCCATGTAGCTTGGACATAGGTTCAAAGCCTTCCTACAATCTGTGGGTCCTTGCAACAAAGCTTGTGATCCAGATCTCTGCTATGGATAGAGCTTGGCAGATTTACTTGATGGTAAAGAGGAATTTGGGTTGTATGGCTCTGCCTTGGAAGCAGCCAGAGCATGGACCACTGGCTCAAGATTAGTTCCATGGGATTTTGGGCACACTGGGAGCTGAAACTCCTGGTGGGTGGGAGAAGGAGCTTTCCATGGAGTTCCCATGAGCTAACTCGGCTTTCTCCCTGAGTGCACGTGCCTTTCTCTGCAGGTCAAGGCCACCGATGGTGGCAGCCCCCCGCTCTCCTCCCATGTGAGACTCCACATCAGCTGGGTCGCCCGGCCCGGCCCTTCCTCAGAACCACTGGCTTTTGATGAGCCCCACTTCAACTTCGCCGTGATGGAAACAGATCCTGTGAACCACATGGTGGGGGTGATCAGCATTGAGATGGGCCCCAGCCAAGTGTGGTTTAATATCACAGGTGAGACACAGAAATGAGAGCAGGGCAGCAGTGTCTGGGAGCATTTGCTCCAGCTCCCTTGGCTTTCAGCGCTCGCATGCCTGAGCTAATGAAATTGTTTGCTTTAGGTGTAGGTGAGCTACAGGGAAAGCTTTCTCACAGGCACGAGGAGGTTTAAACAGCCATTAGACAAAGCTGCCCATCCAAGGCCTCCGGTGCCAAGAGCAATTACTCAACACACTTTTTTAATGACAATCTGGAACTTGCCTGTGTTTGAGGTGTTCTCCGATGTCGCATGAGAGGCAGGGCATGCCAGTGCCAGCTCCTCCTGGGAGTCAAGTGACACTGTTGGTTTTGTTAGAACTGCCTGCAAGGATCCAGGTGTGTGGCTGAGTGTTACAGATATCCCCCCATATCTCCCTCCATATTGAGTCTTGAGCAGGGAACTGAGAAGGAAGCATTCCTTAAAGACCTGGTCTGCCCTAACTTGTGGGGCTCTCCCTTCCTCCTCACCACATCCCAGGGGTGATTTAGACATGGAATGTGGAACTCTAGGGCTTCCTTTAAGACCCACGATTCAGAGGGGATGTGGGCTGTCACCCCAGGGGACTCTCCAGGCAGCATGTGCAGAACTGGTCCTACCAACAAGGGCCAATTGTGCTGGTGTAATTTGATGTTTAGAAGTGGTGCCCCAATCTACGTTGCACAGCCTTTCCCTGGTACTGCCTGCAGGGCCTGCCCTTGTCAGACAAAGCCTTAATTGGGCAAGTGAATAGTTTTTCCCTTACTGTCTTAGGGCAAGGATAATGGTGTATAAATACAACTAAGCAACAAGAGATACAACACTACAAGGAGCAAGACAATATCAGTGAGAGGTTTATCCAGCATTAATAGTGTCTGCTTGGGTCTGCAGAATTGACAGTGTATTCCTCTGAATGTTATCCCTTCATTTCCCTGCTGAGTGCAGGAGCATAGCTTGACCTCATCTTTCCCAGTTCCTAGAACTCCAAGTGATGCTGAAGGCTCTCTTGGTTTCTATCCTGGTGGAAAAGGACAGGATTTTATTTTCCCTACAAGGGAAGGAAAATGTCACAGCAGCCAAGGGGGTGATGCAGAGATCCAGGAGCCTTCAGCACCGCATTCAAAGTTTCACCTTTCCCAGACCACAAACACTGTCACTGTCACTGGGTTGATGGAGTCTGCAGTAATTCTGACAAAGCAGCATCGCTCTTCATCTCTTTCCTTTTCTGTGCTTCTTCTTTCCATTTGGCACTGTGCACAAGGAGCTCTTCCCTCTTTTCTCAGGGAAAGACATACATGAGTCTCTCTGCATCTGTCTCTGCTTCTTTCTGTCTCCTTCCCAGCAGGAGAGCAGTGGTCCAGATGGCTGGTGAGCACTGCATTCCTCCAGCAAGGGAAGACACAAAATTTTACAGCCAGCAAAGATTTTACCAGCTGGTAATAAAGCAGAATCCAAAGCATCCAGTAGCCAGGAAGGAAGAAGTTGAGACCTGGGATAAATTACAGAAAACTGTTTCAGCTTTTCCATATCTCAGAGCAGCTTTGGAGGGTTTAATGTGCAAGAGGGGCCTGTTGGGCAAGCGAGGCATGAGAAAGGAGCTGCCATGCCAGGGCTGAGCAGCAGTAGGGTGAGGGACAGCCCTCTGCTGCTGAGCTGCTCAGGCCTGCTGTTCCTGGCAATTCTCAGCCATCTGGGTTGGAGGCAACAGGCTCTGCTCACCCTGGAAGCACCGTCTGCCTCCCCAACTGTTGGAGTGTTGGGAATTCAGGTGGCTCACAGGCTCCCAGCCGTGGTGATGAGAACCATTGCTGATATGCCCACAGTATGACCTTGAATCAGAAGCCAGCAAGAGCCCTGTTCTACCCAGCAGGTCCCTGATCCATGCTAAGCCAGTGATGGTGCATGGCTGAAAACCTTGTGCAAGTAAATCAATGCTCAAATGGGGCTGTTGCCAGTCTAGCCAGGACATCACATGCATAAGTGCATCCTTTCCCCTTCTCTCTGCCTCCTCATTTTCTCTAGTTCCCCTCACCTTCCTTTTCACACTCCTTTGTCACCATCTGTGACTATCTCTTTGTCCAGCTTTGCCTTGTCCTCCCTATCTCCTATGTGCATCTATCAATCACATGTTATTTTGAGTTTCCAGATTTGGGAGAAACCTTACCTGTGGCACTATCCCCAATCTAGTTGACTGTAACTGTCCTCCTGTTTCCCTTCTCTGTCTGCCCTGTGTCCCAGGTGGTGATGATGACATGGATTTTGACATTGAAAAAAGTACAGGCAGCATGGTCATTGCAAGACCTCTGGATGCAAGGAAGAAGTCAAGCTATAACCTGACAGTCGAAGTCACTGATGGGTCCAGTACGATCAAAACCCAGGTAATGGTTTTTCAATGCCAAAGGAAACCTTTCCTCTGAGTCTGCTGAGCTCTAGATCAGGTGCCAGGCACAGGATTCTCCTTAAACTGTGATCCTCCATTACACAGTGACCCTTATACCAAGCTAAGATTGTTTTTATGTTGCTGGAAACACAGCTGGTCTAGGAAACCCTGGGTCATTCCTGTTGATCCTAGGCAGCACACAAGGACACATCTACACCACCAGCCAAGCACTTCACACACTCAGACCTCAACTCGGTCTCAGCTGCTCGGGCTGAATTACAGCACAGCTGGGACAACATCTTAGGGAAGTGTGTACACAGTTAGGTCAGGCTTGGGTCCATGTTCCCATGTCAAGGGGTGTTCCTGGGATGTGCTAACCCGAGTACAGCCAGCACAGATCTGTCTGCAAGGAGGGAGGTCAGGCCCAGAGAGTGAGTGGGGCAACTACAGTGATGCTGTGTGCTCTGGGTTACCACATATAAAGTAAGTGCTGGTAAAAGGAGGCACTTCACTTTCAGGCATGTCCCTGAGCTAAAATGATGAGATTTTGCCCATCTTTACCTACCCTGAGGAGGGGTGTTCAGGGCTTGATCTTTCACTAGTCATTCTCTCCACATGTAAGAAGCAGCCAAAAATCCAGCCCTGGATGCACAGGAAGGCTTAGGACATGAGTCACCTGTCAGTAATGCTTATCATGGGAAATTCACTGTGGGGGATGATGAGTGAGGAACTCCACCATTCCTGTGAAAGATGGTGCTGATGGATGGCCGCTTGCCTCAACTATCTTCAAGTATTGTTCCAAATAAACAAATAGAGCCCCACCTTGCCTAGTGTGCATTCCCTGCCACCTTGCATCTCATCCCTACGTTTATTTTGGCACTCAAGGCCACTAGCAGATGTCAAGAAACCTGCTGGTGTAAAGCCCTCATGGCATGCTCAGGTTTGCTAAAGGAAGCAAATTATTACACTTGGTTGGGACTTCCTAAGATGCAGGAAGCACATCAGTAGGAGGGTCAGGACAGCCAGAGTATGAGACCACACAGGAGAAAGCAGCAACTTCCTCGGCAGGATTCAGGATTCCTGGCATGTGCTGTTAAATGCAGAGAGGAAAACTTTGCTTAAAAGGGCAGAACAGAAATTTTGCTCCTCCACACACTTGCTGCTCTTGAGATAGGCCAGCCCCTCCCTTCTTTTACCAAACATCCCCTTCTGTCAGCTTTCTGTTCAGTAAATAATGGGGGTTGCTGTGTAGGCACCAGCCAGCAGCAAAGCTGGCACCACGGCTGAGCCGCTGCTGCTTTCCATGGCAGGCTGTGCCTGCTTCCCCCTGTGCCAAGTGCAGGCACGTTCACTCTGAATGCCTTGCCAAGACTGGAGAGATTTTAAAAAAGGAGAGGAAGCAAACTGAAAAACACAAAAGTAGAAAGCACAGCAGGAGTTCCTTGGGATGTTGGACAAAAGGGCTCCCGGTCATCACGGATGGCAAAGCACCAAGAGCTGCAAAACTGTGATGGTTATGGCACTCGGAGTATATCAATACCCAAGAAGGATAGGTAGCTGAGATTTTACATGGCTGCATGTCCAGTTGCTGCCCTTACTGTGCTGTCTCCCCCACAGGCATTTATCCATGTGATTGACATCAACCAGCACCGTCCTCAATTTCTTGAGAGCCATTACGAGGTGAGGATTCCTGAAGATACCCCCTCAGGGAGAGAAATCCTTCGAGTCAGTGCAACAGACAAGGACAAAGGAAAGGGGCTCATCTACACCATCCATGGCAGTGTGGACCCCAAAAGCACAAGACTTTTCCAGTTGGATCCAGGCAATGGAGCCCTCACAACAGCAGAAGGCTTCAGTTCCCAGCCCATGCCTCAGCACACCCTCACAGTGATGGTGAGTCCTAACCAAGCCCTGCTGAGTCCACCAGCTTGACTGGGATAGATGGGTCACTGGAGAAATTAAAATGGCTCTAGTCTTTGAGGGAGGATTTGTCTGGAACAATAGAGGAGAGGAAAGCAGGGTGTTAACCTTTACTATATAGCTGAATGTAGTTATCACCCTGCATTCCTCTAACCACCTTCTTTGGAGGGCCACTGGATTCTTATAAAAGAAACCACAGTGTGTAATAGTTAATGTTTGGTTTCATATTCAAGGCTGAGCTTTGGTGCTGAAACTTCCAGGCTCATTCCCAGCCAAGGGGTTGGTACCATTGCAAAACACCCACCTCTGTAAGAGTGCTGATGAGTTACCTGGGAGATGGTGCAGGCAAGACTGGCTTGTCCCTGGGTGTGACTGTTCCTGCTCTCTCTCTGCCACTCAGGTACGAGACCAGGAGGTCCCCATCAAGAGGAACTTTGTCCGAGTCATCGTCCACGTGGACAGCTGCAACCTTCACCCTCCCCAGTTCAGCAGCATCCATTATGAAGCAGAAGTGCTGGACTCAGCAGTGGTGGGCACAGAGGTCATACAAGTCAGAGCCCTTGATCAAGACCAGGGAGCTAATGCTGAAATCCACTACTCCCTTCAGGCAGGTGAGAGCCATTCAACAAGGCAGTTTAGGTTATGATCGTACCTTCATTACCATGCTCTAACTGGTGGCCACTTGACCAGCTTTCTCTAGCTGTTGTAAAGAAGAGCAAGTGGCTGCACAGTTCTAGAATGTGATTTTCTTCCTATCCCGAAAAAATCCAGAGGGAGTAGGTAATTTCCATATTATGGAATATTAGCATCTTTTCTTAAGAAGACAGCTTAATGTTGAGTCACTGGTCTAAGAAAAATTGTGACTGGACGAGTTAGAACAACCTAAAATATGGTCCTCTTTATTCAATTGTTAGGCAAAAGTACTCCCAATTCCCACAGGACTCATCATCATTCCACTATTTCTACCAAGAAACACATCCTCAAGGAATGGTGAGAACCCTCTCAGCATTGACTGGTGGTGGTTTTGAGTCATTCATGCTCAGTGGACAAATATTTTATCATTCACTATAAAGTCTAAAACTTAAGGATTTATGTCTGTGTCACACAGCCTATTTAGCCCGTAAACTCTTCACAGGAGACAAGCCATCCTTTGCTCCATTTTTCTCACTGCAATTTAGATCAAGGACTGAGGAGTTTAATTGCTCTTGAAGTATTGGTAATTACAAGCATGATAGGGCTTGAAGGAACTAGTACTGTCTGTGCTACCATGTTCTGCACACGAGGCAAAAGCTTCAAGCACATGCTCTGCCACCACTAAATATGCTTAAATTAGAAGGGTATTTATCTCCAATTTACATTTTGATTGATTCAAATGTTAGCTTACAGATCCCAATGGGTTCTTTGTTCTTAAAATTATTTAGAAATTAATTCATTTCTCCCAGTAAAAGAAACAGATGTTAATCAGGTCTGCAATCAGGAGAATCTATGAAAAAGAGTTTCAGAAAATGAAGACCAGTAAGGTGTCTGTATTCTTCACTCTGTAATTTCTCTTCTTGCAGGTAATGGGGAAGGCTTCTTTAGCATCGACCCATATTCTGGAATTGTTACAGTTGCCCAGAAATTGGACCCATCCAGGCAGGAGCGATATACACTTATTGTAAAGGCAGAAGATCAGGGGTTTCCTCAGCTTAAAGATTCTGCTACAGTACATGTCCACATTAGACCCTCAGATCGAACCCCTCCAAAATTTCCAGAGGCTGAATACATCACAGAGATCAGTGAATCCACTGCTATTGGCTCTCCTCTGATCCAGGTTTCAGCCACAAGTGTGTCACCAGTCAGCTATGAAATAAAAGATGGAAATGGAGATGGAGTGTTCTCCATGAACTATCAGTCAGGCCTTATTTCCACTCAGAAGAGCTTAGATTTTGAGCAGGTGTCTTTTTATCAGTTGAAAGTCCGCGGTACCAACATGGCTGGAGCATTTATGGATGCAGTGGTGCTCATCTATGTCATAGATGAGAACGACAATGTGCCTGTCTTTGTTAAGCCTTCCTTCATTGGCTGGATCATGGAGAATGCCCCATCACAAAGCATGGTTCTGGATGAAAGCAATGCTCCCCTCGTGACCTATGCAACAGATGCTGATCAAGACTCCAATGCTTTGCTGGTCTATGAGATTTTGGAACCAGAGGCACTGAAATATTTCACAGTGGATCCCAGCACAGGGACTCTGACCAGTCGTGCTGATATAGACTATGAGCTCACCCCAGTTTTCCACTTCACTGTACATGTGCACGACAGTGGAAGTCCCAGCTTGTTTGCATCCAAGCCTGCCAAGGTCACAATCCACGTTAAAGATGTTAATGATTCACCTCCAGTCTTTCTCAAAGACACTTATGACATTTCTATCTTGCTACCTGCCCACCCAGGGATGGATCTTTTGTCAGTGCAGGCAAAGGATGCAGATTCGGAGGTGACCTACAGCATCGTGGAAGGGAACCTTGATAATGCTTTCCATATCCATGCAGTAACAGGTCTCATCTCCATTCTTAACACTACTGGCCTGAGAAGCTACCGAGAGCTCACAGTCAGAGCTGGTGATGGCTTATATAAGAGTACAGCTCTGGTTAAGCTAAATTTAACTCGGGCACCAGGTACCAGCTTGAAATTTGATCAAGACGTATATACAGCAACTGTGATGGAGAACTCTACAGATGAGAAGACTCTAACCATTCTTGGGGTCAAAGGGTATCAGCTAAATGAACCCCTTTCCTATTCACTTTTGAATGAAAAGGAAAGGTTCAAAATGATCCAAGCCTCTGGAGTTCTTCAGACCAAGGGTGTGAAATTTGACCGTGAAATGCAAGACATGCATGAGGTAGCTGTGGAAGTGAAGGACAACAGGAAGCCACCAAGAGTGTCCCAAGCCACAGTCAGAGTTTATGTAGAGGATGTCAATGACAACCCCCCACAGTTTGAGAATGTGCCATACTATGCCTCGGTGCAGGATGGCACAGAGCCAGGGGATGTCCTTTTTCAGGTGTCAGCAACAGACAAAGACATAGGGGATAATGGAGCTGTTACCTACTCATTTGCAGAGGAATACAAATACTTTCAGATTGACCCTTACCTAGGAGACATCTCCCTTAAGAGGCCTCTTGATTATCAAGCTTTGAATAAATACAGCCTCCGGGTCATTGCTCAGGACAAAGGAGAGCCTCCCCTGCGTGCTGAAGAGGAGGTTGTGATCAGTGTGAGGAACAGATCCAACCCTCTGTTCCAAAGTTTGTACTATCGAGTGAAGGTGCCAGAAAATGTCCCACCATATACATCTATCCTCCACATCCAGGCCCGCAGCCCTGAAGGCTTGCGCCTCATCTACAATATTGTTGAAGAAGATTCCCTGAAATTCTTCAACACCGACTTCAAAACTGGTGTCCTCACTGTCACGGGGCAGCTGGACTATGAGCTAGAGACAAAACACACATTCACTGTTAGAGCCACAGACACAGCACTTGGATCCTTCTCAGAAGCCAGAGTAGAGGTGGAGGTAGAGGACATTAATGACAACCCTCCCATATTTTCTCAGATCATTTACACAGCGTCTGTCTCAGAGAGTTTGCCACCACAGACCCCTGTTGTCCAGCTCTTTGCCTCTGATAAGGATTCGGGCAGAAACAAAGTGATCTCCTATCAGATCATGGATGATGGTTCAGATGCTGCCAAGTTCTTTAATATTGACGCCAGCACAGGGCAAATAACAACAGCTCAAGCCCTTGATTATGAAACAAATCAACAGTTCCGCATGAAAGTCAGAGCTGCAGATCATGGGGTGCCTCCACTCAGTAGTGATGCCCTGGTAATTGTAGATGTGACAGACATCAATGACAATCCCCCTGAGTTCAGCCAGCTTCAATATGAAGCCAAGGTCAGTGAAATGGCTACGTGTGGGCACATTGTGATCAAAGTCCAGGCCCTGGACCCCGACAGTGGAGACACCACCCGGCTGGAATATGTGATCCTCTCGGGTAATGACAACAGGCATTTTGCCATCAACAGCACTTCTGGGATAATATCCATGTTCAACCGCTGCAAAAAGGACTTGGAGCCATCTTACAATCTCAGAGTTTCTGCTTCAGATGGAGTTTTCAAGAGCACTGTGCCTGTGTATATCAACACCACAAATGCCAACAAATACAGCCCCTCTTTTCAGCAGAGTGTGTACGAGGCAGAGCTGGCAGAAAATGCTGAGATAGGAACCAAAGTGATTGAGCTGCTGGCTATTGACCCAGATGGTGGCCCATATGGTACCATAGACTACACCATCATAAATAAACTTGCCCATGAAAAGTTCTCCATAGACAATAAAGGCTGTATTGCCACACTGCAAAAACTGGACAGGGAAAATTCCACAGAGAGAGTCATTGCCATTAAAGTCATGGCCAAGGATGGGGGTGGGAAGGTGGCCTTCTGCACTGTCAAAATAATCCTTACAGATGAAAATGACAACCCACCTCTGTTCAAAGCCTCTGAGTACACACTGTCCATCCAGTCCAATGTCAGCAAAGGCTCCCCAGTCATCCAGGTACTGGCTTATGATGCTGATGAAGGTGCAAATGCAGATGTCATTTACTCTGTTGACTCTGTGGAAGACGTGGCAGAAGACCTTGTGGAGATCAATGCTGCCACTGGGGTTGTTAAGGTCAAGGAGAGCCTTATTGGTTTAGAAAACAGAGCCTTTAACTTCAAGGTGAAAGCTGAAGATGGCAGACCCCCTCACTGGAACTCTCTTGTTCCAGTGAATCTCCAGATTGTCCCCAGGGAGGTGACATTACCAAGGTTTTCCGAGCCCCTTTATACTTTCTCTGCATCCGAGGATCTTCCAGAGGGATCAGAAATAGGGTCAGTCAAAGCTTTTGCAGAGGATCCCATTATATACAGCCTGGTGAAGGGAACCACTACAGAAAGTAACAAGGATGAGGTGTTCACACTGGACGAACAAACAGGGGCTTTGAAAATCAAAAAACCTATGGATCATGAGACCACCAAGTGGTACCAGGTTGATGTCATGGCTCACTGCTCACATCTGGAGACTGAGCTGGTCTCTCTGGTCTCTGTGAATATCCAAGTGCAGGACGTGAATGACAACAGACCCGTTTTTGAGGCAGATCCCTACAGAGCTTTTGTCATGGAGAACATGCCTTCAGGAACCACAGTCATTCAAGTGACAGCTAATGACCA
This sequence comes from Acridotheres tristis, assembly GCA_037013685.1. Lineage (NCBI taxonomy): Eukaryota > Metazoa > Chordata > Aves > Passeriformes > Sturnidae > Acridotheres > Acridotheres tristis. The sequence continues at coordinate 6,501,782 of CM072900.1, forward strand.
GGACATGGGAAGTGACGGGCAGGTCACCTACAGTCTGGAAGCAGAATCTGGCAACCTCCGTGGGCTCTTCACCATCGATGGCGAGAGCGGGTGGATCACCACACTGAAAGAGCTGGACTGTGAAGAGCAGGAGATCTATCGCTTTTATGTGGTGGCCACTGACCACGGCAGGAAGGTGCAGCTCTCTTCCCAAACCCTGGTGGAGGTGACTGTGTCTGACGAAAACGACAACGCCCCGCAGTTCACCTCGGATTTCTACAAGGGCTCGGTCATTGAGAACGCGGAGCCGGGGCAGGTCGTTGTCACCCTGAGCACCATCGACGCCGACATCTCCGAGCAGAACCGCCGCGTCACCTGCTACATCACCGGTGAGTTCAGCCTGACTTTGAATCCCCAGTGGGCAAGAAGAGAGTATCACCTCAAAGTGAGGACTTGATACCTTGTTTTACCCATTATTAGTACAGAAATAGTGTTATGCTGACAGTCCTGTCAGAAGCAGGAGATGAAGGCTGAGCTCTGTCATGAGCTGGACTCAAATGAATCTGGGGAATACAAAACCCTTTAGTAACTGCAGTGGGTGGAATGATCATTAAAATAACTATCTCACCACTGAATCGTCCTATTTCTCTGGGAATAATAAATAAATAAGATACATACAAGTAATTACACTGTACTGTAGAAATATTTATTTATACTTTCTTAACAGAGGAATAATTAAGACAGTGTTATTGTAATATCTATTGGAAGGACAGGAGAGGCAGCACGAGCAGGAAGGAAGATTTTTCTCACACAGATAATGTGATCTGTATTTAAGTTCTTTGACCCAGATTTCTCTCCTGCCAGCACTGCAGTCAGTTTACACATCACATATATACCTGTAGCCTCTCTGTATTTTTTAATAACTATATATAATTTTTTGGTATTAAATATGTTTCCTACAAAACCACTTGAAGTCTGGCTTAATAGCAAGGCTGCAGTTAGTCACTCTGCACTGGGGGATATTTAAGACTGTCATGTCAATTTTAGTAAAGGTTTTGGCTAACAAATACTAAAAATTACTCTTGTATCCCTGAAACATCACGCGTGCCAACTAAAATTAACCACTGCTGTAAAATAACAAAAAAGATACACTGGAATGTATGTTGTGCATCTGCACAAGTAGAAGCTTGCTTTTATGGTATTTTTTGACCCTAAAGGGTCTTTCTAAGACCTGGAGCATATACTTCAAATTAAAATGTTTGTTCAGACTCAAGCGAGGGCCCTTCAGGGTCAAAACATTAGGCCAGATCATGCTGCAGCCTGTTATCTATTATTGTAACCATCCAAAATAGGGGAGGAATGCTGGTACTTTAATTTGGTTTATGGCATGCCTAGGTATTTGCAAGCCTTTGGGAGGAAAGATTTAATCCATTATGTATTCACACTTCTGCCATCTTAAAGGTAGTAATATCTTCCAAGTATTTAAACCTGAGAGGATGCACACTTATGTTAGGGGTGAACACCTTGTGCTCTCTGCTTTGCACATACAAATAGAGGTTGAACTCTACAAATAAAGATGGAAATGCAGCAAAAGAGAGGAGAGCCCTGAGCCCAGTTTCCCCCTGTCCACATTAATTTCAGACACACAGAAACTAAATCTGAGCATGGGCTAGTGTTTCCCAGCATCAGAAGAAGGGCTAGTACAGGTGTCATTGTGCCTCCACAATCTCATCACTGCAGCACAAATGAAAGCAGAAAGGGAGTGAATTTAAATTATCCCACAGTGCTAGACCCTTCAGAGTCCAACACAAACAGATTCCACAGCCAGCTCTTTTCACTGATTCCTGTTGCCTGACATGCTTCCTCCTGGGTCAGCAGAGAGCACCAGCTCCTTCCCAGGAGGGGGATTCTCCAGTGGCAGCATCCAGCCCATTTAAAATCCAACATATGTAACAACAGTGGGAGCAGCATGAATCTGGTGAACCAGAGAGCCTTCCTGGTCTGGATTTACCTGTCTCTCATCATTTGGCTCTTACAGAAACAAAAAGTAGCCCCAGAAAACAAAGCTATATGTTAAATACCTCTATAGGTTAAGAGGAAGTACAGTGTACATGGTACCATAACAGTAAGACCAAACCATGTCTGCAGGGTATTTACAACTCTCGGATCCCTTTAGGAAGATGCACCAAGAAAGACTGACAGGCTTTGGGAAGGTGAGACAATGTGGTTTTGAAGCAATGAATATGCACATCTGCAGAACATTACTGACTTTTCTGCAATCAGTTGTTTCCTTCTCTCACTGTAATGTGAAGACAGGGAACAACTAAAACATGCAGGGTATTTCCCAGCTGGGCAGTGAGGTTGACCAAAAGCTCCTCACCTGCTGGATGCACCACCAATGCCCTCTGTGCATCACCAGTGTGAGTCATGGAGTCATTTAGGTTGGAAAAGACCTCTAAGAGCATCCAGGTCCTTCAGGTCTCCTAAGGAACCATCAGTGGACACAGCCATATTCCCTTTCCTTATCACTTCTGGTTTTCAGCACCTTGTAAATGTCTTTTTTTACTTTCTTTCTGCTCCCTTCTAGAAGGAGACGTACTGGGACAGTTCACAGTGGATCAAATTGAGGGCGAATGGACAATTTCTTCTAAGAAGCCTCTGGACAGAGAAGATACAGAGAAATATCTCCTCAAGGTTATGGCCTCTGATGGGAAATTTCAGGCTACCACCGAAGTGGAAATTTTTGTACTGGATATCAATGACAATAGCCCTGAGTGTGGCCAGGTAAGATGTCTGTTCTGGGGCATCAGGGGCATAAAGGGAGATCCTGGAAGGGAAAAAACACCATGAAAAAGAAGAAAGAACAGGCAGAGCATGTTAAAGGGTTTGGCTTGTCATAATTCTTCTCACAAGATCCTGTTGCTTTGATTATGCTTAACAATTTTAATTAAGCTGCATGTCAAGCAAGAATATTAAATCTAGCCTCCAAGCATGTTTGCCAGCAGCAAGTGAGAGCCTAAACATTATGAAGAGTAATTTTTGGAGATAAACAATGCCAGGAAGCCTTCTGGGAAGGGGCATGTAAATTACTGAGTTTTATATCCTGCTAAGCTGGGAGATTCCCATCAGGAGGTTTGTTGCTGTAGAGAGCTGATCACTGGTGTGGACGTCACCCGTGGTGAGAACGACAGAGGTGGTTACTTCCCAAAAGAGATTCAAAGGATTGTGTGAAATGAGCTCACTAGTCCCAGTCCACACCCTAGCAGCCAAGAATGGGAGGCACATCGTGTTCCCCTATAAACCACGGGATTTATCCTTCTCTGTGAAGCTTCTGTGGCTCTGTTCTCCCCCCATATGGGATGGAGGTATTTTGGAGATGGCTCAGATGCCAATGATTTCTTCTGTCCTTGCCAGATACTCTACACTGGGAGAGTCTCTGAAGATGCTGGGCCAGGTCTTTTCATTTTGAAAATATCAGCGACCGACCCCGACGTGGGCAGCAATGCCCAGGTAACCTACAGCCTGCACGGCCCCGGTGCAGAGGAGTTCAGGCTGGGCCCACACACAGGTGAGAGCAGGGCAGCAGCATGCTTCTATCATACTCTTCCTCACCCACCCTGAGAAATGCAAGCTCCCAGCATGGCTCAACACTTACCTCCTCTTGAGCAAACACAAGGAGCTGTTCATTCCAGCTGTCTCAAGCTAGGAAGGAATGGTCACAGCATAGGAGAGTGAGCTCCACATCATCCTGTTTGCTGTCATTGCACATGTTGTTAAAATGAAGGGCAGACACTAGTGCTAGCAGCCAGGTCACAAGGAGGAAAGAGCAGCAAGTATTTGGCTTGAGCCAAAGGCACAAGTTCTAAATCCCAAAACACCTCTTATCGGGTCTTGGGCAGTGTATTTACCCAAACAGACTTGATGATCATTCTAGAAATCACTCGGAGTTCATTATATTGCAGAAAGCTCAGTGCCGTGGGGTTTAGAAGTACAATTTGTTTATGAACAGTTTCATCCCATGATGCCATCCCTTGGATGAAGTTCAGCTGAACCTGCAGGACTTCCCATGCCAAGCCTTGCCAGGGCCCTGGCTGGCAGTGATCCAAGGATAGCCCTGAGCAATGTGGGGTGGACACATCACCACTATTAGCTCAATTATTGTCTCCCACGGTTCATCCAGGAAAACAGCTGAGCCTCTCTGAGGTCTTATAGGCTGTGACTGCTGGAGACACGACCACCTCCTGTTCTTCCCCACAGGGGAGCTGACCACATCTGCACCCCTGGACCGTGAGCAGAAGCCCATGTACCACCTCGTAGCCAAAGCCACGGATGGCGGGGGCCGTTCGTGCCAGGCTGATGTGACGCTGATCATCGAGGACACCAATGACAACGCACCGCGGTTCTTCCCCAGTCACTGCGCCGTGGCCGTCTTTGATAACACCACAACAAAGACACCCATCGCCGTGGTTGCTGCCAGGGACCTTGATGAAGGTGAGTCAGAATGGGATTTATGTGTTGGAAGAGTTCATCTTTCATTCTGAATAGAAGCCTTTGAAACCTAGGGAAGTGCCACAGCAATGGGCTTAGATGATTGAATCTTGGCAAAGATGTGCCTGGATCTCATCGCTGACATATTCTTGACATGTTCTTGAGCATTTTTGAGACCCTGTTGGGAGAGCAATATCTGTAGAAAAATGCAGACCTTCTTTGAGAATATGCTCAGTAACTGCCACTGCGATACACAGCACAAACTGTGACACAGGGATCCAAACTGGACAGAAACTTTTTTAAAGGTGGGGACAGAGAATGAATGTAATAAAGGAAAAAAGGAGTTATAGATCTGAGTAGGGTAGGTAATATGGATGGAGAGGTCCTTCTGAAGGCACAGAGGTTTTCAGAAATATAGGTAAGGCTCTTAAGAAAGGAAATAAGCCTCTCCAGCAGAGGCTGAATTTAGAGAAGCAAGATCATATTTATCTACTTTGGAAGCAGATATGAAGAGAAAATAGATTTGAAAACAAGGTAATTAAAAATGGGAACACCAGTAAGTGCAGACAGCTGACACTAGTGGATATTGGTGAGAGTGAACCCACAGATGGGCAGGGGCACACTCGATGTTCATATGATGTTCATGCAGCCTCCATTTTCCCTGGGAATTGAATTCAGTTCATGTAGTCCTAATGCATTATAAATAAACCCAGCAGTATCCCTACCCATGAATTACTGCAGCCTGTCCATTACCCTTCCAGGTCTCAACGCTGAGGTGGTCTATTCTCTGTCTGACTCTGCCAATGGACACTTTTCAATTGAGGAAACCACAGGGGTGATCCGCCTGGAAAAGTCTCTGAAGGATTCCCAGCACTCAGCCTTTGAGCTGACAGTCTGTGCCACTGACCGGGGCACCCCACAGCCCCTCTCTTCCCTTGGCACTGTCACTGTCTCTGTTGTGGATCTCAATGAATACCTGCCTGTTTTCCTGGCCCCTGAATACGTGGCCATGGTCAAAGAAGATGTAGCCGTGGGTACTGAGGTCCTCAACTTATCAGCCCTGACAAGGGACAATGCAGAAAACACAGAGATCAAGTATGAAATTGTGAATGGCAATGACCACGGGAAATTTCAGCTCAACTCAAACACAGGTAAAATGATCTTGTGCCCGAGCACGTCCAGGTTGATCCAACATCAAAGGCTGTCTTTGTGTGCATCTTCTCTGGTTCTTCTCCATTTGGCTCCCACTTCTGCTCAGCTCTGTCTTTACCCAGCATAAGGGTAGAGAATAGATCTTCTACTTCAAATTTTGCCATCCAGGTCACTTAAGGAGTAATCTAAATCTTACTGAAATTAATGGAAAGATTCCTTCTGTGTGTCTGAGACCTGAAACAGGTCCATGTGAATGACGGGTACGTGGAGAACAGGATGAGGAGATTTTCCCACTTCATAATGCGGGAGAAAGTGGTTTCATTTAAGAAATCTTTCCATCAAGATCCCACGAGGAACCTGCAGCCCAGGGTAATGGGCAGCTTCATTGAGTAGCAGTCAATGAACATGGATAATAGCACCCTAACTATGGGCAGGTGGTGAGCCATGATTACCAGCCAGATAAAGCCCTATTCTGTTTGCACAGCAATGTGATCAGAGCTGTTATCACAGGGCCATTGTTAAATCCCTGAAATGAGCCCTTGGCTGTGTCAGCAACAGCCTCTGCCCTCAGCTGTAACATCCTCATCAATGGCACCTCAGCCTCTCTGGTCACAGGCTCTTGATAGTTCTTCCACATCATGGTGGTCAAAGTTAGGTCAACTACACTGTTTCAGCTGGCAGTTTGGCAGTTGCTTTGGCATATCTGCAGTATTCCAAGAAATCTCACGTGCCATTCATTCAAAGTATTTTCTGTCATTTCCTCCCCATCTGCCAACATAGGTGCCTTATATATCAATGGGAGCCTGGACTTCGAAGCAAGTCACGAATATTACCTGTCCATCGAGGGCACGAGGAAGGGCTCAGCCTCTCTCAGTGATGTGACCATGGTGGTGATCAACATAACTGATATTAATGACCATGCACCAGAGTTCATCCAAGACCCCTACTTCACTGACATTCGGGAGGATGCTGCCATTGGAGAAATCATCCTCACGGTATGACTGAACCAGGACAGCTGTCTTTACCTCTTCTTTATTTGTATTTGTATAGTGAATATGATGCAGTACTCACTCTTCTTGTGCACTTCACTTTTCCTTGGACACAGCAACCTCAGTGGGCTTGTGACGTTCAGCATCTAAGATTAAAGCATGACTTTAAAGAAGGATGATTGGCAGAATTCCTGAGACTCCATAGACATGGAGAACACTTTGCCTTGTAAGACACCTTTAAGTGAAAACTAAGGGTGGGCTCAGGAGCTTTGAGAACATCCCAGGAAAACTAAAATGCCTGAAAAAGATGCCCTTGTGACCTGGGGAAGGCAGAGGCTCCTCTGGACAGAATAGCAAAGCCCAAGGTGATGTGGAGTTCCCTGTCCAGCCTGTTACCCTCACAGGGGTAGTAAAGTCAGGAAAGGGACTAGGAGAAAGCTGAGGAAACTATGTTGTCTTGAAGAAACTATTGGATGACACTTATTTGAATCACCTTCCTTTCCCCCTCCTCATTTGAGGCAAACTCAAACAGATACCCTTAAATGACAAAGTGGTCCCATTTCTCCATGGCATGTCCTTTTTGGCCCAAGGGTCCTAGCAGGGCTTTTTTTTTTCTCCTAACAGGTGTCAGCTGACGACTTGGATGGGTCAATGAACAATCAGATCACATATTCCATCGTGGAAGGGAACCCCCTGGGACACTTTGCCATTCAACCCAAAAATGGGCAGATCAGCATCGCCAAGCATCTGGACAGGGAGGAGGTAAGTTCAGGAAAATGAGAATGGGAAGGCTGAAGTAGATGTGTCCCAAAAGACTAAGAGAGAACAGCTTACTCATCTACCTCCCGTTTTTTCAATTATTTATTTACAGTATTGTAGGTAGAAGGCAAGGCATTAATTTGTGTTCTAGACTCGTAGATACTGAAATAGGAAGGCTGGGCTTTAGGAAAGCCAGTATAAAATCATAGAATGGTTTGGATTGGAAAGGACTTTGAGGATCATCTAGTTCTAACCCCCTTGGGCAGGCAGGGACACCTTCCACAGCTCTGAGTGTTGGTTTGCCTCACTGGTACTTCAGGCTGGCTGGGTGAGAGCCCCAACCAATATTGGGAATGTTGGTTGTGGAAGCCAGCATAGTTGTGTTCTGTTTCTCTGCATTAGAGCATTAGTTTAAACAAGTGTGGGGAGGAGAAAGGTCACAATCTCTCATTCATAAAACAGCAGCAACTTGTCTCAGCCTGCCAGAGTTCAGAAGCTTTTGGGCAACACTCGGAGGCAAGTGGTGGAATTCTTGGGAACAGGAGCTGATCCTGATTGGTCCCTTACAGCTCAGCTTATTCTGTGATTCTATGATTTTTAAACCACTATTGACAGGTGTTTGCCCAGCTTAGTTTCATCCATCTTTGCCAAGTTGTTTGTCTTCTCTGCAACTGTTGTGAGGCTGATTTAGTTTAGCAATGAGCTTTGAGTGAGAATTATGGATGGAAAGCCTTAGCCAAGGGCAAAGCTGTTGAGGCCATGGTGCATGGCCTCAGGCATTTCAACAAGCTGCAGCAGAATAAAACTTCAATGTGCAAAAGCCACCATTCTACCATTTCTCCAAGTAATCCTGCACTACAAATCCTCCAGATCTCCAGTTACTCGCTGACAGTTCGAGCCACAGACAACGGCCACCCTGCTCAGTTCAGTGATGTCCCTGTGCATGTCCACGTGTCTGATGTCAATGACAACCCTCCTCGCTTCTTCCAGCTCAACTACAGTGTGGTGGTGCAGGTAGGCCGGGAGACAGTTTGTTCCCCCAGTCCCTCTCACTGCACTAAGGAACTCATTCCTAGGCTGCTGTTGGAGCGGAGTGGGGAGACAGCAATGAATCACATTCCTGCTGCGTGCTCTGTGTGTTCCAGGGCAGGGGTGGGATTTGTTTTCCTGTTCCTGATCCACCAGCTCCTGGGGCACTGTTGGTTCCCCTGGGCTGTTTCTCTTTGCTTACCTTCCTCCAATAGCATCTTTCCGCATTTCAGGAGAATGCTCCCGTGGGGACAAGTGTCCTGGAGCTGATTATGAGCGACAGAGATACTCCAGAAAATGGACCACCATACTCATTCCAGATCACCCAGGGCAATGATGGGAAAGCCTTTGAAGTCACCCAAAATGGTCTGCTGGTGACATCATCTGTCCTGAACAGAAGAATGAAAGAACAGTACCTATTGCAAGTCCAGGTAGAGCCTGTGTTACTGTCCTGGTGTCTGAATTCCCCAGCCAGCTTAAGTAGCAATAAAATGCGATTAGCATGGCCTAGCTGAATGAAAACATCTCTGGCTTTGAAGAAATCCAATCCAGGCACAAATTGTGCAGCTTGGAGCCAGCTCCAGAGCTCGTTTCTCCACACAGTCTGCCCACAAGAAGCAGGGGGCCAGCTTCTGTGTTGATAAAATCAGATAATATGATCATGAAAAATACTCTGTCAGCAGTTTCCTTAGACAGATGCTTTCCCCATAATCACTCTAGTGAATTCCAATTTAAAGTGAGACCTGGATCTGGTCCTACAAGCTTTCTCTAATTATCCTTGTCATTTAAGAAGTGGTTTCAGTTCCTCTTCAAAAAGGATTTCTATTGTTGCAGAATGAATTCATTATTTTTCAATGTTATCAGTAGGGATAGTCCATTACAAACAAAAGGATAATAACATGTAAAGTACATACTTCTTCAGTAATGGCAGCTGTTGTAAAAGCTGGGTACTATTATATTACAAACCTCGACCTCTAACTGCTTAGCATTAGGGAGAAATTTATCCCATAATCTGATTATTCGCATTTTTGTGTTTGAGGTTCCTTGACTCAATGCTAGACAGACATTGTCAGAGGTGGGACAGGGGCTTAATCAGCCTGGAAGGTGAGCGACTGTGTTGATGTGCGTAACTGCTTTACATCTCCCTGCACTCAGTTACGTGTGGATCCGCAAAGATTGGCAACATCACAAAAAATTATTAACCTTCAGGAGTTCAGAGCCACTCAGAGGTGCCTCAGCTGCTGCTGAATGCACAGGGAAGTGATCATGACCCCACTAGCAGAAGGCCTCAATCAGCCTCCATGCTGGAAGGGATGCTGCCCTTTCCCTAGGGCCTTCTCCAGGCAGACCTCCAACCCTGCTGCCAGTTTTTCCCATTCCTTCTTCATTCCCAACCTGCTGCCGGAGATCTTCCACTCATTGCTTCCTGAAAGGCTCTTTGCAAGAGCTCAGCAGTCAGGTGAGGTGACAGTAAGTCAGCATGTGGCTATAACAGATCCTTCTGTTTTCCTCGCCAGGTCTCCGACAGCGGCATCCCTCCCCTCTCCTCATCTGCATTTATAAATATCCAAGTGACTGAGCAGAGCCAATACGCCCCCTCAGCCCTGCCCCTGGAAATATTCATCACCACCAACGAGGAAGCCTTCCGAGGTGGTGTTCTGGGCAAGATCCACGCCACGGACCGGGACCCCCATGACACGCTGGTGTACACTCTGGTGGCACAGGTGCCCAAGGAGGGACTCTTCTCTGTCGGGGCTGCGGATGGGAAGATCATTGCTGGGGACAAGCTCCCCCACGGCCACTACCTTCTGAACGTGACAGTCAGTGATGGAACGTTCACGGCCACCACCAGTGTCAGTGTCCACGTGTGGTGCTTCACGCAGGAGGCCTTGGACAAGGCAGTGGTGCTGCACTTCCGACACCTCTCCCCCGAGGAGTTTGTGGGGGACCACTGGCGCAACCTGCAGAGATTTCTGGGGAACATCCTTGTCACACGGCGCCAGAACATCCACATGGCCAGCCTGCAGCCTGCAGCTGCCTCGGATGGAGTGGATCTGCTGCTGGCTGTTGGAGAGCCACACGGCTCCTTGTACGAGCCGCGGGTGCTGGCCAGCAAGCTCACTGGGTCAGCTGGGGAGATGGACCAGCTCGTCGGGCTGCGGATGAAGAAAGCCATCCATGTGCCCTGTCATGGGTCAGACTGTGCCCACCGTGTCTGCAGGGAGACCATCCAGCTGGATCCAGGCATGATGTCTACATACAGCACTGCCAGGCTCAGTGTCCTCACCCCACGGCACAGCTTGGAGCAGATCTGCTCCTGCAATGGTGAGCAATCCTTCCTGCCAGTGTCTGACCCTATAAACCTGGGCATGTTGTGTTTTCCTTCAGTACATTATAGAACACCTGGATTTTCCATGGAATTTGGTTGCCCAGTGACCAACAGCTCTGCCCACAACTTCAGAGACTCTTAGAGTCTGAAAGTTTCATATAGTTTATTTTTTAAAATTAATCTCCTGTAGCATTAATAACAGCAACACCCTTCTCTCTCATTGGGAAAAGTCACTCATACTTAGCAGGAAATGAAGGTCAGTGATCAGAATTTTTTATCTGTGATCTCATGTGTTGATCCTGGACCTGGCAAGTAACTGATAAATTTGAGGAAAACCAAATAAAGTATATTTTTATACTGACTCTAGGATACTTCAAGAAATACTTAGAGGGAGCAGGGATCAGTAACACTAGGGCAGGAATGTAAGGGGATACCACAGAATAATATAAAAACTTACTAAGGATGGAGAAATTCAAGGTGTTGTAGACACACTGAGGGCATCTTAAAGGACAGGCTGATATTTCAGGGTTGCTTCACAGTTAAGTACAAAGAAGAAATACTGGGAGGTCCCAGTGGGACTGTGGGAGATGCAGTGCAGGGATCCATGGGTTGCTGTGGATGGGACTGCTCCTGGACAGTTACAGCATCGGGCTAGGAAAAGAGGCAAAGCTTGATACAGTCCCTAGCCTCAAAGTGCCACAAAGATGAGACTTTTCTTTTATTCTCCTTTGAGGAACGGCTGTGAGGTTTGGGGGCCACAGCTACATTTGGTACCAGCACTCCCAGGTTGGCTCCTGGCACATGCACTTTCGCCTCAAGACCCACCAGCACCACGCAGTCGTGTTCCACGCCAACGGGACTGACCACACCACTCTGGAGGTGGGTATGGCACTGCAGGGGGATTGCTCTCCACAGGTACAAAAACCTTACTCTCCTCAGGGGAGGGAATCACAGAGAGAATATGCAAAAATATGTACCCTTAGTAATTCGTGTAGCTGAAATATAAGACTTGGGAAGACCAAATGAGAGCCAGGCACAGTTTGGCAATTGCTGCAACTACAACTGGGAATCATTCTCTGTACATGTAAATGCATGTGTTGGTGTCTGGTGTGACTTCTGGTAAAGTCATCAGACACCCATAACAGGTTTACATCACCTTCTTTCCTCCAGCTTGTTTCTTCACTCCTCCCAGCATCTCACCTCTCAGAGCAAAGAATTTATCAGGTGGAGTTGTCCACAGACCAGTCTGCTTCTACTTGAGCAAAGGGCAAACTTTTTCCCATACCTCAGATTAAAGGTCCTTTACAAAAATGGACAGAAAAGACAGAACAGGAATCCTAAATTATATTTTTCACTCACAACCCCCTCTTTTCAACCACATTCTTCAGATAGTTTCACTATTTTAGATACTTGGAGAGACAGGAACGTTTCTTTCTGATCACTCTCCTCCCTTCAGCTGAGCACTGAATTTACCAAAGCATTCAAAGGGATCATCTCCCTCTTCCACTTTGCAACAGAAGGAAAGCACCAGTTGACTAAAGAATAGAAGTTTTGTATATTCCTCATCAACTGAATTCAGACTAACTGGAGATTAAGATTACAGGACATGTTTACCAGTTTACAGAGATTTGTCTTTGAGACTGATCACATTGGGAACTACACACTATAACCTACCTGGAAGTGTTCATCCTGTCCTTGGATTCCCCCATCCCTTCTCTTGGTTTCACAATCCCATCTTCCTATTGTTCCATCTTTCCACTGTTACAAAAGACCCACACAGACAGGGAGCTGCACAGCAGCCAATCCCCACACACATGCCTTTTGCACATATTTCAAGCTTCTGCTGCCACAGCCATCACTCCTGAAGAGCAGGAGCAGAGAAATACCATCCATATGTCCTGTACCCATCTCTGAGAGTGACTTTAAGATGAACTGTAAAGGGCCAGTGAGAAAAACTTCTCAAGAAGTGTCTCAAGCTTTCTACCTCACCTCTGAGAGGGAAAGTCACCAAAGAGCTCATCAGAAGGAATCCAGCACTTTAGATGGTGCTCAAGAAGTACAAGATGGCAAGAAACTCCACTGATCCAGGCCAGCACAGGGAGTCAAGGGAGAAAAGGCTTATTATTGGTGGAGTTCAGTGAGCCCATGATCTCCTGTGCCCAAGCTTGTCTCCACAAGCTTTTCAATAGGAAACACGGATAAAGCCTCCTCCATAAAAGTGCCTGTGAATCATTTCTTTCCTGACTCACTTTACTAGCAATATCTTAGGGATAAAATGTTTCTAAACCACCTGGCCTGATAAAAGTTAAGGAATCCCCCAAGATTTTAAACTTTGTAGACTGAAGTACTCCAGCTATGAGCCAAAGCCTTGAAAGGACCATAAGCGATGGTTTGTAGATTTGATGAAGAGGATGAGCTCTCCCAAGAGCATGCATATCATCACTTTTCTAGTCTCTAAGCTCTCTTGATGTTCAGAAATAGGTTGCATCAAGAGGATGGCAGACCAGGGAAACTGGGAAAGGCTTGGCAGCATGTCAGTTCTTGCTCCAGGGAATCGAGTTCTCAGCTGTCTCCCAGCCCCAGAAATTGATAGGCCAAATCTGCAGACCCATCTGAAGTGAAATCATGTTCCTGCAGATGAAGTGACAAAGTTCTCTGGTGTGCTTGCCAATTGTGCAAAGGGATTTTACACACGTTGCCCTGAGGCCCTTCTGTGGCATGTGCCAGCTGCTTCTATTTCTTCCTTCCTTCAGCAGTTGCTCTTTCCTCCTACTGGTATTTATTTATACCATGGCCTTCTTTAAGAGTTAACTGTTGTCCTGCTCTGCTCCAGAGTAGCCCCTTCATATTGTTCGTGGGTTTCTCTAGACTCAGTGTAGCCCACAATCATTCCTGCTCTTCTAACCCCTTCCAAGAATCAACCCTCCTCGCTGTCTCTAATGTCCCCCATGGACGTCGCTCCTGCCTGGGATGAATTGCTTGATGTTACACAGCAGGCTCTGCAGGTTTCCCACCAACACTTCATTCCATCTCTTTTCTCTTTTTCCATAGGCACTTGGTTTCTATGAGAGAGAGGTTATATCAACAAAGCACTGGGCAGATAAGGGTGAAACAGGGGTTTAACCCTGACTTCACCCCGAAGCAACACAGCTAACTTCTCCTTTCTCTGTCCTGTATGACTTTTAAAGATGAATCTTGTGCCAGAAATAGGAATCTCTGAGTCCCAGTTTAATGCAGAAGATGTTGGTGTGGTTCACTTTTAGCAGCTCAATACCTTGCTTCTCTCTAGTCTGGTGGAGATCAAGGATTAGATTGCAGCACATATCAGTAACTTTGGCCTGTTTTCCCACCATGGGTACAACAGTAATTCCTTTCTCTGCCTCCCAAGTCCTCCTTTTTCCTCCAGAGAGAGCTGCCAGTGCTTCTCCTCAATAAGATTCTTTCACCACCCTCATTCCTGCCAAAGGAACAACTGCTCCAGCATCTTCCCCACTACTAACGAGACAGTGAGAACAGAACAAAAGCCACATGGCCCAGAACAAGAGTCCATCTGTGACTGGTGATGCACTTATGGATAGTCTGAATGCCAGGGCTCTGCTGGGGCTCAGGAAGGAGGGAGAAAGGGCAAGCAGCTGCAGCAGTAGCTGTGTGATCCCGTGGCTCTGCTCTCTGTTATGTGGAAAGATGAGCTTCCCTCCTTGCATGCTGGTCAAAGGCTACCGGGAAGGTCCACGGATGAAATTGTGCCAGAGAGATGAGGTGTTCTGCAAAATAAAGGGGTTGCAGTCATTTAATTGATCCAGGCATAGATTAAAAAAGGTGAAAGGGGCTGTATTTGATACTTCTTGGAATCAGAAAGTTGGCAGTCACTTCAACTGTCAATGTGAAGGCCGGGAGAGAGGGGAACAAGCAGCAGGAGAAATGTTGAAACCCTTCATAAACAGCAGCCACCCGTGCCACAGCTCCCTGTGATTCCTGTTTTACAGCTGGTTAATGGAGTGCCTCAGCTTGGCTACAGCTGCCGGGGGAGCTCCTCTGGGAACCTCTCCTCCTCACGGTTTGTGAGTGACGGCGAGTGGCACTCGGTGTTCCTGGAGGTGAAGAACACTTCTGTCCGCCTGCTCATCGATGGCCTGGGAAACGCCTCTCTCCAGCTGCCAGGGGCCTGTGCTACCTCCCAGGGCAGACGAGACCTGATTTTTGGGGGCCTCCGGCAGTCGCTGCAGTCCCAGAGGGTCACACGAGGGTTCAGGGGCTGCCTGGACGTGGTTGCAATCAACGGCAGAGAAGTGGTTCTCCTTCCTGGGAAAGGGCAGTCGAAGGAAGTCTTGGAAGAGGTGGGGATAAGGCAGTGTTGTTCCCCCACTGGTGCCTGCAGCAGCAACCCTTGCCTCAACAACGGGATGTGCTCCGAAACCCATGGAGGAGGTATGTAAACATTCCACACAGGGCTATAAGCAGTGAGGGGGGAAAGATGCAACAACTGTAATCGTCCCCATGGAGGGGTTATTCCAGAGGGGAAGCAGAGGTCCTCTATCCCAGGGACCTCAAGTGACTCAGTGCAGCAGCAGCTGCAGGGTGTGAGATCATCATCCTGGCTCTCACCAGTGGACCGTGGGCCCAGAGGGCAGGAAGGTGTTTCTAAGGAGTGTGCATGACATAGGAGAGCAGAGTGTTGCCAAAAACTCAAATGCATATAGAAATTCCACCCACCCCTCTGCATCCTTTTTGCTTAAGGAGCTGTTAACAAGGCTGGAACCAGGCAAGATGGGATCATGCAGTGATAGTATCTGGGCAGAAACAAGCCAAGATCTTGGTCTCTTCCCACTGCAGTGAGCAACTCCCCAGGGCTATGCAAAGGGATATGGGAAAACCGTAAGCCCAATCCAAGAGTCCCAGGCTAACATCGGGTGCACACACCCAAAAGAGGTTTGATACAGGCTCTGCCCCTAGGCAGTGTCCCTGCTACTCTGTTCCTGCCATCGGAAGGGCTCCTTGCAGTGAGCTGTATCCCCTTCCCAGAGAGGGGCTGTGAGGAGAGGAGCTGCTCCCAGTGATGTCCACCCGTGTGTCACTGCCCTACAACTCGCTGTAGCTGCCAGCACAGCAGGGCTGCACTCCATAACACCCCATCTTTGAGATGGGTACTGCCTGTGCCTCGGCCCCTCCAAGGGGCAGGGGGATGCTTCCCACGCTGCTGCGTGGGGCAGAAGCTGCTCCTGCAGTTCTGTTCTTTTTGGGGCCCTTGCCAAAGCACACCCTGCCCAGCGAGCAAGTGAGGACAGAGGAGGCACCACCTTCTCCTGCCCTGCCTGCTGCCTCTGGGAACAAGATTCCCAGCCCTGTCGACTCAGCAGCTGCCTGGTTGAGGTGAACTTGTTTGACACCAGGTGTAAAGGAACAGAACAGTTAGTCTGACTGGCACTCACATATCAGCCTTCAGACCCTCTGCACAGAAAACCTCTCTGGCTGTGCTGGAAGGGGCTCAAAGCCCACGAGGGGAAAACATATCTTTGCTCTAAGTCAAGGCATCCTCTGCTTTCATTGCAGAGAGAATACAGCGGGAGGGGGAGGTAAAATCACTCCCTCAGTAATAACCTAATGATCATCCAACGCCCTTCCCATAGTTTCCTTCCAGGATGAACTATTTCTCCTGCAAATGGCCCAGCTGACCAGGAAAGAGCCTGTGGGACATGGCCGCAGGCAGGACACTGCTGCAGGGAAGGGATTGCCCAAGGAAAGTTTATTTGTGAGGTTATTCTGGTTGCATGGCTTCCCTGAGTGCCATGGGCTCATTCCTGGGGACCCCGGGCAGGCAGCATGAGCTCATGCAAAGCTGTGCCCAGGGATCTCAGGCGTGGGATTACAGCACAGGCAGGGACTCGCCTGTGGGAGCGAGCCCGGGGAGCCACATGTGAGAACACATCTGTGGGGAGAGGACCCAGGCCAGCCCAGCACCACCCCAACCACAGCGCTCAGGACCACAAACACCAGTGAGCCCCACATCCAGGACATGTGTTTGGGCACACACAGCCCCATGGGCAATGTCCAGCACCTGCTGCACCAGTGTCAGCACGTCCTTCTGGTACAGCTACTGACACACTTGTGGAAACAGGCCCAGGTTGTTTGCCCCATGCTCTACAGCGGAGTTGTTCAGCTTGTGGATGAGTAGCAAAGACTTTTCAAGTC
Source organism: Acridotheres tristis (assembly GCA_037013685.1). NCBI lineage: Eukaryota > Metazoa > Chordata > Aves > Passeriformes > Sturnidae > Acridotheres > Acridotheres tristis. The sequence continues at coordinate 6,518,696 of CM072900.1, forward strand.
TGCTGCAAGGTGGAAACTGAATTTCTCACACAGCAGCACCAGCCAGGTGATGAGCAGGAGCTCAGCACAGCCAGGGACATTCCCATGCTTAGGGCTACGCTGAAGAGCAGCCAAAAGTACAAACAGCAGGAGCCCCTCTGAGTCCCTGGCTGTGCTGGGTTTCTCTCTGTCTGCAAGCAGACATCTCCTGTAAGCAGGAGAAACTCGGCATGTTGAGACAGGCACGTCATACCACGAGAACTCGCAGGACCAAAGACTCCTGAGAACAACAAATTACAGGGGATTGCACTTAACAGAGTCAGAAACTGTGAATCAGCCAGCCAAGTTCCCCTTCCTTTATCCTGGATTTGTCCCTCAGCTTCTCCAAGCAATAAAGCTATGCCCTGACTGATCTCTGATCTGTGTCAGGAGAGGAAAGGCTTGACTTGTTGCTCAAACAGCTCCCTAGTGCCACTGTGTTGCCCCAGAATGGCCACCCAGGCTCCAGCAACCACACCAGGTCCTGTAATGAACCCACCAGGCCTCAGGGATGGCCTAGGTGTCCCACAGCACCTGCTGCAGCAGCACCAAATACCTGTGCTTGGGTAGCTGTGTGAGCCCTCTGTGGGGGCTATTAGCACCAGGCACTGCTCCTCCCTGTTCTTGCCCATTTTTCCACACAGATGTGTTTACTCTCACCCCCGCCAGGTTACACCTGCATCTGCCCCGGGCTGTTCTCTGGTGAGCACTGTGAGCTTGGGGACAGTCCCTGCGAGTCCAAGCCCTGCCTGCATGGGGGAACCTGCACCCTCTCGGCCACCGGCTACTCCTGCCACTGCCCTGACTGGTACCTGGGAGAAAGGTAAGGCTTGGGAGGGCTTTGGGACATCCCAGGTGACATCCCATGATGGACTGAAAGCATGAGCACTGCACTTCTCTGGAGCTCACCAGACCCACACATTCTGGGATTAATTGCAAACTGCAGGCACCTGAGCATTGCAGCTGGGAAGTGTTCGAGGGCAGAGCTGAGCATAACAGGACACAAATAATGTGGCCATTGCCCCACTGTGCCCATCTCCTCTGAGCAGGAGGGAAAACAGAAACATCTCCTCTGCTTACAGATGCCTTGGTGCCTGCAGGTGCTGTGGGGCAGTGCAAAGCCTCTCCTTGCTGGGGGAGAGTCTCTCCCCACACACTCCCTGTGACAGGAGCTGAGTTCAGCAGTAATGGGAGCACCTTGGCTGTGGTGGGGGGAGCTCAGCTGTGATGGAGGGCCTGGCAGCAGGGTACAGGCAGACACTGCCCTGGGTGGCAGGAGGGTGCCCTGAGGCTGGGGGAACCTGCCTGGCAGAGTTGTGAGGTGCCCCCTGCTTCAGTAGCCTGAACACCCATCCTGTAGGGTGCTAAAGGGACTGCTTCTATCCGGGACCACCTCTATGGAGTTCAGACAAAAGAAATCTGTCCCAGCTCACAGCTGTGATTCATCCAATTCATCCAATTCATTCAATTCACCCAATTCAAATCCCAGCTCAAGACAGTGGGCATTACTGCCCCAGCCCAGCAGCCCCTCCAAGACCCCTTCCCTGCCTCCAGCCCAGCCTGGTCAGAGATTCCCAGCACAGGCTCAAACATCATCACACCCAGTTCATCTTTCTGCCTTGCCCATATTAGCCAGGATTGACACTGGTCCTGTGGATCAAGGTAAAAGCAGGAATTATCTCTTCAGCTCTTGGAATAAAAGCCTGTAGCTGAGCATTAGGTGGCAGTGTAATACCTGACATCAGCCAGAGCCTGTGGCTGCACATTGCACACACCAGCTCACACACCCTAAATCACTGACTACAACAAGAGCAGTGCAAACTTTGTTCCGTAATGAGAATAAAAAAAGGGAAAGAAAGCACTGTGTATTCCCCCCAGCATGGGGAGGTCATTGTTGGTGGAAGGAAAGGTCCCCTGTACTGTTGGCAAACATTTAGGTTGTGTCTGGGGTGGAACAGGACAGAATCAGAAATTCCATCTCAGTTCTGCAGATGCTCCATAAAATGTCAAAAAGCCTCTCCAGCAAGGGTGTCCATTCACCACCTCACAGGGTAGTCTTTTACCAAATGTTTGCTGCAACCCTGCAGACATCAACAGAGGCTTCAACCTCCATTCAGAGGCTACATAGAGCTTGGAGGACATCATAAGAGGTTAACATACCTCACACTGACCCTGGCCTTCCTAATTTAACAGGATGGGAGCATCTCTCTGTGCAATGTTAGCCCTAGAATTCACTGTTCTGAGGCAGAAAGTCCCTCATTTTAATTTGGGCATACAACTGAAAAATAGGACCACCCTGTAAAACATAGTCTCTTGAAAAGCATAATTTTATACTCAAGGATCCTCTGCCAGGATAAGCAGGTAGCAAGAATCCAGCGAGGGAAGGAGAGCAGACCAGGATAGAGCATCCTTTGGTGGTGTAAGCCAGAGCCTGGACAGGATGGAGCAGTTCTGATGCATCACAGACTGACAGGGGCTGTCTCCATCCCTTTCTCCCCGCAGGTGTGAGAAGCTGGCAGAGGAGTGCCAGGACAACCCATGCCACAACGCCGGGCGCTGCGTGAGCAGCCAGGGCTCGGTGCACTGCATCTGCCCGTCGGATTTCCAGGGGGACTACTGCACGCAGCCCATCATCACCCCTGCCATCGTGCCCACGCAGTGGGCGCTGGGCCCCGAGGAGATCGCGGAGATCGCGGCGGGCGTGCTGGGGGTGGCCATCCTGGCCGTGGCCTTCGTGCTGGTCCGCAAGCGCTGCCGCCACCGCGCCAAGGCGCACAAGCCGGTGGCCCGCGAGGACCCCGACCTGCTCTCCAAGAGCGAGTTCTCCAAGAGCGTGGGCGTGGGCACCCAGCCCGTGCCCCCCATCGAGCTCAACATCCTCGGTGACACGGCGCACAACAACCTGGACCGGGCCACGCCGGAGCAGCGCAAAGCTTCCGGCACCCCCGAGTTCGTCACCTTCAACTCGGCCAACGCCCCAAAGCACCGGGGCACCATCGTTTGCAGCGTGGCTCCCAACCTGCCCCCCGCTGCACCCCCATCCAACTCTGACAACGAGTCCTTCATCAAGTGCACCTGGGCCAGGGAGGAGATGGGTCAGTTCCCACAGCTTTTCCTGCTCTTACAAATCCCTTTTTCCCTTGGGAAGTGGATCTGAGCTTTGCAAGCATGAGAGACAAATGGTGTTGGCTAAAGCAAAGCAAAGCAGGGGCAAATACTGTCTCAGTCCTGCTTTAGGGCCTTCATTGTCATTTCCTCCTGGTTCACCAGTACATCCCAGTTTTCTGCTTTAACCTGCTTGGTCTTATACACAGCGGGGAAACCATTAATGCTGTAATATCTGGGTCAAAAAACCCTGTAAAAGGGATTTCAGTTTTTCTAATTGAAAAAAAGTTAAGATCCTAAAAGTCAGTAGGAGTTTTACTGAAGACATTTGCATCAGTACTCCTGGGCAGAGGGATCATATTCTCAGGGAAACACCTTGAATGGCTCTGGACAGCAACATTACCCCATGCAGGAGTTCCTCACAAGAGTAACTGCAGGGAAAGGGAGAGATCCAGGGGATCTCTGGTCCAATCCCTTCATAACATGAGTTTGTTGCATCCAAACATAATGATGAAGTGTGTCTTTTGGGTGCTAGAGTAGTGGATATCTGTAGGCTGGTGGGGACAGTGCCTCAGCACAGCCGGGGGTGATCTCAGGTCCCCACAACTCCCAAATCAGCAGCTACACCTCCCCTATCCCTACGTCTCCTCTCCTTCCCGGTCTGCCACATCTCCTACAGGCTCAGAGCTTACAGAAGGAACTGGCAGGAGGGCAAGAGAGACGCAACAACCGCTAGAGCTGCAGCTAACACAACTTTCTTTTGTTCCAGTCTACCCAGCAGAAACGACCTACTGGCCCCCCCGGTACCTGTCATCAGATGTCCAGGAATATTCCCACTATGAGGTCATTCAAGGCCCCCCTGCCTCCTCCTCTCACCCTCCTCTCCCGCCGCCGCCCCCTCCCCCAGCAGACGCAGAGCCGGTCGCTCTCTACGGGGGCTTCCCTTTCCCACTGGACCAGAGCAACAAGCGAGCCCCCATCCCACCCCGCTACAGCAACCAGAACCTGGAGGACTTCCTGCCGCTGGGCCCGGTGGACATGGCAGCATCCCAGTGCCAGAACGAGTACACGGCCATCAGCTACTACCCAGCGCAGCTGGTGCAGGGCGAGGGGGTCCCGTACCAGCCCGAGCCGGGCTACAAGAGGGTCAGCATGCGGCTGAGCGTGGCCCAGCCCTCCTACGCCGACTGTGAGCTGGGCCACCAGCCCAGCATCCGAGCCCAGCCCCTGCCACCACCCAACTACGAGGGCTCCGACATGGTGGAGAGTGACTACGGGAGCTGCGAGGAGGTGATGTTCTAGCGGGGCTTGCCTGTGGGATGAGGAGAGAAGCACATCTCCATGCAGAATAGAGTGCTGGGGGTTGGCACACACGGCTGAAGGGAGGCTTGTGTGTGTCCCCCTCAGCTTGCAGCGTCCTCCCGTGCATGGCTGGGTTGTAATTTTGGCTGGATCTTTCCCCTCGCTGCCCTCCACGGTGCTCCTGCTGCAAACGGAGGGGAAATGCTCCAGCCACTGCTGGGACATGGAGGATGCTGCTGGGATGCCAATGACTAACCTGCCTCCTCACCATGTAGGACCACAGCATGCTACCTCCTCACACCCCAGGCTTCCTGGCCACAGGGAGGATGAGGAGGAGGAAGAGGGCAAGCACTGCAGGTATGGCAGCAGTCATGGTGGAGGAAGGTGTTGAAAGGACTAGCAGTGCACATCCTGGCAGTGCCCCATGTGGGGTACAGAGGCTCCCTGCTCCCAGCTCTGGCTCCAAGGGCTTGCATCAAGCCAACTGTTCGTGGAATGGATCAGCTGGTGCAAACCCTCTTCATGTCTGCTCCCTGACACTGGGAGAGAGAAGAGGGAATGCAGCTGGTCCCACCAGCACATCCCTTGATGGCTAACAGAAGTCCAAGGGAAAGAAAAAAAAAAGAAAAAGAAAAGAAAAAAAAAAAAAAAGAGTCAATTTGTGTAGAAAAACCAAGCAACAAGGTTTGTTACAGCAGGAACCGCCCACAGACTCAAAGCAGGCTGCCCAGCTGGGCTGTGTGCACACGAGTAAGGGGACCCTGCCCCGAGGATTGTGTGCACAGCCTTGTCCCCGTGGCTGTCACAGTCCTACACGGAGTGCAGCAGTGCATGGTCCTGCCAACAGCAGGGACTCCCTGCTATGCCCCAGAAAGACTGGCCAGCACTGCCTGGAATCTCTGATCAGAGAAGGCCACCAAGGCTACTGAGCAGGGGTTTGCCTGTTTGTCCTTGTGCTTGGAAATGTATTGTTCCTTCGTGAGAGGTTTTCTTTGGTTGGTTGTTTGATGTAACTTTTTTTCGTTGTTGAATTTTTGGAAAGTATTAAAAGAATTTGGATTTTTTTACTATTATGATTTTATTCAGTATCTCAGGGATTCTCTTGTAAATAAATAGGACATCCTTGCCTAGCTCCAGCCAAGGGAATAACAGCTTCGTTTAGGCACCAAAAGCTTTCAGAGAAGTACCAAGACAGCAAGTTAAACATTTTTTTGAGGATCCTGTAAGTGCCAGAGGGATGGGACAGACAGACCCACAGTACATTGTCTTGCTTTGAGAAGCCATGAACCTGCTGTATCTCTTGGCTCAGGAGTAAAGGGATTGAAAGGACCCAAATTGAAGCCTTTGATTTGCGTCTCCAAGAAACACCACCTGTTTTACCTCTCAAAGCTCTCATGCACTTCCACAAAACTTCACCAGCTCTGCTCAGCAGAAAGAAGTCCCTGCCTACATTAGAACTATCTTATCTATTTGGTTTTATTCCGCTTGCTAAATCCTTCCAAACATCATCCTAAAATAGTGCATTTCTGTACTTTGTTTTGAGGACATTTTATTTTGAGGTGTCTCAGCAGCAGGCACCACTTTCGCCCATAAGGAAAACAAAAACTGTTCTTCCCAGCAGCAGAAGCAGCACAAATAAGTGATATTTTCCTTGATATTTTTTAACTCCCCAGGGTTGCTTTGGCCAGTGGTCACAACGTAGGGAAGGGCAAACACAACTTAAGATGAAGCTCCTTCCCAGGTGAAGTGACACTTGGGAAGGAGCAGCCTCAGTAAACCATTTCATGGGATGGGGACAGCCCTGCAACGCTCAGCCTTAAGAAAGGATGGCTGTGGATCCCACCATAGTGATTCTCCAAAGTTAGAAATACCCTGAAGCACCAGGAATGCCTGTGCTCAGCTGTCCCTCCTGCCCTGTTATTCAGGTGACCTCAGATCCAGAGTCTCCATCAGCCTGCAAAAGCCTCCTAGTTTAAGAAAAAAATTCTGCCAGAGTTTCTAAAGATAAACTTTTTATAGCACTGATTTCCCAACAGCCCTGTAATGACACACTGCAATGGCATGAATTATTCAGCAGTGAGGAAAAGCCGAGCTGCAGCAGTGCTGGCAGAGTCTTCAGTGTGGGCTGACTTTTGCTCCTTTGATCTCTAGGACGGATCAGCAGCAGCTCAGCATCCTCCATCTTTTTTCACATGCCAGGCTCTTTTCTCAGCTGCAGCCTCACTTTTGGCATAAATAGGGAGATGAGAAACCAAGGCCTGGCTTTGGTGGGGCAGAGAAAAGCCCAGCCCATAACCTCTGCCCACAACCTACTTGCACAAATGAGGTCAAAAGAAAAATTTTCCAGGAAAAGCTGGAACACTTTTATTTGAAACCTTTGCTAAGAGGGGATATCGAGTATACTGTGTGGAGGTGGGAGCAGCACAGGATGGGATCCTGGCTGCCTGCTGAGCTCCATGTCTCCTGCTCTCACTTCTTTTGGAAGAAAAACTCACACTTCACGCCCCAAAGCCTTTACACATAAAAAATAGATCATATTTATTGATTAAAGTAAGATACATGATTCAGGTGCAGCACCAGCTCTGCTGCTGGGTAGCCACCTATGCTGTACACTGACAACATCCATAGGCACAAGACATGGACATGACCATTGCTATATTTACACAGACAAGTTTCTTGGTTACTGAGCAGCCTATGATATACAAGTGTCAAGTTTTCGTGTCCATCGGGTCCTGCACCAGCTCCCCCTGGCTCAGTAGAGCCTCTCACACCACATGTGCCACCAGCACATCTGCCCCATCTTCAAACACCCCTGCTCACCCCAATAAAAGGGAAGAGCTGCAAAACCCATTTAATGCTTCTGTGATATCCCATCCCCCTTGGAAATGAGGTTTTCACTGCTTCTTGCAAAGTGAGTTTGGATGCCAGGAGCCTCATCAGCAAACCCAGATACCCAGTGCCAGGCCAGGGACATGCCTTGGCAGACAGCTGTCCCTAAAATGTGGCCAGCCTTCCTAGAGTGCACTACTACCAGTGCAAGGGGAAGCATCAGACATCCTCTGCTCCTCACAGCACTCCCTACTCTGCTTGACAATTCTGACTCAAACCCAACCCCAAGGGCCACGCTGGGGTCAGCACACAGAGATGGACATGAATATTGCACTTCTCCCGCCTGTGTCATGCCCTGGAGCCCCTTCCCAGCCCTGGATGCTTCCTCTCTATCCCCACGGTACCCTCCAGAGGGAGGATTTGAGTTAAAGCTTTGCTCTGCTCCTGACCAAGCGATGCTGGTCATGCCAAAACCTTCCCCAGCACAGCCTTGGAGGAGACAAGGTGAGCCCCAAGAGATGCAGGGAGCAGAAGAGGGGCTGGAAAGGGGCAGAGATGTGGCACAGACCCACCACAAACCTGGCTAAGGGTCAATGTACTGGCATGTGGCACCCAGAACTGCCAGCAAAGGGACACAGTGCAGACACAAGCACCACCCAGGGAGAGGCAGTCTGCAGGGACATGCTCCACACAGCCTTCTCCTCACAGAACCCGGTCAAACACCACAAGTAACTATAAACTTCACCCTCCACCAAAGATGGGAACACAGCCCCATTGGTGCTGTACTCATCCTCTTTTCCCACCACGAGCAGCCTTTGCCAACCCCCAGGGAGGCATGGCTGCAATGGGATGAGGGATGAAGGCCCTCCAAAGAGAGCTGGCATTTGGGAGACGCTGTGTTAGCAGGCAGGAGTTTGGCCTGTCCTGCGGAGAATGCATTTGCTCCCTTGTCTTAAAAAAGTAGAAATCCAGCAGAAAGGCAAGGAAACTCTCTAGGGAGGAAGCTGGGCTCTCAGAGAAAGGAAAGCAGCAGTGCCACAGGACCATCCCCACCAGGCATGCACCAGCCACGACAAAAGAAGCACCAGGAGCACAGGGAAAAGTGCCAGGGAGCTGCAACCTATGGGAGGAGAGGAACTGGGCAGAAGCAGAGGATGCAGAGGGAGTAGAACCAGGAGAGGAAGGGTTAAAAACATAAATATTACGGAGTTTTTGTGTGTGATTTGACATTCAGTATCGGCCTGCCGACGGAGGCCGAGCGTGCCAGGGCCAGCTCAGGCACTGTAAACAAGGTGATGTATTCTTGTGGCACGTGGGTAGCATGTGGTGACCCCTGGGGACACCCCATCCCACCCAAAGGGGACCAGCTAAGCCCCTCATTATGGCAGAGCCTGTTTGCTCCCCACACGCCTCAGTTCTGTAAAGCTTCTGAAAGCCAAGGACTGGGTTGTGCGCTGGATGAGGATAAAGAAGTGTCACTACTGAAAGCGTGAGCCAGGGGTCAGCAAATCCTCCCAGGCCAGGGAGGTGCCATGCCCAGTGCCCAGCTCCAGGGCTTGCTGAGACTTCCTGCTCAAGGCAGCTGGAAACAGAGCTGAAGCACTGCAGGAGACAGTGCCCACGGCTGGGGATCCCACTGAGAGCTGTGGGCCCCAGCATGCTCTGCACCCCAGGCTCTGCCCACCCTCCCCACAAGGCTGAGGGAAGGAGGGAGCTCCATGCTCTCTTACCTGAGCTGAGGTTTGCCTGTTGCTGTAAAAATAAAGTGCTCAAGGAAAAAAAATAAAATAAAATCAAACTGGCACAAAAAAGAGTAGTCCCTGTTCCCCGCCCTAACTGAAGGGACAGGGGAAATACGGAAAGGTTGGGATTTAAAAAAATAATAAAATCAAATCAAATCTACATCCCTGGGATTCCTCACCTCTCAAAGTGCCTATTTACAGAGGAACTGTTTTGCTCTACCACCTCCCCTAAGTGCCCTGAGGGAAGGCACTGCCCCAGCCTGGATCCCACCAGCCCAGGGCAGGATCCTGCTGCAGCCGGGTGGCCGTGGTGCTGGGCAGCCCCATCCCCTCACAGACCAAACCTGCCAGCTTCCCAAGATGAGAGGGGAGGCCGTTCCAGGAGAGCAGTGTCCATGCACCCCCAGCTCAGCACCCAGAGAGGACAGCGGGAGAGGGGATGGTCACTGCACCAGGACAGTGGTGGCATTCACCACGGTGGCCGCGGGTGCCACCAGCTCCACCAGGGCCTCGTACGTGCCCACCACAAAGCCCACGAAGCCAAAGAGGCTGATGGCGATGTCCTTGGCAATGACGAGGGGGTGCATGCCCTCGGAGTAGTAGGTGGCAATCTCCAGCAGCGGGGGGAAGATGAGAGCCAGGGCGCTGCTGCTGATGGAACCCACCAGGGAGATGACGAGGTCCAGGCGCGGGATGAGGATGGCCAGCACACCTGGAGAAGGAACGGACACGACATCAGTGCTGCCACCTCCCAGATGGCAGAGAGGCTCCTCCCTGTGTGAAAGCTAGCAAGAACACACCCAGAGATGCCACTGGCTGAGTCACACCTCTGCCCTCCTTCCTGAGAGAAGACAAGGTTGCATATTTTTCAGGCAACTCCTCCTCAAGAAGCAATTAAGCTGTTAAATTAACAACCCTTTTTGTCGCCCTGGGCGCCACCAGAGCGAGCTCCAGGGCTGAGCAAGATGGGTGCCGCTGGCTGCCAGCATTCCCGACCCCCCTGTGCGAGCCAGCACTCCTGCTCCCCACACCTGGGGAGCCATAAAGCCTCAGAAACCCCATAAAAGCAGGGGAAGGGAAGAAAAAGGCATCTCCCCCCACCCCAAATCAATCCATGTGGTTTGCGTGTGTTTAGAGCTGCTCCAGCAGCAGCACGCCCACAGCACAGCCTGGGGGAGAACATTTGTTAGGACTCATTTGTTAGGTGAAAACTGCAGCCAAGGAAAATCCCCCTGGGAGACTCCTGACAGCTTCAGTTTAGCAGTACGAGCTCCAGGATATTCCTGCTCCTTCTTCTCCTGCATAGCACCAGGAGAGGACAGAGGGATGTCACCAGAGCTCTGCACAACACAAGAGAACCCCCTGCAAGCAAAGCAGAGTTTAGTGCTTAACCAGTGACCAAGAGACATAAATTGGTTTACTGCTTTGAAAGCTTTTCTGCTTAGAAACAGGAGACACTTAGAACCATGGCAGGTGCAGCCCCTGTGGAGAAGGGACATCTCAGGGCTCCTTACTGGAGGGATTTGTTCTCTCCCTGGCCATCAGCTACAGGCAAGAGAGGCTGTTGGAGCCTCCCTGAGCCCAAGATCACCCATGGAACAGCAGAAGAAGGAAGGCTTGGGAGATTGACTGTGCCACCACTGCAACGCTGCTATCTTCTGGATAAGCCTAGATATAAACCATCCCTTCACCAAGAGAAACAGCAACAAAGGTCCTGAGCCAGTTTATCCTGGTGCTCAGCCCTGAACAGAGCCAAAGGAGTGCTCTGCCAGGTGACTGCTGCAAGCAGCATCTCTGCTCCAGCAGCCTCTGAGGACAGCAGAGCAGCTCCTCTCCAACAGCATCCTCAGCCCACCCCACACTGCTCTTTGGACTCAAAAGTAAACAAAATTATTAACTCCCCTCTAAAACAAGCAGATTTGAAGCACCAGCTGCAGTCCTCAGCCTCCAGGGAAACGGTCTAACTTCTGCAGGTATTAATTCAAAGGGGTTTTAAGCATGCTGGTTTTGAAGTTTAAGCTTGAAAGACACCCATACACCAGACTGCATCCTCTCTTTGGGAGCCAAAGCCCTGGTGGGGGCTTGTTGTGCGGCCAGACAATCATCCAATGAATATTCATGCAACCCCCCTAATCGCTTTTATCCTCAGCAGGAGCCACAGAGATCCCTTACAGGGAAGCGTGAGGGGAGGAGGTACAAAGGAACCTGCATCCTTCCACCAACACTTCTACTGCCTCCCTACCCCCAAATAGGAGGGTACAGTAACTGCGGATGCCTAAAGCCATCCCATCTCTCCAAGCCTTCACTTCCATGGCTTGGCACAGCCCAACACCCTCCAGGAGAGGCTCCAACCCCACAAGCAAGTTCCAAGTTCACCCACAGCACGAGGGCGGCCAGAGCATATCACTCAGCATGGCAGGATTTCATCCTTGCACCCTCTGAGGACATCAAGGCTTCAGGAACTCAGCATAGAGGAGATGAGCTTGCCCACCTCTGTTAATGCAGCACTTCTGGCTTTTCATTAGTGAGAGCCAGAAACAGCAGCACTCTGCTCTCAGCCAGCTTCACCACCCCTGAGTTAGCACCAGGCTCCTCTCAAACCCAAACCAAAGCCAGCTGGGACGCAGGGCCAGATCCCCTTGATGCTCAGCTCTGCTGCATCAGCAGCATCAAGCCATGGAGCAAAGCTTCATTTCAGCAGGGGACGCCAGGGAGCTCAGTCAAGCATCTCAGCTGTGCTGACAACAGCAAGCATTTAGTCTTCGGGAATCAAAGCCAGTCAAAATCAGAAACCACCTGATTTCACTCCAGACCTTTCCCAAAGGTCCACCAGGCTCGAGCCAGGAGCCAAAACCTCACTACAGGCACCACGCACCATGGAGGGAAGGGACCCTGTGGGGCTGCTCCAGGCACACCTGCCCAGCAGCACACCAGGGCTCTGGTTATGGGTCACCTCCCCCTGTCAGTTGTCTCCTGCTGTGCTCCATGCTGCAATGAGTGTGTGGGCACAAGAACAACCCATCCCTCACAGTCAGTAAATCCTTTGCAGTCTTGTGCCCATCATACAGGCACGAGGAGCCTGACTGCACACTGCCTACAGAAAAGAGCCTCTGGGCTAGGCTACCCTGACACTGAACCCTCTGTTGGGTGTTTCATGCAAACTCTGCTGGGACATCCTGCAAAATTGCCAACCCCAAACCTGAGGCTCCACGAGGATCTGCCACTTCTAAACAATGCAGTTTGCTACTCCTCCACTGAGAAGACTGGTTCCATACAGAGGGGGCAAAGGACCACTGCTGCTGCTCCTTGGAGGCCACGTGACCCACTGGTTTGTATTAGCCAGGCCCAGGGACTGCCAGCTGTGAGGGCTTGAGCAGCAGGGCCGAAGGTGCTGGGGCGAAGAGTGAAGGCTCAGTGGGAGAGATGCCACAGCCTCATAGGGAAAGTCAGACAAGCTGGCTGGTACTCACAGGTGACACAGACCAAGGCCACCCTGAGGAGCAGGTTGATCAGCCAGCCCCAGCGCTCTGACACCCGGGCCACGAGGGGAGGGATGATGATCTCGGCAGGCACGTAGAACTGCACGGCGTAGGTGAAGAAAATCCCAAAGGAGAAGAGCAGCTTGACAGCTTGGTACAGCCTGTAAAGGACAAAGACACAATGAGACAGGCTCTTGCTCCACCCCCTGCAACATCAACAGCAGAAAGCAGAAGGGGAGTGTTCTGCAAGCACTCTGTAAGCCAAGGGTCTCAATTCCAGAACACTTAGAAAATAAGGGGTGATGCATTTAATTCACAAGGACCTTTATTGAGCAAGAGACAGCAAAGACAAGTATCAGCTGCAGCCATGATTGCACATTCCAGCTACTGCTTGGCCTCTGAGGAGGGGGAAGAGGATGGTACTGCTGGGATAAGTCTGGGCTTCCAGGCAGAGTGAACAATGCTCTAAAAGCAAAGGGAACAGGCAACTCAGCCTCCTCCAGCAAACAAAATGAGCAACTATTTTTGGAATGTTGCATGATACATGTTTACAAGGAAGAGAGTTACAAGAGCAGTTTGGGCTGAGCAGAAGGAAGGCAGAGTGCAGACAGGCTGCAAACAGCACACTGGGCTCACCCCAAGTCAAATCTCACCACATCCCACTGTATCCTGCAGTGATACAGTGTGGCTGCAGGAGAGAGCCTGTCACGGGTGACCAAAAGGGACTTCCCAGCCCCTCCTCTGCCCTCAGCTTCCCAGCGGCAGAAAAAGCATCAACAGAAGAGAAGTAACCTCAAATATGGTCCTAACCATTGCCCAACTCAAGACACACTAACCAAGTAGGAAACATAGGTCCTGGTCATACCACTTGGGTAAATATGGGATGGATGCAATCTGAGGACTGCATCCGGCTCCTGCCTTCCCTCTACCTTCTTTGTGCCTGTGCCCTTCTATATGCTGGGTCTCAGCATCCACCTTCTACAACAGCCTTAAATCAGAGAAATCCAAGTATTCCCATGCAAGACAGCTATGAACACTAGTGGCAGAGTCAAGCATTTCCCACAGATGGAGTTAGGGATCACCTGACTGAATGGAATGTTACATAAGTCTATGGGACCAGACCAGATGTATTCAAGGTTGCAGCCAACAGGAGCCTGAAGCCACCTTATCTTCAAAAGAGCAGGGTGCTCAGGGAGAGGTCCTGCTGCCTTGGGAGACGAATAATAATATCCACCTTCAAGAGGGATGAGGGAAGGTACAGGCTACTCAGCCTCGCCTCAATTCCCAGAAGAGTATGGGTTAAGTTCTCCTGGCATCCATTTCCAGGCACATACTGGACAGTGAACAGCCAACATGGATTTGCCAAGGGCCAATCATGGAAATATCCTCATCGACAACCTGGATGAGCTTTCAGTGACATAGAGCACATTCTCAGCAAATTCCAAGCAAAATCAAATTGGAGGATATGGCTGACACAACTTGGAGGAAAGGAAGGGCTGGGGCCAGGAGAACAGGACCTGGGGATCTTGGTGGGCAGCAGATTGAACATGAGCCAGTAGCAAGACCCTGCAGTGATGAAGGTGAATCACAGAGCAGGCTCTGTTAGCAAAAGCACAGCCAGGAGGTTAAGGATAAGGATCAAGGGATTATTTTCTTATTTGAGGATTGTGCATCTTGAGTATTGTGTCCAGCCCTGATACTCCCAGGACAGGACACTGACTTACTCTGCAGAGCAAGTTGAGTGCAGGCTGCTAAGATGATTTGGGCTGGAGCATGATGTACAAAATGAGGCTGCAAGCCCTGGGCTCATTCAGCTTGATGAGAAGGTTAAAAGGGGATGTTATTAATGTCTTCAGCTGCCTAATGGGAGGGTATGGAAGAGAGAGTAACAGGCTCTTGGAGTTGCACATAAAATGGGACAGAGCTGCATCTCCAAAGGACGGTTAAGGGCCAGAAGAAAGGCCTGGACTGGTAGGGAATCACTGTCCCTACTAATACTCAACACTTAAGCTGGCCCTTCTATGAGCAGGTGAGAGGAGCCAGTGATCCCATGGTGTGCTCTCCAACCTGAATTACCCTGAGGTTCCAGAGGCAAACTGAACACAAAGTTATCACCAGAGTCCAGTGTGCACCCGTGCAGCCACGTCTGTGCACAGGAGCCTTGAGCCACGGACCCATGGCTGGCATATCTTATCATTGCATTCCCAATAAAATGATTCTGTAAAAGGCATAAACTGCTCCAGGGCAATCCAAGATTAATAGTTGTTACTAAAAAAAAAAGTACAGAAGAGGGCTGTGGACCTGTCCTGTACAGGTAGGAACCAGGACAACAAGATCAAAGGGCTTTTTAAATACCAAGAAGAGAAGAATTCAAGCATTACCCTTGATCCACGGAAAACACAGGCCCATGCAGGGCCTTGGAGAGGCACTCTATCAACCACAACAATGCCTGCATCAGCCAGACTGCCATGCCAGGCCATCCCAAAAGGCTGCAAGAAGTGAAATACCCTCCTGGGACCGTAAGCTCTGTCATTACCTACCTTCAACTGGCCACATGCAACCCAACAGCTTCCCCCTCACTATAGCATTTCTTCACCCTTCTGATGGTGCAGTGAGGCAACCCTTCCTGGGAGGCAAGGAGGGATTTCTGCACAGCAGCACCATAGTTTGGACACTGTGGTTAGAACCTGGGCACTGGGAACTGACATACTCCTTGTTTGAGGAAGCTGTGGTTTCAGAGAAATGAGACTGGAAAAGTCCTTAGTCACCCTGTAGCTCGACGATTCATGAAACATTCACCAAATCTGCTCCAGAGACCTCCAGGCAATGGCTACAGTTAAGGAAGGCTGCAGCACCTCCACCACAATCCTTGTCTTGTCTCCCAGGCTGCAGGCAAACCCCATGACTTCTCACCCACAGCCCTTATGACCAGCTCCTGCAGCCCAGCTTTTTACTGCCAGGAAGAAAACCCACAGGCAAGGCAGGATGGACAAGACATTCATTTCAAGAGCAAGTCTGCACCCAATACTTGTGGTTTAATCCACAGGAGTTGTAGTGAAGACTTTATCTCAACTATCACAGCCCTTACTTGAGATAACTCATTTCCAAGTCAAACATCCACTGCCAAGAGGCAACTTGAACAAACATCAAGGTGTCCTGCAAGCCGAGTGACACATTCCCTGCAGCTGCCCTGCCACGAGCCCAGGCTTCCTCAGACACTGCTTCCAAAGGGCTAATCTCTTCTCCCTATCCAAAAAACCCTATGGTTATTTTTCGAAAAGTAACTTTAGAATACTTTGCTTTCAGAAAAGTAGTTTACTTTAAGAAAAGACAGAACGTGTGCATAGTCCTAGAAGCATGGATTTGCATTCTTCTCTCTGTAGCCTGTCATGTCCTAGTAATCCCATTCTAAGGACCTGTTCTAAGGGAATGTCATTCTTCAGGGCAAACAGAGCTGAGATTCCCTGCAGAAGCTGCTTTACAGTATTTCAGGTCAGCAGATGTCATTGCAGGCTGTGGCATGCAGAGCCCAAACCTGAAAACGACCTGCTTCAGGAGAAATAGCAGCATCTCATCCCCTCTACACTGTACTTCAGTTTACTGAGCAGAGGGATTCACACCTCCTGTGCTTGGCAAGGTGGGATTCAGACCTCCCCACAACACAGGCACTTCCCTCCTCACTGAGAGCAGGGACCTGGCAGAGCTCCCAAATCCAGCAGGGGACAAGACAAGGCTCTTGGCAGGAACAGGATCTTATACCACAGCAACACTAACACCCAGCAGTGCAGTCACTACAGACCCAGCATGAATGAACATCCATGCACTCAAACTGAAAAGAAACCCACACAGCAATAATTAAAGCAAAACCAGGCTCTATTTTTGTCAAATCTTTGCTATCTCCAGAGCCCCAGCTGTGCAGCTCTGCAAGGACAGCCCCAATGACTCAAAACTCAAGTCCTGCCCAATTTACTCCAACAGTGAAATAGTGAGTCACACTGCAAGGTGCTGGGTGCTACTAGGAGCAAAGAAGATGAGCTGAAGTGGATAGGCACCCCCAGTTCCAGGTCTCACCCTGGTCTCTTGCAAGATTTCAAGCCAGCAGAGACCATCAAAGAGAACTGCTTACATTTCTCCTGTGAATGAATATGGAGCCATGACACTGAGGAGCCACCTATCCCCAGGGACAGATTCGCACACAGCTTAGGCAGCTACTGCAGCAGCCACCAGCCCTGGCAAGAGGAGAAATAACTCCTCCAGGCAGGCAGGCATGGGGTCAGGCCACAGGGCTCCAGACAGAAACTGGAGAAAGCTTCTTGAGAAAGCCTCTCAAGAGGCTTCATCAGATCCCTAAAGGACAGACAGGTTTGGGAGGCTGCTGCAGTGCTCAGCCCCTACAGAAGGAAGGGGTATCCTCGTGACATCAGTGCTCATAGGCAAAGCACTGGCTCATGATCAGCCACATCCAGGCACAACGTGGAGCCAAGAAGTGGGAGTTTGAGCTCCAGGGCCGCAAAGAGGGAACACAACCCACACATGAAGATGTCACATCTCACTCCCTCTGGGAGCTCCCAGCTTTGGGTTGGTTTTTCACATGCTACATTTGAGGAAGAGAAGTGGGTTTTGCACAATTCAGTGATGTTCTGGTACAGCTACATGGGGGCTGTGTTCAACATCTGCTGAGCCCCAAAAAGATGCCACAAGGCTTCAAAAAAAAGGCAAGAACTGCACCTACCAATGCAGGGATCACTAGGGACCCTGATGAAGCAGCCTGAGCTCCAACACCAGGCTCAAACACTACAGCAACAAGCCTCTTCCAGCCCACGCATCTGACAATCCTTG
Organism: Acridotheres tristis; assembly: GCA_037013685.1. Taxonomy (NCBI): domain Eukaryota; kingdom Metazoa; phylum Chordata; class Aves; order Passeriformes; family Sturnidae; genus Acridotheres; species Acridotheres tristis. Next base: position 6,536,010 of record CM072900.1, read on the forward strand.
TCAAACTCCTTGAAGTTTGCCTGTGGCACAGTTTCTCAAGCTTCCTCAAGCTCACTTAAATTAGTTCTCATAATGAGTGAGGTTCCCCTCTCCCACCTGCCTGTCTGAACCCCTCATTCCTCATCTCCCAGTCCCTCCACTGCCCACAGGAACTCACCAGCAGTTGGGAAGGTTGAGTGTTATGCTGGCCTGAATGTCTGCCCCAAAGCGCAGGTACCCCAGGACACTCAGGCTGATGTACAGGATGGTGACAATGGTCATCCCCACGTAGAGGATGACTGGGAACTGCTGGGGGTTCTTCATCTTGTTTTCCAGAGGCAGCACCTGGGAGAAGAGGAGGAGGAAGATGACAGAGCAGCAGGTTGTCTATTCCTCTATACTACTCAGCCCCAAAAAGCAGGAGGGGCAGGCCCATGGCCAAGCACAGCCCTCCATGCCAGGGGATGAGATAGTTCCACATGGAACTTGAAGAATCCAGCTGAAAAAAAAACTATACTGGAGATCCAATTTCTGTGCTCCCATTGGAGACCTTCAAGCTTAAACAGCAAGTCTCCAACAGATCACCCACGCCCTTGTCTGAAATATGGGACCTGCTCCCTGCCCTTGGCAGGAGCTGTGCCCAGTGCTGGGTCTTGGGGCAATGCCAACCACCCCATACCTTGGGTGCATTACACTCTGCACTCCAAACAGCACAGCCATGCCCACTGTTTTACACTGTCATATTTTCCCCAGCAAACCTTGGAAGACCAAGACACACTCTCCTCTGTTATCAAGTTTGTCTCCTCTGTTATCAAGATTCCAATTAGACAGGAGGATAAAAAGATTTTCTCACAATAAAAATTCTCTCACCTCTATACTACTATCACTAAATACAGGCCTTCAGCAAACAATTTTATAGCTGTCCTTGGACAGTGTTGATTTCAGTAAGAGACACAGTGGCAGATCTGGTGAGGAGGCAGGACAGGAAAACTTTTATTTGCATCTTCACTTCCAAGTCATGCAAGGAAGAGAGCATTTGTGCCTCAGTACTGGCAAGAACTCTCTGCCCAGGGCATAGCATTCAGTAAATACTCCTCCTGTAACGGATTTGGCCCTCCCCAGCCCCGTGTTTACACAGCCAGCTTATATAAAGAGATGAAAACATTTTTTCCTTCTTTGAAGGGAGCTCCCGGAAACAACCCACAGCATCTTAGAGAGTCATTAAGCTCTCCATCCACCCACTCAGCATTTTTCACAGACACAGTTGGTCTATTTACAGCATCTTGCATGAGAGGCCCATTTGCATGGGCAGGCTGAGGCCACGTGGATGCCAAAGGGAGATCTCGGTGCCTCTGCAGCAGGGTGGGAAGGGAAGGAGCACATCTTCTCATGCCACACTTTTTGGCCTCCCATTTAGGTAACTTCAGGATCCAGACTGGTAACAAGGCTCAGGACAATTCCTCATCTGCAGGTCAGCCAGCAGAGCCCAAGGGCAGAGGCTGGTGTGATTCCCATCTACTGCCAGATAAGGTCACCTCTAAAGCAGCAACCAACCTCCTGAGGTTTGGAGCACGTGCTCCTCCAGCCTCAGATGGAAGCACCAGAGTTCAACCCAGGAGATAGCCGGGAGCTAAAGCTAACAGCATCATCCAGAATTTGGGCTATTGTCAGAGAAATTCAGCTGCAACTGCAGCTGCAGAGCAGAGCAGGTGCTGCAGCAAGTCCGAGCAGGGCTGAGCCTCCTGTGCAGCAGCCCCACTGCCACAGGCCCAGACTTACCACACCGATGCCTTCAAAAGCAAAGATTGCAGTGCCAAAGAACAGAGGGTAGGTCTTCCAGGCTGCTGCTAGAGGCAGGTTTCTGGGATCAGGAATGTCCTGGAAAAAAGCCCACGCAGAGTTCAGACACAGGGAGGATGGGGAAGACCTGGCCTGTTCCCATCACTCCCTGTCACAGACTCATGCTTCAGGGAAAGCCCTGCAGAGCAGAGGGAACCTCATGCCCACAGGAACAAGTACCCCACAGCATCCAAATACCCCATAACCAAGCTCCCTCCACCTGCCAAAACACAGAAATGAGAGAGGGGAGCCATACACACATACCCTGACAATGTATTGGTAGATCACAACAAGGCTGACAAGCATGGCCACATTGGCCAGCATGGAGAAGATGGACAGGACCTTGAGGTTCTGGATAAATGTGAGCAGCACCACGAAAGGCAGGATGGAAAGCATGTACAGGCGGGAGTCCATGGTGGGGGTCATCACCACTGTCTTGTTTGAGCTGCAGTCATTGGTGGTCCCGTTTGCAGCAGACACAACCTGGGGAAGCACAGGAAGCACTGGTGAACCCCCATCACACAGGTCTAAAAGCTACAGATCTTAGCAGCCCATCCCAGGTGGGTCAGAGTACCTCAAGAGCTCACTTCAAACACAGCTCGCTGATGAAAATCAAACCAACACGTGTTTTCAGATAGTTCTGAAGCAAATACCTGTTATCTTGCATGGGGCAGAGGTGGGACTGGCTATGGCACCTGAGCCAGGACAGCAAATCCTGAGCCCAGGTTCAGCAAGCAGGAGGACTCAGCAGCCAGGCACACAGAGGGCAGAGAGCACAGGCAGCATGTTCATACTGCCCACGAGATCAGTTGAGAAGAGAGGAAAGAGGCACTAAATGCTATTACCAAAGGTCCTTTCCCTCTTGTTGCACCAGGTTGTTATCTAAGTCACACAGTCCTTCAGTTACCCAGTGCCACATTCACATGCCAGAATATCTGGAAACTACTGTTGGCCCCCAAGTTCACTTTCTTTATGGCAAATCATCCTTTCCTTGGGTCCTTTCATTCCAAAGGCACTGCAGGCCATGTGCTCACTTCTAGAGGTAGCTCAGGCCCAGGAACCAGGTGGCTGAGCCATCCCTCCCAAGAGCATGAACTCCCTGAATCACCAATACAACCATGACCAAGCTGGTTCAGGTACCAGATCCTGTCCAGTCACTGCAGCAAAAAGCAGCCTGGAAATTGATTAACCTGTTCCAGAGGAGAGGCTGAAGAACTCTGTGTAAACCAGCATCCTCTGTAGGAGAGGGCAGTGCAGGGCCATGCAGCCATGGGACAGTGTTGCTCAAGCCCCAGCCTGCCCTGCCTCTTCATGGCTTGCTCCAAAGCCATTTTCCAAACCAAAGCCCTGCCCAACACAGTGGCACCTCGCCCAAGGTACCACCTGCATCATGACTCCCCACATAACACGCTATTCCTCACCACAAAAAGAAAGAAGCAACACTCCCCTCTCCCCACCCAAACAAATTCCAAAACCAAAGCCAAGGGGTTTCCCACCTGTGGCCTAAAAACATGGTGTGGATTTGCAGGTTTTTGAAAATTTCCCTTGAGGCTTGAGACAGCCTTCAGTCTTTGCTGTGAGGGGCTGAGCAGAAAGAAGCCCACCTTGAAGTGAAGCAGGGGGCTGTTCCCAGGGGTGGGGGCCAGCAGCAGTCTGGCCCCTTCACACACCCTAGTCCCTCCTGCTCTCAGGGCTGGTGGTGTCAAATCACCAGTGTTGACCCATTTATTCCTCCTCCCACCCCTCAGCTGCTGCTCCAGGAGCACAGGAAGAGTCTCACACTGGAGGGACACCCCCCTGCTCTTCAGGAGCCCCCTATGAAGCTGATGGCCATCACTGAAGAGCTGATGAAGGGCACAGCCATGGTGGCAGTGACCAGACTGCTGCAAGAGCAGAGCAGGAGCACACGGGGAAAACAGCTGAGCAATGCCTGCAAGGCACTGAGCTGGTGGAGGCTGGGAATGGGGACTCATTATTCCCAGTTTCTTACAGAACAGAAGCCAGCCAAGCGGTTCAGGGTTTCTGTTTATTTCCTCCTGAGGCCTGGCAGGAAGAAACTCTTTCTCTAAAGATGCAATTAAGTTTCAGAGCCACAGGATGAGGAAAGAAACTGGAATGCAAACTGATCCAAGTAATGGAGAAGACATGTTCACAGCAGGTCCTGGGACCCACGCACTACCATCAACACCAATAAACCAATTAACTGAGGGGGACAGGACAGAAAAGGCACAGTCTCTCTGCTTTAATCCCTTTCCTGTTGTTCCCTCACTAAGAATGGCCCCACTTTTCCTGGGCAACACAGACACCTCCAGCACCTCTGCAAAATCACAGAGATTCTCAAGAAAACCAATCCTCTAAGGTATCGGGGCAGAGTTGCGGACTTTTCTGAGCAGCATATCCTACAGAAACCAGACCTTTGGTGGAAAACAGGGCACAGGACAGGGGAGCTAAGAACAACCCAAGCACCTTCACACCCTCTCACCTCCCCCTGGCTCATGAAGGAGGTGTAAGTCCAACCTGTTTTAGATTGTCTGCCAGAAAGACAAAGTACACGCAGCAGAAACCCAGCTGAGTGATGATCAGGAAAAGTCCCACAACACGCCTGGAAAGCAAAATAAGACCATTTATCAGATCATACAGAAATAAGAGCCCACTTGACTTGCTCTGGGTTGCACTTGCACAGTGCAGCAATGCTGCTCTCCCCAAGGTAGGGGTGTACAGGTCAGAGCACACCCAGCTCACTTCTCTGTTTTCAGGAGAGAGGACCTTCTCTCCACCCAACCTCACAGATCTGAGGCTGTCCAGTCTCCCCCTCCTATCCCTTCCACATGGTCAGGACCAGCCCCAGCCAAAAAGTCTCCTTTTTGGATTTACCATCTCCAGTCTGCTGGTGCATTGTCAGAGCCAGAAACAACACTGCCTGGTCTCAGGAAGAGGTGAATGTTCCCATCCCCTGACGTGATCTGTGTGATGTAATGTGGGACAGGGCAGGGAGCAGCCACTGGACATGTTCCATGTCTAACAAGATGGGCCAGCACTGCAAGACCCTATTCACCCCTTTGTTATGCTGTGGACACTTAGTCATTCCACCCATTTAGTGTAAGTCATATCTGGCTGGAGACAGTACTGGATCAAAGACATCAGTGTTACCTTCTGGGGGACACTGAGCACTCACAGCAGGTGAGCCAAACAGCATTTTATGTCACTTGTGCTTATCTGCTGACACAGCTCAGTGACCAGAGGTTCTTCTGTCCCAGCTGTAGCACATGCTGGGCTCAAAGACAAGTCCCTGCCTAGGGCAGGGAGCAGTACCTTCCCCAGATGGCATGTGTCCTCAAGCAGGCACTGGGAGTTGCCTCCAGCCCGTGCATCACGACACCTCCATAGTCCAGAAACTGCTTCTGGAACCTGTCCAGAGAAGGGAGAAGGGTCATCATATCAACCTTGTCTGCTAGTTCCCAAGGAAAATAGTGGCATTAAAAGGACAACAGCTCCTGCGGAAAAGAAGAGCAGTTCCCAACTGAGGCTTTGGCATGGGCAACTTGCTGCTTAGTGGCTTCAGAAAAACCCCAGGGCTTTTTGGGCAAGATGGAAGAACTGTAGGAGCTGCAGGGCCGAGAAGAGGAGTTGCTCCTTACCTGTTGCAGAAGTGATGGGCGCATTTCACCAGGATGCCCATGCAGTGCACAGCCACGACTCCCATCACCAGCAGGCTCAGAGGACCTAGCTGCAGGGAAGACAGGGGGAAGGCTGCACTCTGATGGCCAAAGGCAGAGCTGCACAGTACCTTCTACTTCCAGACAGAACTGCACAGGCTGGGTGAGTGCAAACACTGCTGGAAGCTGCACTAGAGCTCTGGTGCAGCTCCCAGAAACCAGCCCTTCAGGACCTAGTAACCTGATAGAGCCACGAGCTTGGCAGAAATGATGCAAAAGAAGCAAGCTGGGGCAGTTTGGGTGTAGCAAAGCACTTCCAGGACTGTTTTCCAAACTATCTTGCACGTTCCTATTATGCAGGTGATGAAGAGGTCATGGCCTGGACACAGTGTCCTGCCTGACCCCAGCAGAGAAACCACAGGCCCAGCTCACACACTGAACTCCCCCACACCAGGCAGCAACAATGCAGGAGCAGCAGGAACAGTCTCAGCAATGAAACAAAGCCACAGAGTTTGGGGTGCAAACATGTGCAAGTCACCAAACACTGAAAGGCATTGGGGCAGGGACTCAAGCCTCAACACTGGCTATGTGAACTGCCCAGTGTCCCGGGGTCATTCTGCCCCACAAGCTCCAGCATAGCAGGGCTGAGCTGCCTTACCAGGATGCCAGCATTCTTCACAGCCAGGGGCAGCCCCAGCAGCCCCGTCCCAATATTCCCCTTCAGCAGATGGATCAGGGTCTGGTACCACCTGAGGAAGAGCAGATGCAGAGGTCACTGTCAGCAGGTGCCCACACCCAGACCATATACAGCTTATCCTGTTAAGAGTCCACAGCAGCTCTGAACTGCTGCAGGGAACACATGGAGATCATGATCCTGTACCCTGAACCCAGCTCAGCCAGCTGGGACCAAGCTAGGTGTGAAAGCAAAGATGAACAAACAGATTTTGGGTGGGCATTTGCAAAACCAGGCAAAAGCACAGCCTAGCACCAAGGAGCTGCACAAGGAACGTCTCTGACTTGAAGGGATCAGTCTCTGCCAGGCAAAGACAGCATCCTCTGCACACCTGGGCACAGGGAAGCCCCCAGAACATGGCTGCAACATGCCCACACATTCTCTGAATCTGGGCATGATCTTTGCTTGCCAGAGTTCCCCATTGAACGAAGGCAGAGTAGGAAAATATTGGGAAAGACATCAATCACTGCCCACTGCCGGCAAGCCCAGCTTCACCAGAGAGCAAAGAGCAACCTGGGGCAACTGTTCATTTGGTGCCAGCACCCCATAGATGCAAGACCACACCTGTGCCCTCATTACCCTCATGAGAACTCCCCATAAAACCACAGCTTCACCATCCTCTAGCAAAGTCAGCAGGCAGCCACTACAACCTCCTCCACCCTCCCCAGTGCCAGGCCAGCCCAGGAAAGAGAGAATCACTCACGTTGTGCCATTGGTCTCCCCAAAGCGCTGGTAGGACTCAGGGTGGGCGAAGCCATTCATACCATCAGGAGGGCTCCCCTCTGGAGTGACATCTGTGGAACTGTAGTCATTGTAGTCCTCACTGCGCAGGCGCCGGGTGGACATGGTCCCTGTGGGGGCAGCAGCATTAGGGGTGCCCAGCTCAACAGCCCCATTCTCAGGCTCCTTGGGGTCAGCCATTGTGCAGAGAGAGCGGCTCACACTGCCAGAGCAGGGGCTCCTCCAGGGCTCTTATACAGCCACATGCTCCCGCCCAAGTAATCACAGAGTTGCCATATCCAAAGGTCAAAGGTGCATGGCACATTCCCACTGGCTCTTCCTTCAGGCTCGTGCCCATGTTTTGAGCACACCCAGACAGAACGGGGTCAGGATCCTGCAGGCAGAGCCTGGATGTGACCTACTTCATGTCAGGCAAGTGAGCTGCTCTAAGGTGGGGAATGTGACACCACAGGCAGTGGGATTGGAGGGGACGAGCTGGCACTGTGTCCCCTGCTCTGGCACCCGGGACTAGGGCTGTCAAGTGGACAGGCCAGGAAAGTTTAACTGCTTTTAACTTGCACATAGTGTGCTGCAAGGGAACAGCTTGTTCTTGCCAGGGAAGGGAAAGTTTCCTAACTTCTCTTTTTTTCCTCTTTTTTTTTTTTTTTTTCCTTATTGAAGACTTTTTATTAAAGAGAATTTTTACTATAATTTTTTATACTCCATCAGAGAGAAGCACAGACCATGTGCTGACAGCAAAACACCTGCCCTAAAGGTTTCACAGCCAAGGAGGTACCTGTGGGAAAAAGGGGCTTCCCAGATGAAGTACCTGCACAGCCTGGAGCTCTTGCTCCAGCAGAAACTCCCAAGTGTCCAGCAACCCAGAAGCACCAGCACAAGCCTCACCAAGGACACACACCTCATACCTTTGTCTGAAAAACAGTCAGCTGGTTCATTTCCCACCCATGCCACACCCAGCATCTCGAACACCTACTGGGAAGGAGCACCAGAGGCAGGGAAATTATTTGTAAGGCTCTTGCGCCACAGCCTGGTGACCCAGTCCGTGCCCCACGGCTCCACTGGCTGTCATGCCCCAGGCACCACGCCTGCTCCAGCAGTTCCGGTGCTCCCTATCCCACTCCCTAGCACTGGTAAAGAACTGGGAATAAGAGGAAGCAGCAGAGAAATGTTACTACTGCAAAAAACTGTTTCATTTCCTTCCAGAGCTCTTCATGCACCCACCGAGTCACGCGAGCAACTCCCAGATGCAGCCTCAGCACAGACCAACACATCCGGATGTGCAGAGAATGCTCAGCCCAGGCCACCCGGGCACTGCTTCACCTCCAGAGCACTGCTCTGCAAACCTGGCTGCTACATGGAAAACAAGCCAAGAGCTGCAACCACCGGGAGGGTCCAGCCTGGCAATTAGAAGGGTAGCAGGGAGCAAGGGTTTTTCCTCAGGTCTGCATGCTCCAAATCCCAGCTGTTCTGGAGCAGTTATCCAGGCCACAGCAGCGGTACCATATCTCCTGTGGCACCAGGCAACACCAGCAGCAGGAAGCAGCAGCGTGTCCCGTAGAATACCAGGCTCTGGAGTAGCAGTGAGGCTCCCTGGCTGGCAGGCAGGCACTCCAGAGCCAAAGGCAGCACATGCATCACTCCTGCCCAGCCTCCTCCCTCCCAGCTGGGACACGTAACCGTGTCCTGAACCGGCTCCGCCGCAGGCAGGGACCGGGAAGAGCGGCAGCCAGAGTTTACACAAGGAAAGCGTTAGAAGCTATTTGTCATCGGTTACAGCCCAAGGGGCAGGACAGAAACCTAGGAGGCTCTCCCAAACACCATGGGCTGGCAGGGGGCAAGGAGAGTAGGCAGAGGGAGTGCAGGACTGGGTCGAGCATAGTACTCATCCCAAAGATGGCCCTCACAGCATCCAAAGTACCCAACAGCAGTGACTTCGAGATAAACACAATGTGCTGACATCACTCTGCTTGATCGCTCCCTCTAGATTTGTTTTTCCCTTTCAAGTAGGCCCATCTGCTTTCTGCTTTGAAGAGCAAGAGAAATACATTCATCGTGACTTGCCTGCCTTGTGTCTGGATTAAAGGTTGCATAGCAGCAAGGAGCGAGCACTCTGCTCTCCTGCAATCAACAAGAAAAGGCTGCAAAACTTGTCTCATCCGCTCGACAAACCAAAGCAAAACCCCACTGCGCCATCTTCTCTTCATTTGAAAAAGCAAAGGCAGGAACATCTACATTCGGTTTCCGCTTCAAACCCAACTCCTCAGCCACTTTCATGCGCTTTTTTTGCCACCCACACACAGAAGCAATTTCATCCTATTAGGAAAGCTGGGGGGTAGTGACAGTAATTTGTCCCTTAGAGTGACAGCCCCATGCCAGAAGTCAAAAGCCAGATATAACTTGCTGATGACCCTGACAGCTCTCTCCAGCTGAGCTGGGGCTGTGTACAGATCAGGAAATCTTCCAGAAAAGTGATCCTTATAGCAAAACTCACTGCCGCTTCTCACCATGCATGTTGAAACCTTCATTTCCAAAGCATTATTTGCAATAACCCACCTCAGCGTAACACAAGGGAGAGCCAGCGCTGCCAGATCCCCCTGCCCTGCCTGCAGGGAGGCCACAGACAAGCCCCTTCCCCAGACCACCACATCCATGCCGTCCTGACACCTCCCAGTCACAGCATCAGTCCTCCTGCCCTTGTGCTAAGCAGTGCTCCCACAGGTCCAGAGAACCACTAGATCCACCTTTCCAATGTTTCACAGCATGCCCTGGTCCCCACAGCCCAGCTTCTCCCCACAGGGAGGCTGCTGGGCACAAACCCCACTGGTCTCCACAAGTCTCAGCCCAGCCAGGCTGTGTTGCCCAGCTCCCCTTGCCGCTCCACAGAACAGCACAGCTGAAGTCTGCAGAGTGTGGGACTCCCTGCACCCTCCCAGTGCCACACAGCATCCCGCACCCTTCCCAGCACCTCGCTGTGCCCCCTACACTGCACTGCACGCCCGGACACTCCGAGAGGAGCCCCACGAGGGGCCAGCCTTCACGCAGGGCATCGCCAGCACGCCCCAGAACACCTTTGTCAGCCTCCAGCACCCCCAGGGACCCCCAGCACGCCTGTCAGCTGCCAGCACCCCCAGGCCCTGAGCACCCGCCCATGCACAAGGGCTGCCAAGGAGGCCCTGGAGCCTCCGGCCCTGTCAGCGCGCCCAAGCTGTCCCGAGCACCCACGCGGGACGGCGGCACCGCCGGGACCCGGCGCACACACCGCGCCCCGCAGGTCTCTGGGCACGCCGCCGGTTGACAAGCGGTTGACAAGCGGCGGACAGCCCATCCGCAGCCCCCCGGTCCCTGTGTCCCACCGGGCCCTGCCCCAATGCCGGTCCCGCACCTCTCCGCCGCCCCGCGCCGCCCCGCACCGCCCGGCCCCGCCGGGCCCGCTCGCTCGGCCGCGCCGTCACGTGATCGCGGCTCAGCTGAGCGCGGCGCGTGCGCGCGGGGAGCGCTGAGGGCGAGGGGAGGGGCCTGGAGGGGCGGGGCCTGGAGGGGCGGGCCCGGCAGGGGCGGGGCCGACGGGGGCGGAGCCGGCAGGGGCGGAGCTGGGGTCGGTGCGTCGCGGCGGCGCCCCCTGGCGGCGGGCGGACGAGGTGAGTCGGGCGGGTGCCGAGGCCGCGTGTGGGGAAAGGCGGGAGGGCCGAGCGGCGAACGGGGCGGGGGAAATGCTCTGCAGCACGAGTGCTGAGGGGGAGCTGACTTTGTTCGGCCTGGAGGAAGCTCAGGGGTGGCTTCATCACTCTCTACAACTCCCTGAAAGGAGGGTGAAGCCAGGCGGCGTAGGGCTGTGCTCACAGGCAATTGGCGACATGACAGGAGGACCTGGTGTTAAGCTGCGCCAGGGGGTGTTTAGATTGGGCGTTAGGAAGACTTCAGAGTGATTAGGCTTTGGAATGGGCTGCCCAGGGAGATGGTGGAGTCACCATTGCTTAAGGAAAGACTGGATATGGCACTCAGCACCATGGTGTGGTGGACATGGTGGTCTTCAGTCACGGGTTGGACTCACAGAGTGAGGTCATGATCACTGAGATCTTCTTCAAGCTAATTAATTCTGTGCTTCTGTGATCCCCCACAGCAGAACTGATCCTTGCGGCCAGGCCTGCAGAGCCATTCAGCTGTCAGGGTTATAGAAGGTCACCAGGATGAGCCACACTCTCAAAGCCCCCCAGCATGAGCTGTGGCCCCCTGGGCCATGGCTGTGTCTCAGTGTCCCCACATCAGAAATCAGCATTGGCACATCCCTGCCCCTCACTCAGGAACTGGCATCGGGGCTGCTCAGCTCCACTGGCCACTGCATCCTCCACTGCTGCCTCCACCCCATCACCTCCACTTCCCCCAGCTCACATCCACATCCACACTCTTCCCAGTGAAATAAATGTCACCTCTAGTTAACTCCCAGCAACAAGAGGCACCAGCTCCACGTCCTCATAAAAAGATTTATTAAGAACCTGCAGAACCTGCCCAAAAGGAGGTTGCTGCCCTGGCACTAAAGGGGAGCAGGGGCAGAGGATTAGTGCTTCTTCTAAAGCCACAGGGTGAAACAAAGCGAGTGGAGGGCACAGAAAAACAGTGGGAGCACATCTGCACGGTGAAGGAACACCCGCAGCAGTTAAGGCATATAAAGTGCTTGTAGAAGATCAGCCCTATCAAGGGGCTAAATAACACAAGCAGGCAGGGACAGCAAAGGATGTGGGTGGCTGGTAGCACCTGGTAGAGCGGAGTGATGAGAGGCTCACACCCTGCCCGAAGCTGCAGCAAGAAGGATGCTGCCTGCCTACATGACAGTCTCCAGCAACCCCCGAATAGGATCTGGGCTGTTGGTCTTCATCTCCCAGGTATCCCATGTTCAGGATGTTGCTGTTTAGGTGCCTCTGCCAGCACAGGGGAAGGATGGTCCCAAGTGCAGCATCCTGCCTCAGCTCAGAGGAAAAATGAGATGAGTAGGAGATGAGCCAGGCTGTGCCCCAGCAGCTCATCACAGCCTTATGTCCCCTCTGGAGTGAGCGCAGCCATCAACCAGCAACCTCTTCTGCTGTTGCGAGCGTCACCAGGTGGGAATGTCCGTGTGGGGCTCGGGTGGTTTCCATCCTCTTGCATTCCTGATGTTTGCCACAGGAGGGCATGCGGAGGTGCCTTCACAGGTGCCTCATGCCACCAAGCTGCTTCCCCTGCAGGACAGGGATGCAGCAACAGCAGATTCAAAGCTGCTGTGTGGAGACAGGTCTCCTGCAGCCACTTTGGGGACATTTCTGCAAAACAGCCCCTTGCTCTGGCCAGAGATGGTGGGAAGCAGGGACACCCTCTGCAACTAGTGCTGCATCCCTCCAGCCCGCCCCAGCACTCACAAACACTCCCTCATCCTCACAGACTGCTCCAAAAAATACTGCTTTTCCCTGGAATGTTTTTGTCTAAACTCACCCTGATAGGATTAAGAAAAAAAAAAAAAAAAAGAAACTGGATAAAAAATAACAACCCCAAGTCATGCTGGGGTTAGGCTCCAAGGCCACCCTGTCCAGGCAGGAGACACCCTGGTGATGGGTTTGGGGACAGCAGAACAGCCAGAGGGGCCTCTCCGGGTGTAGCAGGGGAGGAGGCACTGGTGGGGGGACAGGGGCTGCCTCCTCCTTACATCAGCAGGGATGGACCTCACAGGCATGGGTTGGGACAGGATGGGGTGCAACTGGATGAGATGGGAGTGCACCTCCTCAGTGGGAGTGCAGGGAGAAGGCCAGTTTGACACAGCTGAGCTCCTCCCCGCCATTGCTGATGACCACTCGGACACGGTAGTTGCCGTTGGTCATCCAGGAAGGGAGTTCCACATCAGGCACATCAAAATCGCTGGCTGGCAGGGAGTAGGAGCCCTATGGAGAGAGGGGACATATAGGCAAGAGGTCACCAAAAGCCCAGCCCAGCAGCAAAGGGCACAGTGGCAGACTGGTAGTGCCAGCATCACCCCGGGGCCTGGCCATACCGCTTTGAAGGGGCAGTGGCAGGGGATGCCGTAGGTCAGCAGGGGCTCCGGGCAGGGTGTGCCGGGTGGGATGAGCTCATCGAGAATGCTGCAGACGTCGTTGTAGGTGCAGCTGCCCAGCTGGTCGATGCAGGGCAGCTGGATCCAGAGGTCACCCAGTGCCTTCTCTACCACCAGCACTGCCTGGAGGGAAGGTGTTCAGCACCAGCACAACCGGTGGGGCACTCACAGCTCCTCACCAGCCAACTCCCTCAGCTCCTGATCATGCAATCCATGAGGTCACTGAACGCCCTCCTGCTTTCCGTTCACCTCAATCTGCAGTTTCTGTTCCTCCAACCTGAGCTTGACTCCTTAAGCTGACACTCCCCAACACCTCAAATCCCCACCTCCTTCCTCTCTCCTGTGTCTGTCCCAAAAGGTGCTCTCATCCTGCAGCTCTGGCCCCACACTCCCCCAGCACTCGCCCCACAGTCCCAAATAGAAACCATAGCATTGCTCAAGACAGCCCATGCACGCTGGACAAGAGACGTGTTCTGTCTCATTCCAAAAAACCTCCCAGAAAGTGGTGCAGGGCAGCTGGCAAGGCCCAAGGCTCCCAGAGCAGCGCTGTGGCATGTCCTTGGAGGGAGCAGCCAGGTTGGCTCCTGAAAAACAAGTGCTGCAGTAACCTCCAGGAGCACCCACAGCATTTGGGTTTCACTTCCTCCTGGAGCCATTACACCCCCAGGACATGAGACAACTCAGGTGGTTTCTGTCCTAGGGACAAGTTTGGGAGGCTCCTGCTGAACTGTCTGCTCCCACCACAGGTCTCCCCATGCCCGCTTCCCTGTTCTGACTTACAGAGCCCAGTGTGCTCAGCCCTGCATCTCTCACTCCCCAAGGGCTGCTCATTCCTGTACACAGTGACAGGCATTTCGCAGCTGCCAGTGGTTTGGGGAAGTTCTGCTCTCCCTCACCACACAGAGGCATATATGGCACTTACCTTCAGAGGGGAACTCATGGTCTTGCCACTCTTGACAGCCGCGCTGACACGCAGGCTCCCCGGAATGCTGATGGGGTCGGGTGCCACAGAGAGGCTCTGCAGCACCACGGGGTCCCCTTTGTCACCACAGTTCTCCCAGGCAAAGCCACCAACCTGCAGCACCGAGGGACAGGAGGAGTTAGAGGTAGGGCAAGCCATGCCTTGTGTTTGCAGGAGGTTTATCCAGAGCTGCACCTCTGACCCCTGCCAAACATCTGCTCACAAAGAGCCAGAAAACGACCTTCAGCCCCCTCAAATGCCAGTTCTTGAACTCCCAGCTCTCCGAGACTGAGGACATTGCAGAAACCCTCTGTCCATGTGCCCTTGTATGTACTTTACACCCAAAGAGGATTACCAGGCTTCGATTTCCAAACTTGCCTGAGCTCTGTCTCCAAACACTTCACATGTGACCATGGCAAGATGTATCCTTCATGCCAATGGCAGCAAGTAAGGTGTGCGGGGACAGGTCAGAGCAAGCTGGGACCAGGAGGTGGCTGCACTGTCAAGGGGGATGCTGGGCAGGGGTGTGGGGGGATCCTCTTAGAGGGGCTGTGGGGTTGGCACAGCCTCCCACCTCATCCAGGACCAGCCCTGCTGTTGCAAGCCCTCATCCACCAGCTCCAGCCACCTGGTTCCACATAGGAGCAGGAATCACACTCGGGGATCAGATGAGCTGGGCTCATCCTCTGCCTGATACACCCCAGGGGCCTGATCCTGATCTACAAATGAGTACAAATCCTGATCTAGAGTACAAATGAGCCAGGGAAGCAGCACTGCCCTATGGGATAATGAAAATCCACATGTAAGGAGACGTCACCTGAATGAGGGACATCTCTTATGTGTCCTGTCTGAGTTAAGAGTCATGCTGGGACATCTCCCCTTGTTTCCTACAAGTCTCACTAACCTCTCCAGCCACCACCGGTAAAGACACTCCGATTCAAAGGCAGAGGGATAGCAGCACTTGTCTGCAATAGGCAGCTCTGAGCCTGCCAGAGGCAAGTGGCAAAGAGACCAGCCCCAGCTCCCTCCCCGAGCAGGTTTGGCCGGAGCATCCCGTGTCCCCATGGCATGACGTGGGGCTCTCCCTGCCTGCTCGCAGCCGCAGAACCGGTGGAGGCTGTATTGCCTGGTGCCACACGGCAGCCCCAGCGGGCACAACGCAGCCCACGCAGCTGAGCAGCCCATCCCACCATCCCGCTCGCCCGCCGGGAGCAGCCCGGGGCAGGACACAGGGCTCAGGACAAGCCGGGACAAGGGTAGGCTGCACCCCGACACTAAGCAAGAGCTGGGAGCCCCCAGCCCGAGAGTTTGCAGGTAAAGAGGCTCCAGCTGAGCATCAGTGTGCGACTGCAGATTGCTGCCCACCGAGCCTCCTCCAGCCTTCCCAACTGGTTCCCCCTTCCCTCGGGCAAGCACAGCTTTCCTGGAAAATAAATTGCGATATTTCCCTCCACACCGCGTGAGAGTTACACGTGGTAATCGGCTGTGTCTTAATCAGCGTGTGTTAATGAGCCCGGCCCAGCACCCCGTGGGAGTAGGGAAGAAGAACCTGGGCTGGAAAAGACTCGTGGAGCAGCAAAATTAGAGCTGGGAGACGATCAGCCGAAGGACGAGGCCTCTGGGTTTCTGCATTGAGAAGTGTTTGTAAGCACTGGATCCCGTCTGCTCCGAGCTGCCCCCAACCTCCAGCACTGCTCCCCAGCGCGGGGGCTGCTGCTGGTCCATGGACCCCACCCCCCTGCCCAAGCACAAACACACACCAGCGATCTTCCACCCTGACGGGATAAGAAACGCTTCTGGTCTCCTGCAATGCCAGCGGGATGACGGAGTGTTCCCTCTCTCCCCCTCGCCAAGTCCCCCCCAAGCTCCCTCTGTGGCAGGGAGGTGCGGGATGCGGGGTGCGGGGTGCAGGGTACGGGATGCGGGGTGCAGGGTGCGGGGTGTGGGGTGCGAGGTGCGGGGATGCGGGGTGCAGGGTGTGGGGTGCAGGGTGCGAGGTGCGGGGTTCCTCCTCACCTTGCTGAGCCGCCGGGCCCCGCTGCGCTCCACCAGCAGCTGCGGCTGCGGCCCGGCGAGCGCGGCCGGGACGAGCAGCAGCGCGCACAGCGCCAGCGCCAGCCCCGCGCACAGCATCCTCCGGGAATGCGCAGGGAACGCTCCGGGATGGGTCCGGGAGCTGCTCCGAGCGGTAGAGAGGCGAGCGGAGAGCAGTGGCCTCGGTCGGACCGGGCTGGCAGCGGCCAGTCTATGAAGCCCCGAGCAGAGGGGATGAGCCCTCTCTCCGAGCCCGGCCCACTGCCCGATTCCCCTCCCTCCCCCGAGGATGCTCACATTTTCCCTTCCCCTTTTGCTTTCTTTTTTTTTCCCCCTCCCTTCCCCGGTTTCTCTGCCAAGCGCAGGACTGGACTCGCAGGAATGCTGGGACGGGAAGCGCCGCTTTCCCAAGCTCCCAGAGCCGGCACTTGGAGCTGCACCCACCACCCCGGGGCACACACATCACCCCGCTCCGATGGGGGAAGCACGACCATCTCCTCACCACCCACACCCAGGGGAGGGGCTCTCTGCAGGGCTGCGGCTCTCCTCACATCCCATTCGGGGGTGCCCCGGCTGTGCGAGGGTCGGTACCCTCTGGTCTTAGCCGGGACCCCCACGCTCCCCCCGTGCTCGGCACAGGGCAGCTGGCAGCTGAAGAGCAGAGATATTTGAGATATTTCAGATATTTGAGACCCTCGAACCCGATGTGTATGAGCAGAGGGGAGGGGACACTGGCATCTGGTAGCCCTTGGCTGAGCAGTTTGCCACAGTACGCCTACCACCCGTCTATCTAAAATGTTGGATTTAACATCCCCTCTTCCATCCCTACCTCCTGTTTTGCGGATCATTTTCCTCAGGCACCCCCAATCATGCTGGAATGGTCGCACGGGTATCCCTCCATCAGGAGTGGCACAGTAGCATGGATTTTCCCATATATTTTGGTGGACGGATGTTTTTATCCTGCGGAGGGGACTGAGCCAACTGAGCACACAGGACACAAGTGTGGCAAGTCTCAGACCTTCCCTCTGCCACAGCACGGTCAGAAGCCACCTGTGAGACCATACCCACAGTCAGCTCTGCTCTCCCTTGCACACAGACACTGCTTGGCCTCCCCATATTGCTCCCAGCCCTGGGAAGGGTTGCCTGGCTTGTCCAAATCCCCATCTCAGCTCTATTTTTAGCCTTTCGTCCTTATTTAGCAGCGAGGCCGGGCGGGAGGGTGCAGGCAGGCCATGGGAGCAGGCAGGGGACGTGGTGGATGCTGCTGCCCACCCCGAGCCGGCAGCGACAACTGTGCCGCTGATCCACTGCCGAGTCTTAAGGGAGAGGAATAAATAGCCCGTTCCTCCCACCCGGAACGGAGCGGAAAGTTATCCCCTGGGATTAGTTTTCACTTTGAGGCCCTGGAGCAGCCGGAGGACAGGGAGAAGGATAGGGATGCATGGAGAATGGAGAGAGGCACGGGCACAGAAGGAGCATTGTGTTTGGGGCTGGGAGGGGAGCAGAGCCCCTCACCTCGAGCTCCTGGCATCACATGCTTTTCTGCTTCTCATAGCCATTGTGAGTGAAGGTTTCACTTCCCTGTTCCCATCCTTTTCCACTTCATTTTGCCATGGGGAAAAAATGATAATAAAAGACTGCAAGAACAGGTTAACCCACATCTTTTTGCTTGGAAAAGCACAGGCAGGACAGGAATTGTTTGAAATCGTTGCACTACCTCAAGGCAGAAGTACTTGTGACCTAAATCCCCACTAAAAGAGCCTGTGACTTTTTTTGGGCTCCAACACATGAGAACTTCTCCAAACAGTTTTTTCAGCTATCTCACCCATGCAAAATCGAGTCAGGAGGTCTCAGCAGACCTGTCTAAACACCTTGGATTTGCATTGAAAAAGCAGCCAGCACTTCATTACGTCTCATTTACAAAAGCAAACAGATTGCAAATGATGAGCAGGGCCATAGGGTGTAGCCATGACCACTCTCTGTCCACTGCTTGGGCTGCAGCTTTACCAGGACCCATTAGGCATCACCACAGGCCAGCTCATTACCCAAAAAACTTTCCAGCAAAATATCCTCCACCTCTCTTTTTATTTTTTTTCCAGACTGGGTTTCTGAAAATAAGATATACAAACAAGGAAAAAAAAAAAAAAGAAGAAAAAAAAAAGGAATGACCCCATCTGCACTCACAGAACCGCTCGGCAAACAGACCATGCAGGGCTGGCACTGACACTGCCTTGTACCCATCCTGTTGTGCCCAGTCCTTACCAGCTGGAACCAGAGAGAGAGCCACAAGAGACACTTAAAGAGTTTGCACAAATGCTTTTCTTATCCATAAGCTTTGGCAAACACTTTAAATGACCATCGGTACAAATTAACTCGACTTTCCAGCTGTTATCCCATTTACGGTAATTCAGTGAGCATGTGATAAAACCTCCTCGTCTCACTTTTCTAGACAAAACCCTGGAGATGTCTCCAGCTGCTGTCATTCCTGGGGACAGATCAAGATAACACCAAAAAAAGACATTAGGGCAAATTTCAAAACAAGCTGAAGCTGCCTCAGGTGGGGCCACCACGCCATCTCTGCTTTCCTGTCTTTGACTGGGCAGAAATCCCCTCACTACCATAGTCCCCTTTTTCTCCAGGCTTCTACATGCAGCCTCCAGGTCCTTGTGCTCCCCAGATCCCCAGGGTGCTCTGGTTATCCCTATGATGCCATGGAAAGCCCCTGCTTTGCTCAAAAGCAGCTGAACAGAGCTGTTTCTGGCTGTTTAAGTGCTGCCCTGAAAAGGGAGCAAGTTTTCAGTGTATTGGGGCAGAGGAGGATAAAGCAGGGCTGAGATGAAAGACTGTCTGGCAGGCACATATTCCGTGCACTTTCCACAGGAAAGATTGGAGAAACTGAGGAATTGTTAAAATCAAGTTAGAATAAGAGAGCTTTGAGATAGCACAGGCAGGGCTTTTGGCAGGCAGCCTCACAGATGCACCCACAGGCTGAAGGAAGGATATGAAAATGGTCTGGGCAGCTGTGTCTCCAAAAGTCAGCGATCTCTAGAAGTACAGGGTTGTCCCATCAGAGTCTGCAGCAGAGGCTGGGGATTGGGGTGCTGGAGCTGGCCTTGCTGCACAGGCCCATCTCCAAGCCCCAGTTCTGCCCTGCTGGCTCAATACCCTAGCTGTGACCAAACTGTTTTTTCTCCACCATTATCAATAGAAATCCTACCTGGAGCCCCACTTTGTGACACGGAGGCATCCCTAAGCACCCCCTCGACACGCCACAGTTAAAAGGAGAAATTTCCACAAGCACATGTGCAAGCTACTGGACTTTTGTGCACCAGCAAGACGTGGTGGCAGCTGTACAGACTCATCAGCTGCCCACACAGTTGCTTCTCTTTGCAGCCATGGCCTCAGCAATGCAAATTCAGCCTGGAAGTTTGCATGTGCTTTGTGCTTGCCCCTGTAGGCCTTCAGTCTCTGAAGTCTGGACCGGGATTTTTAATTAACCCTGGAGAGGTGGAGACCAACACCTTGCACTTTTATCCCTCAAACGATCTACTCAGCCCAAATAAGTACTCTCATGTAGGGAAGGAGATTTGCCCCACTCTGAAGTGCTGGGAGAGATAAGAACTGAGACGCTGTCGGAGGTTTCTGAGCAGTGGGAGCTGATGCCAGAAGCTGCTGTGACTCACAAAACTTCACTCAGGTTAAGCAGCACCCACCCAAGAGGACGCAGGCAACTGGTCTCACCAGTCCCAGGGAGACCTGGGGCATCGTGGTCCTGCCTCTCGCCTTCCCCACCCTCCCATCCAAGTGGTGTTTCACAATTTCCCCCATGCCAGGGTTACCAGAGCGAGAAAAACACCTCCAAGTCGAACGTGACAGGACGACCAGGCACCTCCACTCCCTCACCACCCAGGCTAAATGCCAAGGTGTTGGCATCCCCAGAGCCGCAGGCTGCTTGGACTTCTCCCAGGGGATATTTGGAAAATGTCAGAATAGAAACTTGTTGACAAAAACTTGCGATGTTTCCATACAGGCACGGCCTCGTGACCAGGTTCAAACACTCCTATTTCAGCAGTTCTGAGTAGCACCAATAGGTTTTCAGGTCAAAATGTGTGGTCATTCAGAAATGTATAAAAAGATAATTTTAAAAGAGCATTTTAAAAAATCATCAAAATCAAAACATTTGGGAAAAATCTGCCTTTCCTCACATTATTTTTTTAGATGGGACACTTTCAAATCAGTGTGTTTCCCTGCATGTTCAGGACCCATTTCCAAAGTGTAGAGTTTCCTCCTGGAAAAGGGCAGGCACCCTGGCTCCAGCCCCAGCATTTGGGGTGCTCAAGAGAAGGTTTACAGGATGCAGTCCCTCAGGCAATATAGACCAAAAGCCCTCTCCAGCCAGCACAACGACCCCCAGAGCTGAGCTCCTGCCAGGAAAAACATCCCAAATCCACCACTTTTCCACAGGTACCCCCACACAAGCTGAAACTTGATGGGGTGATGACAAAAGCCAGATGGATTCTGCTTTCTCACTCTCGTCCCTACTCCTAAGGGGGCTGGGGTGGGTTCAGCAGTAGAAGCCCCCTGAGCAGCTGGTCGTGCTCCCACCCTAGCTCTGATGCAGGGTCCTGTTCCCCTTTCTCGTAGCCCAGGAGAGGACACCTCCAATCCAGGGATCCTGCTCTCCTCACCCCACACCCACAACGGAGCATCCTCAGCGCAGGGGACCCGTGGGGCAGAGCATTCGCGAAGCACCCAGGCCCAGGGCGGGGACACCCCGGGGTGGAGGGGGCCCAGGGCCAGCCCCGGGGGCGGGCAGGCTGCGGACGGGGGCCCTGCCCGCGGCTCGGGGGTGCAGAGCACCCTCTCCCGGCGCTGCCTGACAGCAGCTGCTCGACTTTTTTATTACTTTTTTTTTTTTAATTATTTTTTTCTGCCTGCCAGCTGGGGCGGCTCATCCCGTCCCGTCCCGTCCCTGAGCGGTGCCGCTGGCCGGGCGATGCCGCGCCCCGCGCCCCGCGGCTGAGCGGGTCCCGCCGGGGCTCCATGGGCTGCACCGGCAGCGCCCTGCGCTGCTGCCCCGTCGGTGCCGAGGTAGCGGCTGCGGAGGTTTTTGGGCTGGGCTGGGCTTCGCTCGGGGTCGGGGTTCGCGTGGGGTCGGGGCTCCGTGGGGTCGGGCTCTGGTGGGACCGAGTGTACACGCTGCCGGGATTTGATGGAGTTGGGGCTCTCGTGGGGCTGATGTTTGCGGGGAGTGCTGCTTGCATTGCTGGGGACGAGGGGTGTTAGGGGCGCCCGGCGTGGGTTCCTCCCTGCCCCGGGGAGCGGTGGGGCCGGGCGATGTGGCTGTCCCCGGCTATGTGGGACCCCATCGGCATTGTGGTGGAGGAGGCGGCAGAGGGGACAATGAAAGCTGGCAGCCACCCGCCCTCCTGCATCCTCCTGCACCCTCCTGCACCCCTCCGGGCTCACCTCGACATCACGGGAATTCTATAATTAACGGGGTGCAGCATCTGGGATGATGATGCCTGTTGGAAATGCTGATCCCATAGAAGGCAGGGATGAGTTCCCCTAGCTAGACCTCTGCCAGCCTCCCATAGCATCCTCCCTCGTCCCAAAGGTTGTGTCCCCTTGTGCTGAAGGCATCACTCCTGTAGGGGAACACTCCCGAGTCCCCTCAGATCTCAGCACGTTGCTCTGTATTGAATAGCTCTTCAGCAAGGTCTGAAATTATCTGCTGATTGTTATTATCATTATTATTGTTATTATTTGATGTGATCATGCTGCCCCAGTGCCGCACCATTGACCTCGGGAGATGTTTTTGCTTACTGATGCTGGGTGTTGTGATCACTGGAGGGTGGCAGGGGAAGGAGGGAAGGCAGGACGGCCCCGTGGTGCTGCCGTGTCCCGGCACGGGTGCCCTTTGCAGATCCAGCTGTGAGAATCCAGCCACCTGGGACCACAGAACCCTCTGCTGGATGTGCAGGGCGAGCGGGCACGGAGCTCATACAGCCCTGCAGCCAACAAGTGCTTTTATTTACAGCACTTGCAGGCTTGGTGGCTTCTCCACATCATGGAAAAAATCCCACTCTTTGCTATGTCATAAGATCAGATATTTCTGGGCTGGTTTGTGCCTCTGAGAGCTCTCAAGAACAGGCATAGGACAGGGAGAAGCAACAGCCCCAAGGCCCCAGGTGTTGAGAGCCCCACATGTAGTGAAACACGGAAATTTGTCATTTGCCTGCAGACGCCTCCCTTCCTGTACTTGCCCGCTCCTCTGCTCAGCTCTGTGTCACCAACAGTCATTACCCATAAAACAGCCCTGCTGCTGTGACTGAAAGTCATTCTGAAAGTAGTACCTAAAATCCCCGTTAAGACTAAAAGGCATAAAGGCAGGCATGGGTCCACTCCTGGCCGCATTCTCATGTCCATAGTGCCAAAAGGCAGGATGGGAGACCTTCACCTCCTACTGCAGATGGGTGGACTTGCAGAGTTGGTCCCTTGAGGTTGCTTGGAGTTAGGGGAGACTTCAAATCCCAGGGGCAAGCCCAGCCAGAAGCCATGTGCAAGTCATGGGGTTGGGGACTCTAATGGAGCTGGGGGCTGCAGAGGCTTTTGAGGCCAGTCCCAGGTTTCAGGTGACCTTGAGGAGCTGGTGCTGGGCTGGGTCTGGTGTGTGGATGACATACCAGGAGCCACTGTGTGCCCTGGGGAAGGCGCCTTGGCGCCTCATCCTTCCCTGGCACCAGTCTGCGGGCAGCAGGGTGATAAGGGAGGCACAGAAAGAGCCCTGCCCTGAGCTGTGGGTGCTGTCCCTAGGATTTCCTTCCCCTTCAGCTCCATCCACCCATGCTTGGCCACTCACGGTCACCGCTCACGCTTTGGTCACACTCCTGGCATGAGAGGCCAAGTTGCCTTCCCAAAAGGTCAGGGCTGAGGCTTGGCCGCCTTCCAGGGCTGGGGTGAATTTATTTTGAAGTGCTAGGAACTGTACGTAGCACCAGAAGTCAGGGAAGGGGCAGAATGCAAAACTCTGGGCTGTCAACAGTGTGAAGTGTTTGCCTAAGGTCTGCGGCACAGATCTGACTGTAGGAGAGGTGATAATCACCTCCTAACACAACCATCACTGGAGGAAAGACAGCAGCAGGGTTAAAGACAGGTCCCACGGACCTGTGCCAGCATTGCTCTGGCAGCACTGAGCATCTGCTGCAGGTCCTGGGAGGTGTTACAGTCATGGACCAAATCCTGGCCCCCTTCTGCACAGCCACAAAGCAAAACCTCCTCCCCAGGAGCAGTCAGGATTTAAATACTCATTTCCTGCCTCTTTGTGATTTCCTTTGCTAGGTTGCATGGTTGAATTGCTTAATGTACTTGTAAAACAGGAAAAGAGGAAGAAAAATACAGTTCAAAACCCCATCTCACGCTAAGAGCTGAAGCAGAGGCTGCAGCCACCTCAGCTGCCCACACTGTGCTAGCTTGCTCTGAACTGGTGCTCCATGCCCCAACACCCTTGGAGATGACTCAGGTCCTGATAGAAATCCCTGTTAATCCATCCATAAACAGTTCTGCTGCAGACTATTAGAAATATTTAGTTCTAAGGATGTAGATACTTTTGGTTTTTTCATAGCTGGAAGGTATTTTTGGCAGACGTTTCCAAGAATTTACAGGATAAGCTACGCTGTGGATGGCCCCCACCTGCAGGATGTATCAGGCTGCTTCTTCCCCTGGCCAAAGCTGTTCCAGCTGGAGCAATTCCCAGCTTGCTCCTTCCACATACAGTGGATTCCAGGATGATTTTCCAGCTCTCCAAAATGCAATACCAGAGGTTTGGGTGCCACAAAGCTTCTCTGGAAGTGACAGTGGAAAGTCCCTCCATCTTTCAGAGCTTTTGGCCAAATTTTGCTGTTCAAATTTTGCTGGAGGTGGAGCTTTTATCCCAAGAGACAATTGAGTGCTTATGACTAAAATTAGCTCTAGATGCTGTTTTAATTGCTCCTAGAGGTAGTAAAGTGCCTCACTCATAGCCTCAGGACAAGGATTTAGATTTCTGTTGATGCTGGTGAACCTGTTGCTTGCTTCAGCTATTTCTGAGTTCAGTGCAGACGTCTCAAATCATCTTCCTTTAGAGGCTGAGGGGCTCTGAAGTCCCATCCCACTGGATTTGGGGTGTGGGAGAGAGGTGAAGAAACCCTGGATCTGTGCTGGGGACATTGCCTGTGCTGTGGAGGTGACCAGCCCTGGACTCTCTGTCCTTAGGTATCACTTTTGCCATTGAGCAGGACAAATGCAGCAGAGGTGGTTTGGTTTGGGGGTTTGGGGTCCCTCCTGGAGGTGGTAACACCATCCTGCTCTCAGCTCTGCTGTCATCCAAAACCCTTGAGATCTTGAGTGTCACCCTCCCGTGTCAGGAGGGTCCTCCTACACAGTCTTTGCCTTGTTGGGTGAAAAAAGGGGAGGATATGGGGTGTGGGGCTAGGGGAGGGGGCCTTTAGCGACTGCTATGATGCCCTCAGGACTGCAGAGCCTCGACTGCCTCATTCATCTCTCCCATTGCTCCCCACCCTCTGACTTCAAAACCCATTACAGGACATGTTAAATACCAGGGAGATGCACACTGGCATGAGGTGTGTCAGGGGACAGGCGGGGATTCCTGGGGACCCTTTGCAGTCAGGTGTACCAGGATTCAGCAGCACCCCAGGGCACCCCAGGTGTTCAGCCTGAGCTGCATGGACCAGGAGAACAATCCCTGTGAACTCTGACTGCCGGCTGCCTCCTCGCTCACTCGCCTGGGCCACGTTCAACGCCGCGGCGGCTCATGCCATAGAAGGGAAGATAAAGCCTTGGCTTCCCAGAGGCTTGGAGCTCTCCTGCTCTCTGGAACTGCTCCTCTCTCCAGCTTCAGAAGGGGGGCTGCAGGGGAGGTGGAGACAGGGACGTCTGTTTGCTTTCCCTTGCTTTTTTCCCAAGCCAGGCTCCCTAATCCGGGCTGTATTTGGCCGCACCACTGTGCGCGGGGCCGAGCGGGGGAGCAGCCGGCACAGCGGGTCCCGGCTCCCCGCAGGCAGCAGGGCTTTCCTTAGGGTTCGGCATTTTTAGGGACAGCTCTGCCGGGGGCTGGAGAGCAGCAAGGTGTCTTCAGGTGAATTTTCTCGTCCCTCGCACATCTATGCCAGTGATGGGCATCGGGGAGCAGATTTGCCCTATGCCAGCGAGGCCGAGCTGTGAAAGCCTGCAAGCTTTGCTTCTATCTTTCAGCCACTGATAAAAATATATCCACTCCTTTTTTTTTTTTTTTTCCTCCCCTCCAAGTGACTAAATTAAACCCATGCAGGACTGGAAGGCATCCCACGGAGCTGTGTTGCTGGAGGCAGCTCCCGGCTCTGGGTTATCTCAGAGCCGTGGCAGCAGTGGGAGCGTGCGGGAGTGCGGGGCTGTGCAGCACATTCCTGCGCTCCTGAGGTCATTGCTTGGCCGCCGCCTGCTCTCGCCTGCTGCCAGCCCTGCACAGGGGCTCTATCGCCTCTGATTTATGGTTATTTTTCATTTCTCACTCCTGCTCCAGCTGTGTCAAAGCCCATCTCTGTAAGGGCCTGGCAGAGGCGTGTGTTTAGGGGGCTGTAAGGTGCCAGGGACCAGACTGACCTGAGCATCCCGGGACAGGAGGAGGGTGGCAAGGGAGTGCCAAAGCTGGAGCCCTGACAAGTGCTGCCTGTTCTCCCCCACCAAATGTTTTGTTGCTGGAGCCCATTTTGCACCAGCACCATGTCGGCGGGATGTTGTGAGCATCCCCCAGGTTTTCCAGCTGAATGCTACATGGTGAACTGTCTGGGATGCAGGGAATTGGCATGAGCTTGAGGCTGCCTGATGGGCAGTACATGCACACCCATGGGTACTCAGGGCTGGGAAAGAGCAGGGGGTTGGGGAGGGACTGCTGCTCCCCGGGGACTTGTGTTTTAGCAGAGCTGATGCAGGCTCAGTGCAGGGTGTTCTCTGCATGCAGCCACCTGCCCCACTCTGTTCCTCCCTGCTCCAGCCCCCTCTCTCTCTGCCAGAGACAGCTAAAAGCCCAGCAGCAGAGAGGATCAGCTTCTCAGGAGCTCTCAGCCTTGAAGACAGAGAACGGTGAGAAAAAAAGGCATTTTCCGCCTGCTTTTCTTTCTCAGAGTGATATGAAGGAAGCAGTGGACAGGCCCCAGCATGGCACTGGGGAGGATGGGCATGATGTAGGCGTATGCTGGTGCAGGAGGGCAGAGAGGGCATCCCAGAGACAATGACATCCCCTCCTCTCAGTCAGACAGGTCATCCCCAGAACAGGAGACCTGGCAAGTTATGTGCCCTCTCTGAGCCTTTCAGCACCATCCCAAGTACTGCTAATTTGGACCAGTGAGACGGAGGGAGATGTTTCTCCAGTGGGAAGAGGGCAGTGCTGAGCCCGGCCCTTGGCACTGGCAGGTTCAGCAGCCCAGGATGTGCAGGCAGCCCAGACAGCAGGAGGCAGCCAGTGCTGTTTCAGCCGTGTCTGCATTGCAGCCAATGCCTCCCTGCTTCCTGAGGATGGAGAGAAGGCAGCACAGCCAGAGGAGCGGACGGACAGTGCAAGACTCCTCCAAGGCCAGGAGGAGGAGCAGGAGCGGCTGCGGGATGCCGGCCAGGCAGGCACTGCGAGCATCTCCCAGGACATTGAGATCCAGGTTAGCCAGGTCTTCCCTGGCATATGCTGGGCTGGGCTTTCCCATTTTTGGGAGAAGGACGGGTCTAAGAAAGGGTGAGGAAGCCCAAAGCAGTGAAGCTCTGCATCCCTTACACTGGGATTTCTCATCTGACTGCTTCCCAGGTGGAAAATGGAAAAGAGCTGAAGCTGAAGGAACAGCTTGATGCCCTGAGGAGAGAGCACACAGAAACCCTGCAAGGTGCGTGCCAGGGCAGTAGGGCTCCCTACAGCTCCTCTCCCCTCTCCCTGCTACTGCCAGTGTCCCTTTGGCTGCCTATGGGATCATGCTGTTCCCTGCTCTCCAGCACTGTGGGGCTCAGGTGGGGCCTGCTGCCCCAATGTCTCCACCCTGGTGGCACTCAGCTCATATTCTTCCACAGAGCTCCAGGGAGCACATGAGCAGGAGAAGCTGCTGCTGACAGAGTCCCACCACAGGTCTGAGGCAGCCTTACAGGTACCAGCAGAGAAATCCCTGGGGAGGGGGGACTTGTGGAGGGCTTGAGGACCATCTGCTGGTCCTGCCATGGTGCCCCACGTTCTTCAGTGGCCACCTCAGTCCCTGATGTGCTCAGGGACCATGCCAGCTCCTCCAGCCCTGGTGTTATTTGGGTACCATAGCCCAGCAGTCCCCAGGCTCTGAAAGAAATCCCAGATACCTCTCATTCTGCTTTTTCCCTGGCTGTCCTAGGAGAAAATTCAAGCACTGAATTCCCA
Source organism: Acridotheres tristis (assembly GCA_037013685.1). Classification (NCBI taxonomy): domain Eukaryota; kingdom Metazoa; phylum Chordata; class Aves; order Passeriformes; family Sturnidae; genus Acridotheres; species Acridotheres tristis. Next base: position 6,563,451 of record CM072900.1, read on the forward strand.
GTTGAAATCCTTCCAGGAGAGGATGAAGCGAGTGGAGGAGTCACTGTTGAGAACAGACTACAAGAAGCACATCCAGGTGCAGAGGGAGTGTCAGAGATGGGACCTGCTATGGGGTGCTGCTATAGGGTGCCCCCAAAGCCAAGGGGCCTCTCTGATGGACCCTGGCAGGGTGGGGCTGGAACCAGGGGGGAGCACAGGAGAGCTGAAGGGGGGAGCAAAGCCTGTCCCAGGGAGGTGTTGGGGTCCCTTGGACACAAGTGATGGCCCTGCAGGAGCACGGGAGCCCCAGCCCCTTCTGGGAGCAGGAGCTGGAGAGCCTGTACTTCGTCATCGAGATGAAGAACGAGCACATCCACGGCCTGGACAAGAAGCTGCTGCACCTGGAGACCGTGGTAGGTTGAAAGAGGGGGGTCACAGATGGGCTTTCCTCTTTTCAGCTCCTCTACCCACCTAAATTCTGCCCAGAAACTGGAGCTGGAGCAAAGGTGGATGGAGCCCATTTCCTCTCTTGGCGTGGGGAGGGGATGGGGAAGCAATGCCACCAGGCCAGCATTTCACCTGAAACGGGGAGGCAGGGGGCTCAGAAGTGCTTCTCAGCTCCCTCCTCACCTCATGCCCCCTTCTAGGAGGAGAGGAACCTTCTGCTGGAGGAGAAGGTGAAAACTCTCCAGCAGGAGAACGAGGACTTGCAAGTTCGCACCCAGAACCACTTGGTCATGGCGAGGTAAGCGCTGGTCCCACCCACCCGGTGCGCGGGTGGCATCTCCGATGGGGGGACAGGCGGCGGTGCGGGAACACACCGCAGCCTGTGGTGGCACCGGGTGCTTTGAAGGGAGCAGAGGGGTTCCCGGGCTCTCGGCCCGACGGCTCCGGCAGCCTGTGCCCTCTGCCCGCAGGCAGCTGTCCGAGGAGCTCCAGGCCGCCCGCGGGGCGCTGGAGAAGGAGGCGCAGCTGCTGGATCAGGCTCGCCGGGAGAAGGAGGAGCTGCTGTACCGAGTGCTCAACGCGGGGGACGGCACTCCGTTCCCCATGGCTGCCGGCGAGGTGCCCCTCATCGCCACGTAGCACCGCCGGCTGCTGGGGGACTGCCGGGGCTTCCCTGCAGCCCTGCGAGCCCAGGGCTGCTGTCACAAGTGCCCCCCGGTCGGGGCAGGGCTCCGGGCTGGCCGAGCCCTCGGGGCATCTCATGGACCGGAGTGATGGCGCATTTCACGGGACGCTTACGCCTGCATTCCCCAGCCCGTGTGGGGCTGCAGAGGGACTCTGGCCTCCCTCCCATGCAGTCCCTGCACCCCTTCCTCTGGTGAGGGGCTGTCTGGGGGTGAAAGGGGTCAGCCACGACACACAGACTTGCATTGGTCCGGATCTGACCCAGCACTTGGTTCTGAGTATAAACAGCATCAGTGCTGCCCCGGGGCATGAGGACAATGAGGAGGCCACTAGGACAGGATGGGAACAAGCACTGGGGAGGATGAGGAGGGTCCTGGGGACATGGTGTTAACCTCACCAGGCAGAGCTCCCGCCCATGCCCTCCTATTCCCATCACCTCCTCCATCTTCAGCAAATGTCTCCCAGATACTGCTCCTGCAGCTCAGGCATGTCCCAGCTCACTGCCATGAAGACCCCAAGCCCTATTTGTCCCTGTGCCCATCAGCAGCACCACCAGTCCCATCTTCTCCTCCAAAAGCTGGACAGAGGCTGGAGCTGCACATTCAGGAAGCAGAGCATCCTCCCAGGGGGTATCAGGTCACATCCCTCTGCTCAAGCCAATGCATCCCCATCGGGGAAGATGCTGCCAGCGTGGCTGTGGGTCAGGGCTGGATGCACACAAGCACTTTCCCCTGGGTGCACAAGTGTGGTGTGTGTGTGTGTGTGTGTGTGTGCACCAGCCAATGTGCTGCTGGCTGTAACAATTACAAATCTGTAAGAAGCAGCAGCCTCAGGAATCCCTTGCCAGTGGTTTTGGGGACTGGGGAAAGAGCATCCCAGAGCAGGGCTGTGTGCTCCACACCCCATCGAGTGGGAAGAAAGGGAAGGGTGGGAGCTGGCACCACAAAGACTCAACAAGGAAGCTCCAGATGAGGCCCTTAAGACCAATCCTCATTCTCCTGCTCCTTCCCTCCTTTCCTTCATTTCAATGGGCTCCCAGCTCAGGGCAGACCTGGACCCTCCCAGCATCAGGGCCACTGCAACAGCCACTTCCGTCCTTTGTGCTGACCCTTATCAGGAATAGAGTAGCTGAACAGGCAGCCAGGAAAGGCAACGTGGATGTGGGGTCCAGCTCTTACCCACACACCTCCATGGGGTGGCCAGAGGGGGAAATGGGGAAGCCTGTTGTATCAGAACCACATCCCCCCAGGGCACCCTCTGCTCTACACATCATCTGTGCCTCCCCCAGGTGCTGCAGCACCAAAGCAGTGGATGCCCCAGCAAATCCTGCCTGGTTATGGCTGATGAGATCAGGATTTCTGGACAAAGGGATATAAGGCTGGTGCAGTCTGGGATCCCTCTGGACACCTGGTACCATTTCCCAGTGCCCCAAAGGCAGATCCTGCGTGGGACTTGGAAGAATGTGCCCAACTCTGGGAAAGGGGACACTGGGAACTGAGGAGGAGGAATAAATGAGTGCAGAAAAAGACTTGCACATTGTGAAGGGGGAGAAGCCGGGACCAGACAGTACCTTGGCAGTCATGAGGGGAATGGTAAGTTAGCTCAGGCTGGTGCCCAGGCAAAATGGAGGCTCAGGGCAACAGGAGAAGCCTCCGCCCCACAGTGAGCAGCTGAAGGAGCAGGGTGGACAAGGGCAAGGGGGGCTGTGGGGGGCTGCAGGGAAAGGTTTCAAAGGAAAAAAAAACTAAAACCACAGTCCAGTAACAGCAGCAAAAACACTTGTGTGCTTTATCCTCTCCAAACAGAACTCCTTCTGCAGGGGCTCACTGTGAGGATTTGGGTTGCTCAGGGAGGTTCACCAGATTCGGGGAAGCAGCTCCTGCAGCTCTGACAGGGCTGGCCCCCTCTGTGGGACAGGACTCACAGGCCAAGGGGCTTTCTTGCCCTCTGGGCACAGGATGAAGGGAGCCAGGCACTCAGGAACTAGCCATCTCTTTTATTGCCCCGGAGCAGATGGGCACAGGGCAGTCTCATGGGGCTCCAGGGCCACCTCCCTGGCTCTGCTCCCCGGCAGCTCCTGGGGACCTGTCCCTTCAGGCCAGTGGCTCTCAGAGCTGTGCCAGATCCCATAGCCAAAGTAAATGAGGAAGCCTGGGAAAGGGCAGAATAGGGTGTGTATGGACTGTTTCTCTTCCTTCGCCTCCCAGCCATCAAGTGCTTGCCCCTTCCTTTGGGCCACATATCAGAGGACATTGTGCTCCCACCACCACTGGACATCAAAGGTCAGCATCTCCTGCCTCCCCACCACCCCTCAGAGCAGCATTAGTGCCAGGGGCTTTCAAACCACCAGAGCTCCACCCAGAGGGGCTGGTGCCAGCTCTGGGACCCCGTGAGTGGCCGTGCTTACCCACAGCCATCCAGAGCAGGTACCGCAGCCAGGCGGCTGCGCTGAGCCGGGCCATCAGCACGGTGTTGATGGAGATGCTGAGGAGAGGCAGGAAGGGCAGCCAGGGAACCTGCAGGGAGCACAAGGGTAAATTCCACAGCTAAATTCAGCCCTTTGCTGCTTTGGCTATTTGCCCACAGACAAGGGGAGGCCCAGCCTGGCTGTGAGGCTGAGAGATCCAAGCTGGGACTGCAGCCTGTGCTGGAGAGGGATGCTTGTGGAGGGTGTTTTGGTTGACAGGTCCTACACTGGGGCAGGAGGTACTGCAGGATTTGAGATAAGAAGCATCAAAGCACTCATAAAACTAAGTTAAAGTGTTAAGGCCAGACATCTTTTTACTGAAGAGCAGCTGATTCCCCAGCAGGCATGGGGCCCAACTGGGAGATGCCCCGTCAGTCCTCAGGTCATGGGGGAAAGAACCCTCATGGTCCCTATGGAAAACCCCACGAGCCACATGCTGCCTCCAGCAGTACCTTATTAATGTGGATGCAGGAAAGATATGCCTGACCTAAAGCTGAAGGAACACCCTCAAATGGCAGCCTTTCCCCACGGGGCTGCACCACTCCTGCTCTCTGTGCCCCAGGTCCTTCTGCCTGAGTACATCCCAAGGGTTGGGCTGGGTGCTCACCATGAAGGATGCTTTGTCCTGGCTCTGAGGCTGCCTCCAGATGAGAAGAGCTGCTGCCAGGATCCCCAGGAGAGGCAGGGCCAGAGCCGTGATGCACCAGGCACCCCCAGCCCACAGGCAGGGCAGCCCAGCAGTGCTCACCCAGCTCAGGGCACAGGCCAGGGCAGCTGCAGAGGGATCACAGTGTCAGAGCAGCTTCCCTGGGCTGGGCCCATCCCTCTCCCAGGCTGCCATGGTGGGACAAATTACAACTGGGAGACACAGCTGGGTGGCTTCTCATGGTGGGTTTAGCTTTTCTCTCCAGCCTGGGAAGCAGAGGGAGCAGGAGGCTTCCTGAGGTCCCATTGGGGCAGCCAGCTGTGTGGCAGTGGGATGAGGGCAGGAAGGAGCCAGGGAGCCCCTGCACCCTGTTGGGTGGTTTTCACTGGGCAGAAACCTGCCAGCCCTTGCTACAGCAGGGATGTCCCCCATCACCAGCTCCCTGGAGAGCCCATCCATCATTCCCAGACATACCTACAGCTGTCAGAGCCCAGACCACCACAGCAGAGGAGTGAGGGGTGGGATAAGGGGGTGGCTGGACCAAGTAGTCCCACCAGAGCTGCACAGCTGGGACCTTCCCTGTAGGAGTGTCCCAAGGGCTGGGGTCAGGCCGATACCTGAGGAGCAGACATTGGATGTCAGTGCACATAAACCTGCACCTGCAGTGCACCCAGGCCAGAGCTTTGTCCCAGGTGTGGCCCACATCAGAAGCTGGGTATGCCCTGTCCCTTGTCCCCAGCAGTCTCACCTGAGCAGCAGCACACAGCCAGCCACAATCGAATAGGCCAGCAGTGTGCCAATGGACATGGTGTCAACCAGGGCTTTCAGGTCAAAGAGAAGGGCCAGGAGAGCTGTGGGGAAGAGAAACCCTTTCAGCCTCCAAGCAGAGCTGGCAGTGCTGCTGTGCCCACCTCAGTCATACTCTCCTGACCTTCCCATGTCCCCCTGACACCCACTGCAACAGAACCTCCATGAACTGGTGATGCCTTGGTCACTAGTACAAAGCATCCTGTCACCTCCTGCCTGGCAGTGCAGAGAGGCTGAACCACCTCTGTGGTTGTCCACGAGTGACTGGACACCACGGAGGCCAAATGGTCCTCATGCACCATAAGGAGATCTGTCTCTGGGTGAAGGGACATTGCTCAAACAGCTGCACTCCAGCTAGAGGGAAAGAGGACACTCACCAAGCCCTGCTCACAGCTAAGGGTAGCCCAAGCACTCACTCACCTGCCACTCCCCCAGACACCAGAGTTGCCACCACCGGGCACTGATGGTGACTAACTTTGGCCAGAGGTTTGAAGAGGAGCCCATCTCGAGCCATTGCATACAGGATCCGTGGCATGGGGAACATGGAGCCCAGGAGGCTGCATGAGAGAGGGGAGGAGATGGGGGCAACAGGGGAGGAATCCAGGACGTGCTATCCTTGCCCCTCCAAGGGAGTCCCATTCATCTGTAAGGCCCATAACCTTTTCATGATCATCTAACAACGTCATGACCTTCCTCACCATCAGATGAGGGACAGTGTCAGGGAAGAGATGTCTGCAGTCACCTGTGCATGCCAGAACACCCCAGCCCACTCTTGTGGGCACAGTGTCACCTGACCACTTCCTTCAGTGGCATTCCAACGGGCTTGGCTGCTCTCCCTGATCAGGAAGGGCCAGGGTGGGAACACCAGGATTTATGTGGAAGGGATTTTGTCCGAGCAGGAAAGGCAAGGAGGAATTCAGGAGGGAGGGGTTGGGGACATCTGGATGCGTTACAGCTCCAGTACCTTGCTCTGAACCACAGAAACGCCATCAGAGGATGCTCCTCACCTGCTGGTCAGGGCACACAGTGACCCCACAGCCACGGCGTGCTTTGCACTGCTCCAGCCAATGTACTCAAAAGCCACTGGCAGTGGGGTCATGGTGTCCAGGAGGTAGTAGGGCATCATCAGGGTGAGGGCAGCAGACACCCCAAAGTAGGCCAGGAAGCAGATGAGGAGGGAGAGAATGATGCCCATGGGGATGGATCTCTGTGGGTTCCTCACTTCTTCCCCTGGGGAAGACAAGCTCAGCAATAAGAACAGATGCTCATTTAATGTGCATGACATGCTAAGAGCCCAGCTCAGGCTGGAGAACAGATCCTATATCCCCTCAAGAGAGGACACACAGACCCTCTAGCAAGGACCACTGGACATTCTGAGCCCCAGGGATATTGGGATAGAGAATGTCTCTGCTTCAGGATTAAACTAGACATTCCACATGGACTCCTAGAAAGGGCAGGAGAGACTGGCTGCAGCACAGAGCTGGGAATGTGCCCATTTCCCAGCCTTACACCAGTTCCTAGAGCTGTGGGACTCTTCACCTCCACCTCACCTGTGGTAGCAATGCAGTCAAATCCAACAAAGGCATAGAAACAGGCAGAGGCTCCAGCCAAGGTCCCAGTGAAACCATAGGGCATGAAGCCTCCCACCCCAAAGGCACTGGTCATGTTGTCAGCCATGGACTGGTTCCTGGGGGGAGGAAGAAGAGTCAGGCAGTGCAGAGGGGTCAGTGCAATGGGATCCCAGGATGGGGTCAAGCTGAACAGTCCATTCAACCCACTCAACCCACAGCATCAACCCAGCAGGGCTTAGGACTTTGTCTCTTTGACACATTGCCAACAAGGAGAAATGGAGAAAGTGGTATCTCTTGGGATAAAGCACTGGGGGGTTGACTCCCTACCCCACTCTGAAGGCAGCATGAGTAAAGTGAAGCCCCTCATACCCAGCCTCGTGGGCAGCTGCCTGTGGCAGGTCATCCTCCCTGAGTTTCCAATTGCTCATGTTGCCTTTGATGAAGCCACTCACTGTGACAAAGAGCAGGACGAGCACATTGAGAGCTGTGAAGGCTCTGTTAACCATGGTAGACTCCTTCACTCCAAAGGAAAGAAGCCCTGGAGAATAAAAAATCATGAGCCCCCTGGGTGACACACCAGGGTAGATATTACTGGGGAGGGTGGAAAAGAGGGGCAGTGGTAAATTCAGGACAACTTGCAGATTTCCCCAGATTCCCTTTCTATTCCCCATTCTTTGCTCAGGTAAATGGCAAAGCCTCAGACAGGTCAGCACCAACCTGAAGAGCCCACGGTGGGATGAGGAGCTCATCATACCTGATGGAGGGTGGCACAGGGGGAGGTATCCTACCTGCCAGCAGGACCACCAGGCCAGCAGCAAAGACATCTGGGTGCTCTGCCAGCCCCACAGAGCTCATGGCTGCATGAGCACTCAAAAACCGGGCCATCTTCTTGCCGAGGAGCTGGTCAAAGGTAGCACTCCAGGCCCGGGCAACACTGGCAGTACCTGGGGAGAGGTGATGGCTGTGTTCTGGTGGTCCTGGGAGGTCTCAAAGGCCACCCAGCAAAGCCCTCAGCACAGTAGTGGGAGGGATCAAGAAGGATTTATACCAATGACATAGGAGAGCAGCAGGTTCCACCCAGTGAGGAAGGCCCAGAGCTCGCCCACTGTCACGTAGCTGTAGAGATAGGCAGAGCCAGCCAGGGGCACGCGGGCCCCAAACTCGGCATAGCACAGCCCTGCCAGGGCAGACACCACAGCTGCGATCAGGAAAGAAAGGACGATGCTCGGGCCGGAGGTGGTCTTGGCCACCTCCCCTGCCAGGACGTAGACACCAGCCCCCAGCGTGCTGCCCACTCCCAAGGCAAGCAGATCCACGGTGGAGAGGCAGCGGCGGAGCCTGGAGCCCTCTGAGCTGGCTGGGACTCGTTTTCTGCGGGACAGCAGCTTTGGAACAGAGCGTAGGTGGCCCCAGCACGGCATCTGCAGGAGAGGGAAGCAGCAGGAGTGAGGACACCTACGGGCACTGGCCACCCTGGGGATGTGACACAAACCCAGCCTCAGTGGTTTGCTTGCAGCTCCCACCATCCACACATTGCTCCTGGACTTGCTGGGTACTGACTGTTCTCTGTCTGCCACTAAAACAGCCCATTTTGGAGCAAGATGGGGCTAAAGTAGCTGTGCTGCTCTCTCATCCCCAGTGACAAGTGGAGTTATGCATGACTGGGGTTTGTTTGGCTCTGTCCAATTTGTGAGAGGGGACAAGGACACGTGTTTGTCCCCCTGCCAACTCAGAAAGTCCTGTTGTTCCAGCAGCCTCCCCAGCAGGAACACACAGCCAGGATTATCTCAGGTTTGACACTGAAGCTATTTGAAATACAGAACCCATGCCAGAGAAGGAAGGATGGGAGATACTCTGCTCCTGGAAATTGTCTTGCAGTGCACCAGGAAGGACCCACCTGCTCAGCTGGAGATGCTCTCACAGCACCTGTAACTGTAGGTCAATGGCATAGCTCAGGTGCAGACTGGATCCCCTGGGCCATCTGCCTGTTCAGTAATGCTTTGGCTTGCTGGGGACACCAATGGGGATATTGGCCTGGCAGAAAACCCAAACTGTGTGAGATCTGTGCTTGGGGGGAGGTGTGCTTGGTATGGCATGCCTGGGATTTGTGTGCCTTTCCCCATCCAGGACGGAGAAGTGCTGCCAGGACCTCCAGGTTACCCCACAACAAAGCAAAAGCCGTGCCACACACTCCAAATGCCATAATCTGCTACCTACATGTACAGGAACTGGCTGGAAACCCTGTGCAGTGGCACATCCCTGTGGCACAGCAGACATGTGATCTCTGCTGTGGTGTGGAACTGGAGGGGACAGCCCTGCCCGGCACCCAGACCCACAGGATGAGACGTTCCAGGTGGAAGAGGGAGCTCCAATCTCCAGGACAAGTGCTGTACCCTGAGGCTGAGAAGCCGCTGCCCTCTCTTCCCCCAGCAGCACCCACCCACTGCACAACCCCAGTCCTGCCCAGGGCAACTCGCCGCGGTGATTTTCCCTTCTCCTGCAAACAAATTACTCACCCCAGCCATCCTTTGCTCCAGCGGAGAGCTGGTGGGGACAACGAGCACCAAGCAAAGCCCCTTATGTTCGTTCTCCCCTTAAATCCCTTTTGGGAGCACCCTGGCTCTCCCCCCGCTGACCACCGCTCCAGGCTACACAATGGGAAATCTATGCAGAAATATTTTTCCCACAACGCCTTCCAAATCATACACGCAGCCTGCAATGCTAATAGGCTCAGAGGCATTATTGAGGGAGTTTAATTCACTTTTCCAAGCTCCCTGGGCAGGTGGAAGGGGGAACCCTTTCTCTGTCCCTGCTCCTCACAGCAGGACCCACATCTCAGTCTGTGGAGATGGTTTTGGAAGAAATTCAGGCAGAGAGGAGCAGTAACAAGGCTGGATTGGGGTTTAGGGGTGCATGCACCTACAGCTATGACTGACCCCAGCTGCACCTGGGGAACAGAGAGGGAAGTGAACTGGTCCCTAAATGGACTGCAGCAGCAAGGCAGAGGAGCACAGACCCAGCTCCATGGGATGTTTGCAGCAGCATGTCCAGCTGTAACTCCCTGACGCAAAATCCTGAGGCTACTTGCACTTCCCTGGTATCTGGGCATTCCTGGGGTGCAGCTCACAAGGGCTGAGCAGTAGAGTGCAAGCAGGGGCAGGGGTAGGTCCATGGCTGGTCTTAAATGAGGGCACAGGACTGTGTGGATGGGGGTCGCAGGTGAGGCTCCTTGGGGCAAGTAAGGCACATGAGTGTCCTTGGGCACCAGCATGGCTGTTCTGCACAGCTGCTCCTGGCAAGGAGAGGCCATGGAGGAAGTGATAGGGTGGCCTGGCTGGCCATCAGCATCCTGGAAGAAGAGGACCAAGTCTGGGCTCTGAGGAGAGGCTGGGAGAGGTGTTTTGGTGTGAAGAGCTAACTTTGATTTTATTGTAGATAGTGCTCAGACTGAGTCTGCTTACTATATTTTGAGACAGAAAACTCTCGGGCTGTGGCTCAGCCCATCCTCTGGTTTTCAGCTTGCCAGGAGCAGAAGAAGGGAGCAGGAGCCGTGCAGGAGCAAAGCAAGGAAGAATCCAGAGCATCTAAAGCATAGAGGTGCACTCTAACCACAAGGCTGCCTTGTCCTGGCTCAATGGGGCAGCCCCATATCTATAGACCCTGTGAGCTGCTGGGCACTGTGAGCATCTCTGGGGCAGGGGGGCTCAGCACACCACGGCACAGCCAGGGAGAGCAGGGCTGTTGTCCCACACTGCAGCACAGGCTGAACAAAGCCATGCTTGTCACCCACGCCATCTCACATGAGCGAGGTCTCCAGATACCAATGCCAGCTCAAGGGAACATTGCCCTAAGGGAAAAACAGGGCAGGAAGGAGCAGCCATGCTGCTCCCTAGGAGGCCATGAGGGTCTCACCCTGCCAGGCTCCTCCAGGGCAGCATAGCCCTATGGCTGCATGCCTGCCATCCAGTATGTCACTGTATGACCCTCAGCCCAGCCTGGGGTCCGTGCTGCCCAGGTCAGGCAGGGCTGAGCAGCTCAGCTGCCTTGCAGCCCCAGAGAGATGCTCAGGCCAGTGGGTACCACCAGGGCTGGGATGCCTGAAAGTTTACACACAAGCAGCCTTCAGCATCTCCAGGGATCACTGCCTGTGGCTCCTGGGAAGCTCCACCTGCTCCTCCAGCCCTGTTGTGGCCTCTGTGCTGGCTGGGCAAAGCATGGTGGCAAAGGAGGAGTCGGGTTAAACGTGGGCGAGACAGGGAAGGAAAGGGCCTTGGGGCACTGCAGGCAACGGTACAGCCTGCCAGGAGCATCCTGGAGAGACTCAGTCTGCATCTCATCTGTGTCTGCAGCGTGGGAAGAGAAGACTGAGGGGAAAACCCGAGTCATGGTGCCAGCTCGGGTCCTGCCCATGGGTGCTCATTGCAGAGCCTTGGTCAGCACCTCTCTCCTTAAGCGGGTCCTGGAGGACCAAGGCCAGGCCATTCTTCCCTCTTCAGACTCTTTCAGAGACAGCGAAATTTCCCAGCCATGAGCAGGGAAGGAATGATTTGGTGCAGGAGGAGGTGGCTGGCAGCAGCACCGGGAGGCAGTGGGATGCCCTGCGCCGGGTGTTCGCCAGGAAACCACAGCTGGGGGGACAGAAGGGTGACATTTCCGTGGCTGAAATGCAATCACCGGTATTGCCTGGCAGTGTGCGTGTCACCGCTGCTGGCACAGTGCCCCTGCACACATCAGTGGGGTTCTTGTTCTCGGGGGGCGCCTCTTTCAGCCAGGCGACCCCCTTCCCCCCAGCCGGGCAGGGTAGGGTGATTTTGAGGATGATTGTGCCGGTGACATTGGGCGCCGCTGCACCACGGGCACCCGGCTGAGGTCTGGCGTGGCACCAGGGGTGGGATGTGGCCCTGGCCATGGCAGGCGGGGACTCGGGGGCGGGGACGTCTCGCGGTGCAGAAACAGCTGCTCGCCAAGGACGAGTGCTCGGCCACCAGAACAGCGCGGGCGCGGCGGCGGCGGCTGTGAGCGCACCCGAGAGGCTCCGCGCTGCCGGTCAGTGCCCGCTGCGGGCCGGGACACCGCGGGGGAGCGGCCCGGGGGCTGCGGGCAGGGCGGCCGGACGGGGCCGGGCACTTCTTTCCGCAATGGCCGGGGGGGAGGAAAGTCGTGGAAAGAGCCCTGGCTGGGTTAGGCGGTGAGCTGTGCAAGCGGAGGCTCCCTCCAAGGGGTGGCTGCAGGGGGATTTCCTGTTGTTGGTTTTTTGGGATTTTTTTTGTGGAAAATCCTTCTTGACAATGCCCCGGGGGGCTGCGCTGCCGGTGGGTGTTGCTTGAGGTGGGCGCTGGCGGGGCTGCGGGCCCCGCTGGGTGTGTCCCGGCGAGATGCGCCTTAATCCGTGCTTGGGTTCTGCGGGGGCTGAAACACCCATCCTTGCTTCCAGCTGGCATTCAAGCTGAGCATCCCCCCTGGTTTGGTTCCTACCAAGTTTTGCACAGGTAAACGCACCCCGCAACAGCCCAGAGGCTCGGAGCTCCTCAAGGCCCGGGAGGCTTTTTGGCAGTGGGGTGGGGCAGGGCATTTTGGGGACGTCCCTAGCCCCACCAAGAGGATGGATGCCGGTGTTTTTTTAACCCAGGGAGGCTCCCTTTGCTTCGGACAGCGAGTGGCGGGGCACTGGGTGTTGTGGCCTCTGTGCTGGGGAAGCCCGCAAGGCATTGGGGCTCCTGGGGAGCACCCCTGAACTCAGACCTTGGCGGGGATTTCGAGAGGCCAGAGGGGTGCATTGCTGGCGAAACAGAGGCTTCCACAAAGGCTGTGCACATAATTTAGGATTTCTCACGGGATCCCCATAGCCCACATTTCTCCGTTGTTGGGTGGGGGGCAGGTGTACCCCCATGCTGGGCCATGCTGCCCGATGGATGGGGTGTGCTTGTCCGGGGATTTCCCCGGGGCTGCTCTCCCGGCCTCTGCGGAGGTGTCAGCAGCAGTGGGGGACAGGGACGGGGCACTACGAGGACAGGTCGGAGACTGGGTGTGGTCGGCGATTCTCCAACACTGCCGAGGTGAGTTGAGTGGTCTCAGCCCCGCTGCCACATGCATGGAGTGAGGGAGAAGGGCTGTGCCATGCTCGGATTTCCCCACTCCCGGGAGGGTATTACACAGCTTCGTGTACAGGCTCCAAAGTGGCATTAAGAGGCTGCCTGTGGGGGGAGTGGGATCCCTTGGCACCCACCCAGCATCCGGCCGCAGTGCGGCCCCACTGCATGTGGGACATGTGGGGGCTGTCCCCTGTCCCCACCCAGGAGCCACAAGAAGGGGGTGACGCTCACAACCTCCCCAGCTGGAGAGGGAAAGGGAGATGAAAGCAGCTCTGGGTTTCTGCAAAATTTTCTCCCCTCAGCCAGGGTGCCTGTGGGTGCTAAAAGCTTCCTGTACCCAAACAGGGGCTGGGTTGCAGGGCTGGGTCTCCCCTTGCATGGGTGCTCCTGCAGGGATGTGCAGCCAAGCCAGGGAAATTCATGTGATTTCTCATGCTCGCTCCACAGCATGAAACCGAACTCCTGTGGGGTCAGAAATCCCCCAGGGTGGCCCTGCTCTGCTTTGAATTTTTCTGCAACGTGTCTCAGAGGGAGGGTGAAGGAGCCAGGAGGGGCCGTGCCTCATGGCTGGCCTCAGCTGACGCTCAGCGGTTCATTCATGGCTGGGCTCCATTTTCCAGCTGTTTTTCTCCCTCTACCAGCTTCCTCGGAGCAAATGGCGCTGCTGGGGGACTTTCTCTGGGAGGGTGGGGAGAGCCCACACCGCAGTGGGTTGCAGTCATAAGTGGTGCCGGTGTTAGAAAACAACCTGCAAGTTACCCTGGAAACCCAGCTGTGTTTCCTGGTCTCCAAGGATGTGTAGGACTGATGGTGGCCTTGATCGCTGCACAGAAACTCAGATAACAGTTGTGAGGGGATGTTGTGTGGGCTACCCAGCACCGTGTGACAAGGACATGTCCCCAGCGGCTGCTAAAACTGAGATGGCCCCAGGGCCTGGGGCTGCAGGGGAGCAGGAGGGACATTACAGAGAGTCCTGCAGAGGGTGCCCGGCCCTTTTCCACATATTCAGCACATTTTCCCCTCTGGTTTCTCTTGGTACTGGCAGGAAGTTGTGCAGGCTCTGCACTGCCCCTGGCCTGTGAGGTCCCCTCAGTGCCAGCAAAGGCTCAGTAACCACAGGGTGGCCAGCAGAGCTCCTCTCCCTGATCCGTCCTGCAGCACCTGGCATTGCTCTCCCGTGGTCACCACACCCCAGGAGGGAGCAAACCCTCCCTTAACTAACACAACCTGCAGAGAGGGGCCTTGGCTCACACTGACCTTTCTGTTCCCTTCCACAGCTCCTCCTTGCCCTTGCTCCAGTGATTTCCAGCTTGGGAAGCCATGGCACCCCAAGGAAAGGTAAGGGTGAGCTCCACATAGTGGGGATGGGTCCTGGGCTGCGCGGGGCAGGCCCCAGAGCTGGGGCAGTATCTCCAGCAGCAGCAAGGATGTGGTGACGTGCATGGACACCATGCTGCCCAGAGCCTGTTTACATTCCTGCCTCTCCAGCCAGTGCTGTCTGGATGTGATGCAGATAGGGGAAGTGCTGGGCTGGGGAGCAGGGACAGCAAGGAGCAAAAATCCTTTTGGGACCACAGTGGGATGGGGAGGAGAAGTGGGGCCGTGGGAAGGGGAGGAGATGTTGCGCTGGAGATTTGGGCATTTGATGGAAAAAACTCCTGCCTGAGCATGCTGCAGGGCGTGCAACTATGTTTGGGCCTTTCCCCTCTTCCCAGACTGGATTACTTCCCCCTCTAGAGTGGTGCTGGTGCAGTGTGGCAGCTGGGTGAGCAGGTGCTCCCCTGCAGCCAGGAAAACATCTCAATGTGGGTGGAAAACCCTGCCTTGATGGGCAGCTGTGGCTGGCTCAATGCAGCCTGACTGTTGGCAGGGGAGGAGTCCCAGCCCAGAGCCTCCCTTCTCCACTGTTGAGGCCAGGCTCTGCTTTCCATTCCCTGGAGAAATCAAACAATTATTTCCTCCAGCCTTACTACCCAAGGCTTCCTGCCGAGCTGAGGCAGTGGTTGTTCTAGGTGGGGAAACTGAGGCACAGTGCAGGTGAGCATTTTCCTGCAGTAGTCCAGGACCCCAAGCAGCCATGGGGTGGAAGACAGCAAAGCCACGCTGGGAATTTTGCTTCCACCCTCCTGTCCCCAGTGTGGCTTATTTTTAGCTGGGAGGTCCCGGACAGGCCAGGATGACTCAGAGGCTGGAGGAGGGGAGGCGGGAGGCCCCTGGCAGCTGAAACAGGATGGAAAATGGGATGGGGGTATGAAGAGTATGCAGTGGGCAGGATGCTGTTTCCATCCTAAATTATGTTCCCGCACTTCCCTGGGGCTCGTCTCCACAGAGAATGCAGGGAGTGTGGGGTGATGCAGAACGCTGAACTCCTGCCTTAGTTTCCTTTGCCCCAGCAAGGCAGGCAGCTCATGCTTCGATGGCTCAGCAGGCAGGAACACAGCCCTGCTCTTCCTCTCCATTTAACCACAGCCAACATCTTGACTTCTCAATACCCTCCAGCCACTCTTTTTCATTCCTGCTGCCTCCAGGCACCTCCTTTGCCTTGCAATTTATTTCCATCTCTGCAAGGCATGTGTGTGGGAGCAGCTTGTGCCAAGCCAGGAGGGTCTGGGAGCTGCCGGGAAGTGGGGCTAAATCCAGCTCTCCTGATGAATCACCTGCAATACGATCTGTCCCGTGCCCCCTGATTCCCTGGAAGGGCAGCATCTCTTCTTCGTCCCTGCTACATGGGACACCAATGCCAACAGCTCCTCCCAAGAGGGACTGTGGGATGTGCCCAGTTTCTCTCTGGAAAATAGGAGAAGAGAGGCTGGTTCGTTTCTGAAGGTGCTGGGTGGGATGTGCAGCAGAGCTGTTGTGCCGTGACACTGGGATGGCACCCAGGAGAGTGGTGGGTATGGAGCTGCCCTGAGTCCATCTCCCTGGGCTCGTTCCTGGAGGCACTTCCTGGGTCAGGGACATTGATGTCCATCTTCTCTGAGGGTATGCTAGCTTTAGATGTCCATGCTGGCAGCAGGCCTGGGCCTTTGTACAGCTCCTGAGGATTTTAAAGAAGCCATGCAGCAGATACTGAGTAGATGAGCCCAGGGAGGTGCACATACCCGGCTGGCACGTGCTACAAGCAGAGCCACGGGAGGATGCTCAGTTTCCCAGGATGCTGACACAACTGACAGCCCCAGCTCAGCTCCCAGCCCTCCTGTTTCTCGGCAAGACTGCTAAGGAAATGCTGCTCCTCAGTTCTTCTCACTCTGTGCCTGTGGTGGGGATGTATCCCAGTTCCTGATGTAGGGCCAGGATGGTTTCACATCTGCTTCCACCCAGGGTGGTGCTGATCTCATTCAGAGTCCGGCTCCAGGCTCCCATGGGATGAATTCCCCTGAACAAAGCTGACCTGGGAAGGAGGATTCTGGTCCCTCCTTTTTTCTGAGGTCTCTGGAGGTGTCATTCCTGGGCTCCCTGTTGTGCAGTCTGGAAGTGGCAGAAAAGCAGATAGAAGTGGATCATATCAACCCCCAGGATTTCTCAGGCTCTCAGGAAGGTCTTTTCCAATACCCAGGGTCTCTGCTGCAACCCCTTGGATCAGCCTGGGCCCCATGGGAGTGCATGCTGGAGCAGGACAAACTGTTGTCAGCTCTGGTGCTTCTTAGTGTTTTCCACTTAGCAGCCCATTTGTGCCTGTAGATTTGTCTCCTTGCTTGGAGGTCATGCATATCCTGGGCATCCTCAGCATCCTGAGTGGTTCCTTGTTTGCAACAGGCAGTGGAAAATTAATTCTCTCTGTAAGGAGAGCAAACAGGAAAAGAAACAACTGCAGAGGGAAACAATTGTTTATGTCTGAGGTTGACTTTTGCCTTGGGCAACCTGAGCCACAGCGGATCTCACCTCAATCCTGCTCAGCTTCAACTTCTCCTTCCCCCATCTCACTGGGGCTTCTTCCTCTTGTACCTTCTCCCCTCCTTTCCCATAGGTCTACAGGGGCTCAGTGAAGGATTTCCCGGGCTTTGACGCCAACCAGGATGCAGAGGCCTTGTACAATGCCATGAAGGGATTTGGTATGGATGCTCCTCCAGACTGCCCCAGGACTACCCTTGGTGTCCCCTATTCCTTTAGTTGACCCTCGCATGACTCGGTGTCCTGCATCGCTTCCCCTCTCAGCTGACTGCTTTAGCAGTGTGCTAAAGCTCTCCTGCTTTCCTTTCCTCCCTGGAGCCAGCTTGGCTCTGCTTGTCCTACCAGCCCCAGCTCCAGAGCAGCTTTGGGCACAGCAGGGTGGCTGTGGTGACTCCTGGCTCTCCCCACAGGCAGTGACAAGGAGGCCATCCTCGACCTCATCACATCCAGAAGCAACAAGCAGCGAGTGGAGATCTGCCAAGCCTACAAGTCCCTCTATGGGAAGGTAAAGCCAGGAATGCTCCCTGGCCCGTGCCCCCACTGCAAACCAACCAGGCCACGCAGGGACCCACTGCTCCCTGGACCCACTCAGAGGTGCTGTGGAGCAGAGGATCCCCCAGCCCTTTTCTCCCCCTCCACCAGGACCTCATTGCAGACCTGAAGTACGAGCTGACAGGGAAGTTTGAGCGGCTGATCGTCAGCCTGATGCGCCCCCCAGCTTATGGAGATGCCAAAGAGATCAAAGATGCCATCTCGGTAAGGGGTAGGCATGCCCCCCAGGGCCCCTCAGGACAGCCCAGCCAGCCTCAGGGCTCATGGGGCTGTGTCTCTGCCCCCAGGGCATCGGCACGGATGAGAAGTGCCTCATTGAGATCCTCGCCTCCCGCACCAACCAGGAGATCCATGACCTGGTGGCTGCCTACAAAGATGGTGAGGACTGAGAAAGGGCAGGGCCTGCCCTGTGTCCCCTTGGGCCACAAAAAGTGCAGAGGTGAAGGGACCCAGCTCTCCAGGGCTGACCTCTTCCCTTCCTACTCCCAGCCTATGAGAGAGACCTGGAAGCTGACATCGTTGGAGACACATCGGGCCACTTCAAGAAGATGCTCGTTGTTCTGCTTCAGGTGTGTCCATCTGTCCAGCATCTGTAGGTGGTGGGTGCCTGTGCCCTGCAGGGCTGAGCCCATCTCTCTCCCACAGGGTGCCAGGGAAGAGGACGATGTGGTGAGCGAGGACTTGGTGGAGCAGGATGCCAAGGTGAGTCTTGGTGGGTCACTGTGGTAGGTGATTATCCGGGCAGGGATGGGGCTGGGGGCACTGGGACATCTGGATTTAGGCTGCAAAGGGTGGGTGGGTGCCAAGGGCAGCACCCTGAGTCAGGCTGTGCCACCTTCTCCATCCCACAAGGACTTGCTGGAAGCTGGCGAGCTGAAATGGGGCACAGATGAGGCCCAATTCATCTACATCCTTGGCCGGAGGAGCAGGCAGCATCTCCGCCTGGGTGAGCATCACCTGCGAGCTCAGGGTGGGCCTGAAGGTAACTTGGCAGCTTCTCCAGGCATCTCCTTGCTCTCATTCTGCAGTCTTTGATGAATATCTGAAAATTGCTGGGAAGCCCATTGAGAGAAGCATCCGGGGAGAGCTCTCTGGTGACTTTGAGAAGCTGATGTTGGCCGTGGGTAAGCCAGCCCCACATGGGGATCCTGCAAAAACACATCACTACTCCTTCTGGACCAGGGCCAGCAAGGTCAGGGCTGTGGCTGTACCTGGTATCAGGGAGCTCAGGGAGACTTCTTCAGGATGGGTGGGAATGCTGGATGTGGTTCCCGTGGGGTGTGGGTGCTCAGAGGTTGGGGGCACTGGAGGCACTGGTGAAGCTGGGTGCTGGAATCCCTCACCACACCTCAATTTTCCTGCAGTGAAATGCATCAGAAGCAAAGCAGAGTATTTTGCTGAAAGGCTCTACAAGGCCATGAAGGTGAGTGGATTTCCCCTTCTCTATAGGGATCTGGCCAGAGGAGGGGCCCCCTTGCCACGGGGTGCTGCTCGAGAGAAGAGTGACACAGGTCCATGAAGGCAGGACTTATGTGACCTGGGGTCTCTGCCCTACTCTTTAAAGGAGTTATTCCCTCAGACCCAGGACTGGGTAGAAATCAGATAGAGGGTCCCACATGTGATGGGCTGAGCAGAGTTGCTTGGCATCCCAGTCTTGATGGGTTGCTCCATTACAGGGTCTGGGCACAAGAGACAACACGCTGATCCGCATCATGGTGTCCCGCAGTGAGATCGACATGCTGGACATCCGGGAGGTGTTCCGGACCAAGTATGAGAAATCTCTCTACAACATGATAAAGGTAAGGGCTGGGGGTCCCTGCTCACCCTCCAGGCAGCTGCTGGTGCTGCCTCCCTCATGATGCCAGTGCCCCTGGGAGGGCTGTGCTGGGTGTCCATCTTTGAGGACAGGGCTTAGGGAGACCCTTCTCCATGAGCCCATCCCATGGCACTACCTTGACTCTACCTACTGCATGGTTCTCTGTCTCCATCTACCTTTCCAGGAGGACACGTCTGGGGAGTACAAGAAGGCTCTGCTGAAGCTGTGTGGAGGGGACGATGAGTAAGACTGCTTGTCACCCCCCTTTGTCCCTCTTCACCCCCTTGGTGCTGGGTACAACATCTGGGTCAGAGCCTGGTGGAGCACCTGGACCAGCAGCACCCACAGTGACTGTGGTTCAGTACAGGGGGCCCTGTGGCCCCTCTGCATAGCCAGCCACAATGTCATGGTTCTTTCTTGGCACATGGGAGCCCTGCTGGACAGGGCCAAACCCCTGGAGGGCGGATGCTTTGGTGGGGGAGGTTGGGATTCACTGCACATTTCCTCCCATTCCCACCCATCCAGCCCCACAGCAAGCACCTGGATCCTGCCCCTGTGCCCAGTGGATACAAAACACCCCTCATGGATGAGCAAGACGGGGGGGCGGGCTGCTGGCAGGTGCAGGGCCCCCATGGCTCACTGTCCCCTGTCCTTGCCCTCCATTGCAGTGCTGCAGGTGAGTTCTTCCCCGAGGCGGCGCAGGTGGCCTATCGGATGTGGGAGCTTAGTGCGGTCAAAGTAGAGGTCAGCACCCCCAGCCCCCCTGCACCCCCTCTGTGCTGCCTGCCAGCTTGGGACGCCTGGCTGCTCTTCTCTGCCATGGGGCACAGCCAGCCCCACACCTCTGCTCTGACTCTCACTCCCCGGCTTCTCTGGATGCCATTCTCTGGTTTTAGGGTACAAGTTTGGCAGCATGTAACCGTGGCGGGGCTGGCTGCCCCGTGTGGGTTCCACTAACTCCCTCCTCCCTCTGAGGCCTTCTTCCCTTGAGGCAGTGGGTCCTGCATGTCTCTGCAATGTATCACATGCAGCCCTGGCTCCAGTGCCCACCAAAGAACTCCTGCTCCCTGGGGTAGCCCAGAGCTGGCCAGGGCATGGCTGCAGAATGGGGAGCTGCAACCTGCATGCAGCTGAAGCTCCCACAAAAGGGTGCTTTGGGATGTGCAGAAAATACACCCTGAGCCCTACATGAACACTGTGAACATGGAGATGTGTTTGGAGCTGTAAGGACACAGGAGGATAGAACTGTAGGGTAGGAGTGGGCACCTTTTCAGTGACTCCTCTTCTGTCTCTCAGTGACATGGCCAGCCCAGGCTGAGATGTTCCAGGCTAGGGCAGGCAGGTGTAACACTGGACAGGACACCGAGACTCCAGGGACTGTCTGTTGCTGTCTTCTTCCTGCTCTCTGCTAGTCTGGCTATGGTTTGCCACTAATGGAAGGGGTGACAGTGGTGGGGAGATCCTCACTGATCGCCAGGTGCTTGCACTAACACAGAACCTGCTTTGGCCTCAGCTTGCTGGGTGGCACTTTCCCTCCTCTTCTCCATCTCTCCTCTCCATCCCTCCCTCTCTCCATCCCTTCATCTCTTCCTCCCTCCTTCCCTCCCTGCCTCTCATCTCGAGGGTGAACACCCCTCTCTGCATCCACAGCTGCGAGGAACTGTGCAGCCTGCAGGAGTCTTCAACGATGATGGGGACGCACAGGTGCTGAGGAAGGCGATGAAGGGCCTGGGTAAGTGGGGACCGTGAGTTTAGGCCCTCCCTGCTGCTCCTCAACAGCTCAACAGAAAATCCACCCTGGTCCACACAGGGCTGCATGGAAATCCCAAGAGGAATCAAGACGGAGCTGTGGGAGTTCTCCCTTCCTACCTACCCAGTTTGTGTGGGTGGCGATGTGCCCATGATCAGGGGTGACACAGTGTTGCTCTGCTGTCATTGCAGGCACGGATGAAGGGGCCATCATAGAGGTGGTGACCAAGAGGAGCAACGCCCAGAGGCAACAGATCCTAAAGGCTTACAAGGCTCATTATGGCAGGGTACTGCAGTCTCCATCCCATCCTGCTTCCTCCTGCCCACATCCCATCCCCTGCCACATGGAGATCAGCCCCTCACTGAAAGGAATCCTGCCCAGGGAGCAGTGAGCAGCTGGGGCACACTCACCTGCCCTGGCATGACTCCTCCATGGGAAACAGAGTTGTCACAGCAGCCTCTCACTCTGGGTGCCCCATGTGAGGGTATCCCTTCCCCTTCACTTGCCTCGTCCTCAGCTCTGCACAGAGGACTCCAGAGCCAGAATCTCCTCAAAGCTACCTGAATATGTGACATTAAACTGCCCCAAGGAATTTCATAGATGTCTCCAATCCCTACACTCTGCTACCCTTTTTTTTTCTCTCATGTTGCCTCAACTGGTCTGTCCCTGCAAAAGCAGCTGGGGACTGAACCCTCAAACACTTTTGCAGGACCTGATGGCAGACCTGAAATCCGAGCTGTCTGGCAGCTTGGCCAAGCTGATCCTCGGGCTGATGCTGACACCGGCCCAGTATGATGCCAAGCAGCTGAGGAAGGCCGTGGAGGTAATTGTCACACTGCTAGTGGCCCAGGGCTGTCAATGCCCACAGCTTCACATGCCCCGGGGTCTCGTCTCCTATGGAGAAGAAAAGATCAGAAAGTACCAGGACAAAGACCTGGTTTGCACTCAAGACTTGCATGGCTCTTTGCAGCCAGCCAGCATGCTCAGCCAGCTGGTAGACACAGGAGAACCAGGGTAGGGGCAACCCAGTGACATGCACTGCTGTGCACCAGTCACACCAGTTGGGACCCCACTAGCAGTGTACTTGGACATTTCCATGTTGATTCCTACCAGCCCTTGGGGCCATTTGCTGGATGTAGGCTTTTTTCACGATTGACCTGGACCCCTTCTTGCCTGGCACTGCAGGGCAGTGCCATCATGTCCCCATCTGGTGTTTGCACCTGCAGCACCCACCATGCCACTCTCTTCCAGGGGGCTGGCACAGACGAGAGTGTCCTCATCGAAATCATGGCCACGCGGAACAACCAGGAGATCCGGGCTATCAACGAGGCCTATCAGGAAGGTAGGGTATGGGAGGGACAGGGGGAGCACCCAGGCTCTGGGCATAGATAACACTCTACAAAGCCCTTCCAGAGCCCAGGCAGTTTTGTCTCTGGGTGGGGTCCATGGCTTGGTTTTGTGAAGGTCTGTTAGTCCCTCCAGCAGAGCACTGGTCCTCACTTCTCTCCATCTCACAGTGACATGTCATGATGCTCTGCCATCAGTGTCTCCTTCCCTGAAAGCTCTTTCACAATGATCCTATTTCCTCCAGAGTACCTGGAGCAAGAGGCTGTGCTTATGCTCAGGGCATTAGAGCTGCTGGGCTGATACCCTCTTCCCTGGCTTTGAGCTCAGCAGATGGAGGCATCTGCTTCAGCCATGCTTCCCATGGGGATCACGGGCACAACAGGCACTAGTGGGTGGGAAGCTGAGCTGCAGGACTTAGCCATCCCTTCTCCACAGCCTACCACAAGAGCCTGGAAGATGACCTGAGCTCTGACACATCGGGGCATTTCAAGAGGATTCTTGTCTCCCTGGCTCTGGTAAGGGCAGCTCTCACTGGGTCTTTTCCTCTCCCTGCCACAGGCAGTGCTGGGGGTTTGGAAGGACAGTGGCTGGAGAAGACAGAGCATCACTGCCTGGCTGGGCAGTGCTGCTGGACTCTGTCTGCCACCCCCTCACTTGGGGCTCTCCCAGGAGATGTCCCCTCTCCATGATTTTTGTATCCAACCACAGGGCAATCGTGATGAAGGACCAGAGAACCTCACACAGGCACACGAAGATGCCAAGGTAAGACCCATACTCTTATGGACTTTGCATTAAAAAAAAGAAGAGGATGTTGCATGCTCTAGTCTGGAATTGACATTCTCAGGGAAGCAAATGCTGCTGGGGCCAGTGTCTCTGTAGACTGCAGGGGGAGATGCCAGGTGAAATTATACCCTTGGAAGTAAAGCTCCCATGCCTGATTCCTGAAGCCCTTGGCTCTGCTGTTCAGTGCACAGGGAGAGCAGCCCCAGGGAGTCCCCAGACAGTAGGCTGTGGCCTTTCTTGTGCAGAGCTGCCACTCTTGGGTTCAGTAGCACACAGTGACGCTGAAATTTGACTCTTGAACTTCAAATGCAGCTTTGGGCTGGCCTGCAGGAGCCACCCACCTCTATGATTTGTGCAGGGGGCAGCCCTGACACACTGGGGTGTTCCAAACCCCTCCTGGGCTGTGGTGAGGCACAACTGGAGGGGGAAGGCTGAGCAGCCAGAAGCAGTGCAAGGGGCTGTGGGGGCCAATTCCCTGGCTCAGCTCTTAGTCCCAGGAGACCTGTGACCCACGGGCACTGTTCCCTGACCTCCTGCTCCTCAGGACCGCATGTTTTCTAGAAGGGGCTGGGAAGATCTCTGCAGGGTCAAACCTGAGCTCTAGCTTGGTTGTCCAGTGCCAGCACTGGATGTTCCAACACACGGGAGAGCACCACAGCATTCCCAGCAGGGCTGTCACCAGCAGAGGGAGTGGATGCTGTGCTGCCTGTATCCCTGTCCTGTGCACTGCCTGCACCCTGCCAAACTCTCTGCCTGTACCTCTGCCCAGGCACTGCCTGCACCCTGCCAAACTCTCTGCCTGTACCTCTGCCCAGGCACTGCCTGCACCCTGCCAAACTCTCTGCCTGTACCTCTGCCCAGGCACTGCCTGCACCCTGCCAAACTCTCTGCCTGTACCTCTGCCCAGGCACTGCCTGCACCCTGCCAAACTCTCTGCCTGTACCTCTGCCCAGGCACTGCCTGCACCTTGCCACACTTTTGGCCTGTACTTCTGCTGATGCCTTTTGGGGCTACTTATACACAGAGGCCAGACAAAATTAAGAGAATAGAAAGCAGTTATATTTATTGAAGTGCCTTCAGGTACATTTAGGGCACCCGTAGCCCCCCCAGGGGCTACACACAAAATGGATGTCAGGTCATGAGTTTTCATACTTTTAGAAGTTTGGTCAATTTACATATTGGGGGTTAATCTTCCAGTTACAGCTTCAGGTAATGAAGTTATTTACCCCAAGTTTGCTCCCCCTCAACTCACTTTTGTTTACATATCTCAGGGCATGAGACAGCTAGGTGTCCTTGATTCCCAGGCCTAGAAAGGAATTGTTTTGTCTCACTAAAATTCGAAAGCAGTAGCTAACAGCCTATATGGAGTTTAGAGTTACACACTGAAGAATTGCAGGATTACAAATATATGAAAAACATAAAAGCTAAAATCCTAAAGCATGACTGTCTATTCACTGCCTGCACCCCTGCTGCATGTGCTGCTGCTCACCTCACCCTGCTGCACAGAGAGAGCCAGGGATGACATGCACAGGGACGAGCCAGCCAGGTGGCATCTGACCTGGAACCACGCTGTGTTTTGTCAGCAAAGCTGCCCTTCCCCTTGTCCCACTGGCATAGGTGAGCAGGCTGGTGGGAGCCAGCCTAGAGCCAGGCAAGGATGCTCCAAGAGGAGCAGCAGAGCTGAGGGGACTCTGTTTGGCCAAAGACCACCCTCCCAAGGTACTGGTGTAGAGGCCAAACCGGAGGAGGACACAGGTCCTGCTCATGGGGAAGCAGGGGACCTGGGAACAGGTAGTTTTAAGGGATTTTGCTAGACTTTCCTTGCTTTGTCAGGGAACGATAGACGTTGAGCAGCACCTTCTGACCCTGTTGTCTTCCTGTCTCTCTCTCTCTCCACCAGGTTGTTGCTGAGACCCTGGTGAGTGCCTGCCTTTTCGCTCCTCACCCTTCTGCATGTTTGAAGGGATGTTGCCATCCTGGGGTGCAGGGCTGGGGCTGGGAATTGCAGGCCCACAAGCCAGGCATTTCTGACCACATGGGCTGTGCTCACTGGCTTGAGACTCCGGTGTCCTTGCATCAGAATAGGGGACAATAGATGGGACCTGCAATGAGAGCACTTCCTTGCAGTGTGAGGCAGGAGAGGGAGAAAGCCACCTTCCCTGCCCTTGGGGACCAAGCCTGCCTGCTGCCTGCATGCAGGACCCATGTTCCAGGCAGTGTGGGACTCGGGGCTGGCTTCCCTGGCTCCCCAAAAGTGGGAACTGGGGAAGGGGTGACTTTCTCCTGCAGTAGGATGAGATGGATGACATGAGTACAGCCTGCCATTGATGCCCACAGAGGAATGGGAGCCGTTTCATTCATGGGCAGCATTGCCATGGTCCAGGGTGGCTTCTGTGTCTGGCAGCCCTGAACTGCCTCTTCAGGTGGTGTTTCTCTTCAGGTGATGTTTCACCCTTGAAACATCCTCCACAAAGGACAAAAAAAGTCTTAACCATGAGCATTGCAGAGCTTATACATAAAAACTGAAAAACACGTTTTCTTAGAGATAATCCGTGAGTGTGCAGCTTCACATCTGTGCAAAGGAAAAGCCTTTTCTAGGGGAAAAAAATCCCCAGCTATTTTCCTGCTCATAAAGGTGACCCTCTTTACAAAAGGGTTTCCAGTCAGGACTGGCTGTACCAGGAAGAGCTGTTTGACACCTGTATCCCTCTGCCATGTCCATCTCTCTGCCTTCCTCTTCACTCTTTGCTCTCTCCCAGAAACTTGCTGATGTCTCCAGCAATGACTCCAGTGACTCCCTGGAGACGCGATTCCTCAGCATCCTCTGCACCCGCAGCTACCCCCACCTCCGCAGAGGTGGGATCCCGTTTCTCCATCAGCTGTAACACAAGTGCTTAGATTTGGGCTGGATGGGAGGTGGGGAGATCGGGGTCCCCTCAAGGCTGAGGTTGAGCCCTGTCTCCCCAGCTGTGGTGGGGAGGAGGCAGTGGGAAGAGGTGGCATGGCCTGGCATTTGAGGTTCCTTGTTGAAGTCACCCAAGCCTGCTCTGGTCCCACCTGGTCCAGAAGTCTCCACAGCTGAGGCTCGAGTCTCCCAGGTGCCCAGGGCTGGGATGGAACAGCTGGGTAGTGACTCTTTCCTCTCCCCCATTCCCAGTGTTCCAGGAGTTCATCAAAATGACCAACCACGACGTGGAGCACGCCATCAAGAAGAGGATGTCGGGAGATGTGAGGGACGCCTTCGTGGCCATCGGTCAGTGCTCCCTCAGGGCAGGCAGCCCCTTCAGCTGTCACTGCCAAGGCAGTGTGGCAGCAAATTCCTGCTGCCGTTGGGCCATGGAGATTCCTCGTGGGGCATGGGGTTGGGGCACCTACAGACTCCCTAGAGAGGGCCAGGCCTGCACTCTTGTGCCAAGGAGGGCTTGTGGCTGAGACAGTGGTGCCACAGCTCCTTGCTGTGATGTGTCCCCTGGGTGCCATGAGCCCACTTTCTGTCCCCTCTGTGTGTTGCAGTCCGGAGTGTGAAGAACAAGCCAGCTTTCTTTGCTGACAAGCTCTACAAGTCCATGAAGGTGAGGACAGACCCTCCTGGAGCTGGGCTGTGGGAGAGGGTTGGGCTGGGATTCTTTGGGACTGTGCTTTAATCCCCTGAAAGGGATGGGGTTTGTCCTCTGGCTGTCCCTGGGGGAGTGAGGAGGGCTGACCATAAACCAACACTTGGGGTTATCAGATGTGTCAGACTGATGTCTTGCTGGCAGCAAGTCCAACATATGTCCAAGGAGAGATCTTAGAACAGTTAGGGTTGGAAGGGACCCCTGAAGGTCATCTAGTCCAATTCTCTGCAATAAGCAGGGACATCTTCATGACTACTTAAGGCCACATCCAACCTGGCCATGAATGTTTCCACAGAGGGGAGATCCACCACCTTTCTGGGCAACCTGTGCCAGTTTCACCACCCCCATTGTAAAAAATTTCTTCCTTGTAACTAGTCTGAATCTTCTCTTTTAACTTAAAACCATCACCCCTTGTCCTGTCACTACACCCCCTGCTAAAAAGTTTGTCCCCATCTTTCTAAAGCCCCTTTTAAGTATTAAAAGACTGCAATAAAGTCTCTCCAGAGCATTTTCTTCTTCAGGCTGGACAACTCCAGTTCCCTCAGCCTTTCCTCACAGGAGAGGTGTTCCAGCCTCATTTTTGTGGCCCTCCTATGGGCCTGGTCCCCAACTTGGACTGTGCTGGAGATGCCAGGAGCATCTGTGAGCCCCAGTCTCTACAGGGCTTTTTATTCAAGCTCTCACTCGCAGGGTGCTGGCACAGATGAGAGGACCCTGACCCGGATCATGATTTCTCGGAGCGAGATTGACCTATTCAACATCCGGGGCGAGTTCATAGACCTGTTTGACAAATCGCTGCACCACATGATTGAGGTGAGGGGACAGGAACATCCCTTCCTGGCTCATCACCTTGTCTGGCTGAGTCCTGGCCCTGAGCCATGAGCAGCACAAGGACTGAACATCACCTGGGGAGGGGGAACCTGGCCCCAGCAGCCCCAGTGTTGGCTGATCTGGCTGTAGAGAGGATGTGCTGGCGTCTTCCACTGCTGCAGGGACACCTACACAGTCTCCAGGATATGGAGCTGTGCCTTCCCTGTGCCCAGCACCTTGAACCAGGCATCCTCAGGCCTGGTTCTCTGACATGGCTTTCCCCAGGGCTGACTCTCTGACATGGCTCTTCTTCTTACAGAAAGACACCTCTGGCGACTACCGCAAGGCTCTGCTGGCCCTGTGTGGCGGGGAGGACTAGGTGGCAGCTGGGGCCCTTTGTGTCTGAGCCAGCACACAGCCACTGCCTTGATGTCACTGCAGCTTCGGGGGCTTCAGGGGACACTCAGTCCCCTCCAGAGAACAACTCACTTTGCGCTGGAAAGCAGCACCACATTGCAAGCGGGGGAGTCTCGGGGAGGGGAGCAGAGGGGGCTGGGTAGGGAGATTGTCTGTCTTGAAGCAAAATAATTCATACCCGAACATGCCACTAAACCAAGGAATTTACCCAGATGGAAAAGACAATTTTAAATCTGATAAATAAAACCTCACTGTTGCTGACCCTGGGGCGAGAGCAGTTGACTTACTGCGGCAGGTTTGGGTGGGACTGAGAAGCCTTGGTGTCTCCTTGTTCCCATAGGCAAACTCGGGTAAGAGCCCAGCTCTAGGGAGGGCCCTGAAGACACCACAAAACCTCTCGGAGCAACGCTTCTGCTGAGAAAGGGGCTGAAAATGCATGTGGGGCTGGCAGCAGTGCAGGGACTTCACCAAGAGCTTCACTTCATGCCTCTGAAAATCCCCGGCAGGGTTCATGCCATTGTGTGGATGTTGCTTTCATAAACCAGAGATACAAATCAGGCTTGATGGCATCCAGCCGTCCTCGCACGTGGTTTCCTGTGCTTTCAAGCTGCTGAAGAAGCACTCGAAAGGCACATGCCATAGAGGCTACACCCCCAGTTTGTTTGCACTTCCCCCAACACTCAGGAGAAAAGAACTGGAATTTCCAAAAGCGGGAAATTCCAGCACTTTCAATTGTTTCCAAGTCAGAACAAAAAGTTGTGAATACCCTAGTCTTCCTCGGAACAGCTGGGTGAGGAAAGCTTCACCTTCAAAATATCAAAGCAGTGTTAGGAATAATAATGCAATATTATTACAACACTTCAAAACCAGCTGAGGTCAAGAAGAAGCAACATGTAGAGACAAACCAGGGAAGCTGAAACAACTCAGCCGGGTATTATCCCACTAAAAATTCCCTTGATCCCTTCCTGTAAACCATCCCCTTGTAACAAAATAACCTTTCTAAAGGGAAAACAGTCTGGTTGAAGTTTTTTCATTGAAGCTTTTTCACCCTCCCCATAATTCCCATAGAGATTTGGGTTCCTCTGTCTAGCCCCTGTGTATAAGAAGGATTGGGCATCCCTGTCCAGACAGCATCTGGGGGGTTCAACATAACCCATGCCTGCAGCAGCCTATGGGTCACCTGATTGGCCAGGAACCTGCTGCAAAGACTCTGAGCAGCTGTGGAAGTTGTTTTGAAGGGAGGATGTAACCCCAATCTCCGTCTGCCAGTCTATTCCTGGGGCTCTGCACTGCAGCTCCGAGCTTTGCAGCAGAGGCTTCTGGAGACGAGGGTGGCACAGACACTGCAGGGAGCAGAGCTGGCCACCTCCCTGCAGCTGGGAACAGGGCTCAGGAGTGAGGAAGGCTCAAGGAAGTTCTGAGGCTTGGGTGACAGCCCATCACCCCTGGGAGAGCCAGATTTGGGGCAGAAGAACCGTGTTTCTCCAGAGCAGGAGGAAACCTTGCTCAGTGTTAGCACAGGGCCATGACACGTGAGCCATCATCTACTTCATTCTTGTTGCCAAAACAGATGCTCGAGGGGTTTGTGGGGGGGGGGGGGTTTGGGGATTGTTCCCTGGGCACAAGTGTAAACACTCCAGTGAATTCTTTGGCTGTACCATGATTGCTATACACCAATGGCCAGGGATTTCACCACCCACAGCCTAGATGTCTTGGAGTGGCACAGGACCACAAGTCAGTCTCTCAGGGCCAGTCCTCAGACCAGCTCAGGGTCATGCCACCACCAGGAGGACTGGCTGACCAAAGCACATTAGTCCCAAGGCCAGGAATTTCCCCGGCACTTGCTGCAGGCTGCTCTTACAATACAGACAAGACGGCAGAGTCACACAATGTTTGGGGACAGGAAGGGAGAGTGAGATGGGGTTTCTTCCTTGAGCAACTCCCTCTTCTGGAAAAGTCCTGCAGCCAAAAAACCTTTGTCTTACCTCAGTGCCATAGTAATCCATCTCCTGCAGCAGTTGCTGTTTCAGCTGGAGCAGAAAACAGCCAGTGGTATTTTAATTGCTGCAAACACTCAGCACAGTCAGTGCACATTTGAGCACAGATTATTTAAGCACCTGCCCCAAGCTTGGGTTGGGTTTGCCCCTATAAAGAACCACAGACTGGCCTGAGGTCAGCAGAGCTACCTATCCTAAGGCAATGCCAGGAAGGTGACAGGATCTTGGGAAGCACTAGCATGGCCTCTGGGACTCACTCAAAAAGCAGCTTCATCCCTATTCCTGTAGCACCCCAGTCTCTAGAGAAAATACACTTCATAGCACCACTATCCAGGAACACCTCTGCTCCCTCCGCTGGCCCCAACCCACCCAATCCGAGAGCAGTCGGTGACAAATCTCATGCCTAACCTCTGTGATCAACAAGGAAAGGAAGGCTAGGAAAGAAAGGGAGGAAAAAATTAGCAAGGCTGTGAGCAGGGGAGGGGCTGGAGGCAGGTCCTTGCTGGCCATCCACGCTTTAGCTTTCAGGGCTACTGCAGGGAAGAGTCTGGGATTTACACTTTGCACATTGACCAGCAACGTCAGTGGCAAGGGCTTGCTTCCAGGCAAAGCCAAGGCCAGATTTCACAGGTTGCAACATCCAGAAAACCCCACAAGCCCATGTTTGCTGCACAGCGAGGGCCGGATCTCTGCTCTGAGTCAGCCACTGCAGATTCTCTTTGCTGTCAGCCTCTGGAGAGGAGGAGCCACAGAGGTAGATAGGATGTTGGCGTTAATCCCTAACATAAAGCAAGCCACTTCCATCCCAGCTTCCGTCCTCCCCTTCCTCTGAGGGGAGAAACCCAGCCTTCAGTCTTGAGAGGAGGCGAGCTGGGGCTGAGGAAACAGCTGAGCTCTCTAGGACTGTTCCCATATCTCTGGAGCAGCTCTACAGGACATGATGACTGCTGCTGAGCCCTGTTTTCAGGCATTGCAACTGGATGAGACAGTCTGGGGAGAGAGGAAGAGGGGAAAATCCCCTCTGTGTCTATTGCTGGTTTTGTACAATGAGACTCCAAATGATTCAAAGCTTAAGGCTTCAAGGAAATCCTCTGAGCAATCCCACACCTGGTTCCCACAATTTTTGGCCCCACTATGGGACTGCACCAGGTCCCATCACAACTCATCCCCTGCTGACAGTGGAGGAGGGAGAGGATGGCAGGTGATCTCCTGTGACATGGGTGACACTGAGTCCAGCCTCACCTGCCAGAGGCAAAGGAAGAAGGGAGCCTTCATTCAGTGAGAGGGTAAACCCAGCAAAGTGAGCACAGCCCAACATCCCTAGAAAGCCAGTGTGTGATACAGCCCCTTGTGAAGGCAGGGTACTGCAGAGGCTTGGTGGAGCAGGAATGCTCCCCAATACCTCCCTTCTCTCTTATCTTGATCACTTCCACACTCCCTTCTGCCCTTCCAGCAGCTAACTATCCCAGGCTCCCTCCCCTGCCTCTCCCTTGCCCTCCATCCCAGAGCCCTCCCATCCTGCCAGGTTAATTTGAGTTTCTGATTTGCATAAGCAGCAGATCACAATGTTCTGGAAATCCCCTCCTGCAGCCAGAGCTTCCTCCCCACTTTTACAGCGTCACTGTCGGCCTTCTGCTTCCTTTTGCTGCCGGAGCACCGGGACGCATCCGACTGGCACAGCACAAACAGCAGGTCCCAGCTGATGATGCCAAGAGGGATCCATCGGCAGCCCCCTGCAGAGCTGAGCCCATGAGTGGCCCTGGAATGCTGTGCCAAACCAGCTGCATCTGCTGCCTGCTCTGCTCCCGCCTTGCTCCAGGGCCAGCTCCAGGCACAGCCACTCATGGCAGCCAGGTGCTGGCTGGCCCCACCACTCCATCAGGGTTCAAGAGAGCTCCATCTGCCCAGCAGCACAGAGGACTGGGCTTTTGGGCAATAAGAGCTGTTGGGCCAATGCCACTTTGAATTCACACCACTGGGTCCACCCTGCTCACTCCAGAGAGGGATCAACTTGAAGGAAGCTAGACATGATTTGAGACAAGTAGGACCCGAGGACAGGGGAGTTCAACCACCTTCCATCCACAGTCTGTGTTCCTTCTCAGACCATTTCCCACAGCACAGCAGCAATCAGGGCACGTTCACATAAGTAAGCTGCAACTGAAGGTGCTGAACTCAACTCTTTGTGACAAAAAAAAACCCTAGTGTCTCAACGTGTCAGCTGTGAACACACCCTCACAGCCACACAGGCGTGCTCATAAACCACCGCTGCCATCAGGGGAATTTTCTCCCCTGGGAGCATGGTGGGACCAAAGGAATGAGGAAGGGCCAGCAGGACCAAAAGCCTTTCATTTTCATAGTGAAATTCATGCTGGTGTTTGGGCCAGCCTGAGTTGACAACTTCAGGTAAAAAACACAAAGAGCATCTGGCTAGAGATGTGGAGAGGCACCAAGTAAGAGCATGTCATCCAGGTGCAGGCAGACCCGAGACCCACAGGCTCCTCACCCTCCTGCCATCCAAACCAGATGGACCAAAGCAGTGCCCTCTTCAGGCCTTGCAGTTCACACCTGGCAAGTGTAGACCAAACGCCCTGCCAGGTACAACTGTACCTGCTGGCAAGGAGCTGGGGAGCTGGAATCAGCCTCTATAAAATAGAAACATTTAAAGCCTTGGTGTTTATTCCAGCACCAGCTGGCTCCAGCCTTGGTTCTGACCGCCAGTTCTCCTGGTGGATGGTTTCCAGGGATTCTCTGCAACCAGGGAAACCATCACCTGTGCACCTTCATCAACAGACCCAGCTCTTCCCTGCTCCCCCAGGAAGATGCATCCTGTTCTGACTGCAGATAGAGACAAGGATGAGATGGAAATACACATGGAACAACAGTGCCTCTTGCCAGATGCAGCAGTTTCTCTAAGGAAAAGCACATGTTTGCAATCCCAGTGAAGTTGCCCGGAAACCAGGCAAGGAAAATGATGTAACGAGGCTCTTCAGTTGTCCAAAAGTGAATCAGAGCCTCCAAAACAGCTCCCCCCACCCCTTTTTGCTGACTAATACCTGACACGGTACACGGGCCCCTGGGAGGAAAGGCACAGGAGAGCCCTTTAAGTGGTGCCTGGCTCCCTATCAAAACCACACAGAGGCTGTCTGGGACCTCCATCATGGGGAATTCCCCTTCTCCATGCCTAAAAGTAAGCTCAGCTGGGCCAGCCTTCCTGCATTTGGGGATCGCAGGCACAGAGCTCCTGAAGGGCTGCCCTGCTCTGACGGGTTCTCACTCCCCTCTAGCCCCTCCAGGACTCAGCCTGGTGAGTAATGCGACGATTTTTTCGGTGTGAGAGCTCCCGGGATGGTGTGAGGGGAAGGCAGGCAGCTTTTGGGGTGCTGCAAAACCAAACCACCCCTTTTTCTCCTCACAGAAATAAGCAGGGTTTCATTATTTCATGTAGGCTGAAGCATTAATTTATAAACAAGATGTTTTCTGGTTCTGTGGGACTGCATTTAGCTTTGAAGACAGGTTTTCGGAGGGTTTTACAGAACAGCGCTGGGCTTCTCATTGGGGTAAAACAAGACTTTCAGGGAACAAAAGGGAAGATGTTGGGCACTTGTGGGGTCCTTCTGTCTCATCCCCAGCTGAGACTTCAGACACGAGCACAAAGAGCACATCAGGGTCCCATCAGTGCTGAGCCCTTGTAACCCAGCCAGGCTGCCAGAGTGACGTCCTGCTGCCAGTGAAGGGCAGTCAGGAAAAGGAGTTTCTGGGATTTTAGTTTTTACAACTCAAAACATCACATTCCCAAGGAGTGGAGCTGTGTGAATACAGCTTAATAAGAAGCCAGGACTGGGGCAGCTGGAAACAGCTTGATCTCCAGTAAAGGACCTTGATGAACCCAGCACCAGGTCACCCAAGGAGGATATCTCTGGAGTACAAGCAAAGAGCAGCGCAGCTGCTTACAGCAGGATTTCTTCACTCCTGGTTCATTGTTTTTATTTACACATGTATTTAATAAAAACCCAGCACCTTCTCTCTGTGGCAAAACCAACAGAAGAAGGAAAATCAGGTAGCTGCTGAGTGAGTCCTGAAGAGCAGTGAACCCAGGTGTTCCCTATGCTTGGTGGTTCACCACAGCATAATTCCAGCAGCAACACAGAGGAGAAGGATCCCTGGAATACAGGCTTCGGTTAGAGGGGGGAATTTCCTCACTTAACATTAACTTGGAGGCTCGGCGGGGAATTCTCCCTGCCTCAGAGAAACGTCAGCCTCAGCTAGCCGGAGGCACCACCCTCCTGCTTGCCGGGGCCGAGGCCACCAGAGCGCCTCAGCACAGCCTCCCCTCAGCCATTGCCCCTCCACGCGAGGGTACACGAGGAGCCCCCCTCGGCCCCGCCATTTTGTATCTGCACACAGGGCAGCCGGGGCAGCCGCTGCAGGGCTCGGCCTCGCCGCTCCCCTACGAGCGCAGCCTCCCGCAGGAAGATGATGCCGCCCCTCAAAGCCCCACTAAGCCGGGTGGGACCCCGGTGCAGCCCCAAGGAACCCACAGGACCCACAAACAGCAACAACGGCTCCGCCATGACAGGCACCGTCTTCACCCGCTCCCAGCCCTCCCCTTTATAGGCCCCGCCACGCGCCGATTGGCTGCTCCGCCTGTCAGTCAGGCTGGGAATTTCCCGGGGGCGGAACCAGCTGTGGCGGTGCTGGTGGCCGAGCTGAGGGACCCGGACCGAGACCCCGATCCCGACCCTAATCCCGATCCCGACCCCGATCCCGGTGGCGGCCCCGCCGTGGGGCGCACGGCAGGTGAGCTCGGAGCGCTGCGGGGCCCCAGTGCCTTCGCGGACAGGAGCCCTGCCTGGGGCACCGGGGTCTTACGGGGCACCGGGGTCGCGCCGTCACAGCGAAGGGGCCCAGGCCAGGGGGAACTGCCGGGATTGGGGCTGCGCGTTGTTCGTATCTGACCGGTTCCTGGGCCGCTCGGGTGGCCAGGGTGAGACCCCGGAGGGGGCCAGGGCCGCGCCGTCCCCCGGGGATTTGCCCCGGAGCCGCCCGGTGTCGCGGTAATTGTGTCGTGCCTCAATTTCCCCTCTCCCGGCCAGGGCGGGGGCTGCCGCCGCCCGCCACCCCCCCGGGACGGGCTGGGTGTTTGTGTTCCCGGCGGTGCCGGGGGGGACGAGGAGGCTCGGCGGGGTACGGGTGGGGGTCCCCCAGCCCCCCCGGGCTGTGCTGGTGCCCCGAGGCGGCCCCACTCCTCCCTCGCCCCTCCTTGCACAACCCCGGCGTTTCCCCGGGCCCACGCATTTGCCTCCCGACTATCCTTGGTTCGCGATGCCCCCCGGGCAGGGCAGGTTCGTGGGCCCCCTCCGGGGGAGCCGTGGCCTCAAGGACCCTCCTGTCTATGCTGTTTTCCTTTCCCTTTGACTTTTTCCTTCTGGTCCAAGCGTTTGTGCTAGCATCGGATGCTGATCCAGAGGCTGGAATAGCTGGAGCAGGGATGGCAGCATCCTCCTCTTTTGGGAGGGAGGTACAGCTTGTCTCCCCCTTTCTCCTCTCTCAGTTCTATGCTAAGACCCTCACAGAGGGCAGAGAGAAAAATATAGAAAACATGCTGTCTGTCACTGCTGCTTTTAGGTGAGAATAACTCTAGGTGGGACTCACAGGGATGTGCATCCTCTCAGAGATCTTGCTATCCTGTTCCTGTATCCCTGGCACACAGGTTGCCCCCTGTATCAAGAAGTCAAATGCAGTCTTTTCCCTTGAGCTGGTTATTCCCATCACTTGGATGGGTTATTGCCATCACTTGGGTGGGTTATTCCCAACACTTGGAGAAGTGGGAGCTGTTGTGCTGCCGCAAGCTATTTTGGAATGCACATTTCATGGAGAGCACCGTCAGCTGAAGCGTTCCAGAGACTGGACTTTGCGCACTGGGATGAATTCTGGAGACAGGAAGGCTCCAACCAGGCACGTCCTTGAGAGCTGTCTCTGGTGAGGTGAAGTAAGCAAGAAGAAAACAGGGGAGGCTTTCTGCTGCCTTTGGCATCATTCCTGGTTCCTTTCAGCCCAACCTACACCAGGCAGACCTATTTAGCACAGGGCCGTGGGTTGTTGCTTGCCACCACCTGGTACAAAACTCTGGTGGGTGGAGGAAACCAAGCTATCTACTCTTGTGGCATTGCAGATTTTGTTTTAAAGCAGCAGTTCTTACACTTTGGGTGGCGCTTAGCTGGTGTAGCTTTGTGGTGCCACTATCTGGTACTGGCTTGGTTGTTGCTGGCTGAAGCACACCAAGTTGGACAGGAGTAGCATGGAAGCAGGAAAAAGGCTACAAGGAGAGGGGTGGCTGTGCCTTGTTCTGCTTTGGAGTGCTGTGACAAGCAGACAATGCTGCTGAGCTTTGCAGGGAGAACTGGAGCAGGCAGGATGAGCCAGATGTTTTTGCAGCAGAAGACGGGGTCTTGCATAAATCCCCCCCCGATGCTGCCAGGAGAGCACCACAGCCATGCCTGGCTGTGTGTCCTGCCTGCATTGAAGCTTGGGCCCACCCCAAG
The DNA here is from genome assembly GCA_037013685.1 of Acridotheres tristis. Classification (NCBI taxonomy): domain Eukaryota; kingdom Metazoa; phylum Chordata; class Aves; order Passeriformes; family Sturnidae; genus Acridotheres; species Acridotheres tristis. The sequence continues at coordinate 6,599,663 of CM072900.1, forward strand.
GAGCTCTGCAGCTGTGTGTGGTTACCTGTGTTTGTAAACCTGGCAGACCCGGGGAAATGCTTTATTTTCTTTGTGAGCACCCTCATCGGAAGCAGGTTGTTTCATGAAGCCTCTTCGGGAGGTGGGTTTTTGAGGGAAGAATTTCCCTTTGAGACCTGAGCCTTGTAATGCCTGCTTTCCTCTTCTTTTATTACTCCCAGCCCAGTGTACTGCACTGCCCAAAATGTCTCATTATTGCTGCCTCCTAAAGCCAACTCTACTTTTGCTTTCCTGCAAATGAGACCAATCCAGCAGTCCAGGAATGGGAAGCTGCTGGAGACCTGTAGAAGAAAACCAGTCTGAGGGTTACAGTGTTTTCCAGTAAAATGATCAAAGAAACAAAAAAAAAAATCATCCCATGATGTCTGTCTAAGTGGCTTTTGCTTTCCCTCTGAGGAGGCATGCCAGGGACCCAGCAGCCCCAATCATGGGAAAATTATGCTGACAGCCTGCAGGGAGATTTGCTTTCACCTCCTATGATCCTGGTGCGGAGGAGGCTTCCTGTGAATATTGTGCACTGGTGTAAGGAAAACCCCCTTCTCCTTAGGGCTGGATGGGAATTGAAGAGCTGCCAAGCCTGCAGCTCTGGGAGGCTGCTCCCCACCCTGGGGTACTGCCCAAAGCAAATCCCCAGCAGTGCCAGCACCCTCCTGCACAGGCTTCATATCCTAAGCCTTGGTATATCTTCAGTGTTCAGTAATTTTGAAGTAGGAATCTCATCCTTCTGCATGGCTGGTACACTGATGGCTGGGTCAGTGGTGCATGTTGTTCTGGGTGACAGCAGTGACAGCTCCAGCTCACCCCCAAGACACAGCACAGCTATTTAAACACCACTCTGCTTTCATCTTTGCCCGCGAGTCTCCCCTGCCCCCTCGCACTCTCATTCTCTACTTTTGCTGAGTCGCCATAATAACTTGCTACCTAAAGGTCTTGGTGTCCCGCATGGAACCAGCAGCACCCACGGGTGCCCATCTGGCAATCTCTGACAGCAGCTGGGCATGGAGCCAGTGAGCTGCAGCCATGGTCCGAGCCTGGCCCTCAGGCCCCAGCTGAAATGCTGTCAGATCACCTTCAGAGGTGTTGACTGGCAAAGAGGGAAGTGTTTTCTGGTGGTTTGATGGCTTCTGCTGGAGTTTGTGGTAGTCATGTTTCCTTTGTGTATCTAGCCACCATTAGTTGCTGGTGTATGGTCCCCTTTTCTCCTTCCCTCGTATTTTTGTTGAAATTCGATTTTTCACTGTAAATCTCACCTGTCAGAACTCTTAAGGGAAAAAAAACACAACAAACCAAGACTGGGATCAGTGACTTGGTCTCTGGTCCCCAGGGTGACCTCTCTGTTCCAGCAGCTCCTTGCAGAAATTGGACTGTGCCTCCACTCCAGGAAAATCCACCCTGTCCCCAGTGATGGCCTGCAATGCTGTGAAAACCCCTCCCTCTTGCTGGCTATTGTTTGCTGGTGAATTTGTGGCGGGTCTGTGCTTCGGTCAGCTGGAGATAGTCCAGTTCCTCTCTGCAGCTGTTTTTTGAAAACAGCTCCTGTGGTCTCTTTGCTACAGTCTCCCTGGTAGGGTGCAGACCTTGAGTAGAAAAGATCTTGATAGAATCTTGAGAATAGGGAATATCAGAGGGAATATCTGTGGCTCCATCCATCTGGGAGAATATGGGATCACTGTGAGTGAGCTCTGCTATTTGGCAGGGTGTTCAGTGCACAGGACTCTGAGGGATTCCTGCACAGGGGACAGGTACATCCCATATGCTATGGGATAAAGCAAAACACCTCCAGGTTTGGAGTCTGGCATTAAGAGAATGAGGTCTGGTATTTCAGGCTGCTTCCAAGCCACATGGGGAGATGGTACAACAGGAGAGGGCAGCTGTTCCCTCTTCTTCTTCTCCCTACCTTCCCTGACACATACTGGGCTCATCCCAGTGCAGTAGGCAGATGCCCCACAAGATGGTCACTGCAGGGTGGGTTTGGTACCCAGCTCCTCCCAGAGCCCTAGGTCTGGAGCAGTATGTGATGACTGGACAGCAGTGATAAGCAGGCTCCGGTCCCCAGGCAGCCTGTGACACCATCCCAATCCTCTGCTAGGCTGGCCAGGCAGGTAACTTGGCCACAGGTGATGGCATTTCCCAGCCATGAGAGTCCCACTGGGCTATGTGCTGGGCTCATCCAACCTGGCCTTGATCACTTACAGGGATGGGGCATCCACAGCAGCTCTGGGCAGCCTGTTCTGGTGCCTCACCCCCTCGCAGTAAAGAATATCTCCCTAATACCTAATCCGAGCCTGCCCTTTGTTTAAGACTGGCTGTGACAATGCTGACATTGCTGGGACGCACAGCTCAGAAATGGCCCTGATTCTTCCACAGCTTCCTGTCAGTTGCCCTGGGCTCCAGGAATAGCCTGTCCTCAGCTCACCCCACACCAGCACAGTTGAGCACTTCCAGTTGCTTGGGACAAGGTCCCTGGCTCCCCATAAAGGGGCCAGAGACAATGGGGGGTTTGGCAGCACCCACGGAGCAGGAGGATGATGAGATGCACCAGTGCACCTCCCAGAAGCAGAGTGCTGCTGAGGGCAGGCCCAATTCCCTGTCACTGAGGCAGGCGTTAATTGCTGTTCCAGTTGTGGATGCTGCCAGGTGGCAGTTGTCATCTGGAAAGTCCCTGATGCTCCTTGGCAGGCAGGTCATCCAAATTGGAGATCAGCCTGGATCACTCATGGCATGAGCATTAGTCTGAGGTTGAGACAGTTTCGGGTACAAGCTACCCCCTTCCCCTTTCTAAATGCCTCCTCTCAGCCTCCTCCTGCTTACCAGCTGTCTTGGCTGAGAGAAGAGCACTCTGGGGTGCTCCTGTTGTGCCCCTAGGCAGCATCCCAGCTTCAGCTGGCACCAGGACCTTCTCAGCTGCTGCTCTGCTCCATATCCTAACAAGCTGGCATCAGGGGGGATAGTTCTAATAAGTTGTGCTGTGATTCACAACAGTTGTTTTATCCCCCCCAAGAGATGGGTGAGACCTAGAGCCAGGATCCTGCCCCAGCTGTCCCCAGGCCAGACTTCAACAAGGGGGAGGCCTTAGGCCACCCACAGGTGCAAGGAATTGGAAAAGCAATAGCATACTGCTTGCGGGTGTTTTGTCTCCTTGGGCTTTGCTCCCAGCCTGGCACATGCCCAGATATTTCCTGTGCCCAGTTCAGGAAGGCGTGTTGCTGGCAGCCAGTTTTTCTGGCTGAGGAGGAGGAGGACAGAGTAAGTCCCTGGGGTTCATCCCCCAATACAGCCCAAACATCCCCCCAGCTGCTGGTTAAGGCTTTTGGAGTTGCAGACACTGCCCCTCCCCAAACAGCCCCTCACAAGCCTTTATGCACCCCAGAAATCCCATACGTTGGGCAGGATGCCCTGGTGACAGTGCCCAGGTTTGCTCTGGTGTGGATGAATGCTCCTGGCCTGTGCCTCCATCTCTCCTGGGATACAGCAACCAGGGGTTGCAGCCTTCTCTATGACTCCAGCACCCTTCATGAGAGCTAGCCCCAAGTGGGACTGCTGGTGATGCCTCCTCCTGTGACAATTCTCATGGCTGTGAGTCACCCTGACATATTTGCCCCAAGCAGGGCTGGAGGGGGAAGTGCCTTCACCTAGTTCAATTGCTGACTGGCTGGCGAGCACTGAGGCACCAGCACAGCACCCTGGACCCCCATACGGTTGAGACCAGGGACTGTGGCACCATCTGGAGCCAGAGGAAGGTGACACCGTGCTCCGTTATCTTGCAGGGATGCCTGGCTGGGAGGTAGGCGACTGAAGAGCAGGCATGGAGGGGAGAGGACCCTATCATATCTATGACCCTGGTGGGGGCTCAGAGGAGAATGGATCAACGGCCTTGGAGCGGCTGGTGGAGGAGAACGCCCGGCTGAAGGAGAAGATGCAAGGGATCAAGTCTATCGGTAACTGCTGCGTGCCGGGGGGATGAGATTTGCTTTTGGGGCAGCCCAGCCTGTGCCCACAAAGCCAGGGGTTTGTTGCTTGGTTGAGGAAGGGTGCTGGTAGAAGCTGGGGGTCTTGACACTGGGGCAGCAGTAAAGATCTGCCTGTCCTGGAGTGTTGAGCAGGATGTCTGAGCTTTTTCACATGGTGATGCAGCGGGAGCAAGAATTTTGTTGAACTTCTGGGGTGTTTGGTGGTGGGATAAATGGCTGGAAAGAAAAGACAAGTGCTGAAGCAAGGACAGCTCCTTGGAGTTCATGGGTGCTGGGACTGTTCTGCTTCTGATGAAAATCTCCTCCTTCTGCAAGCCCAGTTGGGCCAGGGGCTTTTCACAGGTGTTTCTCAAGGAACCTAATGTTGATTGCTCCCTGCGGCAGCAGGAACATGCCAGTGTTGAAATGTTCCAGCTGAGTTGTGCCACCCTTTTTGTTCTCCTTGTCAGCCTTCCCCCACTGCCACCCCCAGTTTTGCTTTCTGTCTCGTGAGCCAGCTTCCTCCTTTGAGTCCTGCTTCTGCAGCCGAATTTCCACCTGCCTCGTGATTCCCGTTGTGTCACCATGCCCTTACCTGGGACAGGGACTCACTGGTGTGACAGCAGCCTCCCCTCATCGGGGGAGGATTGCATTGTTCATGCTAGACCCCAAAGTGGGGAAGTTGGACCTGTAAGTCTACAACCCAGGCTTAAATTTGTCTCTTCTGAGAAGCAGAGGAGACCTCTGAGAGCCAGAGTGGTGCTTTCTGCCTCCTGTAACCAGTCCTCTGTGTGTCAGCATGAGGCTCTCTGAAACCAGTGAGCCGCTGATCCAGCTTTGCCGTTGGATTTATCCCAGAATAGTTTCCAGATGAAGAAGAAATATTCTGGGCACTGCTCCAGCCAGCCAGAGATTTTGGTGCTGGTGGATGGGGCTACTGCAGGACAGGTCCTTGGGGAAGGAGGCTTAGCACCCTTCTGTTGCTCACAACAGGAGAGCTTCTGGAGGAGTCCCAGGTCGAGGCATCCAAGCTGCGGCAGAAGGCAGAGGACCTCGTGAAGGACAACAAAATGCTGATTGGATCATCTTCCTTGGAGAACTTGGTGGAAACCGGAGGTAGGAGATGTGAGGCTCATGGGGGAGGAATAACCTGATGGTTCAGAATCCTGAGCTTGGGGGAAGGGAAAGGCTGTGCAAGAGCCTTTAATGAAGGACCCTTACAGCCGTGTCATCTCTGGAGTGTATCAAACCACTGCCATTCTCCCTTCTAAAAGGAGATTTCTGTCCCATCCCCGTGGGGTAGAAGTCATCAATCAGTGCCTGACCTTGCAGGGCTCTGCTGTGTGCATCCCTGTGCCAGGTGGAGAGAGGCCCTGCTCTCCAAAAGGCTTATGGCTACATCCTCTCCCCTCTCTGCAGCCGTTGGCCCTGATCCCAGCTTTGCACGGGTGGCCCCAGGCAGTGCCCAGCCGGACGTGGAAGCACGGAAATCACCTCCAAGAGTGAGTCTGCTTGATGTGGAAGCTGGTGCTGGCATGGCTGGAGAGGGAGGCACTGTGCACCTAATTAAAGCAACAGGAGGCAACATTTAGCCTCTAGAAACAGAGACAAACCTAAAAGGAGGGATCAGCTCCTCTGCTGTACTCCTGGTGGTCCCTCTCTATGTGTTGTGGGCATCTTGGACTGCCATTACCTGGGGAGCTCTCACCTATCTGCCCCCCTTGCAGGGATCCTCCTCAGAGTTTGAGATCGTTGCCATCAAAGCACAAGGGTTTCCCCAGGAGAACAGGAGAGATGAGAGTAGTGAGTGGCCCTGTTGCCTGCAGAATTTGGTGTTGGGGAGTGGGGAATCGAGCCAGTGTCAGGGATTTGGAGGTGTGCAGGGCTGCAGTTCTGTGCCCAGGCAGGCAGCTGCAGGGCTGGCTGACCCATGTCAAGGCAGCCCTTGGGCAAACCACAGAGGAGGGATAAACTCAGCAAGAGTCCTCCTCCAAACACAACTGGCCTGACTGGGCCTGGGCGAGGGGCCAGTGAAGCAGCCTCAGCCACATGGGGACACCAGTGTCTGTAGATGCCACATGACACTTAAAGGAAGAGCTGTGACAACGCAAGTGGCTCTCGGTGATGCTCTGATGTTCAGCTGGTGCCCACACTGGGTGGTGGGAGGACCAGGCCTCCAAGCCCTGCCATTGCTGAGAGGGTCTGCCTTAGCAGACAAAACATATCTATGTGCTCCATTTGCTGCCACCTGAATGTCCTCCTGACTCTCATTGCCCCATCCTGTCCTGCTGTGGTTTTTTGTGTGCTAGAATGGAGGGGAGAAAGGATGGGGAGAGCCCAAGGGGAATGAACGTCAGCTGGCACCACATGGTACCAGTAAGAGGACACACTCTCCTTGCACATCCCTGTTCACATTGGCCAGAGAGGCTCTTGGAGGGGTTGAGTCTTACCGGACACTACTGGAGTTCAGCTATGAGGTGATGGAGAACAGAATGGGATCTGCTTGGCCACCAGCTGCTCATGCCTGAGCCGAGTCCAAATCCTGTGCTCACACCCAGATTCTTGCAGTTTGGGTCCTCATTGCCTCCCTTGCCAGCAGGTTGGGACAGGACATGGGCAGGAGGAGCTGGCTGTGCTGTGCCCCACACACATCCTCGCACAGCAGGTTTGGGGCTGTAAACTTCAGGTCAGGGTGCTGGGGACACACTGGGCTGCCCAGTGGTGTAATCTGGGGCATTCTCACAGGCAGCAGGTGAGTCAAGCGTGGCAGGGAGCGGAGCAGATGTAGGTGTGCCAGCACAACCCCAGCTCCTCCCAGCAGTGCCACATGTGCCAGCTGTTGTGCCCGTGGCACCTCCTAGGCTATGGAGGAGTTAACCAACCATACCAGAGGAGCATAAACCTCTTGGGGACACTCCCTAAGGGCAGGGTGCACCCTAACACTGGCAGGTGTGCCCTGACCTGGACTTTCCTGGCTGCTGTTTAAATCCTGTGCATCATCCACTTGGCGATCACCTGCCAAAGGGCTCAGGTTCCTGGTGCCTGACGTGCCACAGCAGCAGAAAGGACAAAAGTAGGACAGGTGGAAGGAGAACATGGGAATTGAGGTAAGACCAGCAACCCTTCCAGCACGGAGCAGGCTGTCTGTAGAGAGGACAGTGTCAGGAGCTGGGATTTTTAGTCCCAGTGCAGGTGAGAAGATCTCAGGGTGGAGAAGAGACCAAGGGTGGAGATGTCTCCATTGCTGTCAAAGATTTGAGAGTGCATCCTGCTCAGAGTGCCAAGGGGCACTGGGAACCCATGAGCTGCTGCCATGTCCTCCTCCACCCGGGGACTTACTGTGCCATATCCAGCAGCTGGGAATCAGACCTTTACAAAGCTGATGCAGTTTTTCAGCGTGCTGGGTGGTGCTGCAGAGTGACTTGGTGCTGGCCCAGCTCCCCACACAGCCCTGTGTGGGACATGAAGTTGATCTGCCCCAAGAGGAACTTTGCAATACTCCTTGAACTGGTCTGACCACACATGATCCCCTCCTCATTCCCAGGACTTGGAGCAGCCACTGAATGAGGATGCCAACCTGCTGCCCCAGCTGCAGCAGCTGGAGAACACGCTGAGTGGCTGTGCCAAGGAGGCCAGCAAGGACCAGGTCTTTGTGCGCATGGGCTACATGGCCTCCGAGCTCAAGCGCTTGGCTTCCAAGGTGCACAAGAACGAGCAGAGAACGTCGTTCCTGCAGGTGAGTGAGGGCTGGCCTGGCACTTCATGAAGAATTTTCTCCTTCTGTTTTTTCCCAGCAAACCCCTCCTGCCCACCCTGAGGTGGACAGCCACCTTGTTAGCGTGGCCTGGTGGGAGGTGTGGGTGGCCCAGGACAGGCCATGGTCCTCACGCTGGCAGTGTTCACCCTGCAGACGCTGTGTGAGACGCTGCACAGTGAGAACAAGGAGCTGCGCACCAAGCTGGAGCATGACCTGGAGCAGAGGAACCAGGCTCTGGAGAAGCTCAGGTGAGGGTGGGCTATGTGGATGGGGACAGGGCTGCTCTGGAAGCTTCTTCTTGCTGACCCATCTCTTCCTGTGTTTCCACAGGTGTGAGAACCAGGAGCTGCGGAGGATGGTGACGCTGAGCAGCCAGGACAGTGGGAAGAGGGATGCTGCTGAGCAACAGCAGGTGAGGAGGGAGCATCTCGTTGGAGTGGGCTGGGAAGGAGGCAGGGAGCCCGCTGACACATCAGCAAAGATGGCCTCATTTTACTTGAGCCCCCAGTTTGTCCTAGTATGACCAGCAGGACTTCTCAGGGTCTCAAGGGGATGGGGGAGGCAGTGGGAGGGGAAGTGGCTTGAGTTTAGCCGGCCTTGGACACAGCCTCCACAAAAGGCCTGAGGGTCCCCCCCGTGCGCGTCCAGCAGAGCGGGGCCATGGTGGAGAAGGCGCCGGGCAGAGAAGAGCTGGAGGCCAAGGAAAAGAAGGTGAAGATCCTGGAGCACCAGCGCAGGGAGGTGAGAGGATCAGGCTGGGAGGGAGGCACCACTAAGGAGGCGGGGAGTGGGCAGAGGGGGCACAGGGCTGGGATGGGACTGAGAGACTGGGGCAGGGCTTCAGAGCTGCAGGGAGGCACTGCTGGAGGTGGGATCTCCATCCAGCTGGTCCCCAAAGTGCTTTCATGACAGGAGTCTGATGGGGACCACCATAGCTGATCCAGGATTTGGGCTCCTGTTCAGCCATCACTCTCTCCCTGCAGCTGCTGGAGGTGAATAAACAATGGGATCAGCATTTCCGCTCCATGAAGCAGAAGTACGAGCAGAAGGTAGGGCTGGGTGCCTGGGGAGACATTTCTGCTGGGTGCTGGCTGTGGGGACTCAGGAAATGATGTCGGGAGGTTTGGGGGCTGCCTGTATCTCCTTTGTCCCCGTGTGGGCTGTTCCAGGCCAACGCCCCCACTCCCTCGTGGCAGGTCACAGACCTACACCAAGAGCTGGCTGAGGCCCGCAGGGCAGTGACCGAGCTGGAGTCAGAGCGGGAGCAAAAGCAACGGGATTTTGACCGCAAGCTGCTCCTGGCCAAGTCGCGGATTGAAACAGAGGAGGCGAGTCCCTTGGGAAGGGTGAGAGGGAGCTGCCATCCCTGTTGCCCTGCCCTGGCTGATCTCCCCCCACCCTGGGTTCTGCAGGCAGAGAAGGAGAGGCTCGCCATGGAGGTGAGGGACCTGCAGCAGAGGATGCGATTCCTGCAGGAGCAGCTGGCTCCAGTCACCAGGCAGCGGGAATACCAGGAAAAAGAGATCCAGAGGCTGAACAAGGTGGGACCCAGGGCACACCCTCTCACTGCAAAATGTCTTTAATGTTCTACAGTCTCTTCACCTTTCTCAAATGCAAAACTGACTCTGATAACCCACTCTTGCCCAGGCAGAGACTTGTGTCAGGATCGCTACTAGTATGACCACCAAAGACTCACCGCTTCCCTCTGGGCTCTGAGGAAGGGGATTGCAAGGAGGGTCTGTTGTCCTCCTTGCCCATGCCCAGTTACACCCACTTCCCACGCTGAGCACATGCCCTGGGTCCTCCAGAGACATCTTGGGCACTGAACTTGCTCTGACCCTGCTTGCTCCTCTTCCTCTCTAGGCACTAGAAGAGGCCTTGAACGTACAAGCCTCTCCACCACCCATCTTTGCCATGGAGCCGGCAGGGAAGCTGCCACAGCAGGAGCTGCTGACCCAGAATGAGCTACTCAAGCAGCAGGTAGGGCAGGACACAGGGCTACTGGGGACAGGGAAGGAAATACATGGCCTGAATGTCCACAGCAAAGAGCCCTGTGTGCCAGCAGCAGCCAGGCAGGTGTCAGTGCTGGGTGATGGGGCTTGGGGAACCAATTCAGCATGCTCCAGGCATTCATCTTGAAGGACCACAGCCACGGGCCATCGAGCCAGCCCACGTGCCTGGGACTTAGCATGGCTGCTGGAGTCAAGGATGGCAGCACAGTGATGGGGAGGTGTCTGCCCTCTGCCAGGTGCACCCACAATTTTCATTTCTGCCAGGTGAAAATTTTTGAGGAAGACTTCCAGCGGGAACGGAGTGACAGGGAGAGGATGAATGAGGAGAAGGAAGAGCTGAAGCAGCAGCTGGAAAAGCTGCAGAAGCAGTTGGTCCTCTCCAACAACCAGGTGAGCAGCGCTTGGTGCTACTAGCAGCACTTTGGGAGCACCGTGTCAACGGCATGTGCCTCGGAAATGCTCGTCCCCAGTGTCACAGTCCCTGTACATAACTAAGAGTAGGGGTTGAAGGAGGACAGGAAAGCCAGAGGTGTTTTTCCTGCTGCTTGTCACTGCCAGAGCTTCTCCTTTCATTCGTCTCCTCTTTCTGCACCTTTCCTGCTGGTCTTATGGGGACACTGGTGCAGGCATTCCTTCAGCAAACTTAACTCTCAAAGATTGGGGGTGGCAGGGTGGTCTCTGCACTAACCCCTCTTCCTCCCAGCTGAGAGCCTCCAAAGAAGACTGCCAGAGGGAGAAGGAGGAGAAAGAGAAGCTGAAGAAGCTGCTGAAACAGCACAAACAGGTAGGGATGGGAGGAAACCCTCCCTGGGCAGATGGGCTGGGAGAGGTGATGACAGGTGATGGTGGGCTGCCCTTGGGATCTCCTCAGCATATATCCTGGCTCCTTGCAGGCTTCTGGAGAGAGGCTCCACCCCGAGCCAGGGCCAGGGCCGCAGGGCCCAGCCTGCCCCATGTACCAGTACCAGTACAGTCCGCCCATGGCTCACCCCATGTACCACGGCTATGATGAGTGGCAGCAGATCCGATACCCGCCAGCCATGCCGGGCGAGCACACACAAGGACAGAACTTCCACCATTTTCCCCCGGTGAGGCTCTACCTGTGCCAGCAGGAGGGAGAGCAGAGGGTGGTATGTGGGTGGTTCTGGGAGTCGCTGCCCTCCAGGGCCACTGAGTCTCAGAACAGGGTGCTGAACACATGTGTCCTGGTGGCATGTGACTTCTCAATCCCTTTCCTCCTATCCTTCTTCTCCTCACACTGTCAGTCAATCACAGAGTGCAGTCTCATGATTCACGTGCCAGGTAATTCTCTGTCTCTGTTCCATCTCCTCCTGCAGCCCGAGTACCCCTGGCGCCCACCCTGTGCCATGGCTCGCAGCCAGAACGCCCAACCAGTGGCCGGGGTGAAACCGGTCCCCAAGGACTTGGGTAAGGCTCAGACCCTTTCTGATAGGGTGCCTGTCATTCACCCTGAGGCTTGGGGCACTTGGCTAAACACATGGTGGAGGGATGGCAGCACAACTTTCCAGGCAGTGGTCATTTTCCCTTAGTCCCTACCTCTCATCAGCTGAGGGGATGATTTTGCCATGGGGTTGGTCCCTGCTGTGTCCCTGCCAGCACGCCCATAGCACCTAAAGTCAGGCTGAGCCCAAACAGCTTGTGGAGTTATGGCAGTTGGTGCTCAGGGATAACAGCCATGCCATGGCTGGCATCCCTCCTGTGGGGCTTATGTGAGAATGAAGAACTGTGCTTACTCTGTGCCATCCCTCTGTTGTGTCTCAGAACAGGCAGGCCCCGGATTGCCCTAACACCAAGGACTAGCCACACTCCAACACCAGTGGAAGGGGAGTAGGGTGTGTGTGTGCCCATGTGTGTGTGTCCAGGAGCTTCGTCTGGGTGCCAACGCCTGTGAAAGGACATGTGCTGCACGTGGGGGGCTCAGCAGCGCCTTCCCCCAAGGAAATCATGAAGGACGGACTAAAGTTTCCATCGTGATGGCAGCCAGCATGGGGTCAGTCCCCTGCGGCCATCCCCTTTCCCCATGAGGAGCCAAGCCTGGCATCGCTTTAGACCCGAGCCAGGTCTTCAGGGAAGAGGAGCCAGTGTTTCCCAGGAGCTGCCCCAGTCCAGAGCCCCTGGAGGAGCGGGTAACAGCGGGGACTCTCCCAGTGGTGGGAGACCCCTCACTCGCAGGCAAGTGCTGGCCGCAGCCAGGGCCCGGCCTGAGGGTGGTTGGTATCGTCATATTTATTTAAGGACTGAAGTGTGACTGAGTCTCTCTGGTCTTGTCCTGAAAGTTGCTTCCTGTGGGGCAGCCTCTGCTCGGGGAGGGGGAGAAGGAGGGATACCAGGACTGTTGATCACCATGTGCTCAGGTATAGCCATAGAGACAGACTGAATGCAAGGGGACCCCCACCGTTGCTTGGGCACCACAGGATGTGTTGCACTGAGTGCATGCCTCTCACTTCCCTCTGTGTTCTGAGCTCAGCCTCTCACCTTCCTCTCTTCTGCCCCCACCTCTTCCACGGCAGGGAAGCCCCTGCTTCCCCCTCTTCCTTTCCATGTAGCAGTGGCCTTGGGGACAGTCGTTGACATTGCACACAGCAAATCTTGGTCCACAAAACAGGTCCAGAGGGAAAAAAGCCAACGCAACCCACTTTCTGTAAGCATGGCTGTCACAGTTGTGACAGCAGGAAGCACAAGATTCCCGTTGTCCCTTGTCCTGCCTCCAGCCCCTTTTGCCCATCTGTCCTCTGCACTCACTCCCCAACTTGTCCCCAAATGCTGGGCTGTGATGATAAGTCCATATTTGCAGTTACTGTGGAAAAAACAGTTTCTCCAGTCAGGTGATGGTATCCCCGGGCTGGTCACTGTTACCCTAACTCTACACCCCCTTTACCCCTGGCCAACAAGTGGGGCTGCACATTTGCAAAGCCTTTATTTGGTGTTTCTGTGGTGGGTGGTGAGAGGCCGGCCACCCCTGAGCAGGAGAGCAGCACGTCTGTGTGCCAGGACCACGGGCAGCCTGAATGCACTGAAGAGCTGCTCCGTGCTCAGCACGGTCAGGCCAGGCCCGCCCCAGCGAGGGGCTTTCGGGCTGAGCCTTCATGGAGAAGTGGTCTCCTGCTCCAGGGACAGCTGGCCCCTGCATTCTCCCACTGCCTGGGATGCTGGAGTGGAAGGGGCGAGCTGGAGGCCAGAAGGTGTCACCATCAGGGGAGGAGATGGGACATGGGGATATTACTGGAAGTATCCCACTGCCATCGCTGAGGTCTCTGCCACGGGGTTGCCCAGCCCAGCATCCTGACTGGGAGGTGCCAGAGACGGGAGCAATGGAGGGGACAATGCATGATTCCTGCTGCTGGGGAACATCTGGGGAGGGACTGGAATGGAAGCAGCTGGGGGATGCTGGCTCTCACGCCTGCGGCCTGAGGCTCTACCGGTCCTGCTGTTCCTCATGGTTCTGCTGCCGTTGCCGCAGATAGTTCATGATGTCTCTCTTCACAACGGAGATGTTGGTGCGATGGTACCAGCGCATGATGGGCACGCCCTCAGGGCTCACCAGGAACTTCTCAAAGTTCCACTTGATGTCATGGTTCCGCAGAGGCTCCCAGAAGAGCTTGTTGGGGTTCCCAAACTCCTCTGCCACTGGTGGACAGGCATTCTGCAATGGGGAGCCAGTGTATCACTGCCTTGTCCCTCCAAAACCAAAGCTGGCTGTGTCCACCTCATCTCCCCTTGCCATAGCACCCACCTTCAAAAAGGTGAAGATCTTCTGCTCCTTGGCCCCATTCACATCCCCTTTCTGAAACAGCTGGAAGTTGGGAACAAAGCCATTTCCTGGCCGGACGTACCTACAAGGAGGGGGAAACAAGATGATGTGCAATGGACAGCTCCAGGTGCTTGCACAGGGGTGGTGACAGGACCCCAAGCCCCTTTTGTGGCGACTACAGCCAGCAGCAGCTGCAGCCTATGCTCCCCCTGCCTGGCTGGGACCCCAGCAGAGGCAGGAGAGTGAGGTATCCCACAGCCCCCACCACAGTACTCACTTAAGTGCTGGGAGGATCTCTGAGTTCTGGCCGGGTTCCTGCTTCCCAAATTGGTTGGAGGGGAAGCCAAGGACCACGACCCCCTGGTTTCTCAGCTCATCTTGTAGTGCATTCAGTTCTGCATGCAAGGAGAGCCAGAAGTGGATTGGCAGAGGACCGGGCACAGCTCCACACCTGCATTTACCCCTTCAGGCCACCCCAGTCAAGCCAGGCCCTGGGGAGCAGGCATTAACCCTTTCCCCATCTCCCCGAAGCAGAAAGGACCATGGGGGTGTGCCAGAAGCTGCACTCCTGGGCCCTGCCCTGACCCCGAAGTGCCCGTTCCCCGCAGGACTCTTACCAACATACTGCAGCGTCAGGCCTCAGTATGTGGCTACGTTGACAAAGAGCACTGTCTTCCCCCTGTACCTCTCAAAGGGGATGTACTCCTCCCCATCGAGGGTCAAGGCCCCGTAGCTGTAGATGGTGTCCGTCACTGAGTGGTAGCAGTCCACCTGTGGGACGAGGAGCATCCCTGGGAGCAGGCTGGGGGCTGCCAGCCACCGCACTCCCCATCCCCACGGGCAGCAGAGCAATGAGGCCAGCCCTGCTGCTGGCTGCGGGGACGGCTGCCAGCGTTGTGTCCCCTGCCATGAATGCTGCTGGCAGCAGGCACGTTCCGGCAAGCCAAGGTCGCGGTGATGGGACAGGCTGACTGGGGTGTGCGGATGCACATGGGTCTGGCTGCAGCTGGGGGAATGTTTACCGAACAGGGAGCAGCGGGAAGGTGAATGGCTGCAAAACAACCGGAGCACAGGAGGAGGCCAGCACCAGAATCTCGAGGCTATGGGCAAGTGAGCAGGGCCCACCACCCTGGAAGCCCTGGGGGACAGGGGCAATGTAGGGGGTTCCGTGTAGGATGAGGGTCGGGCTGGAGCAGCCCCTGCATCCGGGGCCACAGGAGTTAACCCAGAGGAGTCCATCTCCTGTTCCCCCCACCTGTACCCAGGCTCAGCCAAGTGCCATCGGGAGGCTATTTTGGGAGCTGGCAAGAGGTGAAGTCACAGGGGCTGCGCTCAAGGAGTGAAGGCTCCACGGAACTGTTGGGTCCCGGTGACAAGGTGGGGAGCCAGGCTGGGGGGGGTGACAGTGCCCCTGCCCCATGGGTTGTGGGTGGGTTCCACAGCTTCCAACATGGGGGAACCCTCCCGGACATTGCATGGAAAAAAGTCCCTGTGCTCTCCCACTGAGGAGGTCACTTGGGGGACACATGGCTTTGTCCCCTATCCCAGGACAGCGATTCTTGGACCTTGGCAAGAACTTACTCAGAAAATTTCCCCGTGAACCAGGCACCGGAATCTAAGGGGATGGGGGAAGGGGGGGGAGTAAAGGGGCTATGTGCCCCACTCTTGCCCCGGGGAGTCCTATAGAGAGCCTTGGGAGCAGGCGCGTCCCCAGGGTGTCACACACCCTCTAAACCCACCTGAACGCCCCGTGGGGGTCTTACCTTCTCTCTCTCCTCACTTCGCCCCAGCTGGACGAGCCCAGCCAAGAAAAGGGGCAAAATCCAGTTGCTCCGTGAGCAGCCCCCCATGGCTGGGCGTGGGGTGCGGGGTGCCAGCACCCCCGGACAGCCGGGGGCGAGCAGCGGGGACTTGCGCCGTTGTCGCCTGCTGTCGCTTCCGAGCCTGGCGGCCAAGAAATAGCTGCGGGACTGCGGGGGGGCAGCCAATGGCTGGGGGGGGCCGGGCCGAGGCCGCGTTAACCATGTGGGCTCTGGGACGGACACACGGACGGACACCGCCCGGGGGTGGCAACACGGCCTGGCGGTGACCCGGGGCACCCAGGGGGACAAGGGGCAGCGGCATGTGCCCAGGGTTTATGCAACGTGTTACCCGAACCGGGATTAAACCCGCCAAGTTTGAGCCAGCTGCTGGAGATGTCACCAAAGACGGGGAGTGTGGCCATGGGTTAAGCAGAAGCTGGGAGCAATCTCCCAGTCTGTGTTCTTCACCAGAAGGAACGTCGTGTCCTGGGAAAGGCTGATGTTGTGAGGCTCCAAGTGCAGCCTCAGCTGGCGTAGGAGGGCTGGGGGTTGGGTACATCTCCCAGGCACACAGTGAAGACAGGGAGCAGGGGAGATGTGGGTCTCTCTGTCACTGGCAGCATTTCCCAGAGCTTTAAACCTGCCCTGCTACTGGAGGAATGGCTTAACCCTGCCCTGCCTGGACCTCAAGCAGTGTGGGGTGTTCCCCCATATCCAGGCAAACGCTCTGGATGCTCACCCACTGCCCGGGGACTGCACAAAGCCCATCACAACGTGCCAAGAGCCAGGCCAGCCACAGGAGTGCTACGATTGACTCGGTTCACTCTCACAGATACAGCTGTGAATGGAGCGAGGTGGCTCCTTGCCAAAACCTGTAGGAGCCAGTATCTGGGGTATGACCCTCCCCACCTCT
This sequence comes from Acridotheres tristis, assembly GCA_037013685.1. Lineage (NCBI taxonomy): Eukaryota > Metazoa > Chordata > Aves > Passeriformes > Sturnidae > Acridotheres > Acridotheres tristis. Next base: position 6,615,908 of record CM072900.1, read on the forward strand.
CCTAGGCTCTAGGGAGATTTGAGGCCACAGAGCTGCAGCTCCTGGCCTGCATGCTCCCTGCACATCTCTGCATCCTGCAGTCAACAACGACCAGTGTGTGCCCAGTGCTGTGCTCCCCAGCACATCTCACACATGTGACCCTGACCGAGGCTTGAGCCACCTCCTGCCAAGGAGCTGGGACAGACCTGTGGAGCTGCTCAGGACTGTGCTCCCTGCCCCACTATTTCCCACCACAGGAACCGTCACCCACATCTAGCTATAGTGCTGTGTGGGACAGTGTGGTTCTGTCTCTTCCACGTGTCCCTGATCGCTGCCAAGAGCAGTGAAAGTCTGAGTCACTCCTGAACTCAGTTTTTCATAAAACCAAAACAAAAATAAGAGACCCATTTATCCAAGTCCAATCTGCTTGGGTCTCAGTGCCAAATCAGCCTTGGTGGAGTTTGGGAATGGGGAAGGAGTTAATGAGACGCAGCTGATGGACTCCCTCTCTGCCACTGAGCTTCCATGCCACCCCAGGCATGTCGCCCGGTGTCCCCAGCATGCTGTGCCATGCCACGCTGGAGGCTGCATGGTAGAGCCAAGGGGCACAGGGGCTCCACCAAGACTCTGCTGCTCCACCCTGCACGACCGGAGTCTCCCAGCCCACAAAGCACTCGTGCAGGGCGGGCTGACCCTCACATGAACCTTCCTGCTCGGTTGTTTTTCCATCAGAGCTAGGCGGGAGCCAGCTCCCGCCTGCTGCAGATGTTTGGCAAGGCTCCGGGGCAGGAGGCCAGGCGCCCCCAGCTCCTCGGCCACCATGCTACTGCTGCCACCAACCTCCCCAGCTGTCCCCTGAGCCACATGCTGCGGCTTCAGAGACCTTGTGCCAGGCTGCAGGGCCGCAGCTGAGCAAAGGAAATGTGAAAGCAGCAGTGGGGACCATCTAGTGCTGACTGCTGGGCTTAGCCCAGAGCTGACCGAGGAATATTTTCATGCAGGGGGACAGGGTTGGTGCCAGCAGCTTGGCAGGGCAGTGGCAGGGAGCTTGGGCAGCAGCAGGCAGCATTGCCCTGGCTAGCAGCAGTGCAGCTTCCCTGTGGCCGCCTGGCCTGGCATCATTCCCAGGGCAACCTCTGACCCTGTTCTAAGTGTGCACCAGGAAGCAAAAGCAAAACAAGCTCTGCCAGGCGAGAGGCCCCAGATCTTTGAGCACTAGGCTTCTCCAGGCTGCCAGCCCACAGCTCGCCCAGCCCTCACTGCTCTGTCCCAGCCCGTGTGCTCCCACATACTGCCCTAGTTCAGCAGCAGCCTCCCTGCTGGGCATGATATACCCAGCACCCTTAGGAGTAGGGCTTCCCCCTTCCCGAGAGCCCCTACAGCCCCCAGGCGATGTCCTCTGCCCCATCCAGCATTGCCATCCCTTCCTTCTCCAGGGCAAGTTTTACTCCCTGTAGAAATGCCCCTGGCCCACTGTCCCCCCTTCCCCCTGCAAAGGGAGGCTGCCCAGAGGCAAGGTGAGAGCCAGCATCCTGCATCCCCTTCTCCCTTCTGGGACTGCCCCATCTGCCTCCCCCAGTAGCAGCCCCACAGGCCAGCAGCCAGCTCCTGCCACATGCCAGCACCTCCAGGGAAGCATCCCAGTGGATGCTGAATCACTTCAGAGCCCACATCACCCTGCCTGCTACAGCGTCACCGGAGCAGGACCCGCTTCTCAACAGAAAGGCATTTTTCCTTGGCAAAACTCCATGCAAACAGTGCCTCCAAGCTCCAGCATTGTTCAGGCACTGAAGCCAAGGCAACAGGGGGATTTGGTTATCTTGCTCCGTCCTGGAGGAGGAATTTCCAACTTGACAGTGTTGAAAATCCAGTTTAAATCCAGTCTCCGCCATCTTAATGCTTTAAAAATTGTCGTGGCTTCTCCCTGCTTTACCTCTACTGCCATTTAGCTCCATGTTTGTTGTTGTTACGAGCAAACCCATCTTTCCAAGGCCTTTCCTGGAAATGTTTGCCACGGGTTTGAAACTTCCCAGAAAATTCATACCAAGAAAGGAAATCTCTCACTTCCCTCTGCTGCTCTTGACAAGGGGAATGCAGAGGTGGGAACAACCATCACGTATGCTTGTATGGACACGGGGGGGAGGTGTTCCATGTTTTTCCTCGTGTTTTGCTCAAAACCAAACCTTCCTTTGCTTCCTTCCCAAACCATTCCAATGTTTGTGGCTTCTCCCCTATTTCTCTGATAGCAAAGCTGCTCATCTCTTATTCCTAGTGCTGCTGGCCATCTCCACAGCGTCCCCAGGGAAGCAATGCTGGGGTAGAGCACAGGGGGAGAGCAGAGCCAGGGCTGCTCCCACCCTGCACATCTGTAATGTCCTCCAGCTGCCGCTGCACCGTGCCAGCAAGGGAGGGAGAGAGGACGAAAAACAGGAAAATAACTGGTTATTTGCCTCAAACTCTGCAACTTGAGAGGAGAAGAGAGAGTTGACAGCTCAAAACAGAAATATGTTTTTGTCTGGGCAAGGAATAAGTATCTGCTTCCTCCAAGCACAACCACAGGCAGTGGCTCCAGTGCAGACACTGCTGCTCCCCAGGGTCTGCATCCCTGTGCTAAGCTCCTTCCTCAAGGTAGGAGGTGTTTGCCCAAGGTCCTGCTTCCCTGGGAGCCTGCTGCCCCTCTGGCTTCACCACCCAATGCAAACCCTAATCAAGCTGTTGTGGATCAAGCCACGCAGGGATGGCACACAGGGTTTTCAAGTCTGCAGGGCTGGTTGCTCTTTTCAGCACAGAAAATAGGATTTAAACAATTCCCACCAGCGTCATTGTAGTGTTTCCCCACATCCTTGCCTGATTCATCCTGTCAACTTTGTGACCTTCCTTGCTGTGAGTCAGCAAGACACCGTTTCAGCCCCAGGGTTCCTGCCACACTGACCCGGCACGAGGCTGGTGTGAGGGAAGCGGTGCTGGTCACCCTAGTGGGAGAAAAACAGCCACAACCACTGTCAGAAAGTCCTGAGGGATCCTTCCTACCCACTGTGTCCAGACTGAAGTTTGCCCTCTTGGAGCGTGGGGCTGGGCTGGCAGTGAGCTCCCTGCTGGGCTCCAGGGCCAGATAGAATCCCAAGGGACCTATAGGCAAGGCAATGCAGGGGGTCAGAGCACGGCGGGTTTCTGGAGAGGCTGCAAAGTACCCCAGATCCTGCAGAGCCAGAAACCACCCGTCGTGTGGACAGAGCTGCACGACACACTCACATAAAGTCCATTTATTTCATAACAAAGGGCAATACAAGAGCTTACATGATCCCCTGCCGTTGCCTGGGTGCAAACCCGCTCCTCCTGCTTTAGCTGCCCAGGTGAGGCATGCACAGGCTCCCCAGCAGGGCTGGTGTGCTGGGCAAACAGTGGGAGCTCTCACTATCAGGATTGGGGAATGCAGCCAGTGTGCAGACAGGAGGGCAGGCAGGAACTGGAGACGACTGTCTGCCCCACAAGAACCAGAGGAACCAAGAGCCCTGCAGGATTTTCCTACCAGTGCAGCAGATGATGGATAGAGGAGAAGCCGGTGCCAGCTGCACGTCTGCTGTGCATCCTGCACAAGCTCTGTCATTGATGCTTTTAGCCAAGCACTAAATGCACAACCAGAAGCCACATCCATCTTGCTTTGACTCTTTTTTCCCAAACACCTTGGCAGCTGGGAGTCCAAAGAAGAAATAACTTTGTCAGTCATTTCCACTCCTTGCCACTTGCCTGGGAGGACACAGTGTCACCAGTGCAGGTGAGACCAGCCTGCCTCCCTCATGGGAGTGAGAGATTTCCAGCTGAGACATGTCTGCAAAGTCACACCTCTCCCCAGTGCTGCCCATGCTGTCATTTCCCCCTTTGTCTCCATGAGCTCAGTGGGCAAAATGAGCAGTGGGTACCCAGTAGAGAGCCAGGTAGAGCAGCAGGTCTGAGTGCTGGCCCACCCCAGCTCCTGCCCAGGCTCCAGCTCTCAAGGTGCCCCATCAAGGTCCCTGGCACAGGGTCCCATGGCTGTAGCCCCCAGCCCAGCGAGCCGGCCTTTCCCCCACTGCCCGTGGCTCAGACGATGCCATTGTGTGTGGGGTGTGTTCGTACTCGGTAGATGATGACAGCAGTGGCTGGACACAGCACCAGCGCTGTCATGATGAGGATGGTGGCCAGGATGATCAAGACGATGACCCAGATATCCAGGATGTGCTTGGGGAGGTCGGTAGGACTTGTGAGGTGAGGGAGGTCCATCCTGCAATGGAAAGGCAGAGGGGTGGTGGGGCAGCTCCCTCCATCCTTCCCATATTTATTGTCTCCCCGCAGTCCCCTGTTGCTCTCTCCAGGGACACCCCTGTGGCCAGGTCCAGCTTTCACCTTGGGCTCCTTCCAGAGCCTTTGCTAAAGGCTCCTTCAATTACTCACAGCACGCTTTGAAAGGCACTGGATAAAAGCTCAGGGGAAATCTTCCCTATTAATTGCTACTGTTTGTTACAGGAGGTGATAAAAGAAAGCCACAATCGGGTGTCCTGCGGTCACTCAGCGCTGTATCATCACGGGGGGAAACGGAAAGGTCAGGTCAGTCAGGAGCCCCCTCGTTTCTGGGGAGCCTCGTGTGTGTCCTCCCCACACACACGTCGTGCTGAGTCACGAGTTATCCATCAGCTGAAGGGGACGGAGGGGCCGGGGAGCGGGGACCCCCTCCACGGGGACCGCGGCTTTGCCCTTGTCCTGCCCCGGCACCTCGGGGCTGGGGGACACACGTCCGTGGGGGAGAGGCGGCAGATGCCAGTGCCCTGCCTGTCCTGCCCTGCCCTGCCTGTCCTGCCCGTGTCCCGTCTGTGCCCTGCCTGTCCTGCCTATGCCCTGCCTGTCCTCCCCGTACCCTCTCTGCGCCACGTCTGTGCCCTGTCTCTGCCCTTCCCGTCCCGCCTGCATCCTCTTACCTACAGCGCTGCCAGGCTCCGGCACCCACTCCGAATCCGGCTCCAGATCCTGTCAAAAGCGACAGCAGCGGCAGATCCCGCCGGGCGAGAAAGACTCCGCCTGGCCCCGCCCGGCCTGCGGAGGACGGCAGGGGAGGAGAAGGGCAAGGGGATAGAAGGAAGGGGAAGGAAGGAAAGAAGGACGGAAAGGCAAGGCACGGCACGGTACGGAAAGACGTTTCTTCTACACCAGGATAAAAGAAGAACACACTCCAACTTATCCCATCCAGAATGGGATTCCACTGGGGGAGACCTTCTGGAGCTGAGCCTGAAAGTCTCAGGGAATAACCGGAGGGACATTTAACTTCACAGTCCTGAACAAAGGGTTTTCCCTAGCTCCTTCCCATCCTGCCTCAGCAGGGTTCACGGGCACCCACTTGCCCCCGAGGCCCAGGGCAAGACCACGCAGAGGCTCCATAGCCACCCGCAGCGAGGTGCCCGCAGTCCCCAGGGATTCGGGCAGGGTGATTTACAGAGACAGGGGGAGAGAGCAGAGCCAGGAAGGGGACAGACCTCAGCCCGCCGGCTGGGAACGGTATTTCTGCTGTCCAGTGGAATATTCTACTCCGTTGGTGATGCTGAATGGTAAAAGCAAGACGGGATGCTCCGACATTCCTTCTGGGTCACAAGCTCAGTGTCACTCACACAGGGAGCCACGCTCTGCACCATTCCCTCCTGCCTTTTCCCAGGGAAACCTGCTGGATTTCTGGTGGTGGAAAGCCCTACCACATGCTCTCAAGACACCCCTGACACGGAGCTGTGCCGGGAGCAGTGCACAGGCACCTCCTCCCTGCCCTCCCAGCAGCGCTCCCCTCCAGCTGCTGCAGGAGGATAAAAAGCATGTGGGGGTTTTATCGCGAGCAGCGGCAGATCCTCACGGACAGGGCTTTCCTGTGGAGCTGCATGCAGCGGGCAGAGGGCAGGGACTGACTGCAGGCACTGTGTGGGGATGGAGAGCGGGGTGAGCATGGGCGATTCACGCCACGGGCCTGGCTGGCAGCGGTGCTTGTTTGGGGTATCCAGCAGCAAACTGGGAGTGATTTGCTGATGCGAGCTCTGCTCTCTGTGCACACAGCAGAGCATCCACAGACCTCGTGCTTTCCTGCTGATCCCACCCACGGGAATGTTCATTCTTGTCAGGATTCTGTCTTAGTGCACACGAGACTGAAGAGAAACCACCTTTGGGCTGTGAAAGGATCACCCCCGCTGCTCTGCTCTCGTGAGACCCACCTGGAGCTGTGTCCAGCTCCGGGCCCCCAGCGTAAGAAAGACACGGAACTGCTGCGGTGACTCCAGAGGAGGCCATAGAGCCGTTTCAAGGGCTGAGCCCCTCTGCTCTAGAGGCAGAATGGGAAAACTGGGGATGTTCACCTGGAGAAGGCAAGGCTCCGGGAGACCTCAGAACCCCTTCGAGTGCCTAAAGGGGCCCTGAGAGAGCTGGAGAGGGACTTAAGACAAGGGCTCGGAGTGACAGGATAAGATGGAACTGCTTCCCACTGCCAGAGGGCAGAGACAGATGCGATATTGGGAAGAAATCCTTCGCGGTGAGGGTGGTGAGGCACTGACACAGACCAGCTGCGGCTGCCCCACCCCAGGCAGAGTCTAAGTGCAGGCTGGACGGCCCCGTAGCTCCGGGATGCACGGAAAGCGTCCCGGCCCACGGCACGGGTGCCACCGGGGGCACCGGGAGCGACTGAAGCTCCGTCCCAGCCCCACTGCGTGCCCCGCGGCGTCACGTGGTCAGGCCGGCGTGGTGGCAGTAGGCACCGGCGGCGCGGCGAAGCGCGCTCGATCGCGCGCAAGATGGCGTCGCTGCTGCAATCGGAGCGGGTGCTGTACCGGTCCGCGGCGAGAAGGAGCTTCGGGCGCCCCTGCCGCAGCTCTACTTCTGCCGCTACTGTAGCGAGCTCCGCTCGCTCGAGTGCGTCTCGCACGAGGTAAGGAGGACCGGCCGCGCCTCAGCCGCACACCGGGCGGGACAGGGCGGGGCGATGCCCTCTCTGCGCGCAGCTTTCTGGTTTGCTATTGGTTGTTGTTGCGGCTGGTTGGTGGGCGTAGCACGTGGATTGGTTGCGTGTGAGGAATGGGGCGGTGCTGCGCATTGGATTGGCTGTGCCGCCCGTCCGTCGGCGGAGCTCGGGCTGTGATTGGCTAGCGCGGGCACAGAGGGGTGGCTTCCCCTCATGAAGGCCGTGCACCTCACAACAGCCCTGGCCGGGAGGGCGGGCACCCCCAAACCTCGATGGGGCCTGACCACCCCCAAACCTCGATGGGGCCTGACCGAGGCCCCGGGGACCCCTCACCCGCCGCCGGAGCCGACCGTTGGGTCACGACCCCCCGTCGCATCGCCTCCCCATCGGGCCCGGCCGTGGAGGGGCAAGGACACCCCCAGACACACACCCCTCCCCGTTATACGCTACGAGCTTTCGTGGGAGGGGAAGGGGCTGTTGGCTTCATAAATTGTCACATTAAAATCGCTGAGAGTGGTTTTGTAGAAGCCTGGTTGAATTAAAAAATTGTGATAGATTTGGAAAGCCTTGAAAGAATGACTGTGCAGTACACATCTGAGAAGAGGCAATGGAAATTTAAGGAAACGTTAAGTGCTCTGAAGTGTGAATCTGTGACCTGGCCGTACCCGTTATGAATTGACTGTGGTGTGAGCAGTGTATTCATTGTGCGTGGCCACGCTTAACAATTAGTTTGAATTCTTCTTCAAGAAGGAGACCCCATTCTTGCAGCCGTTGTTTTAATTGATAAAACTCACTGTGACAACAGAGAGATACATCTTGTGAAATATGCACGTATTTGACCATTGTAACAGCGAGGAAAGAATAAATATAGGTGTAACTAGAAAATAAAACGTTAAAACAGTTGTGCAAGCTGAAAAATGAGATTCTGGTATCTACTAAAGGTAAAGACCCAGATGATAATTTCCCACTTGCAAGGTGCAGTAGTTTAATCCATTCTGACTTAAGAAACCTTATAGTTTATGTTATTAAAGATCAGAATCTGGCTGAAATGGGCTAAAATTTAACATACCAAAAAAGTCTCAAGCCTTCCCTGGCTTCAGCATGCTGTTGCAAGACACGAATCCTTGTCAGATAACGTGGCAGTTTGGATCTTTTTGGAGAAAGGTATACCAGGTAACGTGTGTGATGTGACTGTGTCTTCTTCAGGTGGACTCTCACTACTGCCCCAGCTGCCTGGAAAACGGGACTGTGGCACCATCTGGAGCCAGAGGAAGGTGACACTGTGCTCCGTTATCTTGCAGGGGTGCCTGGCTGGGAGGTAGGCGACTGAAGAGCAGGCATGGAGGGGAGAGGACCCTATCATATCTATGACCCTGGTGGGGGCTCAGAGGAGAATGGATCAACGGCCTTGGAGCGGCTGGTGGAGGAGAACGCCCGGCTGAAGGAGAAGATGCAAGGGATCAAGTCTATCGGTAACTGCTGCGTGCCGGGGGGATGAGATTTGCTTTTGGGGCAGCCCAGCCTGTGCCCACAAAGCCAGGGGTTTGTTGCTTGGTTGAGGAAGGGTGCTGGTAGAAGTTGGGGGTCTTGACACTGGGGCAGTAGCAAAGCTCTCCCTGTCCTGGAGTGTTGAGCAGGATGTCTGAGCTCTTTCACATGGTGATGCAGAGGCATTGGGGCAATACAAGCACCCCTTCCAGCATGGACCAGGGTGTTTGTAAAGAGGACAGTATCAGGAGCTGGGAATTTTAGTCCCAGTGCAGAAGAGACCAAGGGTGGAGATGCCTCCATTGTTGTCAAAGATTTGAGAGTGCATCCTGCTCAGAGTGCCAAGGGGCACACCTGGGAACCTGTGTTTCTGCCATGTCCTCCTCCACCCGGGGACTCACTGTGCCATATCCAGCAGCTGGGAATCAGACCTTTACAAAGCTGATGCAGTTTTTCAGCGTGCTGGGTGGTGCTGCAAAGTGACTTGGTGCTGGCCCAGCTCCCCACACAGCCCTGGGTGGGACATGAAATTGATCTGCCCCAAGAGGAACTTTGCAATACTCCTTGAACTGGTCTGACCACACATGATCCCCTCCTCATTCCCAGGACTTGGAGCAACCACCGAACGAGGATGCCAACCTGCTGCCCCAGCTGCAGCAGCTGGAGAACACGCTGAGTGGCTGTGCCAAGGAGGCCAGCAAGGACCAGGTCTTTGTGCGCATGGGCTACATGGCCTCCGAGCTCAAGCGCTTGGCCTCCAAGGTGCACAAGAACGAGCAGAGAACGTCGTTCCTGCAGGTGAGTGAGGGCTGGCCTGGCACTTCATGAAGAATTTTCTCCTTCTGTTTTTTCCCAGCAAACCCCTCCTGCCCACCCTGAGGTGGACTGCCACCTTGTTAGCGTGGCCTGGTGGGAGGTGTGGGTGGCCCAGGACAGGCCATGGTCCTCACGCTGGCAGTGTTCACCCTGCAGACGCTGTGTGAGACACTGCACAGTGAGAACAAGGAGCTGCGCACCAAGCTGGAGCATGACCTGGAGCAGAGGAACCAGGCTCTGGAGAAGCTCAGGTGAGGGTGGGCTATGTGGATGGGGACAGGGCTGCTCTGGAAGCTTCTTCCTGCTGACCCATCTCTTCCTGTGTTCCCTCCTTGCCCATGCCCAGTTACACCCACTTCCCACGCTGAGCACATGCCCTGGGTCCTCCAGTGACATCTTGGGCACTGAACTTGCTCTGACCCTGCTTGCTCCTCTTCCTCTCTAGGCACTAGAAGAGGCCTTGAACGTACAAGCCTCTCCACCACCCATCTTTGCCATGGAGCCGGCAGGGAAGCTGCCACAGCAGGAGCTGCTGACCCAGAATGAGCTACTCAAACAGCAGGTAGGGCAGGACACAGGGCTACTGGGGACAGGGAAGGAAATACATGGCCTGAATGTCCACAGCAAAGAGCCCTGTGTGCCAGCAGCAGCCAGGCAGGTGTCAGTGCTGGGTGATGGGGCTTGGGGAACCAACTCAGCATCCTCCAGGCATTCATCTTGAAGGACCACAGCTATCGAGCCAGCCCACATGCCTGGGACTTAGCATGGCTGCTGGAGTCAAGGATGGCAGCACAGTGATGGGGAGGTGTCTGCACTCTGCCAGGTGCACCCGTGTTCTGTCATCCTGCCAGGTGAAAATTTTTGAGGAAGACTTCCAGCGGGAACGGAGTGACAGGGAGAGGATGAATGAGGAGAAGGAAGAGCTGAAGCAGCAGCTGGAAAAGCTGCAGAAGCAGTTGGTCCTCACCAACAACCAGGTGAGCAGCGCTTGGTGCTACTAGCAGCACTTTGGGAGCACCGTGTCAACGGCATGTGCCTCGGAACTGCTCGTCCCCAGTGTCACAGTCCCTGTACATAACTAAGAGTAGGGGTTGAAGGAGGACAGGAAAGCCAGAGGTGTTTTTCCTGCTGCTTCTCAATGCCAGAACTTCTCCTTTCATTCGTCTCCTCTTTCTGCACCTTTCCTGTTGGTCTGATGTGGAGACTGGTGCAGGCATTCCCTCAGCAACCTAACTCATGAAGATGGGGGCTGACAGGGTGGTCTCTGCACTAACCCCTCTTCCTCCCAGCTGAGAGCCTCCAAAGAAGACTGCCAGAGGGAGAAGGAGGAGAAAGAGAAGCTGAAGAAGCTGCTGAAACAGCACAAACAGGTAGGGATGGGAGGAAACCCTCCCTGGGCAGATGGGCTGGGAGAGGTGATGACAGGTGGTGGTGGGCTGCCCTTGGGATGTCCCCAGCATCTGTCCTGGCTCCTTGCAGGCTTCTGGAGAGAGGCTCCACCCCGAGCCAGGGCCAGGGCCGCAGGGCCCAGCCTGCCCCATGTACCAGTACCAGTACAGTCCGCCCATGGCTCACCCCATGTACCACGGCTATGACGAGTGGCAGCAAATCCGATACCCGCCAGCCATGCCGGGCGAGCACACACAAGGACAGAACTTCCACCATTTTCCCCCGGTGAGGCTCTACCTGTGCCAGCAGGAGGGAGAGCAGAGGGTGATATGTGGGTGGTTCTGGGAGTCGCTGCCCTCCAGGGCCACTGAGTCTCAGAGCAGGGAGCTGAACACATGTGTCCTGGTGGCATGTGACTGCTCAATCCCTTTCCTCCCATCCTTCTTCTCCTCACACTGTCAGTCAATCACAGAGTGCAGCCTCATGATTCACGTGCCAGGTAATTCTCTGTCTCTGTTCCATCTCCTCCTGCAGCCCGAGTACCCCTGGCGCCCACCCTGTGCCATGGCTCGCAGCCAGAACGCCCAACCAGTGGCCGGGGTGAAACCGGTCCCCAAGGACTTGGGTAAGGCTCAGACCCTTTCTGATAGGGTGCCTGTCATTCACCCTGAGACTTGGGGCACTTGGCTAAACACATGGTGGAAGGATGGCAGCACAACTTTCCAGGCAGTGGTCATTTTCCCTTAGCCCCTACCTCTCATCAACTGAAGGATTGATTTTGTCAAGGGATTGGGCCTGGCTATATCCCTGCCATCATCCCCACAGCTCCTAAAGTCAGGCTGAGCCCAAACAGCTCGTGGAGTTATGGCAGTTGGTGCTCAGGGATAACAACCATGCCATGGCTGGCATCACTCCTGTGGGGCTTATGTGAGAATGAAGAACTGTGCTTACTCTGTGCCATCCCTCTGTTGTGTCTCAGAACAGGCAGGCCCCGGATTGCCCTAACACCAAGGACTAGCCACACTCCAACACCAGTGGAAGGGGAGTAGGGTGTGTGTGTGCCCATGTGTGTGTGTCCAGGAGCTTCGTCTGGGTGCCAACGCCTGTGCAAGGACATGTGCTGCACGTGGGGGGCTCAGCAGCGCCTTCCCCCAAGGAAATCATGAAGGACGGACTAAAGTTTCCATCGTGATGGCAGCCAGCATGGGGTCAGTCCCCTGCGGCCATCCCCTTTCCCCATGAGGAGCCAAGCCTGGCATCGCTTTAGACCCGAGCCAGGTCTTCAGGGAAGAGGAGCCAGTGTTTCCCAGGAGCTGCCCCAGTCCAGAGCCCCTGGAGGAGGGGGTAACAGCGGGGACTCTCCCAGTGGTGGGAGACCCCTCACTCGCAGGCAAGTGCTGGCCGCAGCCAGGGCCCAGCCTGAGGGTGGTTGGTATCGTCATATTTATTTAAGGACTGAAGTGTGACTGAGTCTCTCTGGTCTTGTCCTGAAAGTTGCTTCCTGTGGGGCAGCCTCTGCTCGGGGAGGGTGTCTTGGTTTGAAAAGACAGGTATGGTTTAAGGAAAGGCAAGAGCCCCTTTTCTGCAATGCAGAGTGCACCCCCCCCCTTTTAATTATTTTAGGTCCAAATCAGACGCTTTCAGGCAGGAGATATGGGGATGTGAAATAACAGTTCTTTACTGGTATTTAACAAGGCAGAAAACAACAACAGCTATGAAAATTGGCAACAGAGCAGAACAGTCTAGCTCCGCTCCAGTCCCCTTTGGCCTCAGGCCGTCTCCCTGTGCTCAGTTACCGGTGCTGTGGGGGCAGGGCGGGTCCCGCGCAGTTGCAGAGGGCTGGAGTGATGGCGGCGGAGGCCCAGAGGTGAGCGGGGGTGAGAAGGTGACTCCCCCCCCTCACGGTGTCGGTCGTGGTGCTCCGCAGAGTGTCCGGAGATAGTAGGGTGAGATGGGAGAGCGGCAGAGCGATGTCCCAGGCAGGGAGCGTGGATCTCAGCGCGGAGATGTCAGGGGGAGATGCCAGAGCGAAGCACGGGGCGTCCTGTCCCTCCACGAGCTCAGCGAGAGAGAGTCCCCTCCCCAGCCCCCTCTCCCACCTTTCCTTTTCCGGTTCCCCCCCCTCCTCCTCCTCCACCCACCCCCCTACGAGAGAACATTATCTATGTTTTAAGGTGTAGCCACAACTACTTAACATAACAATGGGAGGAATTCACAGAAAGAAAGGGGAGCAATCCAACCCCTAACATTATCCACCCCTGAATTTCTCCCATACTAATATGCTATATCAAATTAAACTGTTACATTATATATACATACATGCAGTTAGAGACATAGGCACAGTACTATAGGTATTTCACCCTAAAACAAGGTCTCCTTGGGGTATACATCGGGTCTCTCCATTCTTTTGCATCACCCACCAGGTGCAACCCGGTCCTTGAGCGAATACAACTCCATGGATGGGATTGTCTTTGCTGGAGGCAGGATTCACCCAAACAGTTTTTCCTAGCATACCTCTCATGTGTACCACTGGAACCTTATCTCCATCTGATATTCCCAAGGGCTCAGATTGGGCAGGGCCTGCTCGGTTAGTGGAACCTCGGGTGTTCACTAACCAGGTGGCCTTTGGTAGATTAATCTCCCAGTTCTTGAAAGTTCCCCCACCCAGTGCCTTTAAGGTGGTTTTAAGCAGGCCATTGCACCGTTCAACTTTCCCTGCAGCTGGTGCATGGTAGGGGATATGGTACACCCACTCAATGCCATGTTCTCTAGCCCAGGTGTTTATGAGGCTGTTCTTGAAATGAGTCCCATTGTCTGACTCAATTCTCTCAGGGGTACCATGCCTCCAAAGAACTTGTTTTTCCAGGCCCAAGATGGTGTTCCGAGCAGTGGCATGAGGCACAGGGTAGGTCTCTAACCACCCAGTGGTGGCTTCCACCATGGTCAGTACATAGCGCTTGCCCTGGCGAGTTTGAGGCAGTGTGATGTAGTCAATCTGCCAGGCCTCTCCATACTTATATTTGGCCCATCGCCCCCCATACCAGAGGGGCTTCACCCGCTTGACTTGCTTGATGGCAGCGCACGTCTCACAGTCATGGATAACTTGAGAAATACTGTCCATGGTTAGATCCACCCCTCGGTCTCGTGCCCACTTATAGGTGGCATCTCTGCCCTGATGACCTGAGGCATCATGGGCCCATCGAGCCAGGAACAACTCTCCCTTGTGCTGCCAGTCTAAATCTATCTTCGACACCTCTATCTGTGCAGCCTGATCTACCTGCTCATTGTGTCGGTGTTCCTCATTAGCCCGACTCTTGGGGACATGGGCATCTACGTGACGGACTTTCACAGGCAGCTTCTCTATCCTGGTGGCAATGTCTTTCCATTCATTGGCAGCCCAGATTGGTTTTCCCCTACGTTGCCAGTCAGCCTTTTTCCACCTTTCCAGCCATCCCCACAGAGCATTGGCTACCATCCAAGAATCAGTGTAAAGGTAGAGTTTTGGCCACTTCTCTCTCTCAGCAATGTCCAGGGCCAGCTGAACAGCTTTGAGTTCAGCAAGTTGACTCGATCCACCTTCTCCTTCGGTAGCTTGTGCAGCCTGTCGTGTGGGGCTCCATACGGCTGCTTTCCACTTCCGGTTCATCCCCACGATGCGGCAGGAACCATCAGTGAAAAGAGCATAGCGTGTTTCATCTGCTGGCAGTTGGTTATACGGTGGGGCTTCTTCAGCCCGGGTCACTTGTTCCTGTTCCTCTTCTTCGGCAAGACCAAAGTCTTCCCCTTCCGGCCAGTTGGTAATTATCTCCAAAATCCCAGGGCGATTCGGGTTTCCAATACGGGCGCGTTGTGTGATAAGGGCAATCCATTTACTCCATGTGGCGTCAGTGGCATGGTGGGTTGAGGGAACTTTTCCTTTAAACATCCACCCCAGCACTGGCAGTCGGGGTGCCAGAAGGAGTTGTGTTTCTGTGCCAACCACCTCTGAGGCAGCTTGAACCCCTTCATAGGCAGCCAAGATCTCCCTCTCCATTGGAGTGTAGTTGGCCTCAGACCCTCTGTAGCTTCGACTCCAGAACCCCAGTGGTCGGCCTCGCGTCTCACCAGGCACCTTCTGCCACAGGCTCCAGGACAGACCATGGTTCCCGGCTGCAGAGTAGAGCACGTTCTTCACATCTGGTCCTGTCCTGACTGGGCCAAGGGCTACCGCATGAGCAATCTCCTGCTTGATCTGGGCAAAGGCTTGCTGCTGCTCAGGGCCCCAGTGGAAATCGTTCTTCTTGCGGGTGACCAGGTAAAGAGGGCTCACAATCTGGCTGTACTCAGGAATGTGCATTCTCCAAAAGCCTATGGCACCTAGGAAAGCTTGTGTTTCCTTCTTGCTGGTTGGTGGAGACATTGCAGTGATCTTATTGATGACCTCACTGGGGATCTGGCGCCGTCCATCTTGCCACTTTACTCCCAGAAACTGGATCTCTTGGGCAGGCCCTTTGACTTTGCTCTTTTTAATGGCGAAGCCGGCTCCCAGCAGAATCTCAATGATCTTTTCTCCTCTCTGAAATACCTCCATTGCTGTGTCCCCCCACACAATGATGTCATCAATGTACTGCAGATGTTCTGGAGCTCCACCCTTCTCCAGTGTAGCCTGGATCAATCCATGACAGATGGTGGGGCTGTGTTTCCACCCCTGGGGCAGTTGGTTCCACGTGTATTGCACGCCCCTCCAGGTGAAAGCGAACTGAGGCCTGCACTCTGCTGCCAGAGGAATGGAGAAGAATGCATTGGCGATGTCAATGGTGGCGTACCACTTGGCTGCCTTGGACTCCAGCTCGTACTGCAGTTCCAGCATGTCCGGCACAGCAGCGCTCAGCGGTGGAGTCACCTCATTCAATGCACGATAGTCCACAGTCAATCTCCATTCTCCTTCAGATTTACGCACAGGCCAGATGGGGCTGTTGAAGGGTGAGTGGGTTTTGCTGACCACCCCTTGGCTCTCCAGCTCACGGATCGTCTTGTGTATGGGGATCACGGCATCTCGATTCGTCCGGTACTGCCGGCGGTGCACTGTTGAGGTAGCAATTGGCACCTGTTGCTCTTTCACCCTGAGGAGTCCCACTGCAGATGGGTTTTCTGATAGCCCAGGCAGGGTGTTCAACTGCTTAATGCCCTCTGCTGCCACAGCAGCTATTCCAAAAGCCCACCTGAGTCCCTTTGGGTCTTTGTAATAGCCGTTCCTGAGGAAGTCTATGCCTAGGATACATGGTGCCTCTGGGCCAGTCACAATTGGATGCTTCTGCCACTCTTTCCCAGTCAGGCTCGCCTCAGCCTCCAGCAAAGTCAATTCCTGAGATCCCCCCGTAACCCCAGCAATTGAAACAGGTTCCTTCCCGACATGTCCCGATGGTATTAATGTACATTGTGAACCAGTGTCAACCAATGCTCTGTGTTCCTGTGGCTCTGATGTGCCAGGCCATCGGATCCACACCGTCCAAAAGATCCGGTTTTCCCATGCCTCTCCCTGGCTAGAGGCAGGGCCCCTCTAGCCCTGGTTATTATTTCTCTCCTGGGCATACATACTAGAGGTTCCTTCAAGGGGATCTGACAGATCATCCTCCCTTCTGTAATACCCTGCACCTCCATGGGAGGCTGAGGCTACCTTCACTTTAGTGGAGTTCCCTCTGTTGGTGTTCCCCTCCCTGAGTTGGCGCACCCGTGCTGCCAGGACAGAAGTGGGTTTCCCATCCCACCTTCTCATGTCTTCCCCGTGGTCACGTAGAAAAAACCACAGGTCAGCACGTGGGGTATACCCTCTCTCCCTAGCTGAGGGGCATTGGGCTCTACCTTTGAGGTCCATGACTCGCACTGGTGCTGCACTGATCTTCCTCACCTCTTCCCTTATCTCCTTCATCTCCTCCTTAAACTCCTCTCTGAGGTCCTTAGCCACAGCAGAGACATGAGCCTGCATTGGGCCAGCCATCATACTCTGATAATTCCTGAGCCTGTTGGCAACAGAACCCACTGTCACTTGGTTGGTATCAGCATCAATCATTGCAATAAAAGGAGGTATACTGAGATGGGCCCAGGTTTGCCAGATTCCACAACATCTGTCCTGTGCACCTGACCTTGTCAGGGTCATTGTCATGCTGTCCATCCCTCCCAAAGAGCACCTCCAGTACTGCCACTTCTCTCAGCTTTTGGATCCCTTCCTCAAGGGTATTCCAACGTGTTCTCTGGTGGTACTCCTGCATTCTTTCCCTGTGGACAAACCTCTCTCTCACGCTCATTAAAAGTTGCTCCCAGAGGGAAAGGAGACCTGTCTCCCTTACAAATACCTGGTCCACACCTGAGTCCTGGGTCAAGGCTCCCAAATTCCTTGCCTCAGTACCATCCAGTTGCACACCTGTACCCATAAGGTCCCAGACCCGCAGTAACCAGGTTGTAAAAGGCTCACGGCCCCGTCGTACAATGTCTTTTCGCAGGTTACGGAGACTCTCGTATGACAGGGACTCGGTGATGATCTCAACTTCTGGCTCCCCTGCTGGTTGTGAGGGGCCCCCTTCCTGACCCTTATTATCTAGGTGCCTTGTTTTCATCCTAGACTTCCTAGTTTCCACAGGGGCAACTGCTGCTGGCTGTGAGTGCCCTTGCAGTTCAGCTGGAACCTGGATGGATGTAACATCTGTGGGTCCCACTGCTGCACCATCAGATTCTCCCTCTTTAAGGCAGGGGGAGGGTTTCTCACCAGCTGGGGAGAGGTGCTCCTTCAGCATCTGGCCCATCTCACGTATCTCCTTTGCTAGCACCCCCACCCATTCTGGGTGGTTCCTTTCCGAGGTGGGCTGTGGGGCAGGGTCAAACTCTGGGGTAATATCCCTAGTCTCTGGGACAAAATCAGGCTCTGGGGTAACCTTCCTGGTCTCTGGGACAGGATCAGGCTCTGGGATAACCTCCCTAGTCTCTGGGACAGGATCAGGCTCTGGGGTAACATCACTAATCCCTGGGGTAGGTATCAGGGTTGTTATCCAAGTCAATCTCCCCTTATCTCTGAATGTTAGATAGAACAGATTTAACAGGGATATAAACAACACTAGCCACAATATAATGTCATTAGCATTTAAAGCGGATTGGAACCCCTTGAAGACTGGTGGGGTGAACTTCAAAAAACCTGTGATGGGTTGAGAAAAAATTTCACCTGCTGCCACTTCCTCACAGTAAGTACCATTATTGAAGTAGCCCCAGAAACACACACTTAGAGTGCGATAGCTCTGAATCCATGTGGCCATCTTCCAGAGAAAATTAAAAATCCATGAATTCCTCAACTGATCAACCCACATAATAAGCCGGATAATAGCCACAGTAACCTTGGTTATGAAACTAATGTTTAAAAAAGGGCTTGCAAATGGGAGAGATATAGCAGTGACCACATGGAGGCCAATCCAGGGTAAGCTGGACAGCATGGTGTCACCTACCACAAGCTTGGGTAATTCAAGAACTGTTATTCCCTTTTCTACCCCTCTCTCAATGCCCTCAGGCAATGCCCCACGTTGGGCGCCAAAATCTGTCTTGGTTTGAAAAGACAGGTATGGTTTAAGGAAAGGCAAGAGCCCCTTTTCTGCAATGCAGAGTGCACCCCCCCCCTTTTAATTATTTTAGGTCCAAATCAGACGCTTTCAGGCAGGAGATATGGGGATGTGAAATAACAGTTCTTTACTGGTATTTAACAAGGCAGAAAACAACAACAGCTATGAAAATTGGCAACAGAACAGAACAGTCTAGCTCCGCTCCAGTCCCCTCTGGCCGCAGGCCGTCTCCCTGTGCTCAGTTACCGGTGCTGTGGGGGCAGGGCGGGTCCCGCGCAGTTGCAGAGGGCTGGAGTGATGGCGGCGGAGGCCCAGAGGTGAGCGGGGGTGAGAAGGTGACTCCCCCCCCTCACGGTGTCGGTCGTGGTGCTCCGCAGAGTGTCCGGAGATAGTAGGGTGAGATGGGAGAGCAGCAGAGCGATGTCCCAGGCAGGGAGCGTGGATCTCAACGCGGAGATGTCAGGGGGAGATGTCAGAGCGAAGCACGGAGCGTCCTGTCCCTCCACGAGCTCAGCGAGAGAGAGTCCCCTCCCCAGCCCCCTCTCCCACCTTTCCTTTTCCGGTTCCCCCCCCTCCTCCTCCACCCACCCCCCTACGAGAGAACATTATCTATGTTTTAAGGTGTAGCCACAACTACTTAACATAACAATGGGAGGAATTCACAGAAAGAAAGGGGAGCAATCCAACCCCTAACAGAGGGGAAGAGGGAGGGATACCAGGACTGTTGATCACCATGTGCTCAGGTATAGCCATAGAGACAGACTGAATGCAAGGGGACCCCAACCCTTGTTTGGGGACCCCAGGATCTGTTGCCCCAAGTGGGTGTCAGTCACCTCCCTCTGTGTTCTGAGCTCAGCCTCTCACCTTCCTCTCTTCTGCGTCCCACCTCTTCCAGGGCAGGGAAGCCCCTGCTGCCCCCTCTTCCATTCCATGCAGCAGTGTCACAGGTGTGACAGCAGGAAGCACAGGATTCCGGTTGTCCCTCGTCCTGCCTCCAGCCCCTTTTGCCCATCTGTTCTCTGCACTCACTCCCCAAACTGTCCCCAAATGCTGGGATGTGACGTCCATGTTTGCAGTTACTGCAGTGGAAGAAATGAAGTTTGTTCAGTCAGGCACTGCTAACCCCAGGCTGGCTGCTGCTCCCCTGACTCTACTCCCCCTTTATCCCTGGCCAGCAAGCGGGACTGCACATTTGCAAAGCCTTTATTTGGTGTTTCTGTGATGGGTGGTGAGAGGCCGGCCACCCCTGAGCAGGAGAGCAGCACGTTTGTGTGCCAGGACCATGGGCAGCATGAATGCACTGAAGAGCTGCTCCGTGCTCAGCACGGTCAGGCCAGGCCTGCCCCAGCCAGGGGCTTTCGAGCTGAGCCTTCATGGAGAAGTGGTCTCCTGCTCCAGGGACAGCTGGCCCCTGCATTCTCCCACTGCCTGGGATGCTGGAGTGGAGGGGGCGAGCTGGAGGCCAGAAGATGTCAACACCAGGGGAGGAGATGGGACACAGGGATATTGGACGTATCCCACTGCCATCGCTGAGGTCTCTGCCACGGGGTTGCCCAGCCCAGCATCCTGACTGGGAGGTGCCAGAGATGGGAGCAGTGGAGGGGACATTGCATGATTCCTGCTGCTGGGGAACATCTGGGGAAGGACTGGAATGGAAGCAGCTGGGGGTTGCTGACCCTCATGCCAGTGGTTTGAGGCTCTACCGGTCCTGCTGTTCGTCGTGGTTCTGTTCATCACGGTTCTGCTGCTGTAGGCTCAGATAGGTCCTCATGGCTCTGCAATTCCTCATAATTCTGCTGTTCCTCATGGTTTGGCTGTATTGCATGGAACTGTGCTCCATAAATGTGCGGTGGCCGGTGCCTCAGATAGTTCATGATGTCTCTCTTCACAACAGAGATGTTGGTGCGAGGTTGCCAATGCTTGATGGGCACGACCTTAGAGGTCACCAGGAATTTCTCAACGTTCCACTTGATGTCATGGTTCCGCAGAGGCTCCCAGAAGAGCTTGTTTGGGTTCCCAAACTCCTCCCCCACTGGTGGACAGGCGTTCTGCAATGGGGAGCCAGTGTATCACTGCCTTGTCCCTCCAAAAACAAAGCTGGCTGTGTCCACCTCATCTCCCCTTGCCATAGCACCCACCTTCAAAAAGGTGAAGATCTTCTGCTCCTTGGCCCCATTCACATCCCCTTTCTGAAACAGCTGGAAGTTGGGAACAAAGCCATTTCCTGGCTGGACGTACCTACAAGGAGGGGGGAACAGAATGTTGTGCAATGGACAGCTCCAGGTGCTTGCACAGGGGTGGTGACAGGACCCCAAGCCCCTTTTGTGGCGACTACAACCAGCAGCAGCTGCAGCCTGTGCTCCCCCTGCCTGGCTGGGACCCCAGCAGAGTCAGGAGAGTGAGGTATCCCACAGCCCCCACCACAGTACTGGTGCTGGGAGGATCTCTGAGTTCTGGCCCGGTTCCTGCTTCCCAAATTGGTTGGAGGGGAAGCCAAGGACCACGACCCTCTGGTTTCTCAGCTCATCTGTAGTGCATTCAGTTCTGCATGCAAGGAGAGCCAGAAGTGGATTGGCAGAGGACCGGGCACAGCTCCACACCTGCACTTACCCCCTTCGGGCCACCCCAGTCAAGCCAGACCCTGGGGAGCAGGCATTAACCCTTTCCCCATCTCCCCGAAGCAGAAAGGACCATGGGGGTGTGCCAGAAGCTGCACTCCTGGGCCCTGCCCTGACCCCGAAGTGCCCGTTCCCCGCAGGACTCTTACCAACATACTGCAGCGTCAGGCCTCAGTATGTGGCTACGTTGACAAAGAGCACTGTCTTCCCCCTGTACCTCTCAAAGGGGATGTACTCCTCCCCATCGAGGGTCCGGGCCCCGTGGTTGTAGATGGTGTCCGTCACTGAGTGGTAGCAGTCCACCTGTGGGACGAGGAGCATCCCTGGGAGCAGGCTGGGGGCTGCCAGCCACCGCACTCCCCATCCCCACGGGCAGCAGAGCAATGAGGCCAGCCCTGCTGCTGGCTGCGGGGACGGCTGCCAGCGTTGTGTCCCCTGCCATGAATGCTGCTGGCAGCAGGCACATTCCGGCAAGCCAAGGTCGCGGTGATGGGACAGGCAGACTGGGGCGTGCGGATGCACATGGGTCTGGATGCAGCTAGCGGAATACAGCAGGGAGCAGCAGGGAGGCGAGTGGCTGCACCAGAATCCCCACCCCTGCCCCAGGGAGTCCTGCAGAGAGCCCTCAAAACTGGTGCGTCCCCAGGGTGTCACAACACCCCCTGAACGCCCTGTGGTGCTGTCCCCCTCCTCTTACGTTCTCTCTCTTCACACTTCGCCCCAGCTGGACGAGCACAGCCAAGAAAAGGGGCAAAATCCAGTTTCTCCAGCCGCAGCCCTCCATGGCTAAGCGCGGGGTGCGGGGTGCCAGCACTCCCTGACAGCCGGGGGCGAGCAGCAGGGACTTGCGCCATTGTCGCCTGCTGTCGCTTCCGAGCCCGGCGGCCAAGAAATAGCTGCGGGACTGCGAGGGGTATCCAATGGCCGGGGGGGCCAGGCCGAGGCCGCGTTAACCATGTGGGCTCTGGGACGGACACACGGACGGACACCGCCCGGGGGTGGCAACACGGCCTGGCGGTGACCCGGGGCACCCAGGGGGACAAGGGGCAGCGGCATGTGCCCAGGGTCTATGCAACGTGTTGCTCGAACCGGGATTAAACCCGGAAAGTGGAAAGAGAGATATCGGGAGGAAGGAGGGAAAGAGGTGATGGGGATGAAGAGGGGCTGGGGTGGCAGACGGGCCGGGGGGCAGGGGTGTCGCGAGGGAGAGGTGCCCCATCCTGCACAGGCCACCCAGCCAGGGTGACATTTCTCCCCAAGGGGGATGTTGGTACCCGAGAAGAAGGGACAAAACTCCCCCAGCATAAGCCTCGGGGAGGCCGAGCTGGGTTTTGGTGAGTGCCCCCACGATGACTGCTCGGGATGGGCTGGACTGCGAAAGGTTGATCCCACTCCTCTCCTTTGTGCCCGGTAAATGAAGGTGCTGCTAGAGGCAGCTCTGCAGGAGAATCCCTCCTGGCCGGGGCTATGGCTCCATGGTGACCCTGCTGGGGTCAAGGGCAGGGCACTGCTGTCCCTTGGCCCTTGGTGTCCCCAGGGACAGGAATTTCCCAGGTCCTGTTTGCTTAGCTAAGGAATGAGAATATTTACCCTGGTCTGCCTCCAAGGAACATATCAGTGGTGAGGTGTAAATTCCCTGGAATCCCCCAACAAAATTATTCAATGGGAGAATTAACTGGCTGGAGGTGTGCTGGGAGAGTTGTGATTTGGGGGGAAGGCTGGCCTGGGGTGGAGGACAGTATGCGGTGGCAGTCGGTGAGCCCTGGAGGGACCATGAGTGTCAGCATGAGTCTTGGCTTTACTAGAAAGCAGGGTCAGCCCTGCCACGATGCTGTCTCTGAGCCAGCTGCTGGAGATGTCACCAAGGAAGGGGAGTGTGGCCATGGGTTAAGCAGAAGCTGGGAGCAATCTCCCAGTCTGTGTTCTTCACCAGAAGGAACATCGTGTCCTGGGAAAGGCTGATGTTGTGAGGCTCCAAGTGCAGCCTCAGCTGGCGTAGGAGGGCTGGGGGTTGGGTACATCTCCCAGGCACACAGTGAAGACAGGGAGCAGGGGAGATGTGGGTCTCTCTGTCACTGGCAGCATTTCCCAGAGCTTTAAACCTGCCCTGCTACTGGAGGAATGGCTTAACCCTGCCCTGCCTGGACCTCAAGCAGTGTGGGGTGTTCCCCCATATCCAGGCAAACGCTCTGGATGCTCACCCACTGCCCGGGGACTGCACAAAGCCCATCACAACGTGCCAAGAGCCAGGCCAGCCACAGGAGTGCTACGATTGACTCGGTTCACTCTCACAGATACAGCTGTGCATGGAGCAAGTTGGCTCCTTGCCAAAACCTGTAGGAGCCAGTATCTGGGGTATGACCCTCCCGACCTCTCCTAGGCTCTAGGGAGATTTGAGGCCACAGAGCTGCAGCTCCTGGCCTGCATGCTGCCTGCACATCTCTGCATCCTGCAGCCAACAACGACCAGTGTGTGCCCAGTGCTGTGCTCCCCAGCACATCTCACACATCTGTTCCTGACCGAGGCTTGAGCCACCTCCTGCCAAGGAGCTGGGACAGACCTGTGGAGCTGCTCAGGACTGTGCTCCCTGCCCCACTATTTCCCACCACAGGAACCGTCACCCACATCTAGCTATAGTGCTGTGTGGGACAGTGTGGTTGTGTCCCTTCCACGTGTCCCTGATCGCTGCCAAGAGCAGTGAAAGTCTGAGTCACTCCTGAACTCAGTTTTTTAAAAACCAAAAGGGACCCATTTATCCAAGTCCAATCTGCTTGGGTCTCAGTGCCAAATCAGCCTTGGTGGAGTTTGGGAATGGGGAAGGAGTTAATGAGACGCAGCTGATGGACTCCCTCTCTGCCACAGAGCTTCCATGCCACCCCAGGCATGTCGCCCGGTGTCCCCAGCATGCTGTGCCATGCCACGCTGGAGGCTGCATGGTAGAGCCAAGGGGCACGGGGGCTCCACCAAGACTGTGCTGCTCCACCCTGCACGACCGGAGTCTCCCAGCCCACAAAGCACTCGTGCAGGGCGGGCTGACCCTCACATGAACCTTCCTGCTCGGTTGTTTTTCCATCAGAGCTAGGCGGGAGCCAGCTCCCGCCTGCTGCAGATGTTTGGCAAGACTTCGGGGCAGGAGGCCAGGCGCCCCCAGCTCCTCGGCCACCATGCTACTGCTGCCACCAACCTCCCCAGCTGTCCCCTGAGCCACATGCTGCGGCTTCAGAGACCTTGTGCCAGGCTGCAGGGCCGCAGCTGAGCAAAGGAAATGTGAAAGCAGCAGTGGGGACCATCTAGTGCTGACTGCTGGGTTTAGCCCAGAGCTGACCGAGGAATATTTTCATGCAGGGGGACAGGGTTGGTGCCAGCAGCTTGGCAGGGCAGTGGCAGGGAGCTTGGGCAGCAGCAGGCAGCATTGCCCTGGCTAGCAGCAGTGCAGCTTCCCTGTGGCCGCCTGGCCTGGCATCATTCCCAGGGCAACTCTGACCCTGTTCTAAGTGTGCACCAGGAAGCAAAAGCAAAACAAGCTCTGCCAGGCGAGAGGCCCCAGATCTTTGAGCACTAGGCTTCTCCAGGCTGCCAGCCCACAGCTCGCCCAGCCCTCACTGCTCTGCCCCAGCCCGTGTGCTCCCACATACTGCCCTAGTTCAGCAGCAGCCTCCCTGCTGGGCATGATATACCCAGCACCCTTTGGAGTAGGGCTTCCCCCTTCCCGAGAGCCCCTACAGCCCCCAGGCGATGTCCTCTGCCCCGACCAGCATTGCCATCCCTTCCTTCTCCAGGGCAAGTTTTACTCCCTGTAGAAATGCCCCTGGCCCACTGTCCCCCCTTCCCCCTGCAAAGGGAGGCTGCCCAGAGGCAAGGTGAGAGCCAGCATCCTGCATCCCCTTCTCCCTTCTGGGACTGCCCCATCTGCCTCCCCCAGTAGCAGCCCCACAGGCCAGCAGCCAGCTCCTGCCACATGCCAGCACCTCCAGGGAAGCATCCCAGTGGATGCTGAATCACTTCAGAGCCCACATCACCCTGCCTGCTACAGCGTCGCCGGAGCAGGACCCGCTTCTCAACAGAAAGGCATTTTTCCTTGGCAAAACTCCATGCAAACAGTGCCTCCAAGCTCCAGCATTGTTCAGGCACTGAAGCCAGGGCCACAGGGGGATTTGGTTATCTTGCTCCGTCCTGGAGGAGGAATTTCCAACTTGACAGTGTTGAAAATCCAGTTTAAATCCAGTCTCCGCCATCTTAATGCTTTAAAAATTGTCGTGGCTTCTCCCTGCTTTACCTCTACTGCCATTTAGCTCCATGTTTGTTGTTGTTACTAGCAAACCCATCTTTCCAAGGCCTTTCCTGGAAATGTTTGCCACGGGTTTGAAACTTCCCAGAAAATTCATACCAAGAAAGGAAATCTCTCACTTCCCTCTGCTGCTCTTGACAAGGGGAATGCAGAGGTGGGAACAACCATCACGTATGCTTGTATGGACACGGGGGGGAGGTGTTCCATGTTTTTCCTCGTGTTTTGCTCAAAACCAAACCTTCCTTTGCTTCCTTCCCAAACCATTCCAATGTTTGTGGCTTCTCCCCTATTTCTCTGATAGCAAAGCTGCTCATCTCTTATTCCTAGTGCTGCTGGCCATCTCCACAGCGTCCCCAGGGAAGCAATGCTGGGGTAGAGCACATGGGGAGAGCAGAGCCAGGGCTGCTCCCACCCTGCACATCTGTAATGTCCTCCAGCTGCCGCTGCACCGTGCCAGCAAGGGACGGAGAGAGGACGAAAAACAGGAAAATAACTGGTTATTTGCCTCAAACTCTGCAACTTGAGAGGAGAAGAGAGAGTTGACAAATTAAAACAGAAATATGTTTTTGTCTGGGCAAGGAATAAGTATCTGCTTCCTCCAAGCACAACCACAGGCAGTGGCTCCAGTGCAGACACTGCTGCTCCCCAGGGTCTGCATCCCTGTGCTAAGCTCCTTCCTCAAGGTAGGAGGTGTTTGCCCAAGGTCCTGCTTCCCTGGGAGCCTGCTGCCCCTCTGGCTTCACCACCCAATGCAAACCCTAATCAAGCTGTTGTGGATCAAGCCACGCAGGGATGGCACACAGGGTTTTCAAGTCTGCAGGGCTGGTTGCTCTTTTCAGCACAGAAAATAGGATTTAAACAATTCCCACCAGCGTCATTGTAGTGTTTCCCCACATCCTTGCCTGATTCATCCTGTCAGCTTTGTGACCTTCCTTGCTGTGAGTCACCAAGACACCGTTTCAGCCCCAGGGTTCCTGCCACACTGACCCGGCACGAGGCTGGTGTGAGGGAAGCGGTGCTGGTCACCCTAGTGGGAGGAACAGCCACAACCACTGTCAGAAAGTCCTGAGGGATCCTTCCTACCCACTGTGTCCAGACTGAAGTTTGCCCTCTTGGAGCGTGGGGCTGGGCTGGCAGTGAGCTCCCTGCTGGGCTCCAGGGCCAGATAGAATCCCAAGGGACCTATAGGCAAGGCAGTGCAGGGGGTCAGAGCACGGAGGGTTTCTGGAGAGGCTGCAAAGTACCCCAGATCCTGCAGAGCCAGAAACCACCCGTCGTGTGGACAGAGCTGCACGACACACTCACATAAAGTCCATTTATTTCATAACAAAGGGCAATACAAGAGCTTACATGATCCCCTGCCGTTGCCTGGGTGCAAACCCGCTCCTCCTGCTTTAGCTGCCCAGGTGAGGCATGCACAGGCTCCCCAGCAGGGCTGGTGTGCTGGGCAAACAGTGGGAGCTCTCACTATCAGGATTGGGGAATGCAGCCAGCGTGCAGACAGGAGGGCAGGCAGGAACTGGAGACGACTGTCTGCCCCACAAGAACCAGAGGAACCAAGAGCCCTGCAGGATTTTCCTACCAGTGCAGCAGATGATGGATAGAGGAGAAGCCGGTGCCAGCTGCACGTCTGCTGTGCATCCTGCACAAGCTCTGTCATTGATGCTTTTAGCCAAGCACTAAATGCACAACCAGAAGCCACATCCATCTTGCTTTGACTCTTTTTTCCCAAACACCTTGGCAGCTGGGAGTCCAAAGAAGAAATAACTTTGTCAGTCATTTCCACTCCTTGCCACTTGCCTGGGAGGACACAGTGTCACCAGTGCAGGTGAGACCAGCCTGCCTCCCTCATGGGAGTGAGAGATTTCCAGCTGAGACATGTCTGCAAAGTCACACCTCTCCCCAGTGCTGCCCATGCTGTCATTTCCCCTTTGTCTCCATGAGCTCAGTGGGCAAAATGAGCAGTGGGTACCCGGTAGAGAGCCAGGTAGAGCAGCAGGTCTGAGTGCTGGCCCACCCCAGCTCCTGCCCAGGCTCCAGCTCTCAAGGTGCCCCATCAAGGTCCCTGGCACAGGGTCCCATGGCTGTAGCCCCCAGCCCAGCGAGCCGGCCTTCCCCCACTGCCCGTGGCTCAGACGATGCCGTTGTGTGTGGGGTGTGTTCGTACTCGGTAGATGATGACAGCAGTGGCTGGACACAGCACCAGCGCTGTCATGATGAGGATGGTGGCCAGGATGATCAAGACGATGACCCAGATATCCAGGATGTGCTTGGGGAGGTCGGTAGGACTTGTGAGGTGAGGGAGGTCCATCCTGCAATGGAAAGGCAGAGGGGTGGTGGGGCAGCTCCCTCCATCCTTCCCATATTTATTGTCTCCCCGCAGTCCCCTGTTGCTCTCTCCAGGGACACCCCTGTGGCCAGGTCCAGCTTTCACCTTGGGCTCCTTCCAGAGCCTTTGCTAAAGGCTCCTTCAATTACTCACAGCACGCTTTGAAAGGCACTGGATAAAAGCTCAGGGGAAATCTTCCCTATTAATTGCTACTGTTTGTTACAGGAGGTGATAAAAGAAAGCCACAATCGGGTGTCCTGCGGTCACTCAGCGCTGTATCATCACGGGGGGAAACGGAAAGGTCAGGTCAGTCAGGAGCCCCCTCGTTTCTGGGGAGCCTCGTGTGTGTCCTCCCCACACACACGTCGTGCTGAGTCACGAGTTATCCATCAGCTGAAGGGGACGGAGGGGCCGGGGAGCGGGGACCCCCTCCACGGGGACCGCGGCTTTGCCCTTGTCCTGCCCCGGCACCTCGGGGCTGGGGGACACACGTCCGTGGGGGAGAGGCGGCAGATGCCAGTGCCCTGCCTGTCCTGCCCTGCCCTGCCTGTCCTGTCCGTGTCCCGTCTGTGCCCTGCCTGTCCTGCCAATGCCCTGCCTGTCCTCCCCGTACCCTCTCTGCGCCACGTCTGTGCCCTGTCTCTGCCCTTCCCGTCCCGCCTGCATCCTCTTACCTACAGCGCTGCCAGGCTCCGGCACCCACTCCGAATCCGGCTCCAGATCCTGTCAAAAGCGACAGCAGCGGCAGATCCCGCCGGGCGAGAAAGACTCCGCCTGGCCCCGCCCGGCCTGCGGAGGACGGCAGGGGAGGAGAAGGGCAAGGGGATAGAAGGAAGGGGAAGGAAGGAAAGAAGGACGGAAAGGCAAGGCACGGCACGGTACGGAAAGACGTTTCTTCTACACCAGGATAAAAGAAGAACACACTCCAACTTATCCCATCCAGAATGGGATTCCACTGGGGGAGACCTTCTGGAGCTGAGCCTGAAAGTCTCAGGGAGGAACCGTAGGAACATTCCACTTCACAGTCCTGAACAAAGGGTTTTCCCTAGCCCCTTCCCATCCTGCCGCAGCAGGGTTCACGGGCACCCACTTGCCCCCGAGGCCCAGGGCAAGACCACGCAGAGGCTCCATAGCCACCCGCAGCGAGGTGCCCGCAGTCCCCAGGGATTCGGGCAGGGTGATTTACAGAGACAGGGGGAGAGAGCAGAGCCAGGAAGGGGACAGACCTCAGCCCGCCGGCTGGGAACGGTGTTTCTGCTGTCCAGTGGAATATTCCTATAGGGACACATATAGAGAAAGTAAGAAAATTACAGCCTGAAAAGTATTCCAGGCTGGAGCTTTTCAGCTCTTTTCCCAGCCGATAAGATGGTCCAGCTCAAGGCTAGGGAGAATTTCTCCCAGGGTCAAAATAATTTGGTCAAAATAAAAAGGAATTAAAAACAAAGATACAACACCTATTGTGGCACGTCACCAGGCCCTGGGAATGGGGTGTCTTCTCTCTGAACCAATCATCTTTTCTCTTCTCTTGGAACTGCGAGTCATGCTATAGAACCAAGTATGTTTCTGAATAAACTTGACTCTTTCTTTCTATCATGAAAGACGACCATGTAGCTGTGCATGTTATTTCCGCAGCACTTAAAGGGTTAAAATACCTTTCCACAGCTACGTATTCCACTCCTTTGGTGATGCTGAATTGCAAAAGCAAGACGGGATGCTCCGACATTCCTTCTGGGTCACAAGCTCAGTGTCACTCACACTGGGAGCCACGCTCTGCACCATTCCCTCCTGCCTTTTCCCAGGGAAACCTGCTGGATTTCTGGTGGTGGAAAGCCCTACCACATGCTCTCAAGACACCCCTGACACGGAGCTGTGCCGGGAGCAGTGCACAGGCACCTCCTCCCTGCCCTCCCAGCAGCGCTCCCCTCCAGCTGCTGCAGGAGGATAAAAAGCATGTGGGGGTTTTATCGTGAGCAGCGGCAGATCCTCACGGACAGGGCTTTCCTGTGGAGCTGCATGCAGCGGGCAGAGGGCAGGGACTGACTGCAGGCACTGTGTGGGGATGGAGAGCGGGGTGAGCATGGGCGATTCACGCCACGGGCCTGGCTGGCAGCGGTGCTTGTTTGGGGTATCCAGCAGCAAACTGGGAGTGATTTGCTGATGCGAGCTCTGCTCTCTGTGCACACAGCAGAGCATCCACAGACCTCGTGCTTTCCTGCTGATCCCACCCACGGGAATGTTCATTCTTGTCAGGATTCTGTCTTAGTGCACACGAGACTGAAGAGAAACCACCTTTGGGCTGTGAAAGGATCACCCCCGCTGCTCTGCTCTCGTGAGACCCACCTGGAGCTGTGTCCAGCTCCGGGCCCCCAGCGTAAGAAAGACACGGAACTGCTGCGGTGACTCCAGAGGAGGCCATGGAGCCGTTTCAAGGGCTGAGCCCCTCTGCTCTAGAGGCAGAATGGGAAAACTGGGGATGTTCACCTGGAGAAGGCAAGGCTCCGGGAGACCTCAGAACCCCTTCGAGTGCCTAAAGGGGTCCTGAGAGAGCTGGAGAGGGACTTAGGACAAGGGCTCGGAGTGACAGGATAAGATGGAACTGCTTCCCACTGCCAGAGGGCAGTGTTATAAATGAGAGACAAAAGTCTCGATATTCAGCAAAATTTTAGATTGCTTTATTTGATATAGAAAGAGCAAGCAGCGCGCTGGGGAACGCGAGGGGTCACCGCCCACTCCACGCTCCACCGAACCTTGGTTTGCAGCCTCTTCTTATACCGTGGGTTCTCGTTGTAATCAATAAGTTTTGGGGTTTTTTTTGTTGTCATAATTTTGTTAGGTAAGCAGTGGTGGTCGAATAAACATTCTTACACAAATTCACAAAGCCTCCGGGCGATAATCAGTCACAGATAGCCATCTGGTCCTTGTAGATAACCACCAGAGAAGTTCTGGAAGTCTGGTCCTTGAGATAAGCAGTATTGATTAGACAAAGACAGGAACGGCTTTTTGGGAAGTCCGATTTTGCAAGCTGGTAGCCGATACAACTTATTTGAAAAACAAAACATAATATAATGTAATGTAACATAACGCAACATAATATAACAAGGTGATTTTAAACAGAATTATTTAATAATATAATTTCCTTTATCTAGTGTCCATGCTTCACTTCAGAGCTTAGTATTCTGGTTTATCCAACCCCCAATGCTTTTGTGATTAACACGAATCTTTTATCAATTGTCACAGCAGGGACAGATGCGATATTGGGAAGAAATCCTTCGCGGTGAGGGTGGTGTGGCACTGACACAGACCAGCTGCGGCTGCCCCACCCCAGGCAGAGTCTAAGTGCAGGCTGGACGGCCCCGTAGCTCCGGGATACACGGAAAGCGTCCCGGCCCACGGCACGGGTGGCACGGGGGCACCGGGAGCGACTGAAGCTCCGTCCCAGCCCCACTGCGTGCCCCGCGGCGTCACGTGGTCAGGCCGGCGTGGTGACGTCAGACGGCGGCGCGGTGGCGTCAGGTGGCGGCGGCGCGCCGGAGTCCGCTCGTTCGCAAGATGGCGTCGCTGCTGCAATCGGAGCGGGTGCTGTACCTGGTTCGCGGCGAGAAGGAGCTCCGGGCGCCCCTGCCGCAGCTCTACTTCTGCCGCTACTGTAGCGAGCTCCGCTCGCTCGAGTGCGTCTCGCACGAGGTAAGGAGGGACGGGCCGCGCCTCAGCCGCACACCGGGCGGGACCGGGCGGGGCGACGCCCTCTCTGCGCGCAGCGATTGCGTCCCTCTCTCGCCACTCAGTCTCTTTCTGGTTTGCTATTGGTTGTTGTTGCGGCTGTTTGGTGGGCTCAGCGCGGCACGGAGCGCGTGGATTGGTCGCGTGTGAGGGATGGGGCGGTGCTGCGCGTTGGATTGGCTGTGCCGCCTGTCCGTCGGCGGAGCTCGGGTTGTGATTGGCTGGCGCGAGCACAGAGGGGCGGCTTCCCCTCATGAGGGCCGTGCCCCCCTGAAGGGCCCCGGCCGGGGGAGCGGGGACCCCCAAACCTCGATGGGACCCGACCGAGGTCTCGGGGAGCCCTCACCCCCCGCCGGAGCCGACCGATGGGTCAAGACCCCCCCGTCGCATCGCCTCCCCATCGGGCCTGGCCGTGGAGGGGCAAGGACACCCCCCAGACACACACCCCTCCCCGTTATACGCTACGAGCTTTCGTGGGAGGGGAAGGGGCTGTTGGCTTCATAAATTGTCACATTAAAATCGCTGAGAGTGGTTTTGTAGAAGCCTGGTTGAATTAAAAAATTGTGATAGATTTGGAAAGCCTTGAAAGAATGACTGTGCAGTACACATCTGAGAAGAGGCAATGGAAATTTAAGGAAACGTTCAGTGCTCTGAAGAGTGGATCTGTGACCTGGCCGTACCCGTTATGAATTGACTGTGGTGTGAGCAGTGTATTCATTGTGCGTGGCCACGCTTAACAATTAGTTTGAATTCTTCTTCAAGAAGGGGCCCCCAGTCTTGCAGCCATTGTTTTAATTGATAAAATTCACTGTGACAATAGAGAGATACAAAGCATCTTGTGAAATATGCACGTATTTGACCATTGTAACAGCGAGGAAAGAATAAATATAGGTGTAACTAGAAAATAAAGCGTTAAAACAGTTGTGCAAGCTGAAAAATGAGATTCTGATAACTGCTAAAGGTCAGCAATCAGCTCATCTCTTCCCACTTATAAGGTGCAGTGGTTTAATATTTTCTGATTTAAGCAACATTATAATTTATGTTATTAAAGATCAGAATCTGGCTGAAATGGGCTAAAATTTAGCATACCAAAAAAGTCTCAAGCCTTCCCTGGCTTCAGCATGCTGTTGCAAGACACGAATCCTTGTCGGGTCCCGTGGCAGTTTGGATCTTTTTGGAGAAAGTTGTGCCAGGTAACGTGTGTGATGTGACTGTGTCTTCTTCAGGTGGACTCTCACTACTGCCCCAGCTGCCTGGAAAACATGCCTTCAGCTGAAGCCAAATTGAAAAAGAACAGGTAAAGTTGCTTTGTTTGTTTTTTTTTGTGGGTTTTTTTTTTTGGTTTTTTTTTGCTCTGATCAAGACTCCCTGTTTAATACATGCAAAGTCCATTCCCATGTTTGTCTGAAAGTCTTCAAAAACGACATTGCTTCTTGTTATGTTTGAGTCTGTTTTGTGGTATAAGTATTATTCCATGATGTATCATGTGCTGTTCATGACTTGGAGGGTTTTTTTATGTATCACATTATGTTTCTCACTGCTGCTGCTCTTAGTCTGACTCTGAAATCCCCCAAGTTCCTGTGACAGCTTTACTACCCTTTTTTGCTTGTGCTGTCGTCTAGGAGTTAATAATCTGTTGGTTTAATGCTGATGTGGTTGTTGGGCACATTTCTCTCACCCTGGGATCCTGCTCAGAACCTTGCCTTGTTGTTCGCAGGTGTGCCAACTGCTTTGACTGTCCCTGCTGCATGCACACCCTTTCCACGCGGGCCACGAGCATCCCTGCACCACTGCCCGATGACCCAGCCAAGACCACCATGAAGAAAGCCTATTACCTGGCCTGCGGCTTCTGCCGCTGGACTTCCCGGGATGTTGGCATGGCAGACAAGTCTGTCGGTAAGGGACAGTTCAAAAGCAGGAAACTGAGTTACAGCACGTGCCCTGTTTGTGTTTTGAATGTAACAGATAGTCCAGTTAGTTCCCAACTGTACTGTAGACTTGATATCTGCCTAGGAGTTGTAGTTGGAAATTCACAGGAAAACTCTTTGTTGCTGAACACTCATCTGAAGAGCTGAGCTGAGTTAGTGGAATATGTGACCCACTTCTGTGCCTGTATTACCTGACTAGTGAGAAGACTGTCAAACTGTTTTAGTCAGTGCACTCTCCCCACAACTGAGATCTTGTTTGTTTGCTTTCAGAGTCTTTGAAGCTGCTCAGTCTGACAGCATAAACATCCAATTTATTTTCCATCTCTTTTGTTCACTTAGACTTATTCTAGAGTTGCTAGTCAGTGTTTGGACTTGGCTTTTTTCTTCACAAGAGCACTAGAACAAAGCTTTCATCTATTTTTTTTATATGTGAGATGCACAGAAAATAGCTGTCAGGTTCCAGAAATGGGGTTGAGTAGACCAGGCAGATCCTCTGACTTCCAATATTGATGTGACTGAAAATGGAGCTGAGGATGCAGAGACAGCAGCAACCAGTAATAAGAGACACCCATGTAAACGCACGTACCTGCTGCTGAAGTGACTCCTGGGGGGCTGTCCTGAGTATCTCTCAGGCAGCATTTGTTTAGAAACACAATATAAAAGCTCCTTCATTCCAAAGCTGCCTGTGCAACTCTTTCAGAGAGTTAAACAATTAAACAATGGCAATGGTAGGTGTAGCAAAAATAGGGAATGTCATATTTTATAAATAACACCAAGATAGTTGAGTGTTGGGTGTGATTTCTGTGCGGCTTCTGGAAATCTCCTGTGAACTTTGCTTTTTCTCTTCTCTTGTGCAGCAAGTGGTGGCTGGCAGGAGCCGGAGAATCCTCACACACAGAGGGTGAGTGAGCAGGAAAGCTGTGCTTGGGCTGAAATATATCAGCCAGAAAGAACTGTTAGAGTGTCTGGCCCTGTCAATCACTTTTTCTGCATCTATATAATCCTTCAGATCCCAGTTCCAGCTCCTAATCTGCACCTTGACTGAATTCAATGGAGGGAAGGCCTCTTAGAGGCTCCTCTGAGGATATCGCAGTATAAAAATCTCCTTTTGAGAAGAAGCTCAGTTGAAGCCAGCCTATCTAATGGTGCTGTTAAGGTGAATGTGCTGCGTATGTATGTGAAAAAAAGCTGTTTTCCAATCAGAAGTGTGTCTAGAATCTGGAAAACACAACTGCACCTTTAACACCCTTCCCTGTTACCCGTTAGGGCTCCACTCTAAATGTGACCAGCCTCGGGGAGGGGGGAAAAGATGCTAAAGATGCTGTTTGCTCTGCCAATCCAAATTGCTCAGATTTGGCCACACGACATTACTCTATGCAGTCATGGCAAATTTGTGAAGGGAGTCTCAGTTGCTGAACTGCAAAGTGAGAGTTGGACACTGGCCTCCAACACACATCATTCCCAAGGGAGGGTCAGTTTGTCACCCGCAGTGTGAGTTAAGACGTGTTAAGGTACTCAGGCTTCTTGAAGTACATCCTGCACAATACAGCTGGTACTAGGAACAGAGTGAAACAAGTAGCAGGAACCCCAGCTATTTCCCAAGCAAATGCTGCAGCTGAGTGACAGTGCTCCCTGTTCCTTTTCCTCCTCCAGATTAACAAGCTGGTGGAGTATTACCAGCAGCTGGCTCAGAAGGAGAAGATTGAGCGGGACAGGAAGAAGCTGGTGCGACGCCGCAACTACGTTCCACTGGCCTTCTCGGTGAGCTGGTTGTGCTGTCCTCTCAGAACAGGAAAAGTCATCCACAGCAGACTCAGCCTGGAAAATTAGATAGTTGGTAGCACGATAGGGCTGCCCAGCTTTGGCTCACTGAGGACAACACGAAGAAAATTAGGCTTTCTTTAGGGATGAATACATTTACACTCATTACTGTGTATTACATTGCCACTCTCTCTGGTAGTCCTCCCTAGCTGTACCAGAAGGATTTATACTTGCCATGCCAAGGAGTATGTTCTCCAGCAGTGAAGTGCAGTGTAACTGCAGCCACAGTGCCAGTGGCAGCTCTTTCTCAGGACAGTTCATCCCACAGATCAGTGACAGATAGATCAGTACTGTCTGATACTTCTCTGCATGAAATCTCTGCTGAAATTAACCTTAAGAGTTGGTTGTGGCTTGAATGACTAGTTTATTGTACCTGGCAGATAAATGCTCACTTTGTTTAGCTGGGTGACTGCATATGCTTGCTACTTCAATGAATTGTGCTTGCTCTGTGCCTTTGCTTGTGTCTTATGGCTGCATTTTTTGTCTCCGTTGCTACCTGCTGCTATTTTGGGGGCTCTCCACAGCAACATACTATACATGTAGTGGTAAGTCTTTTCACAGTTTCTGCTGGTGTTAAAGCTGTCATGGTACCAAGTGAAGGGGATGAGCAGATCCTACACCCTGCCTCAGGGCCTCTGGCTTAGGTGTGCCTTAAACAAACACAGGTGAAGCCTAACTGTTCAGAGGGTAACATTTGTTACAAAAAATATTTTGTGTTAGTTTAGAAAGAGGGCAGTATCTTTGAGTAACTAATGTACACCTCAAAAGCAGTCCTTCACCAAGCTTGGCTGAGACACAGCTGTCTGCTTGGCCAAGGCATGTGCCACTAACATTAATCACCTCATCCTTGAAAAATCACCAGACTAGGCTGATGCTCACATTTCTCATTTGGTGAGAATTCAGGTTTTCAGCCCTGCCCAGAAGGAAGATGTCTGCCTCCAAGCACCCTGGATACAGTTCAGCTGTAGAAAGCTGAGGAGTAGCTCAGCTATTTCTGGTGAGAGAGACTTGTAGGTAATGAGGCTTGTAGGAGATTGAACCTTCCAGCAGCTTCAGGTAATGCTACAGAGCCTTTCAGGTGAATAAGTAACCACATCAGCCCACTTTTTTTGGCAGCTGAGCTCTCATTCTATGCTACTTGACATGGAGTTGCTCTGAAGATAATATCCAGGGAAAATGTGTCAGTAGTGCAGGCTGGTGATTTGAGGAGGGAGCAAAAAGCTATATGAGCAGTAGCCACACACATCTGTCTTTTGCCATCTGCAGTGCAGTGGGAATTGTTTTCTCCTTGCCAACAGTTTAAGCAGAAAAACGTATCTTAGGAAGCGTTGAATACCTTTTCCTTTTTGCTTTCCTTTGCTTGTACCCCCATGCTTGTCATGCAGCTCAAAGGATGAGTTTGCAGCCAGTCTTTTTATCCCATCAGGAAGCAGACCTGAGGGTGACAGTTCCTTTTTTCCTTGTAGGACAAATATGGCCTTGGAACGAGGCTTCAGCGCCAGAGGCCTGGAGCTCCCATCAGTGCCCTCGCTGGACTCTCGTGAGTCTCAGGGTTGGGGTTACCTTTGGGAGGAGGATTGGAGGGGTAGGCAAGAGAGGAGTAAAGCAAGAAAGACGATAGACAATTAGCAGATAGCAGTGAGGAAATGTCTCCTTTTAAGCACTGGAGAGGTGTCAGATCATTGGGCATCTCTCTGCAGCAGGTCCAGATGTTCTGCTTTCTCCCAAAACGAACAAGTGACTGCACACTCCATTGTTGCACTTATTGTTGTGCAGTCTCAGCTCTTGCTGCCTTCTGTGCTATCACGCAGTTACTGCTGTTGCTGCCAGAGCACATGTGCCCTATTTCCTGACTAAGTTGCCCCTTACTTTGCTTTAGCCTGAAAGAAGGAGAAGACCAGAAGGAGATCAAGATCGAGCCAGCTGATGCAGTGGAAGAAGTGGAGCCTCTTCCTGAGGATTACTACACAAGACCAATCAACCTGACAGAAGGTAAAACCTCAGTATTTTGTCACTTTTTTTGGCCTTACATTTTGTAACATGGGCATTGCCTACAAGCTTGTGACATTCCTCATGACCCAAGTTTCTGGTCATTTTTGTGGTGGAATTGAAATACTGGGAAATACGTGACTTTTTAAATGGTAACTTTGAATTCAGCCTCAGCTTTATGTTGTACATGGAAGGCTCAGAGCCAGAAGGCCTGAAGGGTTATTTAATTTTCTTGCTGGCCTTAATTTCTGTATGTATGAAGCATCAACTTTTGGATGGAGAAAAAAGAAAGATTATGTCCTTTTTCCAATAACAGCGAGAAATAAGGAAATAACAGCTGCTGGCCAGCCGGAACCAAAAGGGGGCTGTTGAGTAACAATTGCGCATTGCTTTGACATCAGCTTGGAATAGCGTGGTACATTTGCCAGGTCTTTAGCTGACTCATAAATTTAACCCACAAATACTGTAAATTGATCAGTAAGACTTGATGTGAACAGGATAAACCAGCAGGTACAGGAGTGATGTGGGCTTCCAGCTGAGGTGGCTCAAAATGGAATGGATGTTGCTGGTCGTTCTGCAGGTCTACAAAGTCTGACACTATCAATTAATTCGTGAAAGGTTTATGGAAAGGGGTAGATCTTCTTGGTCTCCTTTTCTCATGAGGCTGTTGGCATTGTGAGTTTTGATGCTGGTGAAGAAGACAACTTTCCTGGTTCCCCACAGTGAGGGAAAGGCTGCTAGGTGGCTCACTTGCCTCTTAGGCACTGGAACAATGAGGAGCCTGCATTTTGAGAGAAACTCATAGGAGGTTTTGGCTGCTGGAAGTTTCTTGCTTTGGGAACTGTTTTGTCTCATTCTACATGTGAGTCTAAGTTATGCAAACTCCTTGCTAAGAAGCTGTGTATTGTACTTATGCAGCACCCAGCTGTGAGGGTGACAAAGCTATGAAACTAGTTGGCTGTGGTGAAGGAAAGAACTATGTTCTAATTGATTACAAAACTCTTGTTTCCATCCCAGCTCAGCTTTGAAGACAGATGTGGGTCCCTTGTTTCTCCTAGGCTAGCACTGATGTTGCTCTCATGTTATTGTACCCAGTCAGGGCAGCCCTTTATTCAGCTTTTGCCTTTCTGTTTATTTCTTGAACTGTGATAGTTGGCAGTAGTTTCTGAGTTAACGGGGTGCATGTGAAATTAGATGTCTTAGAGATGGTGAGGGTGCAAGGTGCATATGTAGAATCCAGCTGGAGTTTCAGTTCCTGAGACATTTCTTTGTCTTGCTTCCTGTTTTGCTCCCAGTGACGACTCTGCGCCAGCGCCTGCTGCAGCCTGACTTCCAGCCCATCTGTGCTTCCCAGCTCTACCCACGTCACAAGCACCTCCTGATCAAACGCTCGCTGCGCTGCCGGGTAAACAGTTCAACCCAGAGAAGTGCCTTTTCCAGGCTCTTAGGACTTGGGTGCTGGGAAATGGGTTGTGTGTTTCTCTTTTAAAAGAAATGGCTCAAATGCTTCTGGTTGTTGGAAGTTCTCAGCCAAGTTAGTGGTAACAGCACTAAGGGGGTGAGGGAGGCTGTCATGTCTCTGGTGTGATGACAGTTGTGAAAGGGGTGTCAAAGATGCATAAAGATACAAAGGGGGTTTGTGCTAGTGCCCTGCCTAGCCAGGGAGTCAAAGACTGTCGGTACAGTTGAAATAAAAAAAATTTTGGTGTTACTAAAGACAAAAGTCAACAAAGAAATTATTAGGGAGAGGCAGTGCAGAATACTGAAGATGTCACTAAGGTGAAGGCAGGAAGAGGGTATTTCAGAGAAGCAAAGCAGAGATCTGGGAAGCGAAGACAGGCAAGAGATAAATCCAAGTTCTGCTGTTGGCTTTCTACACAGCCTTTACTACATAATTTGTTTTCTCAGTCATACAAGGATATTTATTTATCTAGTTCCTAAAGTAATAGAGCAATATTCTTGTTAGTATTTAAGATGGAGAATGCTTTGCAAATGCAGAATATTTTCTCAGAAATAAGTAATGTTAGGCTTATCCTTTAGTTCAAGAGTAGCCTATGAGGAGATCAGACTTCTCTCTGCTTCAGTTTTTTAATGGATTCTGGAACATAGATCAGGTTATTTGTGCTGCAGTCAGCATCCAGGTGTTTTCAAGACTGGTTCCAAGTCTTATGTTTCTGAGGTTGCACTGGTAGTGCTGATTATGACATTTTGGAGTATCAATAGCTGAACACATTGATGGCTGCATGCATCCCAGATAGTTTTTATGTGGTGTGCCAGAGGCTGTAATGTTATGGCTGGTGACATGGCACTTGTGTCTCTGATTCTTCAGTGTGTGACTTTTGGGGCTGACTTAAATACCTTTCTCTCTAGAAATGTGAACATAACCTGAGCAAACCAGAATTCAATCCAACGTCTATCAAGTTCAAGATCCAGCTGGTTGCTGTGTAAGTAAAAAATGGGGACTGGGGACAACAACTTCCTGTTTGTGCTTAGTTAATGCCTTCTATTTTAATTTCCTTTGACCTCCTGTGGGATTGTGTCATCCCTTAGGATGGTGTAATCACCTTTTTATATATTTAACTTATCTGTAATAGGTTTGCTTGCTGATCTACTAAAGATTTCAGCAGTCGGACAAAAACACGGCATGCTGTGCCAGCCCCAGACTGTAGTAGGTGTTTGTAGGATTAGGGTTATACAGCAAAAGGACACTTCATTTTTCCTTTTAGGAAAGCTCTAATAGCTTTGCAGACAGCAGCACAGTCCCTTACAGTCATTTGCTCTGTTATTTTGTAGTAACTACATCCCTGAAGTGAGAATCATGTCTATTCCAAACCTGCGCTACATGAAGGTCAGTAGCTTTTCCAGAAATGTCTTAGGCTGAGACATAGCCAGGAGCTGTGAATGGGGATCTTTTTGGAAGATGACATGGTGTGATGTTTGTTCCCTGAGGGCTCTGCTCACTCCATTTAGAGGGTGCAGGGTTTAAGGGAGTGGCCACTGCGTGTCCTTGTCACTACAGCAGTAGATTGCTGTGCAATGTGACATCTGACATCACAAGCACTTGCCCATGTCTGAAGAATAAAAGGTGTGGAATTGAGATCTCAGCTAGACTCCCAAAACAAGTATTTCTTATATTAAGAGTTTTGCATGGCATTGGTGCCTTTCTTATGGATGGGGGGTGGTCGCTGTCCATCCACTGAGAGGATGTGATGCAATTTTTGAATGTGTTGATCAGCTGGAAAAGATGGAGGTGCTTACAATAACGATTAATTTTAGCACAATTGTTTCTTGAATTGTGACTCCTGAATCTCTCCAGGAGAGCCAGGTTCTTTTGACTCTAACTAATCCTGTGGAGAACGTCACACATGTCACATTGCTGGAGTGTGAGGAGGGAGACCCTGATAACATCAACAGCACTGCCAAGGTATTGATTGTACCCTCCTACTGTGTAAGCCCAAGCCTCTTCCCGCATTTACCCTCCCATTTGTGGTAAATCCACAGGGCACACTTTTCATATGTCCTTCAATCCTTGCCAGCTGGGCAGCGTTTTCCTCCTTTGAGCTTAAATTACTGTCACCAATGTAAACAGCAGCTCATGATGTATTTTGAAATTGTGTCTGTTCATTGATATCCAAAACCCAAGGGAGAAATTTATTATTTCACTGGCAGGGTGGTAATGAGGTGGTCCAGGAGCAGAGAAAAGCTGAGGATGAATCATTTTTCTGTTAAACCACATTGAAGCAGACCTGAGAAGAGGAGAGCCCTCCCCTCTCCTGCTTGCAGTGTAGCTGGTGATCAGTGTTGAAAGGCTTCTTTCTCTTCGTGCTCTGCTTCAGGTGGCGGTTCCTCCCAAGGAGCTTATTCTGGCTGGCAAAGATGCTGCAGCAGAATATGATGAGCTGGCAGAGCCTCAAGACTTCCAGGATGACCCAGAGTGAGTATCCTGTAGGGATCCTCTCTCTTAAAAACTGATGCTCCTCCTGTAGTTTGAGTTCCTTTGAGAGCATTGTTCCACTTGGAACAATGCTTTGAGAACTTGGCTGACCCAGTGTTCCTGTGTGTTCTGCCTTGCAGCATTATTGCCTTTAGAAAAGCCAATAAGGTGGGAGTTTTCATCAAGGTCACCCCACAGAAAGAAGAGGGCGAAGTGACCGTGAGTTTCAAGATGAAGCACGAGTTCAAAAACCTCACTGCTCCCATCCGGCCCAACGAGGAGGGCGACCACACCTCTGAGGTGATCTGGCTCACCCATCACGTGGAGCTCAGCCTGGGCCCTGTGCTCCCATAGCGGCTCCCAGCACTTGCTCCCGACGGCTGGATGGACTGGCACCAGGAGAAAGCACCTGGTGAAAGGTTCTGCCAGAGCTCCTTTGTGATGTGTGGGTGTGCCACGGCCTGGCCGGCTGCCAGGAGGGGGCTGAGGCTGCCGTGGTTTGGGCTGGTTTGTTTTCTCTCCCCTTGTTGTAGTGCCCACTAACCACCACTCCACTTCCCCTCACTGCCACAGGCTAGAGTAACTTGCAGCATGTTAGAGCACAGAAAAAGATCTCCTTCCAGGTTTGCACTGAATTTGTCTTTAGCAACAGATAATTAGGGCTGAATTTGGATTTATCAGCAGGAAAGAACCCATACTGTTTTTTTCTCCATGTTGGCCCACAAACCTGATGTTCCATACAACTTCTCTTTCAGACTGAGCAATGCCCTTCCCAGACAAACGTTTTAAGGAGTGTCCCTGCCTTCTACATCCTGGCAAGTTACTGCCAGTAGCACGATCTTTTCTTTTGGTTTTCTGCTTCCTCATAGGATACCTCAACTGTGGGGGCTGGGCTATAGAGCCCTACCCCTCTGGTGGCAGATGTTTTCACAAAGGAGTTGATTAGTTTGCCTTTAAACTTTAAACATAGTGTACTGTAGCGTTCATGGCTCTGATGGGTAACTACGCCTGCAGTCAGCCCGCTGCATCTCAGCTGGATGTGGCAGCAGGATGTGCTGCAAGCTGAGAATTCGTGTTCTGCTGCAGCTCTTGACTGAGGCAGGAATGCTCTGGAGAGGAAGGGATGCTCCAGAGAGGTTTCCTGGCAGACTTCAGCTCAATAAATGTTGTGTTGCTAGGGGTTATAGCAATGAGGGTATGAAACCTGGAGTGTTAAGATTGGTTCTTACAAATTACAAAAATTACAAAATTACAAATTGTAGTTACAAAACTGCTGAGGTGATTTGAGTTCGTAATCTTTGTTTTTCCAGTGGAGTTGTAAAGGTGGAAACTCGTTATATGCTGACTCTACACACTGTACCAGAAGGTCATTTACCTGGGGTGTAATTTGGCTGCAGTCCAGGATAAAATGGGTGATTAGGAGCTGTGTATCTAGGAGACTGAATTACCAATAAGTGCATGGCTATTCTAGGCAGGTGAGATGGCTCGTCCTGCAGAGCATTCCCATTTCAGACCTTGACCTATGTTAAACATTTCTGATGGGCTTTGACATGCTGCTGTGCTGGGAAAGGCTTGTATACCTGCCAGCCACAGCCATATCACTCCAGATACTTGTGCTGTGGCTCTGCCAACCTGGATCTGCAAATCCTCTGCATGGAGGGGCAGGATGAGGCTGCCTGGTGCAGCATCCCAAAACATCTCCCTTAGTGCAAGGAACCTGCTGTGGTGTGCTGGAGGGGTTCACACCTCACAGCCCGGTCCTGCAGCGGGTCTCAAAGCAGCGAGGCATCACGTTTACAACTCTGTGTAGGTGACGCACAGCTGTACAGCATGAGTTTGAGACTTGTAGTTAGTAGTTAATATGTAGAGCTAGTGCCTGCTGCGGCTTTCCCTGTCCAGATAACAAAGGATTTCACCTCTGGCCACAACTTCTCCTGTTCAGTAGCCAAAACAGCTGCTGCACTTGCAACATGACCACAGAAAGACCTCCCAGGACCCAAGCCTCGAGCTGTGCCTGGGGATGGCGTTTGCTGCAGGCAACGTGACCTGCACCCTTCTAATTAAAAAAAAAAAAGGTGCATTGGGTTACGGCGTTCTGAGCGCTCTGATGAGCTCGGCGAGCTGTTTTCTCCCCTCCCTGCAGGTGCTGTAGGCAATAGGAAAGGTATTGGCGTGTCCCTTCCTCTGTCCCCGCTCCCCGAAAGGCGCCTGTTGCCTTATGCTTGACGTCGTATAGTGACCTTCAATAAAACACACGTGGCTCTCGGATTCATTGCGCTGGCTCTCATTCCAAAGCACTCATTATTTAAATAAAACAAAAAGCGGAGTTCCCCCGTCTATTCCCAATGGTCTCGTCCTCGTGCTCGCCCCCTCTCGTTGCCCATGGTCTCGTCCGTGCCTGGAGCGCCCCCTGCGGCCGCGGCGCGGTGGTGTCACTGTCCCCTCAGCCCGCCTTTTCCGTTACTGCGCTGGTGGAAGTGTCGTCACTTCCGGCCGCCGCCTGCCGGCAGAGGAGAGGAGCCGCCATGTCCACATCGCTGGGGTCCAACACCTACAACCGGCAGAACTGGGAGGATGCGGTGAGCGGGGGCGGCCGCGAAGGGCTGGGACAGCCGGGGAGATCGGGCCTGGGCCGGCGGAGCCGTGCTCCCCCGCGGTAGCGTGGGGGGGCGGCAAAGCTGCGAGGTGCGGGGAGGCGGCCCCGGGGATGGGACCTTCCCTGGGGACCCGCTGCCTTCTCTGGGGACCCGCTGCTTTCCGTGGGGACTCGGCACCTGCCCTGGGGACCCGCTGTTCTCTGTGGGGACCCGCCACCTGCCCTGGGGGCCTGCCGCGGTTCCCCGGCCTCCATACGGTACCAAGGGAACGAGCTGCCGCGCCGCGGTTCAGAGGC
This sequence comes from Acridotheres tristis, assembly GCA_037013685.1. Classification (NCBI taxonomy): domain Eukaryota; kingdom Metazoa; phylum Chordata; class Aves; order Passeriformes; family Sturnidae; genus Acridotheres; species Acridotheres tristis. The sequence goes on from CM072900.1 coordinate 6,659,641, forward strand.
TGTAGCAGCTGGGAGCCGCTTCCGGCGCTGCGGGGGCTGAGCTGGGCCCCTCGTGTGCCCGCGGCCGCGTCCCTTCGAGCTGAAGCCTCTCCCGAGTGGGCCCAGTGCAGTCACTGCTGAGGGATAATGGGGGCAGTGTCACCTGCTGCAGTCCAGACACTGACGGGTTCAGATCTCAAGAATACGCTTTTTATTTGGTTATTCTAAATTTTACTCCAGGCTACAATACCTACCAGATTATCATTCTTTTGTAATTTGGGCCTGGGTCGTTGCTTGCAGCTCTCCCGGTGTCTCTGAATCCATTTGCATCTTTTAATCTGTCTGATGAGTTAAACGAGAACATTTTCCAGAGTGTGACTTGAATGCTGTTGTGATGGCAGAGCTTGTTATAAATTCCCGATTTTCTTCTTGCTCGATTCAGGACTTCCCTATCCTGTGCCAGACATGTCTTGGAGAAAATCCCTATATTCGGATGGTACGTGCCTGTTGGACCCTGCAGTCCTTCCCTCTCTCTGTGGTGGCCCTAAACTGTGGATTTGGGGACTAAAATAGGACTAGGTGCAGGAGGAGATGCTAAAGTGAGCACACGCTCCTCAACAGCTGGTTGTGCACAAGAGGATCTGGTCTCAGCTATTGTTGGTGTGTAATATCATGGTTAGGGGTGTGATTTAAGAATAGATCAATCAAAAAGGAGAGGAAGATGACACAGTCCAGTGTCTGGAATGCGGAAAGTAGTAGAAAATGGAGTTTTAGTACTAGCAAACTCCAGCATGGAGAACTGTGAGCTGCTTAAATTCTAATTAGTGCAATTTCTAAGCTGTAAGGAACATGCACCTCTAAAGTTAAAGGTGACTTATGAAGGTAGTTTAAGTTCTTTTTTGTTTTCCTTGGTTTGTTCTGTACAGAGTGAGTCAGTCCATGTTCTGTTGCTTTTCTCTGTCTGGCCTGGTTGCCGGTGACCTACACTGACATTATCTCCTTCACATTTGTGTTCCACAAAGTCTACTGAGAGAGATTGGGTTGTTCTTATGAAACATAACCCTAATGCTACTATAGGGGATATTTCAAAACCTGTTTGTTTCCATGAGCTTATTTCATGTAACATCATCTTTCCTTAAAAAGAACTGTTAATACTCCTTTTAATTGTCACCTTTCATATGTACAGGAGGTGGGACTTAAAGTACTCTATTTTTAATGAAAGTGTCTAAACCAAAAGTTTATTGAGAGTATTTAGGATTTCTGGTTTTTATCCTGTTGACTTTCCAAGGTGTAAGCCAAATACACAGGGGTGAATGAGACTAAATGCAGCATAATTATTAAAAAACCTACTTTGTTATAACATCAATTATATGTTTCATGTTTTATTTTGAACTGGTGATATTTCATGTTTTCTTTTATTTTTTTTTTACGTTTCAGACCAAAGAAAAATATGGAAAAGAATGCAAGGTATGTTTGTGTGATTTGAAGAAAAAATGTCAAAATATGTGCAGATCTAGGAATAATACATTTTAATTATTTAAAACCTGTCAGCTTCAGAGGAAATCCTTATCTTGGTTAACTTAAAATGTTTATATAACTATATAATTTTTTAGGTCAGTCTGCTGTGCTTGTTAGACAAAGTCAGTTGGTCCTAAAATAGTAAAATTATTGAGCAAATCCTAAGTCTGGCTGAAAAAATCTTCATGTTTATCAGAACGAAGTTTTGAAAATACTGGTGTACATATTTGAAATTATTGCAGCACTCTAAATGATCCATGTTTTCTTCTGAAATTTTGTTGTTTTTACTGAGAAGTAAAAAATATCTGGAGTTTGGGTTTTACTATGTATGTTATTCATGGCTATTGGGTGATTTGTGTTGCCTATCCAAGAATAAGCCACGATTATTTCCAAGAGCAAGAAGTACTCAGTGTTGCCTGGACTGAGGGAAATTAAAGGAGGTTTTTGCCCTTTTATCACTTTTCATCTGAGGTAGAGAAAAGGTATAATTTGGAGTCTGTACAGATTGAGATTGTGTTATGTACTCAAGCTGTATATGCAGAGGAAGCAAATATACGATTCCATGAGATAAGAGGGAGCATCACTCTTCTGCACCAAAGCTCTCATAACCTCTCCCGAGTTGCTGCTGTGCTGGTGCCTGATGTACCCATCGTTGTAATTCATCTGTAGAAGCTCCACACTGACATCACCTGCAATCAAAGAGAATTTATATATCTTTGAGTAGATCTGCACTTGGATTATTGCAATAATAAAAAGGAAAAACAATAACAACAAAAAACCAGCTTCCCTAAAACTTCCTCCTGTCAAAGTTAAGCACCAAATAGTTATTTCCTGAGCTCTTAGTCTTAGCTTTATGATATTGTGGCATTTATGTATTTTTGGTTTGAAGAGGCTAGATAGTTTGTTTCCATGCAAGAAGCAGAATGGTAGCTCTGTGCAGCATGAATCAAGTGCCACCTTTCTGTCCCAGATTTGTGCCAGGCCGTTCACGGTGTTCCGCTGGTGCCCCGGGGTGCGGATGCGCTTCAAGAAGACAGAAGTGTGCCAGACCTGCAGCAAGCTGAAGAATGTCTGTCAGACCTGCCTGCTCGACCTGGAATATGGTGTGTACCAAAAAACTGAGCCAAGACAAGGAGCTGCCCTCTGAAATGGGAGTTGGTGAAATCACTTTAAATGTCTGCATGTAATTGGCACTGGACAGAGAAAAACAGGTCTTTGTGATCATGTCTCTTCAGAGGTTCAAGGGCAGAGTGGTTTCCCTGAGCGGCAAATGGTTTACCTCTGGTCACTGCCAGTTGCAGAAATCACTATTTCTACTTGTTCTTCATATAGATTCGTTGGGGTTTTTTTTGTTTCATTTCAGGTTTACCAATCCAAGTCCGGGATGCTGGACTCTCCCTTAAGGATGAAATGCCTAAATCTGACGTCAACAAAGAATACTACACCCAGAACATGGAGCGAGAGGTAAGTGTAGCCAGCCATGATCATGCTTTTTGTGTGGCTGTGTGTGAGGAGGAAAGAGGAGCAATGACCTAGCTTCTCTTAAAAGCACTTGCTTGTTGTGATTCTGTGTGTTCAGTGCTGATATACACATAATTATTTTGTTCTACCTGCTTTTAGATAGCCAATTCTGATGGCACTAGACCAGTTGGTGCACTAGGAAAAGCTACTTCTACCAGTGATATGCTGCTGAAGCTGGCCCGAACCACTCCATATTACAAACGCAACCGTCCTCACATCTGTTCCTTCTGGGTGAAAGGAGAGTGCAAGAGAGGAGAGGAGTGTCCCTACAGGTACAGACACATCTTGAACAGTCCATCTGTTCACCACGGTGATTCACCAGTGCAGCTTCCCTTGGAGATGCTGCAGTGGGCAGGAGACACTGCAGTGATTTGGGACAGGGCAAAACTTGAGTCCAGTGCCAGCAAATGAATCTCTGTGGTGGCAAGTTGGTTTCTGAGAAGTTGGCTGCGTCCTTTGCCAAAGCAGTGACTGCAGCTGTCCTCTTGTGTAGTCAATTTTTCCCCTTTGTGGCATCAGTCCCCTCAAGCAGAGGTCTTTGTATTTGAACAAGAGACTGTTTCAAACCCAGCTCTTGTGTTTTGTAGTGCTGAGTGTTGAGCTGTCAGAAGCGCCATTCATTCAGAACTTGAAGCAGTCCTGGCTGCAGTTGAAGTTTTCAGGGCTTTGTTCCATTATGGCATGTTTATGTAGACAGGGTTAAGGATATAATTGACCTGAGGGCTTGGGAATCTGGCAGCTACAGTCATTTTAATCCATTCAGTCATCCCTTATCCCATAAAATGCTTTGTTTGCTGAACTTTAGACATGAGAAACCTACAGATCCAGATGATCCTCTGGCTGACCAGAACATCAAGGATCGTTACTATGGAATTAACGATCCTGTGGCTGACAAACTTCTGAAACGAGCATCAACCATGCCTCGTTTAGATCCTCCTGAAGACAAGACTATTACTACACTGTATGTTGGAGGGCTTGGAGATACCATCACTGAATCAGATCTCAGGTGTGTTGGTGAATTTGTATTACTCTTGCCTTTTTGTTTGACACTTTGATAATGGCTCTTCAAGTGAGGAACAGAAATAAATGTGGATTTCAGGTTTTTTTAATGGGGAACTGGTTGGTGGGTAAGTGCAGAGGAGTGAGTACCAGCTTGTTGAAGAACAAGCAAGCACATTTCAAATGCTTTGATTAAAATGTATCTCTTTAAAGATGAGTCATCCCTTTGAGCTGCTGGGGATACTGTGTAACCCTTTTTACAGGGAAGTACTGTATCTACTAGCTAGCTACTGAGAGAAGCTGTTGCCATGTTTTTATTGCTCCATAATTGCATGGAGGGCTAATTGTGATTAACTGATTGATTATTGATTTCTAATGATTAGTGTGAACGGATGATGGATAAGAGAAAGTTTCTGAGCATACCTATTTCACCTGCCCTATACTCTGTAACTGGGCTATCATAATAATTTTTTTTGTCCCATACAGAAATCACTTCTACCAGTTTGGGGAGATCCGGACGATAACGGTGGTGCAGAGGCAGCAATGTGCTTTCATCCAGTTTGCCACCAGACAGGCTGCAGAGGTGGCTGCTGAGAAATCCTTCAACAAACTCATTGTCAACGGCCGCAGGCTCAATGTCAAATGGGGAAGGTAAATGTGGGGGGAGGAAGCCTGGAGGATCTACAAGGTTCTTCTCTCAGTTTACAGTCTTAATCAGCAGAATTGGGTATTATGCAGATGTAGATACTTGTTCCGTAAATAGTTGGGGTCTCTTGCATTTGGTTTTCTTTTTACCAGTGGTGACACAAGTAGCATAAGGGATTTCTTGGTTGAGCATTATGGATGAGTTAAAGTGGATTTGCTCCTAGTCCATCTCCTCTAAACGCTGTTTGCAAACCTGGTATCATCTGTCTGATGTTCTCTGAGTTTTTCACCTTTGGCCTGAAGAAATGGATCTGGAATAGATTATGTGAAGCCACTGTGGTGTAAATATCTCCTTATCTTGCTTTTCTTATCCTTGTTCTCAAACTTCTGTCTGTTTTTCAGGTCCCAGGCAGCAAGAGGAAAAGAAAAGGACAAGGAAGGCACTACAGAATCAGGGATAAAGCTGGAGCCAGTTCCAGGACTTCCTGGAGGTAAGGGAGTTGTATTCATCTCTGAAACACTTAATGCTGACCCACTTCCATGAGCGAGGCTGCTGTTAAACTTCTGGGAGCAGTGACAGTTCAGGATGGTAGAGGCGGTGGTGAGCCCAGAGCAGTTATAGTAGGTTTGCAGCAGATCCAGCTGGATGGGAGATGAGCTTTACCTAGGAGCAAATCCTTGATGAAAAGAGAGTTCTTTATGTGATGAGTGAAAACTTAAAGCTGAATTCTACTAACTTAGGTCAGAGATACTGGCAACCCATGCTTTTAATGTTTTCGTGGTCCACTGAGTGTTGTGTGATGGACAAAACAAAGCTGGTTTCAGATGAAGGAAATTGGTGGTTGGGGTTTCAGGGCAGTTCTGCTCTCAGTCCAGTTCATACATGCAATAGTAGCAACAGTTTGCCCTTGTCATAGTATGGGTTATGTTCCATCTCTGAAGGCAGACACCTCTGCTTGTCTTGCCTGAGAGATTTTCCATAACCATATGTACTTTTTCTGCAGCCCTCCCCCCTCCTCCAGCTGCAGAAGAGGAGGCTTCTGCAAATTACTTCAATCTACCTCCAAGTGGCCCTTCAGCTGTGGTGAACATTGCCCTGCCACCTCCTCCTGGCATTGCTCCACCCCCGCCTCCAGGTACTTGTGTTTCCCTCTCAGATGGGGGTGTGAAATTCAGTGTTAGATGGTCTCTTCCTCCTTGCCAGGCCATGCTGCAGCACTGATGCATGCCCTGAGCTGATTTTCCTCATCCCTGATCACACAGTGTACATGGATGATCTAAACTGAGCTGTCAGCACAGTTTAATTAAACTGAGCTGCCTGTTGTGGTTGATATTTGCTTGCAAATTCCCAGGCATGTTGGAGATCCGTTACTGGTACTGAGACCTACTCAGTGCTTTTGCTGGCTGTGTAAATGCCACAAGTAACCCGAACTTCAAAGGGTAATTTTGCAGCTGGTTGAATGCCAGCATGTCCTTGGCTCTCTATATGTCTATCCAGAGATGCTTTTATTTTTTAATGGAAATTTGGACTCTTGTAGATGTATTTGCTCTCCCCTGTGGTTGAGTAGAAAACATTTTGATGGGTATTACAGACACTTGCCTGATCCCTCCACCAGCTTTTATTTGTAAGGATGTGTGTTGGGTAGAGATTGTACTAGTTGTACTGAAAAGAGGGGCAGGAGTTTGGGGAGATGGGAGATGTGCACATTTGTGAGGCACAGCTGTCAGCCAGCTGTGGTGTCAGTACTTTGAAGCAGCAGTGCATACACATCAGGTTTTCTGCTGCTTTGCCTGAAGCTGCCAACTTTTGTTTCTGCAGGTTTTGGACCACACATGTTCCACGCCATGGGGCCCCCACCACCCTTCATGAGAGCCCCAGGCCCCATCCATTACCCGTCCCAGGATCCCCAGAGGATGGGTGCCCACGCAGGAAAGCACAGCAGCCCCTAGCACGTCCTGCCACCCTCATCCTTGAAGTAACTGTTATTTTCTAGTTACCATGGTAGCACCATATGTTGAGCTGTGGGTGAGCTAGAGACGCCTTATTTCACTGCTTGCAGCCACAGGGCAAGCTGAGCTCCATGTCTCCACTTATAATCGGGTTCTTGATACGTCCCAGGTCTTTCTATTAGTGTGGGGGGTGGGTGGGGGACAGACAGAGGGGCTGTTGGGGGTCTGTGGGTCTAGGGTACCAGAATTACAGTGCTATCTATGTATCCCATTGGCACACTTTTGAAATAAACTTCTGGAAAAACAAAACCAAACCCTTTTCAAGCCCTTTTGATAATCCTCAGTTGGAATGTTATGGACTGTTAAAATGTAACCAGAGACTCTTCTCTGTCAGATAACTAATGATGTATTATTCTAATGAGGTATTAAACCAGGACTGAGTAAGAGCTGAAAAACGAGTTTGTCAGACTTGCCAAACCCATGGCTTGGCCTTACCACTACACAGAATTTTCCTCCCTCCTTTTTCCTGACTTCTCGATTTTAAAAAGACAAGAAAACAAAAGCCTTTTTAAATGCATCACTTTTAATCCTGCACACCCTGAGCAAGACAAGTTCTGGGTCAAGTGAGCAGCCCCCAGGCAGTGTGGGCATGATTTGGAGTGACAGGTCAGCAGTTGCTGATTTAACCAGGTGACAGCCCCTCAGCCCCAGAGCCTGGGCTTGTGCTGCCTGCAGCTGCAGGGCAGGGCAGGATGCATTTGCAACTGCTCTTGGGGAGATTTGGGGCTCTCAAGGCCTGTGAAACAGCATTCTCTTTAGCTGTGACACGGGTCCTACTTCATCTTGCTTTGATAAGATGGGAAACTTTTCTTTTGTAGTGGTGGCCTCAGAGCAACTGCATCCTGCCTGGAGTCTGCAGCTGAGTGAGGTCTGAGCTGGAGGATTTTAGTTTTATCTCCATATTAACTTTCATACAATGCATCTGTGGATATCTTCATAACCGGATAGGGCCTGTTCTGAAGCTTCATTTGCTTGTTTTTTAAAAAGTACATAAAAATATTTGAATTTTTCAACACCGTGCTTTGACCCAGCTTCCTGGAGTGCAGTATCTGAGGACTTGGTCTGATTTTTATGTGAGTGTTGCCACAGCCGAGATCCTACATGGGCAAGGACAGGCACATCCACTTCTAATTTCGTGTGCTGTCCTGTACAGTGCCACTGGATCCTATCATGGTGCCAGCCCTGCCAGCCTGTCAGAGGAGGTGTAGCACTTGTGGCACCATGGGCTGGCTTTCTCTGGAGAAAGAGCTGGGCTTTGGGTGTGAGTAATTAGTTCGGCTTCTGTCAGGGGAGAGCTGTCCCAGGGTGGTGTTGGATGGCAGAGGCTGCTGGTGGATGGGAGAGGGCTGTTGCATTTGCCACTGCACTGGCCCAGAACGTCCATAGCCAGGACCTGTGAGTGCTGTGACACATTTGGAATGCAGGAGGCTTCACATCATCCCAATTTATTATTTCCAGCCAGTTACCCAGGATGCCTAGGTTTTGCAGATGATGGACAAAGAGGAGGGAAATGGAACAGGGCAGCAGTTAAGCATCAAAGATTTATTGTTTCTACAGAACATACCATTTTTCTTTCCCTTTGCTTGCCCCCTCCTGCTTCTGTGGGAAACAGAGTAATGAAAGCTTCCCACCTGTATATGTTGTGGCAGCAGAATCCCTGCATGGGGTTTGCTCTGCACAGTGTTATAAACTTCACAAATGAGGCAGCTGCTAACTGCGTTTTTACCACAACATTTACTTGCCCCATTTAACCACAGTGATGGAAAAAGGAACTTTTATCCTTGTGCTTTTGGGAGTATAAGAAAGGATAACATTAAGAACTTGACAAAAGCAATTGAAGGAAGCCTGTGTTGAGTCAGAGGTTTTTGTGAGTGGGATTCTCCAGATGTTCTGGTAACTGTAGGCTGTTGTTAGCTGCATGTCCCAGTGTGTGTCACTGCTGAAAATATTGGTGTAGTTGAATCCTCACTGCTGATTTTCACATTCCCAGGGAAGCCTGTGCTTGCTCTGGAGGCACAGCCATGCTGCTTTTCCTTCCCACTGGTGTTGAAGTTATCAGAGCACCCTGGCAGCATCCTCACACTGGTGTGGTTCTTCAGGGCAGCGGGTCCAGGCAGGGGCTGATCCTTGACATGATCCTTTTGATATGAAGCAAATCTGTCACTCAAAGAGCCTAGATTAGATGTTCAAGCAAGACATGCAAGAAGCAGTAGGAAGGGGAAAATAGCTGCCAAGTGCTAGCCAGTAGCTTGTGGAAAACAGGGCACAAGTTTCCAACTTCCAGCTCCCCTCAGTCGTGGCTGTGCTGTGTTGGTAAACAAGTAATTCCCACTCCTTCATTTGTTTGTGTTGTCCAGCCAGGCTCAAGGTAGCTGCTTTAAACACGCCAATGCTTCAAGTAACTTGTTTTGCTACTGCTCTTCCATTTTCCCCTCCTCTCTGTGTACTGACTGGAATGACAGATGCAGGCTTGTCCTGAAGATGGAATTTCTCTGCAAAAGCACCAGCTGTCCGAGCAGGTCTCGCGTCAGTGAGGATGCAGTGAGGCAGCTTGGTGTGTTGCAGCTGGTGGTGCTGCTGTTTTCCATGAGGCAGGGAAGAGGACAGGCTGTACGGGATGTTTTGTATGGGAGCTTGCGGGATCTGCTGGATTAACAGCGAGGACTTGGCTGTTGGCTTGGCACTGACTGCAAGGGGAATTCAGAATGGTCCCACACTCGAGCTCATTCAAACCTCATTCAAAGATGACAACCCGAGCCCACCAGCTGAGCTTTCACGAAGGATACCTGCCCCCCCACCTCTCCCCTGTGAGTGTGTCCGAGTCCAGTGAGGGAACCATCCGTGGCCATGGGGAAGGGAGCGCACATCCTACAGCTCTTCGCTCTCCGGCAGGATCCGCACCCAGCCTTGGGCCACCCTGTTGAAGTTGGGCCTGTGGGAAATCACCTCCAGCACACTCAGGTTATCCAGCTCTACGGTGGGCAAAGAGAACAGCTCACCAACCAACGCCCTGTCAAACGGGGCTGGTGTCCTGCAGCACAAAAAGAAGCAGTCACTCGAGAGGCTGGGCATGTTGTAAAGATGTTAGAAAAAATAAGTCTGGATTTATTGAGTCTAGCACAATGTAGCAATGCCTGTTAGAAATGACAACCCTCCTCTTCCTCGCCAGGACACTGTTTGAGCCCTGCCAGCCCAGTGAAGTGGTTCTCTGGTACAGAGCCCACCTCAACTCAAGCTTTGGCAAGCCTGGGAAGTGGGGTTTGGTACCTGGGGGGGGAAGTGTTCTGCACGTGGAAGGGCTTCGATTCACAGACCAGTGACAGTGACAAACCCCTGGTCTTGAGAGTGCCTCATGTGCAGCTCCTGTGTCCTGCAGAGGGCTGAGGCTGACGGCGCTGCTCTGGATCATTAGCACGTGCAGCTCTATTGGCCCTGGCTCCATCCCGCCTTTTGGGACAGCTCCTCATGAACAATGATTAGCAGGAGGAGCAGTGTGGGGGCAAGAGCTGTCATCTCTTTCTGGAGAAATGTGGAAAGGGACTGGGGAAGAGTGTGCCAGCCCCCAAAAAGCCAAGAATGTTGGTTTTGGAGCAGCACATGGGGGCTGAGCTATCAGTGAGGCAAAACTGGGAATGTTTGCTTTGGGAAGCACTGCTAGAACATGAATAACGTGGCACTGTTTTGCAACAGAAGAAATAAAAGGGGGAAAGGCAAATGAGAGGTTTGTTCTAGGAACTTTCTTTTGGGAAAAGGGAGTCTGTCAAAGCTTGGTTTTCACTCTCTCTTAAGGCAGCACACCTTAGCAAGGTGGCCCAGGTTTTTGCATCACAATCTGAATATTTAAAATTGGGGATAAGTCAGCCTACTTTAATGCAGTTGCTGTGGAAATGGTGGGCTTGCCCTTGCTCTATGACCATGAGAGCTGTGTTTGGATTCAGCTAGCCTTAGGCAAGACCACTGGCTTTTCAATAGCCAGTTAGTTCCAAAAATTTCTTTTTCTGTGGTTTGGTATTTGAACTGAGAAGTGATTTAAAAGCTTGGAAGATTGTGAAAAGCCCAGTTAAAAGCAGATTGGCCTTCTGAATCTTTCTGCCTGACTGAAGAATTAGAGGAGGTGGCAAGAGGCTTGGAGTTAAATTAGCATCCATCTGTATTAAATTACAGCTGAAGACTTTAAATAGAAAGGCAGCATGTGAGAGAGGAGAAATGGTACAGGGTAGAGTATTATTCAGAAACATGCCCTTGCTTCAGTCCCTGTCCATAAATAAATGAGGCAGGAACATGGCTAAATGTTGAAAGAAAAGAGCCAAGTGTCTGCAGCAGCCCCTTGTTCTCCCCCTGCAGCACCTCCTTGCCTCTAACGCCTCAAGGAGAGCCACATGGCAAAGCCCCAGGGCTGAGGGGGAGGACAGCAGCAAAGGGGCAGTGGTGGCCAGGCTCATCTCTGCCATTTAGGATGGCTTTTCCCACAAGGAGGGGTTGTGGTCTGCTTCTGCCAAGTGCCGAAAGCACAGCAGTCATGTACCCCATGCCCAAATCCAGCCCTGGGGTGGGCACAGGGGAGCTGCTGTTGGCACATGGTCTGCTGGGGAGCAGTGCTGTGTCCTGGGGGGAAACTCCAGTAGGAACTTGCCTGCTGGAATGTGACTTTGGCCAGGCCACCAAAGCCACTATCATTCCATCCTGGTGACAGAGGCTTTCGGGAAGGACAGACAGGACTCCTTTTGCTGATTCCCTGGGATGATGTTCAGCATAAAAGTTCAGTTCTCATTATTCTGCTAGTGCTTTGCTACCACCAGATCTCCATCTCCTGGATCCCCACCAAGCACCTTTCCAGAAAGGAGTTCTGTCTGGGCAGTCTTTGCTCCAGGGTCCCACCCTTGATCCCAGTGTGATTTGGAGGTGTGAGGAGGCACCAGCTGTGCTCCATCAGAAGCAGCCACAGGGCACGGAGTTTGCCAGACTGAGCCACAAGAAAGCCCCTGGCCTGGAGGCTTTGGGGTTGAGCAGGTGTTTGGAAAGAATCTGGTGACCTCTTAGCACTCTGTGGGAAGATTAACCTTATGCCCCCACTGCTTCCAGCAGCTGCTTTAATACCTTAAGGAAATTAGGAAAGAGACTTGGCACTGTGTCATTCCTCCACCCAGCTGAGAGCTGAGCCCAGCTGGGAACAGGAGTGATTCCTTCTCCAGGACTATGTGTGTAAGAATTGGTCCTCCCAAATTTCATCCCTGAGGTTACCCAGTGAGATCAAGCTCCTTAAGGCTGTGTGAGCCAAACAGTGGAGCTGAGAGACCTGGGGGAGAGCTGCTGGAGGCAGGAACCTTTGCAGGGAGCCACAGAGGAGCTCCTAAGTAGGAAAAGAGCATCCTGAGCCCTTGCTGTGCCCCTGTGGGGTATAAAGAGGGCATGAATGGTTGTGTTTCCCTGGCAGGATGGTGGGTGCTCCTCGAGGCTGAAGGGCTTGGCCAAGGGCTGGCATGGCTGGTGATGTCTGCCCCTGTTACCTGTTGAAGCTCCTGAAGTCCCACGCAGGGGGTCTCATGGGTGGCGGATTCTTGCCATGCACGGAATCGTCCCTGGCACCAAAGAGCTCCTGCCATGGGGATCGGTAACCCTTGGGGATGGCGGTGACATTGAACTTCTCGTGGGGGATTTCTTTGAGGGGGCTTGAGTATCCTGTGCAGGGGAGACAGTGTGGGCTGCTGGGGCCACAGCCAGGCTAAGGCAGGGGGCTGGGAACAGCCCAGCCTCTGCATGGCCATGGAAGACCTGTTACTGGGGCAGGAATGCATATCTATAACATATGTATATATAGAGATATTTGTACATATAAAATCTCTAGGGGAAGGGTGGGCAGACCCCTCAACAAGCAGCAGCTCACTGCCTCCAGTCCCATGTTGCTGACATCACAGCAGTGTTGGGTTCAGGTGCAGGCTGCATTGACTTACCTGGGGCCAGGGCACTAGGGTTCAGGACTTTGCTCATGTGCAAGACTGACTTCTTGGGTACTTCTGGGGGGCCACCTTGGGGTGATGCTGCTACGTGGAGCTCAGAGTGATAATTCTCCTGGCCCCCAGCATTCTCCCCTGCCTGTGGAGGGGAGAGTTAACAGGCATAGGCGGAGCTCGCCCTGCCTCATTTCGTACTCGGGCGTGGTTAAAAACACCTCAGAGCTTCCTCCATCTACTCACCATCTGTTCATTCACTGTTCCTTCTGGATCACCTTTCCCAGCGTGGTGTGAGCCACCTGCCCCTTGCCCTGGGAGCTGCAGGGGACAATGAGTGGGTGCAGAGAGGGATCAGCACCATCCCCTTCCACTTTGGTGGATATTGAACCCCATGTTTGCCCATCTCCATGCCCAGCCCACCAGGACATTTGTCCTCTCCCTCCATTGCTGCATAGCAGTCAGCCAACCATGGCTACCCTGCAGAGAGACCACTGATCCCACCAGGAATTCATGCCCTGGAAAGCCTGCGAGAGCCAGGGAAGGGCTGTCCTCAGACCCACCTGCCTGGAGCCACTGGGATGCTCAAAGACAAAGCGCTGCACCCGCTTCTGGCGTTGCTGGAAAAGCCGGGAGCCGCGGTTGTTCGGCAGGGAAAGCTCCTCGATCATCAGGTCGTGTGTTGTGCTCATCTTCTTCCCCAGGTCCAGCTGGGGCTCTGGGGAGGCTGGGAGAGCACAGCTACAGCTGAGGATGCTGCAGTGCTGGAGACCCCCAAGGCATAGACCGTGTATCCCCTTGTTGGAGTCTCTGTTTTGTGGCTGGGCCATTTGCCCACGCCAAGGACCTCTGTTTTCTCTGTGTGAGGAATTGTCAGGGAGCTCCAGAGGTTCAAGAAGCCTCTCCCACCCTGTGCATGGACTGTTCCAGCAAAAGCAGAGCAAGTGGTCTCAACCAGAGCTGGGTCTGGTCCATAGGCAGGGAGGGCAGCACTGGGGCAGGTGACACACCTGCATCCCCTTACCGTCTTCAGGGCCCGGTCTCATGATGGCCATCACTTGCTGCCTTGCTCCTGGGGCAGCTCTGTTGGAGGCAGATGGATACTGTCTGGCTGGAAGAGAGAGGCACTCCAGGAGTGACACCAAACATAGCCATGCCCCAGAGAGACAGTAGAATTCAGCTGAGCATCTCCCCTGTTCAGCATCATCCCTAAACATCTCCTTGCACTGCTCTCTGTCCCCATCAATAGACATAGGGAATGCTCAAATCATGCTGCCTCTCAGCCCCTGCCTGTCCTTCTTCTCTGCCTTTCTTTAGGGCAGAAACTGTCCTCACCTCTGTCTTTGCCCACAGTGAGCCTCTGTCCTTGTGCCCCAAGCGCCCTCAGAGCAGCAGCTGCTGGCCAAGCAGGGGCCCTGGCTACCCCCCCAACACCTCCGCCTTAGCAGAGCTATTTTCAGCTGCTGGCTCCGAGGGTGCAGGAGCTGCAGCCCTGAACCTGCAGGGAGCTGGTGAGCCCAGCCAGCAGCAAGAAGGGTCATGGGGCCACTAGGGTGGGTTGCTCCATTGTGGAGAGGTAGCTGGAAACCAGCCCCAGTCTGAGCCCCCTGAGCTGCCCACCTGCAGCAGAACCCTCCTGTGCTGCCGGGACACTCGGCTCCACAAGTGCTGTTCCGCTCTGTTTGGTGCATCTGGCACCCCTCAACCCGGGCTGATGCTGGGTAGCTTCTCCTAACGGCCCTGCAGGTTCCCATGGGGCTGGGATGCCTGGCACACAGCTCCCTGCAAGCTCTGAGTTCAGCATTTACCATCCACACAACGAGCCAGGGATCTGCACCCTATCCTTCCCTCTACCCCGCTCTGGGGAGACTACACCCTGACCCCTACAGTGGTGGTGTCCCCTTTTCCATCCCCAAGGATATCCCCAAGCCCTGTGCACCTACCCACCTGCTGGCCCACACGTGGACCCTCACCTTCCCTACCTGGCCAGGGGATACCCCAGATGCTGGGAAATGAAGATGCTTCTCCTGCTGGGCTGGGGATGAGGCCGAAGCCAAGCTGCAAGCTTCAGCCACCAGCACTCGGTGGCCTCTGCTGGCCCTTCACGGCACCCTTGGGCTCCTGCTGCTCGCCCCAACCCGTCCTGGGCTCTAGACCAGATGTCAAGGTCCAGCCACGGGACAGAAGTTATTTCTGGCTGAGAAAGGGGGCGGAGCAGGGCTGTGACCCTTGGGGACTGGGATGCCGTCACCCCAGCACAGAACAGGTCTGACTCACAGGGATGAGGATGCCGTAATCCAGGCATGGAGCAGCGCTCTGACCCCTGGGGACCAGGATGCCATAACCCAGGCATGGAGCAGGGCTCTGACCCTTGGGGACTGGGATGCTATCAACCCAGCATGGAACAGGGCTGACCCACTCGGATGCAGACACAGTCACTTGGCATGGAGCAGGGCTTACTCCTGGGGACATGTATCAGCAGCAGGAGGTGACCATGTGGCATGTGTGCCCAGGCCACCTCAGGTACAGATCAGAGCCAGCCTGGGTAGAATAACGGCAGTTTATTTCAGAACTGGGTATACAGCGGTGTGGTGAAGGCAGGTTGTGGTGGCTGCTGGAACGAAGGTGGGAGATGTGTCCTGGGAATGGGGGGCTATGTTCCAGGAGGGGCAGCCTGCAGTGTGGAGGTACTCCAGGGAGCAGGGATGGACTGGCTTTAACAGTGTGTCCTGGGGAAAGGGAAAGGGTGACGGGCTCCGTGAATGGGAACATGCTAGAGCCTTGGCAGCCCAAATGCAACGTTGTTTTCAGTGCTGGTCTCACTGGCCCCAAGGTGTGGGGACAGTGACGTTCTCAGAATCGCCTTCTCTGCCAACATCTCCTTCAAACCCTATGCAACTTCTACCATTTCCTTCAGCCCCTACAGTTCCCCACCTCCCCTGGCTGTCACAGTACCCGTTGTTCCTGTGTGTGCCTCCATCCCACCAGAGTGGGGATGGGGATGTAGTGAAATCGAGTATGGGGACAGTGACAGGTACAAGATGGTCCTGTCCTTCTTGGTCTGGGCAGGGTGGGAGGGCACCTGTAAACAGTCCCCTTAACATGGCAATAAATAACTTTGGCTCTTTTTGGTCTCCAGGAAAAGAAGGATTTGGGAGAATTTCTTTGAGAAGGGGTCAAAAGTTTAAAATGGGGGGCTGGGATTAAAAATTAAATTTTTCTCTCCAAAATCTGGTTTCAATTGACACCAGTCAAATCTAGAGGCTGGGAGAAGCTGGGAAGAGGGAGCCTGGTCACGCAGCCCACCTTCAGCAGATATGCCACCCCAGGGAAGCAGCGCTTCAGTGACATCCCGGGATAACACCTGGGAGCTGGGGACAAGGGCTCACGGGGGGCCACCAAGCCCAGCCCATCCTGTCTGTGCGGGATGGGGCTGGCTGGCAGGCAGGGACTGCCGAGGGAGGAGCCGTGGGGGGGCCGGCTCCTCCACTCTGCCTGCTCCTGCCTGCTGACCACGCAGTCCTGCCCCGAAAGGTTAGAGTGGTAAAAATAGAGCGGGGCCATGGGACAACAGACGGGCGGGAATCACCTGACCCCTCTGGCACATAGAGGGGCCATGGCAGCTCCGAAGGGACGCTGTTTTTTAGGGACCTCAGCCCCGTGGGTTAGTGAGCGGGTGGCATCACCCGGGCTGACGGGTCGAGGGAGAGGGTTTTTTGGCAGAGGCTGGCTTGTCTAGGAGGTGCAGGGAGCCCCTGAAGGCAGACCCCCCGTCTTCAGCCGCAGGCTGCTGGTCCAGCCCCGGGGACAGAGGTTGAAGCTGTGGATTCCCGGGCTCTTGGTCCCCGAGTCTTCGGAGTCGAGGGAGACGTCCGAGTCCGTCGGGGACCGGGAGGTGCAGCGCTTGGCTGTGGAGCGCCCACCCACCACGGGGGATGGCAGGGGGCTCTTGGGGCTGGGGGACAGCCTGGGCACGGGGCAGCAAGACGCGCTGGATGGCAGCAGGAGCCGGCGCCCCTCTGCCCAGGCGGCTCGGGGCATCCCGGGGGAGGCACAGAACTGGGGGCTGCCTGCCCGGGGCGATCGGAGGGGGCTTTTGTGGGTGGGCGAGGGGCTGCCCAGGCTCCCCAGCACGCTGCTGGCAGCCTGCAGTGCCGGAGCTCTTGGCCCCAGGCGGGGCGACTGGGGCAGGCTGGGGGGCCCGGCAGAGATGGGGGTGAAGGGCCGGGAGCTCTCCAGCCCCACGGCTTTGGGAGAGGAGCTCTTCCTGCGGGCAGCGTTGATGATGTTCCTGGCGAGCCGCGCCTGCATCTGCCGGCTGGCCCGGGGGTCCGCGTCCTGCCGCAGCGGGGACAGGGACCTCTCGCTCCACGGAGGGGACATGGGGGGTCCCTCATCCAGCTCGGGCACCGAGGCCGGGCTGGCCCAGCCGTCCAGGCTGCCCGGGCGCCGCGCCAGCCGGGGCGTCCAGGTGGGCGATGCAGGGAGGGACGAACGCCTGTCCTGGAGAGGGACAGAGAGCGGGTTAGTGACCCCCACTCGGGGGGTCGAAGGCACAAAGCAGGGTACAGGGGCAGGAGGGTGCTACGGTAAGATTCATGCTGACACAGCCCCACAGGAACTGGGGATGTCTCCTCGTGCATTGCACCCTGCAAAGGGTCCCCAAAATGCATTTATCCTGCAACCGCTCGCCCGACAAGGAGATCGGGGCAGGCTGAGCCTGCCGTTAATCATCTTAGCCCAAAATATGTCCCAGGACCTCTCACTACCTGCAGCTTCCTAAGGTCTCCCGTCTCCCTCTGGGGGATGCTCGGAGCCCGCCTTGCACTCCCCCAGGATCCATCACCCAGCACTGCTCCCCGGACGGCAGGAAAGAGAAGAGCCATGTGTGACAGCGCAGAGAGTGTATTCAGAAAGAGGGGGAAAAGAAAAATGCAGGGAAAATAAAGCACAGTCAAAAGGCAACTTGGCACCATGGGGAAAGTGGCGAGAGGGCATGGGCAGAGGCACATCTGGATGACAAGTCTTGGGCTGAGCATTACCCAGCAGGCCTGTCCTCGGCACCCTCCTCATCCCAGCACATCCCTTGCTTCCAGCTGTGTCACACAGCACTGCCCACGCCAGCTCCAGCACTGAGCACAGGCAGGGACAGGGACCCCGCAGTGTCCCTGAGCCCAGCATCACTGGACTCTGCCATTTCCCGAGGGATGCAGTTCTTCCTCCACAGTGAGGAAACAAACGAGGACAGATCCTGAAAGAGCAACACAAGAGTCAGGAGCAGCACAGTGAGGCAGAAAGGCAGCGTCCCCTCCAGGTTTGCTTTGGTAGGAGGCTGAGAAGAGCCACAGGACAGAGGGGATGTGGAGGAGCAGGCAGAGCTCTGAGAGCTGGAAAAGCTGGAGGCGAGGAAAGGAGGGAGCCAGAGGTGCCATGCTCCATACAGTTTCCAGGCGAGAGAAGAGCAAGAGCAGCCCTGGGGGACCCGCAGGCTCCTGCTGACTCTTTGGGAATCCTGCAGGCTCTGTTCCCAGTTCCTGCTGCCTCCCCGGGACTCTTCACCTCCTGTTGCACCAGGGACTCAGCAGCGCCTGTCACCCACTGTCCCAGCGCTGCAGCCTCACAAACACTTCTTTTTTCTATTTTTTTTTCTTTCTCCCCCTTTTTTTTGGTGGTTGGTTTGGCGTTTGGCACTCCCATGAGCAGTTAGGGAGGACTCAGCCTAGCACCCCCGTGTTTTTCTCTCTGCCACCACTACTTGTAGTAAAAAGAAGGTTTCCACACCTGCGGCTCGATGCCGGCATTCCTGGTGGAGTAGGAGGGCCGGGGTGCCTGGAAGCCTGCCTTTGCCCGGGGGGGCAGCAAGCGGCACGGGGAGGCCAGCAGCACCTCAGCCGGGGCTGCAGGACTGGCACGGCTGTCATGAGTCAGGGGCAGAGCCCCGGCAGCACTGGGGAAGAGGCTGGCAGTGGTCTGGCCGGCGCTGGGCACCACGGGGGGATGCCAAACTGGGGAAGGAGGCAACGGGGAGGTCGGGCAGGAGGCTTGCTGGGGATAGGGGTAGGAGTCGGGAAGAGAGGGTCTGGGTGGAGGCACCTCCTCGGGCATGGACCGTGCTGGCTCCTTGGATGGGGAGAGGATAAAGAGAGAAGACTGGAGCTGGTAAGGCTGGTGCTTGGAGATCTCCAGCTCCTTCTGGGACACCTCGTTCTCCATTAGGCTGCTGCCATACAGCGATGCAGGAGGGGTTTTGGAGGGCCTGCAAGGACTCTTGGAGGGGCGTCTGGAGACCATGGGTGAGAGGTAAGCATTGTTGTCATACTTCCAGGAGGGAGGCAGGGACATGGTGGGTGATGGGGACCGCAGCAGCTCAGGCTGGGAAGGGGCTTCAATGATGAACTTCTCCATCCTGGATTGTCGGCGGGCAAAGAGCTCAGCCCCCTTCCCTCTCGCTTCAGTGAGGATGTGGCTGGGCTGTGGCTTCTTCTTGGGCTGGATGGTGGGAGACTTGAGGCAGGAGGACCATGCCGGAGCATCCTCAGCCGGTGGGAGGTGCTGCACACCCCTGGTTGCGCTGTTGGGGACAAAGTTCGAAGCTTCAGCCCCTAGGGCAAAGGGCTCGTCGTCGGTGCTCGGTTCCCCCTGCTCCTTCTGCTTCTTCCTGCTGTCTGCACTCTGAACCAGATCCAGCAGGTCGGGGTTGGGGCCCAGCTTCGGCTTCTCCACGAAGGTGAACATGGACTTTCTGCTGGCTCTCCGGGCAGCCGACTCCTCCAGGATCCCTGTTTTGGGCAAGGGGTTTGGTCCACTCACCCCGCAGCCCAGGAGTGGAGCTGGCAGCATCTTCTGCTCCTGCGTGGGGTACAGGGCCGAGTAGGCAGGGGGGGAGCGGACACGGGTGAGGGGTGGGGGGCTGCTGAGGGTCTCTGCGTAGGTTGGTGGTGGGGGCAGCTCGGGGGCAGGGGGTTCCTCGGTCGGCTGGGCACTGGCGGGGGATGCCTGGGTGCCGAAGGGTCTGGCCGTCCGGTTCTTCACAGGCTTGGGCTTGGCCAGGGTGAGGTGGACCTCGTAGTACTGCCTGCCCTGTGTCCCGTTCTGCTGCTGCCCGGCTGGAGATGCCATCCCTGTGGCCGTCCCCGCTGGTGCGCTGGGCACCTCGCTAGGCACCTCATCGGCCACCGCTCTGGGCACTTTGACGTTCTTCCCCTCCTCGGGGCTCTGTGGCAGGACAAGAGCCACCGTGTTCTGCTCCGCAGGGGCTCCTGCAGTTCCGAGCCCCTCCACCCTTTTCTCCATCCCCCTGGCTGCCTGCTCCTGCACGCCGATGCCGTTAGTGGCGGTCGATGCCATGTTCTCCTTCAGGTAAACGCTGAGTGGGACCTGCTGGGCTTCAGCAGGAAGCTCCTGGCACGGGGAGGCGTTTGCCAGCATCCCTTCTCCTGGATTGCCTGGCTGGTCAGGCTCCGGCTGCATGCCCTGTCCCTGGCTCTCCTCCATGGCCCCCTGGCGAGGCTGGGGCGCGGGGCTCAGGGGCAGCCCCCCGCCATGCCCGGCCCCCGTGAGCCCCTCAACGCGCTGCCTGCGCCGGTGGAACAGCAGGACACCCTTGGAGCTGGGGCCGGGCGCCGTGGTGAGCTGAGCCGCGATCCTCTGGCTGCGCGCCTTCGCCTCCTTCAGCTCCTTCTCCGAGAGGCTGGCGCTGCGGGAGAGACCTGGTCAGAGGGAAGAGGAGGATTAGGGCCCTCAGTGGGAATATAGGGTATCAGTCCTCCCCGCCCAGGACTGCCAGCCCTTCTTCCAGGTATCCCTCGGCATCACAACTCTTTCCCTGGCAGGTGGGACAAGGTAGGAGAGATGCACCGGGGCTGGGGTACACGGTCCGGGGGCAATGGGGACCCAGCACAGCCGTCACCCAGTACAGTCATCACAAAGATGCTGGGACAGATGGGAAAACCCAGGGGACACCCAGTGACGCTCAGGACGTTTCCACCATGCCACCCCGTATTTCGGCTGGGTTCTGCGTACCCACCGCGCTGACCATATGGGAAAGGAATTTCTCCGAGCAGTTCTCCGGTTGCAGCTCACATGCCTTCGGCCCCCGGCTCGAAGAGGCAGTGGCAGGGAAGAGACCAGCGTGTGTCCCCCAGCCCCACGCCCCGAATCCCGGCACGCTCAGCCCCGAGCGGGCAGGGCATAAACCCGGGGACAGCGGGGAGATGCCAACCCAGCCCGACCTCACAGCGAGGCCAGTGAGCAGCCCTGGTGGGGGACTAATGTATGGAGCAACACGAGATGGCAGCAGCAGACAGAAGCTGTGCAGCTCCTGCCCAGCCGGACACAGACACGGACACAGCGAGGAGCCCTCACGCCTCGGGAGCACACAAGTGCTAAAAGCAATGTGCTAAAAGCCTGGCTCGAGCCCCGCGGCGAGCAGCCCAGTGCCGCTGGGCTTCTCTTGCCGGACAAAGGTCAGGGCACCAGTCCTTCCCTAAGACCGAAAGGATGTGGAGCTGCCGGGAATGCATTTTCTCAGGGTGAGCAATTTCCTATGAGCTTGCCCCCCCCACGAAAGCACCCGTGGGAAGGGCAGTGTCCCCCACCCTGCCGAGGCCACTGTTGGGCACAGACACCAGCGCCGACCATCAGCATCGCTCCCGCACCCACCAAATGTGTAGCCCCTCTCCAAAGGCACTGCCGGGTTGGCTCTGATGGGTGTCTCTGCTCTGGCCCCAGCAGAGAGGTGGGTGGCCAAAACCGCCCGCTCCCAGCCCTGCTGCTCTTTCCTTCCCATCCCATCCCTTCCCGTCTTCCCTTCCTTCATGTGTTCCTCATTTTCTTGCCTTCTGTGCTGCTTGGGAGAATTCCAGGATATTTTCAGCAGTGGCTCAGCCTACCAGCTAGGGAAAGGGATGGATGACTAAGCAAGCCCACGGTAAGCAGGAGGGCTGCTGAAAGCTGGGCAACTCCTCTTCCTCATCCTTCATCCCTCCTGCTTCTCTCAGCACCCAGCAAATCCTTGCACACAGCTGAGGTGTGCAGGATGCCCTGGATGAAGTCTCAGGCTGCCCGACAGGAGGGTTTTGTGTGGGCAGGGTGCAGAGGAGGCAGAGATGCCAGTGGAAACTCTCCTGGAGACGAGGAACCCGTCGGCAGCGGCGACGCCGGCGGCGAGTCCCCCCCCTGTTCGCGCCCAGCATTGTTTTACGCCCCATTTCTATTTGCTTTGGCGGCGGCACAGAGCGGGGCCGCTGCTTCCTCCGGCCGGGCTGGCTGGAGGGCGGCCAGCACCTCGGCTCCCGCTCCGCCGGGTCACCCTCGCCGCCTTTATCTCCGAAACCGAGGAGAAACACGGCCAAGGAGCCGTTGAGAAACAAGCCACAGGCTCCAGAAGTCTGCGGGTTTCATGCTCCGAGCGGAGCATCCCCGCTTCCTCGGAGGCCGGGGCTGCCTAAGAAGCCGAGCTCTCGGCGGAGCCATTTCGCAGCCTCTTGCTCTTGCTACTGCCTTTTAACAGCAAACGAGGGGCCCTGGGGGATCTGCTCCGCGCTGGAGGGATGACTCAGCTCTTGGCCAGCCCGTTCCTTCTTGGACTAGCCGCCAGATACGCTCCCACGTAGCCGGGACCAACAATGGGATTTGCCCACCGGGGTTTTGCCCCTGGGTCTCTCCATCCTTTGCTGCTGTCACAGGCATGGGCATCTCTCCAGGCCAGGGTTTGCTGCAGGGTGGACTACTCCACCTAAACTTCCCTACCTGGAATCCATTTCCATCCATACCTATCCCCTCCAATCTTCCAGCAGCTCCTCTGCCCCTGCCCACCCAGCACCCACCATTCCTGGGCTGGTCCACTGGAAATGAATCCCTCATGATACTGCTTGGGGTGCTGAGGGTAAGAATTGCTCTTCATGTCCAATTTTTATGACACAGATTAAGAGCACTGAAGCCTCCAGCAGTCCAGAGGAAATTGCTGCAGCCTGAGCCATGGGATGAGGTTATTCACCCAGTGCAAGAGCCTTTATCCATCTGCCATGGTGCTGGAGGGATTTTGCCACCTGGGGCAGTTTCTGCACCACACACTCCCCTCCCAGTCGCAGGGAACGTTCCATCATCCCTCCCTACCATCTCCTGCCAGCTGGCAGCCCTAGGTGGGCTCTGCTTGGTCCTTTTCTCCAGCCCCAGGCAGGCGAGAGGGAGATGAATGCACTGAGAATGTCCAGGTGCTGGGGAGAAAGAAAAGGGGTGTGGGGCTGAAGGCAGCCAAAGCAGTGCAGGGAGGAGGCGAAAGTAAAACTACCCAGGGGCACTGGGAACTGCTTTCCACCCATTGCCCTGAGCCCAGTCCAAAATCCATCAGGTGACGCCTTCCTTCCTTCCTGGAATCCTTCCTTGAATCCTTCCTTGAATCCTTGAATCCTTGAATCCTTGAATCCTTGAATCCTTGAATCCTTGAATCCTTGAATCCTTGAATCCTTGAATCCTTGAATCCTTGAATCCTTGAATCCTTCCGTCCTTCCTTCCTTCCTTCCTTCCTTCCTTCCTTCCTTCCTTCCTTCCTTCCTTCCTTCCTTCCTTCCTTCCTTCCTTCCTTCCTTCCTTCCTTCCTTCCTTCCTTCCTTCCTTCCTTCCTTCCTTCCTTCCTTCCTTCCTTCCTTCCTTCCTTCCTTCCTTCCTTCCTTCCTTCCTTCCTTCCTTCCTTCCTTCCTTCCTTCCTTCCTTCCTTCCTTCCTTCCTTCCTTCCTTCACCATACACTGGCTTGCTATGACACTGTCCCTCAGGAAGGAAATATCTCCCCTCTCCAAATGTCCCATCTTCTTCCAGGAAAACGAGCCCCACCAGCCCTCTCCACTGCCATGTGCCCTCCCTGGGCCCACCTTGGCTCCCCTGTGGTCCAGGGATGCTGGAGAAGGAGATGCTTCCTGTCATTCTGTGCCCCACCGAACTGCCAGAGTCCTGGCACACATGAGCAGCTCCAAGTGCTATTCTGGTTTAACACATTCCAGCTCTAGCCACAGAAGCCTATAGATCTCTATCTATATATTTATATAGGCACTTGCTCTGTAGGTTTTCCGCTGCTCCAGGGGTGACTTCCTGAACATCCCCCAAGTGCAGGGCTTAACAGCTTCTTGCCAAGCTGTCAGTCATCCTTCCCACGGCATGTACAGTGCTCTCTCCTCCAGAGTGAGGATGACGAAGGTGATGAAAGGCATTTTTGGTGCTCTCACTTCCTGGACAGATGGGAGAAAAAAATTCCTTCCATCTCAGCTTTCCATGCAAAGGATGGATCCCCCTGAAGGGTGCTAAAGAAGGATGCCTGAAGTCCAGCCAGGAAAGGCTGGAAGCACCATCTGGCCCCAAAGGTGAAGGTGAAGGTAAAGGATGTATCAGACGTGGCTTGTGACCCATCCTGCCCTGAGATGGACTCCAAGAGCTGAAATGGGATGAAGATTTGGCCTTAAATTGCAGCTTTGCTGAACTGACAAATTCAGTGAAAGTTCTGGTCTTGACATGGCTGGGATGTCACAGGAAGGAAAACATGACTTGGAAGCTGTGCCTGGTGAGAAGTCCTTGTATGGAGAAGAGGTACTAAGTTTTAATGGGACCTGCAGAGTGCAACAGGTCATGTGAAATCTTGGAGTCACAGCCGGCAGGTGACTCCAAAGTCTTCAGTTTGGGCTCTGTCCCTGGCCTGCTCCAAGTCTGGATGTTCAGTCATCCCAGTGCTGCAGCACAGCTTGGCCATGCTCAGGTTGTCCTACCAGACCACTCCATGACAGGGCACCCACCATCCATAACCAGCAGGCACTTGTCCCCATTTCCAAGTATTTCTTGGGCTTCTGTGGTCAACCCAAATTGTGTCTCTTGCTGGCAAAATCCCACTGGCAAAACCAAGAGTGAAACCAAGACAAACCCCCATTTCCAGAGGGACACCTGACACGAACCCTCTGTGTCACCTGACACAAACCCTGCTGCACATCCACAGCTAGGCAATGCTGGGGAGAAGAGATCCAGTGTTTTCACCCAAACATTGAGGACTTTGGACACTGAGGAAATGTAAGCAGGTTTTTTGGCAGAGCAGCAAGCTGGCCCCTTGCCCCAGCTACAGCTGTGCAGGATTTTTTGCAATGCGTACCAACTCACACGCATTTAAGTCTGTGCACACATTTCTCTCCAGCTCCCAGTTATCCCAAATAATCTGCAGCTAGGAAAACACAGAGGGTAGCACAGACAGACAGCTGAGCTAGCTAGAAACGGATATGATTCAAGCATATGGATAGAAAGATGACAATTTTCTGCCTCATTCCCAGCTTCCAACCCTCCTATGCCCCAGATACAAAACCCCGATGAAGTTCTTATCTGTGCTGGCCCTGTAGCCCCAAAAAGACCCGGCTCAAGTGGTGGGTGCAGTGGTGGGATCAACCTTGCCTGCCTGGCAGACGCTCTGTGCTGAGCCTCTCCACACGGGAGCCTTTGCCAGTGATAAAATGTGGCACAGCGAGAAAATTCGTTGCGCTTGCAAGTTTTCCCTGTGCTCTGTTCGCAGGGGCTTTGCTGGATTTGGAGCTGTTTGCCTCCCCACGCTCCTCCCGGCTCCCAGCCCGGGACTCAGTGCCCAAATCCTGCTGAAATGGCCCCACAGCCTCCAAGCAGCAAGTCCTGGGGCACCCAATTCCCACTCAGGGGGAAGAGAAGGAGGATGGTGGAGATTAAGCTCGAATGGGGGCTGTCGGCCCCTGCCCATCCCCAGTTCCCAGGGGGGTGCAGTGAGCAGCCCCAGTCTCACGTGTGTCCACACTGGGCAAGAAGAAACTGTTGCCACCACATAGGAGGAGGAAGCACCTTCCACAGCTGGCTCAAATCAAGATTTTAGCTCTTGAAAAGGCGGCTGGAGACTGGCAGACAGCCCTGCCATCCATCCGCCCCGAGTGCAGCAGAACCAGCCCGTCCCACGCCCGGGTACCACGGGGACTCCATCCTGCCTGGAAAGTGCGTCCCAGCCCCATTGTGCCCAAAGCTGCTGGAGCTCTCTGCCACCCATCCCGGGCTGCGAGGTCCCGGGGACAGCCCAGCCGGGTTGGTGCCCCGAGCCAGCGGCGCTGGCCTGGCCAGAGAAGGTCAAATGGCTCGGAGTGTCCCTGTGGGGTGGGCAGAGTGGGGAGGGCAGCGGAACGAAACGGAGCCTTTGCCTATCCCTTGCATAATCCGTAAAGGATCCATCCTGCTAGCTGCCAAGCCGAGGGACAGACCTCGTGTCCCCAGCATGGGTGGCATCGCCAGGGGAGGTCACGTCCCTGACGCAGGGACGACGTTCTGCGGAGCTGAGAGGTGCGACCCTGCGAGCCCGAGAAAGACCCCCCGGTCCCTTCACGTCCCCGCCGTGTGTCTTCGCAGCCTCCCGCGCCCCACATCCAACACCCGGGTGCCGGCAGAGGGAACCGGCACCTGCCCCGCTCATTCCTGGAGACAAACCCCGCTCAGCCCCGGCTGTGCGCGCTCTATCGCCCACCCTTCGCCCACCATCGCACCCACGGGACTTCTGGGCATGCACTCCGGCCCCCCCTCCGTGCACTCCGGACCCCCGCGCACTGCCATCCCCCGGCACCCGGACACCCCCAGACCTCAACACCCCCGCTGCACGCCCTTCTACGTGCCCACACACCCTCCTTGCCCCGTCACTCCTGCACTGGCACCCCCCGGCCCCCTCCCGGAGCCCCCTGGTCCCTGCCCCCCCTACCCCTCCAGCCCGACCGTACCCGCGGTGCCGGGTGCCGGTGCCGCCTCCCCGCGCAGCCCGACTGCACCGGGGAGGAGGCGGCGGGCAGGAAAGTTGCGGCAGCTCCGCCCTCGGAGCGGGCCCAGGGGGGCGGCGGGCGGGGGCCGGGGCCGGGGGGTGGCGGGTCCCGCCGGCACTGCCCCTGCCCCTGCCCGCCCCGACAGACCGACAGACCGGACGGGACGGGTCCCCCACCACCCGGCTACTCTGGCAGCCGCCCCGCTGCCCCCGATGTTTCTGCTCCGCCGCTTCTCGTCCTGGCTGGGTCTGCCCTGAGCTTGCTGCGGGGGGGGGGGGGAAGCCTGGACATCCCGTTACCCAGCCCGGGGCATCCCCTCACCCAGCTCCCCACATCCCCTTCCCAGTCCGGGTCATCCCCTTATCCCATTCTGGGGCATCCGTCTCTTCCAGCCTTGCACGTTCCCCTTAACAGTCCTGAGCATCCTCTTATCCACCTCGGGACACCCCCTTACCCAGCCCTTCACCCTTTCTCCCTCCTCCCCACCGCAGCACCTTACGTTTCAGACGCTGCTGGGGGTGTGGGGCCTCCCCTTTCCACAGGTTTCCCCAGTGCCTAAAGTTTTGAGGCACTTGGAGGGAGGCAAAATCCAGAGACGAAAATCCAGCACTGGTGTCACTGCTCTGGGGACCTCCTGGAAACAGCACTAAATCTCCTCTGCCAGGGGTGGTCTGCTCCCAGTCACAAGGGAACCACAGTCCTGGGCAAGATGATCCCTGGGGAGCCAGCATCACCTCCCACCTCCACTACCCCGCTGGGGCTGCAGAGCTCCCTGACTGCAGGTGAGGCCAGCCTCACCCCTTCCCATGCCTGTCCACATCTCAGGATGAGCTCTTGGCTTGATTTTTTTTGCCATTCTAATTTCCTTTCTTCCTGCCCCTGTGTGCTTTTTTGTACTTTCCTGTTTTCTGAGGGAGCCTGGCGCTGGCTCTGCAGCCCCCAGGGAGCGAAACCTTCCATTTATTTGCACACCAGACAGAGAAACCAGTCCTGCCTCCTGCATCTCCCAGCCGCTGCCTCTACCCCGGGCTCCTGCGCTCCCCAGCCTGCCCTGAGAGGTGCCAACCAGCCCGGGCCGCCGTGCCGGATATTTGAGAGCAGCCAGCCTGGCCTTGGGCTGCTGGATGGGGACCAAAGGGGCACCTGGGACCCGCCTGGGTGGGTCCGCACAGCTCAAGGTGGAGCACCCATTTGGCTCCTGTCTCTGCACCACTCTGGGTGTGGATGGAGGCACCCTCTCCTCCTGAAGAAGAGGGAAGAGGTGGGGGTTCCTGTAACCCTAGACAGCTAAAGAGAAGGGGGGCAAATCCCTGACATCTCCCAGGGATGCTCCTGCAAACAGCCTGCTGCAGGAACAGCCCTAGTGCCACTTGTGAGGGCACCTGCCCTTTCCTCTCACCTGAACCAAACCGCTCTTTCCCAAACCTGCAGTCTTTTTGCAAGGTCCAGAGCTGCTCCCAGCTCTCAGGACCCTCAGTGACATCCTGCCTAGAGGCTCTGGAAAGTCTGACGGGTCCTGCAGGCAGTGGCTGGTGGTGATCTCACTTGGAGGGGGAGGAAACGGGACAGACAAACTCTTTCCAACAAACCTGTTGAGTTACTTTAAAATTCCAGGCTGGCAGCAAAAGTGCTGGATGGTGGTGCAGATTAGGAAAATGCTAAGCCTGGACAGAGTCAGGCCTGACCTTTCCTCTCTGCAGATCTGCCATCCCAGAGCAGTGAGAAATGGGAAGACTATTTGGGTCCATCTGGTTTATATGCTGAGCCCTGAAACATGATGCTGCTGGGGCAGCTGTGAGCCAAAGGGCTTGGCTGAGCTTCCCAGCCTGTGTCCCATCCAGGAGCCGCTGGTTTTGAGGATGCCTGACACTGCAAAAAGGCAGGGAGTGGATTCTGGACACCGGGTCCATGTCAAGCATCCCAGTCAGTCCCACCCCATCCCACCCAGTCCTGGGGGCTGCCTTGGGAAAACCAGGCTCTGAGCTGAGCAGCAGCATCAGATAACACCATCCGGTGGGGACAGGGACACATTTGCCTTGGCACTGTGGGGCAGCTAACAGCTGGGCAGGAGCAAAATAGAAAGGAGGGTGGAAGTGGGGTTTAAAAATGGGTCCAATACTTGTAAGAGGATAGGTTCTGTGGGAGCATCTCCCACAGGAAGGTGGGGCAGTCCAGGCATGGCAGCAGCCCCAGTAACCCTAGATATGAACCTGTATTTGTGTCACTATGGCTGAAGGGACAGTCATGGGTGGAGAGGAATAGCTGTGGCACAGGGCTGTGAAGTGAGGTGATGAGCACTGTAGGAACCAACCAGCCTGAAATAAAGCGCTTAGGTTTCAAACCAGGGACTGACAAAAATGGCCCAAAGCCATGTGAGAGATGCTTGGACATCAATCAATGGAGGAGAGGTGTCCCTGTCCCAGACAGTGCCACAGGAGCTGGTCCTGATCACTCTTGGGCAGGATCCCACCAGGCCCCATGGCCAGGTGAGGGCTGGGAAATCCATTCTGTTCATGCCCCACTAAGGGATGGGTTGAGTTCCTGGAGACAGTGGGAACACGCCTGCTGCCTTCCCACCCCCCTCCCGAGAAAAGCTACAGATTCCTCCTTATTTTTAAGGCCAGAGAGATCATCTCAAGCTAAATTAGTCCCAGCAGCTCTGCTGGAAACCTGGGACCTCTAACCCAGGGGAAGTCCTGCCCTGGGAAGAGCTGGGTGTTCTCACCAGGAGCACAGTGATGCCTTTCTAGTGGGGACAGTGGCCAAAGGGGGTTTTTCTTACCTGTTTTCCTTGGCTCAAAGTCAGGGTTGATGATGACCCGTTGGATCTTCACCACTTTCCACTCCTGGCTGGGGTTGCCCATGGGGCTGTCTGCTGTGAGGGGCAAATCTGGGGCAGTACCAGGGCACTTGGGGGCAGCTGCAGGCTCCTCCACCAAGGCCAGGCTGCTGCTGTTCAATGGGGGTTGTGGTGCATCCCCACTGAGCCCCCTGGGATCCCTCTGGCAGCTGCCACTTGATTTCCCTCCCAGCAGTCCCGTCCGTGCCTCCTGCTCTCCTGGCTCAGAGGCTGGAGCATCCCAGAGCTGATGGCAGCTCTGCCCCCCTCTGCTCCCCCTCTCCCAACAGCCTCTGTCCCCCTCAGTGTCCCCCTTGGCTGTCCCACAGACACAGGGGGGCTGCTCAGCCCTGCCAGGCATGGGGCAGCTGGGCTGGGGGTGGAGGCAGAACTGCTGGAGCCTTGTCCTCAGCATCTTTCTTCACCGTTTTCCTTCACTGGCACTCCACAGCCTTTCCAAACAGCTCCATATAGCCGGGGGGATGGATCCTCCCTCAGAGCAGGGGCAGCCACGGGAGGGAGGGCAGCCACGTGCCAGGCACAAGCTCAGCTTTACTACTCTTGCAGGCAGGAAGACCAGGCACGATGCCGCTGGAGCAGGAAGGTTTTGGAGAACCAGATGAAGGGACGTGTCCACGGGAGGCAGGCCAGCAAGAAGGATTTTGCAGGAATTGCTCTTTTCCAGGCAGAGGACCAGCATCCAAAGACCTGTGTAAAGGGAAGGAAGAATGTTGAGGATGCTTGTGCTTGCACTGATTTCCTATGGCCACAGACATCAGAGCAGCTCCTGGCAACCCCAGCCTGAGCTCCGGCTCCAGCACTGCTTCCCATGAGGGAGGACCCCCTGAGATGAAAAGCCCATTTGGAAATGCCCCAACCCCAACACTGTGCTCGCCACCCCAGCATCCCTGTCCGTCCATCCTCACCCTGGGGACAGCACCCGTGGCCGGAGCCCTGTGCCCGGCTCCCCTCGCTTCGTCAGCCCAGATGAGGCTGCGGGCACCCCTGCTAGTGGTGAGGCTGGGGCACCACTGGTCTGGAGCTGGGAGTGTTCAGCGAAGAATCGAATCCCTGAGGATGTTGCTCAGAGTTACCAGGAACAAAAAAGGAAGATTTCCAGTATCCAGCTAAACTGTGTTTAACCATTGAGTGACTCAGCGTCAGGACAAGCGCAGACAGACCCACTTCCCTCCTGCCAAGCACAAATCCTGTTGGGATGACGAGCCCACGCACCAACACAGACAAGTTATCAGCTGGGAGAGGGGGATGTCATCACTCCCAGGACAGGATATGGGCTATAGTGTACGGAAATTCCTGTGAGTCCTTCGCTTGCACAGCATCACCCAGCCCTGCTCACAGCGAGGCTGGTCCTGGGGAAGCGCCTCCTGGGAGATCCACAGCACCCACGGCACATGGACCATGATGGATTTCCCAACCTATCAGCCAGCTGAGGAGGAAGAGGCGTTTCTGCTCATCCCAAACCCCTCCCTGAGTTATTGCGAAGTTTTTCAGTGAAATAAGAAAAAGCACCAGGTCAACATCGCAGGTTAAGCTCTGGCAGGAATACACCCTGCAGCTTCCTCGAGGCTCATGCAGCTTCTCTGCAAAACTTTTCCTGTCCTTAGCAAGGTTATTTTGGAAAAGAAGGCAGATTAGAAAGCAGGCACTCGGGCATTTCCCAAACACAAGGCTGCATTTTTTGGAGAACGCCCAAAGGAAATCTTCTGCCCTTTTTGAGATCCTTCCTCCTGCCTCTCTCTGCTGCAATTATTCAGCACAGATTTGCAAAGAGAACCTGAGGAGAAAATGTCGATGCTGCTCTCTGAAAAAGAAATTTCACCCTCCTCTTTATGTAATTTGGGGGATCAATAGTTGCAGGAAGCCACCCACGTCTTTCCTTAGAAACATGGCAAGGAGGGAACTGGCTTATCTTAAATGAGGACAAAGAGACCATTGCAAAAATCAGCCCCAGCCTAGCGTGGGTCGGCGGAGATCCTCTCAGTGCATCTCCCCACTCCCATTCCCTCGCCCTATCCCCAGGGAGCAGGCTCCTGGGGCAGCACAACTCATGTCAATCCTACACCAGAGCTGCCTTGACAATTTGCTGCAGTGGCTGGTACCTCCCTGAAAACTGTCTTCCAGAGCCGCCCCCTTCCATTCGGGAGCGCTTTCCACAAATGGGCATCTCCTGGGAGTGACGCCCACGCCCCGGTGTTCCCCAGGCAAACCCTTCCTTGCTGAGACCCGAGCAGTGGTGTTCCCTGAGGACACACTGCTGGGACAGGGCCGCCCACAGCACTGAAATACTGAGTCAGGCATCTGCTGCCTCGCTGGGGGCCAGTCTGGGCCCGGCACGGCGGTGGGGGAACAGTGGCAGAGCTACGGAGAGCAGCTCCTTCCCTCTGGGACACAGCTCCTGGGCTCTACCAGCAGCACAGGTGAGGAATATTTATGAGTGTCATGGATGTCTAGCAAAAGCTGCGGGGCTGATCCCATCTGTTGAAATACCAGCCAGGTAGGATGTGTATATGTGGCTCAGGTGCATCACTGCCCTGGAAGCAATGAGCAGCAACACCAGCCACAGCCACAAAACCAGGCTGAGATAGCCCCCACCTGCAAACAAAGGCTGAAAAGAGGAATGAGGGTCATTTCAGGCACCATTTCAGGGGTGCAGCTCCAGAGGATGCCCAAACTGGGCACCAGTGCCCAACTCAGTTCCAAGAAGCAGCTGCTCACCGTGCCCATCTGAGAGGCTCCTCATGCTTCCTGATGGCAACAAGTCCCTATGAGAAGCTTCAAAATGGTGCTGGGGAGGGAATAATAACAACAACAACAACAAAAAATCCTTCAATTCACAAAATACTGAAATCTGGCAGCAAGGAGACCTTTTGCTCAACTTCTCTTCCTGCCCACTCCCTGGCGAGTGATGCACAGCCCCCCCACCTGCCTTTCTCACACCCTGTCACCCTCCCCCCCCCCCGCCCCGCTATTGAAAAAGGAAAACTAAAGTTAACTTTCCACATCCCACACAAATATTTTTGGCAGGCGTTGCTGGCATTCAGGCTGCTGAGCCCGGGGGAGACAGGGTCTGCAGAAAGCCTTCGTCTCCATCTGCTCCCGGCACCCGGCTGGGGGTCTGCAGTGCCTGGGCTGGTCTGTCCCAGACACAGCCCACGGGCAGGAGGTGGCACAGCTGTAAAACAATGGGGGGCACCTCCAGGACAGCCCTGGGGACCACGGTGGCCCAGTGGCCACGTGGAGTGGCCCAGCCACGGGAGTGTCATGAAGTGGGGGGGCAGATTCACACCCAAACTTTGGCTCTGTCCCCTTTTTCCTATGTTGTTCTCAGCCATATCCCTGGCCCACGCTGGGTTTTCATCACCATGAAACAAGCTGGGAAGGGGTGCGAAAGCTGTCCCCAGCACAGCAGGGCTCTCGGGTTTCCCCGGGTCAGGCAGCGGGTCGCTGTCACTCAGGCAGGACCCTGCTGCCCAGACTTGCAGTCCCCAGCTCCAGTCACAAGATCGGCCCGGTCCCTTTCCAAAATAGCCCAGCCGCAATGTATACATCTGAGGAGCTTTACACCTCCCCTGTGCCAGCAGCTGAATGCCCCCTCCGGGGAGCTGGGCACCTTCCTTCTCCACGTGGCGCCTTCTTCCCGTGGCCCTTTTCCTCAGAGGCACCACAGATAAGGAGACTGGGTGGCTGCATCCCCCAAGGGCAGTCCCACATCCCTGTGTTTCTGTAAGGGAGCACTGCCCTCACAGCTGATACTGGAGACACCGCGGGTGTCACCCAGCAGCATTTGGCTGCCCTGTGCGCAGACACTCTCCCATCTGCTGCAATCCAATATCCCTCCCAGCTCCCTGGGTACCTGGCCAGGACGCTGAGCTGTGTGCTGGGGGAAGGCACAGTCTGGCTGCTTGTGGGGCGATGTCCTTTGCACAAGGACCCCATTGCTAAACTCCCAAGCCCTGCATGGCTGGAGCCAGTGTGGTGTCTCCTGTGCCACCCCAATATCCTTCCACGGGAGAGCAAGGTTGCTTACAGCCAGAGGGGAGCAGCAACAGGAGGGACACAGCTGGGCTGTGCAGGATGGAGGGAAGGGAGCCTTCCTTGGCAAGGTCCAGCGCTCAGGGAAGGGGCACAAGGAAAGTGGGATGGATGTGACTGCTTCCCTTGGCATGAAAAGGGATGCCGACTCCCGGAGGAGCAAGACCTGGGAGTGTGGACAGGGATGGCTGTCCTGGCTCCTGCAGGCGAGGCCAGGGCTGGCAGCCACAGCAGCCGGCAGCGTGCTGGGGAAAACAAAAGCCTTTTGCAGCGCTGATTTACTACCTTGACGGAAACCGGGATGGAAAAAACAACATTCCTGAACGCCTGTCCCCGTGCAACCCCTGCGGTCCCCAGCACCCCAGCCTGCCTGTAGGGACACGGGCTGCTGGTCCCGGCAGGTGGGTGCCCTGTGCCCTCATTCCTTGCCCACAGCTGGTAAGGAGAGGCAGGAGAAGGAATGTTGAGGATGGGCACGGGGGCTGCGGGGCACGAGGGGAGCGGTCGTGATTAAGCAGCGAGTGAAGCAAGGGAGGAGGATGATAGTGGCATCCCGGCCAGCTGGACCATGTCCCCTCCCTCTCCACCCCACGCTGGAAGGAAGGGCTGGATGTGGGCTGATCGTATCCCTCTTAACTGTTGCATGGCTCTTCATGCCAGCTCTGGGCTTCTCCCTCCGTGTTCAGGGAGGAGTGGAGCTCTCCGCCAGGAGCAGAGGCTCCCAGGCACTGAGGAGGGCTGGGGAGCAGGATGGGGAGCTGAGGAAAGGGATGCTGGTCCCCTGGAGGGCAGCACGCTGCAGGCTGGGCTGGGCTCAGGGCGAAATGTATTTTGTGCTCTGGCACAGCCATCTCAACCCAGCCCTAGAGGGTGTTTGCCCAATTCTGCCATCTCCATTCCCATGGGGGTTTTGGTCAGGCTTTGGTGCTCAGCACACCCACTCCCCTCCTCCCATTGCTCAGCTCAGGTTCCAGCCCCAGTCAGGGGGGGCTCCAAGAAATCCCAATGCTCCACAGGGATTTGCATCCATCAAACATCAGTCTGTGCGCTCCAGCCAAGCAATACTGATCCTGCTCTGCCCTCCTGGCTGGGTTCAGAAGTGAGTCTACCCCTTCCTGTCATCCCTAAGGGGCCCATCTGACCTGGGGGTCCCAACCGGACAATCCTGGGGGCTGCCCATGCCCTGGCTGCCCGATAGCCCCACACAGGGCAGGTCCCAGCCTGTCCTGCCCTTTGCTCAGCTGGAATCCTGACCCCAGTCTGGCTCTTACAGCTGCCTCAAGCCCTTCTCAGTGCAGTTTTGGGGAGCAAAGTGCCAGGTTTGTCATGTCCCACCAGCTCAGCCTGATGTAAGTCCAAGGTGTCACCGGCGGGGTGACATCCTCAGGGACCTCTGGCCCCCACTGCTTTGGGACAGAGGAGGGTCAGCTGGAGCCTCAGCAGATCACTACAGGAAGCCAGGGATGAAACTGCAGCTCAGCCTTTTCAAAGCTCCAATGAAATGTAAAACAAGAGAGGTCCAAGAAAGAAGATGAACTGAAAAATCAAACTCTGGTCAGTGTGGTACAACTGTCCCAGGACTGGCACCAGCACGGCTGCAAAGTGAACTGGATTGGCAAGCCAGGTTCTGTCAGCTTTTGGCACCACATCCCTGTCTGCCTGGGGCAGCTCACCTTCATCACCCATCCTGCAGGAACATCCTGGCTATGCAGCCACTGGCTCTCTGGCACAGCAGGTCCCACACCCAAATTTCCCCTCAGAGCTCCAGCAGCAGCTGCCAGAGGGAGAGAAGGGAGGGCGGGCTGGCACAGTGGCGCCTTCACGCATTTCCCAAGCAATACCAATGCACATTTCCTGGGAGAGGAATGAAGGAACTCTCACTAAACAAAATCCTGCTCCTGGAGGCGAGCACTATGGGGATGGGGTCACCCCTGGATATCAGATGCCTGTTGGTGGGTGTGCCAGAAACAGTGTTGGGTGGGGAGGACAGAGCAGCCTCTGCAATGGGGTTGGAGTTCACACTGCAGTGGGGTTGGAACTCATCCCATGGCCATGAGACGAGTGGGATGAACTTTCTGGCAGTAGAGTTACTGCTCATCCTGTAGCTTCGCTGGCCCCAGGGAGCTCAGCCTCAGCAGATATAAAGCACAAGACAACTAAGCAGAAAACCCCACAGGACTCGAAAATCCAGTTTAAACAACCTCTGAGCATTCAGGGCTGCCCCAGCTGGGACAACTGACAGTCAGAGCATCTCAATTCTCCAGGGTCCAAACCAGGCTGAAAATCTCCTCAGGTAATCCTGGGGGCTGGCACAGCCGCTGCTGGATTTCACAGCTGTGTTTGACATTGTCACAACCCTGCCCAGGTCCCTCTGAAACGACAAACGAGGGGCTGTGACCTGGGGCTGTCAGGATCAGGGCATGCGACCTGCCAGTGCAGATCCAAGGTCAATAGGAGACCTGACAGCTCAGCCTAGGTTTGCTGAGCCCAGCAGCTCTGTCCTCCCCACTGTGACCCCACCACCATCACCTCCAGGCACCCCTGAAGCCCTAAAGCTCCCTGAAGAACAGAACTATGCTGCTAAGAAACAGGGAGCAGCTCTCTACTGCCTCTCAAACCTGCAGTCCTGGCCAGTGTCTTGGCCCCCAGCTCTGATCCCAGGGAGGCAGGATGGGAACGGAGAGTAGAGATGAGCCTGGGAACTGCCAGGACCAGGATAAAGGACATTTTAACAGCACAGTGACGGAGTGCACACAAGTACAGGGTTTGGCCCCTCTAAGCCCCACGGGCAGTGCTCGGGTCTGTCCATGGGAAACAAAGAGCATCCCGGGGAAGGGAGTGTTTTCATTTCAGACCAGGAAAGCAGCCAAACCCCAGCACATGCCCATTCCCAGGCCTTGGCCCCAGCAGCACAGCAGGCTGGTGGCCTTGGGACATGAGGTCCTTTCCCATCTAGCTTGCCCAAGGCTGAGAGCCTGGCCAGTCCAGATGAGGCAGGAGGGCAGCCCTGCTGCTTGCCGAGGCTCCAGGGGTCCCCGATGCCAGGGCACGACCACCACCTCGCTACTCAGAGGGGTCCCCAAGCATTTTGGGATGAGGCTGTGTGTGTCTGGCTCTCCTTCTGGCAGAACCGCCTGTGCAGTAGGAATAAACATGCTGAGGACACATCCAAGCCAGTGCAAACAGCCCCTGACCGAGCTGCTCTCTCCCAACACTCTGTTTTTCTTTCTCTGCTTTTCCTCTCCTCTCTTAACCCCTTCAGGAGCCCGGGGGACCTAAGTCGGCAGCCCTAAGAGCTGCTGGAGCCAAACCCCATGAAACCCTGGAAGTCTGACCACGAGGAAGGGCTGGGACACCAGTAATGAGGTTCCAGGGTCCCTCCAGGGCACAGGACTGGTTTTGCTGCCCTCAAGTCCCCTGGCTGTCTTTCCCCTCCCTCTTCTTCTCCCCCGCTTCTTTCTCCTCTCCACAGCTCATCCTTTCCCCAAGAGCTCTGGAGGGTCCTGGGGAAAAAAGTTGCTCCCCCTTCCAGCTCCTCGTTCACCCAGCCAAGTACAGGCTGGATGCTGGCAGGGGTGCATCTCATTCTGGGCAGGTCAGAGGAGCCAGGAGACACCCAAAGTGAGGAAAGCACTCCAGGAAAGCCCACCTCCACCCTCCACTCTGCCGGGAGCCTCTCCATCCTGCCCCGTTCGTCTCCTGTGAGACCGCACTGTCCCCATGGTCACCGAGAACCGTGCCCAGCCAGCATCCCGCTGGGATGGCCGCGGAGCCCAGGGCACTTCTGGTGAGCCCAGGGATGCTCGCACTCGCCACGCTCACCTCTTTCCCTTCCCCTTTTCTCCCGTGGGGAAGTAAAGCTGGCTGCTTTCCATGTGCTCCAGCTGAGCCCGGAGCAGGTCACGTCCTCGCTGCCCCCGCTGTGCCCGGAGCCGGGGTCCCGGCCGGGAGCTGGGGCCAGCAGCGCCCGCGACTCCTCGCCTGCTCTGCTCCAGCCGCGCGCGCAGGGCAGGGTGAACGGGGGGAGAGGGGAGGGAGGAGGGGAGGGGGGAAATGAAACTTTAATAGCACAGAGCCCCTTTTGTTTCCCAGCATATGGGATATTTCATACATGCTGAAGGCATTAACCACCTATATTCTTCAAGCGCTGGCGGCGGCTGGGAGCGCAGTCCCGCACTCAGCTCGGGGACAGTGTCTCTCCTGGGGGGCTGCAGGCTG
The DNA here is from genome assembly GCA_037013685.1 of Acridotheres tristis. Lineage (NCBI taxonomy): Eukaryota > Metazoa > Chordata > Aves > Passeriformes > Sturnidae > Acridotheres > Acridotheres tristis. The sequence goes on from CM072900.1 coordinate 6,697,159, forward strand.
CAGCAAGCAGTCTGTCTGCCCTGGCACCCCTCCCTGGAAGCCGGGAGACCGTAAATTACAGCCTGGAAAACTGCTCTGCTTCATCCAGGTTCACCCCTCGCATGGTTTTGTTCCCCCAAAAGAGCAACCAAGTCCCCAAACTCGAGGCCAAGAAAGAGATGTCCCTTTCCCTGTTTTTTGGACGTGCTGTGAAGTGGGGGAAACTAACCCCACCATTCCCGGGGGTCTGAGATCCCAAACTTCCCTCCTGTCCCTGGGACATGGCAGAGCCCAAAGGTCCCATGGAACTATGACTAACAGTGGCAAAGAGAGGCTGAGCAGGGCTGGTGGCATGTCCCCTCCCTGCCCGAATCCCGAGGACACAAGAGCATCCCTGGAGCAGCAAGCAGCCAAGGTGCTGATAAGGAAGGGCTGGGAAATATCCACATGGGATATCGTCATGCTGTTTACCCATTTTCTCCCCTCTGTTTCCCTTCATGGTGCCTGTAAAATGGGTGACATCATCTTCACAAGTCGGGAAGGGACATCTCCAGGTCCAGAGCACAGACAGTGGCTGCCACTGCCCCCTGCAGCCCCCACCAGCCATCTCAGTGTGACATGGGGACATCTAGGATCCTTGGCCCTGCATCTGCTGCTTGTTGTCATAGAAGAGATGTTGGCTTCAACCTTCTGGGCAGGAGAGGACATCCACTGGTGACAAAACTCCAAGTGCAGTCTCGGATGGAGGGGGCCACATGTGTGCTCTGTTTGCACCAGATTGGGTGGATTCCTCGGCACTGGGGGTTTTCACTGGTGTCCATCCCCTGACTGGCACCCATAAGGGCTCCCAAAGTGGGTTCCCCTTCACCAGCCCTCGTGTTTTTGGCCAGGGAAGGAAGGCATAAGTCCACTCACCTAGGGTGAAGGGACATGTAGTCCATCCCATGGAGCCACAGCTCCACTTGTCCCTGAGCCCCCAGCCCTGCACTACACTGGATGCCCAGTAAATTCTTACTTTGTCCAGTGTTTATCCAGTCACACTCTAATTTGAAATAAAAAACACAGCCAGTAAAAGGCCTTTATAGCTCTTCAGGACTCATAAACTGGCAGCGCTGGTGGACGGGGGCCAGATGATTGGGGGCTGCTAGGAAAATTTATTGCAGATTTTGGTAACTTAAACATTACAGCTCTGTGAGCCCCAGGACTGGTTTGCTGAGCAGCTCCCAGTGGCAGGGATGGAACAAGGGATGCTTTATTGGGGCAGGGAAGGGGGGGTCTGACAGGTCTCACCCAGACCCACAGTTAACATCCACCCAGATTTAGACTGGCTCGTTTTTAAGGCAAGGCTTAGCACAGACTGAATCCATTGTCGTGCCAGGAGGCAGTGTGTGTCCAGGATCCCATCCTCATGTCCAGGGCTGCTGGACACAAGGCTGCATCACCCTGGGATGAAGACAGCCCTCAGCAGCATCCCAGGGAGATGATGAATGGGACTGTGCCAGCACCTCCTTGTGCCAAATCCCCTGGCTCAGTGGGTGACCTTGTACCAAGCCCTGCCGTGGGGCAGGAAAAGCTGGGATGGGCTGGCCAAGTTTGTCGTGGGAGTCTGTAGAATTTGGAGAGAATGAGAGGAAGCGGTCGGGGTGGGGAGTGTGCAAGGGAAGGCGGGTAGCAGGAGGGAAGGCATTTTTTCCTTGCCAGTGTCTTGGCTGATTCGGTGTGAACTGCTATAAATTTGGTCCTTATCTCTCAGGCCATTTAATGTTTTCATGAAAAGAAAATAGTCTGCAGGAAAAAAACCCCGCTGATAAAAGATCCTTTGGCACTGGGAGGAATGTTAAATGTCTCTAATCAGCAGGGTCTGGGGCTCAGAGCACTCTCGGAGCTGGCAGGGAGCTGAGAAGCTGAGGAGACTGGGCAATGCTCGGAGCAGACTTTCCCAGCATCCTCCCAGGTCTGAGGGAGAGTTGGCATCTGCACCTCTGGGTGCCTCTTGGACTAAGAGAGGGTCCAGAGAGACCTAGACAGGGGATGTAGTGCCCGGTGTGGGGTAGCACTGGCTGCTGCTGGGATGGCTCCAGTCACTTCACTCTGCAGGCTTCAACACAAATTAAACCAAATACTGCCAGAGAGAATAAAAGTGAGAATATGAGGTGCAAATTCTATGGGAGAAAAGATGTGGATCCAAATCCTGCTTGGCTGCTTCCCAGGGCCAGGCAGGAGCATGGGCTGTGCCAGGGACCCCAAGTGTCTTTGCACCTCCAGGATCTGCATCCCTCGCCTGTGCCTGCACCCATGGGGAGGCCAGGGGAAAGCCTCAGAGCTTCATGTGGCTGGAAGCATTCTCCCAAGAAAGTTGGCCCATGGACCAGCTGCTGCTTGGATTTACAGTTGCAAAAGCAAATCCTGCACGAGTCCTCCTTGGAACAAACCTCCTGGCCCTTACTGACCATGCCCTTGCTCCTACTGAGGGCTGAGATGCAGGGCTGGAGGCACAGGGGTGATGAGCATCCCTCTCTGCACGATCCGGTGCTGCCTGGTTGCACTTCTCATGACACGTGGGCACTGAGCTGTATCCCTGAGGCTTCTTCTTTCCTCCAAACACTGGGTGATGCAACTGCTGGCATACCACATGCTGGTGCATCCCTGACTGGGGAGCATCCCCACCATGTGTCTCTCTGAAGGCCATCCCACGCAGCAGCCTGAGGCCAGCAGAGCCATGGGACAGGGACACACGATCCTCTGAGCTGCAGCTTCATATCCAGGCTGCAGCCTGCCAAACAAGGCAGCAAAAATGTGACGGCAAAGGGGATTTTTCAGGGTGGGAAGGAATGGTTACTGACGACTTTTCTCCCCCTTTTTTTTTCTCCTTTTGGTTTCATTTTATACTCCAAGAGAACAGAAATGCCATTTCAAATGAAAAAATCAAACCCTTCTGTTTCCACACACTCCCCAGCTCAATATCCTCGTACACCAACATACCTACATACCAGCTTTTCTCCCAAACACAGCCCTGGCCCAGCAGAGCCCGTTTCCAGGCAGCGTTCCCCTTTGGCTGGACCTGTATCCCAGCATCCTGCCTCCCCTGCCAGCCCCACTCCCATCCTCATCCCGCCATCCACATCCCCTCTCCACAGGCAAACACATTTTCTTCCACATCCATCACGTGGAAGTAGGATGTGCATTCTGGTGCCAGAACACGCACGGCTGGCTGCGCCAGCAGCGCCTTCATGGCTGCACAGAGCTGCTGCTGTGCTGGTGGATTGCAGTTGGCTTTTGTGAGATGGTTTTGGCTGTGCCTGGAATGGTGGGGAGGAGCCAGGAGCTGGCACTTGCCATCAGCACTGACCTACTGGAATTGGTGTGGTGCCAGGTGTCTCACTCTTTGCTTGGACATCTGTCTGTGTGTCCATTCTTGCCTTGCTGTGGGGCATTTCTGTGCTGTTCAGAGGCAAAACCATGCGTATTTTGTAAAGCTGGGGGTTCTTTGGCAGACTGGCAGCACCACTGGCATCACGACAGCATCGTGGGGTGAGGACAGTGACCATGCATCAGCCCTGGGCACCTGGCTTCTCCTGCCAGGGGATGTGGGCATGAGAGTTCCAGGCTGTTGTCTCTGAAGTGCCCTTTGGACTCCAGTGCAGCTCCATTGCCCCTGCTTTTCCTGCCCTCTGGAAGACCCCCCCCACCATCCCGCCACCGTCTCCTTCTGACGCAGGCGGCTTCACTTCCAGACGGGTCGAGCTCGCCCCAAGCCTCAGCCAGAAGAAAGCCCCTTTGTTCAGCTCAGCAAGTGGGCCCAGGCGCCAGCTGACCCCACTGACCTCCACCACCCGAAAACACAGTCCCTGCTGTCCCATGGGTCAGGGCAGGCATGAGGACAGGGACAGGGACAGCTCCTGACACTCCTCCTCGGGTCAGGGTCAGTGCCCAGGGACACGGACATGGGTCACAGAAGGTGCAAGGGTATGGAGCTGCTCTGTCCTACCAGGAGGGATGGACGGATGGGTGGAGGGATGCTCTACAGCCAAACCTCTCATCTCACGGCTTTTTGAGACGGGCAGAAATCACTGGGAAATAGCGGAGCTACCAAGCTCACCAGAGTGGGATGGGGAGTGGGGCTGGTGCTGTACAAGCTGCTGCTAATGAGAAGCAGGTGGAGAGCCCGGCGTCGCCCCCCCATCGCAGTCCTCTCTCAGCCCTCGGGGTCAGCCTGTATTTTCTTAAGTCCTGATTGCAGAGAAATTGGAGGGTTGCGTGCTGGTGGGTTCGGTGCGCTCCAAAGAAAAGGTAACTTGACAGGACCTGGGTTTAGGTTTGGGAATGGTTGGAGACTGTTCTGGCACTTTGCACCCTGGCTGAGAGGGGCAGAGGACCCATGGGATGATACTTGCCCTGATCCTGCCCCAACAGGAGCATCCCAGTTGGGAATGGCAGCAGCCCATCCAGCAGTGCTCAGCTGATCTCCAGTTTGCATGCAGGAGGAGAGGAACCCTGAGCTGCTGAGCCAGAGAGGAAGCAAGAGCAGAAAAATGTGATAAACAGCTGTAAAGCCCAGCCCTGGCTCTGTGCTGCTCCCGCCGTCGCGGGTCGGCCCCTCAGACTGTTTATGGAAAGCCCAGTTTGCCGAGAAATCCATCTCCCGTTTCCTGTTGATCGCTGGGAGCCAAGGTCCCTCAGCCAAGGGCTGCCGCCGCCCGCGCACGTCTCGTTGTGAGATAGAGGAAGGGGCAGAGCACAGGGCAGTTCATGAGCTCTCGGGAATGGGGTAACAGTCCTGGGGGTCTGGAGTAACCCCTGGGAGCTGACCAAAGCTCTCTGGTGAGGCAGAGCAACCCCAGCCCTTCTGGGACCCCTGGGATGGAGGAATTGGGAATTCTTCCTCAGACTACTCAACACCGAGGGGGTGCGGGTGGGATGCTCACACTCACCTGCGGAGATCCAGGGCTGGGAATGTCTACCCATTTCCAGCAACAACCCCTTCAGCCCTATGTTCACCAGTCACATTGAAGCCCCCAGTCTGGGGATGAGCGCTGAGTCCCCACCTTCACTCCCTTCCTGCTCCTGTGACCCCGCTGGCGGGTGTGGAGGGAGCTGCTGCTCCATGTCCGCTCGCTCAAGGCCAACACCATTGTTGGTGAAGCCGTGCCGGGTGGGAGCAGAGCCAGGCTGGGATGGAGCCGGAGCTGCAGATCCTGCTGCTCTTGACTGAGTCATCAGCCCGCAGGAGCTGAGCAAGGCAGAGCCGGGTGCTGACCTGAAATCCAGCCGAATCTTTTCTCTGAATCAGGGCAGTTAGGAAGGGAAAAAGGTTGGGGGAAGGGGGGAGCAATGAGTGTGTTTTGGCTGCTCAAATCTCCCCTTCTTCCAACTGCTCCAGAGAGACATGGGGCCAAAGCAGTGCCAGAGAGATGGAGGCAGGCTGCAGAGAGCCTTGATGGGGACAGACACTAGGACATGATAGTCTGCAAGGAGAAGGAAGGGGCTGGGAGATACCAGGCATATGTGTACCCATGTTTTCACTGGGCTCATCCCAACCAATCCTTGGAGGAAGAGGAAGGAGAGGCTTTCCACCCCCTCTGCCAGCTCCCCTCCCTGAGCTGCCGTTCCCGTTGGGCGGGAATGGGGATGCTTGCCCGGCATGTGCCTGGTCCAGCCCCGAGCACGCTGCCAAATCTGAGACAACCCCCAGGGACAGTCCCATCCCAGCAGAGCTGGGGGCCAAGGGCAGATCTGGATCGTGCTGGTTGGGGAGGATGGCTGCGCACCACAAGTCATCTCTGAGTGGTCAAATGGGTAAAACAAGCCCATTCCATGGGCAGCTGAACCTCCCCTCTCCACACTGTTCCCTCCTCAAATCCAAGCAGCAATGGCTGGTGCAGGAAATCCTGCCTCCAGCCTTTCCATGGGGCTTCACAGCCCCCCCCCCCAGCAACCTCAGCACCAGAGCCAGGGAGACCATTCATCCCAAACCCACCCCATCCCTACCTCTGGGCTGCTCCCCATGAGTGGGGGGGCCATCCGCCCAGCTGGGGAGCTGGGGACGGTCACCCATGTGGTCACCAGCTGCTCGGAAATATTTCCCCGGCTCCGGGTTATATGAACAGATTTTTATAATTATTAGCCTTGGTAATTTACCGTAAAATATTTATTCTGGCTCATTCCAAGGCGTTTGATTCGTGTTGGGTCTGTACAGCTTGGGGGGGGGGGTGTGTGTGTGCATGGGGAGCCACGCGGCCGTGCAGGGCTGGATGCTCGCTCCCATCCTGTATAAATATCCATATGGATGTGTGTGGCCCAGGGAAGAGACCCTGGTGGCAGCCAGGATTGGGGGGTTCAGCTCGCCGTGCGGCTCCTCGCTCCCTCCTACTGCAATCCCAGCAACCCCAGCTCTGCGGGACATGGGCCAGGGGAGGGTGGAGGTGATGTCCTGCATGGAAGGAATGCGGGGGGGAAAGCACCCCGGCAAACCCCAGCCAGGGTAGGTGGATGGTAGTGGCAGGGAGGGACGAGGGGGAGGAGGAAGAGGGTCGCGGGAGTGGCAGTGGCGATCCCAGCAGGCCTGGGTGGTCGGCAGGGTTGGGCTGGGAAGATGGGAGCTGAGATGGGCTATGTGCCGCGCTGAGTCCCCAGTGCGAGGGGAGAGGACACTCCGGAGCACCCTTCCCTGCCTGCCCCGGCTCTGCGATCCACGGCACGGCTCTCCAAGCCCCGGGAGCTCTGGCAGCGGCGATCCCCATGATGCGCGTGGAGGCTCCAGCGATGAAACTCAACCCAGATGTGCAACAGCGGGAACCCTTTAACATTTCCCTGCTCTGCGCCTGGAGCTGGAAAGCCCCTCCAATAGCCCTGGCTCCCGAGTTTCTCCTCTCTCTCTTTCCCAAGTGTGCCCTGAAAAGGAGCTGCAGATGTCCCAGGGAGGAACAAGGGCAGGGACCCACGGGGGATGCTCCAGCAGCTCTGGGCAGCGCAGGGGTCATTGGGGAAGGCAGCAACCTGAAAGCACCAGCAAATAAACAGCACCGAGTCCCCACAGGATTTAAAATGACAAGGAGAACTATTAAAATGGTTGAAAACTACAGATTGTGTGGGCTGAGTTCCACACCCACAGCAATGCCAGCCCCTTGGCAGTGGGAATGTCCTGGTACCAGCATGGGATTTGCTTCTCCGTGAGCTCAGACAAGTTTCGTCTGCACTGACGTGGCCAGAAGCTGGATTTGCTCAAGGAAAAGTTTCCAGGACAGCCAGAATCATACACATCTTGTCGCCCTTTGCCCTCCTCAGTCTGAAGCTTTTTTAGTGTCTGCCCTCACTTTTCTTTAGGGCTCAGCATCCCCTCACAGCCCTTCCTCATCCTCAGCCTCCTGACGTGAGAGGACACCCCAGCTGCCTCCCAGCCTGCCTCCCAGCTGGCCTCTGCATTATTAAACCAGATCCTCCTTATCAGCCTTTATCTTTTTCCACTCATGCAAAACCTGTCTGGTTCTAGCTCTGCCAGCCATCAGTGCTTCCATCGGGAGCCAGAGGACATTGGGACATCCCTTCGATGCTGCCCCTCAGCTCATCCCATTGTGCCCCCCCCTCCGGGGGGACAACCCACAACTTCCCTGCCTCCAGAGCCCGGGGAAGCAGCCCCAGCTCCCCCCGGGCTCAGAGCTGCTCCCACACCTGGTTTCAATAATAAACGGCGCGGGAAGGGACAAAGGCGCCTTGCAGGAGGGCAGCGGGGTGCAGGATGAGGGGCTGGCAGGTGGGGAAGGAGGGGGGCTGCAGGGCTGGGATGAGGGGCATGCTGAGGGGGGCACCAGCCCAGGAGCTCTGCAGGGCTGGAGGGGCCCAGCTGCCCATCACCACATCTCTCTGAAAAAACATCCCTCACAGAAGGGGGTTAACTGCAGGCACCGGAAAGCTGGGATTAATGGAAATTGGTTATAAGAATTTTCCCAGATGGAAGAAACATCTTTTCGTCATCTGTCCTTTGACATTTTAAGTCTATTTTGCATCCCCAGCATTTTCTGATTTCGGCTGTGACATTTAAATGGGCAATTTGTGTTTACAGTCTTAGACATTGTAAATATCTTATATATAAATGTCTTTGCGTGTATAGGAGACATTCTATACATTTGTATCTTTGAAAAAGAACTATAAATCTTTACAGGAAAAATGTAGATCTACAAAAACATTTATATCAGCTTTGTAGTCACAGGGTTGATGAACATGTAACAGAAATACATTGACTTTTTCAGACACTGGGATTTAGTATTATTTTATCACAAAGCGTAAATATGTCACTTCAAAATCTTGAGAGGCATTAGAAGAAATACTTTGCATGGCATTTATTCAAGGACTAGCTGACTTGCACTGTTCCCCACTCCAGTCACAGGTCCCATAGCAAGGATGCAGCAGTGTCAGGGCTGCAGAGCCAAGGTCACATCCCAGCAGCTGTGGGGGGGATGCAAAGGGACACAGCTCTCCAGAGGGGCCTGGCATGGCCACAGTCCCCTCCCAGCACACAGCACTGCGTGACACCACTGGGGCCTCAGGCGGCTTTCAACTGCCCCAAATCTGACCTTCCATGAGGGTCCCATCATTCCAGCATGACCACAGCCAGAGCCTCAGCAGCAGCACCTCTGTCACCTCCCTGCCCGTGACAAGATCTCCTAGGAGGCCCCCAGCTTGGAGTAAAGGGCTGTGGAAGAAGGTGAAGCCATTTCTGCGTTCACAGTCCTGCCACAGTATGAAATATTTGCAAAAATCTGCTTTTACCCTCACCTGGGCTGGGGACAGCTTTCTCACAGGAGCAGGGGGCTCCTCCATGGTCAGGGATCTCTGTTATTTGTAGGGTGCAAACACATCCTGCTTCTCTCTGTGAGAGAGCAGCTTCTATGAGATGTCGTGACTCCTCCATGGATTTCAGAGCCATTGGACATGTCAGTGCTTGCTGGGCTCTGGCCCTTTCATGTGCATCTTTGGAGGAGCAGAGATGGGAGGTGGTTGCAGAGATGGGGGAGTGACAGCGAGATTCCTTCAACCTAAACCTGTGGCATAGACATTTTTTATTGAAATAATTCTGATTTCTGTTGAGTCTCATTGTAATCTTGATTTAAATGTCGAGGCTCAGCAGGCTGTGAAGGCTGGGCACAGCACAGAGCGCTTGGAGGAGGAACCCATCCCACCCATAAACTGCTGAGCACCCCCACCTCCATCTGCTTTGGGGAGTCAACACAGGAGATGGCTTCCAAGTCATCCAAGAGTTTTCTCTCTTGTCCCCCCACCCACTGCTTGCCAGAGGATGGAAGGCACAATATCCCTCTGCAGGGGTTTGCATCCCAACAATCACATGGAGCCAGGGCACTGCTGGCAGCAGGGCAGGAGCTGGCTGGGGTGTACATGCTTCCCCCAACTGCTGGCACTGCCACCTCATTCCCTGGCAAAAGCCCTCTCCAACCCCTCCTTCCCAGGGCTGGGGGCCTTAAGTCAAGTGAGGCACCTAGGGGTAGGATCCAGATCTGGTCTGTACAGCTGCGTTGGCGATAAGGGAAGGGTTAGGGGACCACAGGTCACTCCATTCAGCGCCTGCATTCAGTGGAACATCCCCATCAGTTACCTCACTGCCTGCACCCAGCAGCCTCCAGCCCTGTGCCCAGCCAGGTGAGCCCTGCATCCTCCTGCCAGCATCATTCCTTCCCTACATCCTTCCTGGCAGCTGGGTGGGCTGTGGCACTACCAGCATTGCCTGAACCTGTGTGAAGAGCAGCCCAGGCACAGCTAGTGTCCATATCCCTCTTGCAGGTATTTCCAGCAGGGATTCAATGGCACATCCCCAACAGCTAGGAGGATACAGGACACGTTGGGGCATGGAGGTGGGATGTGTCAGGACAGGGATACAGGACATGTCAGGGCATGCTGCAGGATGAATCAAGGTGCAGAAAGCAGCCATCAGGGATGGACCCAACCCCACAGCAGTTTGTGGGCTGGAAAGCCAGCCCTCACCATGGCCACCGTGGTCCTGCCTGCAGGCTGGGGCTGCCAAGGGCTTGGAGCATCCTCTTCTGCCCCTCTGGGAACTTCAGGAAGCTGCTGACTACCACGTACTGCCCCATGCAGCCCATGCACGGAAGTTCAGAGCTGGGCAGGGGCTACCTTGGGGTCTCTGGCAGGAGGCTGCAGGACAAGGCTGCAGCAGGGACAGCCCCGACAATCCCTGTAGTCCAGGGACAGTGAGGGTTTGAGCCCTAAGCAGGAATGCTTTGGGCTCCCGCTGCTCCTGGGGCCCTGATAGCTGCAGTTGCCCGGCCTCTGGCCCTTGCCCAGCCCAGAAAAGATTTCGCCAACTTTGCACATTTTTAGCAGAAGCCAGAAAACATCACTGGTGCCAAGGTGGGTGACAGGCAAGAACAGATCCTCCCTCACACAGGGCTCTCCTGTGGCTGTGGGAGGGCAGAGACCTTCTCATCCTCCCGGGCACCCCATGGCCATGGCATGTGCTGTGCTTATGACCCTGTTAATTAACAAGCAATTAATTCAGAACTAAGCTGAGCACCAGCTGGACCCACCTGGGACAGCCCAGGGCCAAGATGGAGGTTTCCTTGCACATCATCTGGGGCCGGAGGCCAGTCCCAGACACTGCTTCTTCCTGAGCTTGGGGACACAAAGAAGGGACCCATAGTGAGTGTATGTCCTGGGCATGCTTCAGCATGGCTGGGAATTAGCAGCCTCCTCTTTGGGCTAAGCAGCTCCATCGTTCCCCCCAGATCTCCCCCTGCAGCCCCCTCTCCTCCATCCGGCGGCTCCTTCAGCACCACACATCGTTTGTCACTCCGACAGGTTCAAACAAACCCGTCTGGGATTAATTAGGCTCAGTCTTCGTTTCCTGCAGTGCTCGCAGGGGCCGGGCAGCGGAAGGCGGGCGGTGGGGAAGCAGCAGACGGGCAGGCAGGCTGGGGCAGGCAGGGACTGGGTAATGGGGCAGGGGGGAGAAGGAAAGCAGGGACCCCTGGCCCCCCAAATCCCTCCCCAGTACTAATGCAGTCAGTGGTGGATGCTGTCCCGGGAAGAAGAGGCTGTGGGCGCTGTGCAGCGTGGATGGATCCAGGACTAGAGAGCTGCTGCCACCTCGTGCACGGAGAGCTGCTCCCACACACCCCCTTCCTAACTCCCCCCCAAAGACGGGCCCAAAGGCAGCCAGGACCCTCAGGGGCAGGACTGGATCATGCCAGCAAGGAGAGACACAGGCAACGACCAGCAAGTAAAACCAGAGCCCCCCATTTATTAGCAGTTGGTTCAACAGGACCTTACAGCAGTGCTTGGGAGCCTCCCCCAGCACAGCCCTCATGGCCCTCGTGTGGCTACAGGGGCTCCTGTGAAACATCCAGGTGGGAACGCTGCTGCCAGCGGGACCCCTCACGTGGGGAGTGAAATACATTCACCCCACTGCCCTGGCCCCGCTCTGGCAGCAACCTGGGCATTGCATCCCCTCCCACAGAACTGCTGCCATCCCACATCCTTCGGGGAAGCTCCATCCAAGGGGAAATGTGGGCCCTTATCCCGGTAAACCCGTGATGGCTCAGTCTTGTCTGCCAACAAGCCCCAGGGCGTGGGAGAGGCTGCAGCTCGGTACAAAGACCCACTGGGAAACCGTCCTGCTCTCCACTGACCTTTGTCCATGTTACATCTAACAACCAGAGACCACGTAAAACCCTCGGGGTTTAGGTACAAATTCTGGCACCGAAGAAAAAACACCTCCCTGCAAAATGGGAACCAAATGAACACCCCCCCCTCCCCACCCCCGTAAAACCCAACACTATTAAAATACTTCCGTTTTTAATATTCAAGAGGTTTGAAGTTCTCAGCATTCTTCTGATTGCCGTTATCCCAATGTCTGTTCTGTTCCCAAGCTCTCCTCCATGCCAGGGTGTGCTGGGCACCACTTGGCTTTACCACAGGAAACACCACATGTGTACAGGATTGCAGGATGGGCTTTGGGGGTGTCATGAGCATACTGGGACCAGTATGTCCAGACAAGCATGCCAGCCCCTTCTCCTGCTAGGCCACATTCCCACCACACTGCCCATGGAGGGGGAGCCAGAGGTTGAGGAGCTTGAAAATGATGACAGAGATGACAAAATAAATTGTGCCCCAGACATGGAAAGAAAAATCCACCTTGTTCTCAGCTTTTCCAAGTAGGTGCTGGAGGAATCCAGCAAATTCTCCTGTTTCCTGCCATGGGGTTGATGGCAAGAGTGGGTCTGGGTTCCTCCGTGCTTTGGGTCTCCACCAGCTCCATCCCTCCACTCCAGCTCAGCAAAGCCACTACCAGTGCATCCAGAACAGCTCCTCCACCCTCAGACCAGGAAGTGAGGGACAGCTCTGGTGCTGTCCTCAGGACCAAGGCAGCTGGAACTCATTTTGAGCAGAGAAATGGGGAAATTGTGCCACTTCCCTATGCCAGAGCAGGGTGGGAAGGGATGAGGAATTAAAAAGGAAAAATAAAATGGAAGAGATACAGGTATGGGGCAGGCAGAGAGGTGGGAACACAGGGATTGCAGAGTAGGATCACTGCTCAGACAGCCTCCAGTGGAGCCCTGTGCTCCTGAGGGTCCTCTCCAAGCCTCTGGTGCAGCCATACGCTCCTGAGGGTCCCCTCCAAGCTTGAAGTGATGTGTGCGTTCCTGGGGTCCCCTCCAAGACCAGGTATTGCTGAGAAGGTCCTGCTGGCACAGGGTCAGCCCCGCTCAGGTATTGCCGGGGGATGGCAGCAGCAGCTACCTGGTGCTCTGCAGCTCCTCCCGCAGCCAGGTGGGCAACGTCTGCCCCATTTTGTACAGGAGCTTGGAGAGCTCTATGTTATGGTCCCTGTAATAGTCCCGCAGGAAGGAGCGTGACTGCAACAGGAGAGCAAAGAGAAGCATCAGGGGACCAGCCTGGACCCCACCACCCCAGCGCAGCCCTGCTCAGGACCAGCCCAGGAAGCTTTCTGCATACTCACATCTGAATCCATCTCGGGGTACTTCCTCCCTTTGCTTTTTCCCAAGCATTTTGTTTTCCCTCCATCCAGAAGCTGACACCAGAATCCTTTCTTTGGATCAAACCTGCAAAGCCAGAGCTCTGCCTCAGCCCTCTTATCTTCCTCACACCTTCCATGGACACCCTGTCCAGTAGGTCCCACTGGTGTCCAGCCCTGCACTGGCAGGGCACTTCTCTACCTCTGAAATCCACAACCCAGCCAACATCTTGTCATCAACCCTCTGGTACAACAGGTTCCCCCTGCAGCTGTGTAATAACCAGTCCAGCAAGGCTCATCCATTGCCCTGATGAGGGAGCACAGAGTCTACCTGGATTTAATTACCATTTTCTGTGGCACTTTTTTCCCTAGATGTCCTCAAGTGCCTCACAGCACCTGGGTGGACACATACATAGGCAAGCCCTGGCAGAGGTAAATTATTTCTCTAGGAGCTCTGGAAGCTTCCCACAGTGGAGTGTAATGGAAGGCTCAGAGCAATGTGACACCCACAGAGGTACCACACAGCCAGCAGCTGCTCTCAAGCATTTATGAGGAGATGGAGAACCAGAGCTCAATACCATCATCTGTGTCACAAATGCACTCCTGAATTCTGTTCCAGGAGCCCAGGGCTGCTCCTGGGCTGCCTGGAGTGACCTCACTGTAGTGTCTGGATAAGCCTCATGCAAAAGCTCAGCCTCATCAAAATCAACAGCAGCTCTGTGGAGAGGTCTAGGGCTGGGGGCTGCTCTGGGACAGTGCTGGGTGTCCCCAGAGCAACACACTGCATGGGAGCAATGACAGGGTGGAGGAAGGAGAAGTTGAGGGAAGGACTCACGCCAGGGTCTTGTGATAATCGATGAAGTTGGTCACGCCGAGGAATTTCTGGACCGTCTCCATCACTTTGGCGGGTTCTGTTCGGAGCAGCTTGCCATCCAGCACCAGGATCTGCAGGGAGCAAACCAGAGTGGTGAGGAGTCACTGGCTCCCAGTCCTGCTCTCCTGAGGCAAGAGGACACCTTTACAACACCTTTGGTCATCTCGGAGCCAAATCTGCCATCAGCCTGCACAAGGGCACCTGCTAAATACCAATGTGCCCTGATGTTCCTTTACACTGGATGCTGGAAAATGAAGTGCAACTAAAGCCAGGGCCAGGACCCACCCAGGACAACATCAGAGCTTCTGTGCAGGGCTACCCAACCCACAGGCAGCTAGGATTGCAACACAGCAATTACACTGGCAGCAGGCAACTCATAAAACTTCATAAGGTTAATCAACAGTGGAAAAATCATTCAGGAATTGATTCCATACTCTCCAGCAGTGCTGCATTGTGTGGGTCACAGCAGGGCTGGCATCCAGCTCCCATTTTCCCTGCAGACAGCTTGAACTATGGGCAACTTCACCTGCTATTTTTATCCTGTTCGATGCCATGGTGACACCAGACAGGGCAGCCCCAGGGGTCTGTGGCCAAGAGTGAGGACGAGTGCTGGGTGACCCCACAGAACCACCCACAGCCCTCTGCCCCCACTCCCTTTCAAACCTGCTGTCACAACCCACACAAGGACATCTTCATGTGTTATCCATCACCAGGTTTCCTTCTTGCATAGTACCTCCCCTCTGTCCCTTCTCCAAGTACTTTTACTCCCCTCCCCATGGTTTGTAGGGTGTGAGAAAATCAGCTCCTATGGGAACAACTGCACAGCAGACCTTGGATCCAAGATCTCTTTCTCCCACATCCTTGCTTGGGTGAGAGCTCTCCCCAGATGCTGCCACTGCAGGACTGGGGTGCTGCCATCCCTACCTGGTTGGCGTGGTAGCTGTTGAGCCAGCGCTCGATGTGGGTGGCATACCAGCCCGGCACCAGGCATCGGTTCTGCAGGGTCCGCAGCTTCGGGGCAGCCTCAGGCCCCGCTGTGATCACCTCGTGGAAAGTGTATTTCAGGGCAACCAGGTCATCGTGAGCTCGCTGGTGCTGTGAGGCAGGAGAAAGGCACGTTTGTCCCCAGGGTAACCCAAATCTTGGGCTGCCCACAAGGTGCAGCAGTTCCCATGCATCAAGTTCAGCCAACTTGCATGGCTTCTGCAGCCACCCCACACCCCAAAACAAGGCTCTTGCCCACCATCCCACAGGACTGCCCAATCCAGGGGAGAGGCAGAGGCTCACCTGATACCAGGAGTAGGCTCGATCTGCAGGGTTGATGAGGATGGTGATGATTTTGGCCTTGGACAGTAGGGCTGCAGCTCGCCGGGGAGCCACTTCAGAGTCAAAGTAGTTGGCACTTTTCTCAAAGTAAAAGTCAGAGGTGGTGTTGGAGGGGATGGGGAAGAATTCCATGTACCTGGGGGAGGCACCGTGTGAGACAGGCAGACAGGCACCACAAGATGGCCCCAGCATCGCCCTCACAGGTGATATCTCAGACACTCAGAAGGGAAACCCCGCAGCACCACTGCTCCCCTTCCCAAAGTTATGGGGCACTCCCAGCACAGTCCCCACAATACAGAGACCTACCAGTCGATGCCCTTGTGATAGTTGTGTCCATTGAAGAACTGTATCTCCTCAAAGGTCTCTGAGCTGGGGTAGTTGCTGCTCAGGTCCGGGTGCATCCCCAGAAAGAGATAAAGGGCAGTCGTTCCTTTGGACAGACAGAAAGAGGTAGTTGACACAGGCCAAACCTCCCTCCAAGCTCTGCTTCAGGGCAGGAGGGCTGACGGAGGCTCCTTGGGAGCGTGGGGGTCCTGTCAAGCCTCCCAGCATGCTCACAGCACTGAAGGTGAAGGGAAGCACCTGTTTTTTGAGGCCCAATGATGAGAAGCTTTGGGAATCGGTCACAGGTCTTTTCTTTGGACCAAATGTCCTTGTGTCGTTTGTCTTCACAGGGATCCTGAAATACAGCGTGGAGGATCAGAGACAGAGCAGCCTGGATGGGACCCACACCACTGCTCAGCCCCTCCAGCCTGAGCACATACAGAGAGGCCACCTTGCTCAGCAGGCAGGACAAAGACCAGGCCTATCTCCAGATCTACAGGACAAACCCCTTTCTGGCACTGCCTGCAGAACCAGCGAGAGGTGAAAGACCACTGCTTACCCAAGGAATCAGAAGGAAATCCAAGCTAGAAGCTACCTGAGACTCACAGCAGGGCCAGTTATACCCCACCACCCTCTCCCAGCACAATAAACAAGGTCACTCTCCCTATTATAGGCACAGGGGTACCTGCCACAGTGGGTCCTTCTCCTCAGAAAAGATCTGGAAGTATTTCTGTGCCAGCTGCACGGGGGGCAATGTCTGCAGCTTCAAGTTGGTCCAGGAGTTGAGGAAGCGGACCAGGTGCTTGAAGGTGTACAAGCCCAGGCGGTCGTTGCCATAGTTGGACAGATGGGTCATGAAGATGCTGATCTGAAGGACAGAGAGGGGTTAGAGGACAGAGCAGAGGTTACTGGAGCCTCACCCAGCAGCCATCTCACAAATGGCCACACCCTAGCTGAGGACACTGGGGACATCTCCAGCAGCAGTGCCAGGACAGCTCTGCAAGACACCTGTCTGTCTGTCCCCAGGCAGCACTTACGGGGTTCAGGAGGACAGTCAGGAACAGTTCACCCCCATTGATGATTTTGTCCAGCTCACTGGAGCCACCAGGGTATTCATTGTAGAAAATGGTGTGTGTGAACAGGCCACAGGTTTGTCGGGGGAGTACCTGGGGCAGGAAAAAAGATATGGATGGAACAGGTGGGAGAGCCAGGGGAGTGAAATGGCCACATGGCCCCCTCCAGGCTTTGAGAGCTGGGTCTCCTTCCCTTCCCAACAAAAAGGGGAACCTGACCTCAACCTCTCAGAGGCCAGAACCAGTTCTACTGTCCCTCACCACCCTTGACTTGAATCCATACACAGAAGGGAAGAAGGGAAGGATGTGGACAGACCGAAAAGCCAAAAACTGTCCTCACACAAGCTTCACCAATGCAGGATGAGCAAAGGGGAATAAGCCCCTCAAACTGGAGCTGCACAGAAACCACCTCCCGAGGTTCTGGTTTTGGTGGGGGAAGCAGGAGAAGAGAAGCACCAGAGACAAAGCCCAGCACCCACCATGATGCCATTGTGGATGAAGCCGCGGCGGTAGCGAGCGGGTTTCAGGTGTGGATATTCCTCTGTGCTCGTCACCCTGATGGACCAAACCTGCTTCCAAGCCTCGTACAGCTGCACGTGGACAGGGTACACGCCTGAGTGGTGGGGGGCCACAGCGTACCCCATGTCAGTGGGGATGCCATGCTCCTGCAGAGAAGTGAGTGTGGAATGAGTGACTGTGGAGACCTCAAAATCACAAACCAATCTGTCTCCATTCCCAGCTACAAACTGTCTAGCTGTGCTTCTGGAGAGCAACCAGGGCAAGGCTTCCTCTCCTAAGCCTGGCTGTCTCCACAAAAGAGAGCCCAGGAGCAGCCATGCTGGGTGGACATCAAGTCCTCTGCATCATTCAGACCATCCTCATCCCTGTCTTCTGCTGTCACCCACAGAACAGCCACAGCCAAGTGGTTGTGTGAAGAATGAGGAGATACAGCTATATAGGACTGTAGATTGGTTTATATCAGTAGATACAAAACAGCCTAGAAATTCTGAGCTGGAATACTGCCCATCCTAAGTAGGAAAGGTCTGGTCTCTCTCTAATTAAACACTTGTAATTATCAGATAATAAATTCAAGTTAGGTTGAAGATCCCCCTCTTAGGCCATAGGGTCCAATTATTAAGTCCGGCTTTACCAGTTTGGATTCAAGACAGCTGTCAATCACAGCATGAACTGGTGTCAGTGCCACACAAAGGACAGTGCCAAGAGGACAGAGAACCCCTGACGAAGCTGAAGGTCAGAGCCTGCCTTTACAACCAAACATATCCCTGACAGTTCAGCCTGTAGAGGGAGTTTCCATCAGCCGGTTTCTCCAGGCACAGCCACCGCTCCAGGATCCCCCATCATCACCCAGCACAGATTCACACGGTGCCAGGCTCAGCATCCCCCTGGGCTGCACCTCTGCATCCCCACGGTGCCAGACCAGGCAGGTATGGATGCGGGGTAGACAGGCCACTGGGGCAGCTCACTGCCACCGCAAGAAGTCGACTGCTGCAGATAAATTCCTTAGCTCTAGGTACTAGAATATAAATGGATTTACCCACATAGCTGCAACATGGGGGACTTAACATCACCAGGTCCCTCTGCTCAGGCAAGCTCCCTGGGGAATCTTCTTTGCTCCTCTACTACCATCCTTCCCGCACCACAAGCATTCCCACTGGCAGCATCTTACTCACGATAGCAAATTTCTTGTTTAAGGTCATCTGCTCGGCGAGAACTGACTGGTTGTGGAAGAGGTGAGGCTGCATATGGCTCCACATGTGGGGGAACCACCAGAACTCCTTCACGTAGGACAGCAGCAGGTCATCACCTTCGTCCTCAGCATCAGTACCTGTGGCATGACACTTGCTGTCACCACTGAGCACGGAGAGCTGTGTGAGCAGCTGGGGCAGAGGGAGGGGCAGCCCCTCTTGGTGGCTAGGTGATGGAAGAATAGGGTGGGATGCCTGAGGACTCTCCTACAGCCCCGACAGCACCCTCTTTGAGCACCAATTGGTGCCCCAGCACCAGCTGTACAGCACCCACAGGAGAAGTGATGCCCTTGCCCTCCTCACCTGTGTGGAAGAACTTCCCTGAGTATCCCAGGTTGAAGGTGAAGTTCGGGATGTGGGTGCGCAGCTCGTTCTGTGTGTCAAACAGTGCCTGGGAGAAGGGGAGAGAAAGCAAGGTGTCCTCAACACATGGCCTCAGGGACAGCTGCCACATCAGGGCAAGCACCAATGTCCCTGAGCGCTTCGCAGAGGGGCTCTCAGAGGGACAGGAGAGGCTCTGAGGGCAGGAAAGTTCATCTCCGGAGCATTTCTAAGCAAGCACAAGTGTCCAGCCCTGCCCACCCAGGCAGAAGAGCACAGACACACCTTGACATCTTCCACCTTCATGCGTGTGCCCTCCTTGCCCACAAAGATGTCATCAATGTCCACCAGGATGTAGCGGTCAAGCGGCAGAGACAACCTCTTGCCCGTCAGGAAGGAGACAGAGTCCACAAAGACCAACTTGTGCAGCCAGAAGTTGAGGTTGTTGCCGAAAAGCACCCTCTGAATGCCATCATGGAGGCCCAGGTCCTGCATCACAGTGGTGTGAAGTGCAGCGTCCACGCTCATGTGCGGGATGGACTCAGCTGACTTGGTCTTGGCCAGGAGGACCGGCTCATAGGTGGAGTGGTTGGACTGGAACACGGTCCAGTCCTCCCCGGGGAGCACACCCTTCTCCACCTCACTGGGGCGCGTGATGTACAGCAGGGGTGACTTGGGATTAATGCTGCAGTCCTTCAGCGCCAGGTTGGAGTGCAGGAAGAGTGGGAAGCCCTTCAGCTGGGCACTTAGAAGGCTGTTCTCATTGGCCTGCATGGGGAAAATGGGAGCTGCAGGAGATGGGACACTGGTGACAAGGCAGGGGCTCACAAGGAACACCAATAGCCATGGCAATAGAGGCAGCTAGAGATCAAGGTTCTGGGTTACCCCCTTCCTCTCTGGAGCATGGGGTGCCCTCATCCCCCTCACACACTCAGTCCTGCTCATGTCCGATGTGCAAAGTGCCCCAAGGCTAGGAGCGCTGGGCAGAAGAAGGGCTGCTGAGCAAAATACCTGTTCTTGCTTTTGGCAAACCCCAGCAAGGGTCACTGCTGGAAAACAAGCGCTAAAAGCAACTGGACTGATCCCAGAAGTGTGCTTTTTCCCTCAAAATCTCCAAAGGCCACACAGGCCTTCCAAAGGGAGAGAGCTAAGATGGTGCCCTCTGCTAGAAGCCTGTGCCCCACACCAACTCACACTGCTTGCAGAAAGCATGGGGAGTGCAAAGTCCCTGTGGGGCAGCAGGACACCAGGGCTCACATCTGGCCTGGCCATGGGATCTTGGTTTGCCCCATGTAGCCCCTTACCTTGAAGAAGCCGATGATGCCCACGCCATACTCCACACAGTACTTGTCTAGCAGCTCCCGGTTCCAAGCGTCCAGGTTGACATACTTGAGGATGTTCTCGTAGATGATGAGTGCAAAGCGTCCTCGATCCTTGTCGGTCAGCGTGGGCATGTCCCCCTTCCCCGGGGCAATCTCTGTCCTGTATTTGAAGCGACTCGACTCCAAAATGGCCACAATCTCCTGGCCCAGCTGGGAGTAGAGGCTCTCCACGAAGACCAGCACCAAGGGGTCTGTGCGGGAGGAGTCAGCCACCTTGAGGGTCTTCAGTGGCAGCAAGCGGGAAGGGGCGACCTTGGGCTCATCGCAGTCCGGCCCCACCACGTCCCCAGAGGGCTCCAAGCCCCTTTTCCACCCATATAAATAATAAGCAGAGACGAAAACACTGAGCAAGCAAAAGGCAAAGAGCAGGAGCAACACCACCTGCGGAGAGAGCTGCCAGATACCCCGCCGGGCCCTGGCCAGCACAGTCATCCTTGCATCCGCTGGGTGAGGTGGGGTCTCTCTCCCCTGCCCGCCCCCTCCCCTCACGAGCCCCGGGGAGGGGAACAAGCAAGCAAGCAACCAACAAAAAATTAGGTAAAATCAAATTGAAAAGTACTAATAAATTAAAATACTAGCAGGCCGCCTGTGCAGGCTCTCTCCCCTCCAGCAGTCGGGCGTCCCTCGCCGTCTGCTTCATGTCACCATGGCAGAGGCACCAAGAGTCCCCTTGCCGAGCCAAAATTCTTGTGGCAATGGCAGCAGCAGCCACAGCAGCTCCATGGCCTCAGCGGGGCGAGGGGGCAGCGGGCGGCCTCGGCGTGGTTCGTGGTGGGAATGTGGGCATGGTGGATCCCTGCTTCCCTGGCACCCTGAGAGAGAGAGAGGTGGGATGAGAGGGCAAACACAATGCCAACGCTGCTGCAATTACTTATGCCAGCGTGACAGCCCCAGCAGAGTCCTCACGAGCTCACCGACGTGCCAGGGCTTGCCACAAGAATGCCGTGAGCTCCCGACGGTGCCAAGGATGCAGCAGGAGTGTGGCACGCAGCCGTGCCATGGGATCCTGGCTGTGGGTGCACCTGGAGTGCAGGTGCATCACCAGGTGCTGTGGACGGGAGGACCCAGCCCCCTGTGAATCTCTGGTATCTCAAGCAGTTGGAGAAGCAGCCCTGTTCCTCTCTGTGCCCTACAGGAGCTGCACTCTGCCCAGGAGAATGGGGGGTGGTCAGAGTCCTCCATATCCCAGCTCAGCTGGCAGGGAGGAACATGAGGACCCCAGCCCACCAGTTGGGTGGCTCAAGGCTGAGCCAGGAGCCGCCAGCCAAGGTCACCGAGATAGGCATGCAAGAGTGTCCACGTGGAGCCAAAGGGACCTTGGGAATATTTCTGCCCTCCCTGTGAAAGGCTCATTTGAAAATAGAAAAGGAAAACAATGAGCACTGCTTGCCAGAAGGTGAAGCCAACTGGGGGACAGATGAGGTCAATGTGTTTAAGTAATAAACGTGACTCACAGCACTGTCCCCAAACTCACTACCAGTGTTTGGGACAAGGGCAGGAGTCCCTGCTCCTCCCAGGGAGAGCTCCCTGTGCCCTGCCAGCACCGTGGCTGAGCACACTCCCTGCTGACACCAGCCATGCTCCTAACAGGATTAAACATGGCTGGCTGAGCGGCACTGTGGATTACAGGCTGGGGCTTGGCAGGGTAATCCTGTCATCCCTGCCCTTCCCAGCAGCAACTCCTGCTCCAGGCAGCGCTTCCCAACCTTACCGACATGGCACTGCTTCAGCCAGGCCCCCGTAGGTGCTGCTGGCAGCCAGTCTCCTTCCAGCCTCCATCACTGTCTCCTCCTTCACCATCTCCATGACAAATCAGCAACCTCCCCTTGCTGGCTGTGCAGGGTATGGGGGAACACCTGGGTTTATTGATCTGTAATTTATCTTTGTGCACATGGATGATCTCCAGGCACGACCAAGAGAGGTGCACCTTCTCTCCTTAGCCCCCCTGAGGTGTGTCCTGCCTGTTCCACTCCTTCTGCCCCTACAGCATCCCTGAGACAAACAGCTGGAGTTTTGGAACAGGGCACTTCTCCAGGTCAGTTGATTTTAGGGATGTGCTTGTGCAGAGGGAAACTTCCCTGCATCTCCCTGCCTAGGGATGCAGAGAGCTGGGAATGCATTATCCAGCACCCTGGCTGTGCTATCCCATTCCTCTCCATTTCTTTCATCTGCCAGGAGCGGTGGGTGCTGGCAGCTGCATTCCCGCAGTGACAGGCAGGCAAATGGCAGCAGTGCCAAGTGCCAGAGCCAGCAGCTGATGGACAGGACCGTGTGTCCATCCTGGCACCACCCTCCATGAAACAGGGAAGAGGGCTCTGCACCTACATCACCTGCCATTTCCAAGGGCGCTTCATTAGTCCATTCTCTCCTAAAAGCTTTTAATTACTGGTACTTAAAGACCAGGCTTTGGAGACAGCGTCTCCAGCCAGACGCCGGCTGAGTCTCCCCAGACTGCCACGTCAAAGCCTGCCCAGGCAGGGGGCCAGCACTGGACCCCTGGAGAAGCCAGGTGTGAGCTGGGACCGGGATGGGCAGCATCCTGCCCCAAGCACCTGTAGTGTGGCAGGAAGCAGGCAGGAATCCTGCTCTGCCGGTTCCCTGCTAGAGCAACCCTCCATGGGGAGAATGCCAAGGGCTTTGGGGCGATGCTGCAGAGTGGGAATGCTCCTGCCCAGGGCTTTCCCCGTGCAAGTGGGTGCTGGCTGCATCCTGCCCAGCAAAGCCCTGCACATCTCTGGCAGTGGTGGGAGAGCTGACAGCTCATTGCCAGAGAAGGAAGCAGGTTCATGCCCAAAAGCACAAAACAAATCCTTGAGACCAACAGCTTTTCTTAAACAAAAACGGAAACAAGATGGTAAAATTTAAAAAACCACAAGACCTGGCAAGGCGACAGCCAGGGTCAAACTTCCTTTTAACCTGATTTTTAGATGCTGCTCAGGTGCCTTTTAAAACCACAGTGGTTATTTAAAAGGTACCAGCTGGAAATGTCAGCCTGAGTCCCACACACAGATCTTAGGCCCCCAGAATCGGTGCTGGCAGGCTCCCATCACTAGGTGGGTGCTCAGCCACAGCTGCACGTCAAGGACCCTGGGAGAAAGATGGAAAATGCTCTTTTCTCGTGGGTTTCTGAGCAATGCCCTGGCACAGACTCCACAGGAGAGGAGGCTCAGTGAGGAGGCTTAGCCACTGTGCTCTTAATCCGGCTGCACTGACAAACACAATCAGCATCCAAGCAGCTTCCCAGCGTGGCTGGGAGCCCAGAGCACCCTATGGAGCCGGATCCGACCACAGGATGGGCAGGGAGTGCAACCAGGGGACAGGGAAGCCCTTTACTATCAGCATTTCAAATCTAAGAGAGCTGCAGGAGGAAGGGAAAAATGTTTGAAAAGCTTTTCAAAACCCACCCCCTGGTGCAGTTTGGGGATGGTGGTTTCCCCCTGCCCAGAGTTATTTTACACAAATACTGCCTGGGGAACCACTGCACCCCAGAAAGTCAGGGAGGCACCGGATGGAATGGAGGGAATTAAATCATCTCCATTAGCGGTTTACAGCACTCTTCCTTTAAATACCGGTGAGATTTTGCAGGGATGCAATGGAAGGATTAAATATAAGCAAGGAAGTGCAAACAGATCCAGAGGAGAGGGAAGGGTCAGTGATCCCAGAAGACAACCACAGCAGGGTTTGATTTACTGGGGGCTGGAATAGGTCTGGCTGCAGGTGCAAACAGTGAAGATCAGGCAGTCACAAGTCACATCTGCTGGATAAATCAACTGTCTCAAGCCCACAGCCCAGAGATGAGAGGTGAGCTCAAAACCACGGGTGTGACAAAGCAAGAAATCGCTCACACATTTCCCTTGCGGAAGGGGCAGAAGAGGAGGAGCAGGCATCCACTATCATGCAGAAGACACTCCAAGACTTTATGCAAGAACCTCGGTCCCCAGTTCTAGTAGCTCTCAAACCTCCAACATTCAACCCACAGAGATGAAGCCACATCCCGAACATCACAGCCAGATGTGTCACTCAGTTCCTCTCCTGCTGGTGCCCTTTGGGTGGGCACCCCTGCTTCTCACGCCTCATCACCGCAGGGAGAGACCCATCACTGCAGGGTAATCACCTCGTCACCACCATGCCAGCTCCACTTCTCCATGTAAGCCAGCCCTGGGGGTTAAGCATGGATGGAGGAGGATTTAGAGGCAGAATGCTAAATTGCATTGCACAGCTCAGCGATTTGCAATCACTCCTGCTCTCTCCAATACCTCACTTCCCCTCTCTGACCACTGCAGGGAATGTGGATGGATCAGCCCCACCTAAACATCTGCTGCATCTCCCACTTGAAAGCAAAAGGCTACTGGAAGGTCTAAATTTGGCCAGGCTGGGACTCAGGTCCCCAGCAGGTGGACAGTGCTCATCCAACCCCACCTTCTGTCTCCCACACCTCAGGCACCCTCATCAGCATCTCCAGTGATCACCAAGTGGTGCCCCTGCAGCCCTGGGAATCATTACTGTAAAAGATGCACAAAAGGCAGCCAAATTATTATTAATAGGTTTAAGTTCCCTCTAGAGGGAATCCCCTTCACTCACTGGTAATATTTAGAGGGCTACAGATCTAAAACCACTGAGCTAAGCATGTCCTTAGAGAGGAGATTAATGCCATCACATTATTCAAGAGACAACTGCAAGCTCAAGACAGGGGAGGTTGCTTTGAAAATGAAAAAGTAACTGGCATGAAAAAATGGCCTTTAAACACCCACCTCTGCACCGCTGCCTTTATCAGCTCTAAATGACAGTGATCCCAGCTACAACTGGAAATATCTGCAGGCAGCTGGCAGCACTGGCAAGGGAAAAGAGCTATCTCAGGGTGTGAAGGACCACTGTCTGTCCCTGTCCCCATCTCCTCCCTCCTGAGCCATGGCTGTACCCACTGACCAAGAGGAGATGATCTCCTTTACTGCAGTGCATTGTGGTGTGATGATCCCATCAGGATACTCCTGGAGCTGGGGCACAAGCCCTGTGCCACAGGAGAAGAAGCCATAGCAGCCCAGGAAGAGAAACTCAGCACAAAAACTTCAGCCACTGCAAAACCAAGAGTTTCTCCTGGTGATCCACATGTCCTGACAGCCTGGATGAGCCTTTAGGACGGGCCCAAGAGACCGGGACAGAGGGATGAGCTGTAGGGACATCCATTTGCCTCCTGCCAAGCTCCAAAGCCTGGGTGCCTGGGCAGGGGAGAGGGATGTGGAGCAGACAAAGAAGGACACAGAGGAGCAGAAAGGAGCTTGTCCCAGTCACCCACTTGCCAGAGGTTTTGTAATACCAGATAAGGAGCATCTTAGTTGTAGATTACATAGGCTGCTTAAGTGCTTTGCAAACAGCAGTTACAACCTACCAGGGAGAAAAACACCCTGCTCTGGGAGAAGGACAATCCCCGTGCTCCTTTCCTGAGGACGCCAGCCTTCCACCAGTGTCCAAGAAGTGCCAAGTTAAAAATGGACAACGGCAGCCCCAGCAGCTGACCTTGAGACAGGCAGTGACAGGCAGCCACTGGTGCTGCTCCCACTGCAAATCCACCTTCTCCCCTTCATGCACAGGCTGGATACGACCAAACACAAGGGAGTATCAGGAAAAGTCATCCATGATTTATAAGGTCTGGAGAATTTCCACCCAGGAGGACTTCAGCAGGAAAATCTCCCCTTTCTCTCAGGTCTTTTTTGTTAAGATCTGATTTATAGAGCCCGGACAGAAATGAGCAGTTGGAGTATTCACCTGTATAGCTGAACCAAGCTTCCCCTTGACACCTCACTCCTCTCTGGAAATAAACCTCTGTCTCTGTCTGCCCACCACCTTCCTGCTCTTGGGGGATAGAAGCCAATATGAGCAATGAGCCCAGTAAAAGTGGTTAAGAATTTTCACTTTAAAAAAGTTATTTTTAGTCAGTGTCCTGCTCTGGAAGAGGCATTTTTTCACACAGAAAGCCCTGTTAGCAGTTCAGTTTTCCTGCAAAAGATAAAAGTAATGTTTTTCTCAGGTTTTCTTAAAAAAAAAAATCATGAGAACAGTTCCTTCAGCATGCAGAGGGATGAAAAAGCAAGGCTCAGTGTGTGGCATGTATATGCTGAATTTTTAGGGGAGAAAAAACCTCAATAAATCTAAAAAAAAAAAAAAAACAAAAATCTAAATCCCTAAAAACTGGGTGAGGTTTCTGGAAGCCCATGATTAAAACTCTTCATGGCAGAGCAGCTGGCAAGCCCAACTGGTGGGTTTCCAAGACTAGTTCTAGCATCTCAAACCCACATCCTAAGGTCCTGTCCTTTCTAATTTCCATCTCTCTCCCCATTCCCCAGCCCCAGCCCCATCAATGAGGCTGTACAGAGGAGTCCTCTGCAGAAGTCACCCCATTTCTGATCCTGGGGCACCAGTGGCTCCTACCCTCCTTGTCCTCACCATCCTGATCTGGAAGAGCACCTCACCATCTCCCAATACCCACATGAAATCAGTCTCCTCCACAAACTAGGTCAGCAATTAGCAGCAGTCATTAGTTTTTCTATGCCCCAGGGACACTGGGGTTGGGCAGCTGATCCCTCAGCACCGATAAACTCCAACACCATCCCAACAAAACACCCCAATATCCCACAGCCAGGTTATGGTTTGCGTTGTGCCACTGCAGCCTCTCCAAAAAAGCTGAAGCCCTTCACAGGTGACTCCTCCTCAGGGGTATTTTTTGTCCTTGAATCCCTGGGAACAGTCTCGGAGCAGAGCTTGGGGAATTCTCCCAAACCTTAATTGAAAGAGGCGCTTAACGAGGAGAGTTTCTTTTGTCTGTTAATTGAAACAGGTTCTTACCGACAAAACTCTCCATGAATTTTAAGTGGGTTCACAGGGGGAAAAAATCCACTCAATGAATTGGGTTTTCCTGCTTCGAAATGTGCCGTGTCGGTTCCTGTGGCTTTCCAAGCACCCAAGAGCCTTTCTGGATAATCAGGTTCTGAACTCCGACTATTTTAAAAAGAAAAAGGATGTGGGGAAAATAATCCCTTGTGCATTTTTATATTTCACTGGAGTGGTAGCCTGCCCTCTCACAAGCAGGTGGTACGAGGACTCCTATCCAAAAAAACTGAAAGCCCCTCGATGCCACCTTTTACTGTCTCTGACACTTGGCTTGGCTAGACTTTCCCTGCAGAGATGCTGGTCCTGCCAGGAGTGTGAGGGTGACACTGGATCTCAGAGAGCCTTGAGGCAGCAGCGATTCCCTGTGCTCAGCCACGGCAGCACTGTGAGCCCCACAGGATGGGCCAGCTGCTTCCTTTTCTTGACAGCTTCCCAAGCTGGTAGGAGAGCAGAGCCACCCTTCCACAGAAATGCCAGCTGCTCCGGGGAGCACAGGCTGCCCTGTGAGTGCTAACCCGGCCCCAAACCAGCACTTTTGCAAAGCAGAATCCATAAAGCCACAGCATGAACCAGCTCACACAGAGAAACCAACCCCCCAACAGTGCCCACATTCCAGAGAAATCCCTGCAAGGATGGAGCTGCTCCCTCCTCCCAGGAGCTCCTCGGGATGCTCCTGTCAGACCACATCTATCCTGCCTGATGCCCCAGTGCTTTGCTGAGCTGTCTCTGACCTCCACTTCCCTGCAGTCTGCCAGGACAGACGCTGCCAGGAGCCCAAAGCACCCGTAGGGCCAGGTGCTGGCAGCCAGTTTTGAATTAAAAGCCAGAGCAGTCCCTGCCGTGCCGTGGGTGTGTTCCTGTGATGCTCCCGGGGTGGCAGGTCCTTTGGGAAGGGCTGGGCAGCACACACTGACACACAGGCAGAATGCTTCCAGGGCCAGCGTGCTCCAAGGTCATGGCCGGGACAGGCTGGAGGTCAGATCTTTTATTAGACCAGTGGACACAGTTGGAAAAAGCGACACATTTTGGCCACGCAGGCATTTCTCAGGCCCAAGAGCACATCTGTTTTTTCCTAAAGGCATTAGTTAGGCTAATAAAAGACATTACCTCTGCATGTAAACTTTCTCACCCTTAAAATGTACCAGAGGCTGCAAGGCTCAGCAGCCCAGGGAAAACATAGGGAGCAGGAACAGGCATGGAGCACACTTGCAAGATTTGTTTTGTTCTCACCCCCTAGAACAGCACTGGGAAAGGCCACACTTGACCCCAACAAACACAGCTGCTGGCATCTGAGATGCCTCTTGCCTCCCCTATTTCCAGATCCAGGTCTGAGGCTACAGGAACCTAATGGCATGTCCAGGGGAAGTATGTTGCTTTGGTTTACCTACTCCAGCATCAGCCCTGTCCTCTCCTTCTCCTCTGCAGGGGCTCCAAGGCAAGCAAATGCTTGAGGAACCAACCTGCCATGCCCCACCTGCACTCCTTCCCTCCTGGCCTCAATCCCACTCTCCAACGTAAATCCATGAGACCAGCAGTGTACCAGCAGAGCAAGGGATGGATCAAGGCCAATGGAGGAGACTGAAAATGGCCTAAGCTACGTGTCCAGGCATTGACAGCATTCGCAGCCATATTTCAGGACTGTGTGGTTAACACATTTTAGTGCATCCTCCTTCTTTATAAGCTCCAAGCCCTGGGGCTGCAGAGCTGCACAAGGCTGTGAAGATGCAGACAATGTCGGGAAGGAAAGGGAATACTTGGTGGAGTGTTGAGGAGTAGCTAGAAGGTATCTGGGTTTTGCCAAGACATGGGAAGCAGGGCCAGGAGAGCAGCAGGCTACCCTGAGAAGCAGCAATATCTCAGGAGCTGTCACCCTTCCTAAGCATACCCAGAGCTTTGGGGTGAGACACATCCACATCTCCCCGTGTGGCAGAGGGAGCTGAGCTACATATCCCTTGCTGTACATCAAATCCTCAACATGCCCAAGCTCAGAGACAGGAAACACTTCTTCCTTGCTTTACATCAGTGAATGTAAATTCCAAGATATTTCGGGTTCCCTGACAGAAGCAGGGTAGAGGTCCTAGTAGAGATTGTCCTTCCAAGACAATCTCCATTTCCACAACTTTGGATCAGTAGCAGGGACGAACACAGGACATGCTCACCACAAATACTAGGGCAGTTCCTCTTGGGATACCTCCCATTTAGGGATCTCTTGACCTTCCTAAACCCTTTTAGGAAGGCTTGTGCTACCTGAAGGTAGTGCAGAGGATCCTGTCCCCTTCCCAGGGCAAAAGGCTGCAGCAAGGTCCTGCTGGTTTTGGGGAGAACATGGGAACAGAGGTGCTCCCAATCCCAGCCCCCTGGCTGCAGTCACACGTGGGATTTACAGCTCGATATTGATCAGTCTTCTGCAAGCTCTGCCATCACAGTTGGTGGCTTTTGCAGAAAAACAACATGAATCATAAGCTATGGGCCACCAACTCTCTGTGTCCGCAGGGTGTGATTCATCCAGCCCTTCCAGGGGTCCAGCACCAGGGCTGTCCTACTCCTCCACACCTGGGGACAGGCACAGAGTGGGCACAGGGGGCACCACCTCCCACTGGCACCTACAGACTGGTCACAGCCTCCAAGATTTGTAGGATGGTCTTCAAGCAAGTAGCATCCTGCTTTCCCTCCACCCAGGTCCTCTTGCCCCCGTGTCAAGTTCCAATACCACCAACACACAGATGATAATGGCACAAAGCAATGCCACTACCTCAGCCAAAAACACACAGGGAAGTCAAGGGCTGTCATGAGGTCCTGAAGCTGGAAGGGATGGAAACGTCAGTGAGACAGACTGGAAGCCTCTGTCCTCTGAGGCCATGAAGCAAACACAAAACACAGGAACTTAGTATCTTGCTTCTCTTGACTTGAGTCCTAACCTTATTCTGGCAAGCTCTACCTCAACAGCCAAAAATAAAAAGACAACTCATTAAGGTACATCTAGAAGGCAAAATTATATTAAAAAATACAACTTAAGCAAAATCCTCCATGACTCTGCCCCAGAGTACAAAGAGCCAAGAGAGCAGCTCCACCTCCAGCACGAAGTCAGAAGCTGGCCAAGATGGGACACTTGGTGGGACCATAGCCCTCCATCCTCAGCCTAGCACCCAGAGATATCCCAAAATCAAACCTGCTTATAAAAGCCTGTGGAAGGAGATGGGCAGGTGCTGATGATGACATTCTACAGCAGGGATACACATGGCTGTGCCATAATTCACCATGACACGCTACTGAAGAAAATATTAATCATTCCCTCCTCATTCCAGCCTGGGTTTTGACTTATGAGGTGTCTTCTTCCTTCAGTTTAAATTACCACCAACAGTGTTTTAAAGATGCCCTGTTCTACAGTAATGACAGAGGCACACAGGAAGGGGAGAAAAACCCAAAACAACATGTCGGGAAAAGTCTCTGTGTTGGTGGAATGGATTTTCCAACCCCATCCAAACAAAATCATACTAGACCCACCAGCTTCCCAAAGGCACAGGAAGCGGGAAGGGCTTTGTGTGTGCGAGCTTTCCCACCAGCACCTGTGCCCCGTGCCAGCAGCTCCAGGTTGGAAGGGGCAAATTTGGGGGCTGCAGCTGGTGGGGTGTCATGGCATGTACCAGGGCTGGGCAAGGTGACCCTGATGGGTGGCACGGGGAGGTACTGGCTTCCCCACACCCACACATGGATGGCCCAGCCACGGAGGGACACTGGGAAACGAGCTTCGCCTTCACCGTCTTTGCCCAGAATGAGCACTGACACAGGCAAAGGGAAGATGCTCGGCCATTCTGCCAGAGGCCAACAGCATCGGGGTTTATTTTCCTGCCATATCAAGCTTTGCACGTTTTTTTCTATTGTTTAATTTCCTTCTTCTCCACCCACGGCAAGTTCACTCAGAAGAGAGGAACTTATTTCCTATTGAATTTGTCCTGGCTGTTTTATTTGGAAAAGGAAAGCTTCCTCAGCTGTGGTCCTCATGCACAGCCAAGGGGAGCAGGCACAGGGCTGCTCACCTCCCCATCTTTACCAGCCTAGCCCCAGTATAAACCACTCCTGAGATGTGAGTAACAAAGATGCTGTTCTGCTGCAGGAAGAGCTGCTGTTCCAAGGCTGCCGGTGACAAAGGGGCACTGCAAGGCGCCGGTTTCCCAACCCTGAAAGCACCGTTAGTGAGAAGACAACCATCCCCGTGGTGTGCTGTGGCAGCAGCTAGCTGGGATCATGAGATGGGAGAGTGCCGGTGCTGGGATATGACTGCAGTGCTGGGAGGGAGCACCAACCTCGATGGGAAGGAAAGTCTTCCAGGTGATGCCAAAGGCCGCCCAAGCTGGTGTGGCTTCTGTGCTGCCGGGCATCAGGGGTTGCCCCCATCTGCGGGAGATAGCCTGCCTGTGCAGTGGTGGAGGCAAACCCAAAAGACTTGGGGAGATAATACACACAGCTATGCACGAGAGGCCGAGGAGCCCACCAGTGGCAGAGAAAACGCCAGGACCTCTTCCAGAGGGGGTAGTGAGGTGCTCCACAGGAACGCCAGCCAGGCAGGGCTAGCCGTGCCACGCACAAGGTGTGCACCTCCAGGTGCCCTGGCCGCGTTGCCCTGGTCCTGCACGGCTTTAGTTTCCACCGCTCGCACTCCTCAGGAGCGGGGACGCCCCAGGCCCCGCACCCCGCGCCGCAGCTTGGCCTCGGCTGCTCCTCGGCAGTGCCCGAGAGCGGCGGGGCCAGGGCACCCCCGGGCACGGTGCGGCCTCTCCGCCTCCTCCGAGCCCCGTGCGGCGAGACCCTCTCGGCCTGGCGGGGCCGCGGGACGGCTCGGGGCGGGGGGCTCCCCGCCGGACCCTCTCCCCATCCGTGCTGGCTCCTCCCGAGGGCACCGGGCTATTCCGCCGTGGGGACGGGCAAGGGGTGCCGCCGTTCCCGGGGGACGGGAGGAGCCGCCGGGCCCGATCCCCGGCGCAGCCCGGCCGGGGCGGTGCGAGGCCCGGCGGCCCCGGCCCGCGCTGCCGCCTGTCCGCTCCCCGCCCGCCCTTTGTCTGCGCCGCCGCCCCGCTCGGGCCGTACCTGCCACCGCCGGGCCCGCTCCGCTCCTCTCCGCTCCGCTCTGCCAGGCCGCCGCCGCCGCCGCCCCCCGCTCCGCCGGCCCGGCCCCGCTCGGCGCGTCCCGCCCGCCGCCCGGGCAGGCACCGCCCCCGCCGCCCCCCGCCAGCACCGCCCCGGGGGCCGCGCGGGGCTCCGCGGCTCGGCCGGAGCCGGGGCTGGGCCGGGACAGCGCTGATCGCAGCGCCGGGGGCAGCGCGGGGCTCGGGGCTGCCCCTGCCACACGTGCCCTGCCCAGAGCAGCCCCCCCTCCTCGTCCCGTCCGGCCCCCGGGGTGACCGTGAGCGATAATCCCCCGGCGGGAGGGCTCAGATCCCCTCGCCCGGGGTGCCTGTGATGATCCTCGTGTTCGGCGGTGCTCCCGCCAGGCCCCCACATTCCCACTGTTTCCCGGGAAGAGCATGATGGGGTGTGCAAAGGGTACGGCCCAGGATGTGTGTTTGGTGTAACTGGGGTGTCAAGCTCGTACACAGAGCCTTTTCATCCTTCCCCCAGTGTGCACACACCCTTTTGTGTCAGATTTTTAAAGCCAGTCAAACCTGAGGTCATCCCAAGCCTCCTCCCTATCTGCAGAACCCAAGTGTCATTTCAGGGTGCTGGTATCAAATCGTTTCTGACTTCAAGGTAAACTCAAGGACCATATCCAAGTTACTGGCTGGCTGCCCCCAACCTGCATGCACACACACAAAATTCCCTTCATTCCTCAGAGAGGGGGAAAATGAGCTGCTCCACTCCTGCCCTGCCCTCGGAGGCTGTTGGGGACTGTGCCGGCATGTGGAGACACGCTCCGGTCCAGAGCTAATTACCCACACGAGCCACCTAGGTCTGTATCACTGCCCATGTTAGAAGAGATGTGGTGCATTAAGACAACCCTGTCAGGTTTCGTGTCCAGCCCTTAGGGACAAGTTTCATGTCCAGCCTGTGGGGATGAGATGTGGCAGAAGGTCTGCTGGGTTTGGTTTAGGCAGCATACTCTGGGAAAGCTTCCGACTGAACAAGATTTGTGGAAGCAATTTCAATCAAATGGAACAAGCAGATAAACAAACAAAAGGAAAACAAGAAAGGAAATTGTAGGGAAAGAGACACAAAGAATGGCAGACTATTATGGATGCAAATTTTCTAAGTGCTCATTGAAGTCAAAGACTTCTTATCCTTAAACATTTCACTTCCCTCACAAGCTTTTTCTCTGAAGATGCCTGAATATTTTGCAAATGCCAAAGTTACTTGAAAGCTCAGAAAACAAAGAAGGACAAACAGCAAGTTTTTCAACTGCGAACTGCTGTAAAGGGTATTAAAGGGATTTTTTTTTCCAGCCTTAAATGATTTGCAAACTCAGCCTGAAAAAAGTATCTCCCCTGGGAACAGCATTCCGAGGGTGTACTAACCTCTGCCAGAGGAGATTCATGCACAAATCACTGAGCAAAAAGCCAGCAATGAGTAATCAAAGGCATGCACCAAACTCCAAGAACAATCTGCAGAATCCACAATCTCAAGTGGTAAAGTTTTCCACTGAATAATTTCTTCTGAGAAAAAGGAATTTCTTGAATTCTAGCTAGGTCTGGCATTTGTGAATAATTTTTTTTTTTTAAAAAAAAGAAAAAACGATTCACTGGAAACAGAAAGCTGCTCAGAAAGGCACTGAGATTTATTAATACCAGCTCTGCCATTTTACATGAGTATCAGGTAGCTTTTTTCTTGCCTGTCTTCTGTTTGCAAACACAAAGGAAACGAATTCCTTTCCTGCGTGCTTTAAGCTACAGGCTCTTCTTCAGCACATCTGTCAGAAAGCAGTTCAGTGGCTTTCCTCCGCATTGTTTCCAATTTATTAATCAACACTTCCAGCTCCCTACTGAGTTACAGCCACATTATGGTCCCCTTGAAGTCCATGGCAGCACTTCCACCAACTTCATTAGGACCAGAAACTCGCTCTTGAAGTCTCTGCCAATTCCTTAAGTGCTTTAACTTCAGCGTTGGAGATTTTTGTTTTAATCTTCTTAGGCCTGTTCCTGACACATCGCTTTACATATGCACCAACTGCCCTTCTTGAAACTAAAAATGCCGTTAAAAGCAAATGGAAAAGTTTGTTGATTTTTTTTTAACCTGTGAATTGGTGCATTTGGGTCCCTGAATGGCTCTTTGCTATGGCTATTAGAGGAGAGATGCCACCTTGAGGAGTCTGTTAGACAGCCCCAACTGCAGACCCTGCTCCGTATCAGGCAGACTGCTGGGGTTCAGCCTGCTGCAGGGGGAATTTTGGCCTCTTCCAGTTCCAGTCTCTGTTTCAAGGCCACCAGTAAGGCCACTGGTCCATGGCTTGTGGGAACAAGTCACAGACATTCAAACAGTGATATTTGAGCACAAAAAATTCCTTCTTGTGGGAAGCCCAGAGCTGGGGCCTTCACAGGTCAGGCCAGTCACTTCCCACTGACTCCTCTCAGCCTAAATCAGTTTACTCCAAGGCAAAGGCCGGCAGGAGAAGATGTTAGGAGCAGAATTCCCATTTGCCTGGCTTTTTTGTTTAGTCACCGGCTGAGTTATGAAATCCGCCTGCAGCGTCACCGTGTCTGTGGGTTTCCCATGGGCTGGAGAGGCTATTACCAAGGAGCAGCTGGAATGTTAATTACCCATTAAGGAACTAAATCTGGGGGATTTCTCAAAGCAAATACACATCATCTCTGGCACTGACCCCACAGTGGCCTGAGCATCCATCCCAGCCAGGCTGGAGGACACAATCCCTGTGGCCCCTGATGGGCGCCTCCCTTCTCATCCCAGCCAGAGAAGGCTCTCAGTACTATCCTGAGCAGTAGGACAGTCTGGCTAGAGCTGGCATTTGAGCCTTAGGAACATTTTGCAGGGCAGGCAGCTCCCTTGCAGACACATCAGAACTAGCACAATGCATAGTGAAAAGGAAGAATATGTCCCAGGGAGTGGAGGAAGTTCCATCCTGCTCAGAGTTTGAGGGACAGAGAGCAGTCTGTCTCCCAGCAACTTTGGGGCTGAGGGCAGCACAGGATTTTGAACCAGTGGGTTAATGCTTTTAGCAGCTCATATGATTATTTCAGCCTGTTGCCCATAAGTGGAGGCCTGTCCGTTTCCCTGCCTCTGGCTTGCATCTGTTCCAGGGGAATATCCAGAGGCTCATGCAGTCCTTCTGGAAAATTATCACAGGCAGCACTGCATGTGTGGCTCCATGGGGACAAACCCACCCTGCCTGGCTGCCTGTGCACCCCTCACTGTCCCCAGGCTCCTCCTCAGACAGGGCACTCGTAGCACATGTCCTGACACAGGCTGACCTTTGCAGCACTCCCTGCTGCTGATTCTTTCCTTCCCCTTTCCTCCAAATCAGGCCACAGCCACTGTCACTGGAGCTCCTAGCTGGAATTACAGCAGCTCTGCCAGTGTGTATTTTAAAAGCTCCCCCCTTCAATATTCAAACGGGAAGATCCCTGATGCAGTGGCAAAACTATATCAAACACAGGAGCAAGTGAAGGTGTTCCATGGGGTCAAGATGGGGGTTACATCTGAGCACAGAGAGCTCTCCCAGAGAAAAATCCCAGCACGGGTGGGGGCATTGCAGGGGGGCAGGGACCCTTAAGGACCAAACCTCTTTTCCCTGATGGCAGCCTAGAGATTTGCATCCTGGAATGCTTGTCCAGAGAAAGGAAAAGGAATGGGAAATCTGGATAGGCAATATGGGCGAGTGGATGCTACCCTAAAAACACATAGCACCCCACAGCTGCAGAGGTGATGGACATGAGACGGGAGGCAGAAGTTTCTGGTGGGCCAGCACCAAATACTATCAGTCAAGCAGAGGTGCTGGACCCTCCCTGCAGATGTTTCCAGGCCTTTGGACTATGCAGTCTCACTAGCAGTGCTGTCATAAGGAGCCTCCCTTGTCCAGCTGCTGCTTTTCCACCAGCCCAGCTCTGAGCACAGTTTTGGGTGCAGATCTGAAGGTCTGTTCCCATGCTGGGACCCACGGGTGTTCCTGCTCTGTCACTCACACCCCAGGCCCATGTGGCTCAGAGCTCTCTGTTTCCTAGAGGCAGCTCAGCACGAGGTGAAGCTGCTGGAAGCAGAGTAGAATCATGCCCGGGAAGCATCTCATCAGCACTATAAACTCAGTTTCATTGTGCCTCTGTTCTGGAGGTTTTTAGTGTTTCCCATCCTAACTCTCTTGAGCACTTTTTAAATCACTTGGAAACAGAAAATACTGCCTCACTGGACCATCTTTATGTAAAAATTTACAAATTGACATTCTCTTTGTCGAGGTGGAACAAAACTCCCCAATGACAGCTCAGGGACATGTTCCTGTGGCATCGCTCACGGTTCACAGCTGCAGTCTCTGCTTCTCTCATCAGCTCCCAGAGCTCCTGAGAGAATCACCGGACCAAAACCTCTCCCGTCAGCTCCTTGACAAAAATATGCCCCTTGCACATATCAAACCACCACATACATTCTCTTGTGGGTGGATTCCCAACCACCTCCTCGCAGTCAGGGCTCCCGCCTGAGCTCGGGGTAGCGACAAGCAGCTGCCTGGAGACCCCCAGGGCCCCTCACCGCGCTCAGCCCCGCCAGCAGAGCGAGGGGGAAAGGCCTGCGCCCCAACCTGGCTCTAGCTGAGCCGAGGCAGAGCCGACTGCAGAAGGGGGAAGAAGTATGCTTTCCGGAATTACACCCATTTCCCTCCGGTTGTTTTTTAAACCGGTTCGTTTCTAAAACTCTCCGGGCCGGCTCCGTCCGAAGCGCAAACACCCACCCACGCCCGCCGCCATCTTGGGGAGGGACCCGAGGGGAGGGCGCCGCCATCTTGGGGAGGTCGGGCCGGCGGGAGAATTGTGTGAGAGGAGAGGCGGCCGCGCCATCCTGGGGAGATCGGCCCGGCTTGGCCTCAGAGAGACGGTCACGATTTGGCCCGGCCAGGAGGGATCGGTTTGGGACACAGCCCTGCGCCTGCGGCAGCGGACACGCCGCCTCCCACCATCCCTTCCGGGTGAAGCGGTGACCCCCGCCCCCTGACCCCACCGCTTCCTTTCCGCGGCAGCCGCCGGAGCAGACGGGCAGGTGAGTCCGGGCCGCGCCGCATCCGCCGCCATCCGCCCCCTC
Source organism: Acridotheres tristis (assembly GCA_037013685.1). Taxonomy (NCBI): domain Eukaryota; kingdom Metazoa; phylum Chordata; class Aves; order Passeriformes; family Sturnidae; genus Acridotheres; species Acridotheres tristis. Next base: position 6,734,319 of record CM072900.1, read on the forward strand.
GCGCCTCGCCGCGGCCTCCGCGCCCGCCGCCTGCGCTCGCGGGACCGGGGCTGCGCGGGGCAGCGCGCTCGGCGCAGGGGAGGCGCTCTCGGCGGAGTGGGGACATGGGCCGCGGGAGAGCCGCGGGCTGGAGTAGCGGAGCGCCCGGCTGGGGGTGCTGGGCCCCGGGCCGGCCCTCCCCGGGACCCTGAGCGGTCGAGGCCGCGGTGAAACGCGGCGCGTTCGTCGCTCGGAGCTCCATGCCGGAGGTACAGCGTGTGCTACGTGTGCCGCGTCGGCCTCGCTGGGCTGGGGATGGCGCTGTCCGTGGAGCCCGTGCGCCATAGATGTGTTGAGAAGGGGTTCTGGTGCTATCGGAGTGGCTGCGCAGACACTGATGTAAACTGATGCTACAGTGCTCAGGGGTTTTGGTGGAGAGGGCATCGCCGAAGGTGAACGTGGGTTTTATTGGGGTTGGTTACCCCAGTGCAGCGGCCGGACATCTCCCCTGTGCAGGGCGCCGGCTGTAGCAGAAGTTTGGCAGGAGAGGGCAATAGGGAACCGTTTTTCTGTGCTTGGGACTGGATGCACAGGACCCCCGGCCATTAAACCGAGCACAGCCGAGTACTGCCTCTGCTATCTCCCGTCGCTGGGTGTGGGCTTCAGGGGCTGAAGACTTACCTGGGCTAATCCCAAGGATGTGGTTGGGAGACCAATAGCATGGAAGAACCCAAGCTGGTACTTAAAAGGTCTGCAGACTCGGGGCTTACTGACAGTACTAAGTCTATAGTAATTGTTCGGTTTGGTGTTTTCTTTCCATAAACCCACATAAACAAGGGGAAATGCTCAGCATTGCTGGTAATCAAGGAAAGGAGCTCCCTTGTGCACTGCTGTAGTGGGGCCTGGTGACATCCGCTGCCATGAAGTGCAGCAGGAGGGACTCCACTAAACAGCTGTAGGTGATGACCTGTATGCCAGCATACAGCAAAGCTGGGAATCCTGTGGTTTATAAGAAATTTGCCTGTGTATTGCCAGTGGTAACTCATTTTTCTTGCTTGGTAAAAAGTTGAAATAGCAGGAATTTAATAAAATCCTTTAACAATGCTGAGAAACTACCCACACTCATACATCTTTTGTTGTTGTTCAGAAATGGCACCTCGTAAGGGCAAGGAGAAGAAGGAAGAGCAGGTCATCAGCTTGGGACCACAGGTTGCTGAAGGAGAGAATGTGTTTGGTGTCTGCCACATTTTTGCCTCCTTCAATGACACTTTCGTCCACGTGACCGATCTGTCTGGCAAGTGAGTATGGGACAGGCATCACCTTGCTACAGTACCCAGCTCTTTCGGGTGTGAAAGTAGAAACTGGGTTTGGCAGAAGGTTCCACCAGATTCCTTGAGTTTCTGCTGAGCTTCATGCATGGTGTATATACCTGAACTGGGTGGCTTGGTGAGCTCTTCTGATCAAGATGGTGTTCAGGGTACTGTGCAGCTTATTGATCTGATAACATTGGAAATACTAGGTTCTGACTATACCCAGATTCTTGTTTGGGGGAAGAACAAGGAATGGCTTGCTTTTGAACATCACCTTTTCCTTCTGTAGGGAAACCATCTGCCGTGTGACTGGTGGGATGAAGGTGAAGGCAGACAGAGACGAGTCCTCTCCCTATGCGGCCATGTTGGCAGCCCAGGACGTTGCCCAGAGGTGCAAGGAGTTGGGCATCACCGCCCTGCACATCAAGCTGCGTGCAACTGGGGGCAACAGGTACAGCAGGAGGGCTGGGACACTGATGGGGCCATGGCTATGGGGGCTCATGGTGAATGAGTGTGGAACACCAGGAGAGTGGTTTGGCATGGGGAAAGTGTGACTTTAATATTTCTGGCTATTTGTAAACTGTGTTCAGCTTCTGGGTCATTAAAAGGGTTGTTGGTTCTGACTCTCTTCCAGGACCAAGACTCCTGGACCTGGTGCCCAGTCAGCGCTGAGAGCTCTGGCCCGCTCTGGAATGAAGATCGGCCGCATTGGTGAGTGAGGAAAAAAGGGATTATTTAGTGAAATGAGCTTTGTAGGCATCTGTCCTGCTTGATCTTAACTTTGGGATGTCCTTCGTGCTTAGATGGTACCAGTGAAAAGATTTCATGTAAACAGATTCTTAAATTGACAAATTGACCAGATGGTGGTGAGAGCAGTACTCAGAACCCAGGTTTCTGTGTGCAGGACAAACCCCAGCTTGGAGTAGGATGCTGCTGCTCCTCTGATGTCACATGGCTGTTCAGTCACCTAAAAATACCTTGTTGGTCTTGGTGACTCAGTAACAATGGAGTTCTCCAGCTGTTGTAGGGAGAGTCCTGAATTTGTGGGGAAGTCACAAGATGCAGTGGTGGTGGTTGTGCTGAAAATTCTTCAACCGTCCTGCATTTCTTTTGAAATGCTGTGGCTGCTTGGTTTAAGTGGGATCGGAGATGGGAATTTTTGCTTGCTAAGTCTTTAAGCCCTGAATAACCAGCCTGTGGCAAGTTCTCAAATACCTTCACTCCATGGGGAGTTCCTTCTGCACACGTGTGGCTTCTGTGGTGTCCAAATGCTTAGGTGTTGGGTGATGGCTGTGCCCAGTGGGGGTACCTGTGGAAGATAACTGTTCTGGATTTTCTCCTGGCAGAGGATGTCACCCCCATCCCCTCCGACAGCACTCGCAGGAAGGGTGGTCGCCGTGGACGTCGTCTGTAACCGGTGCAGCACCTTCTGTTATTAAAGCTCTCTTAAACCTCTGTTTAGCTCTGTGTTTTCTTACTGGGGTGTGCTCAGAAGCCAAGGGGCTTCAGTTTAATTCCATCCACAGATGGAGCGGGGCCTTCTGGCTTGGAGGGGAACCAGGCTGGTTGATCCAAAGCCACAGGGGTCTTGGGCTTCATATAGCAAAAGCTGCTTTCAAAATGAGTCATGATCTTTTGCGTCTCTTGGAAAAGAAAGCTGGGCTGGAAGCGAGCAACTGCTGCTGGGTTTTCTGCAAAATGTTGCTTAATGCATCACTTCCGCTTTCTGTGGAAAAAATCCTCTCTGCCTGGACATCTTTGTTCCGAAGCCAGCATTTCCCTTGGCACAGCCATAGTGTTTTATTTGTTATTTTATATGTGGCCATGGAAAATGTTAGAGTAAACTTCCCTTACCGTCTTAAACGTGCACTATTTGCCGTTTAGATCACTTTTTTCTTGTACTTAAAGTGTTCGTTGAACTCTGTGTGGAGGTGTTGAAAACATGAAACCAGAAGCAGCTCAGCCAACGTGGAGCTGAAGGAGGAGGGGGCAGGAAAGAGGAGAGCAGAGAGTTACACTGTTACCAGCAGCTCCACTCTGGTTTTTTTATACACTTTGGATACAGTGAGAACTGTTGCTGTTCTCCTTTGCCGGTAGGGCGGGGTTTTCCTCCGGTCAGCAGTGAGGACATTAAAAGGGGGCTCTAGGGAGCCTGGGGAACAGAATCGTGGTGAGTCTCTGAGGGCATGGCACGGCAGTTTGTGGAGGCAGGGTAAGCAGACAGGGTTGCAGGTTTCCTCCTGCTAGTGGGATTTTTAGTTTGTTGTGACTTTGTTGGTTTGTTTTGGGTTTTTTTGTTAGTAATGGTTTTTACAGGATCAAAAGCTGTCGTTCGTAAAAGTGTGTGTAGCCAAATAGAACCCTCCGAAAAGGATGTGTCTGTCCAGACCCCTTCCTGTGTGGAGCGTTTGAGCTTATCAATTATACCAGGGGGCATTGCAGAAGAAGCCTGCCTGTGGTGTGAACAGATAAATGATCTTTAACTGGTGGCCAAGCTTAGGAAGGAAGTAGAAAGGCTAAGGAGTATTAGGGAAATAGAAAGGGAAATAGATTGGTGGAGTTCTGCCCTTCCATCCTTGAGGGAGGCCCACCCGAAGTCCGAGAACTCCCTCCCACTGTCAGGCAATAGGAGGACACCTGGTGGATGAAGGGGAGGGAAAATGGGTTCCCTATTTGGGGAGGTAATAAAAATTCCTCCCAATCCCCATCACCTACCCAGGTGCCACTTCAGAATAGGTATGAAGCCTTGGATCCAGAGGGTCAGCCAGATGACATAGAAGAAAATAATCTGCCTGGAAAGCCTCCCAATTACACTTCGTGTGTCAGATGGATCACTACCTCTAACATCAAAAAGAAAAGAAGGGTAGTTGTAGTGGGTGACTCCCTTCTGAGGGGAGCAGACGGCCTCATATGTTGACTGGACCCATCCCACAGGGAGGTGTGCTGCCTCCCTAGGGCCCAGGGACAGGATATCACTGAGATTTCCTGGGCTGCTTCAGCCCTTTGATTATTACCTGCTGCTGATACTCCAGGCTGGCAGTGATGAGATTGAAAAGAGGAGCATCAGAGCAATTAAAAGGGACTTCAGTGCACTGGGTCAAGTGGTTGATAGGCCAGGAGGGCAGGTAGTGTTCTGCTCACTCCCTTTGCTGGGAGAGAAAAAAGTGAAAGGAATAGGAGTGCCTGTGTTATCAACATGTGGCTCAAGGGTTGGTGCCATCAACAGAATTCTGAGTTCTTTGATCATGGGGCAACTTACGTGGCACCTGGCCTGCTGGAACTGGATGGGCTGCACCTCTCTGTTAAGGGCAGAAGGATTTTAGCTCATGAACTGGTGAAACTGATTGAGAGGGCTTTAAACTAGGTTTGAAGGAGGAAAAGGGATGCAACTGGGCTGTCTGGAAGCAGGCTGAAGGGTGGTAGGCCTGAGTTAGGGGTGAAATCAGTAGTCCAACTGAGGTGCATGTATACCAATGCACACAGCATGGGTAAAAATGAGGAGCTGGAGGCCGTGGTGCAACAACAGAGCTATGATGTAGTCACTATCACAGAAACACGGTGGGACTCATACAGCTGGATCTCTGCACTGGATGGCTACAAGCTCTTCAGAAGAGACAGGAAAGGTGGAAGAGGTGAAAGGGTGGCCCTTTATATTAGGAAGACTTTTGATGCCATGGGTATTGAAACTAGTGACAATGAAGTTGAATGCTTTTGGGTAAGAATTAAGGGGAAGGCCAACAAGGCTGACATCCTACTGGGAGTCTCTTATTGTCCACTCAATAAGGAAGAAGAAGTGGACAATTTATTCTACAAGCAGCTGGGGAGAATGTTTCAGGACCACCAGCCCTTGTTCTTGTAGGTGATTTTAACCTACCAGACATCTGCTGGGAACTTAATACAGCAGAAAAGGGGCAGTCCAGGAAGTTCTTAGAGCGTGTGTGGAGGACTGTTTGTTGTCACTCACAGCTGGTGAGCGAGCCCACCAGGGGAGGGACAATGTTAGACCTCTTGTTTGCAAATAGAGATGGGCTGGTGGGAGATGGGGTGGTTGGAGGCTGCCTGGGCCATGGTGATCATGAAATTACAGAGTTCTTGATATTTGGTGACATCAGGAGGAACATCAGTAAGACTTTCCAATTGGACTTCAGAGGCCAGACTTTGGTCTATTTAGGAGACTTATTCAGAGAGTTCCTTGGGAAGCAGTCCTTAAAAACAGAGGAGTCAGGAAAGGTGGGTGTGCTTCAAAACAGAGATCTTGAGGGCACAGGGAACAGACTGTCCCTGTGTGCCAGAAAATGAATTGATGAGGCCAACGTCCAGCCTGGATGGGCAAGGAGGTTTTGGAGGAACTTAGGAATAAAAAGAGGATGTATCATCTTTGGAAGGAGGGTCAGGTCTCTCAAGAAGTATTTGAGGGAGTTGTTAGGGCATGTAGGAAAAACAATTAAGGAAGACAAAGCTTAGTTTGATTGGCTACTTTTATAAAGGACAATAAAAATGTTTTCAAATATATTAACGGCAAAAGAAAGGGTAAGATCAACCTTTGTCCTCTACTGGATGTGGGAGGGAACTTAGTAACTGCAGATGAGGAGAAGGCAGAAGTGCTTAATGCCTTCTTTGCCTTGATCTTTGGTGGGAAGACAGCTTGTCCTCTGGACAACTGTCCTCCTGGGTTGGTAGATGGTGTCAGGGATCAGAATGGTCCCCCTACTATCCAGGAGGAGGCAGTCAGAGAACTGCTGAGCCACTTGGATATTCGTAAATCTATGGGACCAGATGGGATCCATCCCAGGGTGATGAAGGAGCTGGCAGATGAGCTTATGAGCTTGCGAAGCTGTTCTCCATCGTTTACCAACAGTCCTGGCTCACTGGTGAGGTTCCAGATGACTGGAAGCTGGCCAATGTGACTCCCATTCACAAAAAGGGTAGGAAGGAGGATCCTGGTAATTATAGGCCAGTTAGCCTGACTTCAGTACCTGGTAAGGTCATGGAACAGTTTATACTGATGTCATCACACAGTACTTACAGGATGGCCAGGGTATCAGACCCAGCCAGCATGGGTTTAGGAGGGGTACGTTGTGTTTGACCAACCTGGTCTGCTTTTACAACCAGGTGACCCACCTGGTGGATGCAGGAAAGGCTGTGGATGTTGTCTATTTAGACTTCAGCAAGGCCTTTAACATTGTCTCCTACAGCGTCCTCCTGCAAAAGCTGCAGCCCATGACTTGGACAGGAGCACTCTTTGCTGGGTTAAGAACTGGCTGGATGGTTGGGCCCAGAGAGTGGTGGTAAAAGGTGCTGCATCCAGCTGGGGGCCAGTCACCAGTGGTGTCCCTCAGGGGTCTGTGCTGGGTTCTGTTCAATATTTTTATTGATCACATGGATGAGGGTATTGAGTCTTTCATTAGTAAATTTGCAGATGACACTAAGCTGGGAATGTGTGTAAATCTGTTGGAAGGGAGGAGGGCTGTGCAGAGAGACCTGGAAGGGTTGGGTGGATGGGCAGAATACAGTGGGATGGAGTTTAATGAATCCAAGTGGTGAATTCTGCACTTTGACCAGAATAACCCCCTGCAATGTTACAGGCTGGGGATGGTGTGGCTGGACAGTGCCCAGGCAGAAAGGGACCTGGGGGTACTGGTCAACAGCCAATTGAACGTGAGCTCTGTGTGCCCTGGTGGCCAAGAAGGCCAGTGGCCCCTGGCCTGTATCAGGAATAGTGTAGCCAGCAGGAGCAGGGAGGTCATTCTTCCCCTGTATTTGGCACTGGTGAGGCCACACCTTGAGTGCTGTGTCCAGTTCTGTGCCCTCAGTTCAGGGAGGACGTTGAGACACTTGAGTGCGTCCAGAGGAGAGCAACAAGGCTGGTGAGGGGCTTGGAACACAAGTCGTTCCTGTGAGGAATGGCTGAGAGAGTTGGGGTTGTTTAACCTGGGGAAAAGGAAAGTCAGAGGTGACCTTACCACTCTGCAACTTCCTGAAAGGTGGTTGTAGCCAGGTGGGGTTGGTCTCTTTCACCAGGCAACAACTGACAGAACGAGAGGACACAATCTTAATCTGTGCCAAGGGAAATATAGGTTGGATGTTATGAAAAGGTTCTGTACAGAAAGAGTGATCAAGTACTCTGCCCGGGGAGGTGGTGGAGTCACCATCCCTGATATTTAAAAAGAGATTGGATGTGGCACTCGGTGCCATGGTTTAGTTGAGGAGTTAGGGCATGGGTTGAACTCAATGATCTTAAAGATCTCTTCCAACCTTGTGATTCTGTGTGTTCCGTGTGACTTTGTCCCAGGGGACATCACGTTGGCTGCTTCATGAGGCACACATCTGGGGAGAGCTCTACAGCAAAAATCCAACACAACACCTTTGCTGTGTCAAAAATTCAACAGACTCTGCTCATCTCCTGGTGCTGGGGGAGATGTTTCCATTCACTCCCTCTGCTGCCCACCCTGGTCCAGGCAGGTTCTGCCCTGCTGGTTTATAGAGCAGATGTAGAAAGGGGAAGTTATCTGCTCCATGTGAAGGTGGATTTACTCTGTTAAGCCTTAATCCTTGGAAGCTGGAGCAGTGCAGGTGCACACAGGGCTGGCTGAGCTGAGTCACTTTACACCCACCCTGTGCCATATGCTGCCCTGGCAGTGCTGTGCTATGGGCAGGCTGGTGCCTGGGCTTGCTGCACAATTAAAGGCAAAAATTGCTTTGATTTCTCAGCAGACCTGGCGTCTTTGAAGCAGCTTCCTGTGTTTATGCATAACCCCAAAGAGGAAATGATGAATGAGGAAGAGAAACCAAAGCCCCAGCACAGGGCAGCTACATGGCCCAGGTCCTGGGGCTTTCTGGAGGGAAAGGCCCTCCTGTCAGAGTCACTTGGATGTATCTCCTGGCTCTTGAAAGTCCTTGGCCTGACCCAACTGTCTTGTCTTGAGTGATGCAGTGAGGAACTGAATCACCTGCACCCCCCTGTTGCTGTAGCTGGATGGTGGCTTCTGGGCTGCATGGGTGTGTTCACTGTGCCTGCACACCCTGTGTCAACCTGGCAGGGATGTTCATCCTGTGGAGGGCATGGGGCTGTTTGGGGCTGTGCTCCATCCTCAGGCGCAGTTAGTGGTCACTGGTGAGCCCTGCGGCTCAGCCTTTCCCCTCAGATTTGCCCAGGGCTGATTCTGTACTGTTGAAGATGTCACCTCAGGGTCAGTGGGAAATGTGGGTCTGTTCCCCAAACCTTTGTTCAGGGTCTGGGGAGCCGAGAGCTGCGAGACCAGGCCTAGCTGGTGATGAATGGCTTCCCGTGAATGCCTTCTGGGTTATTCCACCTCACTGCCTGAAATAGTTCTCTGCTGACTTGGTCCTCATCAGAGTCCTGAAATCACTCCTTGCTCCAGATAGCTTTTTTTCCTAAAAAAAATACTTGTGAAGTTTTTGATAGGCAGCTCCAAATACAAAGCCTTGGGGTAACAGGGTGGTGACAATTCATTGCAAGCCTTGGGCAATGGGAGAGTGAGGAGGGTCAGACAGGATGGAAGCTGCTCTCTGAAAGTGTCTGTGTCTTCCCTGGAAAATCAATTCAGAGACTGAGAACACATTGGGTGTCACAGCCCAGGGCAGAAAGTTGTGTGTGAAGCATTGAAGAGCTGACAGGGAATGTTTGTGTGTGGAGCAGGGGCTGACTTAGGGCTGACAGTGCTCCTCCAGGAGGCTCAAGGGGCTCAGCCTGCCTGGGAAAGGGGCTGTTCTCCACCCCCCGGTTATCACCCACGTTTATGGTTTGCAGAGCCAGCCCAGCTCCATGGAATCACTGGGGTTTCGTCTGTGAAGTTCCTGTTCAGACTTTCTCTGGTTCCGCTTATTGAGGCTAGTCACAGAATGCACCAGGAGCATGGCCTTGAGGCAGGGATTTTTGGGATCCTCCCAAAATGAGGAGCTGACTGGGGGCTGAGGCTGTGAGGAAAACCTGTGTGTCCCCCAATAGTCCCAGTGTCCATGAAGGGAGAGAAAAAATGCATGGAAGGCTTTTGTGTTCTTTCCCCCTCTTTTTTCTTCCCCTTTTAACAAGTTCTCCTTCTTCCCTTTTCTCTCCATTTCCTCCCCCTTTTTATTTTCTTTTCAAACCCCTCTGATGGTTTCTAAATACAGCATTGTGCCTTGGTTTGAAAGACAGGTATTTGCTAAGGAAAGGCGAGAACCCTTTTCCTGAGATGCAGAGTGCAACCCCCTCCGTTCTAATTATTATAGTTTTAAATCAGTGGCTTTCAGGCAGAAGATATGCGGATAGGAATAACAGTTCTTTACTGATATCTAACAAGGCAAACAGCAGAAACAACAACAGCTATAAAAATTGACAGCAAAACAGAACAGTCTAACTCAGTTCCAGTCCCTTTGGCCAAGGCCCTCTCTCCCTGCGCTCAGTTACCGGTGCTGTGGGCAGGGCAGGGCCCGTGTAGCTGAAGGGGCTGGGTGATGGCGGCAGCGGCCCAGGGGGTGAGAGGGATGGAGGAGCGACTCCCCCCTCACGGTGTCGGTCGTGGTGCTCAGCAGAGTGCCCGGAGGTAGTAGGATGAGGCGGGAAAACAGCCGAGCGATGTCTGATGGCAGGGAACGCTGGGACGGCGGGGAGGATGCTAGATGGGAGCCCCAGCCGTCTTCCTTCCACTCCACCAGCGAGAGAGAGAATGAGAGCCAGAGAGCCCAGGCCCTTGTCCCACCTTTCCTTTTCCGGTCTCCCCCTATCTCCCACCCCCCTGAGAGAGAAAACTATTACTACTAAGGTGTAGCCACAAACACTTAGCATAACAATGGGAAAAATTCCACAGAAAGAAAAGGGAACAATTCAACCCCCAACACATTGTTACAGGCCTGGGGTAAGGCTGATGGGTACCCCTGGGCTGGTGCTATGTGAACCCCTGGGCACCCAGGCCTTTCTCAGCTGGGTTGCAGGGTTGGGACCATGCTCCAGGCACCAAAACCCTTCCTCTGTGTGGGGCTGCAGTTTCACAACTGGAAAGCAGAGCATCGTGCCACCACATTTCCTCCAGGAACAGCATCTGCCAGGAGACTCTGCTCTACTCCCTATAAATGCTCTGAAATGAGCCCTTTGTCTGCTTCCCCACAGCCACCTGAGAGGCTCAGGACTGAATCAGGAAAAGAAATGGAGTCGCTGAAACAACATGTCCCTGCTCGCCCCAGTGGGTTTGCCAGATAACCAGTGGTGCCTGGTTAGGTAGGACTTTTGATTCCACATTTGCAGTTTCACTTTTGGCTGAACTCTGGCCATGGTCATGTTGAGTCCTGACCATGGATCCAGCATGGTGCTGGGCTCAGTCTGACCCTCGGCCCAGCATGTTACCCCTGGGCTGCTCTGGGACATTGTGTAAGACCACCAAAAACCAGCATCATGGGGTGGATGGCTGCTCCTGCCCATGTAGCACTGGTGGGGCTGTGGGGGGCTCATTGCCCCACTCCCACTGGTGCTTTGGGGTCACTCACCTTAAGGGGCTTTTTGTCCTCTCTTGGCTTTGGGAGTTCAGCCCCTGGAAGCTGCTGCAGGCAAAGCAAAGAGGGTAGTGCTACTAGGAAGGAGGGCTTGAAAGCCCTTGACCCTTTACTCATCGCCTCCTCAGCCTGAGAAGTGCTGGCCAAGAGGCCCCACACAGGGAGGGTCCAAAGTGACCCTCAAGGAGGGGCTTGAGCCCGCCCAAGTGCAGCTTTTCCCCAGCAGCAGGGGAGGGGGCCAGCAAGGAGGGGTGTACCCTGGCATTGTGCCCCCACGGAAGGTCCTGCTCAGCTTTTGGTGTGGGGGGGGGTCCTCTCCATGGTGTCCGACCCCTATGTCCCAGCTCTGCACCCCACTTCCTTCCTCACATGTTTCCTCTCACCTCCCCCATCCCACTGCCACCTCCCTTTTCTCACCACCTGCCCCCCAGGGGTACCAGAGCCTCTGTTCCCATGGCCCATGACCAGTGCCACCAGGCTGGGCACCATAGCGTGCCCGTGGCGTGGTGTGGGCAGTGAAGCCCCACTGAGCAGCTGTGGAGCTCCCGACTGTGTCCAGAATAATTTCTGAACTGGAGACCTCTGGAGCAAAGGTCTGCCTGACAACAAGTGATGCAAGTGCCAGCAGCCAATAGGATTTTTTTTTTTGGCTTCCCCCCCGGGTGTCAGGGCAGGGTGGGGACCCGAGGGTATTTCCAGAAGCTTCACTCGAGGTGCTCATTGCCTTCGGGGAGCCCAGAGGAGCCATGGCTGAGGAGCAGCGGGACCTCATCTCTGACCGCGGCAGCGGTGTGCTCAGTGTTGGGGACACCCAGAGGTGCCACTGCTGGGGACACGGGGATGGGGCGCACGGGGAGGGCGAAGTGGGCAAAATAGGGACGTGGAACAGGGGGGTATTGCGTGGTTGTGGGATGGAAGGGGATACAGTCGGGTCAAGGGGGTACAGAGTGACTACGGGGCAGAAGATGGGGCGCAGGCTGTGGGAATGGGGCACTGTGAAGCTAAGAGGGCCGTGGAAGGGGCCAGAACATGTCTGTGAGGCAAGGCAGGGGCACGGGGGCGGCTGCGGGATTGGGGGGAACTGGGTGGCTGTGGGATGGGAGGCATGGGGCGGAAGTGGGAGGAGGACATGGGACGGCTATGGGATGGGGGGAATTGGGTGGCTATGGGATTGAGAGGGCACGGGGTGGCAGCAGAATTAAAGGGGTCACTGCATCTCTGGGCCCCCTTGGGACAAGGCATGGCGATGGGGTGGCCAGGCTCGCAGGGTGGGGCAGAGAGCCATGGCTTGAAGCTTTGGGGGAAGCAGCTTTGTGGGAAAGAGGCTGTGGGATAGGCGGCTGATGAGGTGGCCATGGGGCAGGAGTGGACCCTGGACCCGAGTAGCTTTGTGGGGCTGTCCCCCCATGTCCCAACTCGTCCCTATGTCCCAACCCCCACAGGAGGGACACCCCCCCCAAAAAAAAATTTTGCAGCCAATCAGAAGCCCTGGGACTCTGACGTCATCAGTCACCGGGCAGACGCCGGCGCAGCGCGTCCCGTTCGGGACTTGTCCCCTGGCCGGGCAGAGTCCACTCGTCCTCGGGCAGCGGAGTCAGGGAGGGACCTCTGGGGCACCGCTGCACCTCGACAGTGCCTCATTCACCCAGCGGGGCAGGATCCGGCACAACATTTTAAAAATTAAGAGTAGTCCAACATCCCATGAGTCGTGTCTTCTGCCCCATGGACCAGCGAGATTCCAAGTGGCTTCATCATCCCGCAAAAGGCGATGCCCAGATTCATGCTATTCCCGAAAATCCCCTGGCAGCTCCCTGTCCACTCCCACGTGTCCTTCGTTCCCCTCCCGTGTCTCCACTCCCCCCCGCCCCCACAGTGGGTTTCGGTTCCGGGTGGGGGGTGACGCTCCTGCTGAGGTTTCACTTCTCTCTGCGATGGGGGAATTTGCATTTGTCTGGCTGCAAAGCCCCGAGACAGGAGTGTCTGGGGCCGGGAGGGGGTGACAGCAGGATGTCACCTCCTGTCGCCGGCGAGTGGCTGAGCTCCCTGTCCGTGTCCCGCAGGTCTGGACTGAAGCGCAAAGCCGTCTTCTCCACGCTCTCCATCCTGGTGGCCCTGCTCATCGCCGGCCAGGCTGTCACCATCTACTTCGTCTACCAGCAGAGCGGGCAGATCAGCAAGCTGACCAAGACCTCTCAGAAACTGCAGCTGGACGCTCTGCAGATGAAGCTGTCTGCCAGTTAGTAGCCACATGGGCACCAAAGTGGTGGGAGGTGGAAGGGGAGAAGGGATGAATCCCTCCTGGACCACCCAACCCGGTTGGTGCCCCTCACAGTTCTCCTTCCTCAGCAGGCGCCAAGCCAGTGAGTAAGATGAAGATGGCCAAGGCAAACACGCCTCTGGTCATGAGTGTCCTGCATCCTGCACCCTTTGAAGACTTTCCGGTAAGAGAGATCCACACTGCTTGGTACTGCCTGCTGCCCTCAGGCCTTGCTGCCGTGCTCACACTGCCCCTTTCCCTTTTCTCTTGAGGTCATGGGCCCTGCTAGCAACAAAACCGAGGACCAAGTGAAGCACCTGCTGCTGGTAAGGTCCCCTGCCCCCGCCTCCCCGCTGCCTCCTGCACTGGTCTGGGGTCTCTTGGGGTGCTCAGAACTGGTGGTAGCTCCTGACCTCCTGCAGCATCTGTCTGGCTGATACCAGCAGAGCTCCAACTCCCACCCCCCAACCTCTCTTTTCTTTCCACTCACTGTGGTGGTTGCTCTGCAGCAAGCAGACCCCAGCAAGATGTTCCCAGAGCTGAAGGATAACCTGATGGACAACTTGAAGCGCCTGAGGAGCACCATGACTCATGCGGACTGGAAGGTCAGTCTTGTCACTGTCGTTCTGTCCCACTTGCCTTCAGGAGTGCTTTGGGGGAGGGACTGGGGTATCCCCACCAGGATAAACAAAGTCTGGCTTCAGCCTGGCTTGGGCTGCTCCCACCCCAAGGAAAGGGATGGTGTTCACCACCTTGCCTGTCCAAGCAAGAGCTCGTGACATGGCTCTCCTGGGCTGCATTAACGTGCTGGATGGACCCTTTCATTGCAGTCCTTCGAGTCCTGGATGCACAAGTGGCTGCTGTTTGAGATGGCCAAGAACCCCAAGTCAGAGGACCAGAAGGCAATCCCAGCAGAGAAAGGTACTGGGGATGGGACTGCTGGGCTGGGGGGGGGTCACGGAGGTGTTGGTATGGGACATCTCCCAGGGAATCAAGCCCTCACTCCAGTCATGGACCTTTTTGTTCTGTGGGAAGCCTGTTTTGTGGCTGTTAGGTCATTACAGAGCATCTCTGTCCACTGCCTGTAGGGCATTTAGGGTGAATAAAGGCTGAACAGCTGGAGCCCCATCCCAAATCCTCCATCCCTGGTTAGCCCGGGCTTCAGAAAGGTCAGCAAGCAGGGGCTTGTTCACCTTTAACTGTTTCTGGATAGAATCTCCTGCTGAGGAGAAGGGCCTGGGGGGCTGACAGTGTCCCCTGTTTCTATTGCCCTAGTGCTAACTAAGTGCCAAGCAGAGGCCACTTTTGGGAATGATCAGCTGGGCCGCTTCCGCCCACAGTGCGATGAGAACGGCGACTACCTGCCCAAGCAGTGCCATTTCTCCACCGGCTTCTGCTGGTGCTGCTACAAAAACGGCACTAAGATTGAGGGCACTGAGACTCGGGGAAAGCTGGATTGCCCCGGTAGGTTGTCAGGGGAGAGGAAGGGGCAGTGTGCACGGACCGCTTGGAAGCAGGGAGGAGAGCTAGGACAGGAGGGCATCGGGGCTTCAGAGAGCACCTCTCACTCATCCAGTGCCAGTATGTTAAGGCTTTAAGGGACCCCAAAACCCACAGCCCCCTACAGGTCTCTGGAGCTGAAGTGTGCAATCAGGGTTTTGCACGAGCCCCCCTTGGCCCCACTCAGCAGCGTGTGCAGCTCTCCCTGCTGCCCTCAGAGGGATAGGGGATGGGTGATGGGGCAGCCCCAGGGTCCAGCACCCACATCCTGCTCGCCCTTTGCAGGCACTGCTGCTCCCAGTGCTGCTGCTGCCACTGCAGAGCCGGAGGAGATGATCTTCTCCGGGGTGGACATGCTTAAACTGAGCGCAGGCAAAAGTGAGTGTCCAAGTGTCCTCAGTCCTGGGGACTGCTGGGGAGGGGGAGGTTGAGGGAGAGGGGTTTTGGGAAGTCTTCGAGCAGTTTCACTGAGTATCTCCTCTTGTTCTTCCACAGCTGAGTAGAAGAGGATGACAGCAGTCGCCTTCAGCATCCTTGCCCCTCCAGCTCCTGCCTTATTTTCTATTTCTTTTCTGCTCTTACATTGCTTTTCCAAGGCAGTTAACAGTGGGCATCCCTGGGCACCCTTCCCCTGCTGCAGAGCATCAGCCAGGACTGAGCTGCCACCACCATCAAAGAGTCCCCTCAGAGGATGGGTAGAGCAGGCTGGGAAATTATTTCAACAACATATCCATAAATCCTGTTCTCTTTGACTCGACCTCCAACAGCACCCAGGCAGCAGTGCAGCTCACTCCTGCTGAAGAATTTAAGCTTCCTTACACTGAATGAACATTAAAAGCAGCAAAATAACCCCCACCAGCTTCTTAACTGATCCCCTGTAGGCTGGAGCCGTTAGATTACTGGAGTAATGGGTTTTTACTGTGGAGTGCTCAGATTTGTACATAGAGATTCGCCTACAGCCTCAGCAGTGGGTAGCCATGGGCAGAGGGGCTTCTAATTTTCCTGAATATATCTGATTGTTCCTTTATAAACAATCTCACAAGCTAATAATCTCAAATAAACTTTTGATTAAAAAAGCCTTGTAAGCAACTCCAGCAAGGCTCTGCGTGCTGTTTGCAGCTGTCGGAGGTTATAAATAAAACTTTGCAAAAAAAAGATAAAGAAAAACCTCTGCAGGCACTTGGATAGCTGTATCTCCACTCAGGACTGGCAGTTCCTTGTCCCATTCCTAGCCCATCCCTTGTTTGATTTCACTTGTACCCTAGGGTCCCCCTGCCCCAGAGCGGCAGACACTGAGCTCTGCTCTCCCACCCACAACATCCTCCAGAGCCAGCCAGCCTTGGCCTTCCCTAAAAGCAGCTGAAGTAAAATCTGTTTGTTGCTTTTTATTTTGTATTTCATAAAAAAAACAAACAAACAAAAAAAAAAACAACAAAACCGGACTCTGCCTTGGCTGAGAACAGCTGTTGGACACAACTGTTCAGTGCAACTCCAGGGACATGATAATCACCGCTGTCAGTGTTAGAATAAAAAGGAAACTTGAGAGCTTTGTAGTAGCAAAAGGACTGACACCACAAGTCACAGGAGGAGGGGAAAAAAGGTAAAAGATTTTCTCAAAAATATAGCTCTGTGGTAAGAGAAAGGGATGGCTGGGTGTCAAGGTGGGGAAAAGCAGTTTATGCTCTGCTCTGGTCAAACTGCCTCCTCCAGTTCCTTTCCATCTGGAGGGACTATAAATACATCTCCGGGCCTCAGCAGGGCAGGAGGAGGCAGAAGGTTACACAACTCTGCTCTAAAAGTCACAGTTAAAAGAAATTATAAATTACTATTTTAAAAAAGTTGGAATTCTCCAGGTGAGCTTCCTTTTCCTCTCTTCTGTTTGATCTTCACCCATAAATCTTTAATCACAGGAATGCGGTACCTTTGGGGAGAGGAGTTAAAAGTTAGGGATGGGGAGGAGAACAGCCTTTCAGCTGAGCAGAGCATGGGCAGAAGCATCTGGTCCACTTCTAGGTGGCTACATCACCATCTACTCCCCATCACTTTTCCAAGCTCCCTGTGGTCAGCAGGGACAGACAGACAATGCCAGAGGCCGCTCATCTCTGCTGGTGACAGAGGTCAGCAACACCCAGGCTGGACATCCGGTTCTCAGCAGCTAAAGAGTTGAGGTCAGACACATCCAGAGAAGCCAGCACACAGCTGCACAACATTCCTCACACCACTCCACTCTCTGGCCTTCTGATCCAAGGCCAGGCTGGCTCAGTGAGCTCTTAGAGGGCACACTGTCTTCCCAAAACTGGCCCAGGAGTTCTGAATGCAGCCGAGGTTATGCCACTCTGGGTACCAGTGGCCCATCCCCACAGGCCATGTACCTTCTCACAATTCTTCAGGCTCAGCTCCTTTCTTCTTCTAAAATAGAAAGTGGGGAAATACATCAGTATCATTTGCACCACAGACATGAAGGACCCAGCAAAACCACAGAGGTTTCTTGGATATGTCCTGTAGAGGTGGCAGCCACCACAAGGAACATCCTGTAGTCTCCCTCTGTCACCCCTTCAAGCCCTTGGGATGGGATACAGAAACCTGCCAAGCCCTCAGAAACTCCAGCTTCTGCTGAGAACGAGATGAACAGACAGCTGGAGAGCAGCACTTTCTCCTTAGACAGGACTAAGTCCTTTGCCACCAAAAGAGTCCCTGGGTTTGACCATTCCAGGGAAAGGAATCTCCTAGGGCACCAATACAGGAACAAACCCTTTGAGTCACTCTAATCTCAACCAAAGGTCAAGGAGTCTTAAGACTGGCCACAGAGAACTGCAGGCTTCCCTGTACTGCCAGCAAGGCCAGGACATGGCTCTGCTCCTTCTCCAGCCTGGCACTTCTGCTGCTGGGATGAGCACCACAGCCCAGGGTGTGACACATACCTTCTTCTTCTTCTTGTGAGCCTCAGCAGAGCCATCTGCTACAGGCGCCCCTTCCGAGGATGCCTTCTTGCTCTTCTTTTCTTTTCCAGTCTTCTTTTCTAGAAGTGGGAAAGAAAAGCCAACTTAGAGAGGGAGTGTGGTATTGTCAGCCTCAGAGGGAGCACAGACTGGTAGGAGCATCTCCAGTAAGTTTTTGATCATATCCAAACTTGAGCAAGAGTTCCAGCAGGAACTGGGTAAAGGCAGAGCTCTACCCACAGTCAGCTGCACCCAGGGATGTTTCCCTAATACCCCTGAGCCAGAGCAGCTTGATCTCACCATCTGTGCACACACATGGGTGAAATTACATAGAACTTCTTTCTTTCCACCTCCTGCTGCCCACCTGCTTCAAGGAACTGCTTCAGGGCTGGAGTAGATCAGCACCTGTGCCACCTTTGCCACATGCCAGAAATGAGAGCCAGGGGAGCTGCTAACACACGAGGTTCAGCTCAGCACAACTGCTCAAGAGGCTCCACTCATCCCTGTTAAACAGCTCACACAGGGGGCAATGGACAGTGACTCCTCCAAAATTAAGGGCTGTGTTTCAGCAGAACAGAAACACCATTAGATGTGGCCCAGCCAATCCACGTCCTCCTCCCCTTTTTCTTTACAGCCTACCAGATCCAGCACA
Source organism: Acridotheres tristis (assembly GCA_037013685.1). Classification (NCBI taxonomy): domain Eukaryota; kingdom Metazoa; phylum Chordata; class Aves; order Passeriformes; family Sturnidae; genus Acridotheres; species Acridotheres tristis. The sequence goes on from CM072900.1 coordinate 6,752,445, forward strand.
AAACCATGTCTCATTTGCAAATACAGGCTGCACTGCAAAGAAACAAAATGGCCTTTGGATTAGGGCAGAGAGCAGGGCACTACAGAACAAGCAGCTGTAGAAAGGTCAAAAGTGACAGGACAAGAGGAAATAGCCTCAAGTTCAGCCAAGGGAAGTTTAGATTGAGTATTAGGAAAAACTTCTTCACTAAAAAGGTTGTCAAACACTGGAACAGGCTGTCCAAGGCAGCAGTGTGGTCACCAACCTTGGAGGCATTTACAAGATGTGTAGATAGGGTATGTGGGGACATGGTTTGGAGATGGACCTGGTTTAATGGTTGGATTTGATGATCTTGGAGGCCTTTTTCAAGCCACATGATTATGATTCCATGAGGGAAGCAGCCAAGCAGGAAGCCAATGGGAAAGTGGGTGCTAATTGCAAGGCTCTGCACCAGAGGCTGAATGTGCAACTTGCAAGAACCTATTGCAAACTAGGCCCCGAGTGTAGGATGCTTACTTTTAGCGGCTTTTTTCTTTTCCTTGGTGCCTGCCACCTTCTCCAGGTCACCATCTGCTTTCTTCTTTTTCTTTTTGGGTACTTCTTCATTAGTTTGCCCTTTCCGTTTCTTCTCCTTGGGCTGCCCCACAGCCCCATCCTCTCCTGTCAGCTTCCGCTTCTGAGATGTTTTCTGCTTCTTGTTCTCTTTGTCTTTGCTCTTGGGTGTTTTCACAGCCTTGTCTGCTGTGGAGGATGGTTTCTTTTTCTCCTTTTCTTTTTTCTCCTTTTCTTTTTTTTCCTTTTTCTTCTTCTTCTTCACTTCCAACCCCTCCACTGTCTGCACTGCAGGGACTTTGGCGGAAGTGGTGACCTCAGTTTCACTCCCTGAACTTGGCTGCTGTGACTCTGGGACAGAGAGCAGGGCATGTGATGATGCTGGGGTAACTTGCACCCCTGCTGCCCCAACATTGTTCTCTTTCGTTGCCAGGGTTTTCTTCAGTGAGGAAGCTTTGAGGCTGGCATGACCTGGATCTGTTTTTCTTGCCACCTTCTTTTTGTTGGAGGCCTCTGTAGCTTCCTGCCCTGAAGGGGGGTTGTTTTCTGCAGAAACAGACAAAAGAGAGAAGACAACTCAGGGAGCATTCATTACACAAACTAGTCACAGGAGGATGGAAATATGCATTTGAAGAGGAGAATCCAATTCTTCTCCCCCAAAAAAGCTAAACTTGCTGGCATCTGTAGCAGAGTCAGAGACAGATGCTTCAGCCTGAAGAGCATGACAACAAGCCACAACAGCTTTGGCTCTTTGACAAGATGGGTGAACATAGATGGAGTAGTCCTTCCCCAGGACACCACCTCCAGTAAGTTGGGGACTTCCCAAGGTGGCGAGGGTCTCCACACTGCCACATGTAATCACCAATGGCCAAGCCCAGAGCCCCTGGGCCCTCTTGAGCCCACAGAGTTCTGACTTCCTCAACAGCCCTTTGCACTATTTCATGATGTGCCCAAGGACCAACAGACACATCTGAACTTCCAGAGTAGGCCCCAGTTCATCTGAAGGTGCCAGGGTCACACCAGAGCAGAAGCTCCAAGTTCTACAATTTGCCAACAAACCAAGGAAATGGTGGGACATTTTGTTTCTCCACAGGTCTTCTCACTTGCTTCCTCTCCTCTGCTCTCCAGACATGCAGCAGAGCCCACACAGCCCAAGGGGAGGCTTGAATACCAGCACTGTGCAGCAGATGGTCTTCAGGCATCATTTGAATCTTCCACAGAAGCCAGCAATGCAGTGAGCACTGGCTCCAGGGAGACCCCTACCTGCTCATGTTAATTTACTGTGGTTAAATCACATCTTGGAAGAGGCAATGGCACTGAGCCTTGGAGGCGGCCAGCACAAGCAGGCTGTTAAGGGAGAAGGCTGTGCTGCGGCCAGGGAAGCCAGCAGACGGCAGCAGTACTCCATGCTGTGGGTTCCATGGTAGACACACTGGGAACAAGGCCTGTCCCAGTGACACCCTCCCGAGCCAGCATGGCTTCACTCCTGGGCCAAGCAAATTCCCAGCCCTGCCAAAGGAGACCCACCTGCTTTGTGGTTTGCAGCCACCTGGTTGTCATCTGTGTCAGAGTCACTGCTGTTGCTGCTTGAGCTGTCGGCCGGGGCTGCTTTCAGGGAGCCCTTGGCGAGGGAGTTTGCAGCACTCTCAGTTGCTTTCCCTGGCCTCACTTCACCTTCAGGCTGGGGAGGAACTGTCTTTGGTACCTGGGGTGTTACTGGGGTCTTGGAGAGGACTGGGTAGCCTGTGAGGAGGGACTGAAACAGCACAGACACACTGAGGAGTCACAGCAGGGCAGCCTCTCACACACCAGACATGCAGCTCTGTCTCTGCTGCTATTGCCCTCATACTTCAAGTAAAGGGCCCACCTCTGGCCACCTGTGGAGCCAGCTTTGAGAGCCCAAGGCTACCAGGAGAGGAGCCAGAACTGACAGACACCAGCTGAGCTGACAGCCTCGAGAGCTGGCAGCCAGAGGTTCTCCTTTGCTCTTGGCCAGCGAGGCAGGCTTGGGGGAGGCTCCTGGCCATCAGCGTTCTCCCACGCACACTTAATGCACTGCAGATGTGCTGCACGCCCTGCACGTTACTTACAAAGGGAATTTAATGTCTTGGACACGGCTAAAGCTACAAACTAAAGTGGGGGAAAAAAATCCCTGCTGCCATTGGCACTGTGCAGCAGTTCTCCTGGTTTAACCCTTGCCAGGTACCATATCCTCCCGTCTCTTCTCCCAGAGAAGGCACCATGAACCCTGGACCCAAGCCCTGGCTGCCTGGGGAAGCATCCAGACTCAAAAGCTTCTCTCTCTGCCTCCACCAAAAGGTCTTACTAACACCACTGCACTGGGGAACCCCCATTTATCTGCTGGTAAACCCACCCCGCACCCCATCTGCTATGGCTCAGAACTGAGTCTCTCAGTCCTATTTAGCAGGAGCCAGCTGCAAGACCCAAGAGGATCCAGCCTGCTCAAGTACCATACCTGTGATGCTGCATCCTCCTCTTCACTGGACTCCGTGGAGGAGCTATGGGCTGGTTGGGTCCCTCCTGGTTTCTGCAGGGAGCCTGCTGAAGAGCAGAGTTCCTCCTGTTAAACCACTGCTGCCTGGAGCTGAGCTCACCTCCCCAGCACAGGCACTGCCACCAAAAGCCCTTCTGTCTCCAAAAAAAGGGGAATGCTCTGGCAGGCTGGAGAGGAGGAATGCCTCTCCAACCACTTCAATTGGGTAACAAAAGCCTTGCCCCATCCCAGTAGCACCAAGAGCATCTTCTGGACAGAACTGACCAGGTTTGGAAGGCTCCTTGGGTGCCTCCTCCTCGTCACTGTCGGAGGAACTGCTGCTGTCTGTGGTATCCTCTGCATGAGTGGGTGGCATGGTCTGGCTCGAGTGGCTGTCCTGTCCTGGCTGCACGACTGGCTTCCTCGCCTTGGCAGTGGAATTTCCTGGGGCAGCAGTGTTGGCAGGAGGAGCTTTTCCCACAGGAACCGTTTGCTTTTGGCTAGAAGCAGCAGGAACCTAGGGAGAGGGAGATGAAATAGATATGGAAGGAGGAATAACAACCTGCTCACATCCACGAACTATAAGCAGCAGCCCAGAGTAGATGGGCTTGGACCATCTTGGCCCTTCTTCAGCTGTACTGCTCCAGTTCATGCTACTGTCATGCCCAAGAACCTCTCAGAAGGCCCAGCTCACCCCAACCCAGGGCAGCTGAGGCCAAGCAGACAACTGCTATCACAAAAGGAAAGAAGCAGCCAGCCAGCTGGGAGCCAGGAACAGCAAAAGTACCAGGCCTACCCTCTGCTCCTCTGCCTCATCTCATGGCACGATAATTGTGGTTAGGATAGAGCAGCCCCTCTCTCCCGGCTTCATGAACACAGTCCTCAGCTGGAGATGTGGCACCAGCCCCAGACCCCAGCAGACCAGTCTTCTCCCTCTTCCCAGGAAACCTCCTCACCTCATTCTCCTCCATCATTACCTTTCCTGCCAGCATGTTGTGCTCTGAGCTTGAGCTCTCAGACGCTCTGCTCACTGCAGGGACAGCAGGAGTTTTTGTCCTCTTCCCTGAAGGCAGGGTGGCATTTGCCTTTGCATTTGCAGCCACCACGCTTGGAACTGCAGTTACTTTGACATTTTGCGGGGACAGACTCTAAAAGAGATGAAAGAAAATCAGGATGGAGCAAATTTGGAGGGAAAAAGATACAGAGGCATACACCGATCCAGCACTAACTCTTAAGCCTTTCCATCATTTTCAGCACAGCACCAAGACTTTTTGTCTTTTAATTCTCTCCTTTACAGACCAATTCTGCCTCCCATGAGCCTCTGAGCAGGGCCTCTGGCACAGCCAGGAGCAGAAATGAGGGCCAGCACTCCCAACGGTGCCAAAAGCATTAGCTCAGTGCCCCAAAGGCACCTACCCTGAGGGCAGGTAGGGGAAATGTGCTGTGCTTGCAAGCTGTGAATCTCTACCCATGGCAGCACCAAGACTGCAGTTGTAAACCTTTGCAGAGCAGGCACTTGGACTCCTGGATGTCTTTTACACTCTAAAAATCACAGGCCAAGAGTTAAGTGGCAACAGAGATAAACAAAGACATCAACCACAGGAAAAATCTGTGTCCAGGTCCACAAGCCAAAAACAGATTAGGGGTCAAATTAACAACAGCAATTTTGTTGCCTCACATTTGAAACCTCCCATCAAACTCGACATAAGAGGGCTTAAAAATAGAAAGGCCAGGGGCATGGAAACCAGGCACTGAGGACAGGTCCATGATACAAATGCCAGCAGAGGAGGGAGAGAGAGCCACGAAGGAGCACTCAGCCTCCTGGTTTGTGTTACCAACGAGGCTACGTGAGCAGCTCTCCCCCTCCAGACCTCTGACAAGCTGGGCCTTTGTGGGCTGACATTTCTCTCACACAACATCTGGCCTTGGGAAAGGAAAAGGCCCTGCTCCGCCGTGCAGAGCTGCCAGCCCAACGTGAGCTCTCAGCCCTCTCACACAAAGCTCAAGTTACAGCAACTGCATTATTTTATACAATCTCAGTAATATAAACATGCTTTACTCAAAGACTGCTTAGGATGGCTGCCTGCCCATCAGCTGGAGGGAGACAGCTTTTCCACTGCCACAGCCTCAGGCCAACATGGAGAAAGGTTTTCTGAGTCCTCATAATGTCTCCCTCCCAGCAAAGGCATGTGTGGGGTAAGCAGTATGCTTGTCCACCAAGCCTTGGGCTCAGAGCACCAGCCAGGTCACCAAGTGGAAAAGTAGCCATGTTCCTCAGTCAGCAGGTTTTTCTGTGTGATTTTTTTGGGCTCAAACTGCAGGTGCAGACACCCCCAAGACAGCTTCACACTGAGGCAGCTCTGGCCCTAGGGAGCTCTGCCACAGCTTTGCAGGACTGGCATGGAGACACAGAGACTCCAGTGGGAGAACTGGGATCAGCTCCATGACACTCAGGAGTGCTCTCAGCAGAGATAGGGGGTCAGGTCCCTTCTCCAAGGCAGGGGCCTGACTCCTCCAGCTGAAAGGCAGCAGAACCATTGTGCTACCCTTCAGGGCAGATCCTGCCATCCTCCAAAGGCTTGTGGAAAAGAAAACCAAAGAACTTCAGAGGTCTGTGAGGAATCAGTTGATGGGTTGCCTTGGAGCTACACAAGTCATTGAAAGATTCTTCCTGTAAGGACTTGGTTGCTTTTCCAGCCTAAATTCCTGGAGTAGAGCAGAGGGGACAGTCCCAGGGAAGGTCTGGGTATCTGTGTCTATTCATGTTCCTGTCAAAGCACTCACACTCTCCACTGCTCTCACACACTGCAAGATTGCTGTGGCTGAGATGTGCACCCAGAGCTGGGGTCAGCCAGACCCATGCACACGGCCAAAAAAAGCTGATCCAGCCAACGGGAGGCTCCTCTGCACTGCTCATCACCTGCACAATTAGCACTGTCCAGCTCCTGAGACCTCCTGAGTGTGCAGCACTAAAAGCCTAAACTGCCAGTGGGTCAGCAGCTCCTCACCTGGGAAGGGGGGACTATTTCATTCTCTGAATCTGACTCCTCAATGGAATCATCACTGCTGTCCACAGCTGGAGGGGCTGTGGCTGGTGTCGAAGCCGATGCCTTTTCCACGTTTCTTGGCTGGGGCACAGAATTGTTTTTCACTGCAGGAAAAGCATAAGAGATCATCACTGTGAGAAAGAATTGCTTCTTTGTGGCTGTCCAGAGCAGGAGCTGCTGCATATGCAGGGGAGAGTAAGAAACCCATAAGAATGCAGGTGAGGGATCCTGGCTACTACCAGGCAACTTACCATCTTGTGGAGGCTGTTTCTGTGCTGCAGGAGACTCCTCCTCACTGTCAGACGAGTCACTGCTCCCGCTTTCCGAAACCTGGCTTTTCAAGGTGGTTACCACTGCTTTTTCAGGCTGCCCAGCTTTATCAGCCTGGCTCAGGTTGGGAATAGGCTTGGGCGGGTCTGATAACATCTTAACAAAAAAGAAACACAGGCCAGAAATGCAGTATTAGTACAGGTGCTGTTTAGGAGTTTAAATGCAGTTTCAGCTCAGGCTGGGTTTTGTTTTACCCTAACAGAGGTGTTACTAACACTCACATCATTCTTGATGTGTTTTGAGTGAAAGGGGCTTCAGTCACTGCCTGGGCTGAGCTGCTGTAGATACATCCCTCTGAATTTAGCAATTGCCTTCTGACAGAGAGCCCAAGTATGTTTTAAATGAGCATATAGGCTATTAGTGCTTATAAGCTTCTAACAGCAGTTCAGGGAATCAGTAGGGGATCAGTAGAGTAGGGAAGCCTTGTGCCATCACACTTGCAAGGTTCAGAGATAGCATTAGAGCAGCTACAGTCTAGAGCTGCTAGAGAGCTCAGTATAGACACAGGGTTGACACAGGGGTTGGGAACACAGGACAGGCAGAGACAGAGCACGACTCACTTGGAAGCTGATTTGTCAACAGGTCAAAGAATTTAGAAATTTCCAGACAACAAAACACCTCTGACACTCACTTGGGCTGTGTTTTTCTGCAGCACCTGTCAACACTCAGATGTTCCAGGACAGACCACAAGCCACTTTCCCTGCTGTGTCAGCACTAGGAAGCCACAGTCACCTGTGCCCCAGATAGTCAACTGCCAGGTAAGACTCTCTCTTCCTGGCCCCTCTCCAATGGCTGCAGATTCCCCTGCTGCACACTGAAGGTTAGTAGTGGCAGAGGAGAGGAAGTGCTTGTGGAATGATCTGGGAATTTCCTCCCCTGCAGATACTCCCCAGGCTGGCGGTGCTCTGCACTTGCTCATTTACTCCACTCATGGCTCATCTCATGCTCTGCCAAGGAGTACATTGTGTTTGCCAGGGCAGGCAGGCCCTGTGCACCCTGCATGTGATGCCAGCCTGCTTTGGTGCTTCATGAGATTCTTGCCCAGCTACACCATCCCTGCTATATGCTGCTAATGCAGTGATACCCCCATAGTCCACAGCAGAGACCAATCCTACTGCACTTCCTGGCACAGCCCAGCCACGGTCTGCCATTGGGGCACTGTTTATCATCTCCAAGCCAAACACTAAACAGACAACAGCATCTGCATATTTATCCCATTACAGAACAGCTTTCTGAACAAGCCAAGCACATTTTGACTCTGCTTAGAGAAACAGAAACCTCCAAAAGTGCTTGGGGAGGGGGACCGCAAACCTCATTCTGTTTTGATACCAGTGAGTCACAATCTCCAGGAGAGAGGCCAGCTTTGCAATGCTGAAGAGACACAAGTACTTGAAGCAGTCAGAAGAATTCACACACACTGCTCTGAACGTGCTAAATTCCTCTCTGCTGTTCTGAACACTGCTGTGCAAGGGAAAACTTACCAAGATCAGAGCCTGCTGTGTTTTAAGCTCAGTCAGTTTTAAGCCCCTTCATAGCAGTGGTCTGGCTTCTCCCTCTACGTGGATGCACAGCACAGGGCTGCTCCATTTCCTAACTTAGCAATGGAGTGGGAAAGAGTTGCCATGCAGGGGCATCGTAACACAGAAAGAACATAACAGCATCCACATAGAAACCACCATAAGGTTTACACAGCCTCAGATCTTCCTGGGAGGCAGCCAGGGTCCATCCATCCACATCAGATGACAGCCTCAGGTGGGACCTGGCCAACAGCATGGCTGAGTTACATCCAGGAAGCAGGTAACACAGGCAGAGCTCCTAACAGCTTGAGAGACACAGGTACTGAAGTAACTGAGAGAGGAGGAAAATAACTCAAGAGGAAATAATTTTTCCTGCTCCCTCTCCAGCCCCCAAAGCAGGAGCTGCCTGTGGCTCAGTGAGTGTGATGACTCAGCTCCTGCACAACCCATCTGCCACTGGCTGGGTCCATTTGCATCCTGCAGTGCTGCATGACAAGAGGGGAACAACACTGAGCCACGTGCTGGGCGCACGTTGTAAAATCACACTCCAGCACTGCCTGTGTGCTGCGGGAGCACCGCTGAGTACCAGCGCTGGGACCAGGACCTCAGCTGTGTCATGGCCCAGCCAAGGGGCAACTGCCACCTGCATAGGAGAGGGAACAAGGCTCAAGGAGGAAAAGAGACCCTCCGTCTCTTGGGAGATTTGGCCTCTCCCCACACAGCCTGCAGTCCAAGATTAAAAGTTGCTGGCACAACTTCTGTCAGCACAACCCACACGGGTTTTCCTGGGATGCTCAAGGAAGACACGGGTTCCCAACACATGGATGCACGTGTATCTCACACCCACTCCTTGTAAACAGAAGCCAAAGCCTATCGACAGAGGGCTCAAGTACCACCTTTGGCTCAAAACACTCAGGAAAGAAGCAGCAGAGCAAAATTAGCAGCTACAAAAGAAAAGCAGCTCACAGCATCTTTAAGGTCAGACTGTACCCCATTATCATCCTTTCCCCCCAAAATATGCAAACACCTTGTCAACTTCTTTGACTAAATATTCCTGAGTCTTCAGGGGTAAACACACCAATTAAGCAGTTCAATTTAGGCATGATGTTCATTTTAATTGTGCTAATCCACCCCCACAGGGAAAGATGAAGCAGCTTCCAACGCTCTGTATCTGTTTGGATCTTGCACAGAAGCCAGAGGAAGTTGCAGGATACAGTAAGTCAGTGGTTAGCATATGCCCAAGTAGCAGATGGTGAGGGATGAGCTAAGAAGAGTTTGACTGGGAGGACAGGACTGTGGACACAGCTAAGCCCAGTAGTTTATCTTCAGGTTTCACTCGTGGTCTTTGCCTGTAGGCTACTAACATAGGAAGGAACAGCCTGTAAGGCAAAAATAGAGCTCCCTTGATGACAAGCTCTTCTTTACTGACTCTGGCTGTTGAGGGGTAAATGTCAGTTTGCAAGAGGGAAGATGCTGAAGTGGTTAAATCGGCAGGTAAAACTTGCTGTTGAAAGCTTCACAGAATCAACGCTGGAGGACACAACCTACCCCAGCACATGAACCCTGCTAAAATGCACAAATCTCGATGGTTTTACAGTAGGACTTCATGGCACAGCTATGAAGTAGCTGTTCCTGTCACCTAGAGCTGAATCCTCACATCTAATCAATCATGCAGGAAGACAGCAGCACAGAGACAACTGTGAGAGAAACATCCCCCTCCACCCACCTTAACAGACCAAGGCTATGAAGACAAAACTGCAGAGCCTTTCTGGCTCCTGCCTGTCAATAGTCAAAGGACACGTTGACAAAGAGCCCCCCTGCAAGGGCACGTGAGACTCTACCCCCAGCTTCCCCTCCTGCCTTGCAGACAGTAAGGCTGCATCTCCAAAAGACTGCTTTCAGGGCACTTTCTGAAGGGCCTGCAGCTCAGACTTGAGGCAGAAAGTATCAGTACAACGTGCCTAGCAATGCTCTCAGGAAGGATTTGCATCCATTGAAGTTTAGCCACCTGAGTCCAGCGTGAGCTCCCAATCCTCCTCATTTGGTTGGAAAACTCTGACCAAACCGTCACAGGAGAGCCAAGACCAAGCTACCTGTGACCCTGCACACAAGGCAGCTCCAGAGGGGCAGGGCATGAGTGAATAGCTACCAAACCATCATTTGCCTCCCACCTCCACTGGTAGAGCTGTGTGAGAAGAGTGAGGCTGCACTTGCTTCCAAACAGAAAGATCTTCCTCTCCAAGGAACTGAGAAGCAAGATACTCCTCAAGATCAGTGGCAGCATTTAAGGGATAAATGCTTGTCTTGCATATTCCATCCCTTGGCACTGGGCTGAATGCAGTACCTACCTTCTGGCTGATGGGCACAGGGAGATCCTCCTCTTCACTGGCTGACGAGGCAGAGCTCTCCACTGGCTTTACACTTTCAGCGGGCTTCAAGGGAGCAGCAGTCCTTTCCAGTGAGGTTTTAGCCTGCTTTGGCACCGTTGGTTTTTGTGCTGTCTTCCCTTGGTTCAGTGTTTTTGCTGGAGCTGCTTTGACAGAGGATGATGGTGCTGGTGTAGGTTTCACTGGGGATGGGACGGCTTTTGGAGGTGGCTTTGTCTGGACAAGATATGAACAATGAAACAAGGCAAATGCCACAGCAGCGTAATTCATTTGCTCAGACTGCAATCAAGGGAAGAAATTTCAGAGCCCCCAGGCAAAGTCAAACCCTGAAGGAAGATTAGTGACTAGTAGGACACAAGGAATTCTTTTATCTAGCTTTCTTCATCAGCCTGCTGCTACTACCAGTCCCCTCCAGTGAGCTACAAGGCAGCACTTTGCACTCTACACAGCAGGAAAGCTCAGTTGCACTACAGTTTGACAAATTAGACACTATTTATTGCAATTTATACCTGAGAAGCAAATTCCACCACGATAATTTGCCTCTTCGGGTGGGAAAAGAATCACTGGGATTTTTTTTCTTTTAAAAGTACTGATGGATTTTTCTAAGAAAGGCACAATGGGTTGATTAAAGCTCGGAGCAAAGACACGGAGGTGCCTTTTAACACCTCACACCTCCTTCCTCCCGCCCCCAACATGACTTTGCTACACACTACATGCATTTATAAAATTTTCTTTTCACTGCAGTTCCTAGCCCTGAGAGGCATGCAAAGAGAGGGAGATCTCAGAGACACGCACTTGGGTTACTAATGGACGTTCTTCATCTTCACTGTCTGATGAGCTGCTGCTCTCTGATGTGTCATCAGGCTGTGCAGCCCCAGGAACCGTTACTGGTGCAGGTTTGGCCTGGCTTGCTGCCAGTGCTGTTTGCTTCACTGCATTCTTCTTAAGGGACACTGGAGCAGCAGGTGCACTTTTCACAGGTGCTGCGTTAGACTGCACTGTTTTCACAGCTGGCTTGGCCTGGGAACAGAGGGAACAAAAGAGAACAGGAGAATCAAGTACCACCTCTGAAGAAAACGGTTGAAAACTCTAACTGCATGGAATCTGTTTTAAAGCAAGCTACCTTGCTAATTTTGACCAGGACAGGCTTTTTCAGACCCATTAGCTGTAGAATATCTGAAGCAAGTCACTTTCTCCATGGACTGCCTGACTACATCCATGGAATTGCATACTAATCACCTCCTACAGATCCAAGGATCTCCCTCAGCTTCAGGCACTAGTAGAAACTGGAATAGAATGGCTGATGTCGGCAGGGTTTAGTGGGGCTCTCAGCCACACAGCATGTGCTCTGGTCTTGGGTTTGGGGATCTCACACACCCAAGGTAATGGGTGCTGTCAGAATATAGCACTGTAGCATTTCTACTCTTCTTCACAAGAAGCGAAGTGATTTCCTAGGGACAAAGAATCCATGTTGGAGAGGTTACCTGGATGGCTGGAGTTGCCAGCTCGTCTTCAGAGGATGTGTCCTCACTTGATTCCTCACTGCTGCTCTCAGCCCCAGCAGCTGGCTCTGAAACACAAGCAAGGAGATGTCACAGCTGCTGCCTGCTCTGAGCCCCCAGAGCATGATGCTAATGTGGCTTTTGAAGTCAGGGAAGCAAAACAAGCCACAGTGAGGGCTAAGGGGATTTGCAGGAAAGGGAACTTAGCCCTTCTGAAAACATCAATGGCCTGCTGAGAACAGCTTCTCCAGACAAATGCTGGCCCACAAACACCTCTCCTCGAGTGCAAGAGATGGGAAATGCTTCCTGGCCACCCTCCGACCCTATGGGATACTGCCCAGCCACACACAGTTCCCTGCAAGGGCACCCATCCTGGCTGGGCATCCTCTGGATAAGAGCCAAGAGGAGGATCATTTCCAGAACTTCAATGATCTGTTTCTCACCTCCCTCCTCCAACACACACAGACACACTTCAAAGCATTTAAAGATTTCCCTGAAGACTTCAAACCTCAAAACGAACCACTTTGCAATTGGGAATAACGAGAAAACACTGCAGTGCCTTTCCAAAAAGCTGAAAGTATCAGCATTAGTACTGCACCTCCTCCGGACATAGTACACTGTTAGCCCCAACCCCTGGGTATGTGCTGGGTGCTGCCAGACATCTTAGCACAGGATCTGCTGCTTGAAATGAGAGCAAGCACGCTGGATTCATCCCACGGAGCTCCGGAGCTGCCTGCTTTGCAGTGTTCTAGCAGCCTCCCCAAGGAACAAGCATCACTCTGAGCTTTCCAGCAGGGGAGCTGAAAGGAACATGCTGAAGGCACGTCTCAGATCCAATGTGCAGCAGAGCTGGAGCTCACACACATCTACACCACCCTGAAGGCTCCTCACCCGCTTTGGGGGCTGGGGCCTTCGCAGCTGGCGTCTCCTCTTCCTCCTCGCTCTCGGATGAGGAGCTGCTGCTGCTGGAACTTTCCGGTGCTTTAGTCGTTACTGGTGCTTTGCTTTGCCCTACTTTGGCCACAGCTGCTGTGGCACGTCCAGGCTTCCCAGGACTGGGCAGTTTCTGGGCCTTGGCCGGGGCTGAAGCTGTAGCTGGGGCATTAGGTTGCTGCTTGTTAGAGAGCACAGTTCTGTCAGTAGCAGAGAGTCCTGCTGCTCTGCCTGCTGGGGCAGTGGGCTTGGGAGGCGAATGCAGGGAGTTGGCAGCTTTGCCACCCACCACAGCTGCTGTCACCTATGGGAAATAAAGCAAATTAGAAGGCTACACACAGATAAGGAGCTAAACTGCAGACAATGGACCCACAACAGCAATGCGGCAGTAAGGCAAGCCACAGAGCTTCAAGGCAGTGTTTGAGGGACAGGTGTCTAAGAAAAGGCTTATGGCAGCATAGGAGGGTCATTTAAACATGATTTCCACCCAAGGACACAATTCTACTCCTCGTGCTGAGGAGTGTGGGACATTGCCTTACCGTCACTGCATCTTTCCCAGCCAGAGCCTCCTCTTCTGATGAGGACTCATCTTCCTCACTGCTTTCCACATTCACTACCAAATTCGTGGCCAGAGAAAGGCCAGCTGCTGCACAGGAGAGAGCCACAGAGCACCTGTGTGAGTGTATTTCTCAAACCAACACAGTCTCTAGTTTGCAGGAGGGCCCCAGCAGCAGGGCACGGTCCCATCTCCACACCTGACCCAAGACCATCACCACTGCTGTCCCTGTGACAGGCAAGTGCTTTGCTTCTCCATCCCATGATTCTCTCAGCCACCAAGACAGGGAATCTGTCAAGATCTGCAGTTTTTTAAAGGCTGGTCTACAGCAGATCAGACTGAGCCAAAATATATCAGAGACAAGTTTTTGTTAGACTCTGCAAGCCAACACCTCCCACATCAGCTGCACAAGAGCTCTATCCCCACCTCAGACAGAGGGCACTGGCTTTCCAGACCAACTAACTTTTCAGACCTTCCCTGATCCATGAAACAGGCTTGCCTTTGCTGGCACAACTAGAAGGTGCTCCACAGTGGGCAGTAAGAGGTTCCCAAAGCTTGATCTGAGCAACATACCCATGCCTCCCCAATGAATCATAACAGGTTTTTTCTAGCTTCAGCAAATATCTGTGCTCCTCAGAAACTCCACATGAGAAGGGGGTGCCAAATTAGTTGTCCTCTTTTTCTATGAGCACAAATGAATAGCCATCACTTTACAAGCATTTTCTCCAGCTAAGTAAGCTGGGCTGCTCCTACACAAGTCTCCAGTCCTACTCTGTCAAATCCAGGGAGATAAAAGGCTCCTACCATTTGCAGCTTTTGCCTTCTCTTTCTCATCCTCTTCTTTCTCTGAGCTCTCAGAGCTGCTCACGGGATCAGGAACTCTGATCTTTTCTGGGATGGTTGCCTCCTCATCACTCACGTTTCTTCTCTTGGAATTTGGTGGAGTTCTGAGGGAAGACAATGGGTGTCAAAACGGAGAAAAAATATCTTGAACAAATGAGAATATAATTATTCCTTCACTCTCAGATCAGGCTCCTGCCTAAGAATAGGCAGTGTCATTTCTCTGCAGAGGAATTCCTGAGGGGGTGGGAAATACTTCTCTAACCTCCAAGGGACATCTCCAGTCCTCAGTAAACTTCCAAGAGCAATATATTCCTGCAACATTCAGGAGAAATACTGAACCTTGACAATTTTTCTGTGACCTAGGCAGACTCTTTCTCACTTGACCACAGAAATAAAAACATACACGGTCAGGCTGGTGCTCGACAGAAGGCATCCTACAGAACAAATTCCGTCTCCAGGAGGCAGCTACAGCCTCAGACTAAGTGTAGCCTCAGAGTGAGGGCAGATATCCCCTACCAGGTCCTGGCATTCCACAGAGTCAGGAGAAGTCCCCTTAAATCTAAAGGGTACAAAAGCAATGTAACTTGGGGTCCCAAGTCAAAAAGGCAGTAAAGTCAGGTTGCAGAGAGGTTTAAGAAAGGAAGTAGCTGGACCTACAGAAGATGTGTTAGAAAAAGAGAAGGAAGAGGCCACACAAGTATTAAACACTTAAGCTGCTCAGTTGGGTTAAAACATTAAGCTGGAGAAATATTTCTCTAGGTTCTAAATCCCACCTGTACCAGAACAGATGATGTGGCTAAAGTTAGCCATGTTTTCATTTGAGAATTAAAGATAACATGTTTGCTTTATTACACGGGTAACACTGGGCACATGCCAGTGTGATTCACACATGCAATGCTTCTAAGCCCTGGGACATATAGTTATCAGAAGCAAATGTCCTCACTTCTGGGCCAGTTTAGCTCATTTTATTTGTTCATCTGTTTTAAAAACAAGATTAGTTTAACAATTTGACAAAGAGTGTTCTGGCAGCACAGCTCTAACAGCGAGTTTTGTGCAAGCAGGCTAAGCCAAAGGCACATTTGTTCTTAGAAAGTCCTGTAACTACTCCAATAATCCTTTTAATAAAGCAACGGGGCAGCCCACACAGGCAGCTCTGATCCTGCAACACCATCCTGATCCAGTGGCAGCTGACAGCACAACACAGACTCATGAGAGAATTTGTTGAGTGACCGGGAGCTCAGGGATGCCCTGTGAGGGGAAGAAATTGTGTCTGCTAGCACTGTCCTTGTGGCATTCCAGAACATCTGAGGGCTGCAGGGCTCAGGCTGCTCCTAGGGCTGAGCTGGTCCAGCTTTTCCCAGCTCCCATGTACCCTTCCACCCCCTCTCTGCATCCTCCAAGAGTAAATGCAGCTCTGGAGTGAGACCACTCCTGGAACTGCACATCTCAGCTTTAGGTTCACTCTGGAAGAGTTTCTGGAGAACAGCACCAAGGATGGCCTTGGTGAGAAAGGCAAGAGTCACACGGTAGATTAAGGAAGGACATTTTTGGGCCAAAAGTCTATGAAGCAATGGGATGTGAAAAAGAAAGCTCACTCACAGGAGCACTCCAGGACAAAGGTAATTACTGGCCAACACATCCCTCATTTTGACTCCCAACCAGGCAGAATTCAGACAGACCAGGAATAACAGATGTCTTTGTGGGGCAGGATCAGAATAGAAGGGTGATGCTGAAGAGAAAGGAATTAAATCTGAGGCAAATGCCCTGTTGCTCCTCAAGTTTAAAAGCAGCAGTGTCTGGGAGGCTTTGCTACATCAGGCAGGATAACCAGCAGCAGGTGGGAAGGTCACCATCAGCACTCATGAGGGCAACAAAGAGGGAGGGAGGAACTGCAAACCTATCTTTATGCTGCTACATCTTCAGCTAGATCCAGCCTTTCTCCTGCTATAGAGGAGGTATGGAGGTATAGTATGGAGGACAAGAGCAAGGCACAAGGCATTGAGCAGAAAACACCTTTGAAAAAACTGTTGCTGCTGGCATGGCCATGCTAAGGAGATCCTCACTCCAGTGCTCCCAACTCCACAGATTCCCAGATAACCCAGCCCTGAGACTGCCACAGGCTTCTCTGCAGTGCTGCACTCCAATATCCAACCAAAGCAAACACAGGGTGGGTGCAAATATCACAGATGGGAAAGCTCCCTCCTGCAGACCTTCAAATGGGGGATAATGATGCAGGAAGGCGTTTGGAACATGTAAGGACTTGAAAGGACAGGCTGAAACCAAGAGATTTCCTCTGAGTCAGATCATCTGTGATTTATGCCAAGGTTTAAGTCCCTGTAAGAGCTTTAGCATTTCAGCACCTGCTCAACTTCTCTGTTCTTGGGTCAATAATCCTGCAAAGCACGTGGCTGTAAAAAGAAAGTGAAACAGACTGGGGAACAGTTTTCTTACAATAAAGCATAACTCTGAGCTCCACAACGCTTCAGCATCAACCAGCACAAACAGCACCAGCTGCTCGAAACTAAAGTGACAACTTATCTCCAAGCTCAGGAAATTCTAAACCAGCATAATCCTGAACATCTGAAATGAATTGCTCTGAAACCAGAGGTTAGGAGAAAACTCCTCTGAGCACAGTTATCATCGGAAATCCTCTGACAACATGGAATTCCAACAAAAAAAAAAAAATCACACATGCCATACAGCTAAGATGTCAGCACAGTCTGGAATCTATTTGATAATCATTCCCTGCTTTGACTTGCTTTGACTTACTTTTCCCAGTGAGTAAAGATGTCCTCGAGAGAGGTCGAAAGCGAAGGGAGCAATTTCTGTGAAAGCAGAGCGAACACCAGTCAGGCACCGGCCCCGTTTCGGGATGTGACCACCAGACAGAAGCAGAGACCGGGAGGGCCCATCCAAGCTTCCACGGGAAAGCGGGACCGTGTCCCCGTGCACGCACCTCCCGGTGAATCCCTCCCCCGCTGCACCCAGGGCCGCGTGTTCCCCTGGAGACCTCTCCCGGAGCAGCACGTGTTCGGGGAGCAGCAGCCCTCCGGTACGGGAGGCTCTACCGGGCGGGCTGCCGGGACACCACGTGAATCCCGCATGGACCTGCGGGCCGGCGTGGAGCCACGGCCCCGCGGCGCGTCCGGCACCCACATGGCGCTCCCGGTGGTCGGTGAGGACGCGAAGCGGGACCGGGCCCCGCGGTTCCGCCGAGGCCCGCGCTCCGGGACGGCCCCCACCGCGCCCCCGCTGCCTCCCCCGCGGCCCAGGCCCGGCCGCCCGTTACCTGTCCACTCTGCGCCTGCAGCTCCCGGGCGGCCCGTGCGAAACCGCCGCGGAGCAGGTGCTGGTGGATGAGGGCGAGCAACTCCCGCCCGCCGCCGCCGTCGGCGGCCATGGCGCGGCCCGCGTGCCGCGCTGAGAGACGTCACTTCCGCTTCCGCCGCGCGGCCCCATGGGAAATGTAGTGCCGGGAGCAGCACATGGGGGGATCCGGCGAGGAGGGGTTTGTCAGCCCGTGTGGGTCACTGACACCACCCTGGAGGGGAGAGGGGGAGAAAGGAGAGAATCACCCTATGGGGTCTCTCACACCGCCCTGGGGAGAGAGAAGGAGAATGGGAGGGCAGCGGGGGGTTCATGCCATGAGGTTCTCTCACACCCCGTCGGCTGGGGATCGGGGACAAAGAAGAGCGAGGGTCACTTCACGGTGGTCCCGCGTATCGCTCTGGCAGGCGATGGGTGAGCAGGGAAAGGGTGGGCACCCCATGGTGGCTCTCTCCACCGCCCTGGCGAGGGATGGAGGAGAAGGGAACGCGGGGGGGTTCACCCCATGGCCGGAGCTGGGCCCCTCACACGCCCTGGGCGAGCAGAGAGCGGCGGGGGGGGGAAGGATGAGCTGCCCACCAGCGGGGGTGGCACAGCGGGGGCTGCTGCAGCAGCACCATATGTAATTCTATATATTTCAGTACAGTTTTCCACGAGATTCATCCACAGTGCTTTGAAGCCGATCCTCAGAGCTGATTTAGTGCTGAGTGGACTTTGAGCTGCTTGGAAGAGCCACTCTGGCGATTGTGGGGCTTAAATAAGCAAAGGGCCAGAGGGAAGAAGCTGCTCCTGATGCAGAGCAGCTGTTGGAGAGGGGCCTGTGACAGAGGGGCTGCCCCACTAGTACCCCTCATCCTGTGCTGATACTTTCCAGGAAAAATCTGGCTCCCATCACTTTGGCAGGGGTTTATTTTTGGAAGGTTTAATAATGTCCGTGGTGAGCCTGTCGCTCATTTAAAATACAGACCCTTTATTTGTATTCATAGGCAGGATTAAATATAAAACTGGCCTGGCTCCAGCTGGCTCTTGCACCAAACGTCTTTGACACCAGCATCGTCCAAGGCTGTAAAGCCGTGGTCCAGGTGGCAGTTTTACAGCTGCTGTAAATGAATCACAGACCTGGACAGCCCTTTCTGGGACTGACCTCCCCCTGTTCAAGTGGTCACTGCACCCTGGTGTAAATGTGGCCTCAGCACACACCATGATGGGGTGGCTGGACTGCAACGGTGTCCCAGCACAACTGTGGCTGCTTTGAGGTGACCTGAGGCACGAAGTCTCAGCTGGTGGCCTGGTTTGCAGCCCTGGTTCTCCTACCTGGAGAGGAAAAGCCAGATGAAGCATCCCAGGGCAGAGCGCAGAGAAGAGTGTCTCTTGGGGAGGCTGTGAATGGGGCTGAGTGGATAGAGGCAGCCTGAGGATGCTGTTCATGGCTTCTGAAAGTGAGGTTGGGTACGGATTGAGCCCCTGGAGCCCAAAAAAAGCTCTCTCTGCAGCAGGGATGTGGGTGAACAGCTTTGAACGTACTTTGACATGGTCTGGAACGGCTTTATACCTCCAGGAATTGCTCAGTTTGCTTTGTTTATTTAAAGAATAAAACCCCAAATCTGAACACTAACCCGGCTCCCACTAGCAGCCTGGTGGTTAGAGGAGGGCTGTCCTGGGCTCAGGGTTTCTCCTGGGCAGCAAAGCTCTCCAACCATCTTGAAACATCAGACTATTAATGGGGCTTGTGTGATGCAGGGAATTGCAAAAGCACTGTTTGGAGAGGTCTAGGGGGGAGGGTGGATGGGACATTTAGCACTGGGAGGGTGTCGGGTGACAGATCAGCACGTCATCAAGATGCCAGCAGAGAGACAAAGGAGGGGAACACATCCTGCTAACCTGCAGGGGTGGGACAATGCAAGGAGACTCTCAGGCCAGGTATGGGCAGGAGAGAGGAGTTCAGCCCTGCGGAGCAGGGTTGGAGGTGTTCTGCCAGCCCAGCTTTTCCAGAGCCCTCTTATCTCCGTGCCAGGGGACGATTCTTTTCAGGGTGCCTGGGAAAGCAACCCAGCATTTGGGTGCCAGGAATGCAACAAACCCCTGCTCTGCTGCATTTTCGGGCCTCCTCTCTTCTCCCATGGCTCAGGGCACACATGCACTAGAAAGCATAAAGGGTTTGGCTTTGACCAGCTTCAATAAAGCACGGAAGGGAGGAAGATGGATGGGCACAGATGGGAGGAAATGCTTTTAGGAGAGACTGCTTGAGAAAGGCAAGTAGAAGGTGTTAAAGCTCTGAGCACCCATGCACAAATGGCTTGAAAAATTGACTCCATTTCCCCCCTGCACCTACCAAGTATCTCTGCACTGGTCTGCCCTAGTTCAGGGTCACCTGAGTCCAAAGCTTCATACCCTCAAACCACGAATACACTCCACAAACCACAGCACAGGGAATAACACAACCCACTTGAATGAAGAAATCTGAAAAAAAATAATATGTATGCTGCACCACAATTACAGGTAGAGAAGGTATTTGGGGTGGTTAGTAAACATGTCAAAAAATAAATACAGCTATTCAGTCAGCAAACAGCTGCATGATTATAACCAGGAAAATCTACCCCAGCCCAAAACCAGCTGAGACCCAACAACATGTGCTTATTAAGGAGTGGTATTTTCTTTTGCGTGCACATTTTTTGGAAGGAGGTTGAAAATATTTTGCCCACTCTTTATTTTAGGAAGGTGAAATGTCCCTGGCGGATTTCAAAAGCCAACCTCTTGGGTATGTGTTCTTCATGCCAAGACACTGAGTCACGAAGAGATGGGAGGAAGCTGTTGGAAGTCCAGGCTGGGATAAAACAGCTGTAATTGAGGAGCCAGCTCAGCTCCCTCTGCTAATAACCACACAGCCCTTCCCTGCCCTCAGCCTTCAAGCTGAGGTCTTTGCTTGCTGCCACTTTCACAGGCTCCCTGGTTATTTCTTGGGGTCAAACTTGTCCACACCTATTCAGTTCTGAATGACTGCTTGTGTCCCAGCCAAGCCTGGGGCAGGGAGTCTGCCTGCAGGCTGGGAAGCACTGTACTTTCCCAGTGGGAGCTGACAGCCCCCAGGCATGTCTGCAGGACCCTTGGGCTTGCAGGGACACCGCTGCTCTCCAAGCTTCAGCTTACTGTCTGTCCACCCTGGCATGTCATGTGTTGTGGCAGTGTGGGACATGTCTCTAGTCACGTTCTTGCCTTTTGTTTGGTGCACAGGGGGTTGCTGATGCCTGTTGAGAGTTTGCAGAATGAAAGACTGGGATCCATACGGATTACAGGGCAGGGTGGTACACAGCACGTGTGGGGTCTAGATGTGGGAAGGTCCCAGGCTGTTTGCCCAAGGAAATCTCTGCCTCTGGCTGCTCGTGTCTGCACCACAGTGGTGGAGCAGGGACAAGAGGAAAGGTGTTCTCGTTGCTCCTCAGCTGCAGCAGCTCCTCACCTGACATGTTTCATGGCTGCTGATTCCATCTAGAACGTGAGCTGCAGGCATGATCCTTCTTTTGCCTCCGCTCCAGAGCAGGGTGGGATGGGTGGCCAGGGCCAGGACCCTTGTGATCCCCAACAGGTAACTGATGTGTCTCATGGGCCAGAGTGTTGGCTGAAAGTGCAAGTCATGTTTAGAAGGATAATCTTCACGGCCCAGTTCAGAAGCTGAGATTAATTTCCCTGCTATGAGTGTTCTGTCAGAAAAGCTTCAAGCCCTCTGCCTCCCGGAAAGAGCCCTGAGGGCACCACCTGGACTGAGCAGAGAAAGGAATATGGAGGAGGTGGAGATGGAGCAACACAAGGTGCAAGAGGTAGATGGAGATGAAAGGTGTTAGTGGACAGTGAGGAGAGAAGGTGGGAGTATAGGCAGAGAGAGGCAAAGGGGGAGCAGAGAAAGGGGTTCTTATTTCCAAGGGAAGATGAGTCAGGGAAGGAAGGTAGGAAGCAAAGGAAAATCTGAGGAGGGATGAGAAGCAGAGGAAATGAGAAATTAGCCTGTGGGGATTTGCTCAGTGGGGCCCCAGGTTGGGCAGCTCTGGGTGTGGAGGGGGTTGCCAGGTACTGCTCGGCAGGGATTTGAGTCACAGCAGATCTCACCACGTCTGGGCAGTGTCCTGGGCTGCAGCCGGGAAGCGCCAGAGGCAATATGGGCTGCAGCCGGGAAGGCCCAGTAGCCAGTGCCACTGTCCTCTGCCCAGCCAGTGGGCTCAGGTTCTGCAAGGATAAGGAGCTGCTTTGGGAACAGTCTGACTCAGGAATCCCGTTTTATTTCCTCCCCTCTTTGTTTTGCTGTTCTCTCCCCCCTCCTCCTTTTTCTTTGTCTGCTAATGCACAGCAGATGGGAGGAAATGCCATTTTAAATGCCACAGCATCCTGATGAAATGCGATGGGTTATGGCAATCTCGGATGAATCATGGCATTGTTTTGTGCTGCTGCTCGGCCTCTCCTGGGCAGCTTTCTCCCTCCAGCTTTGCAGGAACACTGAGGATTGTCCTGGCATTCCCACCAGCCTGGTGGTAAGTGCCCTCCCTGAACTGGGTGTCCAAGTCACATTCATTAATTTCACCAGCCGCATTTCTGGAGGCCAAACCAAGCCCATGACACTTTGCCAGTGGTGAAACCAGCGTTTAGTTTTGAAACATCTGCTCCACATTGCCTTTGGGCACTTCAGGGGTTATAAATGATACTCAGTTCTCATGTTCTCTTCATAGGATTTTTGCACAAGGTGGAAGAACAAGATCAAGCTGAGCTGGTGAATCACAACCTTCCCCACCACCTCCAGCTTAGCCCTTGGCCCTTCTGGAAAGCTGTGTCCCCATACCTGCCTCCTCCTTGGCCCCACAGCTAGGATGGACTCACAGAGCCAAACCTGAGGGCTGTGATGTGGCCACTTGCTGTTGAGGCTTTGCTTGGGGTGATCAGACCATTTCCCCTAAGCTATGAGGCAGGCATTGAATAATATTGACTCACTCTCTGGCAGCTTGCTGCCAGATGAGAAGGAACAGCTCAGAAGTGAAAAGAAAAATATTAAAAAATATGTATACACATATCCCAACAGCTCCATCACTGGAACTCAGAGTGACCCAGCCCTTTTAGTTTCCAACTAATTAATTGGGGGGAAAAAGTCACCTCTAAGCCTGTGGAATATAAAGCAGTCTTTTAAATTTGGTAGCTGAAAGAACAGATTTGAGAACTCCAACGAGCAGAAGACGTGACATTAACATTTCGTTGCAATATGCTTAACAACCTCGATTGGAAGTGTCTCTCTGGCTGTGTCTCACTGGCTGTGTGTCTGCTGGCGTGGCAGTTATTCAGTGCTGGCACTGAACATCAAGTAGCATTAAGCCATTTAATTTCTCTTTTTTTTGGGGGACTAGATCCAATATACATCGATGCAGTGAGCAGAAGGGCTGTTATTATTAATCAGCCCCCAACCCAGCCCTGCTTTCCCGCAGGCTCTTGCTCTCCTTTGTAAGCCTATCCCTGTTAAAAGGCCTGGCAGCCTCGCCTGCAGCACAGCCAACACCAACAGCCACAACAGCTCTGCTGTGTTGATCCAGGGCTCAGCAGCTCTACCTGGGAGGAGAGGGAAGGGGCTCTGTCTGCTTTCATGAAGTCAGGGATCTAGGGCATTATTTTTCTCCCATCAGGCATCCTTTGCTGCTCCAACTGGAGTCAAAAGGCATGTGTTAGGAAAAAGAGGGGCAGGAGGCAGCAGGAGGAGGCTGGGGCTGCTTGTGCTGGGGTTGTGCTGTGGACCTGAGCTGTGGTTTGTGTCCTTCCAGCATCCTGAGCTTCCTCAGCTCCATTCTGACCAGAGCAAAACTCTTGCTCCTGGTGAAGTGCCACAATATGAGACTGAGAAAGGAGGAACAACCCCTTGTTTTTCAGCAGTGAGCTGCCCCACTGCTGTGGCTGTATCCGATTACTTCACCTCAGGACAACTGGCTCTTGCTTGTGCTCCCACCAGACTAGCAGCATTTGTCCCCCAGCCTGGCAGTCTCTGTCCCAAAGTCCCTAACCATAACCACCACCTGTGGCCAACTGGTTTGCTCTGAATTCCCCCTTGTGTAGAGTCTGAGAGGCTGGGAAAGAGAGGAAGGCTTGCTGGGAAGGCTCAGCAGGATGGATCACCCAGGGGAGGATCACTGTTCAGCAGTATGTCCCACCACTCTCCCAGTGGCACCATCATGGTGGTGCACAGCCATGTGCCAGCAGTGGGGATGCAGCAATCTGAAAACAGGGTAAAAAAGAGAGAGAAAAAAAGCGCAAGAATTTAGGCCTCTCTTTCTGAGGGTTTCTGCTTTGTACATTAGCGTCCCTTCCTGGTCCCCTTGTGTCTGAATGTGGCTGCTGGGCACGAGAGAGCCCCATTAATGGGCTCTTGATGTATGTTTATTTCGTTTAGCACATCCTGAGAGCCGTGGTAAGAGCCTCAGAGACGTTCATTACGCTGATTGCTTTCCCTGCTTATGAAGATGGAAAAAGCCACAGTGGTTAAGGGAGTGGAGTGGACAGATGCCAGATGCATTAGTTCTCTGGGCAGTCATGGAAGGCTCCTTCCTTAGGAGTTTTGCCTCAGGAGGAGGAGAGTTGAGAAGAACACGGCTTCCCAGGACCTGTGCTCACTGACCAAGTGGCTGTGGGTTGAGGGGGAACCCCACAAGGGACATGACAGCCTGCAAGGGTCTACCCTGCTCTGGCAGGGCTCAGTCTGAAGGCAGGGGAGACTTGTGTGAGCACATCCAGCATGAGCCTTGCCTCACGCCATAGTGCTGCCAGCCCTTCCTGATGCTTGTGGCAGGACCATAGCCCTGCTCACAGCATCCTCATCCTCTAAAGTGTGAGTGCTGAGCCAGCCTGACTGGCTGCAGCCCAAACCCTGACCCTGCCCAGGACAGGCAGCCACAGAAGGATGGGTGGGTCACCCAGCACAACCTCTGATCTCTGTCAGCACAAGCTCTGCCCACTCTCTGCCAGACAAGAAGGTGGGCGAGACGGAAAGCTTGTGCTCCTGGTACCCAAAACCTGTCTGCTCCTGGGCTTCCCATGTGAACTGTGAGGAACTTTGCCTCTACTTGAGTGGGACACAACCCCACACTGGCTCCAAGCATGTTCTCCATATTAATCTAACTTTGATATACCAGAAAAACTCAAGTTTTAGGCAGGAGCAACTTGTACACATGTGCTTGTGAAGAAGTAACATGTGGAGGGAACAGATTTGGACCTGCACTGATGGGGACAGCCAAGATGGACTTCTGTAGCAATGTTAGTTCCTGTTCTCCCTGCTTTGCTGAGGGGGCAGCATGGCCAGAGATGCTCATTTATCGGTGTATGACAACGATACACAGGAATTGCAAACATACTTTTTCCTTATCTTGCTCGAGGGCTGTTGCAGTACAAGGATTTATTTTGACTTTTCTGCCAAAAAAAAAGTATGCAGAGATTCCACCAAAGCACACATATATATGTTTCTCTTGGAAACAGAAGAAAACCATTATCCGAAAAAGCCCTGCACTGTTATTAATCTCAGGGGCTTTATCCAAGTTTCATTAGGAATCTGGACATACTTGAAATGGCTTTCAGATAAAGCTGAATGAGTCTCTCTCTGTCTCAGAGGCTGATGCAGCTTAATTTCCTAGCTGAGATTTGGGTGGGTTGGGAATTGGGTAGGAGATTTTCAGCCACCTAAACCGGGAAGGAGACAGTGCCTTAAAGCAACCCAATCTGAATGACTTGCAGGCACTTTCCATGGCTTGCTGGGAGCCTGGGGTGAGCAGGGATGTCTTGGTTGAGGGAAGCTCTTCCTTGCACTTGAAATTACCTTGGAGACTCCTGACTCATGGGGCAGGAGAGCTGGGAGAGCCATTCCTCCGGGGGTGGACAGCCTCCCCTAAACCCTGGGAACAAAGGCCAAAGCAGGGATGCTGCAATAAGGAGGATGCTGAAGGCACTCCCCTGCCTTCCCTGGACCAGGGGTCTAGGATGTGGCCACCTCAAAGCCACAGCAAGCCTGCCAGCCCTTGTAAGCCACAAGAGGGTGACAAAGTGCCATCCTGTGCTGTGGTGGCCTTGGACAAACCCAAAGGTGTCCCAGGCTGGCAGAGGACAGCAATCCCCTTTGGAAAGCAACCAGAGACTCTTGGAAAGTCCTTGATGAAGTCCTGGATGGGAGAGAGTGCTGGCTGGAAATGGGATGCTGGCACTGAGGAGCTGGGGACTTTTTATTCCACTAAGCTTTAGTTAGCATCAGCTCTGGCATCAGCAAACCTTTTTTTTTTTTTTTTTTTTTTTTGCCAAGAGTAGGGGAACTCCCCAAAATTGCTGTAGCAGACAGAAGCGTTGCCCTTGCTCCCCCTTGGTGTTCTAATGTGAAGCCCATGTTTTATAGTAATTTTGGAAAAACAGAGAGCTGCTCCATGTCTATCTTTTGTGCTCATGGAGAACTCGTGGCCAGACAAACCTGCACCTCCCAGTGCTCCAAACATGCTGGGGCTTGGAGACATGGATTGGTGGAGGAGCCACCTGAAGTCAGACAAGTTTGGGATGGAGGCAGCTTGGTGCCACTGGAAAGGGTGCTCCAGGAGCATCTGTGCCACCTGAAGTGATACTGAGAAAGAAAGATTCTTCTGTTCCTCTTCTTTCTGCCTGAGGTGTCCCCAAGGGGCCAGTGTGTGGTCACTCTGGACATGTCACACCTCACAGGCTGCAGCCTTCTGTATGTCCACGGCCATATATGCTGATTGTCTTTTGGCCCTATGGGGACCCTTGCAGATCCCAATCCTGGTGGCCTTCCCTGGGGAGAAGTAATGGTCCCTTCTGCCTCTTCTCTCTACCTCTGAGACAGCAGCATCGCCCGTAGTGTAGTGGTCAGGGACCAGGGAGCTTCCTGCAGGATGATCTTTGCAATTCTGCTTCTAGAAGGACAACCCGTGCTTCTGAGCAGCTGCCCGAGGTGCTGTCCAAGACAGAAGATTGAACTGCTGGGAGGTTTCCAAGCCAGAGTCCCATCCTCCCTCTGTCCCAGGAGGCTGGGGCAGTGGGTGTGGGCTCATCTGGAGTGCCAGCCAGCTCACTTGCAACTTTATCTGGGCTGGGATGGCAAGAGCCCGCAGTGCAGCAGACAGAAGGGTGGCTCTGCCAACCTCTGATCTTATCTGCTGCTGAGAGCGGCTGGCCCTGCCTCCCGGGAAGCTCGGGCTGCCTGGCTGGAGAGCTGGGCAGTGTTTTCCCATGGAGTGTGGATTTGTTTTACCCCTCACACTGTTGCTAGAGTGCACATATGGATATGGTATACTGGGATTTATATTTGCAAATCGCCTCGCTCCTAACTGTTGTTTATGCTGTTATTGGTAAAAAGACAAAGGGGTGATTTTCCCCTAAGTGCTTTGGGAGGTGCATGTGTGGCAGGGACATGGGGTGCTGTGAAGTAGGGTGTGTGCCCCGGTAACACAGGCTTTTATTTTTGGAGTTGCAACTTCTTCACTGAGTTTACACTCCAAGGAAATCCTTTTCTGTTCTCTTTAAATATTAGAAGTAATTAGAAGCTGCTTATGAGTAATTGCTTGGACTAAGCAGTCTGGTTTTATTTAAATGGTCGGTATGAAATGCCTGATGGTTTAGTAGGGAAAAAAGCAAGAAAGATTCCTCTTTCAGACTCCCAGGAGCTGCCATGGGGCTAAACCCCACCTTTCCTCATCCATATGGGACTGTGAAGCCCTCCAAGAGGGAGGTGGGAGAAAACATTTTCTCCCTTGAGAAGGGCGGGGAAGGTCGAAGAGGGGCTGGTTATGCCAAAACTAATGTGGTCAGGGTTTTTCGGTGAGGAACAGCTGATCCCCCACTTATCTTCAGTCCCACAGCAACATAGAGGAACATTTTCTGCCACTCCCCAAGGAAGAACTGTAAAAGCCTAAAGCCAATGTTAACGACCGTCTTGCAACACACTGGATTTTACTGACCTCAGTGAAAATTGTGACAATAAATCTGCCTCAGGCTCCAGTCGTTAAGTTGTCCTCAATACCACAAAAATCCCTGCAGATTTTGTGTTTACTTTGGCCCTGCAAATGCCGTGTTCTCTTACAGTGTTAATGGCAAGAGAGATTTTCGGGGCCTTGGAGCGGCGGTGCAGGGAGCGGATGGAGGGAACGGGCTCCGTTTGGTGCGTTCAGCACATTTTATCAGCTTACCCGATCCGTAGGCAGATGAAACAGTGCAAGTCAGGCAGGGTGAGAAGAGATTTCCCAACAGGGTAAGCAGGCATTTGGAGGCAGGAGGAGTGTGGGAACTGCAAGAGAGAGGAAGGTTTGGGACCTGGGTCTGGTGAAGGCTCTGTTCCCTTCTCCTGGCAATGAGCTCGGGCTGAGGGGCAGGACCATGAGTGTGACATCCCTTTGCACAAGCTCTGTATTTATCCCACTCCTACTCCCGGAGGCACATCTTGATGCATCTCAGAGACCATCCTGGAGATGTGATGCTGAGGAGCTGGACCAGGGCTGACCTGCGCAGCCCTTCCCTTGTTGTCCTCGCATCCCTGGGCTCTGGTCACCTAGCAACTGTGCATCAGATCGCACGACAGCCTTAAATAAATGGTGTTCAGCAGGACTGCGAACCCTGCCGGGCCCCACATCCACATCCCCACTGCTGCAGCCTCGGCTCTGGCAGCTCTGCAGTTGCCAGCACACAGTCTGTCATGTGCTGCCAAGGCAGCTACATAATCCATGCTCATGCTTTCCCCTTCCCAAATCCCCTCCATCATCCTGGATTTAAGCCAGTCCTGTGGCACCTGGTACACTGGGAGCTGCTTTCAGCATATTTGAGAATCAACTTCTCCCAGGGCGGGATCCCAACCCTGCATTGACTTGGATCCTGGGTCTGAGCTACATCCCCTGTTTTCATTTAGCTTGATGTTTAGAGGAGCTGAATATGGGTTATACCTTTCCATTTATAGTTTAGCAAAGCATGATTGGATTTTGTTCCAGTCATTTTTTATCTTGACTAAAATGTCGGTTTTGAAGACCTATTATTAGCAAATTTTTGTATGGCTTCTGGATTACTGCAGATAATCATGAATCACCCTCTGCAGTATTGATATAGGTACTCTAAGCCTCCGAACAACAACCCTGTAAGTTACGCCTGTGATTACAAGCAGAAAATCCTTGATGGTAATGGGTGGGATTGGAATATGGGGATGGTGCTCCAGATCCAGTGTCTGCAGAGCACATTTCTCCAACATCCTTGTGTGTGGCAGGAGTCCTGGTGCACATGCTGTGGTTCAGCTCCAGCTCCCAGTTCCAGCCTGGAACTTTGTTTCCAGCCCCTTCAAACCCCTTCTCTACATTTGTCCTGCTTGGTGCCCATGTTGCCTTACATGGTCTCCCAGTGCTGAGCTTGGTGCTTTCTGCTTAGGAAACTGCATCTCTTTGCTAGATCTGGTGGTTTTACTGCTGCTTAGTGGGCAGCTGCCTGCATTGGAGTGAACACTGCTCACCCTGACCCATGGCTCCAGGACGAGGCTGCTCCAGGCCCCTCTGCTTTAGAATGAAGTTATTTGCACTCATCATAAAATCCTAAGAATCATTAAGTTTGGAAAAGCCCTCTAAGAACATCATGTCTAACCATTAACACAGAACTGACAGTTTCACTCCTAAGCCATGTCTCTAAGCACCAAATCTACATGTTGTTTCAACACTTCCAGGGATGGTGATTCCACCACTTCCCTGGGCAGCTTGTTTCAATGCTTGACTACCCTTTTAGTGAAGAAATTTTTCACAACATCCAATCTAAATCTCCCTTGGCACAATCTCACCCTGCAGAGTTTGTCTGCAAATGCCATGTGCTGCCTCTGAGGAATCACTCCTAGAGTTTTCTGTTTGAGTGAAATACTCCAGTGTTCCCCTCAGTAAATTCAGCTGAGAGAAACTGGGTTTATTCTCATTATTCTGCTCTGTTTCCCATTCAGGAGGGAGAAATACAAGCTCCAAAGTTTAATCCTAGATTTCTCTGCTGATAGAGCTCACTGCACAGCCAGGAAAGGAAGCTCTGCTCGGCTTTGGGCACAGCTGATACAGCATCATGGTTGTCCTGGACCTCTTCTCTACTAGTTTAAGGTCCAGAATGTCTCTGGGTTTAAACCAGGACCTTCTGGTTTGATTCCTCTTGGGAAGCAATAGCAGCAACAAGGCTGCTGTGTTACAAACCCAGGGTGAAGGGAAACGTGGGTGCTCAGCACTCAAAGCTCCATTCCCTCCTATCTTGCTTTCCACCCTGCTAAAATGTCTGTGGGCACCCTGGGCCTTCGAAGAAACTTCAAAGGAGGCAGCACACCCTCTTCTGTTAGCACTGAAGACTGATGAATAATAGAGTGGACCCACCCACTTGTACTTTAATCTGTCATGTTCTATGGAAATTAAGCCTTTCTCTTACAAAAAAGCAATTTGTGCTCTTGGCATCCTGGGCAGAAAGAGCTCTCATCTCCTGCTGGATTATTGATACCTTTTGTATTAAGCAATGCAGTGTCTAATTGGGCTTTTTGCCTGTTCTGAACCACTCCCCGGACAGCACTCAATAGCACAGAGACCCATTGAAAGGGTGGGAGCGGGAGTTTCCAGCGCCCGTGCCCAGGGCTTGCTGCTGCCTGCAGGGATGGGTGGGCAGAGAGGAGCTGTGGGGTCTGGCCGGACATGCTCCCTGCCCTCTTCCTGCTCCAGCAGCGCGTTTTGGACACGCTTTGATGTAAAACTCTTTGAAATGCCCCTCCTGAGCTTTCCGACTCCGTCTCCTGCCGGGATGGAAAACAACCTTTGGTGCAGGGGAGCAGCAGCATCTCTGCCATGGTCCCCCAGGGTGCTGAGCAAACATGTCCTGGATAAACAGGCGTCCGTTTGCCCCAAGGGGGCACAGGTGCGAACCCTGCTGGCACGGGCAGGTGTGTTTTCCTTGAGCTGAAGTGGAGTTATAAACAAGCAGGGTGCTGAGGGCATCCTGCCCTGCCCTGCTGCGAGCTCAGCAGTGAGAAAGGGCTCCTTGTCTGGGGCAGGCACCTGAGCCAAGCTGGGGAGTGCTGGGCTTCATCTTCCTCCTCCTCCATGCCTTGGCTCGGGCAGCGAGCAGAGCTCAGGGTGGGCACCCTGCCCACTGGCCTTTGCATCTCCTGCCAGCCCAAACCCACTGGCTGCCTTTGAAGAGGTTGCACCTGAAAGGGGAGATGGAATTTAAGGGCAGGCAGGAGCCAGGAGACTGCCCAGCCCTGAGGAGAGGATGGCCAGCCCCCTGCTCTGCTATGGCTTGGGAGGAGAGCCAGGACCCTGGTGGGATATTAGGAGGACATGGAGGGGCTGGGGCTGCTCCCATGGACTCAGGAATTTGCTGGGTCTCTGCATACCTGATGGCTTTGGATGCTTCAAGAGGGAAGCCTGTTCAGGGGCTTCACCAAAGGTGCCGGCTTTCAGCCTGGAATGGTTTTGGGATGGGGAGACATTTGCCAGGTGAATGCTGGGAAGAATTGCTCTTTCTTTCCCAGCCTGGGTGAGGCTGAAAGTGATGCCAGCATCTTGCATACTTTGAGGATTGAGGAGTTTCTGTGTCTCCCATGATAAATCGTGTCAGGAATGAAGGTGGGGGAGTCCAAAATCAATAAGCTGGGGAAGCCAGTGTCAGGGTCACATGGCAGTGCTGCCAGAAACCAGCTATGCTAAATGCTTAAATCCTTCCTTCCGCTGCCTTGGGACCTTCTCTGCTTCAAAGAGAGCCCTTGGAGGCCAGGGAACTGCTGACTCTTTTTTTATACATTTTTTTTAGTAAGGTTCAGTCTTTCTGGAAGGTGAGTGTGTTGGGGGCAAAGTGAAGTCCACCCCAGGAGCTTGAGCCATGAAAGCCTGACAGGTGCCCACCTGCTCTTTATCTTCTATCAAACGCTGCCACAGCTGGGCAGGTTCCTCATCTCCTGCCTGTCCTGCCTGTTGAAACTTGAGCTGCTTCCTGTCACCTTCTCTGAAACCTGTGCCGACCCACATCTCCAACACATCCTTGGTTCACAGCAACAGGAATTCTGTATCCAGACTGCCAAGCCTCAACGTGAGCCCTGGGGCTCTTCCACAAAGTTCCAGTGGGGAGCACCTCGCTTCAGGGGAGTGCTGGATTTTGGGCTTGAGAAGAGGGAGCAGAACGAGGAGGGAGAGCACCCAGGCGATGTAGAAAGCTTGCCATAAGGCATGGGAAGGAGGGAGAAGTGCCAAACCCATGGGCTCATCTCCAGCTCTTCAAAGCAAGTCGTTAGAGAGAGGAGAGGAGAAGGCGGCGAGCTGCAGTTTCCCAGAGGGTGGAGAAAGGCAAGGGAAAGAATATTATGTGAAGGAAGGGAAGCTGATGGACTGAAGTCTCCTGAATGAAAGGCAAGGAAGAAAACAAACAAGAGCAGGAAAGTGTAGAAGTAATTTCACAGGAGGATTTGCAGAATCATCGATTGAGATGCATCATCACAGTGACAAAAAACAGAAGAAAAATTCCTTACCCTAAGAGGAACTTTTCTTATTCAGGGCTATTATTTCCTATTTTGCTGGTACTGCAGGACCCGGAGAGGAGGAAGGGGAGCAGCAGTGTTTTGATGGGGAATAAACCCTGGCCAAGCCCAGCATGTGTTGTTAGAGGCTATGGTTTACATTAGAAAAGACTCTAATACTGTGCATTGGCTTCCAAGTGCATTTTAATGGTGATGATTATTTTCAGCTGCTCAAATGGTGTGAAATACAGGCAGGGAATTGGAAAAAAAAGACCATTTGGCTTCAAGAAAAAAAATCCAGAGCCCCTGTCAGAGGGACAGCTGATGCTCTCCTCTCCTAACTGGTGGCTTTGGCATCCTGTGCCACTGCTGCTGCTGCACCACTCCTCGTCCTTTCAGCAGTGATCAGGGTTGCATAACCAGGAACTGATGCAGATTTGCAGTTTTCTCCTCCTCTGGCTCCAGCTCCCAGAGAGTGAATTATGGCATGTTCAAAAACCTCCGAGTTCCCCCAAACCAAACCCTATCCCTGTAATCTGGTCAAGGTCTTGCCGCAGCGGTTGTCACTAGAAAATTGGTTTCTGTCCACAGGGTCCTTGTGGCCAGAAGAAGAGAGGTGCTGGGCTCTGTGTGGGAAAATGAGATCCTAGAGTGCGGAAAAAATATGGGGGGTTGATGGGGAGGAGGCAGGTCCTGGCACTATCTGGCAGAAATGCTTCTTGCCTGAAATGCACCAAGGAGGGAAGGTGGTCCTTGGGGCTATCTCTGGAGGATAAGATGGAAGGGAGCAAAGAGTGCTCATGACAGAGAGAAGTCCATGACAGAACCATTCACCAGGTTGAGGACATGATGTCCAGGACCACCTGGAGGCTCCCAAAGTCAGTGGAGAGACACTCACCTCCAGCCCCACCCTCTCCTGGGTTTGGAACTGGTGATGCCTCTAGCCTCTTTCTTTCACCACAAATTACCTGGCCAACCCCTTCTGTCAGCCTTTTCCCCCCTTTCTAGACAAAACAACCTTTCCCCATTCCTGGGACTGCTCCCTTCTTCTCCAGACTTGCCTAGGCTCTTTCATCATGCCAATAAAAGAGTAAACGCATCACATGTTGGCCAGGGAGAATGGAAACCCTTAAACATCTAAGAGGCGAGAGCGACAAGAGGTGTTTTTTTGAGGCTCCCTGATGCCCTGTTAGGTCAAATGTCTTGCTCTGAAGCAGGAGAGAGGGGACTTATTAAAAACCTTTCATTTTTCTGATTTTTAAGGTCCTGTTTCAGCAGGCCGGAGACCGAGGCGTGAGTGGGGCTGTCGAAGGGGAAGGGCAGCGAGCTGACAGCGTGCAAACAGATTGTGCAATATTTGCCTTGCACAGAGCTCCCATTGTAAAGCCTGGGAGTTCTGCTTCCAATAAATCCCCTGCCATAATGCCCCATTGATGGCAAGAGAAAGGCAGTATTGAGGGCTGAAACAGCTACAGCCCCGGGAAGGGTTAAAAAATAAAGAGAAGTGGGGGGAAAAAAGTAAAAAAAAAGAAATATTTGAGGCTTAGGTTTAAACTTTGCTGTGTGGCCCTCGCGGCAGATCGCAGGCACAGAGAAATATGTGGAGCCTGTTTGCATAACCCCATTTGCAGCGAGCACTTTCAGAGCCAAAATGCAAGTGCGGCCGGAGCCGGGGGGCGGTGGGGAGAAAAAAGCAGGAAGGGCTGTGTTTATTTTCATTCTTGCCCCAGGCCACATAAAATTAATAATAATAAAAAAAAGTAATAATTAAATATTTGGTCAGAGAACCAGCTGTGCAAATGTGAGGAGCTGTGCCAGCTGCAGGGACACGGAGGGACTTGATCCAGGTATTGGTCAGGGTTTGATGCCTTGCAGGTCATGTTCCTGGGCGTAAAAGCACTGAGAAGGAGCATTTTGGGCTTTGGCTGGTGACTTTACCCTGGCTCCTCAGCATGGGGAGCTTGCTTCCAGCTGGGAAGGATCTGCAGGCACCTGGAAGGGCTGGGCTAGGGTGCTGGTGGGTGATGCTCTGCCCACAGAGTCACTGCCAGCCCCACATCCAGCACCCAGCTCACCTGATGGGCCTCCCCATCACCCTGAACTAGTAATGCCACTGCAGACCAGGCTGGGAGGGAGAGTCAGTGTCTTTTGTCACAGCAGCTGATGTGACAGGGAAGAGCAGGGCTGTCCTTGCCAGGGCAGATGCAGGACCAAAGCAGGCAGGGTCTGCTGCCTGGCTCAGCATTCATGGCTAGGCCGGCTGCCAGGGGAAATCTCCCCATTGTGCAACATGCTGGAGCTCTCCAAGGAAGCTCCTGGCTCTTGAGACATCTTTGAGTGAGGCTGGACAAGTCACTGCCTGGAATTAAGAGCAGTTGAGGGGTTGCCTGCAGGCCCTGAGTACTTTTTCCATCTCCAGACCTTGTGACGCATTAATCACTCTCAGAGCAGCTGTGCAGACAGCTTAAATCGTCCTGACCCCAAAACTCCAGACTTGTCATTTCTTCCTCCTCCTCCCTGCTAGCCGCTCCCTTCTCCTGCCTCCTGTCGTGATATCAGTGGGGCTGGTTGGAGGGTCCCATTGCACCCTGTTTCCTAGGATCTAGGGTGTTTTCACTCTACCCCTTGCTGCTTTTCCCCCTTTTATCATTCCTCGGAGGAGCACCCAGAAGGTGTCTGTGTGCTCCTGTGACCCAGCCAGCTGTCCCTGAACCCTCTAAGCAGGGACACTGCCAACAAATTCACTATTTATTCACCCTTTGGCTCTTGGAAAAGCTCCCTCAGGTGAGTTAACCCTGCTGTTTCCTCCCCCGACTCAGGGCCATCTTGGACCCATCACTGATTTAACTGAGCCGGCTGCTCTGGCTAGCACAGAAGGTCTCCTCACCGTGTCAGCATGTGTCCACGTCCCTGCTGACACCTCCTTTCCTCCTTTCAACCCTCTGAGCTTCGGCCACTGACAGCAGCTTTAATTCAGGATGACTCTCCCAGCCTGTGCCTCCTCATCCTAAGGGTGTAAGCTGGATGTGACCCACCACTTGGCTGTGGAGCAGCAAATCCACACATCCAAGAGGTTCTTGGCTCTGCTCTTGCTCCTCAGAGGTGGGATCCAGCTCTGCTCCTCGTAGGTGGGCTCCAGACTCACTCCTGTGGCCACACATCCCTTCTGCTGCCCCCTCCTGCACCTCCCTCCTGCTCATCCTCTGGCCCCAAGCAAGACATAGTTTATCAGTGATCTGTATTGCCTTAAACACAGTTTCTGTGCCATGTCTCAGGCCTGACATCTTCAATTTCCTCTCTCATCTGTAATACTCACCCAAGTGGACCATTATTTATTATTTGGAAAGAGCTCTGATTACAAACCCTGGCGCTTACTCTCTCTGGTTTGGGGTGTGCACAGAGCCATGTGTACAGGAGAACACAGGACCCAGGAGATGGGGATCTCCCACCTCTATTTCCCTTCAGTCAGGTCCAGGTGTTTCCAAGAGGAGGATATTGTTCAAAATTGAAGGTGTTGGGGAATAAAAGGGAAGCAAGTGGTGGGAAGGAGTGAGGGAAAGGGAGAAGAGAAGCGGGCGGAAGAAATGAGAGATGAACCCCTGGGGAAAAATCAAACCTCACTGAAGGGCTTAGCCCAGCCCTTCTGAGCTGTTGAGTGAGCAGGGATTCCTGCCAGCAGGGAAAAGCACAGAACACAGTTATCCACCCCTGCCTCCTACTCCTGTCCCCTGCACCCCTTCCTGTGCTCCTGCAAGCCCCTGAGCCCTGGCTGAACTGGCTCTGTCCTGGTCCCTGTCCTTGACCCCATCCTCTGCCTGTGTTTAAAGCTAGGAGGGAGAAGCCCATCCTCCCTTTGTTCCTGGAGTCCCTGGGAATGAGGAACCTCGTGATCCATCCTCCCCACTCCTCCGTGGTGTCCAGGGTTCTAGGGAGCAGGCTGGCGTGGGGCAGGGGGGACACTTGGGGACTGGAGGGACAGTGGAAGGACAGGGAGTGTGGGAGGAGCCCAGGGAGGGGACCCTGAGGAGGGGATCTGGGAAAGGGACATGTAAGGATCCTGGAGCCATCTGTCTCATCTACTCTTCTGAGCTAGTTCTGAAGGCAAAGCCCTCTCAGACCTGCAGTTGTAAAGGCAGGTGGAGTGGCTGGCCTGGAGCTATTGGGGTGTACTGGGACTCCTCGGGTCCCCATCATTTTGGGACTGCAAACAGCCGCAGGACTCAGCTCCCAGCTGTGAGAGGGGCGGGTGAATGTGAGTGGGTTTGTGCTACCAAAATCCCCCTTCCTGGGCCAAGTGGGAGGGACAAGATGCATACCAGGCATGAGGGCTTCCTGATGCCTGATGAATGCTGGCCCTGCAGAGGGAATTGCACAGGGCCATTGCTCATCTCTGTCAAAACCGCCCTGAAGCATCAGGGCTCTGGCCCCTTGTCCCAGCACCCCAAACTCAGATCAGTACTCCTGCATTGGCACAAGTGTCTGGCTGTGAGGCTTTGCTGCCTCAGTTTCCCCACTTGGGAAATGGGTGCAGCAGTCCCCACCACTCCGTAGTGCTCTGCAAATCCCCGGGTGGTTTTAATAACACCGGGGGTGTTGAAAATTTTTTTGCAGCTTCTCCTTGTTCAGGATTTATTTGGATGGTGATTAGTGCGGGCAGCTGGTCCCAGCAACCCCTCCCAGAGATCCAGCCCTTCCTGCTGCCCTCCAGGGCTGGATGCTGGGGGGGGGTTCAGCTGAGCATCCCACCAAGGCTCCTGATCCATGTGTCACAAGCCTCGGTGCAAGCAGGGAGGGAAGCATCGGTGGCTCAGGGAATGCCACGCTTAGGACCCTGCGTGCTTTGGGGCTTTCCAGCTTTTTTTGCTGGAGCTGCTGAGCTGGGAGGGGCCGAGCCGGCAGCTCCCCATAAACCTGGCGGCTTAGACCAACTCCTGGACAGATGTTGGGGCTCTGCCTTGGAGCGGAGGCTGGGAAAAGGAGAGGGCGGCTCTTGCCCGGAGAGTGAGGAGGAGAGCTCGGCACCCCTGGGCTTGAACTTTAGCACCCTCTTCCGCAGGAGTTTGAGGGCGAGGATCGTCGTATCCCGAGCGAGCCGTCCCCACAGCCGGGCAGGCGCAGCGCTGGGGCAGACGAGAAGCCAGAAACTTTCTCTGACGGGGATTTTGTGGAGCTCTTCACAAAGAAATAACACCAGGAAGGCAGGAAGTGTTTCCAACGCTCGGGACGCTGGTGAGCGGCTCCGGGCCGCCGCCAGCCCCTGCGAGGAGCCCGTCCTGCGGTGCAGATGTGTGTGATTGGAGCAGCGAGAGGGTTATTTTCCTTTGACTGAAGGCAACCCAGCCCCGCCGGATTAAGCTCTTTGTGCGCACGCGAGTGTGCCTTGATGGAAGCTGCTCCCGCAAAACCAGCTGCGGGGGCTGTGGGGAGCATCCCTTAGGTCAGGGAGCCCTCCTGGAGGAGGGGCAGATCTCCTGTTTTCGTGGCTCTGAGACGATGCCGGGACAGTAACTCCCTTGGCAAGGCAGCACAGTGCTTCGGGATGGCCGTCTATGCCCTCACGGGTTTCTCACTCGTCAGCCTGCTCAGCTTTGGCTATTTATCTTGGGACTGGATGAAGCCTAGTTTGGTGGCCGACGTGGCCACGGACCCCATGGAGAAATCACTGCCTCCCACCTTCACCAGGCCACCCCACATCATCTTCATTCTGACTGATGACCAGGGCTACCACGACATCGGCTATCACGGCTCAGATATCCAGACGCCGACGCTGGACAGGCTGGCAGCAGAGGGTGTGAAGCTGGAGAATTACTACATCCAGCCCATCTGCACCCCGTCCCGGAGCCAGCTGATAACTGGCAGGTAAGCCAGAGCCTGCTCACAACCGACTCATGTCCTCCTCTGGTCCCTTCTGTAGGTCTGAGGGGTTTAACCCCAGCTTACTGCTACACCAATGTCCTGGTGTATTGGCAGAGGATCGAGATCCTCCAGCAGATCTGGATTTCTCTAGAAAGCTTCCTGGGTAAACAGTTGATTTCCACACAGGATAAATAGTGGCACATGGCAAGAGCAAAAATGTGGATGCTGCTGGGTAATGGATGTCACTTTGAGAGAGGGTGGTCTTTAGTCGGGAGGTGTTGGTACTAGGCAAGGAGCTGTGTCTCCAGGTAGTCCCTGACACACTGGCCCTTGGAGATTTGCTGTGAGGCCCTTGGTCTGTGCTTTTCCTTCATGCGTGTTCAGTGCTGCACTGGCCAGCATAGGCTGATATTGCTCCATTGCCCTCTCCCACGGCAGCACAGTCAGATGGCCCCTTATCCTGGGCCATTCTGCCTTCTAGGATAGGTGGGGCTTTCTCTGGAGCAGTGCTATGTGGTCAGCACTCATTGTAGGAGGTAGATCCCACCAGACCACCTGCTGCTGAGGAATGGGCCCCAGGAAGGTGCCTATGGATGTGATCACCTACTACCTGGGGTGGTGGAGCCCATCAGGGTCCAAGCAAAGGCCTGTCTTCTCTCCTGATGGTTCTTGACATCAGACAAAGTGGTGTGCAAAGCAGGGGAGGACAGGGATGATGGGGACATTCAGGTGAGGCATTTTGAACCCACTTGCATGCCTTGACACAGCCCAGCCACCTCTCCCAGGCTGGCAGCAGTGGGGACAAATGCTGGTTGCATTTTAGTGAAATGTCTGCTGAGCCTCTCTCTGTGTTCTTTGCATCTGCTTTTGGTACCTACAGATGGATGAGGAGCTCCCTGTCCCTGGCTGGAGCTTATTTCATTGGATTGAGTTGGGTGACATGGAGATCTGCATTTGTTTTGGGTCTCTAACACATAAAGTGCCATCACGTCCTCACCCAGTGAGGCTCCTCATCACCATTGCTTTCCTCTGGCTCTTCTTCTGGCAGGTACCAGATCCACACAGGACTGCAGCACTCCATCATCCGCCCTCGGCAGCCCAACTGCCTACCCCTCGACCAGGTCACCCTGCCACAGAAGCTGCAGGAAGCTGGCTACTCCACACACATGGTGGGCAAGTGGCACCTTGGCTTCTACAAGAAGGAGTGCCTGCCCACTCGTCGGGGCTTCGACACCTTCCTGGGCTCCCTGACAGGCAACGTGGATTACTACACCTACGACAACTGCGACGGGCCGGGTGTCTGCGGCTACGACCTGCACGAAGGGGAGGACGTTGCTTGGGACCAGAGCGGGAAATATTCCACCTTTCTCTATGCCCAACGGGTCAGCAAGATCCTGGCATCCCACAGCCCAAAGGAGCCCATCTTCATCTACGTGGCCTTCCAAGCAGTCCACACGCCCCTGCAGTCCCCCAAGGAGTACATCTACCGCTACCGCTCCATGGGCAACGTCGCCCGCCGCAAGTACGCGGCCATGGTGACCTGCATGGACGAGGCGGTGAAGAACATCACCTGGGCCCTCAAGAAGTATGGTTATTATGACAACAGTGTGATCGTCTTCTCCACGGACAACGGTGGGCAAACCTTCTCCGGTGGAAGCAACTGGCCGCTACGGGGTCGCAAAGGGACGTACTGGGAAGGGGGAGTGCGTGGCATTGGTTTTGTCCACAGTCCCCTGATCAAGCGCAAGCGTCGGACAAGCTGGGCACTGGTTCACATCACAGACTGGTACCCAACTCTGGTCAGCCTGGCCAGGGGCAACCTGAGCAATGTCCAAGGCTTGGATGGCTACAATGTCTGGCCTGCTATCAGTGAGGGCAAGGAGTCGCCACGCACCGAAATCCTGCACAACATTGACCCCTTGTACAACCACGCCAAGTATGGCTCCTTGGAGGATGGCTTCGGCATCTGGAACACAGCTGTGCAAGCTTCCATCCGAGTTGGGGAGTGGAAGCTCCTCACTGGCGACCCAGGGTACAGCGACTGGATACCCCCACAGACCCTGACCAACTTCCCAGGGAGCTGGTGGAACCTGGAGCGTCTCACTGACGGCCTGAGGAAGTCTGTGTGGCTCTTCAACATCACTGCTGACCCCTACGAGCGCTACGACCTCTCAGAGCAGCGCCCAGACGTGGTCAGGACCCTCCTGATGAGGTTGGTGCACTACAACCGGACGGCCATCCCGGTGCGGTACCCTGCAGAGAACCCCCGGGCTCACCCAGACTTCAACGGTGGTGCCTGGGGACCTTGGGCCAGTGAGGATGATGGGGAAGAATGGGAAGGTGGCCGGGAGCCCCTAAAAAGCAGGAACAAGAAGAAGAAGTGCAAGATCTGCAAGCTGCGCTCCTTCTTCCGCAAGCTTAACACCAGGCTCATGTCCAACCGCATCTGACAGGACACTCCCCCAGCATCCACCCCTCCTGGCCAGGGTGGAGCTCTGGACTGCAGTGCCATGGGGTGGGAGTGAGGGAGAAGGACAGGCAGGGAGGTGGTCAGTGCTCTCTTGCTTTCCCTTGCTCCATGGTTCGCTCCAAAACACTTCTCCTCCCTGGCTGGAGTGGTGGCCACAGGGAGTTGCTCCCAGTGGATGAGGAAGGGTGATGTGGTCTCTGCTGTGGTGCTTGGTGGTGGTGAATGACTGTGCTGAGCTGGGCTGGCCCTGCACAGTTGCTTCCAAAGAGAGAGACTCTTTCCTCAAGGATTCTGCAAGCAATCATAAGCTTTAAGTGTTGGCCACTGCAAGGGCAGGAGGAAGCATGGGGGGCTCTGCTTTCATGTTAACCCTTGCCATTTCCCTCTATTTACTGCTGGCTCTCAGCCTGCAGCCAAGCAGCTGCAACCTTTGATCTTGCTCTGGGAACTTGAGGGCCTCCCCCAAACCCAAGACCACATTGCTTCTTTGTGGAGGGATGGATTCCTGACCATGGATGTCAGACCTGAGATCAGCATGGCTGGACTAAGTCATGCTACTCCAGTGACCTCATGTGGGGCTATGGCTTCACCACTCCACTGGCCTGGGGGGCTGGGAGCAGCCCTGATGAGGAGCTGTGTCCCATGGAGGCATGACTGGATGCTCTTAGAGGACAGGTGGTTCTCTTTGGCCCCACATTTGGGAGGCAGGTTTGCCCCAGGCTCTGATGGTGGACTCCATGTGGGACAGCCACCCAGCAGACTCTTTCACCCAAAATTTGCCTGGACAGCTCCCTCATGTGCAAGCCTCTAGGCACCCCTGTTCCTCCCTATGAATCCTATCCATCCAACCAGCCAAACCACCCCTGTCTGCCAAGTGCTGGAGATGTCCCTGTCCCTACATCCCATTGCTGAACCCGGGGTAAAGAGAAGATCTGAAGATGGTCTCTGCAGAAGCTGCTCTGCTGTTTTGTAGCTGCAGAACTCTGAAGCCTGAAGGACGGGGATGATGGGGACACCTCTCACCTGCCAGCACCACGCGGCATCCCCAGGCTGCAGATGGGCACTGCTCTTCCAGCAGCACACACATGGGGAGGAGAAAACCTCCCCATCATCCGCTGCTGTGGGGAGAACACACCTCCCCATCATCCGCTGCTGTGGGGAACCAGCCCATCCGATCGCCAGGGGCCAGGGAAGCAGAAAAGCTCCGGGCCCCCGCGCCTTCGGCGGGGTGCGAGCGCACATAGTGCGCTCACAGGAGAGCTGGAGAGGATGAAAGGGGGTAAATAGCTTTAAAATCGTTTTGGATGCATGGTGCATTTCCATTTACACAATGTGTTTTACATTTCTCCCCACAGGTTTCTCTTGGTGCAGCGTGTGTAGGCGAAGGCCCTGCTGTGAATTTTGAAAATAGTTATTTTTGTCTCTGGAAAATGAGGCCCGTTAGGACTTGTCAGCTCTTGGATGAGCAGTGTGGGCTTTCTATTTTTTTTTCTTTTCCCCCCTCTCTCTCCCTTGCAAAATAACATTCATTTAAAATCTGTCATTGAAAGATGTGACAATTGGCAGCGTGCACACTGAATACCTTTCAGTGCTCTTTCAAGCCCTGTGTGTGAGAGAGGGATGAGGATGGGAAGAAAATGACATGTTTGTATTTTTTTTTCTTACTCTTAGCTGGATTATTTGGGGGTATTGGGATTTTCTATAGAAACAGAGGAAAAAACCAGCTGACAGCAAGGCAGAAGAGAGGAGGCCTCTTCTTGTAGAGCTGGGAAGGAGTTTGAAAAGCTGGAGTGTGGCTGTGTGTGCGCCAGTCCCCGCTCCTCTGTGCACGCCCATCAGTGTGCCATCCTACCCTGCTGGATCCCTGCATCCCTGCAGGCACATCCCAAGGACAGGTTTCCAAGGGGACTCGGCTATTCCATCAGCCATATCTCCATCCCTGCTCCCTTAACATGCTGCTCCAAGAGGACTGGTCCCCATGGCATCACCTGGGTGGAGGTGAGCCCCAACAGGATGCTCCACATCCTCAAACTACCTCAAATCAGCCAGCCTGGTCCCTGGGGATGTGCACCACCAGCAGGGCTGCAGTACCGGCTGCTATTTGGCAAAGCCAACCAGTTGCTGAAAATAAAGCAACACTTTGCTGAAGAAGAGGAGGCTGCTGCAGGCAGAGCCAAAGCCAGGGGAAAGCAGGGGGTGATGCTGCAGGGGCTTGGGAACAGTTATTGGCTAAGGGAGAGTTGGTGCTGAAGGGAATGGGAGAGCAGGGCTGGACGTGGGGTGGTGACAAGGCTCGGGAAATGGTTTCCATTTCCATATTTATATAAATGCATCCAAGTTTAGTCCTTCTTTTATTTTTTTTCTTCAAAAATGGAAATTTCCATGAGAACATGCTTGATTTTTCTCCCTTCTCTTTTACAAACATCCCCATGAAAATGTTCGTCTGGTCTCACTTCCTCTTTCCAGGTTTGGATCTGCTGGGTTGATGCTGGGTTTGCAGTCAGCCTGGCCACAGTGGTGGATCTGCTGTCATCTGTATTTTAATTAAAAAGAGTTGTATTCTGAATCTTTGCGAGAAGAAACAGCTGAAGGAAAATCTTAGGCCCCGAAAACAAAGAGGAGAAGTAGGCAGGAGCATCTCTGGGTGCTTGGAGAGAGCAAAGCCTCCAGCCCGAAGACAGCAGTTGTCCCTCACCACTGATTCCAGCTGTGCTGTGCCTGAACATTGGGCTGGGAAAGGAGATGCAACTGCTGCCACGTGTTCTCCTCATCACCGCAATGTTCATTAATGGTCTGTGTTGGGAAGAAAGCAGCTATGTGCCAAAATCCCATGTTTTCAGAGAGCTGAAGTCCCCTGGGGCTGTGTGTGCGCTCTGGCTGCCAAGGGGTTAATGCAGCTGGAGAGATGCTCAGGCGGTGGAGTTCCCTGCACCCGGGAGATGTGTTTTCACAGACAGGCTGAGGCTCCCCTCCTTCCCAACCTCCTTTCAAAGTGCCTGGCAAACCCCAGGCAGCTCCAAAGCCCAGCAGGAGCTGGGTGTAGGATGGGGGCCTGGGAGGGGTGGGGCGGGGGGATGCATTCGGGGCCATCGGGGCTGGAAGGGTGGTGGCCTCTCTGTCCATGCCTCTCTGTCGGCGTGGACTGGCTGTCTCCACCCTGACTGTTTCCATCCTGCTGGCTGGAGCGAGTGGGAAGGGGATGGGCTGGGAATGAATGGAGTTGGGATGGGATAGAGATGGGGAGGAGGATAAGAGGAGGGTGGAGCTGGGCTGGGCTGGGCTGGGCTGGGCTGGGCTGGGCTGGGAAGGGGAGGGCGATAGGAGGGGGATGGAATAGGGACGGGATGCAGACAGGACTGGGGGTACAGTCAGAGCCTCTCCAGCCCCACAGGCGACTCCCACCCGAGAGAAGGAAGAAGCCCAGTATCAGGACAGGGGATGGGCATCCCAACAAACTGCCCCAGTGGGAGAGTGGCAGAGCACCCTGAGCACTTCAGAAGGTGTTCTACATCAGGGGCACTTGTGTCCTTTCTCCAGTGCCAGTGATCTGTGGTTTTGCAGGCTCCCCCTCGCTCCGATCCAGCGCATGACGTTTCCAGGGAGCCACATGGCACCTACTGAATGCCCCCAAGTATCATGGACATGTCCACAGGAGGGTCTTTGCCTGCTATCGGGGAGAGGGCAGCACTGAGGACACCCTGTCTCAGCCAAAAGCAACTTCGTGTGGTTGCAGGAGCAAGTGCTGGGCCCATAAGGGTAGGGGCAGGGCACGTTTACAAACACAGCCCTAAATGTAAATCAGCTCTCCTCACCACGGTATTTATAATCTTATTTAAAAATAACCTCAAATTCAGCTTCCCAGGGGACAGCAACTGAACATCCCCCAGACCCCAGTTTGCATGTGAAACTGTCCCAGTAATTTTGGGATCTCTGCAACATGTTATTGGCAGCCCAGCTGGTTTGGTGTGCGAGGCACTGCTGCAAGCCCCATCCCCTGCGAGCAGGGGCACCTGCTGCACCCCCCCCAGGACATGTGGATCCTTCCTGAGCTGCCCATCCAGTGTGTTTGGGGTTCAGCATCTGACCTCGGGTGTCCCCCCTGGAGCAGCCCCGTGCTGGGATGCAGAAACTAAAGCTCTGCAGGCAGAGCTGGAGCAGGGTGTGGAGA
Source organism: Acridotheres tristis (assembly GCA_037013685.1). Lineage (NCBI taxonomy): Eukaryota > Metazoa > Chordata > Aves > Passeriformes > Sturnidae > Acridotheres > Acridotheres tristis. The sequence continues at coordinate 6,796,909 of CM072900.1, forward strand.
GCAGGATGCATTTTTGGACAGGCCTCCCAGTGATGGAGAGGAGCACTGGGGATGAAGGTCTCCATCAGGTGGCCAGACCCGAGCACGGCAGCAGGAGAGCAGCATGGCTCCCAAAGCCCTGCAGGAGCAAATCTTGGGATGGCTGGGAACAGACACATCTTAAGAATATCCTGAGGTCTCTGGGAGAGGACTGGGACTACTCCCTTCTGCAGGGAAGCCCCCAGCCCAGAGGTGGAAGGTTCCACCCAGAGCTCCTGCTCCTCTCAGACTGTCCCCAGGATTGGGACCATGCGGGAGTTCCTGCTTGGGAAAACATTACCAGCAAAGCAGAGCACGTTCAGCACGCAGAAGTCTGACACCCCCTTACCCTCAGAAGGAAAAATGTCGAGGAAAAAAAAAACTGAATAGAGAGAAGAGCAGAGAGGGAGAAACTTTTCCTGGAGAGCCGTGTGCCTCCCAGGCAGGAGAACCCTGGGGAGGGAGGCAGGGTCCTCGTGGGGGCTTTGCCATTGCCCCCTGCCAGGGTGAGGGGTTTGGGGTGTCAGGGGTGCAGCAGGGGCCCTGGGGGGAAGGAGGGGGACAGATCCCTCCTCCTGGCTCTGGGAGCATGCAGAGTCACGCGTGTGGGGTTGAGCACGTGTGGCAGTGTGGGGGTGGGCACGGGGAGGGGGGCAGGTCACATTGCGGAGCTCACGGGGACACGAACATCAGCGCAGGTGGGAGGGACGTGGGAGTGAGGCAGGGGCACAGAGCCGCCCACGGGCATCCACGGGGTCTTGGGAGTGGGGGGCTCTTGCCTCTAGGGCTCCGAGGGGCTGCTGGGGGCTGGCAGCAAAACACTGGAGGAGGAGAGCACTCCCACAAACATCCGGATGCATCAGCCCCCACGGCAGCCCCCTGGCACAGCCCTGGAGTGAGGAATGAAATCCCCTTTTTTGTGGGAGCAACATGGGGAGGAGTTGTGCAGATGCCTGGAGGCATTTTGGGGACCGTCCAGGGCACAGATGGCACATATGCATTGTCTGCACCCCAGGTGAGGGTGCCAGGAATGCTCTGCCCATGCCAGGGCATGGCCAGGGTGGGTCTGGAGGTCACCAGCCCTTGGGGACTGTGGCCCCATCCCTGTGCCCATCCATGGCTGGGAATCAGTCCCTGCTCTGCCACCAGGGTCCCCTGGATGGGACCAGACAGGAGTGGGAGGCTGGATGCAGGGATGCAAGGTGGGGATGAAGGTAAGTAATGGTGCAATTAATGGAAAAGCCATTAGACCTTTCTCCTCCTCCCCCTCCTCTTCCTCACTCCGCCACTTGCTGTCCTCCTCCACTTCCACCTCCTTTCTTCTCTCCCTCTCTGCTCCTCCTCTCTCCCCTCTCAAAGATTTCTCCCTATTTTTGTCTGGTTAGAACCTTTTACTTTTCCTTTTAACCCTTCCATGGTAGCCTGAAATGGAACTCAATCCATCTCAGCTGCCAAAGGCAATGCCCTCCCAGCCGGCACAGGGAGTCCCTTCTGTTGTGATGAGGGTCCTCCTGCTGCAAAATCATCTAGAAATGGGACAAAAGCTTAGTAGAAAGCTCTTCTGGGGGAAGTCAGCAGGTGGAAAGTGCAAGGGGTGGTGTAGACAGAGGGGGTGGTGCTGGATCCCCAGTGAGGGCTGATGGGGACTCAGAGGGAAACCCCTTCCCTGAGGTTTTGGACTTCACAACTCCACTTTTATTGCACTTTTTGTGCTTTCTTATGTTCAACACAGCAGAGAGGCGACTCAGCAACAAAATCCAAGGACTGGGGGGGCCAGACCTTCCTCCTATTCCCACTTTGAAACTCTCCCCTTTCTACCCTGGCTTGGGCACCACAGGGACACAGCACCCCAGGACACAGCCTTTTTGCACCCCTCTAGCTGCTTCAGGTCAGGCTGCTCGCCCTCTCGGGGAGGGGGGGGACCCTCAGGAGCTGCTCCAAGAGAACCCCAGGGCCCTTGGGGGGACGCAGTGGGCAAAGGGGGGAGTGGGGAGCAGCCAGCCCTCCTCTGCAGTGTGATTGGGGCCAGCCCCTCTGGGGACCCTGGCTGAAGGCAGGACAGTGTGGGGACTTGGGGACCTGCCATGGTTTCTCCAGCTTCTCCTGACACACTTCTGCTCCATCTGCTCCCTCCTGCTGCAGCGTGTCCCCATCCCACAGCCTCCAGGGCCCCCAGGAATGCTGCTGCAGGTACCAGCAGGACCTGTAATTTTTTTTTTTTTTTTTGGGGGGGGTTATAAGCAGTTGCTGGGGTGACAGCATCCTCCTGCAACATGGAAACCACAGTTTCCATGGAAACCTTTTTTGCCCCAATTATTTTACCACTGCCACAGCCTTTAATTTGTCTTTAATATTTGTATTTTAGATATCCCCCCTCTCCGCAGCAGGTGGGTGACCCCCGGGCAGCCCCCGGGCCGGGTCCCCAGCAGGGCCCTGGTCCCCACAGAGGGCGGCGGGTTTGGGAAGCAGTTGCCCCGGCAACAGAAACAGGGCGTTTCTGGCAGCGGTGGTCACCATGGGGACGGGGATGCTGACGAAGGCTTGTGAAGCTGAGAAGACAAATTGCCCTCATCATTATCTCTGGGCTTGTCAATCAAATATATTCCCTTATTTACCTCAGCGAGGAGAGAGCCCCGGGAGCACACGGAGAGGGAGGGAGCGAGAGGAGAGCTGCTTGCCCCAAACTCCGCACTGGGAGGGAGCATTTCCAGCCCCTCGGGATGGCCACCATCACCTGCAATCGCTTCACTGAGGAGTACCAGCTTTTTGAGGAACTGGGCAAGTAAGTTGGAGATGGGGCTGGGATGTTCAGAGCGGGGCTGTGCCCTGGCTGGGAGAGAGATTCAGTAGTGCTGGGAACTGCTGGAGATGAGGGAAAGGAGATGGGCATGGAGAGAATGCAGTGGGAATCGGAGAGGGCACGCAAGTGAGGATGGGGGCTTCCAGCCCCAGACCTGCTTCTCTGTCCCTGCCTGAGTTCAGGGGCTGCTGATGGGTGTTTGGCTGGGGGCTTGGGACACCCCAGAGGTCTGGAGTTGCCTGGGAAGGGCTCGGCTGCCCTTCTTATGGAAAAGCTGCTCCCAAAAAAGAAAGCTTCTAGCTCCCTTGGGAAGTTCTCCAGCCTGGAGGAGGGACTGGAGAGCTGAGAAGGAAAGCCAAAGCAGTGGGTACCCCCCACATTTCTTTAGGGAATTTATCTGTGTGGATTCACTGGGGCTTGACTAGACCTGCCGGAGACCCAGTCTGCCTGGCAGCCCCCAGAGAATCCTAGTGGCTTTTGGAAAGATCCAGGATATTCCCCACCCCTGTCCCAGTGCGGGTGAGCCATAGCCCTGTCTGACCCTGCTTTCCTGCGAGGGAGGGCTCAGCTCCTTTGCTCCAGGTGTCACCCCGTGTGCCTGTGTGTGCCCGTGCACGCCACTGCGTGCGTGTGTGTGTGTGTGTGTGTGTGTGTGTAAACAGAGCTGCAAACAGTGCACAGCAAGGGGATCCTGGGGAGCACTGAGCACCCCAGGGTGCAGCAGGGGATGCCAGGTTCCCCGTGTGGAGGGATGCTCTGCGTCCCGCCCAGCGTGTGGCTGTAAAACGAGCACAGGAGTGAGCAGGCATGTGCCTCTGTTTTGGTTTCTGTGCCTTTTTTTTGGAGCCGGTGTGTAAATCTAGGCCATGTGGCTGCTGTCCCTTTGGAGCAGCTGGCAGTGTGGTGGTGGGCTAAGGGTGCCTGTGGCTCCAGAGGGGAAGCTCTGTCCCTCCCAGGCACAGGGATGCTCCAACCCCGCAGCCCTGCATTGCCCGGGCGCAGAGCAGCCTGTGCCTAAGCGTGTGCCCACATGCACGTGGGCGTCTGAAATGGGGGCGAGGGAGCAGGGAGAGGGCAGAGATGGGGAAATGGAGAGGCTGAGACAGGAGGACTTTGTGCTGGCTGTGCTGCATCCTGCTCACATTCCCCAGCCAAACTGTGGCACCGGGTGCTGCTACAAAGTGCAGCTCCGTGGAGTCAAATGGATCCCCTCCCATCCCGGGACACTCACATACATTCCTGTGGCATGCGAGTGACAGAGAGGGGCTGGTGGACAGCAGGGGATTGGGCTGGGGAGTGGGTCCATGTGGTGGGGACAGCTCCAGCTGGCACTGCAGGCAGGGGGATGGGCACCCGCCGTGGAACTGGTGGCAAGGTGGGATGTGGGACCTGCTTTTTCCAGACTTTTCTTGGCTTTTCAGGGTTCTGGGGCTTTGTGTTGGTGTCAGGGGGTGGGCAGATGGGGCAGTGGCTGCTCCGTGCCTGTGGTGAGGCTGTGGGGCTCTGGCTGGGCAGAGGTGGCTGTGGGGATGTGGAGGGAAGTTCGCAGGCGAGGAGTGATGGAGGAGGACCAGGAGAGCTCCTGAAGGTATCTGGGCTGCGACGCTTTGCTGGGTCGGTGCTGACTGGAGGACTGAGCACTCAGGCTCAGGGGCTGCCCACATTGCCCAGCACTGTGGTGTAAAACCACCTGGACAGATGCATTTTAACAGGAATAAAGGAGTAAAAGCTGGCGCAGCAGCTCACCAGCCCCTGAGAGCATCGCCCCCGACCACCCCAGGTTTGGTGTGATGCAGAGGCAGCGGCCCCAGCTCGGTGTATCCCACAGCTTTTCCATCCACTCAAGAGGGCAGGTACAACAGCAGCATTGAGGTGCTCCCGAGTTAGGGGCTTCACCAGGTTAGCCAAGGTGCTGTGGAGCTGGTTGGGGATTTTCCACTGGGATGGTTTCCAGCACATCCTGGCACATTCAAAAATCAGCGGTTTCCCATGGGGAAATTTCTGCTTCATGGGCTTAGAGAGGGAAATCAGGACGAAGTGCCGCACCTCTGCTCTGCTGCGGCAGCTGCTCGCGCTGGGAAGTGTCGTTCTTCCTCAGGAGAGATGCTCCCGGTGCCAGCCGGGGTGGGTCTGTCCTGGCAGGGCTGGGCAGAAGGGCTCTCTCCGCACCAGCCCCTGGTAGGGAGCAGCGTCCTGCAAGAATTCAGGGCAGAGAGGGTCTATCTCGAGTTTACTGTGCCCGAGGGACTAGGGCGGGCTGTTGTGGGGGACACGGCATGTTCCCAGCCTGGCTGGCAGGACGGCAGGTCTAGGTGCCAGGCTGCTGCACCCACCCTGTTTCTGTGCCGTTTCCTCGGCTGCCACCCATCCTGACAGCCGGGCAGGTGGCGGTTTGAGATGCCACACACCTAATGGTAGCACCGCGGTGAAGCTTTGGGGGCAGGCAGAGATGGGGAGGGAGATCTGCAGAATCTGCCCAGCGAGGCACAAGCCCCTGGAACATCCCTGCACCTCCCAAGCATGGGAGGACATCTGTCCCAAGCGGGGGACACGGAGCTGGGGAAAACCCACTCCTGCGGCAGCCCCCGCAAAGCTGAGCAAGCGAAGGGCTGCTCCGATCCCCCACGCCTGCAGGAGGGAATCAGGCGGAGCTCGGGGGGCAGCGGGGGGGACAGGGAGAGGATCCTGCCCACGGCCCCCCGGAGTAGGACAAACATGAAGTGCAGCTCCATCGGCGCCTCCAAATCCGCCCCCGCAGCAGGTTCAGGGAGAGGCTGGAGACAATTACCGTGCCGAGCCGTAGGATCAGCCCCTCCGCTCCCGGAGCTGCAGGAGAGGGGGCTTATTAAAAAGGGGGAAAAAAAAAAATGGAGGAACAAAAAATCCCCAGCCCACACTCTTCTCTCTAGAAAGGAGATAAAATGCCTCGGAGGAGGAGGAGGTGTTGAAGAGAGGGAGGGCGGCATCAGCACAGCCGGGCGCTGGCAGGGAAGGTGTGAAAAAGGGAGAAGGGGAGCATCCTGGTGGCAGAGCCACTGCTTGAGCTGGGGGGAAGGCCGTGGGGACAAGGCATGGCTTCATGCCTGGCCTAGGGACCAAGGGACAGACGGTGCGGGGCTGGGGCTCAGCAGTGCCAGGGCTCGGGGCTGTAGATTCGGGGCTTGTGCTGGGCTGTGGGTCCAACATCACCCTGCACTGGCAGCCAGCCAGGTGACAAGGACACACTCTGTACCAAGGGCCCTATAGGTGATGTACCCATCCCCTGCTCAGACTGGGACATGCTGTCTCGTCCAAGCCAGGCAGAGATGGGGGTCCTCAGCTGCCACCAGGGTTGGGGTGATCCCTATCCATACCCTGGGAGCAAAGGCACACACTGCTGCCCATGGACAGGGAACAGGACATGGTTCCTTCCTTCCAGACGGGTTTCTTGCAGCTCAGGGGGGCTCAGCTCCCTGCCTGGCACCCCCAGCACTGCCTGCAGTGCTCCATGAGCCCCTGATGTGGAAGGGGATGCTGCCTTTGCCATGAAGATGCTGTATTTAGATGAAACAAAGGAGGGATTTTTTTCCCCTAGGCTGGGAAAATCCTACATGGGACTGAGTAGCAAGGGAGCAGCTTGGCACAGGCAGTAGAGCCTGGCTGAGGGTCAAATACCCAGTGTGGAAGCTTCCTGGCCAGTGCAGACCCATTGAAAGATCCAACTGGAACAAGGATGGGGCTGTAGCAAGCATGCTGTACCCCTGGGTATCCTGCACCTGCATCCAGTGTTCCATATTCCACCCACCGTCCAGGCATACAGGGTTTTGCTTATGCTCTACAGACGACAAATAGACATTTGGTTTCTGTTAGGAAGGTTTGGAGGAGCCAAAAGCCAGGAATACAGCTGGGGGAGTGAAACAGCTGCTTCCCATGGCTCCCCCTTTTTAACGTTCAATTCAAATAAATAGATGAGGAAATGGCTGTGGACACTGGGACCAGGAATGACTATCAGTCTCCAGCTGCTCGTGGATCTGGGACACATACACCCCTCCAGCCTCATGCTGGGTTCGGTAGTGAAACCCCGAACTGGGGCAGAGGGACATCCCTGTTTGCTGCACTCTCTGCTGCAGACTGTCCTGCCACTGCAGAAACATCACACATGTCTTTAGGGAAAAGAATAGAGCAGATGAGTCCCAGGGATCCACAGGAGCCCACAAATCCTACACAGCGTAGGGTTCCCAGCAGGATGAAGACAGAAAGACCACAGGACTGCCAATAGCTCTGGTCTGCCTACCTATGGCAAGCTGGATATGAAGCATTTCGCCCACCCTTTCCAGTTAATTCTTCCCCAGGATTCAGGGATATTAACAGCTCAGCTCTTTCAGCAGTCAGGACTAAATGGCAGGACGGGGAAGCTGGGAAGCACCAGGATGTTTTCCCCCAATTCCTGCCTGGCACGTGCCGTGAGCGATGCTCCGCACGGCAGCACTGGGCGCGTGGGCTGCCGGCTCTGCTGGGGCTCCATCCCCATCCCTCCACACCCGCTGCTCGCCTGCTCTCCTAAAAATCACATTCAAACCCAAATTGCCCGTCTCCACCCGCCCCCGCCGCTAAAATCAATTATCCGCCGCTCTCGCCAGCCCGCGGCCTTTTATTCCTCGGCAGGGAGTTGGAGTGGGGTGAAGGGGAGGGGGGGGAAGGTGGGGCAGGAGGTGGGATTGCTTTTGATAGTTGTTATTTTAGCGATTAGAGAGGTTTGACAGGAAAGGGAACCTGGCACAAAGGTTGTACTCAGCAGGGCTGGAGCGTGCATGTGCGTGTGATTGCAGGGCTGCAGCTCCCAGCACTGCGCGGGCACTGGCAGTGCCATGAGCTGGGGTCCAGGGCAGACAGAAGTCTTGGGAGTGTCCCAAGCACTCGTGCTCGTTCCTCTGCCAGATCCCAGGAGAGCTTTGCAAGTTGGCTCCTGCGTGTGCAAGGTGCAACAGCATCCATCCCTGTCCCGCTGGGCTCCACCCTCGCAGGGTCCCCTGGGCTGTCCCTGCTTGGGTGGTGGTTTTGCAGTGGGGGTGATCTGGTACTGGTCACAGCTGCTGAGTCCTGCTGTGACTGAAAGGTCTAGAACAGGCAGAGCCACAGATTGAAGTGGTCGAGAGCTATGTGGCAGCTGCAGCCATCACGGTTTCCCTTTGGGAACCAGCGCCCCCGGTAAATCACTGCTCCTTCCCTCCTGGCAACAGGTAGGGCAAAGCCAGGAGGAAGAGGGGGGAAAGTGCACGGTGCCTGGGGTGTCCCAGAGGAGCACGGAGGGAAGAAACCCACATCTGTCTCTAGGTCTTCATGTGCCTCCTCCTATCGTTCCTCAAGGACAGTGGTGCAGGGAAGCCGGCTGAGATCTTTCCATATTTTGCCCAAGTCCCTGCCCCAGTCAGCACCTATCCCCATCCCCATCCTTGTCCCCATGCCTGTGGCTGTCCCTCACCCCACAGCCATATGAGGGCTGAGCTGTGCCCGTTCCCACGCCAAACCCTTCATCTCTGGCTCCATCTGTTCCCAGGGGCGCTTTCTCCATTGTCCGGAGATGCGTGAAGGTGTTGGCAGGACAAGAGTATGCGGCCAAGATTATCAATACCAAGAAGCTCTCTGCTCGAGGTAAGCCCTGAGGGTGTTTTGGAGAAGGCAAGAGGTGAGCAGGACTCAAACACTGGGGAATTTGTCCCCTCAGCATGGTGCTGGGATGATGCCTTTGATGTGCAATGAGGTGAGGGGGTCTTTGATTGCAATGGGGCCCCCTCATCCCACTCTGTCCCCACTGTGGTACACACTGAGCTCCTTGATGGATGGGGTGAATGTCCCAAGGAGCCGTCTTGGTGGCTGCTCGCCACATCCTATCCGGTCACAGCATCCACAGCCTGGCTGTGCCAAGGCTCAGGGGAAATCCCACACCCCAGTCTGCCTCAAGAGCCAGAGGACCCCATTTCTGTCCCTGAGATCCCCCCACCACCCTGCACACACATTGCAGCAACATGATGGTTACAGCTTCGCAACAATCAGACCACTGCCAGCTTTGGGCACAGGGTAGCACAGTTAATTTGGGAGTGTAACCTTCTGAGTGGGCCCCCGCTGAAACCCCATCCCTGCTCTGGGGTCTGTAAGTTTTCTTACTCGTATACCTACATCAATGAAATGGGAACATCCCTTCGGGTGGGGATTTGACTTCATTTCTACCTGGAAAAGGGACCTCACCCTTGCTGCCATCTGCTCTGGTGGAGCACATTGGCTGTTTGCTGCTGGAAGAGGTGCTGGTGGGTCTGTCCTGGTGGGTCTGTCCCAGCTGCTTCTCAGAGTGTGACTGAGATGAGCCAGCCCAGAAATCATCAACGAGCCCTTGCCCCAAGCCAGGGACTCCTCTGTCTCCAGGCACCTGGCAGAGGAGCTGTGATGAGGTGGATTGAAAGTATGAGGCAGCAGATGCCGTGTCCCCACTCTGGCTCCTCTCTGGCTTTTGGGAGTGCAGGATGTGTGCTAGGAGGAAGCACCCTGCCGGCAGGGTTTAATTAACCTCCCTCGGTGTCTCTCCCAGTTCCACTGCTGACCTCCGAAGGTAAAACTGATATGCAGAAAAGAGTGACAAGCTCCTTTCTGACCTGGAATTAAACCAGTATGTCTCAGTATGGCTCCCACAGTGCTGCCAAAGTGGCACAGCACCGGCTCTGAGCCCCTCAGGTCCTCCAGCACTGACCCCTGCCCCTCTTCAGGGATGCAGATCATTTTCTTCGTTCTAAGTCAAAGGCTGGGCTCTGGGCAGGGTGTGCAGTGCTGGGCTCAGCCCTTGGCTCCTGCCCGTGTACCCCAGCTGGCAAACGCCTTCCAGTTTTCAGGGCTGCCTGGAGCAGCAGATTGAGCCTTCCTCCCTTTGCTCCTCCTGCCTCCGCTCGCCTCCTCCAGCAGTTTGCCCCTCTCTATTCTCTCCTGGGGTTTGTGCTGTCCCTGCAGTGCCCAGCAGTTCCCTGGAGAATGTTAATTGGTTTTTTTTTTTCCCTGCTCTGCCAGCTGGAATCACCAGCGACTTTGGCTAATGGTCTGGAACCCCCCATTTCTGCAGTGCTGGCAGGGAGGATGGCACTTGCCCCAAAGGGCAGGAAGGAGAGAAGTGGGGAGAAGGTGAGAGAAGCTGCAGAACATCCCCAGTCATGGTCTGTTTCCTTAGACATCCTCCTGGCTGCCAACACAGAGGGGCCAGGAGGAGAGAAGGTGGAGATTTTGGAGGAAAAATGGAGTTTAGGTGTGTGCAGGAGCTGGGTTTGTGGGGCAAGAGAGGCTGTAACCCACTTCCCCAGAGAAGTCCTGGCCCCACTGGTCACATTGTCCCTCCGTCCCATCCCTGTTATCCACCCCGCAATGGACTTTAGTTGTGAGAACAGCCTGAACTCCAACCTCTCTCCTTGTCACACTGTCCCACCCTGGGAAGGTTGTCACCCATCAGGGGAAACAATGTGGGGAGCTCAATGAGACCACCAAGCCTCATTATCTCAGCCGTCAGCTCATACTCCAGTACAGGCTGCAGAACTCACCCCAAGCCCCAGGGTGCCTCTTGGACAGGATCCTGAGCCTGGGGAAGGATGCAGCCCCGCAGAGAAGGAAGGGGCTGTGCCACTTTCCCGTGTCAGCGGTCGGAGACACTCAGGTTTGGTTTGATGCAGAGCGAGACTCTGGGGTGTGAACCTGCAAGGTAGCAGTGATAGCACTGAGAGACAGCAGCCCTAATTATATCCTTGCTTGTCCTGGCTGCTGAGTTCCTGCACAAAATGTCTTCAGTCAGGCACCTCCATGCAGGGTGGATGGGTCAGGTGTGAACAAGGAGAGAAGCACAGAGGAAGAAACAAAAGGATTTGCAGATTCATTCTGAGCTGCCCCAGGGCAGGGGATTTTTTGGCTCAGCTCAACTTACCTTGCCCAGAGCTCTGTTGTCTCACATCCCCAAGCCTGCTGAAAGCTGGGGAGTGGGACTTGTGCTTCCTGTTTGGAGACACACACCGGTTCTGAGATAAGGTTCTGCAGTGTAGGAGAGCAAAGTCCTGGTGTGGAATGGCTGATGATGGCGAGGGGGAGTGAAGCCCATAGCCTCATTTCATCCTGACACCTCTCACTGGTTCACTCTGCCTTCAATTGCTCACATTGTACTATGCAGGGCTGGCAATGTCCTGGCTGATTGCCTGTGCCTGGGTGAATAGGAGAAAAAGGAATAGTACTGCAAGCAAGGATAACCCAGACAAATCCGGGGTATTTGAGAGGTGATCGGAGATTGTTCAGCAAAGAGAAGTGAGAGGGGAGAGCAAAGGATCATTCCAAACCCAAGATTGCCTATGGCATCAGTGCTTGAAGGGCTTAGCCAGGGATTGCATCTGTGCTGGGATAGTGCCCATTGGGCCCTGATACTGAACTTATCCCCAAATCCATAACTCATTAGCAAAGAAAAAACAAGCTGCTCTGTCCTCCAGGTTTCCTGTGCCAACACCTTCTCCGAGAGCCATTGATTCCCTTCCTCAGATCCTAATTTAGGGTGTTTGCCTCTTTCAGATCACCAGAAGCTGGAACGAGAAGCCCGGATCTGCCGTCTCCTGAAGCACCCCAACATTGGTAAGTGCACCGTGCACCCCCATTGCCGGTGCTCCATACCTGGCTCTGCTGCCCACTTGCCCTCCCATGTCCCAGCCAGGGCTAGGGGGTCTCCACCAATAACCCAGTCCTGTCTGCAGCAGCATGGACTGTTTGTCCCGGAGGCTGAGAAGGGCTTGGTATTGTTCTGCCCGGTTGATCTGCAGAGCCATCCCTCCTCTTCCTCATGGGAAACACCATCTTTAAACGGGGTTATGGGGAAAAAGGCCCCCACTGGACAGAGGGGGACTGAAGTAGGTCCGGACTAACCCACTTGGCGATAGCTCCCTCGGGGAAGTGGAGCCCCAGGAGGCTGAAAGAGGCTATTTTTACTGCTCTCCCCTCCTCGGGTGCTGTATTCCTCTGCATGCTCCAAAAAGCGGCTGCAGTTCGGAGCAGCAGCAGCAGCAGTGCGGGGCGTGTAGGAGGAGAGATGGCGGGGGGAAGCGAAGACTTTCCCACCGACCGTCCATCTGAAAGTAGCCTCCTTCGGAAAAGCTGTTTCAGGAAAACTCCTGAGCCCCTGCAAAAGACAAAAATAGGCTAGAAGGAGAGAGAGAGAGAGAGAGGAGGGGGGAAAACTGCAGTAAAAAAAAAAAAAACTCCATCCTGGAAGTGATGCTGATGCAGGCTCTTGATCCCTGTGGATGGTCTGGATGAACCCCCTCTTCCCTCTGCTGCACCCCAGGATGTACCGACCCCAATGAGATCCTGCAGCTTTTGGGAAAGCATTTGGTGGTTTCTGCAGCCCTCTCAACCCACAGTCGGGAGCTGGGAGGGTTGCCCTGCGGCTGAGCTCCTCCCTGGCCCCCTCACTGCTCCGGTGACCTGGATCCATCCTCCCCCAGGAGCTGCTGCAGCAGATCCAGGGAGCTAGATCCAGGGCCACTGGGACGAACCATGTGGCTCCTGTCCCATAAATATTTCAGTTCCAAAAAAGACTGCCAGCTTCCATCTGTCTCGGGCACACGGCTGTGTGGCAGGTCTCCCCTTCATTGCCAGGGTGCCGGACCTTGCAGCATTCCCCAGCCTCTGCTCCAGCAGGACCAGGAGATGTCCTGCAGGGGTCCCTCCGGGGCGTCAAGCTTCCTCTTTGCACCAAAATACATGCAGAGATTGCCAAAACCTGAAGGAAACACGCTGCAAAGTGTGTGAATAGGAAGAAATACTAAAGCCGGAGGAACTCACTGGATGAGACCTGCAGGATGGCACCTGCAAGTTCCCGTGGTTCCCAATTTCCCAGTTTGGCCACAGCTCTTTCCCATGGCTGTCTTGCACCCTTCCCTCTCCATCACCTTCCCGTGGGGCTGGCAAGGTCTCCGAAGACTGAAACACGTCACCTGTCCCTGCCCTTGTCCCCCATCCCTGCACTACCCCTTGCTGTTTGGCTGTGACCCGGCAGGTTCAGCGCTGCAAAGGCTGGAAGGGGTTAACAGCATGAGATGCTAACAAACCCAATCTGCTGCTATTTATACCCAGGAGGCTCTTCTCCACCCCCCTACCCCACACCCTCTTTCCTTTCACCCCCCTCCACTGCTCCTGCTGCCTGGAAACTTGGGCTTGCAGCTTCCCTTCCAAGCAGCAAAGGCGGCTCGTTACCCACACAGGAGCTGGAGCGAGCAGTGCCACTGCAGAGCAGCCTGGCGTGAGGAAGAGGAGGAGCTGCTGCTGGATGAGGCAAAACAGCCCTGTCCAGCCCTTCCCGGGGAGAAGCACCCCAGCTGCCAAGGGGCTTTGCTGTCCTCTTACTTGCTCCCTGCAGTGAGGTGGGGTCCTTCCATCTCCCATGAGAATGCCATGCTGCAGTTCCTGAAGGAACCAATCTGTTCTCCGTGCCTGCTGGAGAGCCTCACATGGAAAGCTGTGCACGGGCAGTCAAGGGCAGGCCCAGGACCCCACAGCACATCCACAGCACTGGGTGATATACCAGGGAGAGCTGTTTCCAGTCAGGGAAGTCTTGCTTTATTGGGAAAACTTTGGCTGCACTCAGTCCTGGAGTTTGAACTCCAGCTACTTGTCCTCTGACTCTCATTCTGAAGCTATGTCCTGCTCCTGCCTTGGCTCTCAGCTCTGAGCTGGAGTGGTTTGGCCAGCACGGCTCTCTCTGACTATGGCCAGTAACAGACACTTATAGGATCAGGCTATATTTAGAGCAGCTGCTCTCTCTTATACCTTCTTGGCTCCTGGCAGCACGGGCTTCGGGACTTCCCCAAGCAGGGAACATATATGGACCATATGCTTATGGTTATGCTGGCCCTATCCACACCAAACTCACCTAATCCCCCTGAGAATATTTTGGCTTCCGTGGGATCCCAGGCATGATACCCCCAAATCCCTCCCAGGTGAGATGAAACAGGAGGAAGTATGTTTCTTCCAGCAGAGGAAGGCAGAAAAGCTGGGGTCGTATGTTGGAGAAAAGTGGAGCAGACACAGATGTTGGAGCACAGGGGATGTCTGCAGAGGCCAGCAGTGGGGAAGGATAATTGGGGAATAAGATGAACAAGTTATGTCAGTAGTCAAGACCACAAGAGAGACAGACAGAAAAGATGCTGACCAGCCCATCAGACCTCGTTTGCTCTGTGCCCTGGCCAGGTGAGGTGACACTGCTGGCAGTATGCTCTTGGCAGCTGCTGGATTTTCCCACAGAGCTTGGAGGCAGGAAAAGGACCAGTAAAATGGTGTTTGCTGGCCTGGAAGATAAGAGTAACACGGTGCAGTGTCTGGGCTCAGTGCTGGGGTTGTTATCTCCCCCGGCTCACACTGAGTCTGGAGGATGTTTCCATATAGGGCTCAGCTGATTTAGATGCAGTAAAAGGGGCTAGGAGTAAAAACTCCCACAAAATCTCTCACCTGAATGTTTCTTTTTTCCTCCCTGTTTCCCAACATTCTCAAATATGTTGAAAGTTGTATCAGGCTGCAACCAGGTGAGAGAGATGAAGCATTAAATATTCATAGCCTTAAGGGAATCAAACAAAATATGAGGTGGGGGACAGAGGATGTTGGACAAGTCTCTGTTTATCCACCCTACTTGTTTCTGTGCCTGTCCCCTTGCTGCACACCTGCCTGCTAAGTGTGAGCAGGGATCCGAGCCTGAATAACCAGCACACAGCTGTAGGGTGACAAGTTTGTACCTGGCAAGGGGTGTGCCCAAGGGGAGAGGGTGCCAGGAGATGGGGAAATTCATCCCATGGAGATTCCAAAGGAGAAAAGCAAGGTCATGAGCAGAAAATAAAAAAGTCCCGTGGGTGCCAGAGTTGTTAGCTCAGTTCCCTGCTGAGCTTTCCCTCTGCTTGGGCACCTCTCCTGATGGGCCTGGGGACACCCATGCCTGCAGCCTGCCCAGTGCCCAAGATAGCCCAGCAGCTGCCTGGAACCCTGGCCAGGTGTAGCCTCAGGGCAGTCCCACGATTTGGATGTGACCTTTGTGCCTTGCACAGGCTGGGGTCCCCTGGAGAGCAGGGACCCCCACCCAGCCAATGGCAATAGCAAGAGGAATAGTCCTGCTGTGCCCTTCCCCAGCTCCTGCTTGTGCTCCAAAGGGGAGAAAAGGCATTCCCAGGGAGTGGGGTGGGAGCCAGATGACCCCATAACCCTTCTGTCTCTGCTGCAGTGAGGCTCCACGACAGCATCTCTGAAGAGGGCCACCACTACCTGATATTTGACCTGTGAGTAATGGTTCATTGCATCCTCTAATCCACGGGCAGCTCTGTGCTTCCCCTGGCGTGACGTGACCTCCACCTCACCCCAGCCCTTCCCAAGGGCTGGGTTTGAACCAAACTCCCCCAAGCCGGGCAGAGGGCAGGTCCCTGTGCTGCACCCCTGGTTCTCCCCCCATGCATGGTGCAGTGACATTTTTGGGGGGGCTTGCCAGAGCTGAGTGTGCTGTCAGTCAGTCCAGCTCCTCCTGTTCTCTCGCAGGGTCACCGGTGGGGAGCTGTTTGAGGACATTGTGGCCAGGGAGTACTACAGTGAAGCGGATGCCAGGTGAGTCAGGCTGTGGAGGGGACAGGAGGAGTCTCCTTCTCTCACAGGCTGTTCCCTCCCTGGGTCCTACATGACTGGCTTTCTGCAGCACCACCTCATTCTGTACTGGGAGGTGTTTTGCAGCTGCCCTGCAATACTCATAGACCAGAACTGTGGTGCAAAAAGAAAAACCCACCCAAAATGCTCTTTCTAACTCGCTCAATGCCTGTGCCAAGAAGTGCATGTGCTGCCATAGGACTGGTTTCCACTTTGAATCAGATGGCTCCCAGCCATTGCCCACAGCATCTTCATTCCCCAGGATGTTGGGATAGCCAACACTGACCTCACTGTAAATTGTGGGGGGACTCCCTGGTCTGGGGGCACTAGGGCTCCCCAGGCTGGCAGGGAGGAAACCCAGCACCAGACTGGTGGCCAGCCAGGGTTAGGATAGCACAGACACCCTGTGGATGTCACTCCTTCCCCTTGGAGCTGCATTCCAGCTGTCTGCAAGTGTTCCTCTAGCATTTGCCACTTGAAAGCACAGAGGAGGAGCAGTCAAGAGGCTGTGCTGGAGCTCTGCTCCCTCCCACACTCCCACTGGCACTTTCCAGGTACCTTCTGCAGTGCCATTTCAGCTCTGGCTGAACAGACCTTGGGTCCCTGCAGCTCATCCAGGGGACAGTATTAGTCTCATTCTTTTGAAGGGACATGATCTGGCCCTCTCCAGTCTCCAGATATCACTGTGCTTCTTGGCTTTGCCCCCAGGCTAAGCATAGCCTATATCTATGTCCAAAGGGATGGTAAATTCTACACTACCTCTCTGCATGGAAATATCCTTTACTTCTAGACAGAAAACAATCTCATTTAATGGGCTGCCTGCACTAAATCCACTTACAGCTCATCCACTTATTAGTGTCATACAAATAAAATAAAATGCATGTAAATAAAGACCTTCTGCCTTGCATACAAGCTGTTTTGGAGCAGAAGCGATCAGTGCCTCTGTCTTTTTCCCTTCCTGTCTCACGCACACAGCAGAGCTGGGATGTAATGAACTAGATATAAAGAAAGCAGACACAGCAGAGCCACCTGCATTAGAGGAGAGCAGGGAAATGGGGCTGGAGCAAAGGTTGCACAGAGCATATCTGCTCTGCCTGAGTCTGGGGACCAAATCTTTGCTGGTATTGTGGTTCCACTGTTGGTCTCCAGCTTCCCGTCCCCAGTGCTGTTTCTGTAGAGTCCCAGTGGGCTCAGCATGTCCCCATAGCTCCAGCTCACCGTTACTTGGTGTCCAGTACCTCTGTTGGGCTCTTACTGGGTTAGAACTGCTCCCCACAGGTGTGTGGGTTTTCGTGGAGGGGGATGCTGAGCTGTGCTTCAGGGCTGCTGATGGGAAGCAGTGATGGGGAGAGGGGGAAAGGGGTGAAATACAGCAGAATAGAACTGTCTGACAAAACTCTGCCTCACTGGCCACTTGCGTGGGCTTTCTTCTCTCTCCCACAGCCACTGCATCCAGCAGATCCTGGAGGCCGTCCTGCACTGCCACCAGATGGGGGTGGTTCACCGGGATCTGAAGGTAGGAGCTGCAGGAAGAGTGCCTGTGGGAGGACAGGGGACTCCATCTGTGATGGAAAGCACTGTGGAACAATGCCCAGAGTCCTTCAGGGCTGCTGAAACAGCAGGGAGGAACACGTGTAGGGCTGCGGGAAACCCACGGAGCAAAGACCAGCTCCAGAGAGGAATGATACGAGGGAGATGGGGTAGGGAGGTCTTTGCAGTCTATGATCCCCTAAGGATCCAGGGACACCAGGACAAAGAGCAGGACAAAGCAGTTAGGGAGCACATCCAGAGCTTCCTCTATGCTGTGCTGGGAACCTCCCCCTGCCAACAGCAGAGCCTTTGAGGATTTTTCACTCCTCTCCAACCCCATCTCGTTCTGCAGCCCGAGAACCTGCTGCTGGCGTCCAAGCTGAAGGGTGCTGCCGTCAAGCTGGCTGACTTTGGCCTCGCCATCGAGGTGGAGGGGGACCAGCAAGCGTGGTTTGGTGAGTGGGACTGGCCTGAGGTGGAGTCTCCTCCAGTCCTCCTTGGCATGTTAGTTCAGGGGGAGCTCCAGGAGCCTGAGCCCAGGATTATGGGACAGCCCCAGCAGCACCAGACCAGGAAGCACCATGGGTGAGCAGGCTGATGTGGAGCAAACAGCTCCACAGGGACTCTGTGAGTCACCGAGGTGTCCTGGTGAGATGGACAAGCCGGCAACAGGGGCAGAGCAGTGGGAGGAACGGCTCTTCCAAGCTCTGGAAGTGCACAGCAGAGCACTCCAGCCTTAGGCACCATCTGGGGTTTGGCAGAAAACACAGTTTGCTCTGCCCTCGGGACACGGAGGTTTCTGGAAGGAGGGTGTCTGTCGCACCGGGTCGGGATGTGCCAGTACTCTCGGCTCTCGCTGTGCCCGGCCGGGTAGCAGTCCCTGCCGGGGAGCTGTGCGGGATGGGGGCTGCCTGGCGGCGGGCGTGACGGGCTGTCTGTCCCAGGTTTCGCCGGCACCCCGGGATACCTCTCGCCAGAGGTGCTCCGGAAGGACCCTTATGGCAAAGCCGTGGATCTGTGGGCTTGCGGTAAGTCACACCGGGGCTGGGATGCCGGGAGTGGGGTGGGCTGGGCGGGATGAGACTGGCTGTTCATCCAGCATGTCTCAAGTTGCAGTTGCCCGTCAGATCTCAGGGAAGCCAGGGTGGAGGATTTACCCAGAAGGTGGCACATTACCCTGGGCAACACATTCACTCCCAATCCAGAGGCACCCTTCTCGGAAGGATCACCCCCCTCGTTATGTACCCAAAGCTCCCAGTCAGGTGAAACACTGCCTCCTTTCCCTGTGGTGCTGGTGGAGTCAAGGCAATGCCTCCGTGCAGCTGCAGCCATAGGGGAGCCTTTTCCCATCCACGATGGGGAGGAGGCATCACCCATCCCTGGCCCGGCACCCACTTTGGGCTCTGCAGGGTGGCTGCCAGAGCCTTGAACCTCCCCAGGTGCTGAACTGGACCCACCAACAAGCCTTTTGCTCTTTAAACAATGAGCAACTCTTCATGTTACCCTAATTTCTGTTTCTCTGCTTGAGTTTGACCAATCTCCAGGCTGTATGTGCTCCTGCCTCCAGCAATGAATTCTCTCCCATTGATCCTGTCCCCTTTCCTGGGCAGGTGTCATCCTCTACATCCTGCTGGTTGGGTACCCACCCTTTTGGGATGAAGACCAACACCGACTCTACCAGCAGATCAAGGCTGGGGCTTACGACGTGAGTGGGTTTGTCTTGCTTCCCCCTTTCACAGTCTCCTCTCTCTCTCCTGCTGTCCCTGCCTCACAGCCTGCTGCTCTAGAAGAGCAACCAAGACAAATTCAGAACAGATGGGAGCAAGTACTTTCCTTTGCACCAGTTGCAGAGCGTTGGCCTCGTTGCCATGCCCAGGTGCACACCTTGGCATATTTCAGGGCCACTTTGTGGGAGAGACAGGCCTTTTCCCGAGCCTCCCAACTTTCTTCTTCCACTCCTGCTCTTTGGTTTTCTACCTGGCAGCTCTTTCTAGTGCTACCATTTCTCCAACCTGTCCCAAGTTGCAGGAGAAGCAACCCAGGTGCAGAGGGTCTCTCTGCCATCTCTCACCCTTGTCCCTTTGCTTTGGCAGTTCCCCTCCCCTGAATGGGACACTGTCACTCCCGAAGCAAAAGATCTCATCAACAAGATGTTGACCATAAACCCATCCAAGCGCATCACAGCAGCAGAGGCTCTGAAGCACCCCTGGATATCGGTGAGTTGGGGCCGAAGGTAGAGAGATGTGGGGATTCACAAGTGGGGAACATCATATTGGGGGTCTCTTGTTATCAAACATGCTGCCAGCTCTCTTCTTCATCCTGGGAAGATGGTTTCCTGGCATAGATCCTCCCAGTCCTCTCACAGCAGCATTTCCCCATAGGTTTTAAAGCAGATTAAAGCTTGTGAATGCAAACAGCATGTTCTTGTGAGACCTGGTGATGGGAGGGGCACATATGCTCCCTGCCCTGGTGGGGACAGGCTGATTTCTCAGTGTCACACTGTGCTGGGGGTCTTTCTTCAGAGGCAGTGGGAGCACGCTCGTGTTTCTCCATCCATGCACCGCAGCAGCAATCCCTCCACCTTCACTACATCTCGCTGTTTCAGCTGCTGGTTCTCACTCTGAATCAGATCCTAACAGCAGCAGGAGTCCGTGGGCTTAACCACACATGTGCAAACCCTGAGCACATTGCTAAACATGGCTGGTCAGTCAAGGGGTTAAGTCAGGGGGTAGCCAGTTCTCCACACACCCTCACCACCAGAGCCGATTCTGCTGACTCCAAAGCTTGGATCTCCCACTGCCCATTAAACTTTTATCTGCTGCTGTTGCTGCAGGCAGCTCTGGCCTGTGCCTCAGCCATGGTCATACACGTGTGTGGGCATGTGAGAGCCAGGCTGGGGAGCCCCTTCTCCCCAGCACTGCTCTGAGCCAGGTCTCTCTCCCCCTAGCACCGTGCCACCGTGGCGTCATGCATGCACAGGCAGGAGACGGTGGACTGCCTGAAGAAGTTCAATGCCCGGAGGAAGCTGAAGGTAACTGTCCAAGCTGGCTGCTAAGAGCATGATCAGATCATTGGTGGGCTTGTTTCCTGTGTAAGAAGTGACAGGGTGGTGTCTGGGCGGTGGTGTGGGGGTGATGGGCATACAGGGACCCCCATTGTGAAGAATGGGAGACTGAGCAGAGTGACAGCTTCATCTGGCTGGGGTTCCCAAC
This sequence comes from Acridotheres tristis, assembly GCA_037013685.1. Classification (NCBI taxonomy): domain Eukaryota; kingdom Metazoa; phylum Chordata; class Aves; order Passeriformes; family Sturnidae; genus Acridotheres; species Acridotheres tristis. Next base: position 6,817,126 of record CM072900.1, read on the forward strand.
TGCTCAATGAAAGCCATGGTGAAGGAAAGCACTGAGTCACACTGGGGTGAGGATTCTTCCACTGGAGCCAGTGTCAAGATAGCTTCTTTTTGGGGTTGGACACGGGACTGAGAGGCACAGTGAGACCCTTTCCCTGATGGCCAAGAGACTTTGCAGCCAAGAAATAAAGTGATCCACAGACAGACAAAAAACTCACCCACTCCAGCAGCCCCACAGCCTTTCCTTCTCGATGCTGCCATGTGCCACAGCCTGGACCCCTCTGAAATCACCATCTCCAGCTTGAGCACCTCCCTGAGGCACGCATCTCTCGGGTGCTTCTCAGCCTCAGCTGGCAGCAGGGCGCTGGGAATGGGCTCTGGAAATCACAATGCCTCCAGCAGAGCAGGGTGAGGCTGGTCTGTGCCACAGCCGGAGCCATCAGTGCTCCAGGCCTGAACACAGCACGGCACAGAGCAGTACAGCTGCCGGCTACTAACAAGATTATCAAGCAAAGAAGCTGGCTATAAACTATTATTACTTTTCAGCTAGACAAGTAATCAAATTAGTTCAGGCATACGCTTCAAAATAGTAATCCATTACTGTAAGCAATTAGTCCAAAATAATCCCATTATACACTTAGCAACTAGTTAGTAAACTCAGCTGGAAAAGGGGAAGGATTTTTACAAATGTTGTTTTGTGGTAGTGATCTTTGCATGGCTCCCACGAGCAGTCCCTGTCCTGCTGCTCTCAAATGGCACAGCTTTAATCACAATTAATTCTGGTTCCACTCCCAGTGGGTCCCCTTGTTGCCAGCTGCTGGCCCCAGTCAGTGGGGTTGTGCTTCATCTAGGACAGGCTAGTAAGAGACTGAGAAGTGCCCTGCCGATATTTAATATCCCTTTAATCTCAGAGGGAAGACAGTTTTGGAGAATGCAACCCAATGCCATGGTGCTGGGGATATGGCGGTATTGAGAGCTGCTTTTGATAGCAGGAGGAGAATAACAATCTGTGGGCCAGTTTCCTTCCTTCCAGTGGCTGGGGGACAGGTGCTGAGCAGGGCTTTCCTCCCCCAGGGATGGGGGGAGCAGCAGGGGGCTGGGGTCCAGCACACCCTTTCCTTCTGCCTTCCTTGTCTTTCAGGGAGCCATCCTCACCACCATGCTGGCCACCAGAAACTTCTCCGGTAGGTGCTGTCTCTGAGACTAATCTCCTTGTCTTACAGGATACCCAGGGCAAATCTGTAGGGTCCCTGGAGAGCTGGCTGTGCCTCATGTGTCACAGAGAGGCTGAGGTTGCAGCCTTGTGCCTCTGCAGATGTGTGGCTTTGCATGCTCCTCCAGGAGAAGTCACCTGGCACCTCCAGGCTGGCTGCTGGCTTGGGATGCAAAAGAAAATGTGTGGTTGAGGCTCAGTGATCCACAATGCTTTACAGTTTTGGGGTTTGTATGCACCCAACCATCTAGCTTGTGTAGGGATGGGGATGTGGGTGCTGGGGGCAGCCAGAGCTCAAGCAGCTGGTTTTGCGTCCTCCTGGGGATGGCTCAGGGAGAGCGTCCTCTGCATCAGGAGCAGGAAAAGGGTCCTGGTGCCACTGCAGGCAGATGGCAGCAGGATCTCGCAGGTGTCTCCCCAGGCAGGTGGATGCTAAACGTGCAGGATTCCTCACTCTCCTCCTGCCTCCCTACATCCCGAGGGCTGCCATGGCAACAGGACGGAGCATGGCACTGGAGAGGTCTCAGTGCAGCCAGAAACCCCTCTGCTCCAGTGCCCTCCCTGAGAGCTGTTCCCTCTGGGGACACCACACTGCATATGCGATTTCACAGGCGATTCCCCATGGAACCAAATGGAGCCATGTGACTGCAGAGCTCATCCACCCGCTGTCACCTCCAGCCCTCCCCAGTGCTGGGGATGGCTCTACTACATGGGGATGCTACAGGGCTGGGACACACTAGCCAAGCCCTGCACGCTGCTGAGCTGACTGGTAGCAGCTGTTTGGGGTTAGTTGGCTGTTTCAGGGTGCTTTGCTGAGGCTCCCCGAGTGTCAGGTGTAGCAGGTGGGCAGGGGTGCCAGGACAGAGGGCTGTGGCCAGGGCTGGTATCTGCATTTGTCGTGGGGCGATCGTGCTGACACATTTAGCACTTGTGGCGGGTGCTGGAGGAGTCCAGCAGCTGGGGGTATCGGATGTCAGGCCCCACGCCGGGAGAGGCGGACAGGAAGCATCAAAAGGCAGGAGGTTCAAAAGCATCTCTCCTAGTGCTGCCTGTCCCACGCGTGGCCCAAAGGCTCAGCAGTCTCTTCTGCCCGGGAGCACGGCAGGGCTGTGGGCGACAGGCACTGGGCCCCACCGGTCCGCCCTGCGCTGGGGTTCAGGGCATTGGGGTGGCTTGTGCGGCCGGGGGGGCTGGGGCAGTGTCGGCTGCGGTGGGTGGGCACAGGGCAAGGCGCCTGCTTTTCATCCTTGTCAAAATGCGGGCTTGCAGCTGTCGGGCCGGCAGCACATGATCCCGGCAGCATGGGGCTAAAATTAGAGGGCGGCAGGCGGGCAGCCCATTCCTCCACACTGCACCACGCCGGGTCAACAGCACCGCCCGGCCAGAGCCCGCCTCTGCTGTGCCGGACAGCCCTGCCGGCCCCTCCAGCCGCCCCAGGGACCCGGCGTGACGTTAGGACACGGGTCATGCCCCTGGCCGAGAGCCACTGGGGTAGGACTGGACAGTGGTGGCAAGGTCGCCCCTGAGCTTCCACGGGTTGCACCGGTGATTGCTGGAGAGAAGACGAACCCCACCAGCCGGGGATCCTGCCGCCCTGGCACCCGGCACCATGTTGCTGATCCTCGCCCTCCTGGTCCTGGTGCCCTGCCTGGCTCTGCTAATCTCCTTCCTCCTCTCTCCAGGAGGCAAAAGTGGTGGCAACAAGAAGAATGACGGCGTGAAGGTAAGCTCAGCCCCGGTGCCCTGTGCTGCTGAGGCAGTGCTGGGGTCTCTGTGCCCTGCCGGTGGTGAGCATTTCCATGCCCTGCTGGCCGTGGGGTCTCCGTGCTGTGCCCGTGGTCCCCGCGCCACGCCGGCAGTCCCTGCGACACCCTGCACTCTAAAGGGCAGCTGTTGGCTCGGCTGTCCCGGTGTGTCCCCTGGCTGGGCTCCTGCCAACACAGGCAATGCACAGCGGGCTCTGCAGCGCAGCGGGCGAGGGGAGTGGGCTGCTGCTGGAGGGTGCACTGCGGGAGCTCGCTACTGTTTCATTGCCGGCAATATGCGCTTGTTTTCCTCGCTGCCCCCAGGGAGGGGGACAGGGGTCAGGAGGAGGCAGCTTTACAGCCCAGAACCACGGCTCCAACAGCAGCTATCTAGTGGGATGGGTGGCCTCACCTCCTGCTCGCTCAGCATGGGAGTCCTGCTGCAGCTGCTGAGACTGGTCCCAATTCCTGTCCCATCCTGTCCCAAGTGTGTGCTTCTGGGTGACACATGGGTGCTTTTAACCCCCTTGGCAGTGCTGCTTGTCCCCTGTGCCCAGTGCAGATAGCAAAGAAACATGGTGATGCTTCAACAGAGTAAACGGCTTGGTGATGCTCTAAAAACAAGCTGGTGCTTGGTGCATCTTGTTTCTTGGGCTGCAGAGCCTGCAGGTTCATCAACCCCTCCAAGGCAGGGCCACAGCTCTGCTCCAGGACAAGGTGGCTCCAGGAGGCAGCAAAATTCTGCTGTTTCTGGTGACATGGAGATGTGGTGGCTAGCAATGGTTATTGAGTTCTGTCAAACTCCTGCAGGAGGGAATGGTCCATGTGAGGTTCTTTCTCTCCTTATCTGTTCCCTTCATTAATACAATGGATCACTCAGTAAGGGAGAGCTGGCGTGGTGACATCTCCATCGTGATGACATCCTCCATTGTTGGGCAGAGCTTTGGGAGCCCAGCTGCAATGTGGCCACTCTCCTTCCTCTATAGAGGCCCTTTGTTGGGAGAACCTACAGAACCTTCTCCCTCCCTTTTGCAGGGACCCAACTGTTGGGCTGTGATGGGTGGAGGGTTTTGGAAGAGCAGAGCTCTTAGCCAGCTTCTTCCTTCCTCAATATAAATGGTTGGTGAAGCTGGAGGTCTAGGGATGGCATGTTTCTCTCATTCTTCCCAGACCCAGCAGCTGGGACAGGAGAAGCCTGCAAGGACTGAGACCATGCACAGCCCTCCAAACCTGGGCTCAGCTCCACAAGAGGCCATCCTGGCCATGCAGTGTTATTCTGCAGCATGAAGCTGATGGCCTGGATGGCTTTGAGAGGACATTACTTTGGGCTTTCAGGATATCATGAGACTCCCAGGACAGAATTAATAGGGCTGGTGCTGGCAGATCCCATAGTAGTCACAACACCCCATGTGCCAGACACTGCTCCTCTGCTGCTCTGAGGTCCTGCTTGCTTCTGGGAGTCACCTAAGATGTGATACCACAGGTAGAGCTGACTTGGTACAAGTTGCTGTAGCACAGGTGAGACCAAACAGAGGATGCATTTTTAAGCTACTAAAGGAGAGATTGCTGGATGAAGAGGCTTCATCAGGCCCAGTCCTGAATCTAAAGAGACACCTTTGAATTTCTGTGTTGTGGTAGACAACCATTTGCCAGCCCAACTTACTAATGATGCTCCCTGTTGGACTTCAAAGGAGCTTTGAGGGCAGACATTATCCTGGGAAAAGAGGCACTTCCTGTTATAGCAAAATAGCTTGTTTGGGTGAACAGCCTTCTGGCTCTTCACTGCAACTCAGTGAGGAGAGTCTGGTTTCAGAGCAGGATCAGAGAGGCTGGTTTGCATCCCCAGCCCTCAGCCCTCGCTGGTGAGAAGGAAGCAGATCATGAGGCTTCATTCCAAGTGCAGTCCAGCCACCAGCACTCATCTGAAGAGTGTAGACAAGCTCTGGGAATGAATTTGTTTTTTTATTGCCGCCCTTTTCAACAAGTAAAGAGGAATGGCCAGGAAGGTGCAGGAGGAGAAGCCAAGGTAGAGACAAGCTCATTCCCAACAGCTTCCTTGCATTATCCACCTTCAGCATAATCATCCCCACCTCTCATTCCCATGCTCAGCCCGGGGAGACTGCAGCATAACTCATTTACGGGGTCACAGGGAGGCTGGGTGTTGTGGGTAAAGCTCTAATGGCCCACTGGGCAACCAGCAGATGGCAGGACACTGCTGAGCAGTGTTCCAGCGGGCTGGCAAAGCAAGGTAGGAATCTGGAAGCCTGCCTTGAGTGGTTGGCACAGTGGGAAGGGAATGGTCCTGCCTGCTCAGAGTGGGGTCACATGGTGTGGGTCACTGTCAGAAGAGTTGTGTCCCCACTTGGAGTAGCGTGCTGGAATGGCCATCCCCACGAGAGCAGGCAGATCCCAGGCAGCCACCCCTGCCTTTCCTGCCTAAAGCTGTGCTGGTGGGCAGCAGGCAGCTGGAGCTGTCTTCTGGCCTGCCTGCACAGCCCTCCAACACCAGCATGGTGCCAGCCCAGGCTCAGAGGGCTCGAAACTCACCCTCCTGAGGAGGTTCTTCACCTCCTAAAAGCATTCCTGGGACCAGAAATCCCCCTTGAGCCCTGCTCTGGGATCCGTGGGAGATCCTCTGGTCCCAGCAGCTATGATACTTTCACTGCCCTGTGTAGTGTCACATCTCGTCCCATTGTAAATGATGGAATCACTGCCCCGTGTCGCATCCTGTCCCGTCCTAAACTGATGAGCTCACTGCCCCGTGTCACATCCTGTTACTGTATGTCCAGACTCAACGCAGTCACTGCTTTGTGTTGCATTCTGTTGTGTCTGAAATTTCTGCAGTTTGCTGCCCCGTCTCATGTCCTTGGGTAGCAGAAGCTGTCAGTCCTTCCTGCAACAGCCCAGCTCCAGTGACTCCCTTTCTCCATGAGGTTCCTGACAAAATTCCACAGCTCATTCTGCCCTTTAGGACATCTCTTTTTTTCGTGAAGGAAGGGCGAGAGTTGACAGGTGGCCCAGTGCCTAAAGGGGTTACAAGAGTGCTGGAAAGGGACTTTGGACAAGGTCACGGAGTGATAGAACAAGGGGGAATGGCTTCACACAGATAGAGGGCAGGGTTAGATTGGATATAAAGAAGAAATTATTTATTGTGAGAGTGTTGAGGCACTGGAAGATTGCTCAGAGAAGCTGTGGGTGCCCCATTTCTGGAAGTGTTCAAGGCCAGGTTAGATGGGGCTCTGAGCAGCCTGGTTTAGGAACTGGATGATCTTTAAGGTCCTTTTGAATCCAAACCATTCTGTGATTCCCTGATTCTATGACCTAGCAAGGAAGGAGAGAGCAGCAGTAGTAGAGGGGGAAGCTCACTGAGGATGCTGGTGGGAGCCAGTTAGGATGTGAAAGGAGCAATGAGGGGGAATTAAAATAATCGGTTTTTATGATGTAGCCCACCCACGCACCCTAATGGGTTGCTCCATGGACTTTTCCAAGAGATTTGCACAGTGTGTGCTGCTTTTCCCTCTGCAGGGCAGGCACAGCTGGTGCCTTGTTAAATGTGCTGGTACAGCATTTCGTTATTTGGCACTGCTGATTCTGATTTCTTCACGTTGGTATTCCCTGACTCATACTGGGATTCATTCCCTGGGAGCCAGAGGTGCACAAGGGGTATGAGGTCAGCATGCATGTCCCCCTGTCTCCTAGATAAATTAAAGATGGAGATGGGAAGCAGAGCACAGTAAGGAAGGAGAGTCCAGAAGTAGTTTAAGATTGCAAGCAGAAGAGAGGATATGGGGGTCATCCAACCCAAAAACCTTAAAGCTTGGTGGTAGTGCTCAAGGATGGAGATAAATATGCACATCTTCCCTTTGGAGTCCTGATCTAAAGCACTGAAGCTGTGCTCAGGACTGCTTCCCACACTGTGGGCCTGCCTTGAGGCCTAACGCCTTACTGGCCTTAAACCAGCCAGCTTAGGACTGGTGTAGTTTCAAAGCTAAAGGAGTGTCTCCACACCAATCAGTGCCATCAGCAGAGGCAACCAGAGCAGATCCAGAGAAGTCAGTACAGCATTCACACTGGGCACAGGGCTGTGGTGAAGCTGCCTTAGTTTTTCAGTATCCCACTTCTGCTCCTGTGAGCTTTCCAGCCTGGTCACAGGCCACCAGAGTGGTCACTGATTCCTAGGGGATTCCCTTTTGGACTGGCCAGGTCCTTGGGATGAGCAGCCCCAGAGATTGTGGCAGGTCAGGAGAGAAAAGTGCTGGCAGGAATGCGGGGAGGAGCTGGCAAGTCACCACCAACACCACAGCCAGCGGCACATCCCCAAAGGAGCAACGAGTCCGTCTGCGCCTTCCGTGCCCAAGAATGGTGGCTCAGGAGCTGCTGCCTTTCATGTGCTGCTCTCAGCCTTTCTCACTCTGTGTCTCTTCCTGTTCCATCTCTTCTCCTTGTTTTTCCAGAAAAGAAAGTCCAGTTCCAGCGTTCAGTTAATGGTGAGTGTCCTTCGTCTTCCTAAATGCCGATATCGCTGGGCCTCTCCACATGTTCCAGCTTCCCCCGTCTTTGGAAGTGTCCTCGGGGTAGGGAAGAAGGGACAGCGGGGTTGGAGGGAACATCCTCAAAGCTGTATCACCCACAAACCCCATTAACAGGGTTGGTGCAGACACTTGCTGGCCACCAGCTGGTGGGAAGCCAGCCCTGGCTCTTGCTGATGGGTTCTCATGCCGTTTCTCCCAGTTCTCCTGACTCAGGTCTGCAGGCTGCATCGGTCCAAGGAGCCTTGGAGAAACATCTTCCATGCCTCTGCGGGGACTGTATGGTCATGGGACACCTTGTCAACCTACATCGGGGTCTTCTGGGTAATACACAAGCAAGGCTCTGCTGGGAAGAGCTAGCAGAGCCATTGCTCTAGCTCCGCTAGCAGAGTTGCCTTGATGAGGCTCCTGGAGAGAGACGGGGGGTCAGTACCCCTCTCCCCCCAAATCTGTGTAGTGCTCAGCTGTTTCTTGAAAGAGCTGTGTCTCAGCCTTCAGTGGTCCATGTGGGTCTTGGAAGCACTGTTTTATTGTACATTTCTCTCCCTACTCTGCGGTCAGTGTGGTCTCTCTCACTCCTGCACAGTCCCCTCTTTCTCATCCCAGCTCCTCCTCGCTGTTAATTTGTACATCTCTCTCTTTATTGTACAGTCAACATGGTGTCTTCCACCCCTGCACAGCCCCTCTCCCTGCCCCTCCGGCAACGCTCCTAGGAACCCACTACATGGCCCCTGGACCTGCCCCCATCTCTGTCCCCACAGGTGTCGGTAGGAAAGGCAGCGCCGTTCCTACGAGACCCTCCACAGCCCACCTCTTGTGCCCTTGGCGACAAGGGGTGGAGGTCAGGGAGGGCTCTGCCAGTGCTGCCCTAGAGCTGTGGTTGAGGACAGGTTGGACCTGCTGGCGTTTTCCTTGGTTTCTGTCTGCTGGCACAGTTGAGCGCTGTGAGGTCAGACTCGGGGGGCTGTCGAACACATGAGCACCATCTGTCCTGGGGAGAAGACTCTTCTCACCACCCCGTGTCTCCTTTCTGTTCTTTGCTCAGGAATCGTCGGAGAGCACCAACACCACCATTGAGGACGAAGACACCAAAGGTATCAGTGGGGACAAGTGGAAACGTGGGCAGGTTGTTTTGGAGGGGTGCCCATGGGTCTGGCCACCCCTCATGAGATGTTTGCTCAGCAAAACCCACCTCAGGGCTCGTCAGAAGTTGCCTTAACGCCTCAGATGGTTTCAATGCTGGGTTGCTGACACGAGCAGCTGGGGCACTGCTGGTGAGGAGCGAGGTGCTCCCATGAACAGGAATGTTCCCTGAAAGCAGGTGTGGAAATGGCAGAAATCTGCAGGGATAGCAGCCTGGCTGCTCTTTTAAAATAAGCATCCCTTTAGGAAAAGCCTCCAGGGGAAATCCCTGTCTGCCGCCCGCTTGCCTGCCAGAGGTAGCTTTCTAAGAATAACCCAGGGAATAATTTATCGGTGTTAATTTGTAAAGTCTCTCGATGAAGTGATCTCAGCACAAGGCAGGATGGACTTTGGCCTGACATGAGAGCTAATGGGACAGCTTGTCCTTATGGAGAGGGGCTCCTTGAGCCTGGATGTGGAAGCAGGTGGTGCTTAGGAAGTGATGGGATTCCCTCGCTTTCTGAACAACTCCTAGGAACACGCTCCCTCTCCTTTCATTAGTCACAATGCAAAGGAAAAACAAAAGTCGAGCATGATGCCAATTTGCATTTGAAGCAAAGCCTTTTTTATAAATCTCTGGCAGCAGCTGCAGAATCCCTTCTTGTATCTTCTCGGGTGGCTCTACATGTCACTCACCTGTTCTCCTCCCTTCTGAGACCCTGTCCTCCCATTTCAGAGGGAGCTTGCCCTAGCTGGCCTCTGTTGTGAGTTCATGGGGTAGAGGGTCCCAGCTTAGCAAGGCTTTTCAGCCAAAACCGGCCTTTTCCAACTTTTGGGCTGAGGATAGCTTCCCACTTGGTGATTAATCTTTTGGCTCTTTAGGAAACTACAGGCATTTTCAGTTTTGCCATGACTTTGAAAATCTGGAGATGAAGAGCCCTTCTCCACCTCTCTCTCCCTAGTTGCTCTCCTGCTTTTTGCCTGTACAGTTTTCAAAGTCCCCCAACATCCTATGGTCTGTTTCTGATGAGATAAAGATCTCTCACCGATATGGTAACACTAGCGCCTACTTCTGGTTTGTTTTATCCTTTTATTTCCCTTTTCTCTTTAAACCAACAGTACGGAAGCAAGAAATCATTAAAGTCACAGAGCAGCTGATTGAAGCAATAAGCAATGGCGACTTCGAGTCCTACACGTGAGTGTGCCCAGTGCGGGTTTGGGATGGGTGAGGGCTCAGCCTCCCAGATTGGGGTCTCTCACAGTGCTGCCCAGAAGACTTTACTGCTGCCCGGGGCAGGATGGCCAGGTTGATGTGATGGGGGAGAGTGGAGACCATCCAAGAGAAGAAAGAGACATCAGTTTCTAAGCCTGATGCTGCTCTTGTGCTCAACTGACCACAGTTCTCTCTGATCTCACTGTCACGGATGAGCCCAATTTTTGGTTTGCAGAAAGAGGAATAATTGTAAGCATGACTTATGGTTAAAGAAGTGTTTGTATCCGTGGAATCCATTATATCCGGATTGCCACAGGCTGCTCTGAAGAGTAGATGATTTCTGCTTGCTGAGCTGATGCTGTTCAGAGTACACCTATTCTGTGTCCAAGGCTGATGTAATTAGTGATGTCTGAGTGAGTGCGGGTTGTCATCCCTGCCTCAGAGGATTGCAGCAGAGATATTTTCACATAGAGAAGACAATATGATTTTTTTGCCTGATTACTTCCTTTCTTATAAAGAAGATGACAATGTTTGAGGAAGCTTAATTGCAGAGGGTGACTGATGGAAAAGGCACCCTGCTTTGGTGGAGTTTTGGCTACAGTCAGTGGGCAGGAGGGGAGGTGGGCTGGGCAGAATGCAGGATTGAGGTTAGATTTTTGCAAAAATGACTCACTGGTGCAGACACTCCTCAGCCTCAGGTTGAAGGAGCCATCCTGAGCAGAAGACTTTTGGGTTCTTCAGGCTCTCATGCCAGAAGTGGTGAGATAACCTCTCCCTTTTTTCTCCCCTTCCTGGCTTCCCAGGAAGATGTGTGACCCTGGAATGACTGCTTTTGAGCCTGAGGCTCTGGGCAACCTTGTGGAAGGCCTGGATTTCCACCGATTCTACTTTGAAAACCGTAAGCAGCTCGCTTTCTGAGGGACTCCTCCACCTCCCATGTGCCTGTCTTGACTTCCATCAGTTTGCTGGAGGGAATAGGGTTAGGGTTTCTGTGGTAGCATCTCTGGCAGATTTGGAATATCCCAGCAGGAGGTGTTAGGTCAGCTGGGGCCAGGTGTCTGTAGAGGAGTTGTTGGGTTAGCTATTTTCTAGATGGACCCATTCTGAATCCACCTGTACAGCATTTACTCAGCCCCATGAAGCAGAGAGCTTAACACAAACGTCTCCCCTTCCCACATTACTGCCACCCTGAGCAAGAGCCACCCAAACTCCTTCCCCTGCCGAAATCCACTTGTACTTGTCCCCTCTTCAGTGTGGTCCCGGAACAGCAAGCCCGTGCACACGACGATCCTGAACCCCCACATCCACCTGATGGGAGACGAGTCTGCCTGCATCGCCTACATCCGTATCACGCAGTATGTGGACTCTGGAGGGATCCCCCGCACTGCCCAGTCCGAGGAGACCCGCATCTGGCACCGCCGGGATGGCAAATGGCAGATTGTTCACTTCCACAGATCTGGCGCGCCCTCGGTCCTACCGCAGTAAGCCCTGTGAGCATCCAGGGGTGGGGCACAAGGGATAGGGAGGGCTGGGCGAGGGTGTGGGCTGGCTGCAGCATTGAGACTCACAGGATGTGGGATGCTGTCCTGAGGATCTGTGGTGGGGAGATGGCTGATTGCTGTGAGATAGCAATGGGGAGAGGGGTGCTCTGCCAAAGGGATGGTCAAAGCAAATTCCGGCTCTTCTGGGTTTGTGTTTTGCAGCTGAAGCGTGGCCCTGCCCGTGTTGGGTTTGTCACTGACTGACTACCAAGGGGAGACCCCTCCGACATGTTCACCTACGGGACTTTGGCTGTTGGCTCTGCTGCTTGGTTCCCGCTGGAATAACCCCTCGCTTCTCACCGCACACCCACGACAGCCCCGCCAGTGCAGCACAAGCATCCCATCCAACCCCCCACCCCACCGGGGTCATGGCGCTGGGCCCCCTTCCTCTGCATGAACCAGAAAAAGAGAAACCGTGAACTCAAACCCAAGCATCTGGCCGGTGTACAGGCGCCCCTCATCAGCTGCATAGCGTCAGTGGGCCTCCTCACTACCCAGCACATCTCCTGAACTGGGCTCAGACTCATCGTCCACCTCTGTCCCCACCTCTGCTGGAAGCCCTCCGAAGAAGAGGGGACAGTTTTGAGCCTCTCTCTGCTGCATTCTCCCTGCGTGCTGGTGGATTTTGCTTTGCTGCTATCAAGGTCCCCATCTGCTGCCATGGCTCCCGCCTGCTCCCAACCTGCGTTCCTGCTTCCCAGCAGCCTCATCCAGGGAACTGCAATTCAATCCATTTCCCAATTCCACTTTTCATGCATACCTGTGCAAGGAGGGCCGTGTTTGGATGGGTGAGTAAAGACTATCTGTTGATTTTCCCTTCCCAGTGCAGGCTGGCTCCTTCCCAGGAGAGCAAGTAGGTTTGCACCCTGGCTCCAGGCAACTGCTGTGCCAAGAAGGATGCTCTCCCTCCTTCCTCCCTTCTCCCTTTGGAGCAGAGACTGGCGATGCTGAGAGAAGAGAGGAGGAAAATGACCAGTACCACATCAGCACAGCAGGAGCTGGGGCTTTCCCATCCACGTCCAGGCTAGCATCACCCCTGCACCTTCCTCCTCACCCAGCCTGGATCCTTTACCCCAGCACCCACCCCTGCCCCCCACACACAGCACTGGCGTTCCCTTGCTCCCGACTCCCAGGATGGGATAGGGGCAGCCAAGCTGGCTGCTGGCTCGGGGCACAGACCTCCATGTCCCACGTGACTCCTTCCAGCGACAACAAGGAATGCAAGCTTTAGTGACAAACTGCAGAATCTGATTGTGCTTCAACAAAAACAAACAAGCCTTTCGCTGTCTTCTCCTTTGAGCGCATGCCTTTTTATAGGGAAAAGAAACCAACCTACCGTGTATTTCGTAACTTGATTTTGAGTATTTGCTGAAATGGATCTTTATGTAATAACTAGAAACATTCAACTGTTTAAGTGGGGAGGGAGGGGGGATTTTCGGGGGTTGCTGTTTTTCATTGCGTTTACATTTGAAGTGGGGTTGTTCTGCCACGATGCTTCTACCAGGGGTCCCACGGCTGCCAGCCCCCTCCCCACACCGTGGTGGCTTGTCCCGTTTTGTCCCACAGCTTTGGGTGGCAAAGGCACCCACCTCCAGGGGCACCCACATTGCCGTGGCACTGCACCTTCCTGCACCCTCTGGGTCTTCCTGCGGGGCAAACCACAGTGGTGGCTCTGGGAATGCCACCAGTATGTGGCTTTCAGGACAGAAGGCATGGCCAGGAAGGGGAACGTTGGTCTCACCTCTTTGCCATCAGTTAGAGGTCCAAGGGTGGGTGTTTCTCTGGCAATTCTTCCTTTCACATTCTCTTTTTTCTGACTGGAGCATCTTCGCTCACTGATGTGAGGCTTCTGCAGCACTGCTGCCCCGGGGTACTTTCTTGCTCCACTCTCTTTGTCTGCATGGTGTTTAACTTTCTAGATGGTGCGTGTGTTGAAAAACAAAGAAATGAACAAAACCTGCTTCTTTTGGACCTAAAAAAAAAAGAAAAAGAAAAAAAAAAGAAAAAAAAAGAGGAAATGTTTCCTCCATGTAAATTCTGAGCGTGTATTTTGCCTTTTCTGTGGTTTTGAATGTTTTGCTCTCTGTTGAGGCAGGGACTGCCACCATGCCAAATGCAGCTGCATCCTTGCAGACTGCAAAAATATTTTCCCACTGGATGGAGGGGAAGAAATCTCAACTGCTAGGGCATGGACATGCCCTGAGAAATGTTTTGGTGTGTTCCTCTGTGCCAGCAGTGCAATGGCTGCTGGTGATGTATGTAGGAGATGCCTTTGGGGGCAAATCACAGAGCTGATCCATGGGTGCCCATGGGGTTCCCCATGCCTTTGGTGGACCTGTGCACCATAGGCTTGCAAGAGTTCCCCAGAGAAGGGAAATCCATGCAGGGAAAGGATTAGATTTTAAGGTAGAGTTTGGGTGTTTTTACAGATCTGTTTTTCTTCCTGTAGTCATGTAGTGCTGAAGTTTTTTTAATTTTTAAAGGAAGGACTCAGCTCTTTCACAGTTCTCTCTCTCCCTCTCCAGAGCTGGCTCTGAAGCCAGCCATGGTCAGTGTCATCCACCTTCTGATGCCCAGGCTCTTCAGGTGTCAAGAGGATTTTTGGGAATTGGTATAAGGTGGATGATGATGGAAGATACCATATTAGGGCTCTGCTTGGGGGCTGAAGGGCAGATGCCATCTCAGCCTGCTTTTGAAGCTGCTCATAGCTGTGGACTTTGGATGGGCTGTGAGGGTGAAACTGTTCCAGCAGCTGCTACTGGAGAAAGGACTGAGACTGCAGGTCTGGTGAGATTTGCTGGGAATAAGACATGAGGTGTTGGGGTAGATACAATCTCCTTCCACTGAGAACCCACAGTCACTTCTAGGGAGAAGCATCTTGGCTCCCAGAAAGGCTTTGACGTGTTGTCTTGGAGGGAGTTTCTCCTCCTTGAGGTTTCCCTAAGGTTATCTCCCCAGGAGGCAGCTGGATATCCTTGCAACACTCCTTTCCAAGGGGAGCAGAGTCTGAAGTTTAAACTCATTCTAGTCTTCCAGTCAAGCTGCATCCTGACCAAGGAAGACTCAACTTCCCAACATGGCCACGCTGGCAACATTAAGCACCTGCACTTTAGGGGTCTGTCCTGCCTGGTGTCTCTGCCCCACCTTGTCCTGCTTCTCCAGAGCAGGTTCCTGTATCTCCAGAGCATCTCAGCAAGCACTGATGGACCACCACATTTTCTTTCAGTATCCATGGAAAACATCTGTTTCTGTCTTCCTTTGCATTTGCTGATTCCTCCTAAACTTGCAGGAAAGCTATATAAATAAGTTTCCACCATCCTTCTTTGGCTGGAAGAGCCAGGGATGCTGCTGTTACATCTCTACTTCTAAGCTGTTGGCTCTGTCCCTGACACATGCAAACGGGCATTGCCCCAACAATCCCACCATGGTTCTGGGAATAACAACGTCCAGGGGTATTCCTAATAAGCAACATGGAAAAGGCCACCTTGTTGGGATAGAGTTTACCCCTGTGGACCTCCTGTCCCATTGGCCTCAAGGCTGGAGATCAGGCTATGGCACATTTAATTTCCTGGCACAGACAGAGCTCCTCTCCTCTGGTCTCCTGGTGCCTGGGTCAAACCAAACTCACAAGTCCTCCAAACTCATCCTCTCTTCCACTTCTCCCAGATCACAGGGGATGTCTAACTGGAAGCACTTGCTGTAGTGATGTCAAGCCTCCAGCTCCACAGGTGGGCTTGGGATTTGCCTGTTTTCTTGGCTGCCAAGGTCCACTGGCAACATCATAATTTCTCACATCTTGCTGATGAATCCCCTCTGGAAGCCAAACAGGCCACTCCTGGGCCTCTGCTCTTTGCTGGAGGAGCAGGCACCCTCCTCCTCACCCCAGCTAGGCACAGCTGGGAAAGCTGTCTTTCCCCCCCAAACCCGCATGAAATGCCCCTTCTGCCAGGTACCAAATCCTTGTCTGACCCCAAACCTGCCTCTCCTCCCATGGATGCCCCCATGGAGCCCCAGAAGCACGAACAGGCAGCAGTCATCTACTCCCACTCACTTGGAGCTCCTGGTGGGTTCTGCAGCCCGTAGTGGGACTGCAGTGCCATGTGTGAGAGGGCAGCCACACAGCCCCATGGACCAAGAGGTGTCTGCCAGCAGCAGATCACATAACCTCCTCTGACCACCCCGGGAGTCAGACTGACCCTTCTTCCCCACCACAGGACGGGTTTTGGTGTACCTCACGCTCTTGATGCTGCACAGATCCTCCAGCCAGCAGAGACCTCACCCTTGCCCATGTCCCAAGGTTCAAGTCCCATCCATATCAGACAGGGAAACCCAGATGTGAGCAGGCTGTGGGGAGCACCAGAGCAGGGGCTGGTGGCCACTCTGCCACCAGATTCATCTGAATCTCCTTTCTTTTTGCAGGTCATAAACAGGGAGTGGGAGAGAGGGAGCAGTGGAGGGGACTGTATTGAGTGGCTCCTTCCTTCTTTGGATTGTTGTCCCTTTTTTCTAACTGTTGCACAATTTTAGGGATTTTGTAACATTTTTTGGACAAGCAGGGAAAATATGTTAACAGTGGTTTAAGGAAAAAAAGAGATCTATCTCTCTCTCTTATATATTATATATATATAAAAATATATATACTTACAGGAAATCTCTATGGAAATATTTATTTAAGATGATTGCAAAAAATATATTATAATTAAGAGTATACTTAGCTTTGTCACATAACAAAAAATCAAGCCCCGGGGAGGGGTAGCTGCCTGTCCCCTCGTGTCTGTTCGTCTGTATGGTTGCAGCTGAAGCCTTTCTCTTCTCTTTTTGTAAATGCACTCGAACTGTTGAGCAGTGTGACCGTGTTGGATTCAGTGGGAACTTGGGGGGGGGGATGGGGGAGGATTGATTTTGTTTCCTTTTCCTTTGTCTTTTCTGAACCTGCGGCTGTGAACAGAATGATCACTGCTCAAATCGGATTCTCTGTTTGGGGAGAGCAGTGTGTGTGGGGGGGACAGGGAGCAGGGTGGGTGTGGGAGGGAGGGCGAGTGTCAGTTTTATTCTTGGTGTTCAAGTGCAATAAATAGCTACCAACTTCTGAGCATGGAAACGGATGATTCTCCGTCACTGCAGTGACTCAGACTGTCTGCCACCCCCTTGTCCCTCCATCACCGCACTCCTGTCCTCGAAAGCATCAAGGCTGGGACCAGGCCTCGGGCAGGGGCTGCCTGCAGGATGCTGATACTCTGGGCACTGCCCACCCCTGGTCTCCAGCATCTCTGGGATTTCAGGGAGTTCGATGTCATGTCCAGACCCAGCTCATTGCAAGCCAGCCCTTTTCCCAGGGGCAGGGCTCTGGGGCTGCAGGTATCTGGGAGCCCCCAGCATGTGTTCAAGCTAGATGGGGGGGTGGGGGTGCCCACTGGGCAGTTTGGGGGAGTTTAGCTGGTGCTACAGGGTGAGGGGCACAGGACGTCCAGCCGAGTTCAGGGAGGATCAGGGGGATCCCACGGGCACCTGCTGGACTTTGCTCATGCAGGTGGGCTGGTACCTCAGGGGAACTGGAGTCAGGTTGCCACATCCTCTGTTCCTGCTCCACCCCAGGCCCTGGGGTGCCCCTTTGCCCCCCTCTCCCTGCCATCTGCCCCGGCCCCGGCAGGTGTCAGCACTGGAATGTTCCCGCTGCTGCGTTCCCCCCCGCAGCCCTGGGCAGCCATGCATGGTGCAGGACACGTGTCCTTCGGATGTGCCACTGCCCCACTGCCTTTTGCCCTTGGTGTCCTCCTTCACTGCCAGCTTTGCCTCCCAGCCAGATCCCTGGCACAGCCTCGGCTCCATCCCTCCCATCGCTCTGCAGCACAGTGCTGGTTGATGATACCTACCAAAGGAGAGCCCTGAGGATCCCAGCATCACAATGGGGACTTGGGGAATATGGTAGGACCCCATGCAAGTAGGAAAAGCTGAGGAACATGCAGAGACTGAGCCATCTTGGTCAGCCCAGAGCAGCTTCACCTCTATGCTGTGGGAAGCTGTCTCCTTGTTCTCCAGGTTCTCCTGGTTCTTTTGGTACTTCGTGGCCAGCAGCGACATCATGAAACGCTGGAGTCCATATCCCATGCAGACCCCTGTGTGTGCCCCTCCAGGGGCAAGCCCAGCCCGGGCTCCCTGGCCAGCACCCACAACGATGGCTGGGCAACACCGTGACCTCCTGAGGCCTCCTGCTCAGTAAATAGTGTCAAGGTTAGAGCGAGGGATTCATTGGGGCCATAAATGTTTATGGCAGGCCCTCCCCGCTCCCCAGCCGCCATGGCCTGAACTTTCCATCAGCCACGCTTTTATGGCCGGGCTCTAATGATTAACCTGGGGCCAGCAGTCGAAGGTGCTTCACGGTTGTGCTGCCGGAGCCCCACACTCCTGGAGGAGCTGGAGCTGGGGGACCCCCATTGCCCCCATGGGCTGCAGCCACGGTGGGGTATGGTAAGGAGGACGGGGAAAGCCATCAGTGGTCCTGCAGGAGAAAGGAAGGACACAGCCATTCGGAAATGGGCTCAGCATCCCTGGAGAAGAGGAGGTGAGCAGGCAGGAGGACAAGGTGTAGGAGCCGATCCTATACTCTTTAATTATTGCAAAGGCAATAATTAAATCTCCTATACTGTAGGGAAGGAGGAAAGCTGCAGCCTCCTGACAGAATTCACCCTGGATGCTCAGGCCACAGTGCTGGGCCCAGTGCACCAGGAGCACATCCACAATCCAGACATAGACTCTAATTTTTCTCTTTGTCCTACAGTTTTGTCTTTTACCAGGACAAAGATTTACAAGAAAAACCCAGGAGGAGCTGTGCCGCTCTAGATGTGCATGGGAAGCTCATCTAGATGTGCCTTTCTTCTATGCTGAAGACCCCTCAATTAACCCAGGCAGGGGCTGTGTCACACGGCACTGTTACTGGTGAGCTGATGGCACGTGGCAGAAGGCACACATGACACTGTGATGATGGGGACTGGCAGCATTAGGTCCAAACAGCCCCATCCAGGAGGTCACCAAGACCCCCAGGCCATCAGTGTCAGCAGGAGGTGGAACATGGGCTGATCTACCCCAAAATCACACACAGACACTGAAACCCAGCCCTTCTCCTTTCACTGGGAAAAGCAGCTCTCAGGGCTGGGGCAGCACCTTGGAACTCCCTTGGCAATAGACACATCCTCCTTGGACACTGAGTCCACCTGAAACCTGTCCCTGACCTCCTGCATACATGAGGGACAGGTTACACCATCTCTTCCCTTCCTTCAAGTCACCCCAACCCTGCCAGGTACTACAGGGAAGAGCCACCCTGACCCAGCAAGGTCCTTGGGGGATCTACAGCCTGGTTTATTCATAAAACCTTTTCTTTTATTCTTCTACTTGTTTTTAAGTACTCATTTATTAGGTCAAATTGCTTTAGGAGGACACTGATTTGTGCTGGTTTTGCTGGAATACCTCCATGGCACAAACTGTCCTTGGGGCATGGAGGCTGTTACAGATTCTCTCACATGTATTTATGGGTTATTGGAGTCAAATACAGACAAAGAGAGAACAGATCAATGCACAGGAGCTCCTTCTCTTCCTCCCCACCTCCCGCAGCCTAGACATCCCTCCACCCTGGACATCCCTGAGAGGAGACAGCAGGGCTGGGGCTGCGGGTGGGAGTGGGACAGCTCTGACACTTCAACCAGACACTGTCACACAAACACACGGACTTGTCACACAGTTTGTCACACTGAACAGAAACACATCGGGGGGCAGGGCCAGGGTGGTGATGAGGAACCTGGCAGGATCAGCAGCTCCTGACTACTCCTTGAAGGATCCCCCCAAGCTGTCCTGAAGTGCTGCAGTGCAACCTGTGCAAAATGGGAGGTGAGCTCCCACCCATGGGACCCTGAGTCCCCTCAGATCATGGACTCCTCCTCGTCGTCCTCCTCCATCTCCCGGTCCACCTGGATGGCCGTGTTTTCGTAGCTGGTGATGCCCCCGTATTTCCGCATGTGGACCATCAGGGGTTTGGGGGACTGGCTGCCAGCCAGGCTCGCCACGTACATGCCAGTGCGGTTCTCCTCCAGGGACGGGCCCCAGTCCATGGCCGGCCGGCTGGCTTGCTGGACTCGCTGTGAGGGACAGGCAGAGGGAGCACAAGCACACTGCACCCTCCCCTCCCCGGGCAGCACCCCACCCTGCAGCTCACCCAGTGTCCTACTGGCTCCCAGGAACTGAAGGAACCCCCAGTAAGGATGGGATGGGGTGAAAAGCTGTCTTTGGGAAGGCGGTTCTGTCTAAGTGTCTTGCTGTGGGCTGGGGAGGTGTCATGGGCGGTGGGTGCTGGAGGTGAGAGTTTGCAGGAGCAAGGGGGTTTTGTAGGGCTACAGCCCTGTGCTGTGGGGTTAGAGCCACTCAGACAAGGGGTTGGCCTTGGCCAAGGTGGCTCCTGACCATGCCACATTGCCCATGGCTGTGTCAAGCAGGGGATTGCTTCCTGGGGAGGGCATCAAGCTCTGTTCCTCTGCTTTTAACAGCCTGGCGAGAGCAGTGAAGGAGTGAAGGGCTGGGAAAGCTGTGAGCAGCCAGCAGCTCTGTAACCTGCTCCTGGGAGAAGCCTTTCAGTGCAGGGATCCCATCTGGGCCGCCTGCACAGTCTGGCAGCTGCCTGCCTTGCTGTGTCATTGCTCTTGCCGAGTGGGTGCAAAGTCCCAGGTGCCCATGGCCACTCCACGCTGTGCTTCCTCAAAGGGCACAGCAGGCTTGTTTTGGACTTGGAATGCACACTGGGCTGCCCCTTGGGCAGCAGTTTTGCTCAGTACCTGCCTGGCATCATGGGAAGCAGCACTGCTGGAAATGCTTTGGGATGTGCCAACTCTCACACCCCATGGGCGGCAAGGGGGTATGGGGACACACACTTCCAGGAGAGAGGATACAGAAAATTCCAGAGGATACTGACTTGGCAGGGGCTTGTGCTCACTGCTGCATATTTCTGGGGTGCTCCCCAGCAATGTCAGGCCCCAGTTCCTCCTACCTCCCACAGTGTCCCTTCTTCCTGGAGCACGGCCACCACCATGCCCATGGGAATCATCAGGCAGGAGAGGACTCCCATGAGGATGCCCAAGACCTCTGCCCAGGTGGGGAAGCGGTAGTTGCCATACTCAGAAGGCTGGTACTTGACAATGTTATACACCAGCAGAGCCTGTGGGATGGGAAGAAAATGAGGTCATCCCAGAGGTGTCATGCTCAAAAAAGGCCTGGAGATGAGGGATACCTCCCAGCAGAAGGATGGTCTCCGGGGCAGGAGATTCCAGCAGAGTAACTTATCACACAGGGAACTTATCCCTGGGAGGCCACCCAGGGATACTGGCACCACCATGGTTTTCCAACACCATCCAGTAGCTCAAGCTGAGCAGTTACCATCATTGTTGCAGGAGAAAGGACCATCCAGCAAGCTCTGAAGTAGGGCCCAGGTTTGAATCCCAGCATCATGTGGATATCTCGGCAGAACCTCTTCATGCCTGCAGGAAGGAGAGGGACTCAGAAGCTTTGATCTCTCCCCCAGAGCCTTGTGCCTGTAGCGGGCTGCCCTGCACTGATCACAAGCAGTGGTTTGTTTCCTCTGCAGCAATCTCCCCCCTCCCATCTGGGAGATGCAGGCATGGGGCCCAGCTGGTGCTGCCTGAGGGACCAGGCTCAGAGCCACATGTATCTTTGGAGAGGTGAATCAAGTGATAGCCAAGAAGAAACAAGTGGTGGGAATGGAGTCTCATACTCCACTGTGAGGCTTTTGGTTTTCCTACTGCTCCCTCTAAATCCCTCTTTTCATGCAGACAGCACATGCTTCCCTGTGCCCCTGTGGGGATGGCATCCTTACCATAGACACGTGTCACCACAAGGCAGGTAGTGATCACCACCACCATGAGACCAAAGCCAGCACTGTAGTCATCCAATAGGACCAGCCAGTACATCCCACCCTGTGGAGACAAAGCACAGAGGCCAGCATCTCCAGGACCATCATCCCAGTAAACCTTCACCCACGTCCTCTGACTGTTGGGGACCCTGGGGAGGACAGCAGTCAGCAGCCTCAAGAGATATCAGTCTCCTAATGGAGCTGGTATAGGGATGGGAATAACACTGTGTCACTCCCCTTGGCCCTCACTCCTTCCAGAAGCCCAGGCTCATCTCTCTCTCACCTGGTTATCTGATCATGTATCTGAAAACTTGGCTGCTGCCCTAAGTTCTCCCTAAAATGAGTTCCTAGTTGGTCCCCACAATGGATCCATCCTCACACCCATACCTCTGTTGTGAGGATGAGCCCCATCAGGAAGAGGGCAATGCAGATGACAGCTGAGAATGAAGCTTTCTTTGGCCGCAGGTAGTAGGGGAATTCATCTGTCACTGCCGTAACAATGGTCTCCATAAATGCAAACTGCAGGCACAGGAGGAGGGAGTCCCTGAGTCCTCAGGCTGCATGGAGTCCACGGCTGTCTCCGTGGGCTCTGTCCTTACCTGGCTGTCCAGGCCCAAGGTTAACAGCATGAAGAAGAACAGGAATGACCAGAATGGAGAAAGGGGGAGCATTGTCATGGCCTGGGGGTACACCACAAATGCCAGACCAGGACCTAGGGGAGGCAAAGGATAGCAGGGTGAAAAGGTGATGACAGAGCTGGGCATGGGGGGATGGAGGAGAGGAGAGCTCAGCAGAGCAGAGACTTGCCAGGGCTCTGGCAAGATGGGCAGGAAGGGTCTTATGTCAGAGGGTGGAGAAACAGTTTGCTCCTTGCTCAGACCTTCATTAGACATCATTTGTTACTCAATATTTATACTGCAAGAACTTGTCTGCCCCCTTCCCTCCCCCTGGCCAGCTGAGCATCCACCTTCATCCCTCATGCTGACACCCTCAGGTGCGTTCCGTCCTGGAAGGAATGCTCCTCAGCACACCCAGGCAGAGGGGGAAGGGGAAAACATCTTTGTTTGGCCTCACCTGCTTTTGCTACCTGGTTAACAGGGACCCCAAGTTCCTGGGACATGTATCCCAAAACAGAGAAGATGGCAAACCCTGCCAGGATGCTGGTGATGGCATTGCCCAGGGTCACTATGAAGGTGTCCCTACAGAAAAGGAAGAAGATTCTCTGAACATGTTCACTCCTTCCTGCCCCACACCAGTGCATGGTGGCATTGCTTATCCTCAGCTTTCAGCACCTACAGCCCAAAACTTCTGAGCTGGGTGCTCTGCCTTGGTGCTTAGGAGAATTTTTTCCCACAGATTCCTCTGTTCCTCTCAAGCCTGTACAAACTGCCAGGTATCCACTTAGTGCAAGGAGCAGAGCAAGGTGTCTGTGCTGCACCACGTGCCTCTGCTGGCTTTGAATACACCAGTTCAGGCTTTCACGGCTCACCCCAACCCATAATTTTTACAAGACAGCAGCTGACTCCCACCTGTAGATATTCTGGTGGAAGGTGTTGTACGAGGCGAAGGTGAGGAGGCCCCCAAAGCCTACCCCAAGGGAGTAGAAAATCTGCAGGGCTGCCTCGATCCACACCTGGGGGAAGGAAGCAGTTCTGAGGAGAGCAGGAGTTTGGAAACCTCCACGTAAGGAAGATGGCATTAGAAATCTGCTTCCCCAGAGCCCTGGCACATCTTTCCCAGCACTCCAAGCATGCACAGCCTTTGGGATATTTGTCTTTCCTTGTTAATACTCACCACTCATAGCGGATCAGCTGGCCAATGGAAGGGCTAATAAGAATGTTTTAGGGCCATCCCAGAGTGGCATTAAATGCCCTTGTAAAACTGGGTGGTCTCTTGATGGCCACCACTGCTGACCTCCACTCCACATGCTGGCATTTCTTGAGAACAACAAGCAGTCAAATCCACCAAGGGCACCCATCAGCCCATCACAGGGGCTAGGATGATCCTGCCCATGGTCCTGATACTCAGGGAAGTCTTGGTACCATCCCATCCATGCAGAGCCATAAACACATGCATGAGGTGGGGACACACGCAATAGTGGCCCAGGCAAGGTGTGGGACAAAGACTTTTGGTCTTGGAGCAACCAAGATTTAAGTTAGGGTGTGACCAGAAAAGACACCTGAGTAAGGGAACTCCTCTGTTGCATTCAGGACGTAGCAGGAGAAGGGTCATTTTTGTGTCTTGGACAAATTGCACAACATCCTACTCACCTTGGAAGACAGCAAGTGATCAAACTGGGGTGTGAGGTAAAACTGGATCCCTTTCCAGGCCCCCTCCAGGGTCACACCACGAATGAGCAGCATCACCAGGATGAGGTACGGGAAGGTGGCAGTGAAGTACACGACCTGTGGGAGAGCAGAGCCAGCTGGGAGAGCTGGGAATGGGCGTGAGTGCTGCCCCCATGTCCCGTCCCTAGGGTGGGACACATCACCCTGGGGTCCTTGGGCTGCAGCAAGGCCGGTGTGTCAGCCCTGCTGTGTCTGCATGTGCAAGGCATCCCCAAAATATCTTATACCCAGGGGATGCTAGTTGTGGGTCTCACTTTCCCAGAGGTGCAGTTGCACACACTGGTAAGCATCGCTGCAGGACCCCCAGAGGAGCCCACCCAGCCCTTACCTTGCCAGAGGATTTGACTCCCTTAAGGATGCACAGATAAACAATAGTCCAAGAAAGGAGCAGGCACAGACACAAGTTCCAGCGGATCCTCCCAGGATCCCCAATCCCCGAGCTTCCTTGGATGTGCAGGACATACCGGCTAGGGAGGAAGGAGAGCTGCTAGTGAGCAGCCATGGGCTGCCTTCTTCCAGAGGCCCTCTGACCCTAGAAATGCCTCTGCTGCCAAATAGCCTTGTCAACAATCATAGGCACTGCCAGCTCCTTGCCAAACAAACAGGAACAGTTGGAGTGATTTCTCCACCACGTATTAGAGCCCAGAAGGGATGCCTGGCATCTTGAGAGCAAATTCCCAGCCATTCCAGACGTGGGATGCTTTTTAGTCTAGCATATCTCCAGGCCAACAAAGCAGCACTAGAACATGGACACCTCCCACATCCCAGTGGCTAAACTGAGTTGTCACCCACAGCTGAGCACACGAGCCCATCACTGCACCCACACCACCAGTCACGAGTGAGACCTGCAGCATCTGTGCTGTGAGATGTGCAGATCCTTCATCCCTCATCCCATCCCCATCCTCTCCCTGACGAGACACCAACCACGCCCCACACGCGGGTCGGGCTGACCTCGTTACCTCCAGTACTCCTCGCTGGGGCTGACGGTGTTGCTGATATTGACGGGGAGGGAGTTGTTCCCCGCCTTGATGACGTGATGGTCCAGGCACAGCTCGGTGTTCCACCAGTTGCCACAGTGCTGCCAGGGCAAGTCGCTTGTGAGGGATGCGAAGAGGTAGAAGAGAACGTAAGCAATGATCATATTGTAGTAAATGGCCACCAAGGAGACGATGAGGATCGTGCCCATGCCAACGCCTGAAGGAAGGAGAGGGTAAAGAAGGAGTGAGCTGGAGCAGAGCAAAGCACATCCAAAAGCAAGATCAGACACTGCACCTCAGCAGCCAAATGATCAACCAAGTCCAAGGTTCACCTGCTGGGGGAGCCTCTTATTGCCATTATAACATCTGGACATGCCTTCTTTGGATTGATGATCTTTTGCCTCATACAAAAAACTTTACACCAGCTTAATGTTGAGAATAAAAGCATTTGATTTGAACTTCTTTTTTTTAATGCTTTATTCTTGCCTTTGTTTTTAACAGGCATTGCTTAGCCTTCATGCTCTATTTTGTACAACAGATGGCTTTATAATCGTCATGCCATTTCTTGAGCTGGTCGTGCCATCCAGAGCCCTCAAAGACTGAACAATCCCATGCATATCCTGCAGCTACTAAAACAGCTGTCTCAAAATCCCAGCCCCAGATTCTTTTGATTCTAACAAGAGCTTTGAGGATCATGGGATGCTGCTGCTGGTGCATTTCGTCATCAAAGAACTCTTGCAGAGATCTCTCAGAGGCTCTGGACTTCACTCACGCACCTTTAAAGAGAGGGCTTATCTTCCAGACTGCAAGTGGCCCTAGGCTGGAGAACTGGCCAAGTGACAGCTCCATGAAGAAGATGGGGATCCCACAGATGGCCAGCATGATGAAGTAGGGAACCAAGAAAGCTCCTGAAAAAAAGAAAAATCCTGAAAGTAATACAGAACAAACAACCAAAACCCAACTGTGACAGGGAATAAAGCTCATTCAAGATGTATGGCTCTGAGGGATCTACATCAAAATCAGGAAGACAGGGAGGAGGAGCAAGAGCTCACTGTTAGGGCAGGAGAAAGGGGCTGTGATTCATCTGGTGCTGTGCTTCCCCTCTGGTCCCAGTTCTCTTTTCTCTTTGACTCTTTCACAAACACCATTACGTTCTCCAGTTATTATTATTGCTCTGGGAGGAATTGAACCAACATTTTGCACCTGTGGCTCTTGCATTGCAAAAGGTTCACTCCCTCCTTTGATAGCTGGGAAGTGTTTGCTGACACTTCTGAGTTCTGGAGGACACCAGACCGAGAAGCTACTGCACACCAGGAGAGTGTTTGGTTCAGCATGGAGACAGGGGTTTGTCCAAGGCCAGGAACACAGAGATGGGCTTGCAATTCCCTTCCACACATGGATACAGGTGGTTAAAGCCCTGAACGAGCATGGGGAGGGCAGGAGGAGGCTTCACCTCACAACATGTGCTACTTTCCAGGCCCAGGAAAGGATGTTTCTTCGGGGATATTCTACCAGCCCAGATCAGTGAGTGGGAGGCTGACCACTGCAAAGGATGCCCAAGTACCTCCTCCATTGGTGTAAGCCCTGTAGGGAAACCTCCAGACGTTTCCAAGGCCCACGCAGTATCCGATGCAGGAGAGGAGGAAATCCAGGCGCCCTGTCCAGTTGCCTCTGTCTTCTGGGCACTCGGAGCCCAGGTCCCCATCCTGGCTGCTGGGGCTTACCAGGAGATCTGGTGTCACTGGCTGAGTGAGGAACTGGGATATGGGAGAGTGCAGACAGGGGTTGAGCAAGGAATAAAAACAGAGAATGAAGAATGGGAGAGAGGGAAGAAGTGCCAAGAACTCGTGAGTGAATTTGTGACCCCAAGCCACAGCATTGACACTTGTCCCCTGGGAACACCCTGTCCCAGCAGCTCTCTGCTCCCCACCTCAGCCAATGCCCTGCTCGGCTACCAAGCAATCAAAAGGGATAAATGTAAGCCCACAGGGCCAGAGCTCCCCTGGGAAAAGTAGGATTGTCCCAGTTCATTCTGGGAAGCTTCACCAGGACCCAACTCACAACCCCAGCTTCCAAAACATCCTTTCAGAGGGCCACAATAAACTTTATGGATCTCGTGCAGAATATGGGCATGAGGACAGCAGGAGAACCACTGTGGCATGCCAGGGAGCATGACACCCAGACCCCACGTGTGCTGCCATGCCAGGCACTCAGCTGGCTGCCATTAATTGCTCCGTGCATTTTTCACACTTTCCCAACTGCCAAGAGCCTGCACTGTGGGAATTTTGTGATACTCCCAGTTGTCCCCTGCTGAGAGATCTCCTTCCAGAATTCCTACAGTGTTCTGAATCAATGCAGCACAGGCAGGGCATTAACCCATTCCCTTCCTCTCCACTGCCTCAGATCTGCAAGTGGAAGTGCAAGTCCTGCAATCCATTTGGGTTGGGGTGATGCAACAGGAGGGCACCTCCGTGTTTGTCTGGGTGTACATCAGGTTTGCAGTGAAGTGCTCAGTCTGAATTCCCCCCATTTCCTGACCTCAGGAGAGCAGGGAAAGCATACCCAGTGACTCCAGAGCTGAAAGCTTGAGCCAGCAGCTGCCAGATGAGATCCCATCACAAATACACCCACAGCAAAAACAGGCAGCACAAAGGGGTGGAATGAGGATCCTATGCCACCATATGTTGCTGTGTCCTGGCATGGGAGTTTATCATGCTTGTATTGAAGCACGGGAGGATTCTGGTGTCCCTGCTGACAAGGTACCAGGACCAGGCAGGAGGAGCCCATTTGGGAACTCTCTTCTTGGGCTCTCTGAAGAAAAAAAGCAGCCATCTCCCTGTCCTTGCTCATAATCGTAGGGAACAAACCCATGGGATGTGATTGGGGAAGAGGGACGTGGGTTTGGAGGGATCAGCCAGAAGGAGCTGTGGGTCTCTTGTACCAGTGTGCACTGGTGCTCAGAGCCTGTAGCAGACCCCAGTCCCCAGGAGGCCAGAGCTGGCTGGTGATCAGAGCTCAGTACTGCCCGGTCATGGCCTCAGGGAAGGTGGCAGCCACCTCCTCTCCTCTCCTCCCCCTGCTCTCCAGCTGGACTGGACTGGAGGATGCTCCTGCTGCTGGTTCCCATGGAGACACAGAGCCACGATGCTGAAGGAGAGGGCTGCCAGTTCCCACCCTGCATAGGGTGCACCCCAAACCCCCAGCTGCTGGCACTGTAGACAAGCTGCTTGCAGCCCAAAGGCACCAAAGACAGAGGCAAACTCCTCCCCATCCCCATCTGGGGCACAAACACCTCGAGAGACAGGACAAGGGCAAACTCTTCCCAGAGCCAACCTGAAATGTACAGCTCCAGCAAAGCTGTTACACCAAAATCCTCTGTGAAAAGCCCATCCCTGCTGGATGCCACCATCACAATGCAAGGGCCAGAAGAAGAAGTTGCAAAAACACAGGCTGAAAAGTCAAAATACGACCAAAATGTAATACTGTTCTATAAAACCATCACCACCTGACAGCCCTCCTGCAACTGTTCGACACAGCTCTGTGGTTTAGCAACACCTCCGAGCCATGGCCATGCCTGCTAATTAGCCCAGCACACACAGTGTGTGACCCACAGCTGTCTGTGCTTGCAGGGGATGGATAGGCTGCTCTGAACTCCTTCCCAAAGATTTCAGCAGCTAAAACCTGTATTCACAAAGATCTCTGTCAGGTAGGGGCCATTACAGTTGGGTTTTCTCACTGCAAAATTATACTTCCCAGTCCACCACACTGGCTGGGGTGGTCTTGTTTTCCAGATTTGAATCACAGAAAACCAGCAAGCAGGGATGCTGGGAGATCATTAAATCCTGTTGTCTAATTCCTGCATCTGTGTCTGAATCCTAAACACCTGCAGGAGGCACAGGTAGAGCTGCAAGATCTCATTACATGCAGGTGCCTGTCCATGAGATGCTGCACAGAAATCGACACAGAAGCAACAACAGGGAATGAAAGGAACCAATGGGACTTTTTCCAAACTGTAAATAGCCTGTTCCCCACCTCAGTCACCATTTCAAGGGCCATGGGATGTAGTTTGTCACTTGTGTCTCTATAATGACTGCCTCTCTTGTTAATATCTTTATCTGGAGATCTACAGGTCAAATTTAGGACCCCAGAGCAGAAAGCAGAGACCACTCAAGTGTCAGATAAACCTGAAGGACAATGACAGTTGTCTCTATTGGGCAAGCTGAGGAGATACAGGTCAGGGATGCTGCTTTAAAACACACACAAAGGCAGCTCCCTGACTGCAATGCTCAAAATTCTCCCAAATCCCAGCCTTTCCATAGAAATCACAGAAAAACTGGCCTATTTGCCTGACTTGAAATGAATTACAAAGCACAATATTTAAGGCTTCCAGCCTATCTTTGTCCCAAATCGCAGAGGGAAGCACACCTCCCTTCTTCTGACTGCTGGAGATCTCACACACCAGCTTGACTCTAGAGCTTTTTTTAGGATTAATGCTCTTTTTCAGCCTCTGTCATCACAGAAATTCTCTTTTTCAGCAGCAGCTGAGGTGCTCCAGCGCTACAGTATTGCTCTAGTCCTTTCCACCATCAGCTGCCATCCTTCAAGCCGGGCTCCTGTCTCGCAGTTATAAACAGATGGGGACTAACAGCTCCCTTGGCAACCACGGCCTCTTTGAACACAGCATCACTTTCCATTATTCACCAAAAGATGCTCCCAAAGAAGTCAGCAAAGCAAAGGTCACCGAGAAGAAAAAGCACTTTAGTCTCTGCCAAGATAAGAGCTCAGGTCTGTAAGGAAATGACTCTGTGGTAATTATTTTCTCTAAACCAATTTACTAAAACCAAAACTCAGCTGTATCTGAGTGGAAAAACTCCAGCCAGATCAAAGGTATGTTTTCATCCTATTTTGTCTCCATTCAAGCTGCATTATGGGGTTATTTTGTCAGTGTTTTGTGCGTGGATCACAGCCTTTAAGCAAGAGAAATGCCACCCGGCACCAGATTTCTCCCCTGCGGATCTGAGCACAGTGAGTCTCTAAAGTGTGAGTCACTTCAGATTAGTTTGAATTGCTTGTTAATCTCTGAGAGAAAAAAAAATCTTAAAAGGGCATAAAAATTAATTCACATGTAATATCACTTAGAAAGCAAAGTAAACAAAGCACTGCTATGGTGAGGAAGAGCCCCTCAAAGGGCTGAGCTGACCCTGGGTGACCCCAGCCTGGGGTCACAGCTGGTGCCATGAGAGGGAGCAAGCGATGGTGGAGCCAGCACAGGGAGGTGGGAGATGGCTGAGGCAAACTCATTACAGCAATGTCCAAAGTGTAGGGAGTATCCACGGATGCAAATGCTTGTGTTTTTTTATCTGAAAACCCTGGGGAAGTTTCAAGGCAGTTTGTGGCAGGCAGAGGAGTGCAGTGGCTCAGGTAGGAAGATGCTGCTCAGCAGCCTGGCCAGGTATGGGAAGGGGAAGCAGGAACCATGGCTGTCACCACTGGCTCCAGTGGGATTTAGTCCATTTCTACCCAATAAACCCCAAAGAAAATAATCAAATAAATGAAAACAACCACTCAGCTCTTCTGGAAGTACTATTACCCAAAACCCAATCTGAAATCCTTACAGTCTGAAAAATGTCTTCTCTAATCAAGAGGTATTTCCATATGTCTAAAATATGTCTGGTAAGAAGGTTTAAAACTCCAGCTCACCAATGGGAAGTGGATCACAATGAGAGGAAGAAGAGGCTGTCAGGGTCCTGAGTGGGTGCTGCAGTGGGGATGGGCACATCTCTTCACATCTCTTCACCAGCTCCAGGCAAGCCCAATGCCAGCACTGGACACAGTGGTCCCAAGGTGGCCAGATCCTCCATCTGGAGCTCAGCTATAGTATTTTTGGGTAATGAAGGACAGAGGGCTCTGAGCAGCACTGGGAATGGGGAAAATAATGCCAGAGACATTTGCTTTCCATCCCAACTGATCACCATGGGACTAAATGCATTCCTGAATAAATGCTTAAAAGGGTCACCAGCATCAAGTAACTCAGAAAGGCATTGGAAGGGGCAAAGACCAATTTTAATGGATCTTCCAGTCACAAAGCCATCTGGAAAAGCAATTTGTAGGAAAGAGGAAGAAAGAGAAGAGCCAAACGATGCCTCCAAACAAGAGTAGAGAAATAGGCTGTCAGGGCCTGCTGTCACCAGGATACTGCTGGGTTTTTTACGTCATTTCCCAATATCCTAGGAATTTCCTGGCAGGGATGAAACTCTTCTGGGTTTTCATTCATCTCAACAGAGTCAACCTGCCCTGTGTTCAATGGGTATGGTTTGGCACAGGGTGTAGCTGAAAAGGTTCTGGTCACTGCCTGGGATGCTCCAGGAAGGGCTGATCCATTCAGCAGCAGCACATCCCCATCATGGAATTGTGGCTGCCACCATCTCTGTCACTCTGCTCCACTGTGTCCCTCAGAGAAAGGACTCAGTCCCCAATCTGCCACTCTGCTCCTCCGTGTCCCCAGGGAAAGGACTCAGTCCCCAATCTGCCACTCTGCTCCTCCGTGTCCCCAGGGAAAGGACTCAGTCCCCAATCTGCCACTCTGCTCCACCGTGTCCCTAGGGAAAGGACTCAGTCCTCAGTGTGGGGGGAAATGGGAACTCAGACTGGAAAGAGCAAATTGGCAAAGGAGGGGAGCCTAGGATGGGAAAGCCTGACAATTAGGTTTAAAAAGGGTTTTCAGCAGGATGTAAAAAGGGTTTGTAACTGCCAGCTCTGCCCTGAACCCAGAGTTCAGCATCCAGCAGACCCCATATCACCCACACCCCTTTAAATCCTGAGGAGGAGGATGAGGAGGCAATCCGAGCTGCAGGTGGGAGAGGCTCTGCCAGCCCGCTGTGCTCATCCCCGGGAGGGACCCTGAGCCCGGGCAGTCTCCGGAGCAGTGTCCCCGGGCTGCCAGGCTGCGGGGACCCAGCTCTGCCCCCGGTGCCACCCACGGCACCCGGCCAGACACAACATGAGTCACCCACCGCCGGCAGCATCTGCGGGTAGGGGCGGGCTGGGGAGACACGAAATGCCCCATCCCGCTGCCCACGATCTCGCTTTGGCCCCGCGCAAGGACACTATTCCCTAATATCCCTCTAATCCCTGCCGGCTGCCCACCAAGGCTCCCGAGGACGGGATGCAGGGCGATGGGTATGACTCCCCCGCTCCCAGCCCGGGATATCCTTGCTACCTCTCCCAGCTCTGAGCTACCCTCGCTCCTGGCTGTCACCTGCCAGAGGTACCCCTGGTCCCCTACTCCTGTCCCTGGGGCATCCCCGCTGCCGGCTCTCACCTTCCGGAGATGCTGCTGCCGAACCTGCTTCATCCCAGACCCTGTTGCTATGCGCTCCCCGCTCCGACACTTTTCCTCTCGCTCTCTCCGGCGCTGGGGAGGGCGAAGGGGGAGCGGGGAGACGATGGCCGGCACGGAGGCGTGGGCACCCACCTGCTGCCGGGGGAGCTGGGGACGCGAGGAGCGAGGCTGAAAGAAAGGTTTGCCTTGAGTGGAGGATGGCTGCGTGCGGAGCAGGAAGAGAGGAGGGAGGTCTGTCTGTCAAAAGCACTCCTGATGGGGAAAGGGGGGCTCCGGGACCTCAGCTCCCCACTCGGGCAGCGAGGGGGGAACGGCTGCTGCCTCACTCACACCACAAATGCATCAGGTGTCCCCGGAGAAGGACCTGACTTTGGGGTCACTGTCACTGAGCACCCCATGTAGTGAGGCAGCAGATGCCAGAAGCTCACAGCACCTTCCTATTAGGCTCTGAGATGATTTTCCTGTGGCAGGACACAGCTGGAGCTTGAGCAGATCAGAGGTGACTGTTCCCCATGCTGCCTGAGCCCAGCCCTCAGTCCAGGGGAGGGGAATGCTCCACAGCCATCAGCCCCTTAGGGTAGGACCAACACATCCCACCACACTGAGGGCAAGAGCAATCCTTGGGCAGTCCCCAGGGCGAGCATCTCAGCCCAGCATATGATGGCCCCAATGCTGGAGCACAGGTCACATCTGCAGGGTCCAGATTCTCTGAGTCAGCAGTGGGATACTGGAGCCCCAAATCCAGGGAGATGCCAGCTTTTCACCCTCATACTCAGTCAAATTCCCAACGAGGTGGCAGAGCCTTCTCCTCCCACTTTCATGGTGCAAATGGGAGAAAGGACAACCCCACATGCTCCAGGGCCAGTGTGGGTCCAGGACAGCTCCAGACTCACAGTGGTACCTCTTTCCCATGATAATATCCACTTGTCCATCACTTCATCCCTGCATTGTGCCCAGTGATCTGACACTGAATGTGTCCCTTATCTTTGCAAGGGCCCTACAGGCTCCAACCAGAGCCAGACCTCTGCTCAGATGCTTTACTGAGGTTTAAGGTGAGTGGGAAGCACTGGGGATGATGAGGACAATGACAGGGCTGGAGAAAAGAGAACCCAGCCTGCCTGAGGTAAAAGCAAATCTCCAAGACATCTAATAGCAGTTGTGCTCCTACAGCCCTCTAAGCACTTCTGAAAATTTTCACTCAAAGGAAATGTATCCTCAGCATAAAGACACATTTCTGCAGGAGTCCAACACGATGAAGTGGCTCAGCATTTGCACAATGGGTCTTTCACAGCTAATATTTACCTGGATTTCCCAGGTAAAGGAGGAAAGAGCAAAACTGCATAACCCAACAAACATCTCTTTTCACACACTCACAGCTTCCTCAAAGTATCTTTGGGAATTCACTCAGGATGGTTTTACCTGCCTTGGACTTGCCCAACACTTCTTCCTCTCCCAGATGCTGGCTGGGAATGATGACCCCGGAGCTGGCCAGGCTCACGGCCAGGGGCTGCATCAAGCACTGTTCCTCCCTCAGCCTTCATGCAGGGCAGGGACGGTTTGTTTGCCTTTCATGCCAGTGCAAACTGAATCAGCCTTTTTAGACTTTTTCCCTTGGGATCCACCTGAAGAGAGATGTCCCATGTCCCCCTCCATGTCATGTAATGGGTGCCACCTCATTACAACTGTCCCAGCCCCATGTCACCAGCATGGACTGATCACTACACAAACCATTCAGCACTCCTGGGCAGACTTTATGGCCTCATCTTCTTGTGTCCAGGGCAGTATTTTTCATTAGAGACCCCCAGGGCTGATGGTGCCCTGAAATGTCCATGTTGACACCACTTCTTCTGGGATGCTCTGTACCTGGAACTCACTTTTGTGGTTTGTCTGGTGCTGCTCTGGTAGCACCAGCAGCTCTTCATTGCCTGGGATCACCAGGGAGCAGATGTCCCACCCCAGGCACCTGGGATGATTCAGCTTAGCACTGCAGGGCTGGACCAAGTCTTGCACTGTCCTGGAGCTGGCAAGAAATGCACTCCATGGAACAGCACACACCAGAGGCAGTAATAGCTAGGGCAACCTAGGGACCTCAAAAACCCCAGGAGAAGACAGGGATGTGCACAACTGTCCCTGTGCCCTGATCCCCGAGGAGCTGGCACTAGGTAGCACACACAAGCATTTGCAAGCATTTTCTAGCAAGTTTTGTTTTCTCCAACTCCACCTCTGAGCCATCCCATGGGACACCAAGTAAGCCTTTCCCTTCTCACAGGCCAAAGCACAACACACATCTCCAGCCCAGTGCAGCACTGGCAGACACTGGCACTGCCTGCTCTTTCTGACACTGGAGGGCAAGGAGAGGGCAGAACACAGGCTAGGGAAACACTCTTGCCCACCCTGCTTGGGCAGCCCACACACATCCGGGTGGCAGCCGCCTGGGAAGAGGTGAGAAGGTGGCTGGCAGCAGGATGGGACCGTGCCCAGATCTGCGCTGCAGACACGAGGAAGGCGACACGGCAGCGGTGCTCTGGTTAGTCACTGCTGGGAAGTGTGCCATGCTGGAGGCTGCTGGCAGGACATGCTGGGTGTGCTCAGCCACCTGCTGTGCGTGGCCTTATTTTGATGATGGTTTCAAGATTTCTCCAAGGAGGGGTAAAGCTGAGCAGCGGGAACTGATGGAAAGTGCAGTGGGAGGAGCAGGGAGGAACTGCGGGATCTTGTAGAGGACAGCCCCCAGGGTCCCCTGGCTATGAGGGCAGGCTGTCCTCACATGGGCCATGTTCCATGTGGGACATGTGACTCGGGAGGCAGCTGCTGCAGGTGCTAAAACCAGGTGTTCGTCACCTGCCAGGGGTGAAACCGTCAAGGTGACACGTGTCCAGGAGGTTTGAACCAAAGGTTCCAAAGCTGGTGGGGACATGGCATCCACCAGCCCCTTTCCTGGCACAGGGAGGGCCCTGCAGGGTTCACCCGTCCCTGCCCAAACGGCAGATGCAGGGCGCAGGGGAGGACATGGGAGGGGGAACAGAGCAGATGCATTTCGTCACCCGGTCAAGGGGCGTGTGTGTGTGTAGGGGGAAGGGGTGGCTGGGTGTGTGGGTGCATTTATTGCCTCTTCCCGCCAGCACCAGCTCCCTGTGCACACACGGGTGGCAGGGACCCAAGGGCACAGCCCACGGCTCCCTGGACTTTTACCCTGCTGTGCAAACAGGCAGGCGCCAGATTAGGGTATCAGTTGGAATTTCATCCTGTCAACAGCACCCGCAGCCTCTCTGGGCGGGCAGTGGAGCATCTTCCCTCTGTCTCAGCCCCTTGTGTCCCTGCAGGCCATCCAACACTGCAGGTGAATTTGGGAGAAGCACATTTCAACCCCACCAGGACTCTGTTGCCCTCCCCACTGTTGTTTGTGGGCTCCCCACTTGCAGACCACAGTGATGCCCAGTGCTGGGCTGCCATCACCCCATCCCCTGCAGGAGCAGGATCTCGCTGCTGGTTTCCACATAGCAATGGCAAAACTGGACATGAAAGGCAGGCAAAGCCCAGTGAGGGAGGATGAGTGTGGGGGAGCAGTTCCCACCATGGGTACCATGCTGGAGTCTGCACACAGAAGCAGCTCCATTTTCCCCATTTCCAGTGCAGCTCTTCAGGCAGGTGGATTTAGACTGATTCAGTCTCACTCCCTTTCCTATATGGCACCAGCTCCATCACATTTGCACCTCCCTGCCTGTTTTAGTTCCCGATTCCCCACGTTTCCTTGCAGGAGTGCATGAGGTGGTTCTCCTGTGCCATGGGCAGCCTGGCACCATGCTGGTGAGAGCAGGGTCACCAGGGTGCAGCAGTAGGTGCAGCAGTAGGTGCAGCCTCTGTTGCAATTACAGGAACACTTTGCTCTGTCCCTCTCTCAGCAATGCCACCTCATCCTGTTCCCACTTCTCTGTCTCCTCCACCCAGGAGGACTTTATCCTGCTTCAGGTGTCCCTCCACAGCCAGCTGCTGCCCTGCCCTGGCACCTCAACACACCCCATGCAATGCTTGGCATTGGGAAGAGTTTTGGGTTTGGAGGAACCATTTGGGGCAAGGATTCAAGGGCAGCCCCTTGTTCAGTGTCCTGTTGGACGAGGGGAGCACTGATGGGACGGAGAGGGGAGAGTGTGAGACACCGATGCCAGCTGTCCCAGGCACTATCTCACATCCTCATTCTCTGTTTATTCATCTTGGACAAGGAGGATATTCAGCCCATCAACAGCCATAAAATGAGATTAGAGACCAGGAGGCACCAATGGGAGGCGGCCACATCCGTGGGCAGCTGGCCTTGTTCTTTGGCCTCTGCCAGCCCAACAATGGCCTCACCCTCTCCCCTCTGTCTCCAGTGCTGGGAGTTTGCAGCCATCATGTCACCCAGCACTGCCATCCCTCTTGGTGCCAAAGGAATGAGATGTGGCAGTGCCATGCCATGATACGAGCCATGCCGCTGCCAGCAGTGCCCCTGTGGGACAGGCACACCATGTGCTACAGGAACAAGGCTGCTGCCTCAAGACACCCTTCCCAACCCTGGCTGTGCCCAGGAGCATTGACACCACTGTGACCCCAGTCAGCATCCTCCCCTGCCACGGCACCACGGGCCAGGAATGACAGCAACAAACCTGTGTCACACAGGATCCCTGCTTGTTTTTATTTTCATTGATGCCTAAAAAATAAAAAGGAAAACCAGTTCTGCCTTATATACACAAAAACTGAGCTGAAGTCCTGAGTTGATGCAAACATTTCTCCTCATCACCGAGCGCACCTGGTAACAGTGGCCATGGGAAGTGTCACTGGCAGGAGGGAGACCCAAAGCCTTTGAGGGCTGGCGAGAGCAGTGGACACAGTGGGATAACAGGGACCCACCTGTAAAGGCCACAGCACACCTGGTGACTTTGTGTTCTAGGCGCTGGGAGTGGTGCAGGCTGGCAGTGTGGCCAAGGGATGCTGCTTTGGTTTAGAGTAAATTTGGGAGGAAATTTTTGAACGGAGTTTTTTTAGGAAATAGATTTAACCAGTCCCTCCCCCAGCTGGTTCGGGGAAATACAGAACTGCAGAACTTAATATTCAACACTAACAGAACAGATTGGGGATAGAAGTATTATAAAGTTACTCTAAGACAAAAGGTAAAAGCAGTGTCAGGTGGGATGTGAGGGTTTGACTGGGTGGTCTTCGGGCAGCAGGGACATGTCTGCTGCTCCATCTTCCCAGAGCTTGGAGAGAAAATGCTGAGAAATGTCACACGAGCCACCAGGCAAGGCTCATGCTCCCTCATCCTTATCTTGGCATTCAGAACTGCAGCTGAGGAGCCGTGGTGCAGCCCTGAGGAGCCACAGGCCCTCCTGTGTCCCAGCTGTGCCCCAGCTGTGCCCCAGCTGTGCCCCACTGGCCTTTGGGGTTGCTGAAACTGGGCTGTACATTAACCTGGGCCTATACAATGGTCAAGACTCAGCAGGATAAAGGGACTTCTCAGCTGCAGTTCACCAGTAGTAATGGATGGGGTTTAGCTAACTGGCCTAGGGAACACAGTGGGTGAGAGGGAGTTCAGTGCATGGAGGAGCAGGGAGACAGGGAAGACAAAATCTATAGTTCCGCAATCTGTAGTTTTAAAGAAAATACGAAAAGAAATGCTTCTCTGTCTTTCTGAAAACCACCTCTCCATCACCTAACACCAGGGCACATGCAAGTAATTTCTTGCATGCCTTAGGAGGCTCCTGCCCACCTGGCAGCAGCTCCTGGTGCTTTGAGTTACTGTGTTCCCTTGGACCATCACCCAAAGCTCTCCCAGTATTGCCCTTCTGGACAGCCTGGGGCTGGTTCTTGGACCCTGTTCTGATGGCAAACCTTCCATTCTCCTTCGTTCCCCATGGAAGGGCTCAGCAGGGTGATCTGCCCCAAATGTGCCAGTCAGGCTCCCTTCTACCCTCTCCCTGTGCTCCAGGTGTAGGATGGCTGCAGTTCCACCTTGCCATGGCACAGCCAGGGGAACCAGGACTGCCAGAGATGCCTCCACATGGCTCTGTGTGGCTGCTGGGGCAGGGCTGGGGATGCAGGTTTGGGCACTGCCAGGGTCACTGGGTACAAGGGTGGGGATGTTCAGGTACTCTTGTAAAGGATGTGCTCCAGCTTGCCACCATCACCGTGGTTTGAAGGGCTCCCATGTCACGTCCTTTAGCAGTGGGTCTTGCCTGGTTCCCAGAGTCCAACTTCCTCTGCCTTCCTCCCTTCCTGGGAGACCAGCTCAGCAGAAATTAATTTTGCCTTGAGTCCAGACAGGTCTTTTTTCTATTTCAGTCTTGTTCGAACTGCCAAAAGCACCAGGCAGCTGGATTGCCAGGAACACCAAAGGAAGCACCTGGAGCACCATAGGAAAGCCCTCCTCCACTGTCACCCCCTTCCTTCTGCTGACATCAGGACCTTGCTGTGGGCTACAAAGACCAGAGACTAAACCAGTGTGTGGTTCCTATGGGAGAGCAGTACCTAACCCATGTTTTTTACACAGGGGAGAGCCCACTAGTCCCTTGGGAAGGCCCCAGTGGCACCTGGCCCAGCCTCGCTGTCTGCCCTATCGGTTCAGCCAGGGACAGTCATGTCTTTGGGAAGCGGCTGTCACCCTTCAGAGCACATGGGCTGGCAGGGCTCTGCTGCATAGTGCTTTTCTCTTGGAGTCTGTAGCTGGTGAAGAGGGTTAAGGCATGAATTCTTCCTTGATCGTCAGTGGAGATGAGGAGACGAGGTTGGGGGCGTTGCTGCTGCAGAGGCCTCCGATGGGTCCCAGGGTGCTGACAGCTGGTGGGGTCGGCGTGGTGGTGCTGGTGGGCTGGCTCTGCTGCTGCAGCTTCTTCTTGTTCACCTTCCTCTCCTTTGCCCTCCGATTCTGAAACCAGATTTTCACCTGCAGAAAGGAAAAGATGGCAATGAAGAGATGAGGATGGACCCAGGCAAGGACGGCAACCCCCAGTTCCCATGGGGCAGGGAGGGCATCCCAAAGTTTGGAAAGGAAGGGATGTCTGTGGAGCAAGGTGGGGTCTCTCTAACTGCACCCTGGCCCTTCCCCATCCCCATCTCCACCCAGGACAGGGTTTTCCCGGGACACTGCAGCACTGACCTGCCGTTCAGTCAGCCCCAGGGCTGCAGCCAGCTCAGCCTTGCGGCGGATGGTGATGTAGCGGCTGTAGTGGAACTCCTTCTCCAGCTCCAGGCGCTGGTGGTCCGTGTATACCACCCGGTACTTGTCTTTTGTCCTGGTCTTGCCTGGCAGAGAGAGCAGAGTGGGGGGGTGAGCCAAGAGGGGAAGGAGGGGAGCAGTGGGATGGAAGGAGCATCCCCAAGGGCACGGAGGAGACACAACCACCTGTGGAGAGCTCAGGAGAAACATGGCAATGCCCTGGGGACCAGTGGGAAAGAGAATCAGGAGGCTCCTACTGGCTTCAACATCCTTCCTGTTTTGCACCAGAGTGTTTCTTCTTGTTGGGAAGCACCTAGGCTTTGGTGGAATTGCTTGGTGGAAAGAGCAGGAGGGATTCAGAGGCCCCCAGGAAGACAGACCATAAATCCCCAGTATCATAACACAGGGTCCCTGAGAGGAACAGAGCTGCAAGTCTTGTGATGGGCTGAGGAGAGGCTGCCTGGCAGGGCTAAGGAAAGCCCAGCTCTTTTTCTAGGAAGCCCCAGACCAAGGTGCCATCACTTGAATGTGCATGGATTAGAAGAGGGGAAGGACAGAAAATCCTGGAACGGCCACATTTCTCTGCCACCTAGAGGGTCACTCTCCTTCTCCCTGTACAGAGCTAAGAGAGAGGGCAGTGCTTTAGGTGCAGTCTTTAAAGATGCACTGGAGAAAGCTCACATGATGCCTAAGCACTTCTGGCTCCATGGGCCAGGGGTGTTTGGCCAAAGCCAGCCTGAATCTCTCCTTGGTCCTCCCAGATATGGAGTGAGCTTGAGGCCATCAGGCGCCATCATGTCTGTGCACACAGATGCACATCCCATGGGTCTGCAAACAGCTCCTGCTGCTCTCTAGCAGAAAAATACAGTCAAAGGTTGTCTCTTCCTAAGTTCCTTTGTTATTCCACAGACGCACAGGGTGAGCTGTGGAAATCTGCCTGGGCTGTGGGGGGGCAGGTGGCACTCAGAGGGAGGATGCCCATGCCTGGCAGTTTGCTGACAAGTTCCTGGTGTTTTCCTCTGCAGAAGAGCCCATAGGCAGGGAATAAACACAGCTGTGAACATTTGCTTCTCCACCCGAAATTACAAAATCCTGTTCCAGGGAGTCGAGAGGGATGATGCCTGGCCATTTGTTTGTATGGCAGACGTGTTTCCCTATCTTCTCCTGAATTTCTGATGCTGAGAGCAGTGCTGCTGTGGGAAGGAGTGGGAGCAAGCTCAGAACAGCTCCATGGATTTCCCTGGGGCTGCCCTGGGTGTATCAGCATGGACAAGATACTGCACACCACTGCTGCAGATGTGCAGAAAGGGATTTCTAGTGACCCAGCAACCTACATAACCATGCTTGCAGCCTGGTTCTGCCAGGAAAGGGGATCTTTGTTCGCCTGCCATCCTGTTCATCAGTTCTCCCTAACGAGTCCTTTGTACATCCAGCTATTTGGACCAATTCAGTTGGACACTGGGCAGTCTCAGCAATACAATTAAATTCTGACACCATCTGAGTGAAAACAGGAGTTTAGGTGGTGCAGAGAAAAACTGGGCTCTAGATACTCTAATAAGACATCAGAGAACATCCACAGAGCAAAACCCCAACTTCCAGGCTGTAAATCACTTTGTCAACCAGCTCAGTTTTATTTTTGCTTTCCCATTGCAAGGAGATGGAGACATTCCTAAGCCACCTCTTATGCTGAAACTTAAATGCAAAAGAGTTCAAGATAGGACAAAACATGGCCACAGAGTAGTGCAGGTGGGAGAGGGGTTCCCTTGCAGCATCACATGGGATGGAAGAAAGCAGCTGGTTTTCTACTGAATAAGCAGGAGCCACAAGGATCCAGCTCATGGCATTGACCACTGAGCAAACCAAGTGTGGAAGCAGGAGTGGGAGCAAGCAAGACCTGGGATGGGCATGGAAGGCATCTCACCCTGCTGGGACTTGATGCTGGCACTCCCAGGCACACAAGCAGTAGTCACTCAATTCAAGTTAGCACTCAGTTTCCATGACTATGCCACTGTCTGTGTCCTCCTGCCATTGCTGCTGGTGGTGCTGGCACAGGCTCAGCACAGTGTGAGCAGACTGATGGCTGAGGGTCTCAGCACAGTCCCCAAGTAGCACTGAAGCTCTCCAGTGATCCATGGAAGAGGGAAAGAGCTCAGCAAGGCTGCAATATGACCAGGAATAGAACCAGAGCTCCAGCACCAGGGCAGGACTTCAGCCACTAACTCATATTTGAGGGATGTGATGAATTCAGTGAATGTTTCAGAGTGGGGAGCCCAGCTTGTCCCAGGGCTGGTCAGAAGCAAACACCTAATCCATCCTCACCATCAGCAGGTCAAACCTGAGCATACCACACAGGATGAAAAAAGGGTAAAAAAGGTTGGTTTGATTGAGCAAGCTGTTTGTGGAATATCTGCAGAGACAGGGCTGAAATGCAGAGATTCTGTGTGCAAGGGGTGTAGGGCAGCTTTGCCAGGCACTTGTCTCCTATCTGGCACACATCAGCTGTGACAGCTCCAAACAAAACTCCCCACGGGGGACTCTGCTGGGATGGAGTGATGCTGGGGACACCCAGCCCACTCAGGATCTGCACCCTGCCCTCACCCTTCCACAGGGCCCGTCTGTCTCTGGGGTCACTGCTGCCTCTCGCTGCCCTGCAGGGGAAGGGTTCACCGGCATCAAAAGAACTTCTGCACCCCAGTTCAGGAGGGACCTGTGCTGAATCTGCAGACACAGCAATTCCCAAGAAGTTACAGAATAAACCAGATGCTCCAGTAGAGATTTATGCGAGGTTTAGCAGCTCCATGAGAAATTGGGCTCCCTCTGGCTGCTCCAGGCTCAGGGGATCCTGCAAGATTTTTGTTTCTCATAGATTTCTCTCTTTTTATTTTTTTCATTTGAAAGAAAAAGAGTTATTATCTCTAAAGAGATAATAACTTTAAAATAGTCTTACTTGCAATGTTTTTATTTGAATACCACTGTTTGGACAAAAGGAACACCTGGAAAGTGAAGGAGTTGACAGATAGAGTAAAAAAAATAAAGACAAGAAATAAGGCAGTTTGTGAATATCACATATGCCATGAATTTCAGTAGGAATTATTATTTCCTGCTGCAGCTGTAAATAGATCCATCACAGCCTGTTCTTTGTTATTCCTTTTTCATCCTTCATCCTGGATGGAGGCTGGGCTTTGCCTCTGGGCTGGCATAGCCATCACTGGGTGAGCTGGGCACCAGGCTCAATATCAGTATCAATATCATCACTTGCTGCTCAATATCAGGTAGGAAAGACTCAAAACAGGAGGCTGACAACCAAGCCAGAGATGGAAAGTTATTCACCTCCACTAATTGCTGGTTTCGGATATTTGCTGAATTCAGGGATGTACTGTGGGTGATTCACAAGGAAAAGAAAAGGATTTGCAAGAAATACTATTGACAATGAATAATTCAACTACCTTGAATATGAATGCTGGGTTACACTTAACTCTCTCCTGGAGACTTTTTATGGCTCTGTGAAAAGAAAGAGGAAATTCGGGACAAGCCAATCCGGTTCCTTTATGGGGGAGCCCTCGTGCCTATGGCCAAACAGGAATGGAACTGCTCCTGCATTTCCAGCCAAGCCTGGCAAAGCTGAAACAGGCTGTCCCATGGCTGCTGCCCCAGGAGGAAGTGTGGATGTGGTGCAGAAGGGGTGCCAGCACAGCTGTTAGCCCCTTCCAACCCTGCTATGCATTTACAGCCCCTCCTGCTTGTCCCCGAAGGACCAGGCAAAGGAACTGCTTGGACAGGCAAATGCAGCCATCCATGGGCCCAGTGGGAATGGCTTCGGCTTTGGGATCAAGGCAGGGCCAATGACAGCGTGGGGAGAGGGTATCGTTACCACTGTTAATGTATAACCCTAATAGCACTCACCTGAGCCATGATTAGATAAGGGAATAGCTTTAATGTGCTGTGCAAACCCCAAGGGACGCGCTCCCCAGTGTGCACGCACACACACGGGGGGATGGAGTCCTGACCCCAGCCTGGATTCACTCCCCACAGCCCTGCCCCATAACAGGGATACCAGAGCTCCTGCTCTAGGCTGGATCAGGAGCCTGGCAGGGTAAGGGAAAACCAAAGTGGATCCTGTGCCCACCATTCCAAGCTCTCTCCCCTCATAGCCACAGTGGAGGCTGCCAGGAAGGGGGTATTTCACCATCCTCTGGCCTGCCCAAAGAATGGCTTTAAGTAAAAAACTATGCCCTGAAAACCCTAACAGACTGAGAATATGGACATTGTGAGACTGGTGCTGAGCAGCTCTAAGAACAGCTGGAAAGGGGCTGGTTCAAACCAGGGAGGAAAGAGACTGTGGGGTGGAAGTGGCACCCAGGGTGGAGGTGGAGCAAAAGCTGGCATGTTATGGGGGGATCAGCCCAGCTCCAAATGGAGGATCCCCATCCGTGGGACACATTTCTCCCAGCCACAGCAGGAGCATCACAGCTGCCAGGAGCATAAACTGCAGTGCTTTTCTAAAAGTCTCTATTTCACAGGTCAAAGCAGCTCAAAATTACCACAACCACAAACTCTGGCTCTGTGAGAAGCTGCTGTGCAGCCATAAGGGCTCTGGTCAGAGAAGCTGGGGTATGGCAGCCCTGACCACTGGCTGGAGTCACTGAGATGAGAGTCCACGGTAGTGACAGCTCTTGCACTCCACAGCAGAGACCCCAAGGCCTGGGACACACTGGATGTTGCTTCGTAGAGGAGGTGCTGGCCGGGGGGATGGAGACATTGCTGCCAGGTTGCCTCAGCAGCTCTCATGCCTTGCTCTGTGCTGGCTCCTTGTGCTCCCAGAGCCATCTTGCCTGATCCCATCTTCCTGGCTGTGCTCTAGCCCCACACTGGCTCCATCTGTACAGCCTTGTCTGCCCATCTGTCTGTACGGGGAGCCTGGTCCCACACTATCTGATGGCATTACAGTATTAAATGCTGAAAAACATCAGATGTAAAGTCCTGTCACCACAGAGCACCTGGGAAGGAACTGGTCCATACTGGAGGTAAAGTGCAGCAAGACAAGACATAAGGCTGTCCCCTTCATGTGGGTGCTTCATCTCCATGATAAAGCTGCTTCATTCTGAATGAGCAGCATCTACTTGCAAAGAGGATAAAATCCTACCATCCCAGAGGAATCAGTGCTCTATCAGGATCTAGCATTTCTCTGCAGGGAAAGGACCAAGGAAAACTTCCCTCATCCCCAACAGAGCTAAGGCAATACAATAGTTGGAAAAACTGGGCCATACAGTCCAGAGTCAGAGCCATGAGATTCCCTGGACAGCTTAACCCCCAGTCCTTCTGCAGCTCCATGGGGGTAAATCCCCCTCACAACTCCACAAAACTGAGGACAGCCAGCAGAGAAA
This sequence comes from Acridotheres tristis, assembly GCA_037013685.1. Classification (NCBI taxonomy): domain Eukaryota; kingdom Metazoa; phylum Chordata; class Aves; order Passeriformes; family Sturnidae; genus Acridotheres; species Acridotheres tristis. The sequence continues at coordinate 6,861,614 of CM072900.1, forward strand.
CGCCCCATGACAGAGACCCTGGCCCCAGGAAAGGGCTGAGGTCGGCTCTTAAAGCTCAGGAGCCTCCAGGCTGACTGGAGCCACCCTCATCTGGCAGCCAGATGTGCTCCAGCTGCCTGCGTGCAGAGGGGTCCCTCTGCCGAGCAGCATGGATGGGAGTCGCACTGCCCAGAACTGATGCTGAGACTCGAGACAGACAGCCCAGCCCATTTCACCATCCCTAAACCGACTGGAAACGGGAACCCCAAAGTCGGCACTGGTGAGGCAAGGGCTGAGCCTCTGATGCCCTCCCTGTTCAGCCGCTCCCCACACTCATTTTTTCTCCTTCTTTCCCCTCCATCTCCAGCCGCTACAAAACACCCACGCTCCTCTGTGGCCTGGGGAGGGGGGGATAAACCCGAGCCCCTCACATTCCCTGAGTGCTGGGAACCAGCAGCTCACGGTTTTCACAAGCCTTCCCCTTCCCTGCATACTTCAACATCCTCAGTTATTTTTCCTTTGCCGCAGGAAGCAGAGGAGTGATGGATGGGACGCCTGACACACCGGAGCCATGTGGCTTGTTTCATCACAGCCAGGGAGAAACGACCCCCTCTGTAGGGCAATCCTTAGGAGATCCCTGCCTGACATCATTCCTCTGCCAGAATGCATTGCATTTAGACAACGGCTGGGTGTCAAAATCTGGGTGAGAGGAGCCACACATCCTCTCTGCACATATTTAATGTCTCAGTGGTGTGGAGGGAGGGAATGCTGGATGAATCCTCACTGAATGGACTCTGCCAAAGCTCTCCCATCTCTACTCAGCATTGGAAAAATGGGCACTTGAGACATCAGGGTTGAAGCAGGACTCAACTTGGAGTCTGAGGGCCCTGCCAAGAAGCCCAGCAATGTTCCTACATCCAGGGTAGCTCTCTCCATGGTGGTTCACCTCACACAACCTGAATATTTCTTCCTGGTGCCAAAGGCTTCAGAGTAAGCTGCAATTCTCCCATGTGCACCAGGTAGCAATAAAACCTGGTTCAATTTGGTATGGTGAGCACTGGAAGCATTTCATTTGCCAAACTGCACCTCTTGACCCAATGGCTCTCTGGTCTCCTGCTCACTGAGGATCAAGCTCTGTGTTCCCTAAAAACTTTGCTCTAAGTGTGAGTGTGTGGCTGTGGAATGCAAGCTTGGGGTTGTGGCCCCAGAAGAGCTCAAGGCAGAGCCCAGGCTTGGTGCACGGCACAGTCAGGCAGGGCAGCCCTGCTGCCAGGAAAAGGCAGAGACACCTGGTCAAAGAGCTGGATTTGGAGAGTGCAGACCGGTGCACAGGAGCACAGGCTGGCCCTGGCTCGGTTTTACACAGCCAGCACAGTGGGACAAGGACAGAGCTGCACCCACATCCACACCCATTGGTGAGGACAGCCCTCCTGCTAGCCTCATCCTCCTCCCAGGAGGTGCAGACCCCAAGGGGATGCAGAGCAGATGCCTGGTGCTGCAGCAAGCTGGTGATTCCCCATCCCAACCCCATGTTCTTGGACATGAACAACACAACCAGAGGCCCTTCATCCCCAGGGGCAGTAGCCTGTAGTTGGGTGTTGGGGCAAGTCTTTCCCAGCCCTGCAGTGATTCAATCCTTTATTTTGGCAAATGGCAAATTCCTTCAGTTGTTCCCGTGTTTTATGAGTGCTGAGCTGAGCGCCAGCCTGGCTCCTGTGCTGGGTCAAAGACCGCAGCAGCGCGGGAGGACGGGGAGCGCCGGGTGACACACGGGCTGCTGCACACGTGGGGTGAACACAGCCCCGTCCAGAACGTCACCTCACTCCCTGATCCAGCCCTGATCCAGCTCATCCCAGCCTGCCATCTGGCTCGATGTGGCTCATCTGCAGTAGGAGGAGGAGGGCAGCAAGGCAGTGGGGGTCCTATACACCAGGGTTCCTCTCCCCCTTTGCAGCCCCATAGGATCTGGCCCATCCTTGCCATGGGGCAGTGTGGGGGAAGGATCTAGCCCCTTATCCAAGCAATCACAGAGCTAACAGGACTGTAGTGAGTGTCCTTGAAAGGTCCCCTATAGGAAACATCTGTCATTGGCCAGAGGTTTAAAGTGTCCCTCTGCTAATCCTGGGGTATTAACCAGCCAAGCCCATCACGTAGGTACTGCCAGTGCTCCAGGGAAGCCCTTTTTGTTCAAGGAAAGTCAATTCTAGGAAAGTTTGAGAGGCCTGTACCTTGGCCAGCAGGCTAAGCAGTCAACAAACCCAGCTGGGGCCAGGAGCAGGTTGTGGGTTAATAATTCAAGGGAAGAAGACTGATGGGGCCCAACACAACCCTGAGTGTCCCAGTGAAGGAAAGGGGCTCACAGGGAGTAAGCATGTCCTAAAGAGAGGCTCCCCATGCAGGGACTAACCAGGGAAATGCACTGTCCTCCAGCCAGCACCATCATCCCAAAACATACCAAGCACGGCATGAATCCCAGCAGTCCAGGGAAAATATTTCTGTCTCATTATTGGGATTTTCCCTCTTTCCCCCAGTGTTCATGGGCCCCACTAGGAAAATAAACAGAGCTGGAGAACTGACCTAGGAAAAATAAAACTGAGATGGAAAACTGCATACCCAGCCAATCACCACATGCTCAGAGCATCACTGCTTGCTTTCCATCACCCCAAAACCTGTGTGGGCACCACGGGCCTTGGTACCACATGAAGTCCTGAGAACATTTGCCTCTGCAAGGGATGCTCCAATTGCACTTTCACTTGCAATATTTAGCACTGCAGCCCCTGTTCAATTAGTGACCTAAAAGCCAGACCCGAGGCAGTATCTGAGGATTTGCATGACTAACAAGCAGAGGGTGAATTTCAAAGTTCAGCCAGCCCAGCTTCCAGCCACCTTCCTGAGCTTTTTACAAACCCTGGGTGCAATTCACAGGGAAGTTTGCAAATAATTGTGAATAAGGAGGAAGCATGAGGCTCTGACATGCTGCTAGTGAAAATTTTATGAGCAGAAAAGGAGGTGACATTGGAGAGAGAAATGAGGCCTGGGGACATCTTCCAGCTCGGTTCCCTCTAACTCCCAGTTCCCAGTGACTCGCATTGCAATCCCTTGTGCTGCTGGGTTACCTCAGCTCAGCCAGGAGAAACACACATGAATGTAGCAACAGGTACAGAAAATCACCCCACTGTAATGCCTGACTCTGCAGTGAGTCACTGGGAGATTTCTCATTGATTTTTCTTAAGCTCTGGATCACATTTTTCAGAAGTGCCCAACACACTCATATTCCCTGCACAACACTTTATTTTACTACCACACAGCTCTTCCCCAAAAGCTTTCAAACTATGGCCAGGAGCTGTTCATATGAGCCAAGACAGAAAGGGAACATTCATTTACAACCCTCTGAAGTTTTATGATTTATAGCATTCACAATGAGACTGTTGATATTTATAGCAGAAAACTCCATGTATTCATTTCCTATTCTCACTGCAGTGAGATGAGAGTTTATCAATCCAGACTGATTAAAGTCAAGTTCATTGATTTCAATAAAATGATTCATCTAAGAACTTCACCCTTATCTATGTCAAATCCATCTCTGCCCTACTCTCTTTCAAGCTTAATGAAGACTTTTATTTAAAGGGCAGCCCTGGAAAACATCAACTGCATCTCCCAGCTCATGGTCCCACCATGGCCAAATCCTGCAGTGCCTTGGCAGCAGCATTGGGCTTGGACCCAGCAGAGGTGCAAGGACAGGTCTTTAATCTGTGGGTAACTTAGAAAAGGAGCTTACTGGTCATCCATCCTAAGGAAACCATCCCAAGAAAGGGCCTTTCACCCCTGCATCACTCTGGTGGGGCTGGGACAGCTCCTGTGTGTGAGAGGAACAGGGCTGGTTTATTTGCTCCTTTGTATGTATTTGATCTAAGAGATACAAACTAAGCAACTAATGATATTTTTCCAGAATTCAATCAACTCAATTGTCGTTTAACTCAATCAGAGGCACTTTCAAGCTCCTGTTTTATCTTGGCCTCACTGCTAGGTGTAAACTCATGACCTTGATTCAGAGGAGAGGTGTGCTGATGGCTTTCCTTCCCCATTCATTTTCCCTCCCACCTCTCTTCTCAGAAGAAACCAAGATATTCAGACCTACAAAACCAGCAGAAGTGGAAGGGTCCCCACTGCAGGGGAGGGCTGCACATCACATTTCCCCTTCGACCCTGGGCAGAGGAAAGCCCTCAGGCCTGGCATGCCTGTGGGTCTCCATCGCTGCATCTGGAGGGAAGCATTTTTCCTAAATAGTTACATTCAGTGCTTAAAACGGGACAGGAAATACCAGCCTGCCTCTCCCTCCTCTTTCCAGTCTGGGGCTGGGTTTTTTTCCATTTATCGGGATGTTCTGCCTGCTTCACTGTAGACACTGGTCCCCATCCCTGTCACACAGATTCTGGGAATACAAGTAGGTATTTTCCATGCTGGAAGACCCCCGACACCTCTTCAAAAGACCCTTACATGGCCCTTGGCCACTGAGAATAGTTCAGAGCCAAAAACAAGCCAAAAACTGGAGGCACTTTGCAAACAGAGAGCTCAGGCTCTGATTCCAGGTATATAGGGCAGCAGGAGCTTAAAGCAAACTCGCCCTAGAGAGATGCCCACACCCACTCCTGTAGTGAGTTTGGCCCCAGCAGTGCTCTGAGGAGCTCACGGCCAGCATGGAGAGGGAGAAGAGTGGCAGGTTCAGGCAAGCCCCATGGGTCCCACTGGGAAGGGTCCAGGCCGGGAAGATGAAAGGGTGAGGGTAGGTCAGGACAAAGGGCCCGCACCTCACCTCACTGCCAAAGGAGCCGGCCACCATCTCCATGACAAAGAGAAGTCCTTGTCAATTTGGGCTGGCCCCAAGGGGGATCTGCCCACCGCCTTTGAAGTGGGCAGCAGGGCGGAGAGGGGGCTGGGGTGACCCAGACGCTTCCCCCAGGTCAGGAGTTCAGCGGGGACAGGACCCTGGGGACAGCCCATGACCACTCGGTGCCCAGGCCAGAGGTAATCACAGGAACCAGGGCACTCTTTCCTGCAGAGCCGGGCACGCACTGACCGTGCACCTGCAGCACCCAGAGCCACCCTCCATGTGGCACTGTCCCCAGCGCGCACACAGTGCCCCTCACACACACACACCACGCACCACACCGTCCTCCTCACAGCACCCTGCACACACACACCTAGCACGTCACCTCCCCAGACACACCTGGTGGCACTGCCTATACACACACACTCCTCACGGTGCCCTGCACACTCACACGGAGCCTGCAGCACCTCGCTGAATCCACCTTGCCCATGCACACAGCATGGATGTACACAAGCTCCTTCCCTGCACACGCACACATCTTTGGGCACCTTGCACACACAGACACACACAGACCATACACAGGCTCTCACACAGCCAGCCCACACTCTCATGTACAGCCACAGCCCCATACTCTCACCCTTGCACTTTTGAGACCCCTCATCCAACACTCCCCCAGTCTTGGGGGTCTCTGGCTCTGTCCATCCTACCCCAGTGACCAGTTGGGGAAAAGGATTTTCCAGCCATAGAAGCCCAGGTGCCAGTGTGGAAGGACAGCACCCTCCCTGCCCATCCTCAGCCCCTGCCACCTCAGATCTCCCCTGCTCTTTGAGGACAGGCTTGTCTTGCCAAGGGCAGGCCAAGCTTGCTGTCCCTCTGGCAGTCCCCACAGAGCAGGATCCGGCCCTGCAGGACTCCAAGGCCAGGGATCCTCTGCTCCGGGGGTTTCCTTACCGTTGTTGCTGGTGCTGGGAATGCTGCGCCTCATCCACTCATACGGGGTGCGTCTCTGGGCATTAGGGGAGAGCTGGGGGACTGAGCTGCTGATGGGTGGAGGCAGGAGTCCAGAGCCCGGAGGCTGAATGGGGTTAAAATCTGGGGGGCTGAATCCAAACTGCCCCGGGCTGGCGGTGGAAGGCGTCGCAGCGGTGCCGTAGGAATGCCAGTCCTCCTTGGCAGGGGTGTAGGGAGAGCCCCAGGCGGCTGCCGGCTGTCCGTGGTGCAGGTCGTTGTTGATCCCCGGCACATGGTGGTAGCTGGCGAAGTCCGAGTACTGCGGTGGCCCCGGCACGTAGTTCTGGGGGTTGAGGTTGAGGCTGGGGTGCCGGACCGGGCTGGGATACATGTTGGTGTCCTTATCCACAAGATATCCCACATACATCTTCCCGGGCGGTCCCCGCGCTCATGCTGCGCTGCCGAGCCGCGGCTGCGGCCGCTCGGGTTTGGCGGGGAGGCGGCCGCCCCTCCTTCGCCACCACTCACCTGGGCGCCTTGGGGAGCCCGTCCTGGGGCCAGGCACCTCCCTGCCCACGGGCTTTTATTGGGCCCAACCTCTCGCAGCATTTGCATTGAAAGGCAGGTTTGCATTTCAAAGTGCAGAAACCCCAGCGGGTGAGGGGGACGAGTTCAAACTTCCCACTCTGACTGCAAGGAGGATGGGGTAGGGGGTGACCCCAGAGAGCACCAAGGTCCCTCCAGCCCCTCTGTCACTGTCCCACAGCTGTGCCCTTGCCACCGGACCTGGTCCCTCTGTAGCAGCTGGCTTTGGGGACATTAGGGTGCCGCACGAGTCCCATGAGGATGCCCCAAGGGACCCCACCACCATCCGTACCCCAGGAACAGGGTGCCTTGGGATGAACCTCTGTATTAAAAGCATACAGGGAACAAGCTGGCCCGTGTGTGTCTGTCACCTGCCCTGTCCCCACGTTGGTGGACCCCAAACTCTTGCTCTGAATGGCATTTTCCTGTGCCCAGTGCCAGCATCCGTCTCTTTGGAAAAGAGGGGCTGGTGGAGCCTTTTGATCTGCATTTCCTTCATCCCAGGGCAAACCCACCCCTCCAATCCTGACAGCAAAGCTCAGCCCAGCCTCAGAGAGCAGGACAGATGGGCAGACTCCATGTGCAGGGAGAATGCCCCCACCATGGACACTGCTGGGAGTACTTGGGCTCACACATCTCCAAGGGACTCACGGCCCTGCAGCAAGGAGGAGTTTCTCACCCGTGTTGTCTCTTAAGAAAGCAAAGCCATCCCCAAATGTTGGGGATAGGGAAAATCAAGCAGAAAGGGGACACTTGTGAAGCCCTGTCTGCCTGCAAGGTGAGAGGTGCTGCCACAAACACCTCAGCAGAGATCACCCACTCATCACCTGTCAGGTCAGACACACCTGCACTCCAGAGGGGGATGAGGGACTGACACAGCCCAGAAACCCCCACCACTGGCAGCTGGGAATCTCGGCCCCACTGATGTCCCCCTCCCTGCCAGGGTCACACTCCAGCTGCACTGGCCACCACTGCAGCCACAGTTGTCATTTGCAGACTGGTTTTTTCCCCCTCAATCAGAAGCAGAGCCCACAGACGCCCCAGAAGGGTGTTCTGCCGCTGCCTATGTCCTTTTGTCTGCACCAGCCCCTTCCCCTGCTAGAAATGTGAGCAGGGCAAGGATGATCCTCAAGCTCTTCGGACCAAAGCAGCCTGGAATTCCACAATACAAAATGGAAAAAAAAAAAAAAAAAAAAAAAAAAGAGAGAGAGATTAAGGATAACATTGAGAGGAGAGGATAAAATCTCTGTCATGGAATCTGGACCCTCAGCGGTCTGTGTCAGTCCCAAGAACCTCATCCCATTGGTCTAGCCCCACTTCTACCTGAAACTGGGTGCACATATTCCCCTGTGCTATATCCACTTCCTGCAAGGAAGTGGGTGCCAGGATGAGATGGAGGGGAGATGAGTGGGAGGTGAGGGATCTGGTCTACGAGGACAGAGAAGGGTAGACCCCCAGCAATGGGAAATCACCCCCAGAGCTGGCATCACTTGTGTTCTGCCTCCCCAAACTTGGCATGGCTGGAGGCACCAGGAGAGGTGAGCACTTTGCAGCACCCCCTCTGGGCCCCCAGGGTCCCCAACCCCTTGCTCAGCCTTGTCCCAGGTCCCTCCCTTGTGACAAAGGTGACTGTCATGACCGTCTCACCCAGTGATGATCCCAGCTCACCACTCAGCTCAGATTGCTTGATGTACCATATAACCCCATCTATCCTGGATTTTTCCCAAGCTCTCAGTACAGCCATGGCTTTGTGTAAAGTACAGAGTCAAGGCCACCCTACTCCTCCTCTTCCTCTCATCAGCAAAGAGGCTTAGGAAGCGGGGGGAAGAAAAAGAACAGAAAATTCCCCCTGAGCAGATGGTGAGAGGTATAGAGGAACCCAGGTCCCATCCCAGGGGTGGCTGCATTTTATGGACTGTGGCTATTCCTGCCACTGGCTGTTTCTTACAGGCAGTGGCAGGGAGCCCAGGCCCCCTTTACCTTTTCCCAGTCTGTGGAGCCAATGCCAAAGGCTCAGGCATCTACTGGGGTCTGGGGCAGCGACCCCCACCTGCATCCTCCCCAGGGGAGCAGGTGACAGGCTTGGCAGGGCACAGCATGGCCAGGTGCCCACTGACAGCTGAGTATGATCTTCCTCAGTGTGGGCGAAGGGGACAGGGGAGGATAATTGAGCCATAAAGATCCACCAGCAGTAAGTCCCCTCCTTTTCTTTGACCCGTTTATTACTGGTGGTTATGCTGAGGAGGAGGCAGATGAAGAGTCCTTCATGAGCTCCCCAAGGAGCATCTCAGCTGCTCAGCTGGGGCTGAAGGGTGCTGACAGGGACCCTTGGTGCCTCAGGATGCCACCTGCACTGGGGGTCCCATGCGTGAGCAGATGAGGAACTGACAGAGCCCCTGGGGGTCCCCAGCTGGGTGAGAGCAGGTGGCAGTACCCCCTCCATCCATCCTAGAAACCCCCAGAAATGCACCCAACCTGGGGACCACCCCTAGTCCCTCAGACCTGGTATTCCTGGTGGAAACCAGCCAGATGCAGTGGAGAGGGAGAGCAGTCATGGCTCCCTCAATGCTCCCTGGGGCTCGGTGCTGCTATCCGTGATCGAGTGATGCCATCTCCTGGAAGGAGGAGGGTTGGAAGGTCCCTAGGGCCAGGCTGCACGCGGTTATCACAGGTGGAGCAGGGACACCATCCCATCAGCTCCTGTTCCCATGAAGGAAGCACTCAATATGGGAAACCATGTCCTGCCTTGTTCCCCAACTTGCTCTGAACCCGACCACGGTTTCTGCAGGAGAGGGAGATGCCCACAGAGAGTCAAGTAGGTGTCTCCCCTTGCTTCCCTTTTCCCCCACAGACTCCTTCCCCACCACCTCCCCACTCCCTCCAGCTCCTATTGCTCTCAAAGGCAAATCTGTGGCTTCAGACCAGCATATCCCAGAGCTGCATGGCCCCACTCACATCCCAGTCCAGCCATTCCCTTTCAGTCATTCCCTAGCTTCTGAACGTCCCCTCCTCTCTAGCAATGTCTCTAGGAGATATCAGTGCAACCCTCTTGCAGAGGACAACCCCCTGCCTCATCTCCACCAGCCCCACTGCAGACACTGTGTGGCCTTTGGCTCTCTCCAGATGCTTTAACCACCCCTGTGCTGTCACTTGTGTCCCCATGCTGAGGAGGGTCTGCAGAGCTGGTCCCTAGACATGGGTGCTGGACTGGGATAGCCTGAATGGATGTGCCACCAGTGCTGCCATACAGCTCCCTGTCCCCACCCAGGGCTCAGTGATCCTCTTTGGGATCTGGATTAGCTTTCCTGGCAAATGCAAATGCCACAGATTTTGTGACTATGCTCAAGAGGGCACTGAGGACAGGGACACATGCTGGCAGCCCTCAGCACTTCCCAGCACGTGTGGGCCCTGCTCTCAGTGGGTTGGGGATGTGATTCTCCCTGCACTGGTGGGGAGCATCCTGGTTTCAGTCCTTCGCTGTGTTTCAGGCATGGTGCAAGCAGAGGGTTAACGATTCCCACATTAAGTGGCTGCAGATGTGTGGGAAAGTCTGGGGCGAGCGGCCGGCATCGTTATTAGTATTCACCCAGGAGCCTGTCGCTGCCTCCCGGGGCTCTGCCGAGCACATTTAATACCAAGGTTCGTGATGGGGGTTAGGAAGAGTGCGTGGGATGGGGTCGGGAAGGCCCCGAGGTGGGGAAAGGCAGTGGGATAACATCGTCCGCTGGCTGCTGCCTCCTCCAAGTGCTCCAGCCCAGGGGATGTAGCGAACGGGCCAGCACCTATAACGACACAGCACTGTGTGTGTGTATGGCCCAGTGCTACTTCCTGGCACTGCTGGCACCCTGTGGTGTCCATGGCCAGGGTTTCCAGTACTGCAGGAGTGTTCCCAGTGCTGGGGAATGCTGCAGAATTCCTCCCCAGGATGCTCCCCTTCATGTTATGCTTGGACATACTCACTTTGGAAGAAGCCCAGCAATTTCTGCTTCTCCTTCCTCCCTGGGCACTGGTGTCAACCACCCAGTCAAAGTAGGACCACAGAACACACGGGGAACAGGCTCCTCTGGATACCAGGGCAGAGCTTTAGAGATGCTGGATGAAGCCTCGGTGCAGCTCCCTGAAGGGCCCAGGAGCTGGATCCAGCCAGGAGCAAGTGCTGGCAGCTGCCACACCAGATGGGCTGCCCAGATGTGGTGCTGTGCTCCCTGGCACCCACCCCTCCTCTCTTGTGGTCTGTGGCTTGACACCACTTCAGAGTGATGCTGAAATTCCTCGGCTGACTCGGAGTTGATAGAGGCTCTGAAAATCTGAAGCTGGAGCAAATCTGGCTCTCATCAAACCTTCAGAGAAGTGGGGTAGGCCAACATCTGCTGCTTCCTTCCTATCTGCATGTCACCTGCTGGCACATGGTACCTGCTGCTGACCCCAGCATGGCTGTTTCCACCATTGTCTTGGGTCATTTAGCTCTGGTCTCTCTCCTCTATGTCAGGCATGGGATGTGGGCTTTTCTCTGTGGTCCCAGCTCTGCCTGGGATGGGGCAGGAATTCGGAGACCTGCTTTGATCCACATGTAGCCAGAGCAGACCAAATACCTGGGAATGTCCTGTCTCAGTGGCTGATTTCCCCACCAGAGATGCTGTACTACATGACCCCAAGCTCCATTAGCACTTAACAATGCTTATTGAGGCTGGAAGTCTCAGCTGAGAGGGGTCTGGCATCCCACACTGCAGCTGTCCCAGCCCCAGGGGGACCACTGGGTCCTGCAGCACCACAAAGTACCAAAAATAGAGGTGAGCAATGAAGGGCTGATTAGGTTGAAGTAGCAGAGCTGCTGCCCTCCACCCACACACTTGCACAGGCGAGTTCCTCTGGCTTTGGTGCTTCCTCTGAGCTGGCCTTTCCCAGGAGCTGCTGTAACCCCGACGTGCTGTTCCTAAACAAAGTGTGCGGCTGTGGATACTCCCTGGGGATGGACAGAGTGGCTGACGTGTGCTTGCCGGGCTGCTTTGGGCTCCCCAGGGCTCTCTCAGCATCCCCAGACAATGAATCCTGGCCTTTGCAGACCAGGAGGTTTTGTTTGCCAGATTCTTCCTGGTCCCAGCCTAGAGTGGGTATTGGTGCCATCTGTTAGTAAAAGACAGAAGGGAAAATATGTCGGGCTTAGGATGCTCTGCCTTCAAGCATGGTCTGTGTCAGCTTTTTCACCCCCTGCTCATCCCAGGTAGCCCATCGCCCAGTGCAAGGGGCCCAGCAGGATTGCACCAGCAGGTTTCTCCCTCTCTCCCTCTGTCTGGAGCAGTCATGTCCTTGGAGCAGGGACACTGCCAGGAAATAGCTCTGCTGAGCAATTCCCAGCAGCCCTTAGGTCCCCACACATGAACCCACCAGACACATCTCTGTCCCTTGGGAAAAGCACTGGGATGAGCCATGTGCACAGCACATCCCTTCTGCCGCCTGCCCCCCATATGAGCTGCTCTCACGCTCGCTTGGCTCCATTTCTGCACAGCAGCCTGTCCCAGCCCAGGGGGTAACAGGGCCCCTGACACAGGGCCACCACCAAGTCTGGAGTTGGGGGATCCATCTGAGCCAGGGCTGCATCCCTCCTGCAGCTGTCCTGGTGCCAGGCTGGCACACCAGCCTGTGCCACGAGTGGCACACAGGGACAACCTGGGTGCTGCAGCCTGGCTCTCCTCACCCTCCACAGCTGCATAGAATAAACACCTCCCCTTGGGTTCTCCACAGATACAAAGAAATCATGGAGATAATGCAAGTTAAGCAGCAAATCTTTTGGGCTGGTCCAGCCAGGGAATCGTTCCCTGTGACAATTGTGCAGATATTTACTAGCTTGGCAGGAGGATGTGAGTCTGCCTTGCAGAAAAGGCAGAAACACAGATTTCAGCAGTGTTGTCATTATAGGGAGGACTTTTTAATGCTTAGAAAGAAAAATTATAGAAAGATGGATAGGTATCTTTTCAGGATAGCCAGTGCAGTTTTGCACTTTTTCTTGTTTGGATCAGAGAGAAACACAGAATGGTTAAAATTAAAAAAGACCTCTAAGATCATTGAGTCCAACTCATCACTACCATCTTCACCACTAAACCATGTCCCCAAGTGCCAGATCTAGACATTTTTTAAATATTTCCAGGGATGGTGATTCCACCACTTCCCTTCACAGCCTGTTCCAATGCCTGACCACCCTTAAGCATCGCCAAGATGAAAACAGTGATGAGAACTGATGGGTCAAAAGGCAGTTTTCATCCAAAGGCGGCCTGTCCCTTGTTACAGTGCTTAAACAGATTGAAAAAAAAATCCCCTTCTGGACACATGATAATGTTCTGCCTACTGAAAGCTTCTCAGAAATTTAATTTGAACTCATTAAGATGGTGGGAGGATTTAAAGCTGGTTCATCACCTAGATTCCATTCCTCCAGGGCAATAGGGGTGTAAGACATCTGAGATGATGGCTAAGGTGATCACTCCTGCCACCTCTGCAGCTCTGTGCCCTCGGCAGCCCCAACAGCCCCAAATACCCAGCTAAACCCACCCTCTGCTGCAGCATCCCAGTTGCAGAAGACCTTTTATCCCCCTTTCTGAAAAAGAAGAGTTGCAAGGGTGTGTTGGTGGTCCCCAAGGAGCAGTGGCCAGTCGGGGGTCAGGGGAGCTGCGGTGCCAGCACAGCACAGCACAGGGAGGCATCTGGGGGAAATACACGGAGTCAGTTCAGCACAGGCCTTCTTTAATAAAAACATGAGTCAGCTGCTGGCGTGGGCAGTGGATTTTCTAAACATCCCCTCATATCCTGAGAAAGGGGGAAAAAAAAAAGAAAACGGGAAGGGGGGCTTGAGGGGAAAAAAGAGAAAGAAAATAAAAGAAAAAGAAAACAGGGGAAAAGGCCAGAATTGAAAGCAGACAAGGGAGAGAGCAGCTCCTTTCCTCCGGTTTAAGGAGGCGATAGCTGGGCTGGTCCGGGCTCCTTTTGTTCCCTGTTAGCCGGGCCCATCGCGGGCCCATCGCAGCCCGCAGCAGAACGCCCCTCTCCTTGCAGCCGCTTTGGCTTCTCCTCCTTTTAAATTTTTTTTTTTTTTTTTTTTTCACCCATCACACTCGTCCGCCGGGCGTTAATCGCAAGTTCTGCTCCGCGAAGGGTCCCCACAGAGGGTGGAGGGAGGAAGTCGGAGGAGCTCCGCTCCTCATTGGCGAAGCAGCCTCCCCCCTTCTCCTCCTCCCGGGGTCTCTTTTATTTATACACGCACGCACACACGCGTGCACATCCCTCGGCCCCGGGATTTGCTGCACACTCGGGTCCGAGGAGGCTGAACCCCCTTCCCAGCTGGGCTGGGGGCTGCGCAGGGCACTGTGAGATGCACTAGAGGAGCAGAGCAGGGGCTTGGCTGCAGCCCAGCCCTGGCACAGCCCTGCCTCTCCTTTTGATTTTATTTTATTTTTTTTCCCCTCCTCCCGTCCATTTCTTTCTTTCCCTCTCTTTCGCCTTTAAGTGGAGCAGCCTTGCCAGCTGGGGAAGGCTGGGAGGGCAGGGAGAGCCTCAGCAGGCAGCAGATAGAGTGCGGAGGAGGAGAGGAAGGAATTTCGGGGCCCTCGCCGGTGGGACGTGCGGCGCAGGCACTCGGCTGGTGGGACCCTGCCCAAGGTAAGCTCTCCTGTCGCCCACCCGGGGGCTGACTTGCCCTCCTGCTCAGCTCTGGCTCTCCAGATGAGAAACGTTGGATTGGAGCTGGTACAGTCCCTAAGGACCCTGTCCCTGAGCCAGCCCGGTTGCTCTGGAAGGGGCATTGCTCCCCTCCAAGGGGTTGGCAGCCTGAAATGCCCCACCAGGCTCTGGGGAGATGGTGTTTGGTGCAATCCATGGGGAAAGCCATGCCATCAGCTCTCACCAGGTCCTGGACTGGCATGGCTGAGAGGAGCCAAGGGGATGCTGCAGCTGTAGGACAGGAGGGGGGACCCCACTGCAGCAGGAATAGGGCCCAGGTGATCTCTGCTTCTCCCTGGATCAGGAGCTTGCCCTGGCTCTGGAGGCTGGTAGCTGTGGGACGCTGGAGTGTGCATGGGGAAGAGGCTGCTCACCATGCCCAGCAAGACATCCTTTAGGTGTGTGTGCACCACTGCAGAGCAGTGTCACCCCACTATCAGCCTGTCCAAGCACATCCATGGCCATTCCTGAATGCAGGTTGCTCCAAGGACCTTGTCACCTCTGTCTGTGGCCATGGCAGGGCTCCTGTGCCTGTGGGCCATGGAGAAGGACATCTGCAAGCCCTGCCCAGGGTCTGTTCCGTAGTCTGAGTACTGGAGAGGGCAGGGTCTGGGTACTGGAGAAGGCAGAGCTTGGTAAAACTCTTCTAGGCATGGATGTTGGCAGCTACTCCACTATCCTGAAAGCACTAGAGCTAAGGGCTTCAAACAGGGCAGAGCTGGTCTGGAGTGAAGCTCTGACAGCCCAGGGGTTAGCATGACCTGCAGGGCTATGGTGCTCACACTGGGCTCAGAGTATCCAGCTCCTGCACTCACCTGCCAGCTGGGAGTCATTCAAAGCAGGATTTGTGGTGCAAAGGGATGTTGTGCTCCTCCATCCTGGCCCCAGAGCAAGTGGGGTGTATGCTAAAGCATGGGGCAGATAGCTTAAAGTAGTTGGTCTGGTGTGCAAACCCTGTGTTGGCAGAGGCTTGGTATTCCCAAATCTTTTCAAAGGGTCTCCCACTGATGATGAGGATTAGCAATGTTGAGACCCAGTGCTTCCTAGGGGCCATTGAGGGGTGGATGTGAGGGTCATTTCCCCCTCAGCACCCTGCAAGAACAGGTTCCTGTTCCTCCGGTGCTCTCGGGAAAGAAGTGAGTTTCATGTGGTCACCGTGAGCTGGTGTCAAGACACAGCTCTGCCTGGCAGAGGACACAGGCCAGGCTGGCTTGGAGGGGGAGCTGCCAGGCAGCTGCTCTGGTTGGCAGCCTTGGCCAAGGTCTGACATGAGGCTTGGAGCCACTCCTTGACAGGGATGTCACCCAGGCTTGGGTGTGCTCTGGCTGTTGTGGCAGCCACCAACCCTGGGTAATGTCCCTGAGCCCAGGAAACACCCTTAAATCAGTCAATGCATCAGGAGGGATTGGTGTTTTGGACAAACACCAAGCCACAGCAATCCAATTGCAGCATGCACAGGGCTTTTCTCTCTGCCTAAAGCTGGCTGTCCCTTCCTCCAGCTCGAGAGCATGGAGGGTACTCGCAGAAGGAGCAGGTGACAAGACAACAGCCTCTCAATTCCCAGTCTCTGGATCACCTCCTACATCCCTGCACAGGACTGGGAGTGTGGGGTGCACATGGTCAGTGTAAACACGAGCATGGCCAGCTGCAGTACTACAGTCAGGGGGAAGTTAGTCATGGCTTATTGTCCACAGTCCTACCTTGTGGTGTGCTGCAGGGCTCTGGCCTGGGCTTGGTCCTCTGCAATCCCTACATGAACCATCTGGGAGGTGGCTGAGCACACATCCTACACCCGGGGATGGCACCAAGCTGGGTGGGCACCCAGTGTGCATGGGAGTGTGGGAGGATCCCAAGAGCTCCAACAGAGTCCAGAATAAATCAGAGTGACTAGAGTGGACACAAACCAGATTGCAGCATGGTGCCAGGAAATCCAAACTCTTCCTGAGGGATGTGCTGAAAGATGCATGGCTGGAGGCAGCGCAGAGGCAGGTTGGAGGGAATGGGTCCTCCCCAGCAAGTGACACCGAGTGCTTCAGCAGGGATAGACTTGGAGTGGAGAGGCTCAGGGACAGCAGTGAGGATGATGAGAAGTGCAGAAGAAGGTGCAAAGGACTGGGAGAGGGGTTGATGTGGCTCGTTGGTCACTGGGTGTTGTGGGAAGGTGACATGCAGTCTTGATGCATAGAAAAAGAGAGAACAGAGCTTTTAGGGGAAATATATGTAGGCTTAAAGACAGAAGGCTGAGTTCCTTCAGCCTCACAAGTCTCAAAGTACATGTCAGGGAAGACATGGGCAAGCTACAGGACAATGACACCATAATCTCTTTCAGCCTCATTTTTGGTGGGTCTGTGACAGGATTTCCAAGGCATTCAGAACAACACTGTCAGGGAGAGGAGAGTGCTGAGCCTGTCTGCAGGAGTAGAGCAAGACAGAATTGTCTCAGTGAACACCAGAGGAAAGCTGAGATTAAGAAATGCTCTCTAGCTGTGGGAGTGATGCCATGCAAAAAGAGACCATGTTGGCTGGATGTGGCTTTGGCCGAATATCCAGCTGCTGCCAGAGGCTCCAGGCAGGGACTTCTCTGCCTGGTCCTCAAGGTTCCTTTGGCCTTAGTGTTTGATGGGAAGTGGGATGGGATTGCTATGCTGTCTATAGTGTCAGGCTCCAGCAAAGCATCTTCCTGGGATGGAGTGGCAAAGGGCAGGGAGCAGAGGGGCCGTGTGGTGGCTGAGTCCCGTGGGAGCACAGCCGCCAGCCCTGGAAACTGAGGCTGCCTTTGACCCAGAGCTGGAAGGAGCTGGGGACCATGTGGGCTTGGGGTTGGCTGGATGTATCCTATCCCTGCAAGGGAGGATTGGAGCTGAACACTTCGTGGAGTTTGTTTGTTTGTACTTTAACCAAGGGAAAGAAATCCCCCGGAGAGGAGCTGCAGGGGGAGGGTATAGACTGGGTATTGTTTCCTGAGGGGCTGGAGCAGCTCCAGGAGGCTCCTTCCGCTCCGCCAGGCAAATTGGACATAACGAGGCTTGTTTTAGGGGTGGTTCTTCCCCCTCCTCCTCTCCCCCATTGCCTAATTAGGGTTCCCAAGCTAAGCTCACCTCTGTCCTGTTCTGCTGCCACTGAGACACCTCCTGGAAGGGCAACATGTTCCAGCACCATGGGGAACACAGAGCTGACCCAGCTGTGACAGGGACACACGCTGGGAATGCACAGAGGGGTGCTGTGATGGGTCATGTGGGTCCAGTGTCCCCCAGTCTGGTAACAGGAGCTGTACAGTGATGCACTGCCCCTCACATCCTGCTTTTCCAGTATCCCTGGGTGCGCACCAGGCTGTTGCACACCATGATGTGTGGAGGCCATGCAGGGAGCAGGGAGCTCACAAAACCCCCACAGAAAGGCTGGTACAAGGAGAGCCAGGGTGGTGTAGTGTGTGGTGTTTGTCCTGCACCCATGGATGGACTCATCCTCTCCAGGCCATGCCTGTAGGGGCACCTGCTTATCCATCCAGGAGCTCACTAACACCCATCCTACACTCTTCCTGGGGCTCAGTAAGAGCCAGTGTGTGATGGAGCTGGGGGGAAGCTGTGGGGTGCAGGAGCTGCAGCAGGGAAGGATTGGAAAATGCAGGGATATATCAGGGCACTGCACTGAGTGCTAAACTCTGGAAATCCACCAGGAAACACATGGAGCACCTTCTCCCTGCTGTGGAAGGGGACTGGTTGGCAGGTCCCCATGGGCAGCACAGGGTGATGCTGCTGAAGCAGCAGGAGATGGGCAATCCTGCTCCTCAGCCCCATCCTGCCAGGCCCTCTGCCTTCCCTCTTCCGGCCCAGCTACCATGCGAAAGAGTCTGTGACTGAAATCTTAATGCTACCAAGACCCAGCAATTGGCACCAATTAAATTGCTACATTCATGTTTGAATTGCTTTAACTGGCGAGACACACTGTCTTATTTATACAAAAAAATATGTTTGCTTGTGGGTTTGTCTGAACCGGTGCCAGCAGAAAATACACCATTTCAAGTCCTGTGCTCTGCAAGCTCATTCTCCTCTTCCAAACTGGAAGTCACCTTGGTTTCAGCCTTTGCCAAGCAATGGTGGCAGAACAGAAACACTGCTTTCCTTGGGGCCAGGCGCTGCAGGCACCATGAGAGGGGTCCCCTCCTCTCTCCCCATAGGCAGCTGCCAAGTTTCCTTCTCCAGCCTGGGAGCTGTTTGGGAGAATATGGTCTGATTCAGGAACAGGACTCTGTGCCCATTTAAAAGCTGCACTCGGGGAGGGCAGGGGGTGCTGGCAGCTGCTGGGGCCAAGTCCTACCTCAGCTTCTCCTCTGGAGGCTCTGTCAGATTTTGGGGGTAGGGGCTGTTTGCAGAGCATAGGTGCAGAAGGGAGCCGATTTCTGATTTGTGACTAAGAGGAGAAGTTATAAAGAACCCTGCATGCAGGTTGGCAAGAATGGCTTATGCTGCCTGGGCAGAGCATGCAGGAGGAGATTATCCATCTCTGCAGTCCTGGTGCCAAGTGCCACCATCCTGGCCTTCCTGCCCTATACATGAGCCTATGCAGGAGGGGGCAGAATCAGCTCACAGCACCAAGAGCTGCACCAGAAGTTGCATTTCGCTCCCTCTCAGAAATCCAGAAGTAACAGGGCCGAACAAAAAACGCCTCTGAAAGCAGCCTCTGACCTTTGCACCCACCACTGGCTGGCTCCATCCTTTCCCACCCTTGCCACAATGCCAGGTTCCTCTCCAGTTCCTGCAGAGAGGCAAAGGGTGCCCTGACCACAGAGATGGTGAGTGCCTAATCCCAGCCACGAGAGCCTAAAACCCCAGAACAAAGCAATTAAGCTTGGGTCCCTCAGAGGCAGCTGAGAGGAGTTGATGCATCCACGGAGATTATCTCCTCCTCCACAGATCTCAGGGAAATGCTCACAAGCGGATCAGGTTGCTCAGCCTTTGCTGGGATGTTGGACTGGTAAAACCACAACACTCTGCCTGCTCCTGGGGCTTTGCAAAGCCCCGACATCCTACTGGGACTTAGGATGGTTCTTTTTCTCATTCTGCCTCCCTTGCTCTCCCCTCTAATTAAGTGGCTAATTAGAGCCAGCTGGGACCTTTGGCTCCAGTCCTGGCCCCACCAGAGCAGTCACCCTGGATCAGTGGCTGTGAGCAGGTGATGGAGGTGCTGATTTGCTGGGGACTGTTCTCCCTGTGCAGACATCAGCAGAGAGCTTCCCTTGAATCAGCACGGGAAGGCAGACATGGCTTTCTGGCAGCCGTGGAACAAGAGAGAAGAATGCCCTGCAGATGCCAGGACAAGGGATGAGAAGCCAAGATAGTCCCTGATCTTGGTTCCATGTCCCCTGCTTCCCTCACTCTCTGCTCTGGTGGGGAGAAGCAGCAGGTAAGCAGATGGACTCTGCTCAAGACAGGCAATCCCCATCCAGTCTGACATGCCCAGGAGCTGGGACCCCTAAATATGCCAGTTTGGGGTGGAGGGATAGGAGACCTCAGTCACTCAGCCAGCCCCAAGGCTTTCCTACCCAGTGGGATGCAGGGAGATGTGTGGGTCCTAGTTTGAGTCCCTGCAGCCATGTTCATAATTGACATTGCTCACATACTTGTGAAATAGTGTGGTATGTTCTAATAAAAATGTCTTTGTTGTCAAGGGTAATGGAGAAATTAAGGGATAGTGATGGACGGCCCTGGCTGGGCTGTGTTGGATATTTTAGAGCATCCTATAGGAAAGGATCAGTGGGAAGAGCTGAAATGCTCCCAAGGGGCACATTTGTACCTCCTTGAGGGGGTCATTGCACTACAAGGGGTGAGCCCTGAGTCTGCCCAGGGCTGCTCCCCACACCCGGTGAGAGCATCCCTAGACACACACAGTGCCAGACTTAGGGCTGTGCTCCAAAACGCTGGCCAGCCTCCAGCACCACCCCAGACCAGTCCCAGCACCACCATGGCCCTGGCACACATCGTCCACCCCAGGAGGCCAAGGTGGGCAGGATTTGACCACGGCAGGAAGCGGGAGCTGCAGCAAGGACAGCAGGGCATTGCCCGGCACGTGGCAGCCATTCCTCCCAACACCCCCTGCCTCCTTCCCCAGGCCCAGGTGAGCCCTGGTGCTCACCCAGGGTTTTCCCACAGTCCAGGCCAAGCTTGCAGGCTCTGGGGAGCAGCCC
The DNA here is from genome assembly GCA_037013685.1 of Acridotheres tristis. Classification (NCBI taxonomy): domain Eukaryota; kingdom Metazoa; phylum Chordata; class Aves; order Passeriformes; family Sturnidae; genus Acridotheres; species Acridotheres tristis. The sequence goes on from CM072900.1 coordinate 6,881,848, forward strand.
ACGGGGTCTGGCCTTGCCTCCAAAAGCGGAAGCAGGAGAGCATGCGCAGCTGAAAGGGCCATGAATACCATCACCAGGGCTGGGGGATTATTTATAACACTGGCACCTCTCCAAACAGATGTTTCTTTTTATTCTGAACTTGCACTAAATGGGTCACTCGTTTCCTCTGTCTCCCATGGGTTTAAAACAGAGGGGGAAAGAGGAGGGGATATGGGTGAGAGTGCAGGGCTTGCCCTGGTCCCACGTCCCTCTGTGCTGGCTCCTCACAGCGACGTGTTGTGGAGAGCCCATGGCTGGAGATCTGCTGGATTCTGTGTGTGGGCATCGTGGTCCCCCCTTGCTCGGAGAGGGAGGATGGCCGTGGTCAGACAGGGATGCGCCTCCCCGCCCCATTCCTCACGTGGCTGACCCCAGGGCAGCTGAATCACGCTTCTGGGGCTCAGTGTGGACTTGTCATCCCCCCTGGCAGTCTCCCTCCCCTGCTTCAGGGCCACAGTCTTCATTTTCAGCTTTCTGTTGGATCGTGTCAAAGCCTGTAGGAAGCTGGGTGTGCCACCTGGTGTGCTGACATCTACTCCAGGACCCTCATGACCACACAACCCATTGTCCAGGTGCTGCTGAGGCTGAGCACCAGAGTCTGGGGTCCTGGACAAGGGCTTTGGTCATGTCAGATCTGCTCCCTGATGCAGAGGTCAGCAAGGGAGCCATCCCCTCCTGTGGGCACAGTGTCCCTGGGCTCGTCCCTCAGCTCATCCCCAGAGGTGGCATCTGCCCATGCTTTTCACGTCTCCTAGACAGCTCAGTCCACACCAAAGGCTGTGGCTTTAGTCACATCTTCACAGCCAAGGAGCTCTCACAAAACCACACAGAGGGGTTTGGCATTAATGACACTGCTTGTGCTTGCAAAACTTCACCTCTCCCAGATGAAACACTCCCAGATCCAGCACATTGCCAACAGGTACCCAGGCTCTCAGCATCCCCCCCGGCTCACAGTGTCTGGGTGAAGCTTTGAGGCCCCCTTGGCATTGGCAGGTGGCCAGGTGAGGAGGGTTATGCCCCCAGGTGTTCATCCCGGGGCACAGATGGTCTGCGGGACACAGGGACTGCCCAGCCCTGCTGTTCCCCAGCCTGGTTTCAGATTTCCTACCTCTGTGTTTTATCAGCAGCCGTTTATGGGCCTTGGGATGACAAGCTCCCCATGAGTGTGCCCTGCCTAATTCAAGCCTTTTGCTGGGAAAAAGAAAAAGGGCTCTGTGATGATAATCTGGCCTGTGAGTAAACACAGTGTCATGGGAGCCAAGGGACCCCAGAGGAGAGATGTTGCAACTCTGGACAATTCCAGCCAAGGGAAAAAAAAAAAACCAAAAAAAACAACCACTCAGTTTTATTTAGATTAAAGGGTGGGAAAGAAGCAGTTGCAGAGGCCAGAGGGAGGGTGGCAGAGGAAAACAGGACAAGCCAAAGAGTTTCACTGCCGGACAAGCAAGGTTTGGGTTTCAGGGGTCACCAGCCTTTGCTCAGGGAGCCTTTTGCTTTCAAAAGCAGGGGATGGTGTCCCCCTCCCCCTGCCAGGAATGCCTTTGCTCCCTGGCTGTGAGCAGTATTGATCATGAGATCCATACAGGGAATTTTTTGTTGCATATGGGCACCCATGATCTCACTTAATGACTCAGATGCACTTAGACAAAGAAGAAATAAAGTATATTTGACTTCCCGCTAATTTGCACCAGATGTCCCTTGCCTGCTTGGCAGGGCGGCGGGGCCGTCAAGCGTTGTGGGAGTGCCTGGAAGCACAGCCCTGCTAGAAAAGGGGCTAGAAATAGAAATCCAGAGGAAGGGAAAGGATTGGCAGCTGTGTGAGAGCTCCTTCTTGGTCAGACGAGATGCCTTCATGGGCAGGGGCAGCATCCAGCACCTCTGCCCAACACCACAGGAACAGCAATGAGGGCAAGGAGGGCATGGCCAGAGAGAAGAACAATGTGGGCAATGGATGCAGGAATTGCCCCTGAAAATACAAAACAGAATTTGCTGAGAGGGGGCTGTGAACCCTGATTTCCAGCAAACAGTGCATTCCCTTACTGGTGACTGATGGTCTGTAGGGACCAGAGCTCCTGCCGAGGTGGCTGTCAGGGCAGCTGTGGCTGCTCTCCCACTCCCCAGCATGCTGAGCCATCCCCTTCCCTCTGCACCAACTCTGCAGGCTGGTTCTCAGCTCCCAAACTCTGGGGGTTCTTGTGGGACACACTGGTTCTGCACAGGCACTGGTTGTGGAGAGCCAAGAAACACAGTCTAGGCAGGCTGGGAGGAGTGCAGTGGAATGGGAGGGTGTCCTTGGTGTTCCTAACCCGTCCTCTCCCATGGTTTATGATGTTTGCAGGGCTGGAAGTGGCCCTGTCCCACGTGATGCATGCTTAGGGATGGGCAGTGCCATGTAATGTCTGTGCCAGCAGTGGCTGCCATGTGTGTTCTGCTGGGATGCTGGGAGACATGCAGGGAGAAAGTGCAGAGGGAAGGGGACTCAGAGTATGGCAGGGCACACAGAGCAAAGTCAGAGGAAATTCTTGCCTTGTTACCCAAGAATAGTGAAGACTGAACCCACACAGCATATTTTGGGCATTAGCAAAGGCATCTTAGGCTTTCTAGCATTCTTAAGCAAGAGAGAGGTCTGGAGTGGGGGAGCATTAATTAATCAGTAAGGTTTGGTGATGCTTGAGCTGCTTAGCAAGGCACTCTGAGGTGCAAGGAGTAGTAGAGGTTGCTCCCTAAATTAAGGTGGTGCCATCCCCAGCAGAGGCTGGATACAGCTCCTCCTTGTATCCAAACTCTTGGGCGTTGCCCTGCTCCTGCTGCAGAAATTCGTGTCCAGGTTCATCAGCCGCAGAGGCATCAGCCCCCGGCCGCTGCAGCGAGGGAGTGGGAGAGGAGGCGGAGGAGAAAGCTCAGCTGTCATCAGATTTGGGATGCAGGAGAAATGGGAGCGGGCTGCTCTGGAAAAGCTGTGTAGTCATGAGATGGGGAATCATGAGACTTGAATGCTGGTGCTGGCACAGCCGTGGCCCTGGCCGTGCTGTTTGACCTCTGCTCTGGCCCTCTCTGTGTCCTGTCTGTGGGATCACTGGCCATCACAGCCCTGTGCTCAATGGTGTGGCTTGCTCTGGGATGTTGGGGTGACCCCTTTTATTCCATCCCCCAGAAATCTCCTGCGAGAGCACAAGGCTAGAGATGCTCAAACAGGATTCCAGCAGTGCCTGACCTCAGCCAGTCCTGGGACACTTTCCTTTGCCAGCTGGGAAAGCCAGCAGCCCCAGGGTTGGCTCAGCTCTCCTCATCTCTGCTGCAAACTGCACTCTCTGCTCTGCCAGGCTGGTGTGATTACAGAGGGGAGATAAGGACAGGCAGTGTCTATGTCACCAGTCAGGGACATTTGCCTGTATCTCTGTCTTGTTTGAACTCCAGATCCTCCCAAACACTCTCAGTCCAGCAGTGCCTGGCTCTGGCCTCGCTGGGTGTAGCGTGGGGGCGAGCAGGGACGTGCCAGCTGTCAGGGATATCAGCCCCCCACCCCCGGCACTTGGCCAAGCCCCAGCGTGGCCCCCGGGACCTGAGCCCTCCTGGGAGCTGAGCCCCTGGGGAGCACAGCCACCCCACAGACATGTGGGGCAGAATGTGCTGTGGGGCTGTGTCACCCAGCCAGCACTGCTGCCCTGCGAGCCAGCCGACCTCCTGTCTCCTCTCCCAGCCAAATTCCTCCTTTAGAATAATAAACAGTGTGGCTCAAGAGAAAAGATCCTTTCCCTGCCTGGCTAGGACTGGTTTGCCTTCACATGGAGGAGCTGGAGAGGGACAGAGGGAAGGTTTGTACCAGTGCTGGTGGGGAAAAAAGGATGGTGAGGGATGTAACATGGGTATGGGGAGTTGGGACAGCATCTGCAGGGTGGGGGGCTGCCACGGAGCTGCAAGGCACAGTGAAGGGTGCTGGACGTGGCATTGCTGCAGGAGCTCCGTGGCCTCCATGATTGTGCCTGGATGGGTGAAGGCAAAGGATCCTATGACTTGAAAATACTCAGGTCTTGGCTTGTGGGAAGGATGTAGGAGTCTGAGGGGTCTGTGGCACCCTGCTAACCCATAAGGGTGAGAGAAGATCATCCAAGGCACCTGAGATTCGTGTAGGTGCCTGGTGTTTGTAGGTATTTGGGTCCCTGGGTGGATAACGTCTGGGTGCCTGCTTTTGTATCACTGAGTGGGATTGCTCCTCCTCGTCTGGCACTCTCGGTGGCACTCACAGTTCCTGCTAAGAACAAAAGCTGGGATTGAGGAGAGAAACAAGTACTCTCAAGGCTGGCAGTGAGTTGGGTGCATTTGCATCCCTTGTGGAATGCCTGTGCGCACCCACATGTGCAAGCACACGTGTCCCCGAGACAGGGAGGGAAAGGCTGGTCCCTCTGGTCCCTCTGGTCCCTCTGCCTCCCGCAGGACGGGCAGAGCTCAGCCAGCATCTCCGAGCATGCCTCTCGCCCCGGCCGGAGCAGACAAACAAGGGAGAGGTCACCAGTCTCTGCGAGACGTTGCCACCCTCCCACTCCGCTTGAGAAGCATCTCCAAGAGAAATGCCTTTCTGCAAAGCCAGCAGCTTTATTGAAAGCAGCTATGAACACAGCGCAGGCAGCCGGAGGCGGCAGGCGGAGGCTGTGGGGCTCTCGCTGGAGCTACACCCCTGCTAGCCCGGCACCAGCACACAGCTCCCTGATCCGGCCGGGCAGGGCTCTGCCCATCAGTGACCCTGCAGACATCAGGGAGCTGTCTGCGTGGAACAGGAATCCAAAATCTCGCCTGCAGCAGGACAGTGACAGCCATGGAGCTGAACAGGCAGATAAAAGCTGGGCATGAGCTCGGGAGGATCTCAGCCCCTTACAGGCAGGTATCTTCGGGCTGGGGTGGTGAATACAACCTGGCTTGTGCATGCAGGTAGGGAGGGGTGGAAGGAGAGGAACTCAGTTGTCCTTACAACCTTGAACATTGAATAATGGATGAATCACACATCTCTGTAAAGGAGAATGGGGAATCTAAGGTAATTGTTCTCATGGCAGTGCCTTGGGGGGCAGAGATTAGATTGTTCATCCTTCTCTCTGCTGCAGCTTGGTGCTCTGAAGGTGGGTGCAGGGAGGTCACATTCATTTACAGCCTGAGTTTCACCTCGGCCCTTTCATCCTACCCACCCCCATCTCTTGCCGTAAGTGCTCTTATCCCCTCTGGCAAACGAAGAGAGAGAAAGAGTTATAAGAGGTTCTTTTCGGGAGGAGGGAGACAGAGGCTGCTGAATAAGCTGGAGACCTGGAAGGATTTGTGGTAGATCAGACTTGTGTTGAGCCAAAGCAAGAGAATAATAAAAACATCTGACAAGCGCACGTCATTTAAAAACCATTTCCTCCTTAACATCAGGCAGACCAGGAGGCCGCTCCAGGGCAGGAGGCAGCGGGAAGCTCAGTAAGAGACGGGACCTGGGACCGGGTCAACAAGCCCAGATTGCCACTAGCCCTCCTTGAGGCTGGCAGGAGCTCCCCGGAGCACTGCCAGCATCTCAGGGGTGATGCTCGGGGTCTGCCTTGGGAGGTGGCCCAGTGGCAGGGCAGGAGCTCAGCCCTGGGCTGTAGCGTGGCTGAGCTGTGAGGTTCAGCTCCATGCAGGAGCATCCCCAAGTCCCCAGTGAACTCATTTCCCCCAGGCTTTGCCCAGGCACAGAGAAAGCAGTTTCCCTTACTCTTCCTCCTGTCAGTGTGTTCATTTTGCTTTTTAGAAATACTCGTTCCCACCCGTACAGGCACCGTGGGGAGGGGTACCTGTCACTCCAATACACAGGAGACAGATCTCTGCTCTCAGGGGTCTCTGGCCTTGTCTCCTTTGGCTCCAGGTTTGCACCAGGGAGGGCTGAAAAAGCTCTCTGGGAAAGATTTCCTGAGAAATGTTGACTAGAAGGATTTAAAACTAAAAAACCTCTTAGATGTTATCTTAAATTTATGTGTTTAAAAGTTAAATACAAGAAACTCATTTTTTGATGGAGTTTCTTCTGGCTTGTTGTGGTTTAACCCCAGCCAGCAACCAAGTGCCATGACAAGGCTTCTTTTATTTCATTGGAAGGAGCAAACAATGTGGGAGGGTTGGAGGGGCATCTGTTTTCTAGCAAGTTTTATCTCACTGTGACTGAGGGAAGAAAAACTAAGGAAAAAAGGCAAGTGGTAAAGCAGAGGGAGGGAGGGAGGGAGGGAGGGAGGGAGGGAGGAAAGCAAGGCTCTGCCAAGGGGGGAGAGGCATTTCCAGCTGAGATGAGCAAAAGTTGACACAACTGCTGCAGCCTCCAGCAAAATCCCTGTTTACCAGTGAGAGAAGCCTTAGAAACTGCAGATCCAGTGTGAGGGAGAAGCACCACTCCCCCAGGGGGGAAAGGCTGAAAACTGGAGAGCTGGAAGGTTTCTGAGGTGGAGAAATGAGGCCAGGGCTTGGGTGGGGGCTCAGGGACCCCTGCCCAGCACAGCCAAGGGATGCCTCCTCTGCTGAGGGCTGTGCTCATGTCACTTTGCTCTTGACAGGACTCAGACACCAAGCCCAGAGCCCAGCATGCTGTGCCCTGCTCTCAAGATGTGTCTCTGGCTCCTCATCCTCACTGGTGAGTGCTGTGGCTGGGCAGGGCTGTGTGATCCCTGGGGGGCTCCCCTCGGGGTGAGGGGAAGGAAAGGGGCAGTGCCATGGGGAAGCCCTGGGGTGCACAGCATGCTCCAGGCACATCTATCCCTGCTAATGCCTAAGACCCATGGGCTGACCCAGTCCTGTGGATGTAAAGTCCCCACCTGCCTCATGGTGATGCACAGCATGGTGGGAGAAGGAGACTCTTCCATAGGCAGCAGTTCCAGGTGTGCTCAGACCTTCCTTAGCAGTCACCTGAGAACCCACATTAGCTGGACACCCCACAGCAAGGCACCAGGGCTCCTGGCTGCACTTGGGCTGTTCACAGCATTGCTGCAAGTCCCTGCAGCTGTCCTGTCCACCTGTGGGGACACCTGAGGGGAGCATGTCACAGCCCCATTGGGACATCTGGCAAATGGTGAAGCAAGGAAGCTGGGAGAGACATGGGGAGCCATTCAGGAAGACTTGCCTGCTCTATTGCTTCCAAAGGATTTCCTGCAAGGTTTTCCTTTCACTCCTTTTTCACTTTCTTGTAAACTGACATTGTTTCAGCCTTGTCTGTGTCCTGTCTGACACTGTCCATGTGGACAGACCGCCAGAAGAGCAGGGAATTGCCTCCTATCCTTGAGGATTCTCCACCCAATATTGCCACAGACAACATGGGCTGTATTAAACACTGCTAAATCCTGTGATGTCTGATTTGCTGTCCAGTAAGGGTTGCAGGAGGTACAGGAAATGAAGGGTGACCCACCAAGATCTGGACTGGGAGGATATTTTTGAGGGTTTGTCAGTGATTACACTAGGGAAGGCAAACCCAGGAAAGTTATTTTTCAGCGTAAAGGCTGACACTAGAAAGGAAACACATTGCCATGAGGTATGTTTCTCTGTGGATTTCACAGGAATTCAATTTGGTCTCGTGTCACTCCTCTCTCAGGTCTGCTGGAGGTAACTTTTGGGGACAGCAGGCTGCACATCGAACCCAGAGACACTGAACTTGTCCTCAACCTCCACAGCACCTTCTCCCTCCTGTGCTACGGGGACAGAGAGCTGGTCTGGGAACGGGAGGGGCAGCCCCTCACTGCCTTGCTGGAGCACAGGGATGGTATCTTTGTCAGCAATCTCACCCTCAGGAACGTGACAGGCCATCACACCGGGGAGTACACATGCACCTACAGCCCTGAGCAGGCTCCAGAGCCAGCGGAGAGGAGAGCCCTGTACATCTATGTTCCAGGTAGGGGACAGCATGTCCTTGCCTGTGGGTTTCCATGGGGTTTAGCAACCAGGAAAAAGAGGGCTTTGACTTACTGTTCTGTCTTCCAAGCACCTGGCCTCCCCAAATTTCTTCTCCAGTAGCAAGAGAGCCCTCATGGTAGGTCTCTCTGGCTGTGTCATGTCTGTGGTGTGCCAGCTCATAGAGAATGTGGTATGCTGGAACAAGTGGTGGGGGAACTCGATGGTGCTGGGTCTCTCTCACCCTCCCAGGAGACATTTGACAAGCACACAACATGCAGCTTTACTTTCCCAAGGGAAGTATGGCAAGAAGCATCCCACCAGCATAGAGTCAGGGCCCTGTGGTGGAGTATTCCTGGAGGAGCACAAAACAGCCCTGGTAAAGTTTCCAAGCAGCTTTCTCTAACCAATGTTCCCTCTCTCCCACAGATCCTTCCCTGGTTTTCCTCCCTGCAGTCACCTCTGAAGAGGTCTTCATCTTCATCACAGGCTACACAGAGGCTGTCATCCCATGCCGTGTGACCAACCCACAGATGCAGGTCACCCTCTATGAGAAGAAGGTGGAGAACCCCATCCCAGCTACATATGATCCACAACAGGGATTTAAAGGCTTCTTTGAGGATAAGACCTATTTCTGCCGGACATTTGTGGATGACCAGGAGGTGGATTCTGACACTTTCTACGTTTACAGGATCCAGGGTGAGCTGACATTGTCTTAGCACACCTGTGCACCTGCTGTGGCTGTTTCTTCAGGCCAGTGGCAGGAGACACCAAAGCTCTCCCCCTGTCTCCTCGGTGATGATCAATTTGGAGGCTGGATTTAGTCCTTTTTCCATTAGAGAATGGGCTTTGCCTACAAGTCAGCTCCAGCCCTCAGGGAACACAGTTCCACCCAGGGTAAATAGACTGGGTGCTCACTCATCCCTTCACAATTCATTCCTCTCTTCCACCTTTCCCGCAGTGTCATCTGTGAATGTCTCCATCAGCGCAGTGCAGACCATGGTGCGCCAGGGAGAAAACGTCACCGTGATGTGCACAGTGAGCGGCAACGAGCTGGTCAACTTCAACTGGGATTATCCCCGCAAGCAAGTGAGTGCTCCACACCCACTGGCTCTGGGCAGCCTTTGCCCAGATGTGCCATGGCAATCACTCATCAGTATCCCATGGCAGAAGTTGTGGGATGCTGCTGCTGCCACACAGGGAGGTTTGATGGGGATATGCTTGGATTAAGTCTGTCTGTCCCAGGGGTCTCTGATGGGTACGTGTTCCCTGTCCTGTGGCAGCCAGACTGGGGTCCTCTAGCACTTTCTCCCTCCTCCCTGTAAGCCCAATGGCAGAACATGTTTTTGGCTCCTCAGACCGTGTCTCCTGTCCCCGTTTTGCAGGCAGGGAAGGCTGTGGAGCCAGTGACTGATTTCCTGCCTGGATCCACTCATGAGATCCGCTCCATCCTCATCATCCAGAATGCAGAGCTGGAGGACAGTGGGACCTATGTCTGCAATGTCTCTGAGGGCTACCATGAGAAAACAGACCGGAAAGACATCACTGTTCAAGTGATCGGTGCGTTGCTGCCCACACGCCCAAGGCCAGCAAACCATGTGGGCGACCAGGCAGGATGTCCCAGAGTGACCCCCTCTCCTGTCTCACAGCCTCCAGCTTTCTCCCCTCCTCACTTCTGCTCTAAGTAACCATGACAACAAGCCAAACCTCACCCCATGTCACCCCTGCCCATTTCTTGGCTTCAAAATATCCCAAATTTCCCTTTGTGGCTTTTGTGACCCTTTAAGACCCTTATTGGTGTCGGTAAGAGCTCCTCTGCACTATACAGTGCAAGTGCAAGTGATGTGAAGACATGTTGTGTTCCTTATGCATCTGACCCTCTTTCATGTAATTTGATGCCCCATCTCCATTATCTCCACAAGATAACAGCCACATGCTTCTGCCCTGTAAGCTCCACTGCTCCAGTATGGCTCTGCATCCACACTCCCCTCAGACACAATTCTGAGGTCTTGAGGGATGGATCTGGAGCTGCCCCACCACTTCTGGGTGTTCAGAGAGTTTTGTTCCAGACCTGTGTTTATCCAAAGGGCTAGGGAGGGGGTTATTCCCCTCTCTGACCCCTCTCTTCGTCTTGCCTCAGAGCGTGGCTTTGTGCACTTCCACACCCACCTGCCCAGCACAGTGTATGCTGAGGTCCACAAGAGTCACACTATCCAGGTGGAAGTGGAGGCTTATCCCCAACCCAGCATTGTGTGGCTGAAGAACAACAAGACATTGACCATGGAGAGCAGCAGCGAGTTCACTATCACCAGCAGGAACCTGTCAGAAACCAGGTATGGGCCCATCATTCCTCACCAAGGTGTAGAGAGGGCGTAATTCCCAAAGGAATCTCCAAATTTCTGGCTGGACACAGTTGGTGATTGAATAGTTTTCTGTGGGTGGATTTTGAGCACTCCTCAGGTGGGTGGGAGCTGGGTGCCTCCAAGTATTATCAGTCCTCAGGTACCTTCCCACAACCATCGCTCTGGGACTGTGTCTCCCCCAGGTACCAGACAGCTCTGGTGCTGGTGCGTGTGAAGCAGGAAGAAGGAGGATTCTACACCATTCGGGCTTCCAATGAGGATGATGAGCAGGAGCTCTCCTTCCATCTGCAGATAAATGGTGAGGATGGGCAGGACACACATGTTTGAGGAGAGCAGGAGCAGCCTCAAGGGATGGCACCATCCTTTGCTGCAGAACTCTCAGAATGAAGCCATTACTCCTATAGCCTCAGCTCCAGACTGGTCTTGCTTAAAGAAAGAGCATTCAAGCAAGAAACACACTTGGATAAAATATCTCACACTTGTCCTCAGAGCAAGGGGGACAGGGAGGCAGCACAGACACCATCAGCTTGGCCCATGGTAGTAAATGTAGAGATGATTGTACAGCTGTGATGTCCAGGACTTTCCCCCGTGCTCATCCTGTCTCTGGTCAAGCTACATGGGGGCAGATCTCCCCCATAACCCCTCAAACCTTACTCTTTTTGCTGTTCCCTTTCAAAAATAAAACACAATGGACGTGATGAGTCCTACCTCATCCCTAGACTATGGTAGGCATACAGTAGACTCACATTCCCCAGAGGAATCATGTTCCCTTTCCATCCTGCAGTCAGAAAGGAAGATGAATTCCCGACACTGTCTTTTGGTTTCAGTGCCAGCTAAAGTGGTGGATCTCAAGGAGAACAGCAGTGCCAGCAGTGGGGAGCAGACTGTAACATGCTCTGCTGAAGGCATGCCCCAGCCAGAGATCAGCTGGTCCACCTGCAGCGACATCAAATGGTGAGTGGAGGGATGGAGGCCACGAGAACTGATAGACTTTTATCTATTAGAATAACAGGCTATTATTGAATTGTGCTCTGCTGGCACACACGCCTGGCCATCCCATGGTGGTGCATGGTCCCTGCTGCCTCTCAGGTGCCTTTCTCCTGTCTGGACCAGGTGCAGCACCAAGGGCCAGCCCACGCGGCTGCTGGGGAACGAGTCGGCCGAGATGGGCGTGCAGACCAACACCTCGTACCTCGCGGAGCGGCGGCTCTACCGCGTCAACAGCACCCTGCAGCTGCACAGGGTGCACGAGCCCCTGCTCCTCAGGTGCACTGTGCAGAACTTCCTGGGCACCAACTCCCAGGACATCACTCTGGTCCCACACGGTGAGAGCTGAGACAAGCTTTGAGCCAGTAGTAGGGAGATAGACCTTTCTGTATCCCCAGCCTGGAAACCTGGGTGCTTCTGCCCCAAATGAAGCTTCCTGTAGGTTGAACAGAAAAGATTGTTCTGGTTGGAGTGTGGAACCCTTATGCCCAATGACCATGGGTATGCTCTTCCCACTACTGGCAGGGTCATCTCTCCAGGGAGGCAAGACAAGAATGCCTGAGCAGGTCCCCAGTGTCTTGCTAGCCCACGGGTCACTAGATGGTGCCACGGGCTTGAACATTCACGTGCTGAACATCCCAAATATGAGGAAGGATGGTCTAAGCCCAGGCCCAGAGCTGCCAGCTCTCCCCCAAGCAAAACAGCCCCTCTAGATCTTTTCACCCTCCCATGGCCAAACCTCTCCTGAGGCAGAAGCCAGTAACAACCCATCATCCCTGGGGGGCTGGCTCTGCAAGTGCTGGGAAATCTGCCCAGGAGGAGACTGTCCCTACCCAGAGAACAGCTCAGGGTCAGTGTCTGGGGGTGGAATGTGCGGGAACCTCTCTGCACTGCTTTCACCTCCTTTCCCTGGGTGCTCAGGCCATGCAGGGGTGGAGGAGTCTGACTGCTGTCCCTGTTATCTTTGTAGCCTTGCCGTTCAAGGTGGTCATCATTTCTGTCATCCTGGCCTTGCTGGTCCTCACTGTGATCTCCCTGATCATCCTGATCGTGCTGTGGCAGAAGGTAAAAGAGGAGAGTGTTCCCAGGCTGGCACCGTGGTACTCCAGGGTTAAGTGTCTGATGATGTCCCAGATGCATCAGGATCTCCATCAGTTCTTGTGTGCCCTTGGCATCTCTGGGGTTGATGGGGAATGAGACAATGGCTGTAGAGACCAAAGGCTCCCTAACAAAGTCCAGATACATCCCCCACACCCTCTCTGACTCCCAGGCTCTCAGATGTATCTTTTCCCTCTGCTCCCTTTTCCAGAAACCTCGTTATGAAATCCGCTGGAAGGTGATTGAGTCAGTCAGCTCTGATGGGCACGAGTACATCTATGTGGATCCCATGCAGCTCCCTTATGACTCCACCTGGGAGGTGCCCAGGGACAAGCTGGTGTTAGGTAAATGCTCTGCAGGTCCCACTGGTGGATTCCTGAGGTCCTGGCTGTCTGGGGGTGATAAGTTTTGGGTTGAGATCTCCAAAAGAGACAACTCAGAACAGACACAGAGATCCCTGGAGATATGATGTGGTCCTGGAACAGGGGGATCATCTAGGACCATGATGGGAGGCCAGCTGCCCCCTTTAGCATTAAGTACCATGTTATTCCTGGCTATCCTACCTTGCAGCTGGCAGTTCTGGAAACCAGCCCCAAGCCCAAACATCATAGCTCATGGCCATGTCAATGCCCACCAGAATGACTGCAGCAGGGCTGGTGTGATTTCAGACAAGCAACTTGTATTTTTCAGTCTCGTCTCCTCACCTCTCCTCTAGAGCATTGCCAACTTTGCCTCCTGGCTGTTTCTTTGCAGGACGCACTCTTGGCTCCGGGGCCTTTGGTCGTGTGGTGGAGGCAACAGCCCATGGCCTGAGCCATTCTCGGTCCACCATGAAAGTGGCAGTCAAAATGCTCAAATGTGAGTTCTCCCTCTTTCCCCACCCTAAAGCCACAAGACCAGTCAGTGCCACACTGTCCCCTCCTTGCCCTGCTGCTCACACTGGCTCTCCCCAACAGCCACAGCCCGCAGTAGTGAGAAGCAAGCCCTCATGTCTGAGCTGAAGATCATGAGCCACCTGGGACCTCACCTCAACATCGTCAACTTGCTGGGGGCCTGCACCAAAGGAGGTAGATGAGCCCTGAGCACCCCGTTTCCTCTCTCTGCTTCCCTGGTCTGTGCTTAGGCAGACAATTGTCCTTAGATAGAATAATTCCTGTTTTCTGGTTCCAAATGATTCAACCTTCTCCTAAGAGAGCTTTGTGGGACTCTGAATGCCTTTCTTCCAGCCTGATTGAAACTGGGAAGGCACGTGTCTGTTGACCCCCACCGCCCTCCACAAACACAAACTCCAAATGCCAAAAATACTCAGTACCAGAAAAGTGGCTTTTCCCTTTGGCCCTGCCTAGACATCCTGTAGTCTGGTAATATCCTTGTGCAATGAAATTCACGGCCAAGGCAGGGCTGATGCAGGTGTTCTGTCCCACCAGGACCCATCTACATCATCACCGAGTACTGCCGCTACGGGGACCTGGTGGATTACCTGCACCGCAACAAGCACACCTTCCTGCAGTCCTACGGGGACAAGGCTCGGCGGGAGGCGGAGCTCTACGGCAACACCCCCAGCGAGGACCATGTGCACAGGTACCAGGAAAGCGGCTCTCTGCTCCTCCCTGGTGCCTGCCCCATCCTAGCCCCGTCAGGGAGGGAGGCTGGTACTCCCAGGAAGGATCCTGCATTTCTCCAGAGCAGTGAAATAAACACTGGGCCAGCACTGGGACACAGCTGGCTACTCTGTCACCTTGTTAAACCAGCCCATGTGCCAACCAGTGACCTCCAATCAGCTCCTGACAGCGAGGGGTTAGCAAACCGTGTTCTGGAGCCTGAGTTTGCTAGCACACATGCCAGTTGCTCCATGCCAGTTGGGAATATTTCCTGGCATTGTTAACTTTATTTGCTTAACCATAGCCACGCACTGAGTACAGAGACACAGGGTTTTCCAGCATGTCTTAACCACTGGAGATCTCAGCTCTGCATTTTCAGGGCAGGTTGAGTTGATACCAAACCTAAGGCAGAAGTGCTACAAGGAGGGCAATTGCACAAGAGGTGCCACAAGGAAAGGTCCTGCCAGGGATGCAGGCACAGCAGCACAGGGAAATGGTCCCCTGGGAAGTTAGAAAGCAGCATTTCCTTCCAACACACCAAAACAATAGTAAAATAAAGCAGTGTAACAGCTCTCCCCTGCCCTTTCTGCCTGCAGGCAGCTGAGATCTTCCTAAGCACTATGCCATTTTCACACCATCCATGATGCAGGGCTTCTTTCCTGTCTGTGTGGGACATTTCGGTGCTGGGGCTGAGGGTTTGGGAATTTCAGACTCACAAATCATTGTCCCCAGCCCTCATGTCTCCTCCTCTCCTCTGGATCTGAGCAGCCACCTCTCCATGTCTGTCGAGAGTGACGGGGGCTACATGGACATGAGCAAGGACGACTCCCTGGACTATGTGCCCATGTCTGACATGAAGGGTGAAGTCAAGTACGCTGACATCGAGTCCTCTAACTATGGCACCCCCTACGAGCTGGACAGCTACTCCCCCTCAGGTAACAGCTTGGCCACAGCAGGAGGGAGAGGTGCTTATATTTTGGGTGCTGGATGCCTTTGCTTGCAAAGGTCACTTTTGGGACTGGCCCAGCAGCAGTGGTAGATGTCCTCACAGTGAGAGTTCCAGGCTCTGTCCCTTTGTTGCTGGAGACAGAGCATTCCCCTTCCCCTAGTGGGAGGCTCACAGTGTGCTGGGTGACACCGACATCCATCTCTGCTTGCCCTTCAGCTCCTGAAAGGACAGACCGGGTGACACTGATAAATGAGTCTCCACTCCTCAGCTACATGGACTTGGTGGGCTTCAGCTTCCAGGTGGCCAATGGGATGGAGTTCCTGGCTTCCAAAAATGTACGTATGCTGGCTTCTCTGTGGAGTCTGTAGTGCTGGTGGCCAGCAGTGAGTTTTCTGCCATGTCCTGTGGTCTGCTTCCTCCCACTGTCCCTCTGTCTGTGCCAAACTCCTTGTGGGATAAGTGGCTGTGCAATTGAAGAGCTGCTGACCACTTCCCTTTGGAAACACATACTGGAGATCAGCATGACTGTATTTGCATGTGACAGCTAGCCCTGGCTCACACTGAGCTTCAAACCTCAGATTCCCTCCTGTGCTCCTCCTGAGCTGTGTTCAGCACAGCTGTGGCATTATATCATCCCTATTTACTGGGATGACCAAACAGTGTACGAGGAGCTAAAGCACAAGGCACTCTGCAGCAGAACAACTACTCTTCCTAGACACCTTTATTGCACTGCATGCTCTGAGCACCCTAGGACTCATCAGAAATGCTTGTTCACTGGAAATTAAGCCACTGTGGAGAACTAGACTCTGGGATTTCCTAAGGCCTGGCTTAGCCCAGGGCAGTCAGTGGATAGCTGGATTTTGTGAAGCATCACACAGGGCAGGGCTAACAGAAGACGTCAATGGCATCAATGCAAAGAGAAATTCCTGGCTCTCTGCCCCCAGCCAGGCAGTCTGATCCCTAAAAGTGCATGGTCAGTGCTCCTGCAGCAAATGTCAGGGAACAAATGTCAGACAGAAATGTCTGTTCATACGGAAAATATCCAACATGCTGGCAAACTAGGAGACACAAGCCAGGCTGGTGTAACTCTGATGTCTTCAGGCTGCTGGGTTGGATTGCCCAGAGATGGAGACACGCCCTTCTTCCAGCCCACCAAGTGCCCTCACTTGTTCTGGCCCTGGCAATCCCCTCTCTGCTGGGTTGTTCCAATTCCCCCTGCTGGATCCATATGGCTCTTGCTGTCATGGAGGAAACAGTTCAGGCAAACAGCAAAACTGTGTTAGCTCTGCTAGTGATTGAGCCATGATTGTCCCTAGATGTGAAGGAGACTCCTGAAATGATGTGAGGTGGCTCCTGTCCCTGCAGCCCCAGGAATGGGCTAGTGCTGGAGCTGGGTGTGTTCTTAGGCTGCGTGAAAGCTCCTCACAGTGACAGTGCTCTGTGTCCCCCCCTACAGTGTGTGCACCGTGACCTGGCTGCCAGGAATGTCCTCATCTGTGAGGGGAAGCTGGTGAAGATCTGTGACTTTGGCCTGGCGAGGGACATCATGAGGGATTCCAACTATATCTCCAAAGGCAGTGTGAGTACTAGGAGCCTTGCAAGCTCCTTTTTCCCTGGGCTCTGGGCCTGGCACCCCCTGTATAGTCCCTCTGTGAGGCACCTGTCCATCAGCGTGGGACTCCCAGGAGATGATGTCAACAGCCAGCCATCCTTCACTTTGTTTGCTCTGCACGCTGTGAAGTAGCAGAATTGCATGCCCGCATCTCCTGGCTCTTTACAGAAGAAGCAGTAGCAAAACTCAGGATTGTCCCCTGTAGACTGTCCTGATCACAGCAGCAGTGCTGCATCCTGCCAGCACTGAGTGTGGTCCTGAGCTTCAGGCAGGATGAGGACAAAGCTAGGCAGCTTGGTAGGGCTGTAGTGACTCACTGACCACTGTGGGAAGAGATTCATAGGATTCTGCTCTAACCACTAGACCACAAGTTAAGAAGAAGTGTCTTCTTGCTAGCAGCTACTTTCCAGAGAATTGTCTCCAGTCTTTTGAGGCAGGAGAGGATAAGGCTGTAACTGAGTTTTGCCAGAAACCATTTCCCTGTGATTTCAACAGCAACCTATTCACTCTAGCCCTGAGGCATTTGTGAATCTCCAACCTAAGCAAAACAGGCCATGTAATTCCCAGAGAAACTGAGGCTGGGGGAGCTGAAAATAGAGACAGGTGCCTTAAACCCTAATCTTTGTCTAATCTACAAACTACTTAACTTCTCTCATGAGTTCTCTCATGTGCTGTCAAACAGGTACTCAGAGCCTGGTCAGGGGGACCCTCCCCCAGAGGGGTTGGGGTTTTCAGTGCAGCCTTGACATAGCTGGTTTCCTGTCCAAAATGGGAAATGAAACTGAGCCCCTTTGCAATCCTTCCTGGAGATTATTTTGGTATTCATTGTGCAAGCAAATCCCAGGAACAGCACAGGCAGTGCTGCCTAAAAGCTAGTCAAGTGAGGCTTTCTTTTTTATTACTCTTTGTGAGTAAGAAGAGAAAAGAAGCTGGATGTATCACTTGGCTCTTTTCTGGTCATCCCTTAGCCCCCTCCAGCCTGGTCTCAGGTTTCCAAAGTCAAATAGGCCTGGACTTTCTTCAGGAGTCTTTGGTCAGGTTGTGCAAGTCAATGGCCTCCTCAAGAGCAAGGGAACAGAGAACACACGCTGTGACGTGTGTGCATTCATCATGGCAGGCTGTGATGGAAATGGATACAGCATAGCCATTCCTTCCTCCTGCCTGCTGGGTCTGTTCTGCACAAAGAAAGAGGCAACTGGTCCCGTCCAGAACAGACTGACAGCAGATGTCAACAGATGTGCTGGTCTCACAGGCAGATCTGATGGATCTTCTTTGCTTGTAAATTGGGTGTCAGGCTCTTACCTGTTGAAACAAGTGCTGTGGGTATAGCTGACTCTCTTCTTGTCTCATTTTTGATTCTCTCTTAGACCTTCTTGCCCCTTAAGTGGATGGCTCCAGAGAGCATCTTCAACAACCTCTACACCACCCTGAGTGATGTGTGGTCTTTTGGGATTCTTCTTTGGGAGATATTCACTCTAGGTAAGTGCCCTGGAGGTCATGGTGGTGTCTATAGTTCTGATAACATGTTAGCAGGATCCCTTCAAAAACAATAAAAATGCATTTCTAACCCCCAAGTCCCTACTTTATCTGTCAGAGTAGCACTTCATTCCCTGTCTCCTTCTTCCCCATGCTCTCGTTGCATTTGGAAGTGAAATGAAACAGGAAAGGTAAAGAAGTAAGAAAACCTTGGTGTGAAATGTGTGTTGGCTGGAGGGTGACAGGCAATCCTCCAACCTAATTCCTGCTCTCCCTTTACCCCCAGGAGGGACTCCATACCCTGAACTGCCTATGAATGAGCAGTTCTACAATGCCATCAAACGTGGCTATCGGATGTCCAAACCCACCCATGCCTCTGATGAAATGTAAGTGCTGTCAACATGTGTTTGCCCTGGATGTGTTCTACACACTACAGAACCATTTCTACCTGTTTTCCTCACCTACTTACTCAGTACTCTCTCTTCCCTATTGGCAGCTACAACATCATGCAGAAGTGCTGGGAGGAGAAGTTTGAGATCAGGCCATCCTTCTCACAGCTGGTGGTGCTTATGGGAAACCTCCTGGTGGATTGCTACAGAAAGGTATGTCCAAAGGATCCTGTGTTGGAGGGACAGAAGAGGATCAGTGCCTTGGTGAGGGCCCTCAGTCAGGGTTTGGAGAACAGTGTTTAGTGCTGCAGTGCCAGAGGATTTTGCTGTGACCAAGGCTGAATTAGTTGGAGCAGCCAGTGAAGGTGGTTTGGGCATCCCAGGAACATTGCTGAGACAACTGCATCACCAGACAGGCAGCTGTGGAAATCACAGCTGGCAGGAGATCAAAATCCTGCCTCCAACTGTTTGATATTTTGGAGCTGTGAAGTTGTGTCACTGATCTCTCCCTTAGGAAAGGTTCATGGCCTATCTTTGTTAGAGTAAGGGCAGCTGAACCCAGATAGAAGATGCCAGCCCCTCTAGGAAAACCCTGGCAGGCAGGAAAAGGAAACACAACACAAATTAATTCTCCCCACTCACAAGAGGTTTCCCTTTCTTTGGTAACCTGCCCTGTGAGAGCAGAGGTACCAGCAGGTGGATGAAGAGTTCATGAAGAGTGACCACCCCGCTGTTGTCCGCACAAGACCCACAATTCCTGTGCTGAACAACGCCCGCCTCGCTGCCAGCTCCCCCTCCAGCAGCATCCTCTACACATCTGTGCACCAGAACGGGGGAGAGAATGATTATATCATCCCTCTTCCCGACCCCAAACCTGAGGCAAGCTGTGACCTCCCTCAGGAAGCCTCCATCAGCAGGGCCAGGTAAAAACATTGCTTCGGAGTGTTGTTCCTTTCCCCCAGCTGTCCAAATCTGAAACAGGGCCCTCAGGAGCAAATGGGGATGTTCTGTAGAGGCACAGACTAGGGGTGGAGATACTGGGAGAGAAGGAGGGCAGTGTCACTCCATCTGAGGTGCTGTGACCTGCATGAGCCCACAGGGATGGAGATGAACCTGAGGAGCTGAGACATGAGCTAAGACAGGGCACAGTGTCACATCCCTGCACATCAGCCAGCACAGCTGAAGACAAGCAACTCCACTCACAGGGAGGAGAGCACGCAGGGAACCACGTTCTGTAGAACCCAGCCAGCCACGTGTTGTGTTTGAAAGCTGAACAGACCCATCTGGTGTGGTCTGTTCCACTGGGGGAAGCTACTCAGGTACAGTGGGGCTGCTGGGAACTCAACACACGTCTCAGTTTCTGGGAATCCTCTCCCACCAGAAGACCTGGGACAAGATACTCATTTCTCTCTCCCTCTTGTCTCCCTTCAGCTCTATGCTGAACGAGGCCAACACATCATCTACAATATCCTGTGACAGCCCTCTGGGCCTCCGGCAGGACGAGGAGCAGGAATCCGACCCACAGCCAGGCTGCCAGGAGCCAACCACAGGACACCAAGAGGTGGAGGAGAGTTTCCTGTAGTCAGGGCTGGGCTGACTTTGCATCTCCTTATGGAGAGGCCAGCTGAGGGGCTGACCCAGATGTCACAGAGAGCCATGCTTGTGCTTGAACATCAGGACATCCCCTCCTGTCCCAGCATTCCTCCTTCCCTCCTGTCTCCCAGTGCTGGGTGGGGATTTAAAGACTTCTCCACTGCCATCCCCTTCCCCCTTAAAAAGAGGCGGCTCGGTGCCAGAAAACCTCTAGATCACTGCCACATCCTCCTCAGTGATCAAACCACTGCAGGAGGGAGACATCTCACAGACCAGCATCTTTTCAAGTGGAAGACATGGGTTAGCTCTCCATGAGATGCCACTTTCTGCATTGCCAAGATGATACTCCAGCCTCTTCCTCCTCCATGGCAAGGAGTTTCATCTCCTCTGCACCAGCACTTCTCTGATGGTCTCGGCACCAGCCACACCATGGTTGTGTGAAATGCCACTGGGACAGATAATCCATCTGGAGCCCATTGCTGGGGTGTGGAGAACCTACAACACCAACCTTCAGCTGCTGGAGCTCAGAAGTACATTGGATTCTCCTCCAAGCACAGTCAAGTCCTGAAGAGGCCAGCCAGTGTCTGGGAGGTGTGGAATTACCATTTTCCTCTCTTGACAGCTCTTCTATGGTGGATAGAGCACCACAAGCACTACAGGTATTCACAGCTCTGGGGCACAGCTCTGCATCCACTCAGGGCTGTCACACCCTTTTGTGCCCAGCATGGCACCAGGAGCCCCAGGGGCATGCCAGGATCTCTAAATGCCCTCACAATGACTTGGTTATAGAAGCAATGAGGGCAGTCACTGTTGTTTGTGTTGTCTGTGTGGACACTAAGCTAATTATTCTCCATTGAAGATTTAAAGGGAACAAATATATTAATCCACTAGCCAGGGCCAGTATAAGGAAGCAATATGGTTATTCATTAATCTACTGCCACTACACCCAGCTCATCTGCTGGGAAATCATATAACCACGCCAGCTGCAGAACCCTCGTGCCTTATCTTTCGGAAGCAAAGGCTCACCTTTGATAAACTGTTCACCCAAACACCCCTTCTCAGGATGGGAGGGCTCACTGTTCCCTCCTGAGTCACAGCAAGATTATGGGCAGAAATAAGAATGCCAGAACACCAACGCAGGGATAGCTCCAAAGAAAGAGAGGGAGAGAGGCTGGGAAGCTCCTTGGTCACAGCTGAACTGTGTCTCACACCCTGCCGCCCTCTGGGGCCAGGCAGAGCCACTTGCTGCCTGCCAGGGCTGTGAAATGTCACAGGGAACCAAGCAGGGCAAGAGGAATATGGGAGGATTCCTCTCTCAGACAGTGTTTTGAAAAGTAAACGGGCCCAGACCTTCCCCCTGCTTCTCACCTCCTTCTCCACTTCTCACAGATGGGTCAGGGGCTTCTTGTGCTCTCAGCTGGCACTTGAACAAGCAGGCTCAAAGCAGGAGGAATACTAAGCCTTGGAAATCAGTTGTGAGCTCCACCTCTGCAGAGATGAAAGCTGGACCCCCAAAACCACAGGTCTGACACCACAGAAGACTGCAGGTTTTTCTCTGAAATGAGTTTTACTTCACACAGAGCTCTGTTCACTGCATGTCCCCTGCTCCCATTAACTCTTCATTGTCCTACTCATGCACATCTCTCTGTGCATCCTACAGGACCTGCACAGGAAGGTTTACAAAATCAGAAATTCAATCAGCATATTGCTGGGCTTCTGCCACCTCAGAGCCACCGAGAATTTAATTTTTTTTTAAACATGGAACTTCTGCCAGAAATCCCCAGCAAAACAGCTTCTGTTTTAAGTTTTCTACCATTCCAGTGCTACCACTTATGCAGCTAAAGGAGTAGGTGTTTTGTGGGCTGATGTCCTTGGTAAAATGTGAACATAAGAAATAGCACTTATATTGGCAGCCAGCAGAGGATATTTTCAGCCTATGTGGTCAGATTCCCCACCATCCATAGGAAACACACTGTGAATGACAACTGTTTTTCCATCCTCTGTTCCTCCTGCTTGTAATGAAGGAGTCATCTGCTCTGGCCACAGTTCATTAAATGATCCTCACTGCAGAGAAGCAGTAATTTATGAGATCCTTTGGATCAGATCACTTGATTTTTTTAACATGCAAAGTGCTTGGTAAGATCTGTGTCACTGCAACTTGAGCCCATAGGATAGCACATCAGATTATCCCAATAGCCCCTGTCTGCACCAACTCCATTTTTAATTCATCCTTCTCTATCAAAGGCGACCAGAAGTACCCAGTACTCCAGGTGAGGTCAAACCTAGACCTCACACAGGGCATTAATAGTTCTGGCCTGTGCTGGTCTCCACTTGCCTGGTGTAGCTTTGGATAATATTGGCTTTTTCCCAGCCACAGCATGCTGAGAGCTTGGAGTCATACTCTGACCAGTCTAGGCACCTACGTCTTTCTACACTTCCAGCGTTTCTAACCAAGCTACTCCCTGCTGTTCCAGACATTGGGTCATCAGCAAATTTTGTTAACAAACTGTTATTTTTGGGCTGAACTGACTAATAAAAATATTAGATACTTCTAGCAGCAAGAACAATCTGAAAGAGCTACTTTTACTACCTCCATCCAGCCCAAAGATTTCACCATCATTTAACAGCTTCTCACTTTCCCTTTGGCCATTTTCTTATTTCAAAAATCCTGTTCTAAACTTCATCTTGTACAGATTTAGTTCCTAATGAAATTATTAATTTTCCACTATCAAATAATTTCCATAGTCCTGAAAGGGGAGATCTCCCTGCTGGGGGAGCTCAGGTATTCTGTCCTATTAGCTGGGCATTAGCTAATTTGTATGCCTATTGCATTTTGTCCCATTTGTAGATTTACTGTAATTATTATTTGCATCAAAATCTGTTCTGGCTGCTGATGGGATGCTACCCTCACCTCCCTATTCCTCCTTAAAGTAGGTACGCCAGACTCTTTGCAAACTGGTGCCATTCTGCACTCCAGAGGAATATGAAACTTGCCCTTGGCCCCTTGATTTTAAGGGCTGAGTCTTGCACTTTGTGGTATTTTCCTGTCCTTACTCAACCTTTCACAGCACCTTTAGCAAGTTGCAGTGACCAGACCTTCTCAGCCAGGGACAAGCTGGCAGCTGGACAAAGCCAACATGTTTTGCTAAGCATCCCTCAAAGAGAAGGCTTGGCAGAGCTGGGGATGACAGATCCAGCCCCACGCTCCCTCTCTCTCTCCTGCCAGCATTCCAGTCCCTGCATGGCCTGTCAGGTGAGAGCCAGGGAAATGTTTGGCTGTTCTGTGCCCATCAGTTTTGTAGCCATCATTTCTCTGTTGAGACTCTGAAGGGAACTGGTCCCGCTGAGTTTTCTGTTTTTGATGATCAGTTTTTTGTTTGGGTGTGTTTTTATGTTTAGAGGTGGACCCAAACTGAGCCACCCATGAAGGAACACATGCCACAGCTTGGGCCCATCTCTAGTGCAATATCTTTTTATTTGTAGGTTATATTTTACTCTACAGCTGTTACATTGTTATCAGAACCATTATATGCATAATCCTACTGCCAGTCACTATTTTATACGTGTATCCCAGAAACTAATGCAGCACTCTGGTGTCTCTTTCCACATTTAAGGTGTTCCTCAGACTGATGTGTGCACAGGTTATAATCCTTTTATCCTTCTCAGTTTGAGTGTGTTATTTTCTAAAGTGCGAGTGTCACGTTTAGTGTTTGTTTGTGTTGTGTTAAAAAAATCTAGAGCACAGCGGACTTTACTTGTAACTGAATTGTCTCTGTTCACCTGCCAAGGGACTGTGAAGGGTCCCACGGGGATGGGGGCAGAAGTGCAGTGCAGATGTGCAGCCAGGGGAAGTCAGCCACAAGTGAGAAGCAGCTCTTCTCTTTCTTCCCAATGGGCTGAGGGAGAGACAGCACCACAAATAAGGGTACCAAGCACTTAGGGTTTGCCTGTGGGGAAGCCCAAGGTCTGTGCAAGGCTGGCAGATCTGCAGAAGGGGATTTCACAGAGTGCTAAGGAGACAAACCCCCTGTTCCAATGCACAAGGGCAAGGAAGAGCCCTGGCTGGGCTCTGGGCTTAGCTCAGCTTCCAGGATGATCAGGGAGCCTGGATGCAGCCAGGTGCTCCCACTTGGAGAACACAAAGGTTGCCCTTTGGTGGCCCTCAGTAGCCTTTTGGCATCCTTTTCCTCAGGTGGTTGCCCATGCAGAGAGCAGCCAGGGCACTGCAGGTCCTCCCTGAGCCCTGGGCAGCTCCAGGGACAGACAGGTCATTCCTGCAGCACATCCCAGCCCTGCCTGGATGCTGAGTGGCCAGTGCTGACTGTAACAGTGGAGACACCATGTCACCTGCAGGACTTGCCCAAAGCAGGCCAGATATTGCTAAGAATAAGTTTTCCCAGCCATCATGGTGCTGGGAAATTGGTGCTGGGCTACCAGCATAATTCCCCTGTTTCACCTGGAGATCTGAGGCCTCTGGGAAATACCAAGGTGCATCAAGTTGGCTTTGGCAAAGGCAGGGGGACTGCTCCAGCAGCACTTTGGAAAGATGACTCTTGCCTGGGGTGGGAGGAGGCAGGGAAGCCAGCTTGTGCTGGGAGGCCTGCAATGTCCCATATTCCTCTTCTTTCCTCCTTCGTAGATTTATTGCACCAGAACTGCAAATCTTTCCCAAAGTGTGCCCTCTCCCCATCCTGCTGTGCTGGTTTGCTGGTATCACACTGTTCCTCTGCAGCCTTTCTGAACAGCAGCAGTAGCACCTATCTCCATGCTCTCTGTCAAAATCAGCATGAGAGCGAAGGCAAAAACAGAGTTCAGACTAAGGTACCAAAGAGTTAACATTTTTCTAGGTTTACAGTTGTATTTGTAGGATTTGTACTATGTCACATTTATAGCCATGAGATATTATTTTTATGCTGTAAACTTTTACAAATATGTTTTTAAAGAAAGAGTTTAAAAATAAAGGTGTTTTTCATTTTGCAAAGTCTCATCTCTTCCTTTATTTGCCTGCTTTTGGTTGCTCCCACTCAGATGGGGCTGGGAATACAGCTTAACCCTGTGGTGGGTGAAGGCTAAGCATGTTAATACGCTGTGCATGACCCCAGTGCTTAGTGAAAGCCCAGGGAACCAGGCAGGGAGAAGCACTGCAAGGAGCAGCTGAGCCCAGAGACAAGGTAAGGAAAAGGGGCAGGATCTGCCCTATCTCTCTGGTAACTGTGCAGCTTGTGGCTCATGTGACAGTGGGTAGAGGGAAGGATACCAGGAATCATTCCCATGTCCCTGCTACCTGGGGTTTGGGCCAGCAGTCGCAGCTTAGGACTTGGCTTCTTGGAGCATTATTGGGTGTGTGCTCAGATCAGGGTGGGGATGCAGAAGAAATGACAAACTGAAAGTGGCTGGGCTGAAGGAGATGGCAGATACCACACCACTGATTTTTCCACATAGTTTAATAGCTCAGGGCAGTGGGAGGGCCTGGATTCAGCAACAGGGCAGGGCACCAGCAGGAGCCACACTGCAGCACACAGGGCTCCCCATGTCCAGCTCTCCTCCCTTCCCTCTAGGATGAGGAATTTGCTGATACCCTCAAAAGATGCAACTCCAAAATCCTGGCTCCCCACACCACCATTCTCTCAGATCCACATGTCACTCTGCTCCTGTCACCTTGCCCCAGACACCTTTCCAGAGGCACTGAAGTCCCCCAGCCACATGAGAGACAGGCACCTTGTGAGCCTTGTCCAAAGTTTTCTCCTCTCTCTAGCTCAAATTTAACTGCTCCTCCAAAATCCATCTCAAGCCACAGAGCAGAGATGTTTGCATCTGCTCTGAGCCATGTGCTTGGAAAGCCCAGGGTTGCTGCTAAGAGGGGTTTTGGTTCAAATACATCAGTGTTGACCCTATTTTCTGGTTACGTGATGCAGCCCCCACCGGCAACAGTCGTGCCTCCCTCAGCTCCTGGAAGCTCTCAGTGTACCCAGAGGTCCGAGGCATAGAGTGCAGCAGCAAGCAGGTCCAAGTTCCAGCAAGGCTCCCCTTTCCAGCACAGCCTGTCCTGCGTTCCTGCCTTTGCCCATTTTTCCAGAGTGGAGGTTTGCAGTCTCTCTGACCAGGTCAGGCTGATTCTCCCTAGATATGCTCTGAGTCACCTGGCACAGCTCAGGGCATTTTTCTCCAGAAGCTGAATCAGCAGGAAGAAAAAAAATCCCCTTTGGTGCAGAGAGGCTGCATCAAACTCTCGGGGGTGGGGGGGAATTGACAGACCTCAGTCCTGAACCCTTCAGGATCCTACTGATCCCTACCTAGCAGACCTTTTGCATGTCAGGATGTGCTGGAGAGGGGTCAAGGGGCTGGAAATGAGCAGGCCAACATGGGGACCCCCAGCAGGGCATTTCCCCCACTCCAAAACAAGTCTCCTCTGCAGTGATGAGACAGACACCCCATGGAAGAGCCCAGGGAAGCAAAGAGACTGCAATGACAAGCTCTGTAGCTGTGAGGGTACCAACAGGACACAGGTGTTCCACATGTGTCCCCAAAGTGTTGCAGGGCAGTTCAGGCAAGCATGGCACCATGGACAGCTGTGCCCAGTGCTGGGGTCTCACGGGGCTCCCAGCCTGGGAAACAAGCCTTAGCTCCCAGTGCTCCCAACCAGGGCTCACAGCAGCCTCCATTCCCCCTTCCCCAGCCAGTCTACCAGGCACTGAGCAGGTCTCATCCCATCTTTCACAACCATCAGGGCCTCCACAGATATTCCTGGGCTTCAAGTTGTTCAAATTGAGGTTGCATGTTCTCTGAGAGCCCTGTGCTCAGATCTGCCTGGGCACTGAGTTCCAGCAGCACTTCTGTGGCTGAGCTGCTGATTGCACATAAGATTTGGGGTGCAGCCTGCAGGAGGAAAAGAGGGACACAAAGGAGGGAGGGACCCCATGCTTGTTCCAATGAGGATCCCCAGGTGTGCCCAGTCCAGGCTGGGCATCTGTGTGTCCAGGCTGTCACCTGGGGATCATTGCCATCAGAAATGCTTTACAAAGGCAAAAGAGCATCTCTTCTCAAAGAGAAGAAGGAGGGCTGAGAGATTGTTTCCCTTCTCTCTATTAAACCTGTCTGGTTTAATACTTATTCACATTGATGAGTCAGTTCTCTCTGAGCTGGCATTTGTTCCCGGGAAAAAAAAAAAAGGCTTAAAAAGAAGAAAGGGGGAAACAAACATCCTTTAAAAAGCCCCTTTGGCTCGAAAGGAGGAAAGAATACTCAAGCAGACATCTCCTGTGGCCCAGCTGCCTGACAGCCCCCCCAGCTCTGGGCAGGAGCCCCTGAGAGCACTATGCTGCCTCTAATTCATGTTCTTCTTCCCTGCATCCTGCCAGGAAAAACTGCTGAGGGGAAACGCTCTTTGGCCAAAAGCTGCCTTTCCTTCTTTCTGGACTCCCTCATGCTCTCCAGCCATCCTTCTGGCCAAAACCAAGAGCTCTCCACATCCCCATGACTCTTAGTCATCTCCAGCACAGTCAGCCGTGCTCTCATCTCTTGGCCCCAGGACCTTGTCCTGCTGGTCCCTCTCTAACTGCCCCCTTTGGAGAAGCCCATTCCCCTCCAGGCTGTGGGGACTTTCAGGTGCAGATTCAACAGCCACCTCTGTGCAGATGTTTTGGAACAACCCTTCTGTTTCTGCCCATGGTTTGTCGTGGTGTTCCTGTCCCCTCCCTGCTGTTTGGGCTGCAGCTGGGGCAGCTGGCAGAGCCCCTGGCTGGACCTTCCTCTCCTGTGCTTCCTTTTCAGCACTGTCAGGTGATGGCTGTCACTTCCCACCCCAGAGCTGCAGTGAACAGCCCTGAACTGCAATGTGAGGTTATCCAGAGACAGAGCAGAGAGCAAGGGGCACCCTGTGTCTGACAGGATCCGCTCATCCTGCAGACTGGGGTATCCCTGGGAGAACTGGTTTACTTCAAGCCTTCTCTCACACCTGTTTTGGAAGACACACGGTGCAGTGGAGGGTTAACAAAGTGTCCGATGTTTAATTACTAACACTGCTAAATAGCTAACTGTTTAATTAACTGTTTAAATATTGCTTCAAGGTGCCTGCCAGGTTGTCAGTTGCAGCATGGCTCCAAGCATCCTCCCCACCAGCAAGGCAGGATGCTGGGTGGGACGGGCTCCAGGGGAGGAAGGGTCTGTACTTGATCCCTGTGCCTGCCTGGTGGTGACAGGGTCACTGAGACAGGAAAGAGCAGGGGTTCTCATGTGCCCCCCAGCCCAGCAGGAGCCAGAATGGGTCTGCATGCTGGACTCCAACACATCCCCCTGCCAGGGAGGGTGGAGAAGCTGGCATGGGGCTTGGAGGTGATCCTGTGTGGCCATAGGACCCCTCTCTGCACCAGGGATCACACTTTTGGTTAACTCAAAATAATTTGGCATCTTCATAGACTTTTTCCCTCCTGGGAGCTGCCCTGGGCTGAATTGCCTTTGTGGGCCTGTTGTGAGGGAGCCTGCCATGTCCTGTGAGGGTCCTTAGGTCCCAAAGCCAGCAAGAGCCCCTGAGCCTCAGGTGAAACTTGTCCTGCTGAAATAAAATACAATCCACTGCATGCAAGTGTGGGGACACAACACTTTGTGTCCTCACACAAGGCGAAAGTGTTTAAATGTCCCTGGGGACTGGAGTGGCAGAAGCCAGAGAACATCAGGATTATCCCAAACCCCAGCATGGTGCAGTGGCCCCTGCCAGCCCTGGGGAATGGTCTGGGGGTGAACTCCTCTCTGAGACCTGAGGGGAACCCCCAACAACAGGGCGACCCTGCAGCAGGTTGTGCACATGGCCCCACCTCTGCCATGGGGTTTGTCACTGGTGACGTGACAAAGCACAGCCTGGCTTTTTACCCCCGTTTCAAAAACAAACAAAATAGGGAATTTGCTAACTTGTGGTCAGCTCAGAAAGGAGAAGCTCCCAGCAAGGGAGCTCTGGGAACAGTGCCCACGAGACGAGGCACCCACTGCTTGTGAGGATCTTTCAGCAGCATTGGCTCCACGCTGGGGACACCACGGTCCCTGGGGACATGGGTCCTGCTCTCCTCCTGCTGCTCACCACAGCTGACTTCTGGCATGGTAAGTACACTGGCTCCCGGAGCCCCACATCACTCTAGGGGAGTTTTGGGATGTGGTGAGGGTTCCCTGGGTGTCTGGTGTGAATGCTCCATTCCTCCTCAGATGAGAAGGAGTGATGGATGTGTTGGAGCTGGACTAACAGGCACGCAGCTCCTGGAGGTGGAGGGTGAAGCTGGGCTCCCAGTCATGTGTCCCAAAATGCTGCTGTGGGCTGGGATGGTCTCTGTTTCTGGAGGCTGCTGCATGAAGTGGACAGTGCTGGGATCAGGTTCAAGGATCCTTGGCATGGGTAGGCAGAACGTCTGTGTTCTGTGGCACTGCAGGGAAGAGACACCAGCGCTGGAATTCAGTGCAGACTTGGCTGTAGCAGCTTTCTGAAGGTCATCCAGAGCTGGCTGCAATCAGAGAGGGAGGGCAATGGTGGAAAAAGGGTGTGTTGCTGGTCTGTATTGGCTCTGGAGCCTGGCTTGCTCTGGGCTGCCTGCAGCCCTGCCAAGGTAAGGCCAAGGAGGATGGAGAGGTGCACGTAGCATAGGCAGAGCCTTGGCTGTGGGGAGATAGGAAAGGGAAACTTCCCACTCTTTGGGTCGGGACAGGGTTTAAGATGAAGGAATGGTTCAGCAGCAATTGTGTCCTGAGAAAAACTCTTTCCAATATAACACTTTTGCTCAAATGGGGAAAGAGCTGGAGATGTTTGGTCTGTAGGTGAGGGACTCAGGAAAATCAGCTGCATTGGCACCTCCCAAAGCACCTCATGCCCAGCTGGAGTATTTAAGGATTGTTGGTTTCTGGTGGTGCTGGCACACACAACAGGGCTGTAGAGCCAGGATGTGATGGAAACAGAATTCAGCCAGCCAAGAAGAGAAAGGTGAACACGTGTGTTTTTGAGGCTGCAGAGATGGCCAAGAGGTGATAACCCACCAACCTCAGAAAAGAGTCACTCAGCCTGTTTTGAGGTTTACAACCAAAAAGGTGGAAAGCAGCATTACTAATCTTGCATTTTGAAGTGCTGGGAACCTCTCAGGTCCTGTGTGGCACTCACCTTAATATTCCTTTTAAGCATGCTTGGGGACACAGTGAGACTGTGGTGTGAAATCCTCCTTGTAAGGGGATAGCCTGTGGGGAAAGCATTTAGCATGTGACAGGCATGCAGCAAATCCTTCTTGGGCCACTGCAGCACTTGTGTTTTCAGCCCAGGAAATCTCACTTGTTGTTTTACATCGAGTTACATTTGCAACATGTTGAGCAGAATTTTCTTGGTCTGCTGTGCTGGGAACTGGGCTTTGAAGGCTGCAGGGTTTTTAATTTCTGGTGGTTTTTTACAATAATAGGGACTAGGCAGGTCTAATACAGATCTGTGAGAGATCATAACAATAGCTGTCAGATCTCTCCAAAGGTTCCTTGAGCCACTGGCCAGTGCAGATCACCAGCTGTGACATCTTCATGAGGCACTGTCTGCCATGTCAAGCTGTAGGACACACATTTGTGTGAGTACCAGCACTGCTGGTCATTTGCAGCACAAAGCTGCACCATGCCAAGGTTCTACAAAGTATTAGCCTGCAGCTGGAGTTAGAGCCTGGCTTCCTTCTCCTACCTCTTGGATTGCAAGTGCATCTTCTGTGAGTACCAGGGCTGATGTAATGTGATTGTTGTGATACAGGCTCTTGCAGAGGAAGGGTAAGGGGCTCAGATCAAGCAGAAGAAATGTTTCACACCTAATCCTCTTGCATCTGCGTTCTTGGCCATCTTGAGATGTATTCCTGGAGGTTTTGTTTTCTTATTGTGGGTAATCTAAACCTCCGAGGTAGAAGCCCCAAGCAGAGCTGTGATGAGCACACTTTTCTCCATCCCCAATCCCCCAGGTGTAGGTGACTTTGGGGAAGGGGTCCTCAGAAATCAAACCTTTACTTGCTATCACTGAGGATGGGACAAAGGGAGCTCAGGTCTGGTATGGGTCTCTCTCAGGGCCAGACCTTAGCCTAGTTACTCCCCAGGACTAACTCAAGATCCCGGGCACTTCTGTCATACCAGCCTTCACTTCTTCCTCACCAAATGCTCAGCAGAGGAAAGCAGTGTTTTGACTGGCACAGGAGAGGCAGGGACAGAGTCTGCAGCTGGAAGGAGAGGCCATGGTTACACAACCCAAGTGTGGTAAAACCTCTGGCCAGCAGTTACTGGCAGTGCTGCGGAAGCTGCTGGAGCAGAAGAGAGACATCCCTGGGCTTCGTGCAAGATTGCACAGTGGTCAGCAGGGACAGAGGCTCCCCCAGCAGCCCTGCTTCCCCATTCTGGAAAAGGACCCACTGCTCTGACTCATCCCCCAACACACATGAAGGAGTGGGTGGCCTTCATTCACCTTGTCTTGTCCTGCATTTAGTGTCTCTGTCTTGTCTGTCCTCACTCCACCAGTGTGGTGCTTATATCGTTGGTGTGTGTCTCTAGTGACAGCCTGAAGGCTTTTTCCTCACTGTTCTGGAGAGCACCTGCCCAGACCCTTTTCTGGCCACAACATCTCAGTGTACCTGTAAGCTGGTGACAACGAAGATGCTCAGTGAGATGACTCCTGTTCATTTTGTTTTCTTTCCTTGTCCTCCTGCTGTGGTCAAACGAAGGACAAGTGACAACATGGTCTTTCTCTGAACTAGTTAGAATACAACTCTGAGTCAAAAGAACTTGGTTCCCCATGAAATGGTGCCAAAGCCCTGGATGTGGATGGATAGCCAAAGCAGAGAGTAGGTGAGGGAAAAGGATCCAGTAACAAAGAGTTAAAGCAACAGAAACATCAAGCCCCACTAGAAAGCACAGCTTAGCAAGAAGGGAAGAATGTTTTGCCTGGGATATGTGGAAAATATAGTTTTGTAAATTATTCTGGGATATGTTTTTCTCCCCTCTGGACTTTTCCTCTTTCCACAGAAAGAGAAAAGCATATTAGAAAAAAATAGAGTAGGAGATAAGATGTCAAATATCCCATGCTTCAAAGATCTTTGTCCTCTGCTTCTCCCCACAGGAGCAGTGAGTTTAATCTAGGTCTTGTCTGAGCTTTCCCATGGCAACTGTGTCATTGACACACAGCAGCAACAGTCACCAGGGTTTGAGTCTCCTGTTCTCAACCCTTTGTTGCATGGAGGGAATCATCAGCCCAAGATGGCTTAAATGCTGCTCTTTGGGCTCTGATGTGTGGGCCATGGATGGCACAGCCCTGAGCACAGCTGGTAGCCCAGGACACACAGTTGTACCTTGGGCATCACCTTCCTCCCCAAAAGAGCTGTGATCAGGGGTGGATGTGCTTCTGCTGTTACAGGGACAGTGTCCATGGCAGGAGGATCACTGCCTACAGAGCAATGAATTGATAAGTTGCATAGCTCCCTTTATGCTTAGTATTATTTGAACGAGGGTGTGTGTCCCTTTAAGATGTGAGGTTGGGTTAGCGACTGGGAAGGAAAGCAGAAGTGGGAGAATAGCCCTGGATAGGGGCTGGAAGGGGGTGCAGAGCCCCCCAAGCACAGATAGCCATTTGCAATGTGTTTCCTGTCCTCCCTGAGGGCCTGGCGTGGGGTGACTGTTCCACTTCTTCCCCAACCCCGTGGCATTGATTCATTTTGCACTTCCCCCCACCCTAAATATAGGTGGTGACTCAAAGTACTCGCTGACAGGGCAAAACAGGGAAAAAAATATTTCCCTCTGACACTAAGGCTGGAGAAGGACCCTGGTTCCCCTTTATTCAGCCAGCAGAACAGGCATCTTCAAAGTAGAGAAGCACCAGAACTCCAGCTGGTTGTGATGCCAATGTCTGCGGGACTGGTGTGTTGCATGAAAAACTGCAGCTATGGGCCTTTGTGAGCTGTTTGGCTTTTCCATGCCTCAGTTTCCTCTCCCAAATAACGATAATAATGCTGTCTCATTTCATAATGTCTTGCTGGTGTCTGAGAGGAGATTGCAGTGTGTGACTCCACGACACACGAGGAGGTGTCCTTCAAAATCCAGTACTTGGCAACAAAAAGCCAAAGTCTTCCCAAATGATATGCACTGACTTCCTGCTCTGCAGGAGCCTTCCAGGTCTGTTCTAACTCACCACCGATGCAACAGAGAGCCCCATGCACCAAACTTGGCTTAAACTCCACCAAATGATGCTATGGGCTAAGCCAGTTCATAGAGCAGCTCCAGCTCTGCCACGAAAGGAAAACTATTGTAAGAAGAGGTGAAAATTAACAGGAACAATTACCAAGCTGGCATTTGCCCCAAACTGCTCCAGATGATTGTTTTTCCTGTCCCAGTGTTCTAAATGTTCAAGTGGCAGGGAAGAGGGGAGTGTGGAGGGTGGTGTTTCTTCCCTGAAAGTCATTCCTTGGAGTATCAGGCCATATGGATCTGGTAGGACAGAGAATGGGTGGAGGGATGTGAGCCAAGAAGCTGGTCTGAATCCCAAGCTTAGCCTTTTCCTGATGCTGAGCTACTCCATTCTCGGCAGCATGAACTCCAACAGAGAATCTTTTGGGATCATTTTTGCATCCTAACTCTGTCTTTCCCTTGCAGGCTCAGCATCTCCAGTGATCAGCCCTGCCCTCCCTACTCTGATTGTCAACACGGGTGACCCAGTCCTCTTGCACTGCTCAGGAGAGTCTGAAGTTGCATGGAATAGCAAAAAGAATACATTCAGTAACCATAGCACCAGCACACTCAGTATTCCCAAGGCCACTTACAGGAACACAGGCACCTACAGCTGTGGTTATGTCAACAGCAGTGACGAGGGCACTGCAGCCATCCACCTGTTTGTGCGAGGTAACCTGCTTCTCTCTTCCCACCTCCAGCGGCAGAGCAGCCTCCTTCCAGGGAGCCACTGCACACGTCCTTCCTGCTGAGCTGTGCTTGTGTGTGTGCTTGAGGAGCAGTGCAGGCTCCTGGTAGAGCCACAACCATGAGAGCCCACATAAAATTGGGCCCATGGTTAAAGCACTGGGATAAAGCACAGAGCTACATCTCATGTATATGTGGATCTCTCCCTCCTTCTGATGTGGCTTCCCTTCTTGAAAAAACAGGGATGTAAGTCTGTTCAGTGTTGTAATGAGCAGTGAGATTTGCAAATCAGAGAAACGTATTGCCAATACCTCAGATAAGGGAGAAAGTCACAGGAATTAAATCCTCACGACATGACCTGAACCCCAAATATCCTTTTATCCCAGAAGAAGCTATGCTGTGGTAGCTCTACCACTTGACTTCACCCCTTCACTTGTACCAGAGGTGCTGCCCTGGGCAGAGAAGCTGGAGGTCTCATAAGTAAAACTAGCACCATGGTGAAAAGCTTAATTAGAGGTATGCATATTTTCAGCCTCTCTTATCCATGGACGTGTGTGAGCTGGTTGCTGTGATCCCCTCAGATGCCGTAGCTGGAGCTGGGTTTGTCGTGTGAGTGTTTGGAGGCTGAGTCAGGCAGGGCTGCCCCAGCCTCGAACTCCCACTGGGCAGCACTGCTGGACACTTGCCTTTGCTGGAATGTGTTTCTCAGCTTCAGAGCATTTCTGACCCCTCTCACAAGCCTGTCCTGTCCCTGCAGATCCTGATAACGTGTGGTACACCCCCCAATTCCGGGTCTGGGGAATTAAAGGTGGGAATGTTGATCTCCCCTGTCTCATCACGGCCCCCGAGTACGGATCCAGAGTGACTCTGATAGCGGATGATGCCTCTCCTCTCCCACCTGGGACCAGCTACTCCTTCAGTGCTGAGAAAGGAGTAAGGCTGTACAACGTGCAAAGCAAGCATAAAGGTTTTTACCGATGCCAAGCACTGATAAATGGAAAAATAAAGAATTCATCAAGAATAAGGCTGATTATGGAAGAAGGTAAAGAACTGGGGTTGTTGCTGTCCTAAGGGTCACAAATAGCTAAGCTGGCCACAGTAGATAGTTAAGGAAAAGTTCCTTGCCAGTGGCAGGAAAGACCTTCTGAACCTGCAGTTTCCAAAGGTTGTTTAATGGAGGACAAATTCCATCAGCCTCTGGCAAATTGGTTCCTTCAGATGGGTTTGCATGGGTTCAGCAGTCTTCAAATCTTTGCAGGCACTGTCACAGAGCAGAGAAAAATGTCCACCAATCCCTTCAATGTTCTGCAAGTCTTCAGGCCCCAATGCCCCATCTGGAACCATGGCAAAAGCTTCTCCTTCCCTTTCAACCCACAGTCCTGTCTGCTGTGTTCTCCCCACCTGTACTGCTTCACACAGACCCATGCTCAAAAAGGGAGTGGTGGTCACTAGGGAAGGGGAAGGCAGGGGATAAAGAGGCTAAAGAGGATGGAAAGGGGGAGGTAGGATCATAGAGTAGAGTCATAGAATAGTTTGGATGAGAAGAGACTTTGAAAATCATCTCGTTCCAAGCTCTCTGCCACAGGCAGGGATGCTCCCTGCTAGATCAGATTGTTCAGGCCCCTCCTAACCTGGCCTTGAACACTCCAGGATGGGGCATCCACAACTTCTCTGGGCAACTTGTGCAAGTGCCTCACCACCCGAGGTAGCCAGGTCCTGAGGAGTCTCCAAAGCACACGGGATCACTGGACAAGCTGACACTGGATCTTTCCCTGCTTGCTTTTGTGCAGCCCTGGAGAAACCTGTGTCAGTGGTGATGGACCCTGCCGACCACGTGCGAATCGTGGGGGAGCCTTTCCAAGTCACCTGCACAGTGATTGCTCCTTCCCACAAGTATGACATCAGATGGGTGACAGCAGCAAAGACAGTAAGTTGGTGTGTGGGGCTTTCCTGGAAACTGGGGAGCACAGGCTGGCAAGAACACAGACCCGCAGCAAAACCTTGTCCTACCCCAATCAAAGCAGCTATTCAAGCTCTAGAAATTTGAATATCCTTTCTTTGGGATGACACAGGATTAAGAAACACCTGCCTATTGTCAGAATCATGCTGCAAGAGAGGAGAGTGTGTTGTTTCAGCTGAGTTTATTGGACAGGAGCCACAGTACCTATTAAAGCAACATTTCTCCATCCAGCCCTGCCAGGCTTATAAAGCAGCAAACATTTTCAGGACAGAGTTCTCCAGAGAAAAGATACATCGGAAGAAAAGGAATATATCTCAAAATCTCTGTGATGCTGACTTCTAATTGCTAGATGGTTAGATGAGGTGTGCTAGAAGTCCTTATTATAACTGATGCCTCTTTTAAGGAGATGAAATAACACACAAGGTATGTTTGGATCACACAGTGTAAGGCCAAGTTCCAGTCAGAAGGCTGACAATAGCTACAGCCTAACTGCTGCGGAGTATCTGCCCTGGATGCTTGGGTTTAATGTACCTCTGGGTCTCCACACAGGTTGCTCCCAGTGATGAGCTCTAGCCCAGAGCAGGTGAGGTGTATTTGCTCTGCCTTTCCAATGTGTGCTGTTCCCTCTCTGCCTGACAGGTCATGAGAACTAAAAGGGCTGACCTTGAAAATGGAAACTACTTCATCAATGAAACCCTGTCGGTTGCAGCTGTGACCATGGAGGACAGTGGGAATTACATCTGTGTAGCTAACAATTCAGTAGGATTCAGAAACGCCTCAACAACGCTTCAGGTAGTAGGTGAGTACTCCCCCAAAAGGCTAGTAGGGCTGAATCATGTGTAGCCTTGAGTATTTGCTGCTTCTGCCTCCATCCTCTTACTGGATTTGTTGTTGAACACATAATTCTCACTTGTGCCTGGGGACTTACATGAGAACTACAGAGCTGCTAGGAAAGGAACTGTTGTTCCCTTTGTATCTTGAGGGGCCAGAGGACATGTTTTGGGCTCTGGATGAAAAACTGCAGTCTCTTCTCAGTCTCTGTGCATTTATAAACAGCCTTGAAACAGTAAAAAGGAATTGGGGCAAGGCTGTGCTGGAAGACCAGGAAAAGCTGGTTAGAAGGAAGGGTGAGCTACACGAGCAGAGTATGGATCTTTGTCTCTTCCAGTCACAGATCCACACAAGAGGATTCAGGTCTATTACACACTTGTTTGTATCTCAGGATGGAAAATTCTTCCTCACAGCTAACAGGCTGGAGTTTGCTGATGAACCAAAGCTGCTGCATACCACAGCTCAGAAAGAACACTCAGTCTGAGTTATTTCCTAGTGAGAAGCCAGGATTTTAGCTAAAGGGCCTGTCTTTGTTTAACAATTAGGAGATATTGTTTTAGCCTCATAACTTCTTAGGATGCAGCATGTAAAACTTATTTCCTCATGAGACTTCACTAAGATTTTCTAGCTCTCCTCAGGCAGTGTAATCCAAGGTGCCATGACAAAGAAGTAATTTAAGAGTACTCCTTTGGCAACATACCTGTGTAATATTTCATTCCCTCTTGCAATCTCCCAGCTGAGGCTGCTTTTT
This sequence comes from Acridotheres tristis, assembly GCA_037013685.1. Lineage (NCBI taxonomy): Eukaryota > Metazoa > Chordata > Aves > Passeriformes > Sturnidae > Acridotheres > Acridotheres tristis. The sequence continues at coordinate 6,919,250 of CM072900.1, forward strand.
CCAATAATGATCCATTTATGGAGCTGGTATAAGGTTATTCCAGGGCTCTGGACATGCCTGCTGACAGTCATCCTCTCCTCCACCCTGCAGAGAAAGGTTACGTGCACCTGATCCCAGGGCAAGCCACCAGCCAGGAGGTTGCTCTGGGAGAGAATGTGAAGCTGCAGGTCCACATTAAGGCTTACCCAAAACTTGTCAAGTGGTTCTGGGAACACACGAACCCCTTGAAGAGCTCTAAACCCACCATATTCAAGGGCGAAACAATCTCTGGAAACAACTGGTACGTGCACTTTGTCTTCTGCACTGGCAATGGCATGTGTCCAAGAGAGCTTTCCTTGAGACAGGCAGGCCTCATTCTACAGAAAACTCTGGTTTTAAAGAGAGGAAACTGTTCTGCTTTTTTCTGTTTTCTCTTTCAAGTATTATTAGCAAACCACAGTGTGATCAGATCAAGGAGGACACCACCCTCCCCTAAACTGGCAGCCTTCTCTTTAGAAAGCCTCATGGAAGGCAGTATCACATTTGTCATCTGCTTGTTCAATTCTGTATACTCCTTGGCACAAGAAGTTGAAGGAGTAGATGGATAATACAAAAAGATGAATTCTCTCACTGGTCCTTGGAGCCATCCCCTGCTCTGAGGTTGAAAGAGTGTGCACTGAGGGGCACAGAAAGCCCCATGACAAGAGAAGCCACAAGCGTTGTTATGTGAATATGATCTAACAGAGGGCACAGGTCTGCTCTTTCAAAGCCTACAGCCAACTGAGTCCAAGGGGAGACTGAAAGAAAATCATTCCATTTGTTGTGGTTTTAGGAAATTCCCCTTTCATTTTTTAAGAAACAAAAAACAATCCACAAGAGGGACTGTGCCACTTGGCAAAAATTATGGCTTTAGGGTGAACTCTTTCTTGCACTGGGGACAGAAGGAAGTGGGCAGTAGGGAGCACGACTTCATGGAGAAACTCATTCTACCAAAGGCAGGAGGACCAGCATCCCCTGACCCTTGAAAGGCAATGATTTAGATGTTAAATTATTTCTGAGCATTCACCCACATGTAGCCTTTCAGAAGTGCTGAAGTGCACTTGGTGGCAAAAGGTGTTTCCTCTAAGGAAGACCAGTCCCTCCCTACTTCCCTTGAAGAAGCAACCAGCAGGCTCCCTGATGGGCTGGGATTAGTGCTGGAAGGGTTCACTGCTCCAGCATCTCACTGAGCAAGGCCTGTGTACTCTTCACAGTGTTTCTCTCTGTGAGCAGGTACAACAACACACTCTGCCTGAACCGCCTGAAGGAAGGAGAGGGAGGGTTCTACACATTTTATGCCTTCAACAATGTGACCAATGAATCAGTTACCTTCAATATCTCTCTGAAATGTAAGTGCTTGTCCATTCTTTTGATGCCTTGGGTTTTAGCTTTTATGTTTTTCAGACTCTCTGCTGCTTGGTGTCTAACTCTGAAACTTCATATTAGGTGTTAGTAAGTTCTCTTCACAGGGTAGTGACAAAACAATTCCTTTCAAGCTAGAGAATCAAAGATAACTGGTACCCAAAAAGCAGAAACAATGGTGAGGGAAAGGGGGCAAGCCAGGGGGCTGAGACTTCATAGCCTGGGGCTGTGGTTGGACAATTGACCCCAAGATGTAGATGAACCAAAACTTATAAAAGTGTAAAAACTCGTGACCAGGATCCATCTTGGATTTAATTTTGATGTAGCTCCAGCCAGGCTCTTGCACTGCCCAAGGTGGATCCTTTCAATAAATACCTATTTTATCCATTTTGTTCTGTCTAGTCTCTGTTCCAGGTCAGCCTTTCCAGGCAACATTTTCACCTGCTTGCCCCTGGGACTGCTTCCCAGTAGGAAAAAAAAAAGTCGGTTGGGGTACCAGGCTGCTTCCAGCTCAGCACCCACAGGACACACAGACCCATCCCTTCCTGTGTGTAGCACAGGGGTTCCTTCTGGTTTATTTTTGCACGCATGGAAAGGAAACCAGAGCATGAGGGATGTGCCCTTCCTCTGGTCACAGCATTCACTGTTTATGTTCCCCAACAGCTTCTCCAAGGGTCTGCAAAATCAAGGTGCCAGCCAATAACTCCAGCATCCTTCAGTGCACGGCCATCGGGTACCCAGCCCCACGCATCGAGTGGTACCAGTGCCCCGTCCACTCTGACAGGTGAGAGCTGCCCAGGGCACTGAGCACCCCCAGGCTGTGCCCCTGCCCTTGCCATGCTGGCATTTAGAAACCAAAAAATCCACAGGAGGGACTGTGCCCCTGCCCTTCCCATTCTGGCATTCCCTGAGCAGCACCACATGGGCTCCCGAGCAGGCAATACAGCAGAGCCTGTAACAGCAACAGGGATGTTGCTCTGCTGGAAAAAGAGGTTCTTGGGGTCTACCTGAGAAGAGGGGGCACTTTCTATTCCTAAAGTCCTGAGCTTGAAGAGATTGTCCACCTGTGATTCATGTTCTTCCCATGCTTTTCCAAGGAACATGTGGATCCCTTAGAGAAGTGCCATCGTGTATGTTGCTGTAGAGGTACATCCTGACTGGCCCAATCATCTTTTTAGGACCTCCACAGGTCTGAGGCTCTGCAAAGCATGGGTTTACTGAGCTACAGAGTCATGGGAAGCAACTGGAGATGCCTGGACAGAGCTGTTGTGTCTCAGGACCAGCCCCACTGGAGGGGCTGATGACAGAACACATAAAATGTTAATTATGTATGCTGAGCCACATAAAGGCAATCATGGCTCTGTCTATACAGGGCTGAAGTGTTCAGGGAGAGGTCTTTAACTGGGCATAGAGTATCACAGAGCTGCTACCCAAATTCCCTGTGTCTCTTCTCTAGTCTGACACCAGCCCCACTTAGCTGTGAGCTGCTGTGCTGCAGAGGAGCACTCACTGTGTCCTTTTGCCATCCCTGCAGGTACAGTGAGGACTACAGATTGATACAGAATGACTCCAGACCCCAGGTGGTGAATATGTTGCCCTTCCAAGAGGTGGAGGTGGAGAGCATCATCCTCTTCAAGGAGCTGGGTGACAATTTCACCTTCTGCTGCGTGGCTGTTAACGGGGAAGGGAACACCTCTGACATGTTTCACTCACTCACCATCACCAGTAAGATACAAACCATCAGCTTGGAAGAGTGGGGCAATATCTGGGGGCTTTGAGATTACACCATCTATGTACATCCCCACTGTCTTGCAAGAGAGCTGGAGCAGATTCCACAAGCCCTTTATCCTCACAGGTGTGAGGCTTTGGCGTTTGCCAGTCCTAAGAGCTGTGTGGGAATTTCTGGCTGAGTTATAGCCTGGACACAGAGGCTGAGCCACACCATGAGCATCTTATAACTGCAGTACTCAGCTCCAGAGCATGGTGCATCCAGCAATTTCTGAGCCCACGAAAATACAGGGGCTGAGAAACCCTGTATTTTGTTGGGGCTGTTCTTGCTGCACAGATCTTGGTCCCCAGTCAGTCTGGCCTGCACCTGATGCTGTTTGTGTGGAAATAGGGGGGCATGAGGAGAACCATTGCTGCCTAGAGTTTGGCATCAAGACCTTCCCTCAGCTCCCAGCAGCTCCCAAAAGGATGTACTGAGGGCAGTGCTGGAGTGTGTGGCATACAGAGGAATCCAAAGTGAATAGCTGGGCAAAATGCTCCCAGAGTTGGGATTGAAATACGATTGTTTACTCATCCTCCTTTTTTTCCTCTCCCAGGTAGTGTCATGGCCCTTCCAAACAAGCTCTTCAACCCTGTTCTCTCCACCTGCATAGGCGCATTGGTGCTGCTGCTCCTCCTACTCCTCTTCCTGCTCTACAAGTACAACCAGGTCAGATTCCCTGCTGCAGGGACCATTCAGCTTGGAGGTACCAGGCAAACTGATTCCTGCACCTCCCTGCCTCCCAGCTTCCCCCTGGAGTATCCTGCTGCAGAGCAAAGCTCATGAACCCAATCCAGTGTATCAATAACTCCCCTGCCCTGGTCCTTCAATCTTGTACCCCACAGGTCAGTGTGGTTATTATTTGGTGTCAGACAAAGGTGCTCATTCTGTGCTGTCAGCTGCAGCTGGTTTTGCTCATGGACTGAATTAAGGGAGAAAAAAATGTGGCAGTTTGCATCTACTTTTTATTCTGCTCACTGCTTTATAAAAAACTGTTTTTATGGAGAAACAAGATGATGTTAGAAGAAGTTTGTTTCCAGGAAGACTTGGTCACTATTTTTATATAGGAACTTGCCCCATTTTCTCTGCAATTCATTCCAGCATTTGGATTGCTTCTCTGTTTTTTCCACAAACTGAACCAAACAGCCACCTCTGCTTCACCAGTGGGTGAAAATCTCCTGGTTTTCATCTCTCCCTTTTGGCACCCTTCCTTTGACAGCCTATCAAGGCTGAAGATTTTGCAGCAAAGTTCTGGTGCTGGGTGTCAGAAGATCCATCAGATCCCTCTCTCAGACATGCACCTACAGCTTAGCAGGCAGAGCTGCCTTTGGACAGTGATCCAGAGACAGAGAAAGATGGATCAATGTGTAAGCACAGATCTGAAATAAATAGCTTTTTGGAAAGGCTTGCAAGCCCAAGAGATGCAGGACATGTCTATAAATAACATAGTTACCTATCTCAGACAAGTACCAGCCTTCTCTGCTCAAGGACTCCAGCACTGCTTCTCTGCCTTGCCTGTTTACTTCTGCCATGACATTCTTGGAAAAGAGAAATGCTTACTTCTCTTTCTCCTTTTTTATTTTACCCTTGTAAGGGAAGTGGGGCTGGGCCAGCTCCACTGTTCTGCTGTGCTCAGCAACCAGGGGTCCAAGGAAGGAGACACGGTGGGGACATCTCCCTCCAGCACCAGCCAGGCACTGTCAGCCACTGCTCTGGTGGGCCATGCTGGATCTCCCATCTCTGCCACCCCAAATGATGGCAACAGGCTGCTTCCAGGGGCAAGAGAGCCTCCCTCAGTCATAGGTGATGACTTGGGGGGACTTCACAACTGCAGAGTCCAGGCTGTCCAGAAAAAGCCTCTCTCACTCAGTCCAGATTCAAAAGATACTTGATGGGCTGAAATCTGTATCTTCCCTCTGCACCTGCAGAGTGAACTTGAGTGGATGCTGGGGCTGGGGAACCCTCCCAGCTTAGAGTAACTGGAGTCTGTTCCTTCCAGAAACCCAAGTACCAGGTGCGGTGGAAGATCATTGAGGCCTGTGAAGGCAATAATTACATCTTTATCGATCCCACTCAGCTGCCATACAATGAAAAATGGGAGTTTCCAAGGAACAACCTCCAGTTTGGTAAGAAACCTTCCCTGCTGCTTACCTGGTGACATGAAGCTCATCACAGAGCTGAAATACTTCAAGAGTCAGAGCCAAAGCTCTGGGTGGTATCCAAAGCTGCATCCAGACATTCCAGCAGCATCCTTAACCAGGCCTTGCTGCCCTCTTCCACACAGGGTGGCAAGTGGTAGGGTGCAGCCTGCCTTCCTCTTCCCTTGTTCCAAGGAAGGCTGCAAGGGTCATGTTCCTCCTCTTGCATGTGGGGTCATTCCTAAGGCACAGGGTTGGTGAGGCAAAGTTTGGAGATGGCCTCTTTCACACCATCTTTGCTCACAGTAGAGCTCCCCACAGATGTTTGCCAGCTCCTGACTAAAGAATGTGTCATCTTGTGTGAGCCCAGCAGGAATTCCCATCCACCAGACATCCTCCTCAGGGCTGTGTACAATACAGCTGCTCAATCCTTCTCTATAAAATGTATTACTTTTTTTTTTTCTCTCTGCAGGAAAAACTCTTGGAGCAGGAGCCTTTGGAAAAGTGGTAGAAGCCACGGCTTTTGGGCTGGGCAAAGAAGATTCGGTGCTTAAAGTGGCTGTGAAGATGCTGAAGTGTGAGCATAGAGCAACTTGCAAGGGCTGAAATCCTCCAAGCTCCTCTGGGCAGGATGTAGTGTGTGTTCACCACATGTTGGTGCTCACAGGCTGCAACAGCTACTTTTTAAAGTTGTTTCTGTGCCAAGTGCCAGATGCTGGAATCACACTACTGCCTTTTTTGTGGACGGGGCAGGCCAGAGGCGCAGTTAGAGGAGACGGTTTTCACTCTGTGTCTCCTCCTTTTGTTCCATAACTCTGTCAACACCTTTTTCTGTCCTCTCCCTTATCTCCCCCTTGTCCCCCCCTCACTCCTTCACACAGTTCTTCTCTCACCTCGCAGCATCAGCAGACACGGATGAGCAGGAGGCTCTCATGTCTGAGCTGAAGATCATGAGTCACTTGGGACACCACGAGAACATTGTTAACCTGCTGGGGGCATGTACCTGTGGAGGTAGGATCCCCCAGCCCTGCTGCCCCCCGTGACAGGGCCCCTGCTCTGAGGCATAGCTGATGAGCTGTGTGGGTTCTCTCAGGGAAAGCAATCCCCAGGACAGGTCACAGTAACATCATTCCTTAATGAACACTTTCTGCTGCTCTTCCAGGCCCCATCCTTGTCATAACTGAGTACTGTCGCTATGGAGATCTGCTGAATTTCCTAAGGAAGAAATCTGAATCCATAATTATCCAGGATTCTGCTCTGGACACCTCTTTAGACAGTGCTGCTGACTACAAAAACGTTGAGCTAGAGAAAAAATACATCCGCAGGTAGGAGCAGAGGTCAGGACATCAGGATGTAAAAGCCACTGAGGTTGCATGTGTTTAGACCTGGTTATAGTTCTCAGTTTTTCAAAGACTTTTACAGCAGTCATTGAATATCCCACAATAAATCCAGGTTTCAGCCCTGCCTGTCCTTCCACAATTCAGAAACAAAATTTTTTGGCTTCCTGCACTATTGGGCACATGGGTTTGGTAGGATGAAGCTGACTGCTTCCCATCAGCCAAGAGCTAAAAAAAGGGGAGCAGTACTTGGAGCCCCATAATACAGAGGGCCCCCAAGTCCCCTTTCTGAATCAGCTTCAAGTTTGCCTTTGCCCTTAAGCCCTGTCTAAGTCACCTTCTGCAGGCAGGCATGTGGTTTCTCCTCTTGATGGATGTGGAGCAGGGCAGAAGGTACTGCTGGAGGGCTCTAACAGCCTGCCCCCTCTGTTGCTTCTTGCTCAGTGACAGTGGCTTTTCAAGCCAGGGTTTGGAAACATATGTTGAAATGAGGCCTGTGTCATCATCATCATCTTCAGCAGCATCAGATTCTGCGCAACTCAGGGGTGAGTCAAAGTCTCATTTCTGTGATTTCATGATTTCTTTCTTTTGGCCATCTTGTCTGGTTTAGCTCTGGGAGCCACACCATGCCAGAGTTTGCATTACCAACTTTGCAGCAAATCTAAATCTCTGCTTTGAATTTCAGGGAGAAGCTCGGAGGAAGAAGATGAAGCCAGGGAGGATCTCCGTCCCCTCAACCTCTCTGACCTGCTGCAGTTCTCCAGCCAGGTGGCCCAGGGCATGGCATTCCTCGCATCAAAGAACGTGAGTGCCAAGAGGACCACTGCCCCCAGCACACCGAGTGGGAAACACCAGCCCAGCCAAGCAGGAGCCACCCATCCTGGCTGCAGAAGGCTTGGGATGTCTTTGGATGGGGTAGCCAAGCTCTGCTGCTGGAAATGGGCCTCTCTGCTCTGTCTGTTGGGTTTGGACAGGCTGGGCCCTGGTGTCTGGTGCTCCCTCCAGAGCCCTGGGCTCCCATAGCCATCCTGGGAGGGCAGTGTTACAGGGGGAACCAAGGGCTGTGCTTCATGCTGCTCTCAACATTTTCTCCCCTGCTTTTACACGAGATCATGAACTTTGTTGTGAAGCTTTCTCGCTTTGGCAGCATCCCTGCTACCTCAGGGACAAGGAACTGAAAGTGGCTGTTGAGCTGACTGCCAGAGCTGGCTCAGTGTCAGAGTCACCCTGGGACTGTTTCAAAGATGAGGACACAGTGTCACCAGCCTCTGGTTCTGAGCCTCCCGCTATGGGGAAGATGACAGCCCCATGAGTGATTAAAGAACAGAGCATGAAATGTCACGGTGTCTTAACATTGCAAATTAATGTTTTTCTCAAAGAGCTATAAACATGTAGTTTGTACATGACATGGTGCTTCAGACAGGGGCTCCTCAACACGAACATGTTTCCCTTACCCCTACAAGCGTTGTTTTGGTGCCAGGCCTAGGCTGCAGGGAATTTTTTAGGACTGCTGGGGGCCAGTGACTGGGTCTCAGTTGTGCTGTCTTCTCCCCAGTGCATCCACCGTGACTTAGCAGCCAGGAATGTGCTCATATCAGATGGACGGATAGCCAAGATCTGTGACTTCGGCCTGGCCCGGGACATCATGAATGACTCCAATTATGTTGTGAAAGGCAATGTAAGTAATAAAAATGGGCACAAGAGAAGGTACAAGGGTAGGAGGGGCTGGAGCATGAAGGACAGACAGGGTCTAGCATAAACTGCCAGCTTGTCCCAGTCTGCAGGACTCTCTGCTCTTCCAGGCCCGCCTGCCCGTGAAATGGATGGCCCCAGAGAGCATCTTTGACTGCATTTACACAGTGCAGAGTGATGTGTGGTCTTACGGCATCCTGCTCTGGGAGATCTTCTCCCTTGGTAAGAAAGAAGCAGCTTGCAAACCTCTTTTGTTTTCCGTGGCTCACTACTGCCCTAATGTAGCTGCAGAAAAAATTTCCAAGAAAGGAGGAAGGTTGACAGAAATCTCGGTTTATCAGGGCTGTAAAACACTGTGTTATGTTTCCAGAGGGACCATTCAAAACAAAGAATCCCACACCATTTTCTCTAACTCTGACCTTCCTGGGTAGCACTGGCTCAGTCAATGCTCCAGGCTGCCTCTTCCCACCCTTCAAAGCTGCAGTGTTGGACACTCTGGTCTGAGAGCCACCTCTGCTCCTTTTACTGTCACAGGGAAGAGCCCCTATCCTGGCATGGTGGTGAACAGCAAGTTCTACAGCATGGTGAAGCAGGGATACCAGATGGCCAGGCCTGACTTTGCTCCTTTGGAAATGTGAGTGGATGCACTGAACTTCACACAGCAGCAACGGGGGGGCTGGAGCTGCCTCATGGCAACAGTCAGGGACATGGGACATTGTCCACAGGTCTGCCTTCTGCTCCCAGGTGCCTGCCTTGAGGTTAAGGATGGATCCTACCAGGCTGCTCCTTGCTCCTGAAGGAAAACAAGGCCTGGGGCAGTCTATCTCCTGTTTAGGGACAGGAGGATGAGAACACTCGCATTACATGTCTACATTCCTGAACTTGGTGGGATTTTCTTTGTTTTTTAGTTAGCTGCTTTTGACTCTGATTATGAGGAGACAAGTCTGAGTAGGCTACAGGAGAGCAGTAAGTGTAAGCCTGAAGTCTTAGTGGCATAAAGCTTCTGATTAGTTTCCTCCATCCACTCCAGTGCCCACCATTCCCTGGAGCACTGCACTCACTATGGATTTTTTGAAAGAACACAGGGACTGCTCAGTACTGTGTCCCTGACACAGAGTGCTGCAGGGAAGAGCCTGGGGCTGCAGACCCTCCAGCAGCACCATGCAACCTCCCTGTTCCTGTCTGGCCCTGCAGGTACAGGATCATGCAGGCGTGCTGGAGCCTGGAGCCCACACGGAGACCTACCTTCGACCAGATTGGCTGCTTCATCCAGAAAGAGCTGGAGGTGCATAAGGAGCAGGTGAGGACCTCTGGAGAAGGGGAAGGATGTCTTTCCCCCTACGTGAACACAGGTTCTGGACACGTTTTCTGTGATATCCCTTACCATTAGCAGATGGGAGAAGTGTAGTGTTGGTAGAAGTGCAGAGAGGCATCCAGCTGAAGGGTTAAGTCACTCCCCACCACAGCCGAAGAGGGCTGGACAAGGAAGCACAGCTTCTTGGCAGAAACCTCTCTGTGACAGGCAGTCACAGCACACTGCCCCATTCCCCTGGACTTGTGCATTCTCTCAGGACTAGCTGTCCACAAAAGAACAGACACATGCTTGCCCTGCCTGTTAGTCATACCCTGCAGGCACAGCAAAGGGTGGTAATGTGGAGTGAGCACATCCCCAGCTGGTCACTCACACGGGAGCAGGTGTCATACACAATTAAAGGGACCAAAACACACTCGGGGTGTTGGGTTTCTCCCTTCTCTTTCAAGGACTACACCAACCTCCCCTCTGGTGCTGAGGAAGACAGTGGCTGCGACACCTCCGGCTGCTGTGAGGAGTCCTGCGAGCAAGAGGAGAGTGGGCAGCCCCTTCTCAAGGGCAACAACTACCAGTTCTGTTAGGTGGGACCTTCACCCTGGGGTTGATCCTTGTCCTGGCTCCACAGAGCTCACCCTAGGACACAGACACCTTCTGCTTTGGCCTTCTCTGTGCTTTCTGAAGTGTGAGTGTTACGGACTCTCTCACCAAAAGGAGAGCAAAGGAGTCACCGTGGGGTGCTTGGAGTCTCATCTCACACATAGCATAGAGCTGTTAGGATGGTAACAGGCTCCATCTCTACAAGGTACACAGAAGTCCCCACTACCTGCCTCCCCATGCCCCAGAGAAGGCTGTGGGAGTTTGGGTTTTTAAAAAAAAACTAGTCACAGCCAAGTAAGGCTTTTTCAAGTGTCACTCACATTACTGAACCTTTGTGTTTTATAAGCACATCTTGAAATATGTCTTGGCACTGGAACTGCTCCACACACCCTCTTGACCGTCCTGCTCTCTTCCCTTTGTCAGTCTGACCCTGGACATTACTGTGTTTTTAGATATAGGTAAAGCTTCTATAGCACTAAATACGCATTAACCCCTTCACTTCCTCGTGCAATCCACCTCTCTGCAGCTGATAGTTCTTGCAGGGAGTGTTTGGGTGAAGTGAGCCACAGAGCCAACCCCAGGGTTATGTGAACTTGTACCTCACTAACAGGACAGAGGGACAGCTCTTTCTCAGGAAAAACACAGCAGAAAACAGTGCTCTTCCATGAGAGCACTGAACACAACTCAAATCCAGGAAAGAATGGCAGCTTAAAGAGGTCTAGAAATTATCAGTATTACACATATCATACAGAACTTCTGAGGTACTGAGCACGTAGCAATCACTGCCTTTGTCACTATTACAGACTTGTACTAAATTTCCTAAATGTACTTTAAATAGTGCAACTGAGGTGATTTTTTTCATAAGCTAGGGCCTAATGCCCTTCAACCTATTTCTCAGCTAGCTCTTGCTCAGGGTTACTACTGCCCCAGCCACCCAGTCCTGTGTACCTACCAGAAGCAGCAAAAGAACCCTCTTAGCTTCACCTGACTCGGTAGGTAAAGGATCTTTATTCCAGGTACAGGCAAACTGCAACTGACAGGGCTCAGGCAAACTACAACTGCACTGCAGGTGGCTTTTGTCACACTGAACAATTTCATTGTGGGCCATTTCTGATTCTATTAAACCCGGTTTTATGCTAACACCAAGTGATTCATTCCTCCTTACTAAATGAAAAACTAATGTAACTCTATCTGTCAGCATTATAAAAAATGAGATGTTTAACAAAATGAGTCTCTTCTAGGGCTCTAAGGACTCTTCTCAGAGGGGAACAGCTCAGAGTATGGGTGATGCACTGGCCTACCCACTCACCCTGTAACGCTGTTCCTCAGTACCTCAGTTCTCAAAACCACTCATTCTTGTGTAATGCAAAAAACTTATTAAAAGCAAGGTTTAAAAGCTCTGAAGTAGTCCTGTGCATGGATATAATGGAATGTAATTTCAATTGTGATGATGGGCCATCTGACAAGTCACCATGGCAGCAGGCTCTGGGGCAAGTGCAATGCCAAAGGCAGGGCAAATGCAGAAGAGATTCAGCAGTGTTTGTACCTTTCCCCCTGAAGCCATCCAGGTCTTGTACACAAAAAAAAAAACCAAAAAAAAACCACCAAAAAAACCAACCCAAGTCACTTGACCACAGTTTCACCCCCAAAATTGGAGATAATTTATTAAACTTTATCACTGACTGAAAAAAGTCACTAATGTCTCTTATAATAAGTTAATGTTCTTAACAGAAAAACCCCAAGCCATGATTACTGCATTTGCTCAGACTCAATACATTTACTTTAACAGTACGGTACTCAATAAGTTCCCCTTCACAGAAGGGAGTTTTCAACCACACCGCAGGCCTCAGAATCTTCCCCACTGCTCACTCAGACAAAATAAACTCCCAAGATGACAACTTAGCAGTCTGGCATCCTGCTTGTCTCCTCTGCAGGTCACAGCAAACACCAAACACTTTCGCAGTTAGCCATGGCCAAAGAGAGCTGCAGCAATGACAGCACAGCTTTGCACCCTCAGCCCCAGGTGCTCTTCAGGTGTGCTGCAGAGGCAGAGGTCTCATCATGACTCCTCTCAAGGGCCTGACAAAGCAACCTGGGCAGCAGGAGACCCCTCCAACTCCCAGACGGCTGTGAGAACATGGTCAGGGCAGGTGTGACACCTGACACGTGGGTGCAGCTCTCCCAGCACTTCCACAGGGGTGGAATACAGAACTCTGCTCACTGGTGACACTGCTCCTCCTTGATCCCGCAGACAGCATTTGAGTGTCCCTCCCCTCTCCACAGCCACCCTTGCACAGCACTTAAACCATCCTCCAACCCCTCGGCTTTCCTGGAGCTCAGTTCTTACCTTACCACACAGAACACGCCCCTCTCACTGCACCTTTTGGCTTCTAAGCTTAATAGCTCATGTGACAGGACAAACAATTCTAGAAACTCCCTGCAGCCAAAGCACCCACAATCCTGCACCAGGAGTGCAGCCTCCAGGGAGGCTCTCCAGATACAGCATGTTAAAGCAGCACAGCTCCTCAAGACTCCTTGCAGCAAATGCCTATGAGAGCTCTGCAAGATTACCAGGCAGGAGTCAGTATCCTAAATTCACCTACTCGGCATGTTTTGGGGGAAATCATTGTAGCCATCTACCTTTTATGCCTGGTCCCACACCCCTAGCCCTGCCACCAATAAGCACAAAGAAGTCAGCAAGCAAGATTCAGAATGAAAAACCTGCACGTGCTTGACTATGCACGCTCCCTGCTACCAGGAACTCCTCTACCCTCTCCAGCGGCAGGGAGGGTAACATCCCACGGCCCTGAACAGCAGATCCATCACATGCCTTGGTTGTGAAGGCAGTTGCAGCCTTCTGCAAGGGGGTGACAGAGCCATGCTCGCAGCAGCTATCACGATGCTATGGAAGCACAGAGCTCTTTGGTCAGTAACAGCAGTCAAAGCCACCAGCATCACATCTCCAACCTGTAAAAATAAACTCTCAAGCCAGACAGCTGCAAAAGCTGGCTCAGCCCACCCATCCACACAACCAGAGGAAGAAACCAACAGGCTGTTTTGTTACTCAGCAACCTCTATCCTCCTCCTGCTTCCCCTCCTCATCCTCTTCCGTTTCTGTTTTGATCTGGGCCACCCCGAGCCGGTAGAGCGCGTCACGGATCACCACCTCCCCCGGCTGGCAGCTCTGCACGATCTCTTGGATCTGCCTGTTGACGATTTCCCTGCTGGTGAGGAAGTCCATGAGGCGGTTGTAGAGGTAATAGTGCGTGGGGTTCTCGAAGGTGATGGGCCTGTGGCGCACGTTGCTGGTTTTGCTGTCGCTGATGGCGGTGATGATGGCGCCGTAGGGCTCCAGTTCGCGGCACAGGGAGATGCAGCGGTGCCGAGCCGTGGGATCCCAGGCGCCGCTCTGCTCCGAGCCCGTGTGCACGATGCGGCGCGCCGAGGACTTGGTGATGGGGTGCTGAAGGGAGTGCTCAGCCACCGTCACGTCCACGCTGTAGTGCTGGTCCAGCAGCTCAGGGCAGGACACGTACTGGGGGAGAGACACACACACATCAGGTAGAAGAGCAAGTAACCCCCCCCACAGCTGAGAAGATGGAACTACTGGCAGGCCAAACTCCAACCAACACTATGACCCAGGACAGAGGGAGGGCTAAATGATCCGGGCTTCCCTTACATGCCACAATGATGGTATGCATGCTCCCTCCTCACTTGTATGCCCTCAGATAATCTCAAGGCACTAGGAACCATCGTCCTCTCCCACTTCTCAAGGAATAGCAATAGTTTGAAAGAAGTGAGTTGCTGTGTCAAAATAAGTGACGTGCTAAAAAGTTCATGATCTGAACTGTTACAATGCACTGCCAGCACAGCTCTTCCTATTAAGGACAATAACCAAACAATCCCCAGGCAACATCTAATACATTCTGCTATGCTTAGGAGTGATGTGCTGGCAAAGCTTAAATCAGGAGATAATTAACAGGTCAAATTCACCCCAGCAGTGTTCAAGACCAGGCTGGACGCGGCTGTGAGCAACCTAGCCTAGTGGAAAGTGACCCTGCCTGTGGCAGGGGGGTGAACTGGATGAGCTTTAAGGGCCCTTCCAACCCAAACCACTCTGCAATTGTACGAAATTATCTTGAGCCATAATTCAAGTTACATATTCGGGGGGGGGGTTAATTTTAATCTCCCTTGCAACTTTTCCATCCTGGACTGGCACAGCAGAGAGCAAAGACATAACTAACCGTTGGAGGCTCCATGGGGTCAGAGAAGCAGCCCTGGTTCTTCCCCCACATCTGTGAAGTCAGGCCAGGCCAGCAGAGGTCTGCACATAGTGCCACTGAAGAGGCTGTATCAACAACATATACTGGAGGCCAGTGACGTGAGGATACCAACAAGTCCACGTGATCCCGAGCATTTTCTCCTCTTACTATGTACTTTGAGCCACACACAACCTAGAAAAAAAAAGTATTAGCATCAGCAGCACAATAAAACTGAAAACTTACAGAAAAAAAAAATCTAGTCTTAAAAAAGTTCAACTTCCTTTAAGGTATTCCAGACTATACAGTAACCAGAAAGCTACTTTCTCTAAAGATACTCATGCACATTCCTCCTCACATACATTGTCTTGGGGAATTTTCCAAGCCCCAAGGAACACGTTTCATTCCTAAGGCTCAGAGAAGCCCATTCCATTGCTTTTATTCAATAAGGAAGTTCCACACTGTTAACTCAAATAATGAATAGCCAAGGAAGAAAAAAAACATGGTGGCTCCAGTCTTCCTTACCTGATGTGGACACACTTTGTAGATTTTCCCTCCTGTGTGATGAGCAGAAGGTGGTGTAATGCTTGTCCCATTCTGTACAAACTCATAGAGAGCCAGGAGAGAATAGCAAAGCTCATCCTAGAAAATACAGAGAAAGGGACTAAAATCATCAGACTCCTGCAGAGAGGGAAAAGGCAGCATGCAAGGTCTCCCAAATCCTAATTTGCACTTCAGCCAACAACTTCCTAATCCCACACTCAGCACTGTGAGGATGACAGGCAATTATACAATGCTGAGCTGGTGACAAGGTAATTACAGGCTTCCTTTCTTCTAGCCCACGAAGGTTCAATTTATTTCACCATGTGTAAATTATCCTATAACCCGCTGTCACCCATCCCTGCCCTTAGTGCAGTCAGATGAGAAATTAATTGTCTAGGATGGCAAGAGTGGATGAGGGAAAGACAGTGAAGAACAGCTCCACTCCTGCAGGCTTGTATGTGGGCAAACAAGCCATTACCTTTGTATGTGATGCTTCCCAGGGGATGCCACACTGTGTCAGAAAGCTCTGCAGCTCTTCCTCACTGTAAGAGTTTATCAGCTCAGGCCTGAAGACTTCTTCCTGAAGGAGCCTCACCAAGGCACTCCCATTACCTGCAAAGGCAGGAAACAGGTCTCAGCACTCATTCTCAGGAAGGGAACTTACCAAAATAATTTCTTACGAAGACTACAGAAGCAGACTGCACAACCCACAGCCAGCAAGAGAAAGCTGTGAACAGTCCTACTTGCAAAGCATGTCACAGCCCACACTTGTCTTGAGCCCTTCACTGCTGAGGCCACCAGACTGAGCCCAGCATAACTGCAGACTCCATAAACACTTATCTATCCTGTCATGTGTAACCTTTAAATGACTGATGCGAGGATAAGCAAGCGAAGAAGAGCAGAGATAAATGGTACTGCAGCCTTTGGACTGAACAGCTCCAGGCTCAGCCTTCACATCTCTCTGGTGCTTTCTCTGGAGCTCCACTTCCACAAAAATCCACACAGCTCTTCTGCAGCTCAACTCTGAAGCAGCTGCAGCCCTGTCTGCAAAGCCAACTCACACACTTGTTAAGCTTGCAAAGCCAGTTTTCCTTCTTACACCCAATACCTAAATTCTTAAGGGAACTTCCTGATCCTAGCTCTCAGATCTGACATTATTCCTCTCACTGTTTCTTGTTCCATGCAGTAAATATGCAGTGGATGTACTGAATGTTGACAACTCTGATCAGGATCAGCACACCACTCTCCTAGTTTTTTCTCAAGTTCTATACAAACTTATTCATCCTTTATTGAGATTGTAACACTGAGATACTAAGCACTACCTGTAACTTCCACACTCCAAGTATCAGCCTAACATGAAACAAACACTGACTGGCATTCAAGATGTGCATGCACTCCTCTGCAATCAGACTATCTCACCTGGGGCACAATGCTCTCATGTCCCCATGTCTCAAATGCATCAGAGCACACCAGTGCATCCAAACTTCACAGGAAAAGCCAAGCCTCAAGCAGCAAAATAGCCTGAGAACAGCTGAAATCACCCCAAGGGTCCTGTCTTTTCTCAGCACATGTAACTTTTGAAGTGTCATGCAATCAGCAATGCTTAATGCTAAACATGACCAAGACTGAAGTCACCAACACATCAAGCACTCCCTTAAGCACAACCTGAACCATTACCTGGCACTGGCTGTGCATGCAGGTTCTTGTCCTTCTCTGTATTGATCACCACTGCTCCTCTCATCAGTGGAGGGAAGAAAGGAGCAACAATAGAGGCATCAAACTTTGTGATGGGGATGCTAGAAGGAAAAGCCACCTGCTCAATCACCTCCGTCTCCATTGTGGACCAAAAGTCTTCTACATTCACTTCACTTGATGGCAAGTATTCTGGCCAAGTAAACTACAGAGAGAAAGAAACACTGGTCAAATACAAATAAGCACAGTTCATTTGACAGTTTTGTGTCAGTCTCACTCACAGTATGAGGACTTATCCAGGACAGTGCTCAGCCCAAATATCACAAAGCTTCCCACAACCACTTTGCATCAGGTAATACTCAAAATTTTATGTATTTGACATAAAAGCCAGACATGCTACATTCTCCTACTAGGGCTTTTTTTCCCCATGAGAGAAGACAGCACCTCAGGAAAAAAAGAATGTGTTCATGTCAAAGGAAGACCAAATTCAACAACTTCCATCCAAGATTCCTACTGCCCAAGGCTGCTGGACAAAAGCTGTGGTCCAGGGATAAAGGATCTTGTTTTCCCTGAACTACACATCAACACCTCTAAGAGGAAGCACAGGCATTGCTACTTCAGCCACATCCTCTTGTCAAGCATCAGCAGAAAACCACTCACAAATATCTTGTGTATTTGTTGTGCATCATGAAGACCAGAGTCAGCAAAAAATCACTGTGATCTGCTTTGAACACGAACAGGATGTGAGCTGTGGGAAAAACCTACCTCTATATTTTTCAGTGCTAGGACATTTTCTGTATTCCTCTGGGCTATTTCCACCTTGGGGGTTATGCCACAGATTCCACAGATCATATCATTGTAATCCCGGACTGTCAGGCATTCAAAAGCCCAGTAGCCATTGCACAGCAGTTCCTGCAGCTGACCCTGCTCATCAGGGCCAAGGCTTTTTTCTGAAAAGAGAACAATGCCACTATTACAGTTTTCACATCCTGAAGCCAGTGGAGAGGTAGTTGGGCTCTCCTATGCAGGATAAAACCAAACCTGCCCTCCAGAGAATTGTTACAAAGAACTGCTCACAGAGGTACTGTTTGGTTTAGGAAGTGATTTAATAGAAACATACCACACTAAAATAGGTGAGGTTTGCCTTTTTATAACCTAACAATCATCATCAGGTCACAGTTTGGTATGTTATAGGAAAAGGCAAGAAGGAAAACCCACCAGTTTGCTCCTGAACAGAGTCAAGGATATTGCCAACAGCCACTCTGGGATCCTCTCCAAGTTTAATGTGGTTTCGGATTGCAAACAGAAGATCCAAGCTCACTAACAATTTGTTACCCACATTGAACAGGCCTGCAGTTAAAACAAGACAGTTATTGTCTGTAGGGTTCCTGATCTCCCTCACAAAGAGATATATTCCTTACTGATACACAACACACTCACACGAGTACAGTTTAGAGGATAATGGAAACACAAACAGTGCTCCTGCACCTCTGAAATGCAGAGTTCCCTACTGAAAGATCAGCTCCTTTCACAGACTTGTCTACTAATTTTAGAAGCTACAAGGAACAGCTGCCAATCCATCTCACTAGCCAATGCCATGAAACAGCACTCTCCAGAGATGTCTCTGGCTATGATCTCAGGGGCTGCCTTGCAGAACTCAACATTCACACAGAGACCTATACCCATGAATCTTCCTCACCAGAACATTCATATGTTTTCACTCACAAATATAGATTTACTTGCAGAATAAGCAGAAGAAATTTTAAAATAATTCAAATTTAGTACACTGGGGAAGGGAACAAGCTTTTCTGTGCCTGGACAATGCCCTGATACAATCCTAAGGCTTCCAAAGGGTTCAGACTGCAGTCATGCTGTATGCTCACATCTTTCCTACCTGTGTAAATGTCAGTGAAGCTATGGAGGGCCAGACACTGCAGGTTCAAGCACACTTTGACCTGAGCTGTAACCACCTGTAACTGATTGGCTGTCAGCAGCCAGCACTCCTGAGGACCAGCAAGGGAACTGCAACACACAACAAAAAAAACTCTGAGTGAAGCCAATGGGTTTTTTAGTCCAGCCCTGGAGTAACTTTACACATTCTAGTTGATGTAAATTCATTATTATGTAAATCTAAGACAAATCACCACATTGTATAACACCAGAAAAAGAAAGGCTACCTTTTAAAACAGATTTCCCAGGCAGAGTCAGGTCACTGCTAACATTCTCTTAAACAGCACTAGAGCATCCCTCCAGCTCCATACACTGGGAACCTACTATTGGAGAGGTGGAGAAAACCTATGGCCCCATCTGCCCTGGAAGAAGTGTCTGTACCATAGCTTTGGTGATCAGTAACACATTCCACCCAACAGCCTGTCCCTGCACACAAGGATCAGAAAGGTCTGCTCCTCTACACTCTAACTGCCAAGAGGGAAGTTCAGACAGGAGAGTGACAGTGGCTGAAATACTGCTGTCCACCTGAGAAAACAGGAATCAAAGCCAAAGTCACGTCCTTCCCACTGGCAGGGCCTCAATTAGAGCCTGTGCAGGTACATGAGAGTCCCACACACAGAGCACTGTAAAGCAGCCAGGTACACACAAGGATTTACAATGCACGGATTGGTAAGTTCCAAGGTGATGGGCAGGGTGTGAGACTGCTCTGTTCTGAAAAAAATACAGAGCATAAAAAGTGTCTCATCTGAAAAGATTTCAATTGGTCCCAGCCTGACCAAAGCAAATATTCATCATTTGTATCAAGAAGTTTTTGTGGAAGAAACACAACATTAAACTCCCCAACATTTTGCTGTATGAAAAATTTTAGATCATGTTTCCAGAAACAGGAAGATGTCTGGCAGACTCAGGAAGGAGATATCCTACAGGCTTTCATACAAATTTAGTTAAGGCAACCTAGCTTATGTACTAAATGTTTCTGAAAGTCCCTCAGGTTTCAATTTGGATATCTGTTCCAAAAAAAGCATTCACTCAAGCACACACTAAGAAATGAAGGAATGAAAATACCATAAGCAAAAAGATGCACACAGGAAATATTCAGAGCAGGGAGAGAGAGAAAAAGGAAATCACACAATGCACACTTGTAAACACACAAGTTTTTCTCTCTCAACCTCAAAGCATCAGAATGGAAAACAAAGAGGGGATGACTAATGAAAACACTCTGTTTCAATAAGAAAAAGCTACAACTAGACTTTGCAGCCACTCTTTAATCCTGCTAAACCCCTTCCACACACATTTAGCTTATTCAGTGTCACTTTCACCAGCTTCACTACCAGGGGCCAGAGCAAATACTTCAGGCAGACTCAGAACAAAGAAAATCAGCATGAGTTTGAAAGAGTCAAAATCCAAAGCAGAATCTTACTTCTGTCCCCCTTTGAACAAGGGGCTGTTACAGAGGATGCACTGCACACACGGAGACTCGTAGTAGTTGGACCAGGAGGTCTGTTCAATGGTCACTGTCTCCTCACTCACGTTGGACAGGATGACCCGGGAGCTGTTGAGCTCATGGATGAGGGTGAAGATCTCTGCCAGCTCCGACTCGCTCTCGGGGATCTGCATCACCTTGCGCAGCAGCTGCAGCGTGGACTGACGCTGGATTTCCTTCTGCGACGGCGTTAGGGGCTCGCTGGTGTTCAGCACGTCCGACTGACCTGGACTGACCTCCTAGAAAGCAACACATCCAACTAGGCAAGCATGGGGATGAAATATTAAGCCCAAAGAAGTCATAAAAGGCAGCAGAAACACAGCAGGCTTTGCACTCAGTAAACTTGACTTCTACTCTACTGCTGAATCATTGACTCCACACAGGAGCTTCAAGGTCAAATTACTTTAACAAAACCAGTTCCCAGCCCTTCAGAAACTCCTGCACTACCAGACCATCACAGATTGGCCATTAAACTGTTAAGTGCAGGGAGTAGGAATCCAGAAGGTGAGGATAACCACGAACAGGTATATATAAACACTTCAATAACCCTCATCACTTGAACCCCCATCAGTGTCTTTCTCCACAGGTTATCAGGCACAGGCTCAGGGCAGCCTGCACAGTTCTCCAGAAGCTGGAGGAACCAAGTACTAACAGAGAGCTGGGGGCTGTGATGCACAGAACACACTAATCAATAACAATTGATCAGCTACAGTCTACCCTTCTCCAACACACACACACTATCACAACAAAATGCACAAATACAGGAGAACCAAACTCCAGGTTGTCCCAGAAGAACAGAGAGAACAAAAACAGGCTGATTTGTTTAATCCCCAAAACTCTTCTGTCAACGTTTCAACCTGTTTCTCTGACTACTCTAGCAATAAGACAAATGATCAGTCAAAAGCCCAGAGACAACAATGAACTGTGTGACAGGAATGTTAAACAGATCTACAACCAGAAAAAAAAAGAAAAACACTAAATGAGGAAGAGACAAGCCACACGCCTCTCAGAATGCAAGCTGAGCTAAGCACACTGTTGCTCCTTACACAGCTGTTTGTGAGTTTCACACAGGACATCTCAGTTGTTTGTGTTTTTTAAGAAAAAACAAAACCATTAAACAAAGCTATGTTCTTCAAAATAAAAAAAGGCAAGTGCATGAGTCTACTACACAGACTAAAATTCTATTTGCTGAGTAGGCATTTCAGCTAAGAGCAGATGTCCTAGGGTGATGTTATGGTGTTTGTATCTCCAAATCGTGTGTTCTGATTATGTTTGGTATTATGTCCTGTGCTTACAGGACTGACTCTGAAAGTGAAGCTTTGTTTTGTCTTGTTATCAGCCGGCTCACCTCCCCCATGGTCTATGTTTAGGAGAGGTTTTGGCTCTGCTGGCTTGCTTGCTTGCTTGCTTGCTTGCTTGCTTGCCTGCTTGCTTGCCTGCTTGCTTGCTTCTGCTTCTTTTTCTTTCCTTCGCTTTGCCCTTGCTTTTTGCTTGTTAGTTAGTTCAGCTAGGCAGTCCAACTTTTCCCTGGACTGTTTTCTTTTCCACCCCGTCCCCTCCCTCTCCTGGATACCATCTGGACCTGTTCTGGACGGGGACCTGGGAAACCCCAAGAAACACCGGGAGCCTACACTCTGTCACCTGCAGCAGTCACCCCCAGCGCCAGAGACTGATAACTGGGAGACCACTCGCCGGAGAGACTGAGATTGCCATCCCTTCAGAACGGTGAAAGAGTTTTTTGTCAGCTGGTGTTGTTGTTTCCCTGTGCTGGGGAGTGTTTTGCTTGTTAAATAAACAGGTCTTTTTTTCCCACTCTTCTCTGAGGAAATTCTTCCCGAACCCGTTGGTGGGGGGGAGGAGTCGTGGGGTTTGCTGTGTGGGGGCTCCTTCCGGAGGTTTCTCCCCAAATTCGCCCTAAACCAGGACAAATACTCTTGGCGCCCAACGTGGGGCTTGAGAAAGTGGGAAAAAAACCCTGTTCTAATAATAATTTGGTTCAAATTATTTTGTGTTGTATAGAGCAGTCATTGGCTATGTTTTTGGAATTCATGTCTTTTGGGGTGGAGGCCTGCATGGGTTTCTGGTCCCTAGGGTTTTTTGAGATCTTAATACCTCTGTGGTCCCTAGGTTTATTTTCTTATCCAGAAATAGCTCCAGTATTGTCCCTAATACGTAGTTTCTGTAGCAGAGGGGCATTGACCAGAATATCCATCGGGCTGGGCTTGGTTTTAATGGCCTGCAGGAGATTTATGAAAGTGCTGGAGTCTGTCCCAGGAATGTATGGTTCTTGGTTATGGCTGTGCACTCAGTTTGTTAGAGGAGAAGCAGGGGATGAGGCTTTTCAGCCTTTGTTTTCCTTCTTCTCCTCTGAATTTGTTACATCCTTATTAGAGAATGTTCAGTTCCCCCTGAATGTTAAAGAGACCATCTTTCTGGTGTTTAATATCGTAAGCTTTGTCTATACAGTTTGCAGTTTCTCTAGAATGAGAGCTGAGATTTCTAGAGGGACAGATGAGACCCCTGACCCCAGGGTAGAGCCAGGCGTGAGAAATCCCGAGTGGTGTGGGAAATGGGAGGATATGGGCCAGATCTTAAAGGAATTTTCTGACCCTACATCCTGGGATTTTCCATGTGACCAAATTCAGAACCCAGCTGAGGTGGCAAAGTACCTGAAAGAGAAGTGCCAGGATAATTCTAAGGAGAAGAAGATCATTGCAGTGAGCTGGGCCCTGGCATATGCTTATCGTACCCTGCTAGATACTGTAGGGCAGCAGACAGAGGAAGGGGGACAAGCAGATAAATCAGCCACTATCCCAGTCACTCAGGCTGCAGCCAACACCCCAGGCTCAAGGCCAGCAGCTAAAGCAGTCAGTAAGCCTCAACCAATGGCTGTTGCTACCAGCACGAGAAGTGGAAAGTGCACAGACAAGACCGATCGACCAGTGGATGACGATGATGATGATGATGCAGGAGAAGGACCCTCAACGCCTCCTGACATAAAACCAGAAGTCAAAGCAACTGGTACAAGATCAGAGGCCAATATTGAGTCCTTTTCCCTAAAGGACCTCCGTGGCCTAAGAAAGGATTACACCCGACGACCTGATGAGTCTATAATTAGTTGGCTGGTCCGTCTTTGGGATGCTGCAGGCGAGGCTACAATTCTGGATGGCACTGAAGCCAGGCATTTGGGATCCCTGTCACATGATCCTGTCATCGACCAAGGAATGATGAGGGGGCCTAACCCTCAAAGCCTCTGGGCACGGGTCCTGGACAGTGTAGCACAAAGATACCTGTGTGCAGACGATCTTTATATGCAGCAGACCCAGTGGAAGACGATAGAACAAGGGATCCAACGCCTGAGAGAAATGGCAGTGGCAGAGATTATCTTCTCAGATGACATAACAACTAGGAATCCAGACTTGGTACTGTGTACATCTGTGATGTGGCGAAAACTTGTACGGCTTGGGCCCCATGAATATGCTTCTGCTCTAGCAATAATGAAGCGGGATGAGAGGGATGAGACTGTGCTTGATATGGCGAAGAAGCTCCGAGCATATGCAGATGCTGTGCATGGCCCAACACATGCCAGAATTGCAGCTGTGGAAACACGTCTGCAGAAATTAGAAGACAAGATAGAGGAGAATCATAAAAGACTCAGGGAGGAAATCAAAGAGGACCTTCTCCAAATCTCAGCAGTACAAATTAGAGGCCCTGGTATCCAACGTAGACGTTCCCCTGATGGGGAGAGGAGGTACACCCCACGAGCTGAGCTGTGGTTCTTCCTACGTGATTGCGGAGAAAACATGAGGAGATGGGATGGAAAATCTACTGCTGCTCTGGCACAACGGGTGCGTGAATTGAAGGAAGGCAAGACTCAAAGAGGAAGTTCCACCAAAAGGAGAGCAGCTCCAGTTGCCCGTAGCCAAGCTGCCAAGTATGATGATGATGATGGTATGTCCGATCCCCTTGAAGGAACCTCTAAGACATATGCCCAAGGAAAGAAGGATAAACAGGCTTAGAGGGGCCCTGCCTCTAGCCAGGGAGAGGTGAGGGAAAATCGTGTTTTCTGGACTGTGTGGATTCGTTGGCCTGGCACATCGGAACCACAAAAGTATAAAGCTTTGGTTGATACTGGTGCACAATGCACATTAGTCCCATCAAGATATGTGGGGGCAGAATCTGTCTCTATTGCCGGTGTGACAGGTGGATCACAGGACTTTACCTTGGTGGAAGCTGATGTGAGCTTGACTGGACATGAATGGAAAAAACATCCTATTGTGACTGGCCCAGAGGCCCCATGCATTTTGGGCATAGATTACCTCCGAAGGGGGTATTTTAAAGACCCAAAAGGATTCAGGTGGGCATTTGGGATAGCAGCTGTGGTGACAGAGGGCATCCAGCAATTGAACACCTTGCCTGGACTGTCTGAGAATCCAACTACAGTAGGACTTCTGAAGGGAGAAGAGCAAAAGGTACCAATTGCCACTTCCACAGTGCATCGCCGACAATACAGAACAACTCGAGATGCTGTGGTTCCCATCCATAAGATGATTCGAGAGCTGGAGAGCCAAGGGGTGGTCAGCAAAACCCACTCACCCTTCAACAGCCCCATCTGGCCTGTGCGTAAATCTGAAGGAGAATGGAGATTGACTGTGGACTATCGTGCATTGAATGAGGTGACTCCACCGCTGAGCGCTGCTGTGCCGGACATGCTGGAACTGCAGTACGAGCTGGAGTCCAAGGCAGCCAAGTGGTACGCCACCATTGACATCGCCAATGCATTCTTCTCCATTCCTCTGGCAGCAGAGTGCAGGCCTCAGTTTGCTTTCACCTGGAGGGGTGTGCAGTACACCTGGAATCGACTGCCCCAGGGGTGGAAGCACAGTCCCACCATTTGCCATGGACTGATCCAGACTACACTAGAAAAGGGTGAGGCTCCAGAACATTTACAATATATTGATGATATCATTGTGTGGGGGAACACAGCAGCAGAAGTGTTCAAGAAAGGAGAGAGAATCATCCGAATCCTCCTGGAAGCTGGCTTCGCCATCAAGAAGAGTAAAGTTAAGGGACCCGCTCGAGAGATCCAGTTCCTGGGAGTGAAGTGGCAAGATGGACGGCGTCAGATTCCTACTGATGTCATCAACAAAATCACAGCTATGTCCCCACCAACCAACAAGAAGGAGACACAAGCTTTCTTAGGCGCCATAGGTTTTTGGAGGATGCACATTCCTGAGTACAGTCAGATCGTGAGCCCTCTTTACCTGGTTACCCGCAAGAAGAATGATTTCCATTGGGGCCCTGAGCAGCAGCAAGCTTTTACCCAGATAAAGCAAGAAATTGCTCATGCAGTAGCCCTTGGCCCAGTCAGGACGGGACCCGATGTGAAGAACGTGCTCTACTCTGCAGCCGGGAACCATGGTCTGTCCTGGAGCCTGTGGCAGAAGGTGCCCGGTGAGACTCGAGGCCGACCATTAGGATTTTGGAGTCGGAGCTACAGGGGGTCTGAAGCTAACTACACCCCAACAGAGAAGGAAATCTTGGCCGCCTACGAAGGAGTCCAAGCAGCCTCAGAGGTGGTTGGCACAGAAGCACAACTCCTTCTGGCACCCCGACTACCGGTGCTGGGGTGGATGTTCAGAGGAAAAGTTCCCTCCACCCACCATGCCACCAGTGCTACATGGAGCAAGTGGATTGCCCTCATTACACAGCGCGCCCGGATTGGAAAACTGAATCGCCCTGGGATTTTGGAAGTAATTACAAATTGGCCCGAAGGTGAAAGTTTTGGTGTCACAGATGAGGAACAAGAACCAGTGACACGGGCTGAAGAAGCTCCACCATATAACCAACTGCCAGCAGAGGAAACACGCTATGCTCTATTCACTGACGGTTCCTGTCGCATTGTGGGGATGAACCGGAAGTGGAAAGCAGCCGTATGGAGCCCCACACGACGGGTAGCAGAGGCCACTGAAGGAGAGGGTGGGTCCAGTCAACTTGCTGAACTCAAAGCGGTTCAACTGGCCCTAGACATTGCAGAGAGAGAAAAGTGGCCAAAGCTTTACCTTTATACCGATTCATGGATGGTAGCCAATGCTCTGTGGGGATGGTTGGAGAGATGGAAAAAGGCTGACTGGCAGCGTAGAGGAAAACCAATTTGGGCTGCCAATGAATGGAAAGACATTGCCACCAGGATAGAGAAGCTGCCTGTGAAAGTCCGTCACATAGATGCCCATGTCCCCAAGAGTCGGGCTAATGAGGAACACCGACACAATGAGCAGGTAGATCAGGCTGCACAGATAGAGGTGTCGAAGATAGATTTAGACTGGCAGCACAAGGGAGAGTTGTTCCTGGCTCGATGGGCCCATGATGCCTCAGGTCATCAGGGCAGAGATGCCACATATAAGTGGGCACGAGACCGAGGGGTGGATCTAACCATGGACAGTATTTCTCAAGTTATCCATGACTGTGAGACGTGCGCTGCCATCAAGCAAGCCAAGCGGGTGAAGCCCCTCTGGTATGGGGGGCGATGGTCCAAGTACAAGTATGGAGAGGCCTGGCAGATTGACTACATCACACTGCCTCAAACCCGCCAGGGCAAGCGCTATGTACTGACCATGGTGGAAGCCACCACTGGGTGGTTAGAGACCTACCCTGTGTCTCATGCCACAGCCCGTAACACCATCCTGGGCCTGGAAAAACAAGTTCTTTGGAGGCATGGTACCCCTGAGAGAATTGAGTCAGACAATGGGACTCATTTCAAGAACAGCCTTATAAACACCTGGGCTAGGGAACATGGCATTGAGTGGGTGTACCATATCCCCTACCATGCACCAGCTGCAGGGAAAGTGGAAAGGTGTAATGGACTGTTAAAAACTACCTTGAGAGCATTGGGTGGGGGATCTTTCAAGAACTGGGAGCAGCATTTAGCAAAGGCCACTTGGTTAGTTAACACTCGAGGTTCCACCAACCGAGCAGGCCCTGCCCAGTCTGAGTCCCTGAATATAGTAGATGGAGACAAAGTCCCAGTGGCACACATGAGAGGTTTGTTAGGGAAGGCAGTTTGGATCAATTCTGCCTCGAGTACAAGAAAAAACAAAACCATTAAACAAAGCTATGTTCTTCAAAATAAAAAAAGGCAAGTGCATGAGTCTACTACACAGACTAAAATTCTATTTGCTGAGTAGGCATTTCAGCTAAGAGCAGGAAAGCTCACTTTTTCTTCTATTGTTTTAAAAACATAACAATTCATTATGAGAAAAGCTAACCTTTGAGACTGCAAGGGCAAAAAAACCCAAAAAACAACCCCAGAATTAATTACATCCACATAGAACAGCAGACAACTGAAAAGCTATTTATACATCAGACAAAAAACCCTATATCCAGAATAAATTCAAGTTGGAAGTAAAGTTGCTCTACAAACCCTTAAAAACAGGAAGCTCTAACACAAGATGTACTAACTTAACTGACACTAGCCCCAAACTGCTCACAAAGCAGAGCATACTTGGGAGTTTCTTGATGAAGTCTGAAGTTCAACAAAGCTGACACAGCAATGCTGTGACTTCAGAGTTGGTTTTTCTAGCACAACAGAAGCATTCTTAAGTTGAGGAGACACCCAGTGGTAGCACCGGGTGTGCTCAGACTCACTCGCAGACTGAAGCACCACTGCTACAGGAGTTCAACAAACATTATCACAGATATTTTAAATAGGAACCATTCTGCCAGAAAAGTTTATCATAATGGAAAAAAAAAAAAAAAAAGCCCAAACCATGTCTCCACAGGGACTTGCAACTCAAACTTCTCTGCCCAGCTCACAACAGACATGTGATAAAACAAGCCAGCTTGAACCTTACCAGTGATTTTGCTGTTTTCTCAGTCCTGTCTTTGGCAAGGTTGTATCCACAGCTTGGACAGACTCGTGGCTTGTGCCTGTTTGTATAAACATAACTGCAGGAGGGGTTCTTGCATTTCCCTCTGCCACGTGATGTTGCTAATCCCAAATCCTGAACAACATAAAAGAGATGTTTGCTGACCTTTAATAGTTGGACTCCCATGATCTTAAAAGTCTTTTCCAGCCTGAATGACTCTATGATTCTAAGCCAACAAGATTCTAAAGAAGATTATTATATGTTTTATCTCCACTTTATAACATCTTGTTTAAACATCAATAGCAAGCCCAGTCACTTTGTACAGAATCCTTTAAATGGCACTTAAACATTCTCGTGGCCAGTTCTCCAGACCAGAAGCACATTAAATTTATTCAGAAACCCCTGATCCTCCCTGCTGAACTCAAGGAAGGGATGAGGATTATACATGGGAACAAGTTAAAGTCCATCTCTTAACAAGGCCCCAAACATAACTGCAAAACAGAGCACAGTCATCCTGGACTATGTCTAGAGATGACACAAAGTACAGATTATTTCATGTTAAAAATTAGATGTATTTGTGCAAGTCAGTAAAACAGAAGTCCCAGAACATTCTCATCCCAGAGAGGACACTCCCTGTGGCAGAAGTCACACTATTTGAAAAATTCTCACCAAAGTTACGGTGCAACTGTACTTGTAGGAAGGGAACATGTCTGGTTTGACCTCCACAATTTTAAACTCAGATGCCCTGCTTGTCACAGAACTGTGGAGCTAGAGATTGAAAGCAGAAAAAACAACACCCATCAGACACCTACTACTAAATACATACATGCATCAATAATCAACATCTATTAGCATTCCTGCCTCCAAGAGATTAATTAATGTTCATTTAATATCCATAATACCATGAGACAATATTTTGCATGGGAAGGCATTACAATTCACAGATTCATTTCAGCACCTTGGCATACTCATTCATATTTTACAGTTGAAAAGCTCAGTATTCAGTATTTCATGTCAGATTATCAAAGCACCAGCAGATCCTTAAAACATCTTCTGAAAGTAGCTGGGAGGTTCCCAAAGTAACCAACAGCACGACTGTCCAACAGCATCTCTCAGCTCAGTTCCTACATTCAGCCACCAAGCAGTCATTCTGCTCCCCAGCTATATGATAAAAACAGCCAGTCACAGATCTCATCATCATAAGGCTGCTACATTTTTTGTTCTATTTCTCACTCAGGTCAAATCACTCACCTGGGAGAAAATACTCAACACAAAAAAAACCCAAACTAAAACCACAAACAAAACCCTTCCCCCATAAAATCCAGGAAAATAATTTGCATTTGAAGAACAACCTTTCGCTCCTCAGCAGTTGGTGGTTGCAGAACTGACTGGCCCAACTGTTTCAGTGTACTGGGCTTCAAGCCTGATGTTCTCACAGGGGAATGCTTGTCTAGGAGGAAAGAGATGCACCAGGTTAAATGTGAGAAAACAGGTTCTGTTTCTTTCTGACATCTTTGGTAAATGCCACTGTAGTCACGTGATATCTTTGCTCTGAGCTTGAAATAACCCAAGCAGGTGTTTCATGGCCCATTTACTGCACTCAGGCAGAGACAAACTGTTTTCTTCCTAGCACTGATAACCACCTCCCTTGAAACCTATCTTCTTATTGGCAAACACCACTTCAGCATGGTGAGGAAAGGCAACAGCTCCCAAAGCACACAGAGAATGCTGCTTTTACCAGTACTTGCAAAGGCCTGCCTGCTGCTTGGCTGCTCTGTGCTGGCTTCTCTCCCCACAGTGACTGGAGCAGGGAGAATGGCTCGCATGGGTCTGGCTGCAGCCAGCAAGGAGGGCTTGGGTCTTGGTTTACTCTTTACTTCTTGTCCCTTGTGTGTAGCAGCTGTTGCATCAGTTCTGAAAAACAAGAGTTACAAGTGGAAAAATATTCCATCGATTTCCCCTCAGCTTCAGCTTTCCTCTTCTCCCTGAATTGTGCTTTGTTAGCACACTAATCACTAATCAATAGAGAGAGAGAGACAGCGTTAAGGCTGCGTCTGCCCTGTGACTACAATCTGTCACTTAAAAAAAAATTAGTTCTGATGGACAAAGACTCAAAGGAACAATGGAAAATGGAAAACTGACTCACCCCACCACTGGCTTCTTCACAGAGGCATTTGGACTCAACACCTCAGAAGGCGTCGACATCCCCAGCCCTGCACTTCCTTTCTCTGCCTGCTCTGAAGAAGTGTCTGCTTGCCGCTGGCTCTCTTGGCCCAGCACCACTCCAGCAGCACTCCTCCTGTCTTCAGCAAGCATATTATTTGGGAGAAAGTGGTCTTCAGAGATGATCACTTCCTCCCACTCCATCTCAGGCATCTGCCCTCCGACAGGCCCAGCATTCAGCAGCTGGCTGACAGCTTCAGAGCTCTCCGAGGTGGACTTGGAGCAACTCTCGCTGGTGGCCGTGGGTTCTGTGAGGGCTGACTGCTGACCTCTTTTAGCTGCTGGAGTTTTAAGAGAGGTGCTTGAATTTGGCTCAGATTTGCTTTTTGGTTGCTTTTCCTGGAAACAAAGAGAGAGTCACATTTCAGAGCTTTCGGCACTCACAGATAAACAAGTCCCCTGCACATATGCCACGTTTCCTGTGGCCTATTTAATGCTGGATCCAAACAGCAAAATCCTAAGTGTTTAAGCAGTGAATTGTATGGGAGTTGACAGACAGCACCTCCTACATCAGCAAAGGCCCTGCTAACATTGTATCTGGCCTCTTGGCCCTTCATGTATTATTTTTAGACACTGTTTATTTTGAAGAATCAATCTTTCTTAAACTCCCTTAAATATCACCATTAGCATGAAAACCACAGTCATCCACCACCCTCTGTAGCAAGGGCCCACCTCCTACACTCCTCTTTCATGGATTCAGCTCTCTTGATGCTGTCTGTTCTTCCACATTATTGAGCAATCAAAGGGAGCTAGGACAGAAAATCTGCATCTTTTGGATACATGCTTTCAGAAAAGCAAACATGTGAGCCAACCAGAAAACAGGATTACTTAGGAAGATTTTTTGACTTTAAGAAAAATGTTACTTCCAAGACTATGGGTACAGAAATCTTTGTACCAGAGTCAACAAAGGTACAAAGAACACTGAATTGGAATATGGAAGAATATTATCAGAAATTGAATCCAGCAGATCAGAGTAAGTCTGAAAGACAAAAGGAAAAACTCCTTCTAAAACCTTTCCATTCTAACCAGTGTAAGACTGAACAGCAGCAGACATGCTATGTTCAGGCAGAATCCAGAAATACTTTTTGCATTAAGCCGTCTCTCTATACCCCAACAAGTTTACCAAACAAAAGTGAAGATGTCACCATCACTATTTGTACCCCACCACACAGGAAGCTCAGCCTTCAGCTCATACACTACAGAGTTTGCTAGCTGCCCAAAAGAGTTCTCATCCCTGAATGTTTAATAGATCCAGACACAAAGTAAAGGAGATTCAGAACAAATCCACACAAAGCCACTGAATGTCAATGCCAGTTTTCACAATGAGAACATACTTTAAATTGTGCCTGAGGAGTCTTTCTTCAGACAGAAATGCACATCTGTTCAAAGCCGACTAATTAGCAGGAGAGTGCCAAGGTTTAAGGATCAAGTGTGTTTTTCTGTACACAGCTAGCAGAGATGCCAATAACTTAAGCAGAATAGGCATCATGTAGAGAAAGACTTTTCCACTCAGACAACTTCACAACTCTATCAACACCTGGAAATTTCCTTCTAGTCAGAGGTCAGAACATCATGATCAGACATGGCCATGAGACAACAATACCCAACAGCACTTCAGCTTGCACTAGATCACCTTTCTTAACAAGCTTCTAAAGGATCATACACCTCCTATAGTCGAGAGCTGCTCCTTCTCTCTGTTAAAAAAACAATGTTGAAAGACCACAGAAAACTAGATTTGCAGAAGAATTTCAAATGCTGCTATTAAAAACCACAAAACAATTTCCCAAGCTTAGTTGGGGCGGTAGCGGGAAGAACAAGCAATGCCTTCCAGTCACAGGAACTGTGCAGGCAGAGAGCCAGAAGAATGTGTATCCTCACAATGAGAGAGTTAGCAAATGCAGCCCCATCTATTCTAACAGATGAAAGTAGCATTTTTACCCAAGGTGAGGTGATTTCAGGTCTCACCTTGGCCAAGTGTCCCCTGCAATGGTGACTTGCTCCAGCAGACGCACTGGAACACAAGTGCAGGGATCATTTCTGGTGTATTTGACCTCCTGTGCTAGATCTACAGGTCTAGAAGCAACACAGGCATTCAAAAAAACAGCGCTTTTTGCCTCAAAGTCAGGAAAGGAAAGACAAATTTACCTTTGGGATCCATTTCCCTCCCAGGAAGTTTCCACACGTTGGGCATTTTGGTGGCTTATGCCTGGTGACATAAGTGAAGGAACAGCCAGGATTGGTGCAGTTTCCATGTCCCCTGCGAGTATAGGTGGTTGTCTGAAACAAGAATTGTCAAGAATTTGTCTACAAATCCAAAAACCACAAAGCTGTGCTGATCACTTCCTTTTTCCTCATAAGCATTTCACAAATGTTATTTGGAAAATCACCAGCCTTCTACTATTATTCATTTTACTGAACAAACACCACACAGCTGGGTCAGGGTGAGACAGCACCATAACTACTGCGAGTCTAAATGCTCAGATTCTGGTATTAGCAGAATTTAGATCAACCTGCAGAGCAGAGATGAACAATGCACATAACCTCCTGGAGAAGCTAATCTTGCCATTACAGTGATTTCACAGTTCTTTTTGAACATGAAAAGTCATAGTAAGATGGCATTAAAATGTTTCTAACAGCAATCCACAGTAAGACAAGATGTGATTAACACGACAACACAACAAAAAGACTTGAAGATAAATACTCATGATGCACAGGCAGTTTTGTCAGTAATTTCTTGCTGTATGGGATGCTCAAGTGCTCCCTGGTCCTTCACTGTAACTTGCTATGAACTACTGAAATACAAGCAGCATCACCAGGCACTGTTTATACGAACAACTAAAGTAGAACCTGCCATCTTTGCCAGGACAACTGCAACAACACATCTGAGTTTTTGTCAGCACAGCACTTCACAATATCCTGTTCTCAACACTCCCAAGGGAGCTGTTGTACTGTAACCCCCTAACTAGGTACAGATTTTTTCTAGAAATGTAAGTGCTGCTGTCAAAGAAATGAGTCAATTTAAACTAGATCCTTCTCCGGAACCTGAGGTATTTCCATTCTCCCCAAGACAACTGGAAGAGCATCACACTATGCACCACTATAAATATCCGCAGTGTTCCACCAGCTGGAAGCACAGAGAACCTGGAAAACAGGATTTGATGCTAGCTTATATAACAGAAGGAGCTGCAGTACTGACTGTACAGTGAACTCCCCAAATGGCTACAAAAACACAGGTGGCTGGAGTGGTTACATTAGCAAAATAATACTATTCTTCCTCATGCAACAGGCTACACAGCCTTTTATACAGTTTCTCAAAACCTCAGATCATTGCTCCCCTCCTGCCACACAGCCAAAGCAAGAGCTTTGGAGTTTGTTTTCCTATCAAAAGAGCAGATCCCTGCCCTTAAAGAGATAGACACTGGCTTTTTATGAAGACAAATATGCACCCAAGCAGTGGATGTAGATGGCTACACAGAAACTGCTGTCAGCCAGACGTATTGTCTGATAGCTTTATCTACTCCATCTGTTTACAAGAATTCCTTGAGGAGGAAGGCAGAAGAAATGAGCCCTGTAACACACAGTAGGAAGTCAGAGACCCTCTTAGCCTGTGCAAGACACAACACAAGGGACAAGAAATACATCAACTGATATGGCAAATACAAATTGGATTATGTATAAAAACTGAACCATGAACAAATCTCTGCCACTCTAACATCTTTAAGACCAATCTATGACAATACATCCAAACCTTAACATACCATACAAGACTCTGAAATTCTTACCAATTTAATTGATGCTGGGTTCTCCACAACAGAATGAGCTGGCAAAGGTAACATGATGAACTGTGTTGCAGGTGTGGAGGAGTTACTCTCTTCAGTATCCTAAAGCGAAGTAGGAGGGAAAATACATGCAGAAAACAAAAGACACGGTGACCCATATTCCTCCCGCTCATGAACATTAATATGTCTTAAGGACTGATGAAACCAGAATACAGGACAGAGCAGCAACCATTTCAAAAGCAATGGCCTTACCAGATGTACTCTGGAAATTACCAAACTCCTCACACTTTAAAACTGAAAACAGAAATCCAACTCTTCACAAACTAAGGTTTTTTATGACTAATCCCTAAAACCTCAGCTTAAAATTACTCCCTTCTACCACTCTGCAACCAGGAAAACAGCTATCAGGAGCACAGCAGTAGCATTTTTTCTTACCAAATTCTTGCAGTGCAACTGCAGAACCCAATTACTGGCACTGCAATACCCCAAATATTGTAGTAACAAACAATTAAAAGAACTCAGTCATGTTAAGACACAATTGATATCAGCACACGGCTGAGTCAATCTGCAAGCAGAGACAAATTAGTCACGGAGTTACTTTTGTATCATTGATTGCAAAAGTTTCTGTTTTTCTCAGCACTGAGCATCAGCAAGTTGGGCAATCAGAGGATCTCCAGCACCCACTCAGGATCTCAAGTAAAATGGGGAAAACACCACTCAGATGTTTCAGGTGAGATGTGTCAGGAGTCTGAGTGTCACTGGAAAAACTTACCCTCCCGGTCACCACGGTCACCACAGACACCCCATCGGGCACCTGGGGACGGGCCACAGTGATGCTCCCGTTGGAGATGTCTGTGGAGCTGCTAACCAGAGTCTCCTCAATAACCACTCGGGCTGTCTGGTACTGCTGTCCCTCTATTTCCAAAGAGGCCTCATCCAAGAGGATGTCTCCAGCCACTTTCTCTGTCACAGGCCCAACAAAATGAGAGAGAACCTCGGAGGCAGCTGCTTCTTCCACAGGCTCGGGCTGGGCAAAGGCTGCGGTGTCCTCTGCCAGCCTCTCGATGGCAATGCACTGCTCCGAGACACTGGCCTGGCCCGAGTCCACCGACAGGATGTTCTGCATGGCATCATGGGACACACTGGTGACATTCCTGGGAGCCACCAAGCCTTCGGATGTTGCTGGGCTCTGCGTCACACACAGCTCCAGAGACTGCCTGCTCCTGTCCTCCTGAAGAGTGGTTTTGGGAATAATTATATAATCAGAGCGAGGAAGAATCTTACGAAAGCCTGGAATGTCAGGGACTACTGCAGTTCGAGTGGATGCCTTGGAGTTCTGTGGGCAAAACCAGAGGACGGAAAAAATGAATATGAGAAAAGGAAGAGAATCAGTTCTCAATCCTGCCATTTTAGTGCCTAAGGTAAAAATGGTATCCTGAAGTAGTTTGCTGGGAATTTTTCCACATGAGAGAGCCTGCAGAACCCCTCTCAGTCCTGGTTTTATCACCCACTTTACCAACACTCATTCTGATGAAAGAACACAAAAAATAACTGCCATGAGCAGGTACCAGACATATCCATCCCAGATTACAAAACATCCTCCCTTGACTGAACAGAAGGCAAAGGCAAAAGGTAGTGGTCTCAGACTGCTTCTTTAAAGGCTGCCTTGAGCAAGGACACAAACTGGAATCTGCAATTAAACCCACACAGTGCTATGTAACTGTGGGTTACAAGCAGGTAACTGCCTCTCTCTTCAGAAGTTAAAGAACTTCCACAAAGACAACTCACCGGGTCCAGCCCCTCTTTTTCTAGCTTGGCTTTCTCCAAGTAGTAGCTCTTTTCAGCCACACTGAGCAACCTCCAGCTCTCACTGATCTTTTTGTTGATTTCAGATTGAGGGAGGTGTGGAAGCTCTTGCTGTACTTTCAAGTAAATATCATAATAGTACAGAAGGTAAGCAGATCTGAAACACAACCAGAAATTGAAACATTAAGGTCATTCTATATAAATTCCTTGAGGAAAAATAAATCCACAAAGTTTAGGTTTGTCTCAAGGTCATGTGACAAGCAAGTTACATTTAATTTTATTTGCAAATGCATTTTTAACCAAATGAAAACTCTCCCTCTGAGGAGAACCTCTGAGGAACAGCCTAAGGCAAATTATTCTGAGGTAAACAAACTCTACACTGAGCAACAGCGGCACCTGCAAAAACTGTCTGAGCAGGCCCAAAGTGTCACGCTGATATTTAATACACAAGGTTTTACACTATGAAGTGTTCCAAGTGCACTGCAAAGTCCACTCACGTCAGAAACAAGGAAAACTGTTCTCACACCCTACAAAGGAACTAAACGAGGGCAGAAAGAACTTACCGAGGCTTCTTGGCTTTTTCTCCATGATCACCAGTACTTTTATGTTTCTTCTTTTTCTTGGATGGCACCGGTGATGCATAAGTGTAAGTGCTCTCTATCTCCTCCATCACCACAGTTACCTCAGTGCCATCATAGGGAGCCTCCATGGCTAAAAAACATATTCTGTGTTATTCTCTTGTCAAATTATACAACATTTCTCCCAATAAACAGCACTTCTAATCACTTTATTAAACTGACAGCACTGTTGGTATCTAATTTGACTCTAATTAAATTAAGGTTACTATGTGCTCTCTATCTACTTTTAGGAGGAAACTTCTACATCTATAACCTCAATACCATCAGTTCAGTGCAAACACATTGCATCTGCATTTCCAGAGTTGCAGTTCTACAGGGAACTCTCAGGTACCTTTGGTGACCCAGAGGGAGCCGTACTCTCAGCTAACAGCTGTCTGGCTACAAGGTGTCATATTACGGCCACGCTACAAAAGCAAGGTCAGAGGCTGAAAGAACAGGAAGCCTCACAATCCCCTAACCCACCGCCAGCTCTCCGGAGCTTCTCGCTTGACAGCGATGACGGACAGCTCCAGGCACCGGGAGGACATAGGAGATAAAGGCAGCACCGCCTACGCCAGGTACAGCCCCGGCATGGCCCGCACCTCGGCCCCGCGCAGCCGGTGATCCCGGGCGAGCCTCAGGCCGTTACCCCGAGCCCCATCTCCTCCACACCGCCTGAGGCCAAGCGGAGCAGCGCAGCTCCCTCCGGTCCTGCTAAATGTTTCCGTGCCCCCTCCCAGGTATCCCCACTCACCGGACAGCTCCGCAGCCGCGCACGCGAACAGGAGGCGAGCTGTGGTCACGTCCCCGCCGGGGCGCGGCGGCGTGGAGGAGGCAGCGTGGGGGCCACGGGCCGGCCGCGCAGAGGGGAGCGTGCGTGCGGAACGGGCGGGCTGTGCGGGGCGGGCCGCCCCGGCATGCTGGGCCGGCTGCGGGCCGGGCCCGGGCAGAGCGCGGCTGCACCAGAGCCTCCGCGCCGGGGCCTCCGCCGGAAGTGACCGCGGCAACGGCGTCCGGGGCACGGCGGGGCGGGACGGCGGCCGGCAGGGGTCACTCTTCCTGCGCGTGCGCGGCGAGGAGACGGCGCGCGGGCCACGTTCCCGCCATTTCCCGTGAGGGCGGCGGCGCTCGAGGGCAGGGCGGAGCAATTAGTGTTTAATTAGCGCTTACTTAGCAAAGGACGCGGGCTGCGGCAGTGGGAGTGCGCCTTACAGGAACGGCATCGAGCTCTTCGCTTCATTAGTGCGTGCGCCCTCTTCACGCATTTCTTCTTCTTCCAGCGCCCCGGTCCAAGCCTGGCCCTTCCCCTGGTGGAGTGCAGCACCGCCGGGGCAAAGCGCTGCTCCAAGCTTAGGTGGTTCGTCCCAGCAATCACTGAATCATTTAGGTTGGAATAGACCTCTGAGATCATGGATCCAGCCTGTAACCCAACACCACCACGTCAAACAGACCACGCATGCCACGTCCAGTCTTTCCTTAAACACCTCTGGGAACGGTGATTCCACCTACTTGAGCAGCCCATTCCAATGTCTAATCACCCTTTTTGTGAAAAAAATTTGTTCAACATGGATTACTAGAGGAACGTGAGTCAGAATATAATACCTGTAAAGAAACCACATAATAATGAATACAGGCTAGTATAAGATCTCAGGGCTATTAATAAAATCGTTTTCCAGGGAAATCAAAAGCAGCAGAACCAGTAAGAATACAGCCGAAACCTGACTGGTAAAGCAGAAACAATCTACTTGAAAAGAGCTAGAAGTACTTAATTGCTACATTTGTGAAGAAATTTCTCTTGTTCAACCTGAACTTCCCCGGGACAGCTTAAGACTAAGTCCTCTTGTCTTGTTGCTGATTATGTCACTGCAATACATATATATGTGATTTTTAAAAACAATTAGAAAAGTTAATCAAAACAATTAATTGAGAATGTTAAACAATTTCCAACAGTTACGTGGGAACAGAGGCTGACACTCACCTGGCTTCATCCTCCAAGTGTCAGGGACTTGCAGAGATAAGGTCACCCCCAAGCCTCCTTTTCTCCGGACTAAACACACCCAGCTCCCTCAGTTGTTTCTCATAGGACTTGTGCTCCAGACTTTCTCAGCTCTGTTCCCTTCTCTGGACACGCCCCAGCCCCTCAAATTCTTCCTGAATTGAGGGGCCCGGAGTCAGTCCATTGCAGTCAGCAGTGGAGTCAGTCCAGCTTCCCAGCCCCACTGAGGAGGCAGCTGGAGTGACAAGCAGCAATCCAGCTGGAAATCCAGAGAAGCTCAGTGCTGGGTGACACCACTGTGTCACGAGGGTTGCCCGAGGTCTTCCTGTTGGGAAACAGGGAATAACCCCAGGTACTGCAGCCACTCAGGACCTTTGGATCCCAGTGTTATAAATACCTATTATGGTATTGGCTTTTTGCAAATACTAGAGTGGATATTATATGTGTGGTGTTGAAATGGTTTTTAAGATATAGTTTTCTTTAGGAGTAACATAGGCTGATAAAGTGTCTTTGTAGTAAGTGAACTACCTGCTTGGTTGGATAACACCCAGTGAAAACACCTGCTACTGATACAACAGCACCGACCATCTGTAGAAATTAAAGACCACAGCCCAAATTAAGACTGATTTAAAAAATAAACTAAAACCACGGCCAAGAAACACGCATGCTCCAAAAAGGCAGACTCGAGGAGTAGCCATAGAAAACAGTTCCTGGAATATGGAAATAGTTTATAGAAAAATTTGAAAATACGTGATAGGTCTATGAATATGCAACGGCTGATGAATTTAAGGGATGTCGCCAAAACAGCAGGTGTGCTCTTGGCTAAATGCCAAGTTATAACCTTTTGCTTTATTGTTTGTCTCTTATTGTCTTTTATTAAACCTTTTTAAAATCTACCAGGAAATTTAATCTCGTTTTTCACACCAGCATTTCTTTATCAGCATTTCTCTCTGAATTTTAAAGGCTAGAAGTTTCCATACACAACAAAGTAATAATTTTCTCGATTTTTATGAACGTTAAAAATTAGTGCTTTGCTCCCCTGGAAACAAACAGCCCCATTAGGTTCTCTACCCATAACCCCCTTCCTTTGAACCTTTTGGAAAGCTGGATATTTTGCAGCTATTAATTGAACACGCTTTTCAAATTAGACATTTTTTTTTTCTGTATTCATGTCTATTTCTGCGATTTACATCATGACTTCTAACTTTAGATGAATGTAAACCACATATATCTCGTGCCTCCTCTGATTGTGGAGGAGCAGAAAAAGGGGCTTCTCTCGCCAAGCCAGTCATTAATAAACCCCAAAAAGCAGTGATACAACAGCCAGTATTCAATCTGCAAGTGGTTATTTATTCTCCAGAAGTTCTGCAGCCATTTCTGTGCTCTGTTAGTGTTTATTTGTGACACTTGGAGGCAAGCTGTCTGTTCTGCGTCAAACACTCCGTCCAACCCCTTTACTTTTCCAAGCTCCATACTTTCATTCAGATCAATACACGACCACTAGAATTTTCTTGGAATTATTACCTAGCCAAATATTTGGAACAAAAAGGCTAGTTGACTTTACAGGACTAATGAACAACTGAAAATAACAATTTAAGAGAAAAACACTAGAAGGAAAACAGCCGTGTTTCATTGTTCATGGAGGAGTTCTGGCAACGGGCAATGCTGTCGGTGGCATAAGAAACACAAATTCTTTCCTACATTGGGCGTTTTGACTCCTCCATGGACATTTACATGGCTCAGGGAAAAAAAATTACATTGACAACATGTAAATTATTTTAACTACACCGTGATAGCACTTCGCGGAGCAGGGGAAGCAGCTGTGTCGAGGTGTCTGTTGTGAGCCAGAGGCGCTTACAAAGGAGCCCCCGCTGTGAAGGAGGGGAAAGGCGCTCTCTCCCCAGGACACTTCATGCATCATTACCTCGGGAAATGAAAGGTATTGATAGAGATTACACAGGGATCTCCCTCTTCATTTTCCTGACAAAGTACAAGGGCCGCTTTGAAGGAGTTCAAAAGACAGGCAGGCACACAGAACTGCAGCAGGTACCAGCCCTTACTTCTGAGGAGTTGACTTCAGAGCCTGCTTATGTAGACGATGAATTGTAACAGTTTATTCAGCTATTCAGTAACAGTTCGTTCAGCTCCAGCTCTCCCACCTGCAAGCCTTCCAAGGCTCCATCCCTGCTCCAGTTCAGCCACCACAGTGTTGTCGCGTGAGTGCTGTGGGACAGAGGTGTCGTCTCAGAGTGTGATTTGACATCATCTCTTTGTGTCACCTCGAACAGCACCAGTTTCTAGGAGGCTTTCATCACCCCATCCCCTGAAACAAAAGCCAAATGAGATTGCGACAGCGTGGCAGCAAGGAGAAAAACCCTGCAGGGCATTGGGGGATCGTGTTCCCCGTGGAGGTGGAGAGCTTAAAGCCCCATGGGACCTGCTGTGGTAAAGGGGACTTAGGAGTAGCCAGGTGGAGCTGCTGTCAGCTGTAGTTCACCACGAACGGTTTCCGTAAGTCCTTCTAAGCTGCTTTAAACCTCCCTGAGACTTGCTTTGACACTGCACTGGTGACTGTGGGGACTTTCCTCTGAGAGTAAAACCACACTGAACCTGTCCCTCTTCCTACGCACACGTCTGCTACAGCTCCCATGTCACCGTGCCGTCCATGGGCTTTGTGCTGACAGTAACTGCACGGTGTGAGAGCAGCAGCCAAAGGACTGGAGACACAGAAGGAACATCTGTCTGACTGCTGAAGGGTGAAGGAGCCCCTTTCCCTCAGAAGGGTTGCAATAAAGATGTTACTATTTTTAAAATGGCACCAGTGGAAAAGCAACAAAGGGATTTGTTGTATTTCTGATGAATTCTGGTCTGTTTGGGAGCTCTTTGCAAGAACAAACATTAAGGATCTCAGAAATGTTAACATTTTCAGTGTTTCTGGTTATATACACAGGTTTTGAGGGGTGGTAATAACAGAACAAAACTTGGGCTGTTACTGAACTCAGCACAAAATCAACAAGAAAAGGGACCAAAAGTGCTACATTCGATTTAGGCAGTAAAAGATCTCTTCTTGTGTTATCCAAAACAAAGCATGCATTAAACCAATAGAGTTATTGCACCAATCTCTCATTTAATCTAAGATCATAAAAATTTCAATTTCTCTGTAAGGCTGTTCTAGCCATACACAGCACTTGGGATTCCTGTGTTTATGAAACAGAACCCACCTCTCTTCTTTGAAATTGCTTTGGCTCCTGAGTCACCATCCAACCAATCTTTTCCTCAGCAGGCAAACAAGCATATATTTTACAGTCAGTGAAATATGTTTATTTCAAAAAGGTTACAGAAAACATTTTCTAGACATTTATTCTTTTTTTTCCTAAGTAATAGAAGAGAAGCGATGATTCATATGACTTCTCTATTTTAGTTGTTTCAAAAAAATTGTTAACAAGGCTTCATATTTTAAAAGGAAATTTGATCTTTACAGTATTCTATTAAATGAGACATAAAATTATTATATGTTAGGTGTTGAAAATAATGAAAGCTAACACAGGAAGTGCAGTTTAAAAGCCTGTCTGTAGAGACTTTATGAAGAAGAGAAACCTAGTGATACATTTGTATAAAATAATGAATAGTGCAGAACAGGCCAGGCAAGTGTTCCCATTTCTTCTTTATTGCTGATAAAGGAAAGGGGAGAGCTTTTGAAATTGGAAATTCTAATTTTGTTCAGATTTGGAAAGTGAAATGGAAACATAACCATTCAAAGCTCAGAGGAAGAAATACCTCCAGCTTTACTGCCAGTTGATCACAGAGCAGCATAGGATATCTGCAAGTATCCAAAACCCACTAAAACTTCCAATGGATAATACATTCTAAAAAAACTGTGTAAGATTAAAAACATAGGAGCTGAACAACTTCTTGTCTAAAGAATAAATTCATCACTGTCTAAAAGACCAGGAAATGTTCCCCAAGGCTTTGTATCACCCTAAGTGTGTATTAGAGAGGATTGAATACAGTGTTGGTGGCTATTAAAGGCAAAGTCTTGATGCAGTCTGACTCTTCATAGGACCCAGAATATATTTTCTTTAAGTAAACATTTTGGTCCTACTCATTTCTTTCCTCAGGAGCATCAGGAATAACGTGTTGTTATCCCTGATTAGGCTGGATCTCTCCCCAGTGAGTCAGAAAAATGGTCTTGCCTCAAGAAACAGATTCTGAGTTTTCTCCCACTGTTTGTAAGTCGTGTTCTCTATTTACTT
Organism: Acridotheres tristis; assembly: GCA_037013685.1. NCBI lineage: Eukaryota > Metazoa > Chordata > Aves > Passeriformes > Sturnidae > Acridotheres > Acridotheres tristis. Next base: position 6,961,940 of record CM072900.1, read on the forward strand.
GAACAAACCACTGTGGAGCCCTGAGCATGGTCTGTGGCACACTCACATCTTCCTGAAATGAATCAGGATAAATCCCTCCTTCCTTTTATGAGCATGTTGATACTTTTGATCCATGTTGGGTGTTTTTCACTGTTCCCAATGCCATGTGTTTGCTCAGATCCCTTTACAGCTTGTGAAGTACAGAAATGTATTTCACTGAATGGGAAATTCATTCATTAATAACGAGCTGCCCCTTATGAAGGCATCACCAGGTGGAATTAGAGTCTGCTGTGTGCTGAGCCTGTTCACTGTGACAAGCCTGACTTGATCTACGTGGTTTTTGAAGGAAAAGCTACCCAAAGCTCTGGCTCTTGAAAGTGCAGCTCTGATCTGAGACTTTCCCAGCTGCAGCAGTGAAGCTTCCTCAACAACAGTATATATGTATGTGATGGGAGGCAGGTAAATGCTGCTTCTCTCTCCCCACTTGAATGAATAAGAAAACTGGGGTATAAAGAGATTAAAAAGAATACCTGAAGATGGTTATCTCTCAAACCCTGTAGAGTCACTCACTGTTCAGCATCCCTGAAAATTCAGAATAGTCATGCATGACTTTTGGGATGCCCTAAAATATTTTCAACCCAAGACCAGTGAACTGGATTGAGATTAACATCTATTTCTGTCACTGTGAAACTGCATCTTCCAGCACAGCTGCCCCACAGCTGTAATCAAAACAGCTGGACTGCAGGGTGACCCCACACTGTAACTTAATTTTTTCTCAGGAATGTAGAGCCAGCAAGGAAAGGGAATCTTCAAGTCAAGGTCTTGACCCATATTCTCTGGCTGACACTATCTGAAGTCTCTGCCCTGCAGTGCAGACATGAGGCCCACACATCACACACACGGCTGCACATTACCTGGCACAGGTAGGGGTTTGGTCACTGTGAAGCTGCAGCAGCAAGGACCTCTGGGAGAACAGAATGAGGTTCTTCAGGAAGGTTGAGCCTCACCATGTCCCAGCAGTGCTCGTCCTCACTCCTCCCTGATTAAAGCTTCTTCAAAAGGCTGACAGAAGTTATGGACACACTTTCCACTGCAGCAGCAAAGGGCAACACAGTGCCAGGGGTGAAAGCAAAAGCCAAGAGCTTCTCTCCTGGCACAGCACAGCTGGTTGTCACAATAACGGTAGAGCTTGACTGGGTAGGAGACAGCAGAGTCATCTCAAAGCTGATCTCAGAATGCAAAATTAACAGGATAAATGATAAATTCCACTGATTTTTGGTCCCAGAGCAGTGAGACTGCTTTTTCAATCTGCCTCCTACAAGATAATTAAACACATATTTTTTAGAGATAGCCACTAGAACAAGTTACTCCTTGCACTCACATCTTTCCCTGGAGATGCAATGAGCAACAGGAGACATGTGAATCACTTAGTGCTACATTGGAAAGAGCTCATTTACGGCTTCAGCTTGTCTGGGATACACAGAACACATCTGAATCTCTCCAGGGTCTTGCTCATTCTCCTGCTCTGCCGTGTCTGTGAAAACAAGGAGACTCAGGTATGCTGTCCAGTGTCATGTCTGAGGTATGTCTGGGATGCTGACAGTTGCACCAGGGCTGGACACACACACAGCTAGGATAGAAATGGTCTAGCTTCTCCTTCAGTGGGAGCTGCTGGCTTACATCACTGTCCTGGGTTATAATGCAAAGATGTGTATTCTATCACCATCTGTTAAAAGGGGGAAGGGTGGTGATCCTTATCTCTGTGGGAGATATCCTCCTCTGATGGACCATCTGATAAAAATCAGAGGGTACAGTCATCATTATCTTTCCACAACTCATCCTTCCTCCAGAAGATATCTTCTGTTAATGGGTCATTAAGTCCTATTGTATGACTGATAAAATTCCATCATCCCATTGGGAGATGCTCCAGCCAGGGGGAGGAGCCAAGTTTTTCTACCTAGATAAATAATGAGGTTTGGAACACCAAGGCAGCCTCTTTCCACTGGATCCCAGAGGAAAGTTGGACCTTTTCTACATCATCACTGGACTTTCGGAGGAAAACTGCACCTTCTACAGGAGCACTGCTTCAACTGAACCACATCTGTCATCCAGGAGAATGCAGCCACCATTTAATGGGACTGCTACCAAAACCCTGACTGACAGGGTGTCAGGTTGTATTCTGACTCTGTCAGTGGTTTTCTTTTGTATTATTGTATGTATTTTATTTTTTATCTTTTTTTTCCTTATTAAATTGTATTACTGACTTGGAATCTCTCACTGGTTTTGCTTTCAAACCAGTACAATCACACAACTTCTCTGGGACAATGCCACTCCAGCAAGCAGGCACTTTACTTGAAAACAATAACCAGCTCTAACTGTCAAGTATAAAAGGTGCAATCCTGGTCTCAGATATTAATCTGGTTTCAAACAGAGCAAACTGAGTGGAGGATCAAGTATCCTGACAGTGACATTCAGAACAACTGCATCTCCCAGTGTTTTGAGCAGCATAATGCCATTGCTAAGCACCATGCTGCTAATCTCGGCTCCACTCTTTCCGCTGAAGGGGAGAACATCAAAGTTTAACACCTGCACCTTCTACTTGGTATCTATCTACTGTCTCTCTCCCCTAGTCCATTTTGAGCTGAAATCCTTGCCTTATCGCATTCAGCAGTTGTCTGATCATTGCAGGAATTAAAAGAACTTGGAGCTATATCTTGGCTTGCATGACAGCAATTCTAAATGTCTGCAAGCCTCTGGCAAGCAGTACTTGGTTCCAGGGTCTCTTTTCATATAATACCTTGGAGTGACTTGGCCTATTCATCACTCTGGAGGGTCCCTGAACAGACCCTCAGTAGCACAGTTTGCACAGAGAGACATAGGCAAGCTGCTTCCAGCCTTCAGAGATCCATTGTCTTAGAGAGGTTTTGTGGACTGTGAAGTAGGATGACAGCCAGGAATGAAGTCCCATACCCATGCTTCCTTCCAACAAGCACTGACTTGTTTATACAGTCCCCTCTAATAATATACTGTTGGAAAGTCCCAGATACAATAATTTCCTTGTCACACTGTAGGGCTGCACCTGTTTATGAATGCCCAAAGGCATCTATCTCATATTTATTAGTACAATGACCTGTGAATAGAAGGAATGAGCTCTATATAGCACTGTGGTAACTATGAAACTCAAGAAGTCCTAGATGTTATAAAAGGGACATCCAAGAGAGTTTATTAACCAGCAAATTGAGCTACCCCGATGGCTAGAGTACAACCGGGATAAGGATCTTATAATCAAATAGACTGATAAGAGTGCACGCCCTTGCAACTCTGGATTGAAAACATCAAATTTGCACTGTGTTACAGTCACTGCAGCAACGTTATATTAAATTCTGCTTAGGAGCCTCATTTGTAACTTGCTCTCACTATAGATCAGCAGTTATCTGAATGCAGAACTGAAGAATTTTTGCCACAGAACTGTTTTTTAAGTGGGCACAGGGAAAGGTGTGCATACAAGGAAGTTCATTAATTTATTTCTCCTAAGATAGTGCAGGGTACCAGAAATATCAGAATACGTGGGAGTGTGACCAGACCTGATGAGAACACTGTTACAAAGGGGAAATATGTGCTTAGAATCAGAAAGCAGCTGCTCATTCATCCGTGGAATGGCCCCATAAGGACCCAAGGTGAATCCATGACTTGAAACAGAACTGGAAGAGACAAAACATTAATGAGTGCACTGGAGGGCACAAAGAGTTTCTCCCCAGCTCTTCCATTTGACAGGACACCGTGTAGCTGCTGCCATGACCATTAGTTCTTGTTAATGAGAAGTCTCAACAAGAGAAAAAAAAAAAAAAAAGCTGCTGAACAATTCCAGGCACTGTCACCACTAAAAACCCTCCCACACCTGGATTGGATTCACAAATGACTATTTTTTTGAGAATCTTTGAGAGCCTGAGAATTCAAGATTTGCTCTTCTCTGAGTATCTAACAGCATTTTCCAAGTGAGATCTGCCTCCTAGATCCCCAGCTGATGGCAACACAATCATTGTAAGATGTGTTCAATGACAATGCTTTTTGCTGCAGCAGCACAGATGACAGGATTTACAAGCCTCTGGGTGCTGCACTTGTCCTGTCTCAGAAGAGGAAAGCAAGGCTCAGCAGTCTAAAATCAACTCATCAGGGATTTAACAAAACTGGAAGAGAGAACTAGCTGAAAATAATTATATTTTCTATCCACAAGGAAATGTAATGTAAGTGCTATTCTTCAAGGGAAGGTGGAAGAAGTAGCAAGTAAAGGTTGCCTGAACAGGAGCTACACAGGACAGTGAGAAGGAAGCGACTGCTGCACTCACAACAAGGATGGGGAGTGCAGAAGAATGAAGGCAGCACAAGAAATAGTCCTGAAGTTGACTCAGAGAAAATTATGAGGCACCAGGTGCCTGAGGAAAGACAGGTTTGGACATGATCACTGTGGCCTCCTGTCATTTGTGTCTCACTGTCCTAGAGAACCACGGTCATTCTGTGAGCATACTCAGAGCTACACACAAGGCAACACCCACAAAGGGAAAAGTGAAGAACTCCATGACTGGTGCAACTTGTAAGGCAACTTTTGCCTCATAATTGTTTTCACCTGTGAGGACTTGAACAATGCTGCAAATGCTGCTGCTTTCACTGTTGTAGAAACAGCCATGGATGAGTCAGAACATGGAAACACCTCAGCTGACAGCAAAACAAAGACCCGGGTCTCCTGCCATAGTGTAGAGGCAGTCACTGTGTTTGGAAAAAGAGTAGTTCCCAATTGTGCATTCCAGTATACAGAGCAATTGCTCAGAGAACCTAACATTTCTGCAGAGCCTTGTTACCTCCTTCAGTGCTTTTGTTCCCTGCAAAACTTCCTTCCAAAGACACTTTCATCCAAACTGGCACATCGCCTTTTTCAAAGTACTTGCAGGGCTTTTTCAACACTCTACTTAAATTCTATAATCATCTCGTTTTTCTTCTGTTTTTCTACCCAGTACACACTGAGAATGACAAGTTTGAATATTACTTGGCACTCTGGACAAGACTTGATGATGGATTTCTTGAACTACTTGGCACATCTCCACTGCCAGATGCAGGACAAGAAGTACATGTGGTTGCAGTTAGAAAGGGTCCCAAACCTCTTCTCAGAGGCTGGTGGTTTCTCACACAGCACTTCCATATAGATGCTTTGACCTGACTGGCCTGGAAAGCAAAGGCCTTCTCCATATCAAGCTCAAATATTGCCCTGCACATCATCTTATGAGCCTTCCTCTGTTCTTGGTTGAAAGGGTGAAGCACTTGCAGACCACACGTCTCACCCACGACCTCATGGAGGTATGGACAGCACTGTCCCAAGTGCCACATTCCCTCCACCATGTATGGACACAGCTGCTTCCTGTCACCACAGGAGCTCCCAGATCTTCCAGTCCACTGCAAATTGCTTCCAAGTAGTAATGGGACTTCACTTCCAGATTGTTATTTCAGTCTCTGCAGCACAGCACAACTCTGAGGGCACTGGACTTCTGCTGCTCTTCACTCAAGCCACATAGACTTCTGTCCCTGAGCATCCTCTTACTCTGCTTGTTCCATGTCATGGTGGGGCTACACTCAGGGGCTGTGGGGGACTGCCAGGGGCAGCACAGTGGCTGTGGCTCACCCCAGGGCTGTGAGCTTCATCAGATCACACCTGTACCTGTACAAGCATTGCAGACACACTGTCCCTTCTGCTAGTACTTGAAGACAGCAGAGGATTTGCTTGCAGGCAAATCATGTGAGAACAGACACTTTTTTGCCTCCCGACACACTCCCTGCATGTATTGTCTGCAAGTCACCTGCTCTGTGCTCATCATGGCAGCACCCTGTCTGGCCCCTAGCCCCTACTTCTGGCTGTTGAACACAGAGAGTCCAGAGGATAGTGACAAGAACAACCAGAGGTACAGCAAATGAGCCCTGCAAGGACAGACAGAAAAAAAACGACCTGATTTAGTCTGAGGAAAGTGGAAGAGATGCATGATAATACCCTTCAAATAGGTAAAAGTGCAGTATAAAAGGTAATAAACTATTATCTGTGTCTTCCAGGAGGCAAGAAGCAATAGGTTCCTGTAAGGGAGATTTATTGGTTACAATTAGGAAGGGCTCACATTAGACTATGTGGGTAGCAGATGAAACCACCATCACAGGAGCCTTGGAAGAGATGAGACACCTTGTGATCAGGAATGGTTTAGCTAAATAACTTCCATCTCCTTCACATTTATTTCCTGAGATCTTTTCTTATACTATACACATGATGAAAATACTCCAGAACCTCTCCCCACTCTCTGTGAGACCTGTGAGCAGTGCTTTAATAACTATCTCATAGACAGGCTCTTGCCAGGCTGTTCTAGCTGCTTGGGTTTCAGTGAGATTAACTAATGTCCTTTTAATAACATAATTAGAAAAACCAGCATTCCAGATGTGTCACAGCAAACCTCTCATTAGGGGTAAAAATAAGCCAAGACACAGACTCTCATTTAACAACGTGAAAAGGGTACCAGTTCATTCTTTTTTACAGATTAGCCATCCTAAATCTGACTACAGCAAGCTCCTGGTGTAGGATCCAACTGCAGACCGACTGCTGGCTATTTCCTGCTGGACTGTGACTGCAAGTATTGGTTTGCAGACTCTGAACACAGGCTTTCACCCAGCTCAACTATGACTGTAGGGTCCAACAGCAAGATCTAACTCCATCAGACCCAGATTAACCTCATAGTAGATATGTACTGTAGTAACTCTCATTTGTGTCTCTCCGGATCGTTCCTCAGACTCTTCTCTCTCCCAGATCATCTCTGACCAGCCAATCTGCCCCTTTTATCACACTTATCTTTATTAGTCACTGCTGCAACCCATTAAGGGCAAGGCTGTTCCTCTTCTTTGGTAATTAGCACAACCGTGACCTATCAGGGGCCAGGTCACCTGTAATCTCTTCTTCTACACCTACACAGATACTACACAGTTAATACCCTACTGGGTATTAACAACTCAACTGTCATTGATTCTACATGAAGCCAACTGGAATTTCACAGAACAGACTGCAGTGCCAGGCAGACCTTACAAAGACTGCAATGAGACATCTTTGTCACTGTAGCAATCTCCTGTTGCTGTGCTCCTTGAAGCAACAGACTGTTTCAATCACTTCTTGCCAAGGTAGTTTTGTTATCTTACTTTTACTTAATTGGTTACTGCAGGGTTGTCTTGGAGACTTAAGATCTGCTCTTTGAAACCACTGGATTCTTATATGCAACCAAGGAAAGAGAAATGGGATTTCACACAGCAAAGTTGTCAGTAACAAAACTGGACCAAAAATGCTGAACCACTGCATAAATGCATTATCTGGTGTCCAGCAACATAGCCATCTGCTGAGCTCAACCTTGGAGATTGGCTCCCAGCAACTGAAGCCCTAAATTATTATTTTAATAATCATGTCTGAATTCTTGTCCGATGTCAACTGCCACTGCAGAGGGCAAGTCAGACTTTACCCTGGCCTCATTGCCTGGCTTTGCTATCCCTGTGTGTACACTCACCAGCCCTCAAATTTGATTTCCCCCTCCCCAGCTTTCACATGTAGATCTCTTGCTGATTCCTCTTTTGAAGGTTTTTGTTTCTGATCCTCAGATCTTGGCTGACAGGAGTGCAGCCATGCTGTGTGCTGATTGCAGCTGGCAGGTGGATTAGAGCCCATTCAGATGGCTGTGAAATGCCTCTGCGAGACAGAAATGGCAGAACAATGGATTATTTCACCATGAAGAGCCCAGAAACTGATGCAGACAGTCACGTTGAGGAGACAAGCTGAGGAGCATGAAGACATAAAGCAATTTTTGCTTTCACAAGCCCCACGAGATCTTTCCAGCTCAAAGTTTTGGAGATCTGCTGCCAGCTCCCTTCCTCCTCACCTAAGCTGGTTGATTTCTCTGAGGTACAGGATGTTCTCAGTTTTTTCCAAAATATGTGGGAGCTACAGTTGCCAAGTAACAAAACCTCATCACTCTTTTCCTGAAATGCATAATTCCTCATTTCTCAGTATCATGGAATGGACAGATGAAGCTGTAATCTCTGACACTTGTTCAGTATCAGGATCATTTAGACTCCAGTCTTGCCTCTGGATAAATCTATTGGATACAGAGTTCAGGGTGAGGAAGGGATCTGGCTGCACTTTTGTCTCTCATCTTCAAAAACAAAACTGGGGATGCATTTCACAATTCATTGAACTGACTCAGTGACCAGTGTAATGAGATTTCATTAAGAATACAGCAACACTGCAGCCAGAGAGAGGCAGCCTGACTATTTTTCAAGAAGTGTCCTTCCTCCTCACCTACTGAAAAGCACTCCTATGGTTGATCCCAAGCAAGGTCAGAACAAAGCTGATAGATCCCACTCCTTCACAGGAATTAGGAGCAAAATTCAGCTCATTGTAGTATTTGTGGAACTAAAGGAGGTCCACAGGACAAACAAGATGATGAGGGATGAAGAAACTGTGTTAGGAGATGTGCATTGAACCAGCAGAGAAGAATGCTGAAAAATAAAGACAGCACCAAGGACTGTAAAATGAAGAAGGCCCTAGGTAAGCTCTGGTTCAGCTGCTGTCCAGGAAGTCCTGGAACCAGCAAGCATTTGCTGAATCTAATAGGGAGTTGGTATTAACAGATAAAAGGAAGTGCTTTCTTACACTGTGCAAGTAAACTTCTGGAACTGACTGCCCTGGGAAGCAGACAGAATTGTCAGAGTCAGGCAGCAATTAGACAAAATCACAAGCAAAAAGTCTAGACATGGACACTAAATGCCCTAGGCAGGGATGTCCACTTTAACATAGCTGATACAACAATTGTGGCTGTTGATAGAGGAATGAGGGAAATGGACCACTAAAGTGGCCAAGCAGGCATGCTTTCCTTAAATAGCATCTTTTATTGCCTCAATCTACAACAGAGTACTGGACATGATGGATCTAGGTTTGCTGTTATTTCCTACTTGTCTCTAATTTGATAGAGGCTCTGTTCTTCCTGCACCATGGCAGAGTTCATTCCCCTTTGATCCTGCTCCCAGTAGAGCCAACAATCTACCACAGGTTACATAAAGAACCACATAACCTCCAGATTTCGTCCAAGGTTCATCTTCTCCTGAATATCTTGACATCTTGTTCTCTCCCCAAATTTCCTTCTCCCTTCCACACACCAGCAAGAAGCACCATGTGGCTGAGCTGCTTGTGAATCTTGAAGATGAGCAGTGTCTGAAAGTTTGTGACACATTAGCAGAGCAACACAGTGACAGCTCCATGCCTGTGCACTTCAATAAGCTAGTTATAAACAAGAGGATTTCTCCTCTAATGTTCCCAGTCCTTGCTTCCACACTGGAGAGGACTGGACTAATGAAGATTTCCTCCTGTGAGCTCCATGAGGCATCTGCACTATTCCTTCTGAACTCATTACAGTGAACAGAACATAGACCAGAAAAAGCATTCTTTGCTGGCTATAAATCATGAGTGACACTAAGGTATTGCTATTAGCAGCAGAAGAATGCTTTCCTCCCCCAACCTCATCCAGCCCCGTGTACATACAACACTTTGCCAAAGGGTGATGGGGTGTCTGGATGGAAAATTAAATAGAGGTTGTGTTGTCTGAAGATAAATTGGTATCTCCCTTGGCGTGAGTGACTTTGTCTTTTTCTGATTTGTCTTTTAACTTAAAAAACACTGAGACTAGAGATAAGCATGAGCTTTAAAATCCTAGCCTTTGTCCCCTCCCAGGCTCTCCTGAACAAGTTCTGTCTCTCAAAGGAGCTCAAAACGAAGATAAATGTTCTGGCAGTAATATGGAATATTATTTTTGGCACTCAAAGAATCTCAAGCTAGATAAGGGAAAACTGAAAGGAAGACAAAGCTCTGTTTTTTTCAAATGTGAGTGACCAAATTCTGCTTACCCATAAGAACACAGAATTCTTTCTTTTTTTTCCCAGATTATTGCAGTAATTCCTGATTTTCACCAGAGTAGCTAATTATGGAGCCTTATTTAAAACCCAGCACATTCAGAAACCCTAGTGGAATCACACAATAACAGAACAGAAAGACAAAGGCATGCAAAGCCAGTGCCAACTCCCCAGCTCCTGCCCAAAGGCTAATTTGATTTCAGACCCTGTTAGCTGTAACAATGATAAGATTAACACCTGATATCAAGGGAGAGGCTGAACTGTCAGAAACCTCCTTCAACAGAACACAAGCTCTTGCATATTAGCATATGTTAGAGGAATGCCCTCTTTCTTGGACTAGTATGTATTTCCCTATAGAGCCTTTGTACAAAGCTCAGAGCAGTGTTTCTGCTGATACATTTGTGGGTATGTTGAATAAAACATGTGCCATTTGACATTGTTTGCTTGGGCTTCCATGGAGAATGGGAGAAGGCACCTATTACTGGAGGGCAGAGAGCCATGAGAGGCTGAATCTGGCCTATCAAGAAGCAGGATGAAGCACAGGCAAATGCAGGAGCATGTCACATTTTTGATTCTGAGAGAGCCGTGACCAAAGGACCCAGCTCACCCTGCATTGATTGAAGTGCCAGCTGTATATATTGCCTTAATACAAGGAAAAGTAAAAAGCCCAAACCTTTGCTCTCTGTACATGCATTACCTCATTACAGATGTGTATGCTTTGAAAATTAAATGGGAAAGGATTTTCATAACAAGCTAAGTGTTTTAGAGGCAAAAATGTTAGTGCTCAGAAAGGCTCCTGTGTCCAAAGCACAGCCTGTCCTCTGCAAATTTCAATGTGCTTTGTTAAGGCTGGAAGTTTGATAGGAGACTCTGGTTCTCAAGAGCTCTTAGAGCATCCTGTTCTAAGGAACTATAGTTACTGATGCTGCTGGTTTTAAACTAAGAAGTTGTCACATCTCAGCTGTTCTTGGATTTGACTGGCATGTGAAGAATGATTGCATGGAATAGCTAGAAGCATTGCCACCTGTTGTGTCTATTCAAAGTTAATAATCTTCTAGGCAATTAAGAACTGTTCAGTGATACATTTTATAATACAAGATTTGTATGATGTGACCGGAAGGAGGGTGGTAACATAAGAAATAGGGCAGTTCTAAAGGAATTCAGAATCTCCCTCCTAAAAGCTGTGACATATCCTCAGGTCAGCTCAGAGAAGCAGCATATTGAGAAGGATGTCAGCAAGAATGAGGAAGAGCCTAGAGGAAATTCATTTGGCCATCAGGTACAACACTGTCTTCCAGATAAGCTTTGATGAAATGCTTGTTCATTTTCATTTCTGTTACCGTGTTTCCAGCTCTGTAATGACATACCTCATTCCTGTCAGCTGTTGTGCCAGTGACAGGAGTCGTTCTGTCCTGCGTCAGTAATGCCAGGGCCAGCTCTGCTGAGAGGAGCCCAGCTGGCCAGGCAGTCACAGATGTGCCTTTGGCAAGGAACAGGGAATGGGAAGATGACTCCAAGATTATCTCTAACTGCTAAAGGATATGTCCTTTACACCCACAGAGCAGGGTCATACCCTGTCCTGAGCTCTAAATAGTTCAAAAGCTTAAAAAGTTGCCAGTCTTTGGTTTCATGGAACTGATCATGGCAATAAGGCCATCTTTAGCAGAGCATTAATATTTGGAGAACCTTCACCTCCAAGAGATTTCATGGAAACAAATTAATTCTTGTCTTCTATGCAGTCACAATAGTCAAACATACTTTTTATCTGCTCTGATCACCCTTTTTTAAACAGCTTTGCTTCCTTGCCCCCCACCTTCTCTTGCTCTGTTTGGACACTGGACACTAAGTACCAAACAAAACAAGAGAAGGTGGGGAGTACTCTTTCCCTCAAAAAGTGCTCTTTCCTTCAATAGAGGCATCATAGTTTTCCACAGGAACATGGATGCACAACTAAGAACTGGTTTCCTTGCCAGCAGTGGATGTGGAAGGTTGTAACTTTTTCCAATGGCAAGGAAAAAACAGCGAGCTCACTGGCACAAATCTATCAGTGAAGCTGCACAAGTGTATTAAACAGAGCAAACAAGAACTTTGCTGTTACCTTTCAAGTAAATAGTTTCTCCCTCTCAGTTTGCTCCAGCATAAAATTCCCTCTGCCCTGTACATGCCACTGCCAGTACTAATTTTTTAAGAACTTGGATCTGTTTATTTATTTATCCATATTTAGTTTAAAAATCTGGGCTCAAAATTAAACAGTCATTCATAATGTCATTATCTGCCTTGCTCTGCAGTTAAATACTGTGTGTGGTGTCACAGGACAAAACCTTTGGCGTGGCCTCTAGAAGAGCAATTTAGCTCCTCATCCATCTTGCCTGGCAGTGTGATTGGCTTCCAAGCTTGCACTGCTAAATTTGTTATTTTACTCTGACTTACATTATTGAGTGTTAAATCACTTTCTGAAGTGTTTATTGGTAATAGTGGAATTCTTTCCACGCATTTGAGCTACTTTTGAAACATAAACATTTCCTTGTATCTTGGAGCTTGATGGAAAGGTGGAGAGAGTTCCTCAGGAGGATGGATTGTAGAAATGACCAGCTCATTAAGTAGGGACAGAATTTACCAGTGCTGTGGAGGAGAATATCCTCCCCCTTCCATCAGGATGAAACAGCAAACTCCCACTGCCACTCCACAGCACTCACATGTGTCTTGGTTCTCCTATCATGTCTTGACCTGTCAGGAAGCAGATGATGTGTTTACTAGAACACCAATGACTTCCTGACAGGATCTTCACAGATCCTGAATCCCCCTGGATAGAAATCCAGGCTGTGATCTGCAGGGTCAGGTGCTGAGGAGGTTATTAGGCATCAACATGCCTGTGCTTCCAAGTGAGAAGTGTGGTCTGCAGCCCCTCCCTGGCACTGATGTCTCTTGGGAAGGAACCAGAAACAACTTTCTTATACCTATTTAGGAAAATGGAGCAGAGGATCAGAGAGCAGAAATAAACAAAGAACTTAGAATCTAGTGTGGCAGTTGGAAGCTGAGCTGGAGAACAAAGGCCAGAGGCAGGTCAAGCTGGAGAGAAGGAAGAATTTCAAATAAGCCCTTTGGCAATTGATCTCTCGAGGACCCAGATGTGACAGCCCAGGAGCCTGATGCAGGCCCGTGTACTCAGTACTGTAGGTCCTCTTACCTCTTGCCCTTGCTTCAGTGAAGACCTACAAATCAAAGTTCTTCTTTTCATTTCATTTTTAATGAGGAGGTCTGTTGAGTCTCTTTCCTGCATCTGGGAGTTACTTTCCAATCTGATGAACACTGACTTTTAGAGATGACACCAAGATCACAGTAGCAATCAAGGCTTCTTTGATGGCAGAGCTAAAAATACACTCCCCAGCTGACAGAAGCCTTCAAGAGGAGAACACAGAGTTTGGTTTGAAAGAATACATCTTCCTTAGTCTCCATGTCTTCTGCCACATCTGTGACAACCATGCAAGCTGGTGACATCTGTCTTCTGAAATGAAGCACCCATATACAGACCCATAGTACCTTCAGCCTCAGCAAGGGGAAAGCTTTAAACTTCTGAGTGCCTTGGAGAATGGTTTCATTGGCAGTTTTTTGCCTCTCTGGTCGTGTTGGCATATATCAAGTTATTGCATGGCAGGAGCCACATCTTAGGGTCTTTAGCAGCCTGCCTCTGCCAATCCCTTAGGAAAGGAAAGAGCTGGGGCAGCTGATAAACAGGGCTGAACTTGAACATATCTGCATCCCTTCGTGCTCTCCTCCCTGCTAATTCCAGGGTGCTGGCACACAAGCCCTGGCTAATGAGGCATTCCCAAAGCCCTGCTTCTGCACTTGTAAAGGAGACTGTGGTAAGTAGTGCCACTGCCACCTCCTGGGCTTTCTGAGGACTTGAGCACATCCCCGTGGGCTGCAAATGCAGATTTATGCAAATGTTGGGCAAGAGATCACAGATTGCCCAGCTTAGATCTGTGCCAGCCCACTCTCTCCACAGGTCAGAGGAGTGATGGCACTAACAAGCAGGTGTTTGCAGAACAGAGTGCAGGTCTCCCTCCCCTTGGAGGCATTAGCTAAAGATGGATCATTAAGGCTTTTGGGTAGGAGACGTACAGATGAACAATCACACACAGTATCAGCTGCACATTTGTGATGTGTTATGTGTCAGGGGGTAAAAGGTTGAGCAACCCACTTTGGCAAATGGAAATAGCAAGAAGGGTGTATTTTTCTGGCTAAATGAAAGCCTTCTCTGTGTGCTATTTTTTCGTGTCTCCATGCATAACTTGAACGCAGCAAAAGGAAAAATTAATATATTTGGTCAGACAAAAATGCGCCAGATTTATTGTTTTGAGAGATACAGGGGGTATTTTTTATTTCTACATGGCTGCTGTAGCTATAATTGGCAGCACAATGTTCTGCCAAATAAAAGCATTCACCCAAGAATGTCTCTGGGCCCAGCCAGCCTCAATGCTGGAGGTGAATGTCCCATCCCTAAACCTCTGTGGGCAGTGCTCCATTGCCAGGAGTCTGTTTGATGCTCCCATTTAGGGTGTTGGCCCTGAAGATGTAAGACCTCCCTCTAACTGACCCTTCAGTGTGGATGCTTTCGGGTTTGTTCTGGCAACGGAAGAACATAAGGAAGCCATTCCTGTAGTTCTTGTTCATCCATCCATAGAGCAGGGGGTTGACAAATGTAGAGCACATGGCCCCGACATGGAAGACAGTGTACAGGAGTTTGTACTCGTGGAAGATAAGAACCAGATCAAGATCGATGGCAAGCTGGAATATGTGGAAGGGGAGCCAACAGACTGCAAATACCACAACTACCATCACGAGCATTTTGGTTGTTTTCCTCCTCCGGCACTGGTTTTCATTCCTAGAAGTGGGACTGACATGGTTTTTCAGCTTGAACCAGATCCTGGTGTAGGCATAACAAATAATTGCAAGAGGAAGAACATACTGCAGGAGGAGCATGGACAGACTGTAGATGGTGGCATCTCTGTTGTTACCAGAGGGCCATTTTTCTGAGCAAACAGCCATTTTGAGGTTAATGGATGGGATTTCCTCATATCGATACTCCCTGAAGATGGCCAGAGGCCCTGCTAGGACAGCTGCTGCCAGCCACATGACAGCTATGATGGTGAAGCTGAGCCTCTTGGAGATCCTGCTGTCCAGGTGGAAAACAATACAGCGGTACCTGTCCAGGGCAATCACAGTCAGGGTGAGAGTGGACACATGGACACTCAGAGCTTGAGCATAAGGAACCAGGTGACAAAGGACAGCTCCAAACTTCCACTCATCCAGCAGGGTGTACACTAGGGTGAAAGGCAGACAGAGTGTGTCCACCATCAGGTCTGCCAGGGCCAGGTTAGCTATGAAGAAGTTGGTGACAGTCCTCATGGTCTTGTACTTCACTATGATGTAGATGACCAGGGAGTTTCCAATGAACCCCAGCAGAATGATGAGGGAGTAGGCAGCAATCAGGATGACCTGGACCCCCAGGATCTTGGTGCTGTCCATCATGACACTGCGGGACCCAGAGAGATCCTGGGTAGGAGTGACAAAGTCCTTGGCATGCCAGACATGTGGCAGGTTCTCATCTAATGCTGTCTTCTCCATGGTGAATGTGCTGTTGGCTCCCTCCAATGGTCCCATGCCTGGCCTGATACTTTCCATAAGGAGATGAAGGAGGTCTGGAACACAGACATAGCAGAAGTGAGAGCATGGGTTACACTCATCTTTGAATGAGATTTACTTGCCTACAAAAATTCCCTAACACCCTAAGAACTAGGAAAGGAGAGAAACAAGGCATCTTTAAGTCAAGGTGCCCTTCTCCACCTCCCCATAACAATTTATTAATTTCTAGATTATGCACCAGGTTTTTTTCTGTTTCTTATTTCTTACCTCTCCAGGTGAAAATATCTGTCCCCCTGCCTCTGTATAAGCCTCTGACACTGTTCCTGATAGTGATGCTACCATCCAATCCCCCCCAGCAGTGTCTGCTGTCCCTCCCAGTAATGTGGGTAGTACAACCAGTGCCATTTTATGAGCCAATCTCTATGACCCAATGTGTCACATAGTCATTCCCTGGCCCTCATTATCAGGCCCTTGAGGTCCTGTGAACCAGCTAGGCAAACCAGTTTTCTTCTTCCTTCCCCTGCCAGTCTCAAGGTTCCCAGGCATCAGGCAATTGTTGCCTTCCTTGCTGGCTTTGAAGGCCACAGGCACCCAGCCAGGCAGGTGTTGTTCATGTCCCCATCACAGGAGAGGGAAGTGTGACAGCACACAGAGCACAGTTACAAGTCCTAAGTAATGAACTACTGGATGGTGAGACCCATGGACCCTATGGCCAGGAGACACCTTCACCATCCTGTGCTTTCTCCAAGGATTCAGTGAGTGGCTCATATTCTTTTATAGAATTTTTGAGTCTAGATTATGATCGTTACAATGATACAACAAACCATGTATTAGGATTTTTCCCAATCTGGAGAGGGTCCAGATGATTATAAATTGTAAGCTGTATTATAAATTCTGTATTACTTAGGTGATTAGAAATCATAAATTATTTATAAATTCTGTATTTTGCTATTTGTAGATTGTACTATGTTGATTCTGCTTGTAGAAATCCTGTGCTGTTTCAATCATAAATTCTGCTCTCCACTAATCATAATACCCTGATAAAGAAACAAAGCTTTAACTGTCACCATGATTTAGTGCCATCTTCATTTTGCCAAGGATCCCTAAAAGAACCTCTCTGTCCTCTCAGTGTTGGTGACACCCAGGCATCCGCTGGCTTAGCAGAGGAGGGAGCTCCTACAGGGACATGTGCAGGGCATAAACCACTGAAGCTGTGAACAAGCCTCCCACAGAGCTGCTGCTGAGCATCCAGGCACAGACAGGCCAAGAGCCAGAGCCCCAGAATCCATCAGCAGCATCCATCAGCCTCCTGCCACGTGGTGCTCAAATGCCTGCGTGGGATGGCTTTGGGAGCAGGGAGCCCCAGGGACCACAGCCGACCAGCCTGGAGCCCTGGCTGGCATTAGGTGCCACTGGAACGGCAGAGTGTTGTCACCGCAGGGTGTTCATACAATCCAAACACGGCAGGAGAAAAGCCAGCTCTGTTACTGGCTCCTCCTCAGGCTCCATGGCTCAGAATTGCTGTGGGCTATGTGGAGAGGGGTGGGGGTGGCCTCTCACATATCCCCTCTCCCCAGCACTGTGAGTGGGGCCCCACTCCCACTGCAGACTTAAACAGAAGTGAGCAAAAGTCATCACTGTGCCCAAGCAGGGAGGTCAGCAAAGCACTGTCTTTTCTCTGACCTGCAGAGAGGGGGGAAATGCCCTTTCACTAAGGGAGGGAGGAAGAGGGCTCAAATGAAGCAGGAATTAGAGGCAGGCTGCTGGGTATCTTCTCAGGCTCCTCGAGGAAGGAACTGGGTTTGTCCCAGAAAAGATGTGAGCCCTGCTGACTGGGTGCTGGTGGGCTTCCTGCAAATCCCATGAAAGCCAAAGGTTTAAGGACAGCCTGTCCTTGGGAGGAGAGAATGCTTTGCAATTACATTGCAACCTAAACTAAAACGTCTGCTTGTCCTGTCAGCCCTCCTCAGAGCAAGGGTTGTGATTCCCCCTCAGGAGCTGCTCCCAGGAATCTGCCTGGCTGGCTGCAAAGCCAGAACTCTGCAGAGGCCCAGCAGAAGAGCTGCCTGCAGTAAAATCATCCCTGCTGGCACTCTTTCTCTCTCCATGTCCAATTACTGCCTAACATTTCACTCTGAGGACTGATTTATGCCAGTGGTTCCTGTAAATGAGGTTATTGGGCTCAGACACTGGGAGATAGTGGACATCATGTAGCTACTGCTAGAGAGTAGGAAGCAGAGGAAAAAATGGGGGGATTTGCTAAGGTCTGGGTTTGTTTAAGGGTGATCTCAGACCTCCAAAACACCCCTTCCCCAGCCTTGGAAAGACCAAGGGGAAGCTCCAGCTTCTATGATGGGAGAGAGGAGCCCAGAGCCATGCCATACAGTGGGTGCAGTGGAAAGCAGAGCAGGGGAACAGGCAGGGCCCTGGGAAGGTGGCACAGCCACAGCCCCTTTGGCAGAGCCTGACCCCCTGGCAGACACCTGTGCTGCAGCCAGCCCTAAGCAAACCCCACTGACAGGAGAGTAAGGTCAGCCAAGGAAACAGCAACTGCCAGGGACACTTTCAGTGACTGTACTTTCCCTCCTTGCCACCCATCTGGGATTTAAACCTGGATTATCCAGCATTACTTATCACTTGTTATCGCCTTTTCTGTGGCTTGCCTGTTCCATTTATCTTCCGTACCCAAGTCCTGGCACCACACCAGTGGACACTCCCTTCTCTTTTTCTCCATTTCATCCACCAACTGGCTGCCAGTTCCCATGCTCACATCTAAGCCTATTTCCTTTTGCTGGAGACTGGCAGCTACCCACCATCTGAGAGGAGCCAGGAACATCATGGCTACTAGAGCTGCTTCACTTCCTAACAAAATGGCCTTAATGGAGTTACTATTTGATTTTGTTTGTTTTGTTTTTTCTCCAAAGGGGAACTATTACAAATCAATTAGGACATTTTAATTAAGGGACAAAATTATTATAGTAAATGTTACACTCCAGGGGCTGTCTGGAGGTCACTGGGATGCTGCTAGGAGTGGACTGAGGTCTGTTCCAGCAAGTAATGGAAGTTCTGGCATATGTGTAGGCTGCTGTAAGGCCCAGTGCCTAATGGTCCTGCCAGACTAGATGAAGAAGTCCTTGGAGCTGAGAGCCAGCTGCTATTGGGACAAGAAAGCAGCGGGAGAGATCAGGAGGAGGCAGAAATACCATCCAGGTCCTTTCCTCTGAGTGGAGTTGTCATGCAGAAGCAGAGTGCTGCCTGTATCAAGATAACCCTAACCCTCAGCCTCTGCTCCAGCTGAGGTTCAGCCTGAGGCAGGGCTGGGACCCAGGGATGGCTCCCAGTCAGACAGAGCTGTTCCCTGTGCCAGCAGGCTTCAGCCTTCGGGAAGTGGGGAAGCACAGAGGAGCACTTCACTCAGCACACTGCTGTCAATGACTGGGACAGCGACCAAAGTGACAGCTCCAAAATCCATTCCTACAGAGGGCCTAGATCAGGTGCCCTGGGGCTTGTCCACCTCTGCTTCTTGGGGCACCCCAGCTCCCCCCATGTCCCTGATGCAGCCTCAGGCATTCAGCCAGACTGGAAGAGGCACATCCAGACCTGGAAGAGCCATCTGTAAAGCCTGGCAGGGTTCAGAAAGCAGGGCTGAGGGGTGGGCAGAGGGCTGGAGAAAACAGAGCCTGTTAACTAGAATTTCTCTTTTTGTCCAAGCAGTGAGACTGGAGTCCATGGAATCAAAAGGAGGGAGTGAAGGGATTTGGGCCAGTCTCTGCTCTTTGGTTAACAACAAACTCTTTCTACAGTGATGCTGGAATGTGAGAGCTGAGGCTGATGGATACTTCCATGGCTTGGCTCACTGATTTATTCCATGCTTGTCCTTCCTCCAAAGCAGCTCAACACCACCAAATCCCTTAATCTCCAACAGCCCAGTCAGGAGCACTGACTCATCTCATTCCCAGATCCATATCCAGGCAGACGTCCATGACAAGGAGGTCTGAGCCCATCCCTCATCATGAGAAGCTCGTGGTCATCCTGGGACAAGCCACCTTCTACCACCTTCATGTTCCCTTCCAACACTCACGAGGCAGCAGTGTTCAGTGTCCCTGCACCCCACAGCACAGCACTTAAGGGAGGACAACACAATAAATGGGGACATGGTGGTTAACCAGCCTGCCAGAGACCAGAGAGCACATCCACGGCAGGGCTTGGGCAGAGCCCAGGTTTTCTAACTCCAGCCTTCTGTATTCACCACCAGAGAGGACTCTGCATCTCAGCATAAAACCTGCACATAGATCTCAGGTACTGCATGAAAATGCAAAATATGACTGATGGAGGGGAACAAATTTGGTCTTCTCTGTGCAGTCGGCAGGTTTCAGGACAAACAGCAGCTCTGGATGATTTCCTGAAGTCAAAGAACAGATAGTAATTATCCCAGCTCCTTCCATCTCCAGTGAAGGATTGACTGCCTTGCTATAATACTCCAGCAAAAGGGGAGAGCCTCTGACCTGCACACCATCTGCTGCAGCTTTGTAAGTTACCTACCCAGCTCAGGGCGGCTGGTGCAGAAATCTCGTGGCATCAGAAACTCATTGCCACCCAGAACAGCTCCTGGGGGACCCCAGTATAGAACTGGCACTGGGAGACAAAGTGCAAGGATGAGGAGATACACCGAGGATTTCCTGTGGTTCCTCACACTAAATATTTTTGTGTCCCTGCCTAGGCTGGAGCCATGGAAGACTCTGAAGGAAACAAGGCAATGAAAATGCCATAATCATCCAGCTCAGGACAGGATGAAAAAGGAGGTGGTGAGAAGAGATCTGTTTGGCAGGGATACATGCCTTGTCTTGGGAATTTATCCTATGGAAAGCAGGGGGGAGAAGTGCAGGGCCTCTGCCCTGTGGGATGTGCCGTGGCAGCAGAACAAGGCTGGCTGGGACATAGGTATCAATGGGTGACACTGTGATGGAGACACACTCGTTACTGGGGCTGCAGAAAGGAAGAGACAGCATGCTGAATGGATCCTGGTTAACCTGGGGAATCTATTGCCTCCTGAAATTTACAGAGTCTGGCGTGGGTGAGACAGTGGAGCAGAGGAAAATAACAACTCACTGACAGAGCAAACAGGAAGAAAACACAGTATCCTGCTTTGGGACACACCAGAAACTCTGTAGGTGAAATGCATCTGCAGCAGGACTATAAGAGGATTTCTCTGTTCAAGGACTAACGTCCAATGGGTGCTGAGAGAAAGCAAGCACTGATTTTCCTCCTGTATCCCATATCCCCTTTTGCATCTCCTTGTCCGAGGTCACTGATCTGTGGCAGAGAGCCAAGTGCCAGCAGCGTGTGCAGTCCCAGCACAGAGGAGCTGACAGAGGTTTGTACCAAGCCACGAGGAGGCAGACTGCAGGAGAGATCAGGATTTCTCAGACAGCCACGAACCTCAGCCCCACTCCTGCCCCTCTGGAGCTGTATGTGCCCGGGTTCTGCAGCACCCTGGAGCAACCTGCTCTCCTGACTGCTCTCACTCAGCATCCTGCCTCCCACACTCCCTGCTTCTGCTCAGGGACCTTTCAAAACTCTCCTGCCAGTATCTCTTATTTGCTTTTTCTATTCCAGCTCTCAGGGCTGTCAGTCCCCAGATCCACTTTCCCAAATATGCTAGGACTTTTTCTGCCTGAACCATGTGGCATGGACAAGACCTGGCCCCATCTCAGCCCTGCTGCTCAGATGAGCCCTCCCTGACCCACCTGCAAAGGCCAGAGCATCCTCCTCCTCCTCCAGGAACCGAGCCACTCACCTCCAGTTATCGTCTCATCGCTGCCCAGGATGGAGCACTTGGTCCTCTCCACTCTCTGGAAGTCAACCTGTGGCAAAGGAGTGGAAAGCACTTTTCTGCAACTGTCCTCGGAGAAGAGAGGAAGTCAGGTGAGGATCTGGGCTGCTGGAGAGTGTTTCATCACCAGCAGTAGCTTTGGAAGCCCTCCCTGAGCACCGGAGAGCCCCCTCTTGCAGGGTGACTGACAGCCCCTCTCACGGAGCTGGATGCTGTCTTCGCTCCTGAATGAGAGAAAGGCAGAGAGCGTGTGTTTAACAAACAGCAATGGAAAGGGGGAGGGAGTCTGCTGCTGCTGTTTATACAGTGTTCAGCCACTGAGGGGCTTCTTGCATCGAGCAGAGAGAAGCTTTTCCACCACATCCAGTTTCCTCTCCAGGGAGAAGTGCTAGGAGCTGGAGCTCTGCAGGCTCCCTGTCCATGTCACAGTCCGGGACAAGTGTTATCTGCCCTCACTCCACAGCTGTCCCATGTCCTCAAGCTTTAAACTCATTTGGACAGGCACAGTCATGTCCAGAGGGGGATCTACCCTGCAGCAAGAAGTCTGCAGGGTCCTGCAGCTCAGCAGAGCTTTCACAGACCTCCCTCCACCCTCCTCCCTCAGAGTTTGCACAGTGCACAGAGCAACCTGCAGCTGTGGGACAGGACTTCAGGGAATCCTGAGATACAAACAGAAGTAATGCTGAAAAGGTTTAGCCACTTGGAAGTGGCTTGGTCTGTTCCAGAGCCAGATTCATTGTGGACATGGAAATAGCTGCTTAGGATGCTCACACACACCTGTCCACACACCTGAAGCAAGAAAGAGGGAGAGACACAAAAGCAGCATCCTCATGTCCAAATCCGCAAAATCCAAGCTCGCTGGAGGCCAGGAAAGCACTCTAAATACAACACAGGGAAGCAGATAAGCCCAACCTGTTCTAAGATTTTTGCCCTCAAGGAGAAGTCGTGTGCTCTTAGCATGGGATTTCTAACTCTCTCAGGCAATGTGTGAATTTGCAGTTCACCTGGGCTAGGAGGTGCTCCCACAGGCTGAGGGGAAGGGCACCTCTCCTTGGCTTTGAATACCTACAGCTGGAATTTTTTCAGAGAAGTCTTGCTTTTTACCCCCACAGTGAACTTTGGTCTCCTTTTCATTGTGAGAACAGAGACAGGGAGGCTTTTCAAACAACCTTTTGTGCCAAAAAGTCACAATACACCAGGAAAACGAAAAAACTCTAATGGCTCAGCAGAAAAAGAGGAATGAGAACGTTCCTGGAATCACATGGAAAGTGACACTTGAACCCAAGACTTGGACAGGAGTCCTCATAAGTCCCATCCTTCCCCCTCCTCTCCCTATCTCCCCTTCAGAAAGGAAAGGACATGAAATCCACCAGCTGTGCTAACTGGATTTTTGTGGGAGTTTCATGTCTTCTCCGCCTTCATTTTCCCTAAGGCTGTTGATTTAGCTGCTCAGGAAAGCTCGGAGGGGAGGGAAGCAGGACAAGACAGAACTGCTTGGAAAGAGCCATTGCTGTCTCCCAGTGGTCTGCAGAGAGAGGCAAATAGCAGCTAGCCTGAAGTGAGGGGTGCATGCTATTCCCCCTGCTCCTAGTGGATGGATACTCCTCCTCTCCAAGATCCTCAGCAGTGGATGGTTGATTTCAGGTCAAGATTATTTTTTTCCTCCTTTCTCTTCTGTGTGAGACTTTTCTTGCTTTCTCCCCAGATTCCTTTGCTACCACTCCCCGCTCTTCTCTCACCAGGGCTGAAATAAGATGCCTGGGGAGAAGGCAGTGATTGACAGGAGAGAAATTTGTGTACCCTGAAGCTGTGAACCTTTATCAGGACCATGGGGTGAATTGCAGTCATTTTTGGCACATGGACTTTGCTGGATGATAGCAAAAGCAAACTCTTCAATCATGGAATAGTCAGTGCAAGCCCCCAAGATGTCCTCTCCCACGGTCTAAGGGGTCCAGTGGGCACCAAAACCTGCTGTGCTCCAAAACATCACCTCAGCTCTTCCACCAGGCAGAGCAGTGCAAAAAAGTGCACTGCTCTCAGCACAGCTGGATTGCCATCCCAAATGACACCCACCAATCTGGAGTTTGGTTCTGGGTCCCTGGGTGCTCCCCAGCCCTATCCCTGGCAGTCAGGCTCTTCTCACAGTGCCACAGCCACAGGCTGCCTGCCAGTCTGCCCAGTCTCACCCAGCTACAACAGAATTACAGCCAGCAGTAGGTGCAGCATAGCCTTGGCTTCTCCACGGTGAAAGGACACCTGGGGGCTGCAGTGCCAGACCCCTCACACTCCTGGTGGGTTCAGAGCAGCACTCATGGCAAAAACTGCAGCAGCCTGAACACCAAGGTGCAAAACAACCTCCCTACACAGCTTACAGATCCCAAAGCAGCTGAGGGTCTTCCGAGCCCCAACCAGCAACACTCTGAAGAAGGAGGGCTTTTACCTCCCCCACTATACAAAGATGGTGCCTTGCATTGTCCTGGGGTGTGGAAGAAGCCCCGAGCAGAGATGCCAGGGCTCACTGCAGGCACTGTTGTAACCTCAAGCCCGAGGTATTTTCACACACAGGCTGGATACCCACAAATGCCTGCACGGGTGTCCCAGGAGCCTCGTGTCCTTCCAGACATGATGGGATCATTCAAAGGATCTTCGCAGCTCAAAAGCCTTTTCCAGTGGTTGGGCTTTCATTAGGTAAAAGTGAGTCTGCTCACCCGTGCTTCTGAGAAATACAGTGAATTTTGTACTTCAGGGAGCAAAAATTATGTCAAAAGGCTGAGAAATGGGGCAGAGAAGAGAGTGATCTTTTGGCCTGTAATCTGCTCTGCCTCAGTGAGCAAGCAGGTCCTCAGTCTCACCACCTTGCAGCTGTAAGCCATCTACTGTAGTTTAACTTCTGTCAGAAAGGAAGGTGGATTATCTGTTCACTCCCTGGGAGGAATCTCTAAGAAAACTGTTACCAAGGCTTCCAGATGCTCTGGTTCATCCTGCTTCATCTGGAGCAGCAACAGTGACATGCTTTAAAAAGCAGCTTTTCATTTTTTAAACATCTGTTTAATTCCACCTGCATGTAACCAAAATATTTCCACTGCTCCTTCCTGAGGTGTCATGCCTGTGTTTTCCTGAGCAGCCTCCAAAGTATCAGCAAGTTTTGGTAACACAAAAGCTCCTTTTCCATTTGAACCCCAGAGTTCACGGATGCAGTGGATTTGGGAGTCTGATGCATTTGGGAACTAAATTAGCCACAAAGAGACTCAGGGGTGGGAGGGCGGATCGAAAGCTCTCTGTACCCTCTCTGAATTTTAAAACAGATTCTCATTTCATAACAGCTTTTTGTCCCCATGTGAACATTCCTAGAATTAATGAAGGAGCAGAGACACCATCAGGGACAAGGTTTGGCTAAAATATCTGAGCTATCTGACACTGATAGTGAGTGTCAGTGAGAGGCACTGAAGAAGCAGGAGGAGAGATGAACTGAGAGTTGTGCTGAGACTGGCTGGGGTCTGCCACAGCTCTACTCACCTCCAGGGCAGGCAGAAGTCAGAGGTGCTGAGCCTGTCTGCAGGATGAGGGTCAGTGAGTCAGGAAGGAGACGATCATATGGAAAAAGATTAATGAGATTTGTTTTGCTAAACACATCACCATATTTCAGCTGCTGCCTCACTAGGGGCAAACCCACAGGGCTCTTTTGATTAAGTCTATTAATGCCTATTAGAGTTTACCCCTTCCATCCCCTTCCCACCCCTGGATCTCAGTCTGACACACAAAATCCCCTTGATCATCCTCACATCAGGACAGAAGGACCCAAGGCCGTTTCTCCAGGCAGACATCAGCACTGTTGATGCAGAAGCCCAGAACTGGCCTCTGCATTTAGCTGCCATTTCTGCAAGTCACTGCACTCAAAGCTTTGTTAATTTATTAGAGGGTTGCTTGTTGTTTGTGTACTAAGCCAGGTAGAAAACAGCTTCTGCAGAAGAGGATAATTGCAGTCAGATAAGCTCTTTAGAGCCGGGATTGCAAAAATACGATACGATGTACACCAGCAGTTGTCTGGGTAAAACAGAAACATGGATGAGTTTTTGGGTTGGAATGTGTTTCTCCCATCTATCACAGACTCCCTATCTGCCGTTGGGCAAATCATTTGATGTATCTCAGTTCTCTGTACATAAAAAAGGTGATAAAAATGCTTCACTCTGGCAAACTCACCCCTGGAGCAGAGGGCCTGGTGCTTGGATGTGCAGCAGTGGCAGCTGCTTTCCCACTTTGCCCTAGGGGATTTCTTTCTAAGTTGCCCATCTCATTTAGGCAGTGTGTTCTGTCGTCAGGGTCTTGCTCTCCCAGACTGGAGACTGCTTCATAGTCCCATAAAGAAATTTTTGCCCAGGCTGTCACTCCTGAGATGACAAAGAGCACTATAATTGCTGGATTGTATGATGAGAATAGGCAGAGCTGGATGGGCTGATGGCAGCCCCAGCCTAAACTCTTCCAAAGTGTCAAGACTGAAAGTAATACAAGTGGCTGGAAAATTCAGAGTATGACTTATCTTCTGTGGGCTTGGTGTTGCCAAAAGGACCAGGTATCCAGGAGCTGGGAGCCACTGCTCAGCACCACCAGTAGGAGCAGCAGGATGATATTTGCTGTTTCACTGCCTTGTTCCATCTTTTCTGGTCCTATGGGGACCCACATCAGTTGTGGGCAGGGAGCAGGTTACCCATGCCCTGCTCAGCTCAGCAGTGCTGGGCTGGGCTGGCAGTAGTGTCTACAGGAGGGTTAGATCCACTCCTGATATAAAATCAGGGATTTGGCTGAAATTCCATTTGGCTCCGTGTTCCCCAGAAACATGACTCACAAGCCAGTGTCTGACACTGAGAGATAGGTATGACACGAGTGCCCCATGGGGAAGAGCTATGTCCCCAGGGTATGAGCAGAGCATGCAGGAGCCAAGTGCTGGAAAGCACAAAGCCTTATAAAGGCAGTGCTCTGGGTTTGTCCTTCTCTCAGCTCTTCAGGCGACGAAAAGAACGACTCACAGCCCTAATTAACTGGAACATGCTAATACCACTGAGCTTCCCTGGCCAGCAAATTTGGCACAAGGCATATGGGACACTTTCCAAACAACTGCTCAGGGGAGCACGTGCCTGCAATTTATTATTTGATGAGCAGTTTCCTCTGCCTTCGCTGAAGAGCTCACACCAGACACGAGGGAGGTGAGTCTGGAGCCTGCAAATCTACTTTGAAAGTCATTTCGTGCTGAAGAGAGCTGAGACTTATTTCTCCCCAGGCATTTAAGATACTTAAGGTATCAAGGGAAATATGGCTTTGCACAGCATTACCTCTGGGAGCACTCAGTGCCTTCGAGTGGTGCAGCTCGTAGTGCTCAGCTTCCCATGGGGAAAGCCACACTCCTTCAGGGTGACATTCATTCTGAGCAGAAGATGCAGGTCCAGAGAGTGTGCAATGTTATTTTGCAGCATAAAGCAGAGGAGCACAGCCAGCCCAGGTAGCTGGAGAAAGGGAAAGGTAGAAGGGCCCCTGGTGCTGTGTCTCCAGGATGGGTTATTCCTTCTTTTGACAACTGTCCTCAGCAAGGCAGTACCCCAGCTTATTGCCTTGAAAAAGTAGTAGGAAGGAGCCTCCTCATCTCCTATTACAAATAAATCACTTTGTGAGCTTTGGACGGGAAGCAAAGGGCAGGACTTCAAAAAAGATCAATTCATTCCTGTGGTAAGATCACCCCTCTCAGTGTTTACTGTACTGTCAAAACCAGAGGCAGGAGTTGCAGCCTCCTGAAGGCCACCCCTGCCCCTGGCCTCACCTTCAGCCTGGCTCCTATGGCAGCCCTGGCACCAGGACTGTTCAGGGCAGCTCTGACACAGGGTTTGAGTGGCAGTGAGCTGCCCAACCAAGCAGTGCCACAGCCTCACCAGTACAGACACTGGGAACAGCTCAGGCTTGTGCAATATTCCCAGGACTAGACAGGTTTGACCTGCCCCTCATCCTTGGCATCACCTGTGGCCAGCTGTGTGGCCAGGCAGGGACTCTGTGCTTAACAAGAGCACATCTCTCCCTGCTCCTTTGCAAACATTCGTTGTTATGGTGACAGCTCCAGAAGGAAAATCTTTTTGAGGATGTTTCAGATTTTTTAACAAAGGTACAGCCACTTCAATAATTTTCTTTAAGGGAGATGGTTATTCCACTCAACGGCAAGTGAATTTCTTTCATTTTGTTTCTGGTGACCACTTAGGTGATTCTCAGGCTCCAGCTTTCAGCGTGTGGCTGTAAGAAAGTGGAAGGAGGAGAAGTAGAGCCAGGTTGTAAAGAGCTGCTTTTAAATCCTCTTAGGAGCACAGGAGGTACCTCCAGGCTGAGGCTGCTGAGCTGCAGGCAGTGTGGAGTCTCAGTTTGTCCAAAATGAATGAGATTTTGGAGTACATCTGCATCTTTCTCAGATAGCAAAGTGCAAAATAAATAGCAAGGGGGACATTTATGCCCAATAGCCTGTGCTGTGTGTGAAATGCTGCACTGAGAAATACTGTTCTTGTGGAATCTTCTGCAGAAACGTCCCTTGGCTTTTGAAGGCTGTGTGATGGTAAATGAATTCTCTCCATTTCCACTGAATGGACTGAAGGCTTTCATATGTGACATCAGGGAGAGAATTGGGCTCTGTAGATGTCCCTAATGCAAGTAACGAATATAGCAAACAGCCTCAGCCTAGCCAGGAAAAAGCAATATGAGTATGTGATGTGACCACAGGCATGGATTTCATGGCTACTGTGTTCTGACCCTGGAATGTGGATGCTAATGGACAAGACTCCAGCATCCTGAGCAGCCAAGCCTGCCCAGCCCGTTTTTGTAAGATGAGGTCATGAAGACCTTTCCCACACCCCTCCTATAGAGAGCTGAGGTCAGAAACCTAAAAAAACATTAAAAATCAAAATGCTTCAGGCTCAAAAGGGGCATCTTAGCACATCTATGAATGCTCAGCACCTTGAACCAGAGGTCCAAGTGAAGGAGAAGAACATTCCAGGCATCCTGCACGCAGTGACCAGCACTGGGCTGGCAGCTGACAAAACCCATCACAGGGAAGGCTGAGAGGACAAAGCTGCTCTGGCCAAGCCCATGCTGTGCGTGGAGTATCAGAGAGGTTTCACACACAGCTCAGGATAAACAGGCAAACAAGAGGCATCCAGAAACGTTAATATTTGCAGAAATCTCGTTTTGGCGCCTGGGTGTGGGGACCTGAAGGATGCTGGTGGAATGCAAACACAGTGGATTCTTGGCTGCCCGGAGGGGTGGCATGGGGAATCTCACAGGGCAGGACAGGCTGCCTGACAGGCCTGCTCATGATGGTTCATATAAGGAGTCCTGGGGAGGGAGAAAGGGCTGAGAAGTTCAGTAGCACATGAAACTGCTCCCCTGGGATTGAGTTATTTGAGCATCCCTGAGTTAAAAAAACAAAACAAAACAAACAAAAAAAAAAACAAAAATCCAAACAAACAAAAAAACACACAAAAAAGAAACCACAAACATAATTAAGCTCTGTTCATCCTCCTTTGCCTGTTTCAGACCTTGTTTCCCTCCCTCCATGTAGTAGGAGATGAATTTGTCCATGCTGATCCCCAACCCTTCTCCTGGATACGAGGGGAAAAATTACATAAACCTTCAGACTCCTGCCCTCACTTCACCTGGGTCCTTTCATGGCATGTTTAGGATGGTTTGAACCTGTTCAACACCTCTTGCCATCTCTACAAGGCTTTTACCTGGACCATGGCTTCCAGTTCGTAGTCAGACAACTTCAGAGGCTCCAAACCCTTGAAGGCCCTGGCTTTAGCAAAACAGCAATGTTATTTGGGACTGGGAAGAAAATATTGGCAAATAATGGCCACCTCTAGTCACCTTCCTCCTGCAGCTATTTATCCAAAGATACCATATCTTGGAGCATTGCTTCATTTCCTGCTCGCCTTTCTATCCGAGGCCTCTAAATCATGTCCCTGCAGCTGAGGTCACGGAGGGAAGTGTAATATCCATTAGCAGTGATGCTGCTATTACCTTGATTTACCTCATTCCTTCTTCTTTCACTCCTTTCTTTCTGTTTACAGCAATCCCTTTCCACTTCTTCCCCCTCCTGGTCTCAGTGCAGGAAAGAGCTGGCAGGAGCCCACAGAAGCAAATCTTCCTAGGATGCAGACTGCTTTTGGGAACATGGGAGTCTGGGGATTTCTCCTGGACCAGCAGCACCCCACTCCTTCCTGACCAGAGATGCCAAGGGCAGTGGGAAGGGCTGGCTTCAAGCTGCCCTATCCTCACCCTGATAGAGTCCTTCACCTGGTGCTTGTCCAGGTCAGCACAAGGAAAAGATCAACCCCAATTTACCCCTCTGCCCCTCCCCTGTCCCACAGCTGGACACTGCTCAGGGAGAGCCACAGGATCCTCCAGGAGAGACTGCAGGAGAGCGAGATCCAGAGGAATCAAAGTCCTTAGAGTGTATTTGCATTCAAACCAAAGTGAAACAGGGAAATCAAAATGCAAAACGTCTTGTCCCCTGTGGAATTTCTCTGCCTGCATCTGGACAGCCGACACAAGAGACTGACACTGGGATCAGCAGTTGCTTCCCCTTCCCCTTGTGTTTCACTGACACCCCAGGGAAGCTTCCCAGCAGCTGGACCCACTGCACTTCCCACTTCATCCCCCCTCCTCCTGCAAGGCCAAACAGTTCCTCTGACACCCATCTCCAAGAACACATATTTATTGCATGGAACAGAGAACAGTGAAGGGTTTTGGACCCAATCCATGTGCTTTGAGCCAAACCCTTCTCAATCCATGTCATCCTTCACCTCCATAGTGTATAATCAAACTCTCCAAACACAGCGTTCTCAGGTCCCAGCCCAGAGCTTGGAGCCTCCCAAGAGGGATATGCTAAAAAAAGAAAGAAAAACATTACATTGCCAACTGAAGTGAGTGCTGAAAGGAAGGAGATGCCAGGAGCACTTAAACAGGAATCTGAGACCAGAGGACGCTTGGGTGTGTGTTTTCAATCCCCAGAAGGGAGATGTGTTCATTGAGAAATGACTGCCACTCACTGCTAGTTTTAGACCTTGTAGTTAATGTCCCATAAAGTGAAATGGCCATGACTAGGACATCCCCATCGGTATTAGAACTTTCTTCTTGGATTGATGGATTAGTGCAGAGCATGGTAAAATGGTGCCACTCCTCCTTTGGCTCCAAAATCTACATTTGCAGCTCAAACCTGGAAAGATGGAAATAAACAATTTTACATGAGCAACTGGTTCTTTTGGCAGCAAGGGGAGTTATTTGGGAAAATCTATACATCAGTGGGTCCAGGACTCTATTGGGTGCTGAAGGATGTCCTGCAGCACCTGAACCCAAGCTGGCAGCTCCACATTCTGGTGCAGAGCATCTCTTCTATGAGAGCAGCATCCCATAGCCCCGTGCCAGTCCTGGGCAGGGTATGTGCTGGCACTGTCCAGCCTGGTACCATGCCAGGGGGATGCTCCTGCTCTTCACTCTGCACAGAGGGACCAGGAGTAGGCTCCAGCTGGGGCTAAAAGGGGAGCTGATGGTGAAGTTCGACATCAGCTGAGCTATCCCAAATTCTGCAGTTTTAGGGTGAAGCGTCAGTTATCTAGCTATGGCCTCTCCAAACAATGGGCATAAAGGTGCCCCAGGGAGGCTGTCACCTCCTGGGCTAAATAATGGGGAGAGATGAGCTCTGACCACAGCACAGATCCTGATGCACAGGGACATCTCCCAGCACTGTTGGCTTGGGCTGCTGGGGGAACATAACCTTTCACAGCACATTCCAGATCTCTGCTAAAAAGCAATTATTGATGCTCTTATTTCTCTGCAGAGCCTCACAAGTAAAGGATCACGGTGCTGCAACAAGTGAGGCAGCAGTATCCTGGTTCCCCCCAGGCTGTGTGTCCTGTGCTGGAGTCTTGTCTGTGTGTCTGTGCAGAGTTTGTAAGGACTCCTAGAGGAACGGTGGCAAAACCAGGAGGCTGGGCACAGATGACAAAGCCATTTCCCTCTCAAAAGATGTATCTAAGCAGATGATTCGGCTCCCATCCAAAATCCACGAGTTCAAAGCCAGCTGTTTCTCAGGATTGCTGGCACGTGGCAGGAGGATGGGAGGTAACATCAGCCGCTGTCCCACTGTGATGGGCTGGCACTGGCACTGCTCCCATTCAGCCCTGGCATGTTCGTAGGGTGAGAGCCAGCCTAGTGGAAACACAAACATCTAAATGTGGGGACTGAGGTTTTGCTGCATGAAGTCACAGCTGAGAGGAGATTATTCAGGCATCCCTGGATCCTTGTGTCATCCCTAGGTCCCAGTGTCATCATCCTAGCGATATTCCCAGGGGTACTCTTCTGTGTTGTGCAGTGGAAAGGATAAAAGGGCAGCAGTAGGAACAGGTTCAGCCTGCTGGAAACAATCCCTGCCCAGTGAGTTCTTGTCCCCCAGTGCCCAGTGGGGACTGAGCACCCCTGTCCCAGAGCCACCATGGGTACTGGAGCAGGAGGGTGCAGCCAACACCCAACTTGCTCAGAGAGCTGGAGCAGTCCTGAACCCCCACAATAACTGTGAGGGAGCTGCTAGCCCACTTGGCCATGGCCTGACCTTGTTGGTATCCATGGATGTCACTTGGCCAACAGAGGCCAAGGGGTGCACCTTGCTTGCCTATGGCCAACATCCCCCAGGACTGATTGCTCCTCATGCATGCAGTGATATTCCAAGTATCAGCATGGGGCTGTGGCTGAGCGTGTGAGCCTGAGGGGCTGCTGGGGACAAGGCAAAGGCCAACACCTGCAGGCAGGGCTGCTGTGGCCACGTGCCAGTGACCAAGCATGCACAGTACAAGAGAAAGCCTGGGAAAATCCCTCAGACAAGCAAATGAAGATGGGCAGAAATACTTTCTGCACTAATTGCACTGCTGTAATGAGAAAACAGCACCAGGAGGAGGAGGGCAGGAGCTGGACAGCGCCTGGCACATCTCCCTTTTGGGGCATGCTTGGGTTCTAATGGTGGTTAGGAAGGAGACAGATGGTCTGTGCAGCTACTGTGTGTCCTTGTGTCCCCTCTCTTTTCAGGTTTATTTGCTTTTACTTCCAGTATTGAAAGTTCTTGTGATTTTTCTCACATGTCCACCAGTTTCTGCCACTTCCCACAACATAGCAGGGCCCATTATCAGGTGACCACACAAGGATGAAAACCCTTCCTTATTTCTTTCTCTCACTAACAAGCCCACAGCCCTCGTGATTTCTGAGGTAACCCAAAGCTGTGACCCCGAAGTGTTGGCCAGAGCTATGTTCTGAAGGCAGCGTGAGCAGGGGAGAGAGAGGGAGACTTTGGCCTGGAGCTCATTTCTGTGCTCTTTACTGAATATAGCAGTGGGGTGGGAGCTGTTCAGTGAAGGGGCAATGCGAGACAGTGCAGGACAGTGTAAGGCCAGTGCAGGGGCAGTAAAGGGGCAGTATACGGGCAGAAAAAAGGACAGTCCAAGGACAGGACAGTCCAGTGCACTCCAGTCCAGTGCACTCCAGTCCAGTGCACTCCAGTCCAGTGCACTCCAGTACCCTCCGGCCTCGCACGCGCCTTCCCACGGACGCCGCGTGAAGCCCCCGCAGCTGGCCCGGCGGGCTCGCACGTGACCGCGTCACATGCAGGGACAGCGCCCCGCCCCCTCCGCGGATCCTACCCAATGAGCTGGTGGGCGCGCGGCGTGTCAGTGTCATGATTGGTCAGGGCGGACGTCAGTCTGAGGGAGGGGTGGGGCGGGGCGTGGTGGTGGCGGCCCTGAATTCTGCGGGGGGGCCGGAGGTGGGAGAGCGACTGGACTGGACTGGGTTAGACCGGACCTAAACTAAGCGGTTTCAGCACGGTGGGGTTCGTGGGATGGCGGGAGGCCGAGGCTGCGCCCAGGGGAGCGGGCGGTGCGCACCGCGGGACTCGAGCCGAAGGGGTCCCGCACACGGCGGCGGCGGTGCCGCATAGGCCCGAGAGCTGCTCGGGGTGTGGGTGGGTGCTGCCAGCCCTCGGACCAGGTGACCGCTGCGCTGGGGCCCTGTGGGGACACAAGGCCGGGCCGTGTCAGACGCACTGAGTAGTTTTACTGAAGTGACGGAAAATTAGAAGTTGTTACCGTGTGAAAGGAGTGACCCTTGGCCAGGGCTGCTCTGTAATTTGGGGCTTTCCAGCGCTGCACGCACCCCTGTAGCAGCTGGGCAGGCCCTGTGCCTCCCGCCCGAGGTCTGCTAACCAAACCCTGCCCCAGACCGCAGGAGCGGCACAAGTTCGGCCCGGTCCAGAGGGACGGGGCTTTGTGTGTGGTGGTGGTAGGAAGCTGAGGGTGCCACCTGTGTGCCAGCAGGGATGGCCGGCAGGATCCAGGACCGCAGCCTGCGGGAGGAGCTGACCTGTGCCATCTGCTGCGAGCTGTTCAGCGAGCCCGTCATGCTGGACTGCATGCACCACTTCTGCAAGGGCTGCATCCAGGAGTACTGGGACCGCTGCGCCCACGGCCCCTCCTGCCCGCAGTGCCGCCGCAGGTTCCCCAGCCGCGCTTTCCGCACGCACTACCTGCTCTCGGGGCTGGTGGACAAGGTGCGGCGCTGCGGCTCCGAGGAGCACCAGCACAAGATGCAGGTGAGTGGCCTCTGCCAGGCTGGGGAGCAGGAGACAGGTGCCACACGAGCCCTGTGCAGCCACCACCCCTCCCACAGGCAGTTTCCCTGCTGTGAAGCCTTATCTGACCCAAGATAAGTGGCATTTGCGTCTCTTCGTGATTAGTCCCTCTCCCTGTTTCCTTACAGCTGTCTGTCTTTTGAACACTTTTCTTTTGCATTTGTTTCCCTCACTGCTGCGTCTGATTCCTACCACAGCTTTGTCATTTCTCATTTAAGGATATGGTCCCTAAGTCAGAGGGGAGGGGCTGAGGGCTGCTTGTGCCAGGTGCTCTGCTTGAGGAGACAGTCCCTTCGTAACATGCAGCATTTAAAGCTTGTGCAAATAGGTATCCCAGGCTGGAGCTCCCAGTGTTAAAAGTAAATTGGATTAATTACTTGCACAGATACTTAATCCTCAAGGCTGCGCATCAGGTGCTTCTCCCCACAGCCTTTATATGAGATCCTGTTGCAGTCTCCTTCTGATACAGGAATTGGGACTGTTCCTGAATCACAGTAGAGTGGTGAAATGGCCTCCTTACCTTATTTTCTTACTTTCTTCTCCTTACCTTCTTTTTTGCAGAAGCACCTGGAAGATGCTTTGCAAGCTCGTCAGAAAGAGATGGAGAACTTGCTGCAGAGGAAGCGTGTGGTGCAGGAGGACATCTGCAGCCTGACGGTAACAGCCTGTGGGAGCTGCTCTTCAGGCAGCTTCTGGGGCAGTGTTCACAGAGGATGTGTATCACTTCAGCTGAGGTTTAGCTGAGCTTCCTGTAAAAATCTAGAAGAGTAACAGTGGGGATCTACACCAACTCCCTTGCACATATGCCCAAGCTCATCACTGCTGGAGCAGAGGTTTTGAGAGGAGCATTAGTGCTCGTTCATGCAGTGTTTACTAAGTGCATTGGTGTAGCAGAGCTGGGCATGGTGAGTGGTGACAGCTGTGGGCAGCTTGCTCTGGCCCTGCAGGACTGCCTCTTTGGGAGAGCATTAACTCCTGACAGCTCTAAAATCCTCTCATGTCAGAAGGGATGGCAGCAAAGCTGAAGGGTCAGTGGCAGGGTTGACACTGTGAGAGTGGTGGCCTTATCACAAGGATAGTGTTGGGATTCACTGCAAAGCTCCGAGGTGAATGAGGAGCCTGATTGCTCTGCATGGGCTTGAGAGGGACCAGGCTCCCCATTGCTACAGATCTGTGAAGTGAGAACAGCCACAGGCTGACTGTGCTGCTTTCATGGGTGGCATAAAAGTGTTAAAACCAAGGAAGGGGAGTTAAAGGAAAATGGAAGTAGTTCAGAAATGAGATAAAACTGGGAGAGGAAAAAAACCCTGTCTTCTGACTGGAGCCTCTGATCCCCCAGCCTGCACCATTTCAAATCTCTGTCCTCTTGCCAGATGTGGAATAGACCTTTGAGATTAATGAAGAAGCATTAGCAAATAAGCACGTGCTTTCCTGTTGCTGTGCAAGAGCCAAGAGGTGTCTCAAGAGTAAAGAAGCAAATTGCTGGTCTGAACAGGGAGGCCCTGCTCCTCCTCTGTGGTGTGTCACCACAAACACCTGCTAGAGCAAGAGGAGGCTGGTGAAACTTCAGATCTCTGAGGGAGATGGGTTTCCTGTGGGGAGAAAGGGATGTGTACTTCAGGAAGCACTCCTTGAGAAAGTAGTGAGGGCTAAGGTTGCACTTGGAGATTAAAAGCTTAAAGATTTAAGGAAAATAAAAAGTCATTGGCTGTCTCTTGTAAACAGGCAGGAAGGCAGTGAGAGCACAACAAGGTTGGCTGGCAAGTAAACAACTGGAAAAAAGTGACCTCTGGTTAGAGCTGAATGGGATTTTATCAGCCTTAATGACAGAGATTAGTTTGTTCAGCTTGCCCATCAGGCAGCTCTGCTCAGGGTCTGGAACGATGTGAAATAAATGCAAGCTAACCTGAACAGCTGAGTCTGCAACTCCACAAAATTTAAAGAGCTCCAGTCTTGCCCACAGGCAGATTCTTGGTGGTGTGGGAGAGGGCTGTGGCTGCATATGGACCAGGCCTTTGCTGGAGCTGGTTATTTGGGTTTGTTGGGATTTTTTCCTTTGGCTCTGCAGCCTTGAAGGTTGTCCTTGTGTCCTGTTCTCCATCCAAAAAGTCATTGCTATGTCTAAACCTCAAATTTCTAGGGCTCTATAAGCAGAGTAACAGGCATAGCCATCCTGTGCACCTGCTTGTGTGTTTTAGCTTTGGGACTCACCTTCTGCCTCTTCCCTCTGCTCAGAAAGTGTCTGGGGAGCTGAACTTCAAGATTCGAGCTGAGTTTGCTCGCCTTCATCAGATCCTGGAGGAAGAGGAGAGAACTGTGCTGGTAGAGCTGGGTGAGAAGGGGGAGCAGTCCCTGGCCCAGCTGCACAGGCACGTTGGCCAGCTGGAGGAGGGGATAGCAGTGCTGCAGAGGGACATCGAGCACGTCAGGCTGACCCTGAGCAGGATGGAGGATGTGTCACTGCTGGAGGTGAGATGCTCTGCTGACTCTGGCAGGGGGCTGAGAGATGTTTCAGGATCTCAAATTGGGATGGGAGAGTCTTAAATAATAGCACTAGGCTGTACCCCAAAGTTGCTCTCACTGCCATCCCTCTGGATTATCTGCCCAATCCCTTGGAGTCTGGAGGCTCTAGCCACAAGGGATACAGTGACATCAGGTCTTGGGAGCCTTCCTCATTCTCCATCCAAGTGCCCAGACAGTTTTCCCCAGGATGCGGGTCCTGGTAGCTTGGTTTCCTCTCTGTGCTGTGTGACAGCATGAGATGGGAACTTATTTGTGCAGCTGCATGAATTAGAGTGACTGCTAATTCTCTCTGCTTCTCACTGCAGGTGGAGAGCCTGGATATCAGGTACGTGTCTGGCATGAAAGAAGCTGATTCCATTTTCAGGAGCTTATCTTAGTCTCTGGCTGGGACCATATGGGAGAGGCACTTTATCTCAAATTTTAAAAGCGTCATAAATTGCTCAGGAAGTCACTGGTGCTGTGCAAGTTGGAGGCTGGTCCCCAGCATACACTGGATGCTCTTCCCAGGGAGCATCCTACGTGTTGACGTGGCTGGAAAAGTGGGTGGAGGAGATGGTGGTTTGGAACGGGTACAAGAGCCATGTGTGCTGCAAGAGGGAACAGATTTTGGGTGCTTCATCCTCTCCCTGTCCTTCCTCAGCTTCATACTACTCATGAGGCTGCAGAAGTGACCTTGAGGTGCAGTTTGAGGATGGGAGTAGCTGAGGGCCAGAGCTGCCATGGGGGAGTGTGTCCCTGTCCCCTCCCTCCCTGAGATGCAGTCTGACTCCACAGGCCTGGCCTGTTCAGCCATGCAGAAATCCTGCTGGGTGTGCTGGGTGTGGGTTTGCCGGGAGTCACTGCTCCACCAGCAGTACTGCTGGCTCTGTATTGGACACCTCTGTCCTGAGCCACTCACTGCACTGGGGGCAGAACTGCATCAGGCAGAGCAAGCGAGACATTTGTGTCTTGTCTTTACCAAATCTGTCCCACGCAGCACTGTCCTGCAGCTCCGCCCATGCTTTTCCTGCATGCATTGGCAGTGGCTCAGCAGAGGGATTGACCCTGTCTGCCTGTCTCTGTCCCAGGCCTTCGGTGCATGTTGAGACCCAGCCTGCCCTGGACCTGCAGCACTACAGGGACAGCCACAGTGGTCCCTTGCAGTACATCTTCTGGAGGCAGATGCTGCGCTCCATCTGCCCTGGTGAGCACGTCGCTGTGAGATGGGTGTGGTGGGCCAGGGCTGCTCTGCAGAGGGAGTCTACAGCTGGTAAAATGTCATGCTTGATGTCTCCGCAGCTCCTGCTCCACTCACCTTTGACCCTGAGTCAGCCCACCCCAACCTGGTCTTCTCCAGCGATCTGACAGCAGTGACAGAGAGGAATCGAGCCCAGCCTGTCCCCATCAGCTCTCGGCGCTTCCGTCAGTGTGTCAACGTCCTGGGCTCGCAGGCCTTCGACAGCGGCCGGCACTACTGGGAGGTCTGGGTGGGCAGCAAAACCAAGTGGGACCTGGGGGTGGCTGCTGACACTGTGGACCGGGCAGCCAAGGTCAAGCTGTGCCCAGAGAATGGCTACTGGACGCTTCGCCTGAGGAACAAGACGGAGTACTGGGCCACTGCCACCCCCTGGGTGCGCCTGACTCCCCGCCAGCCCCCAAGGAAAGTGGGCGTCTTCCTGGACTGCCAGGAGGGCACTGTCACCTTCTTTGATGCTGGGGACATGTCCCACCTCTTCACCTTCCACCAGGTGTCTGCGAAGAGATACTGCCCCTTTTTCAGCACCTGCTTCAGTGACGGGAGGGACAACGTGGAGCCCATGCGGCTCTGCCACCTGGCCCTGTGAGGGACAGGGGTGCCTGGGGACACCAGCCTGGCTCCTGCCCGGAGCTGTGCTGGACAGCAGTTCTGCACACACAAGCATGATGGGTGTTGGAGGAGCTGTTTTGGTTTGTTTTGGGAGGAAGGAGGGGATGAGTCTCATTTATCTGCCCTCCTTTTCCTGTGCAATGTGGTTGCCACAAAGCATTCACAGAGGTTCCTGGCACCCCTAGAATAACTTCCCATTCCTGAGCACAGCACAGTTCAGTAAGAGCCACGGTGCTGCAGGGGAGGTGGCTTTGGGTGTCCTCCTGCCTCTCTGTGTTCCCACCCCTGTGCCCCGTGGAGGAGGGCAGCTGTCCCAGCGCACCATCGAGTGCCTCTCAACTCCACATCCCGAGCGTGGGCATCCTCTGCTGGAAGAGCTTCCCGGGCAGGGCTCCGGGCCGGCAGCAGAGGGAGCCCGGTGCGCAGCCCAGGGAATGCAGCGCGGCTCCCTCACCTCTCACTATTAAAGTTCCTTAGAAAGCCTGCTCGGGGCTTGTGTGCTGGGGGGATCTGCTGCTCTGGGGTGTGGCACAGCCTGGGGGCCCCGAGCCCTGCTCCAGCCTGCGGCACAGGAGGCGAGAGAGAGCCACTGCTCCCGCATAGTTCCTTGGAGCACTCCCTGCACTTCTTGCAGTGGCTTTTCACAATTTGCTGTTTGAGAACAAGGAAGAGAGGTCCTCTGAGCCTAGCCCTGATCTTGGGCTACAGTGATTTAAGATTTGGCCATCTCTGGCCTGGCTGGGTCTTAAGGATTTGTACATATGAAAAAGGCCAAGTCCCAATTTCCAAACTGAGCAAGAATGTGGCTCTTTTCCTGTCAGCATGGCCCTGCTGGCAGCACTGCGCCTGCTGGAGGGCAGGCAGGGGTCCCTGGGGGGGGCAAGTTAAGGACGTTTGGCTGCTGTGGGTTGTAAGGAGGTGCTGGCAGCGTCTTTGCCTCATGACTCAGCAGAGGTGCTGGGGTGGGTCCAGGCCTGGCTGGTGGAAGTGGTGGGTGGGAGGGAGGATGGCAGTGCCTGGAGTGGGTGGAAATGTCATGTTTTTCCCACCCAAATCCATTTCAGGCTCAAAGCAGAGGCCAGAGCTCCTCAATACTGCGTAGTCCCTAGTGCTGGCTGGAGCCAGACACCTCTGGTAGAGGCTCAGCTTTCTGTGGTGTGGGAAGGGCCAGGTGTGAGGCTTTCCAGCTGCCACAGCTGGGCACAGGGACACTTGCCAAAGCAAAGCCTTCACTGGCCATCTGCCTGCCTAGGGGCCCTGTTCCCTTGTGGTGCCATGAGGGATGTTTCCTCCCACTGCTGCAGTGTGCCTGGGCTGGGGGTGCCTGATGCCTGTGCCAGGGCAGGAGAAGCCAGAGGCAGGATGTCCCAGGCAGGGTTCAGGCAGATGTGTCCTGGGCAGGGGCACTTAGCGCAGTCCCGGGCTGCTCCCAGGGATGGGGAAGCCTCTGCTCTGTGCAGCCTTGCTCGGGGGTCCAGTGTGGAGGGGATGCTGGGGCTTTGTGCTCCCTCCTGGCCCCAGGTGAGTGTGAATGCTGAGCCCGTGAGCTGGACTCTGCCTCCTCTCCTAGCTCTCATCTCCTCCTCTCGCTGCCCCACAGCCTCAGTTGAAATAAGAGTGGAGAAGAAAGAGCTCTTGGCTTGGAAATGGTGCTGTGAGCAGGGCTGTGTTACCCCCTGCAGGGGCTGGGAGCCTCTGGAAAGGTGAGGCTGATTTGATCACAGCAGGGAGTTACTCTGGGGAAAACTAAAACCCATCAGCTCCCCAGGCTGCCCCCAAGTGCAGCCAGGTACGGCTGGGCAGCAGCAGGGAGTCCCTGAGGTGTGAGGGGAAGCAGATCTGGCAGGCACTGGCAGGGTGAGCACAGCCAGGCTTTGTTGTCTGCCATCTTCCACTGCCCAGCACTGCCATGTGCTACATGGGCCAGCGTGATGGCACTGGCTGCCAGCGTGTGCCACTGCCACTGCTGCCACCTCCCACGCCCTTCCCATGCTAAGGCTGGAGAGCAGCCTTGTCCCAAATGCTCCTGAGGAAGCACATCCTTCCTTCTCCTGCCGTGGTGGCCGTGGCACGCTGCTCCCAGGCAGAGCCACATTTTGGGGTGTAATGTCTTTGCCTGGTCCTGCTGGCAGGGCAGGGCTGGGGAGGCAGAGCAGCTCCACATAAAAGGAAAATGCTGCTCTGGGCTGCTGTGTGTGCAGCGTTAACCCAGTGAAGAAATGCGGTCTGCCACTAAATGCTGTCTGAAAAACACATTTCTCTTACAAACCAGAGCACCATGGAGGTAGGAACCATGGGTGTGAATGTAGTAACTACATGATCTTGGCTTGAGTTCAGGCAGGAGGGGATAGGGGTGGGAGAGTGGGCACCACAGGGTTAAAGTACCCCTCAGCCCAGCATCCGGACTCTGCACCTGCCAGGGCTGGCTCTCGCCGTCTTCTCCCTGGGTCAGGCTGTACTTTCCTTGTCAATTACCTCATTGCTTTGTCTCTGGGTGTTCCCAGAGCCACCCCAGTGTCCAGCAGCTCCTGCCTTTTGTGATCTGTGTGTGTCTTTATCCAGTGCTTTGGGGAAGCCTTTGCTTCCTCGGGTCCCCCCACGTGCTGGAATGGGGACAAGATTTTAAAATAAGATCCTTTTGTTTCCCAAGGCCGCAACAATGGAAAGGTCCCATCGGTCCCACAGTCGCCGTAGGTTTGTGATGGAAAATTCCCCGCCGTGGCGAGGCGAGCCCTCCCCAGTGTCCTGCCAGTACTGCCATTAGATGGCAGCATGGACGGGCTGGCAGCGTGGGCGGGCTGGTCCTGGCCACCGCCGCCTGCACCGCGCCACGTTCGGACTGCGGCGAGTGGAGGATGCCAAAATCCCTTCGCTTTTGGGGTGCCAGAAGCTACCTCCCCTCAACCCCAAGTCAGACCCTCTGCTTCTCTCGCACTCAGCTTCTCCAGGCACACTCTGCGCACTACGGTCAGCAGCTCAGTGGTGACATGTGATTCATTCCCCTGTCACTGCCACCCCTCAGCACCTCACCGCTCACTTCCCAAGGGCGCTGACCCCGATGCTGTCCCCAGAGTGGGTGCACTGCGTGGCTGCCCCGTCTGTCACAGCCCCTGTCACTGGCGAGGGCTCTGATCCCACAACCTCAGCTCTTCACTCCTTAGTGCTGGGCAGTGCCACCCCTCTGTGACATTCCAGCTCTCCCTTATCATGGCAAGGTTTAGAAGTCTCTCCTTAAATCTGAGGGGCTTGGACACCCACCTGGGATGAAGAGACATGGCCACTTTCTGCTCTGCTGAGATCCAGGAGGGAGGTGATCCAAGCTGAGTGTGCTGACGAATGATGGAGTTCGCACTCTCTGAGTTTAAAACTCACTAATCAGGAGTCGGGTAAAATAAATAAATAAATTCTGTGACTTAGAGTCCCTCTATGGGCTCCAGGAGAGGGACAGGATGATTTCTTCTGCAGGTTTGGCAACGTGAGCAGTTGAGTGCACCAGAAGTTTCCCTGCCTTTTTGAAGCCGTAAGCGCATGGCTTACATTCAGGCTGTTTCTTCACTGCCTGCGAGTGAGCGTAATTAATAATCCTCTGG
Source organism: Acridotheres tristis (assembly GCA_037013685.1). Lineage (NCBI taxonomy): Eukaryota > Metazoa > Chordata > Aves > Passeriformes > Sturnidae > Acridotheres > Acridotheres tristis. The sequence goes on from CM072900.1 coordinate 7,004,023, forward strand.
GGCGCAGCGGGGCCGTGTTAATTTATCTGTTCAGCGCCCCTTGGGTGCACAGGCAGCTGGCCAGGCTGTGCCACCGCGCTCCCAGAGCTCTGCCGTCGCCTCCGTCTGTGGCGCATTCGCAGCCAGCTCGCTCCGAGTCAGAGCCGCTGTCGCTGGCAGCGCCGCTGGCACCAGTGGGGCGGCACCGCTCCTCTGCCAGCGCCACGGGAGTGTGGGGATTTGGTGTGTACCTGCCAGAGAACCGAGCGGGTGCCACACCGAGCCGTGCTGAGGGACAACGCGGCTGTTCCACGCTGCTGGCACCGTGCGCGGCGTGAGTGCGGGGCCCTGCTACACCCCCGATGAATAAGGGTGCGAGTGTGAGCACACCCGAGTGCCTGTGAGTCTGTGTGTGGCCCAGGGAGTGCGGGAGGAGAGAAGTTCAAGGCGTGTGTGCCTGTGTGTGTGCGAACAGGTGAGGTGTGGAACTGAGGGGGTGCACAGGCATAAAGAGGTGTGTGCAGGCAGGTGAGAGATGTGTTCCATCGCGTGGGGTGCGTATGTGCTGTTGTTGAGAGCGTGTTTGTGTGCATTCCCTCTGCTCTGAGAGGCCGGGTTGTGCACCCAGGCACAGCCAAGAAACAGGCGATATGCGGGCATTCTCACAAAAATGCAGGGAGACACAGGGTGCACGCAGGTGTGAAAATACACGCAGGTGTGGGGGTGCTCATGTATCCATGGGTCAGGGATGATGGAGACCCACCCACACGGGTGGGGAACACACTTGCCCCCCAGATGCAAGGGATGCAGACCCACACAAGCAGGTGAAGACACCCAGGTGCGAAGGGATGCGCGCACCCCCGCTGGTGCGGGGAGTGCGGATTCCCTGTCAGTGCTCAGAGCTGCAGGTGCGCTCCCCCACCCCCTCTGCCTCTCCGCCGCCCCTCCCCGTCCCGCCCCGCCCGCCCGGCGCCCCGAGGCTCGGCGGAGGGCGGCGGGCGGCCCCGGCGGGCGGAGGAAAAGGAAGCGGCCCCGGTGCTCCCCGCCCGCCGCTGCCGCGCGTCGCCGCAGCTGGGGCGCGGCGGGAGCAGAGCTCGGGCGCGGGGCGCTCGCACCGCTCCGCATCGCACGGACCTGCCGGCAGCCCCGGAGATGAGGAGAGTTTGCACGCTGCCCCTCTGGCTCTGGCTCGGTATTGTCTCGGAGGCAGGTGAGCTGCCGGGGCTGCGGGCTGCCCTGCCCGCTCTGATGCCCGCTCCGCACCTGCGGGCGCGCTGGGAACGGGGTTGCTCCGGCGGGACGGGACGGGACTCGGCGCCTCCCCCGCGTGTCCCCCAGACCCCGCAGAGACCCGCATTGCCCGCCGTGGCGTCTCTCAACCCGGACGGGTATGTGCCGTGCCCTGGCGCTGCCCGTCCCGGACTCCCTCATCCCGGGGGGACCGATGCTCCCGGTCCCGGCGACCTCAATCCCCGACGGGGACAGGCGCAGTCTGCCTGGGGTGCCCCGTCCCCGACCGGCGCTGCCGTACCCGTCCCCAGCCAGGACGCGCCGCGGTGACCGCCCGGGTGTCCCCGACGGCTGTGACAGCGTGCCCGCGGCGACAGGACGGGACGGGAGGACCCTGCTGCGGTCCCCGCCGGGTCCGGGGCCGCGGGGAGCCCACGCCGTGCTCGTGCCGCGGATGTCCCGCTGCGAGCGGGGAGAAGCCTCATGGGACCCTCGCGGGAGGGATGTCGCTGCGCAGGGACGCGCCCGGCTGGAGGGCCGGCTGGAGGCCAGTCCCAGCTTTGTGTATTTATTTTTTCACGCACAGAGTCATTAATTTGTGTGTGCCGGGGAGGAAGGCGCGAGGAGGCGGGGGTCCATGCAAGGCTGTCCGGCCTGCCTGTCCCAGCTCTGGTCCGCCTCGGAAGTCACCCGAGGCGGATCCCAGTGAAATGCTTTCCCTTCTCATAGCGCTTCTGGGGCAAAAGGCTGTTGGGCAGAGAGTGCAGAACCACGGCATAGATGGGGCTGCAATGCCTTTCTAGCAAGCAGAGCCCGTCTGACAGGGCAGAGCTGGATGGGCACTTCCCGGGCAGTGGGGACAGGACATCCCACCAGATACCCCTACAGGAGCTCTTTCTTGCGCGAGTAAAGCATTTATAGCCCAGATCAGAGCAAGACTGAAAAAAAGTTAGTAATGGAGAAAGCTTGCAATGGGGGAGATTAATTTTGGGAGCATAAATAGAATTTTCTGTAACATCAGCTCAGTGACTTGCTATCACCAGTGGCATTTGCTGCTATCGTTGAAGTGAGCTCACGGGAGAGCTGCAGGTGTGGCATGAACAGCATCACCAGCAGTGTCACTGTCAACCTGCTCTGCCCAAAAAGCTGCTGATGGCTCTGGTGTCATGGAGCCAAAGGACAGAACGGGTGTCGGAGCTCAGGGGATGCTCAAGGAGGCTGGGCAAAAAGGAGCCTGCTGCTGGTGGCATTGCAGTGGGAACAACTGTTCAAAGCTCTCTTGTTGTTAGCAATTTGTAAAGCACGGTGTAGCTGCTCCCGGCTTCTTTCATCTCCTGGAGGTGCAGGAGCAGTGCCTGGCGGGCTCTGGCCAGTGCAGCTGTGTGGCCTCGTCGGCACAGGGCTGAGCAGAGCTTTGAAGCACTCGGTGCTGCCTGATTAGTGCAGCAATGAAGGGTGATGTGGAGCTCAACTGGGGGATAGTACCATGGGAATTTGCTTCCCCTCCTTCCAGTCTGTCAATGAGGACAATTTGTCAGCGCCTAAAGGACGCACAAATTTCTCATTAGCCATAATCCCAATGGGGTGGAAATATTTGCTCCCTTTGGATGCAGGGATGCGTGTGTGAGACTGTTCCACCTGTGAAGGATGAAATAATCATCTCATGATTTTCATTAAAGGTCTATTCTGGCACCACGGTGTCTGTTTAAAAGGGCCAGCGTTAGAGGATGCTGTGTGTAAGAGCACAAAACTCTTACGCATTCTAGCTCCGTGGTGCTCCCAGGATGGAGTGGAGCTCAGGAGCTGCCCTGTGCAGGCAGTGAGATAGGGGGAACAGGCAGAGGTTCAGCCCCAGTATTCTAGATAATCTCGGCCTCTCAGGATAACCCTTTGTGGATGGTTGTGAGACCATGTGCTCCCTGAGCCACCATCCTCTGGACACAGAGCAGTGCCGAGCCCCCTACAGCCAAACAATCCCGCTGTGGTCACTGGCTTGTGGCTTCCAAGGGCGTATGCCCACTGTGTGAGGCAAAGGCCCGTGCTTGTGTAGGACCTGAGCCGATTGCGTTGGCTGCCGCTGCCCGCTCCCCTCTTGGATCACACAGAATTCCCGGCCGAGTGCTCGGACAGCCCCGCGCTGACCGTGCCAGCAGCAACAGTTGCCTGTGCAGCTGGGATTTGAAGCAGTTGCTTTATTGCAAGTAATAAACATGGGTCGTTTTAGCAACACTCTTTCATTTAACAGCCCTGACTGCCCAGGAACCCCACCAGGCTCGACCCACAGCGATGAGCCAGGGCCCCCAAGGGGGGCGGGTGTGCAGGGATGCAGCCCGGGGTCCCTGGGGGCTGCCAGGGAGGGGACAGGGCAGGGACAGCCACAGCTCCTGCGCACTGCTGTCTGCTTAAGGGTGATTTCAGATGGGTGAGCAGCACCCACCGCCCTGGGATTTGGTTTGGGCACGCGAGCCCGGGGCTCGCTGCCTGCACAAACACCCACCAGGGCGTCACTGAGCTCAGACTGACGTCTGGTCAGAGGGACACTCCCCCAGCAGCACAATGTCCCCAGCCAGTGCAGGCAGGGTGAACGGGGGTTCGTCCCGTGTGTCCCGTTCCACTCTGCTGCCTCTCTCCCGAGGGCTCTCTCCATGCAGGATCACTGTCCCCAGGGTTTCTCTTGGCCCGGCGTTGTTGCGGTGTTTTCCGGGGCAGGCGTGGGAAGGGCAGGTGCTCCCAGCCAGCCAGGAGGGAACAGGCTGTTCCCGGCATCCCGAGGCAGTTCCTGGAGAAAGAAGGGGAGAGCGGGATCCCACGGGAACGGCAGCAGGAGGGAGGGGACCGTGGCCAGGGAGCAGTTTCTCCAAAGCCATAGGGGACGTCCACCAGGCTCAGGAGGTTGCCTTGCAGAGCAAGAGGGGACTCTCGATGGGTCCCCACGTCTGTCCAGCTCTCAGCAGCTTTGGGGAACAAGGTGGAGCCTGGGGGTTAGCACCTATCTCACCCACCTTCTCCTCAGCCGCTCCAGCGGGCACAGCAGAGGTGACTGCATTCAGCCCACTGGACTGAAACAGCCCCAAAACAATGGACACGAGGCAGGAGACTCCTCACTCCCAGTGTGGGGGAGCTGTGCGTTCAAACCAGGTTGGGGGGGAGGGGGCGCTGCAATAAGGTGGGGGTGATGGGGAGGTCCTGCAGGTGCTGGGAGAAGCAGAAAGCCCTGTGATGGCCTGACCCTGCAGGCTGCAGTGCCCATGGAAGGTGGGGAGCCAGCAGGGCTGGTGGTTTCCGTGTGAGGAATGACTAAAGCTGCAGAGCTCTTCCGCTGGGAAAGACAGACTGCGGCATTGTGACTGAGGGCTGCAAAATCATGGCTCGCCTGGAGAAGGCAGGTCCTGGTGGAATCCCGTGTTGGAAGAATGGTGGGAGTCTGGTGACTTGTTGTACACTGCTGAGCAGCAATAGTGCTCACCTTCACAGAGCCTTGTGGATGTGGGATGTTTGCCTGAGTCCATGGGCAGCTGTGCATGGAAAAATACACAGGTTTGCAAGGAGAAAATCCATGGGTGGTTAGTTCAAGCTGAAATCCCCCTTTTCCACCTTGGACTGTGACCCAGAGGCGCCCAGTGCCATGTTTTGCCTTGACGTGCCCCAGCTTCCCCTGCTGCTCTTCAAATCTCCAGCTGGGTGAGGGGCAGCAGCCAGGTACACGTCCCACTCCTGCTGTGTGCTGTGGGGGGATCATGACCTCCTGGTGCATGCCACAGTTTTCCGGGGAGATCAGAGCTGAGCTTTACCCTGGGCCAGAGCTTTTGTCCTTCATTAGGAAAAGAAATACTGCTGCAGCTGCACTGGCATCTAGTGACTGGTTAAATGAATTCCAGGGGTTTTATTGCCTCTAGCTATCCCAGACCTTTGTTTCTCGTTTCACGTTGTTAAAAGAGGGGGTTAGCCAGGTCCCAGGGGGGCTTTTTCTCTTTGGTCAGAATAGTTCTGATGTTTTCGGCGCAGCGTTATTGCCCATCTGCGGTGCTCATTGTTAAGGCAGAATGGTGGAAGCGGAGGTGGCCTGTGGTCAAGTCGGCGAGGAGGCACAAGCCCTGAGCCCAGCGGGGCCGCTCCTTTTGTCGAGCAAATCATTCCATCTCTAGGTGCAAGTTCAGCAGAAGGAGGGTGAAAAACCTGGCCCTGCAGCAGCCGGTGCTGAAACTCCCACTAAGTTTTATAAGCTGAGGATATTAAGTGGGGAGTCTTGGAGTCTCTCCTGGAGTCCTTTCCCTGCTGAGGTAGCAGAAACAGGTTTCAGCCAGTGACTTGTATTTCACCTTACAACTTCTCCCACGAGTGAATTGTTTTTCTTGCTGTGTTTCTGCTCCCTCCTTCCAGGGCAAGGATCCCTCGTGGAGCCTCTGCAGCCAAACCTGGAGGTGCTGTGGGATGGACGTCATGTGCTAATGAGGGAGGATCGGTTTAGGGGGTCAGGAAAAGGCCCTCACTGGGCAAACAGGGAGGACAGGGTGATGGGGGCGGCAGATTTAAGTGCTGTGGTCTTCTGTATCTGAGCACGTAATAACCGGGCAGCTGCTGCTCCCCTGCTCGGGTTCTATGCAGTGAAAGGCAGCAAGGACCCCAGAGCTGCTCACGAGGACCTCGAGAAAGGGGCAAGTGGATTGCAGACTGTCCTGGTCCTTGTTTCTGATGGGAAGAGCCCTGGAGTGAGCAGAGAGAAAAATGAGATGAAATCTTACCTGTCTGCAGCAGCCCAGCGCTGGTTACAACTCCTGGCAGAGCCTGGAAAATCCCGGTTCTGTTTCAGAGGAATTGGTGAAAGAATAAGCTTGACTCTGCTCCTAGTGTAGATGCATGCAAAGGTGGAAGCAATGGAGCAGCTCACTGATGTTTTTGGGACCCGTTGTCTCTGTGTGAGGTGTAGGTGCCCACCGATGTACAGGTGTGGAGGGGTTAAGCCTTCTCCTGGCCGTGGCTCCAGTTGGCTGGGCAAATGCCAGCCAGAGCACTGAGTCTGCCTGCCTTGGTTGGCGGTGCCAGCAACAGTGACACAGTGCCCGGGCTCCATCCACCACAGCCACGCTGCCCTGCCTGGCGAGACCACCTGCTCAGAAGGCTCCAGGGGCCAGGGTATCCCCCACAGAAGGGTTAAGCAAAGAGGAGCAGTGCCAATGCCAGGCTGGGTGTCCAGGTTCTCCCTTGGCGGAGGTCAGTGGTGGTTCATGGGAAAGGAAAAATTGGCAGCTGGGCCGGATGTCCCTGCATTTCCCCTCTTCCTGCAGCCGCCTGAACGATGTTCCTTATTTAGCTTTCCTGACGGACAGGAGGAATCTGATGGCGGAAACTGTCACTGCCTGATAACAGTTCAGGGACCCCTTTATGATGGGCGGCACGGCAGGGAACGGGGCAGCGCTGCCCTGGCTGGGAGGGGACAGCCAGGACTGCCCTTTGCTCCGGGTTCTCTTGGATGGCCAGGCAGGGTGGGAAGGGCAACAGCACACAGCTTTTCCCTTTATGCTGCTCTGTGTACAAACCCCCTCAGTGCTACTTAAAAGACTCTCAAGACCAAGAAGTGATGGTCTTCTTCATCCATACATCTGTAATATTGGCTTTTTTTCCCTCTTTTTGGTGAGGCATCTGAGCTGGTGGAAAGGGCCATGGATGGGCAGAGGGGAGGCATGGAGCAAAGCCACCCTGCCGAGGTCTGAGACCAGGTGAGGCTTTGTACTCACTGGCAATGAGGATGTGAAGGGCAGCCAGGGCTGGCATGCCCCAGCAGGAGCTGGGAGTGCTGACCAGTGCCACAAGTTGAGCACACACATCAGTACTGGGAGTAGATTCCATACAAGAGTGTGCTGTGTAAGCAGATGCACATAGCAAAGGAGATGTTCCTCCATGTTTTGTCCCCTGCTTTTTCTCCATGGAAGATGGCATCTTCTTAGTATCTGAGTCACTCTCTCATATATGCCCATAGTGATCAACCTCAAAACCACAAAAAGTCTTGAAACACAGCTTGTATGTCAATGTATCCATTGATTTTTGCCTTGCATCTGTGGAGGCCACCAGGCTGCTGCCATACCAATGACAGCATTGTTTCCATGACAATTAATGTACTTTAAAAGGGCAGAATGTACAGCAAGACTGTATTTACTCAAGAGCAAGCCCCAAGCAAAGCAGCCCTTTCCACCGGCCAGGGCATTGTACTCTCAGTCTGTGGAATGCCCAGGTTGGCATTGCTGTGTTTGCATTGGGATGCAGGACGTGATGAGCTGGTTCAGCCAGGCTGGATAGTACAGGGCTCCCACAGACCTGTGCAAAGGCTGTGCCACAGCCTTGCACCTTGAGACCACCATTCCTCTGCTGCTCAGAGTTCTGTGTTCTCTAGGGTGGTTAGAGCTGCACACTTCAAAGTGCCCCTCTGTTTCAGTCTTAGCTGAGGAATGTTAAAAATCTCACTGCAAGATGCAAAACCTCAGCAGGAAGGCACAGGGGTTGTGTCAGTTCTCTCTGAGCCATCCACTGTCTGACCAGGTCACCCACATGAGCATCCATGAGTTGCAAGACTGAGGTTTAGGTCATCAAACCATGGTGGTACCTCAGAACCAAACGCTTCTCGCTTCAGCTGAGTCCAAATCCCTTTTGAGTTTGCTTTCTGTTGCCCAGCAGCACAGGCAGGGAGACTGGTGCAAAGGGAATTGCTGTATCTGTCTGTGTGTGCTGTACTGCTCTGTCTGTGTTCACAGGTGTGTGCAAGGCTGGTGGACATGGGAAGGAAGCAGGAGCTCCTGCTCCAAACCCCAGTGCACATTTCAGATGGTTGTAATGAGGATGAGGTACCCTTGGAGAATGACAGGGATTTGCATCCTCCTGGCGATTTTGAGGCAGAAAAAGTAGCAAAATTAATTTTGCAAGTTATTTGTTTAAAGTTGTATGTGTTTCTTATGGTGTCACTTTCTAGCATGTGTCATTGCAGTGAGATGAGTTAACTTCCTGCTGTACTTTCCTGGGCAGGAGTCATCTCACCCATTCCCTCGCATAAAAGTTTGGTGTAGAGCCCAAGGCATTTGCTCTGCACTCAGCAGGGGGGGAGAAAGGCTTTTTTGGAGATGCTCCAACCTGTCCTCAAGGAGGCGTTGAAGGAATTGGGGAGGTGGTGGCTGAGCCAGCTCCCAGCCTCCATGGTGTCTGCATGCATCCATGTTCCCAAGACTGGCTCTGTGCCTCAGCCAGGTTGTATTTAACCCCACAATTTCCTCCTCTTCCTCACGGGCCACCCCAGCTCCCTCTACCTCAGCAGCTCGCAGAGGGGACTGGCATGGTCTGGCTGAAGGTAAAATGAAAGAGCAACATCAAAACAATTGACGGCCCCAGCCTCGGGAGACGAGGCCAGGAGGAGGCTGGGAGGCAGTGGGATCATGTGGAGTGAGCAGTAGACAAAGGAAGGAAGTTTTTATTACTGGGCCAAATCCTGAACTCCTTCAGTCGTATTTAGGCCAATGTCTCAGTGACTTCACTGGAGCTTGGTCTGAGTAAAGAGAGAAGGAAGAGCTTCAGAATCTGGCCCCTGAGTAATTGTGTCACGTGGAAAGTTTATAAAGAATTTGCAAGCTCACAGTGGCTTTGCTGAGCAGCTGGTGGTGCCAGGGAGCAGTGCCCCTGGCAGCCAGGCCTCTCCCTGGGTCACTGTCCCCTTCCTCTCTGGGTCCTTCCCCATCCTGCAGTGGGTTCTCCATTCCAGCTGCTGGCAGGGCAAGTTAGGGCTTGGCAGACCTTGCAGGGCACAGAGAGGTGCCCAGAGCCGGGCAGTGGCACCACAGGTTTATAAAGGTCTGTCTGCACCTTCACAAGACCCAGGAGACCCATGGAGGGTTTTGGGGTCCTCTGTCATCCTTCTGAGTTACAGAGGCGCTTGAGCTCTCCATGTAGCAGGGAAATCTGTGAAAGGTTTACTGGTTTTATTTATTCCACAAAAAAGCACAGGGCTGTGTAGCAGAGCCTGGAAATTCCTCCACTAATTTTCTGTATTGATTGGGGGCACCTTGTATGTGTTTGCATAGACATGTGTGCTGACAGTGAGGTTTGTCTCTGGGCTTAGCTTTCCATCTGTAACTTGTTTTCCCCATTTCTGAAGTACTGATGTCCACTGAGATGGATGTTAGATGTAGTGACCTAAAAAATAAATACTGATATAGGTGTGGGACAAGCCAGTAGTTTCCATGAATGACAGTAAATCTTGATATTTACTGAGGCAGGAAGGTTGGGCACGAATGGTGGTTTATACCCAGATTTGGAAACTGCCAGCTCAGAGCGATGGCAGCAAGCGAAATCTCACCCAGCAGAGGTGACGGCATCCAGCGCCCACAGAAATCCATCACTCACACCCTGCATCATCCCAGCCCCAGCAGAGTCCCCAGAGGGGTGTAACTGGGTCTGAGTGGCCATCAATCCTTCCCCACACTGCAGCCCCTGGCCCTCGGGGAGCAAAGGGCAGAGGTTTAACAGCGTGTCCCACAGTATGGCAGCCAGCTGCAGACTGGGATGCTCCCATGAGGGATGCATACATCCATACCAAGATCACTCACTGCTGGACAAGCAGTGCATGGTCCTTGTGCTGGCACCAAGCACGGGGGAAAAAATTGCCTTTCCTCCAAAAGGAGTTACCTACTAATGCCTTGTAAAGCAATTTAACAGGGTGTACATCTGGGCCTGGTGCCTCCTCATGGTGTTTGTTGGCTGTTGCCAAACTGTCAGACTTGGCAGGTCCTGGGCTGTAAGTGCTGGCTCTGGCAGTACTGCTGATGCTGAGATGGAATCAGGGCATATCCTGGTCTTTGATCTCCTCTCTGGTTGTGACATTTCAGCGTGCAAGGGAAGGACAGTTGCAGCATATCCCGTAGTGCCCTGTTCCGGGCAGGCAGGCTCAGACCCAGGATGTGTCTCCTTGGGTGATAGTTGTAGTGTGATTTTCCTCACCATGTTTGCTTACTCCTGTGCTACAAGGACTGACAGTCCCCACTGTTAGTGCTGCACTGGGTGTAGCATGGTGTCCACGGTTTAAACGTGAGGATGGAGTTTGATGTTCCTCGAAGTCTCTGTACTGTAGGAAAGCAGGAACATTTCCAATGATGTTGGTCACACCAGGATTGTGTCCAGCCCAAGATGCAATCCGTAGTGCCAGGGTGCCTGTGTTGCCCATTGTTGCCCCTCCACAACTGTCAGTATTTCACAGTATTTATGGCTGTTTCTCACCCGTAGCTGCTTAGACAAATAAAGCTTGATACAGCCCGAGGCAGTTAATCCCTGGCTCTCCAGCCTCCCAGCAATAACAAGGAGTGGGTGGCATTTGAAAGAATGCACTAGGGGAGAGGGGGAGTGCTGGGATCTAACTTTTATATAGAGGGGGAAATCCAAGCCTGCCTTCATTGAAGATAAGCAACGTGGCTGGGCTGAGCTCTGGCTCAGAGGTTTTAGTGGTGATAGAAGGCAGGAGACTCCGTACAGTGTTGGCCCCACGGTAACCTTTGCCAAAAGAAAAACACTTCTTAATACAATAGTGATTTAAAAAAAAAAAAAAAAGAAAAATAAACAGGACCCCACATGAACTTAGGAAACCTGTTCTGGCATAAAGAGAGATGTGTATGATGAAATGAACCTGAGTGACACTTGGAAGGACTCTGGCCTCCGGCCCCACATTTCTGGGAGTGGGTAAGGGCCAGTGTCTGTCCTGGCCCCTTTGGTCCAGTATGGTGCCAAAACACCCCTACTCCCAAAGAGCTTCTCCTGTGTTTGTGGACCAAGCCAATGTGTCTTTCCTTCATTCACGCCTTGAATTCCCAGGGGGCTGGAGAGGCCATCACCAGCCCTGCCCCACGGCTCTGAGCATCAAGTACCTCATGGTGACCAAACAGGGGGAGCCGAGGAAGTGGCGTGTTGTTTCTTTAGCAGCATTTCCCTGTTGGTACTTGTGCTCCTTGGCTGGAAGTCATTAGCATGTGTAAACGCTTCCTTCCCACCGCGTCCGCTTGCGTGCTCTTCCCACTGCGCTGCGGGGCAAGGGAAGCACCTTGGAGCAGGAAAACAACAGTCACAACTGCGCACTAACAGAGAGTAACTGCGTGTTTATGGAACCTGGTCACCCTGTCGTAAGCTATTTTTAAAAAGCAGAAGAAGGAGGTTTAGTGTATTGGCCTTCAAATACCGCCAGAATCCTATACTGCCATTTAGGCTGGGTGTTTCATTGTAGGAATTGTGCTGTGATATACAAAGTGTGACATTTCCAACTCAGCCTTTCTTGGAAGGGAATTAAATTAGTTTCATAGCTGCACAAGGGGTGTTATGTGGAGACAGAGAGAGAAATCTGTGCAGATGTTAAACAGCCAACTAACCTCAAGTGACGCGAATGCCCCAATACACTTTGGCTCTCATAGATGATGATTATCATCTCCTGCTGCAGCGGGTCCTGGCTTGTGGTCACAGCTCTGTGCCAAGAGAAACTGAGAGCGTGTGCATCTGTAACTTGCCATCAATGCCCTGGACAGCCCCACAGAGCCAGACTTCCATCCACTGTCCTGAGTCTCTGCATCCTCAAGTCTCTTTGCCCAGCAGGGAGCAGATGGGATCACTGACCCAGAGCCGAGGTGCAGCTCTGCAAAGTCCTGTGTGGGGGAAGAGCTTTGCTGTGCTCTTTAGAGCCCATCCCTTCTGGGGATTCTGCAGAGAACAGAGTAAGATTTCCTTTACCGCATCAGGGAAGGCTCTGGGTTTGGGCAGCTCCAGCTGCTTTCAGGAATGGCAGAAAGCCAAGGTGAGCCATGCAGTGGAGGGTTGGAATTTCTTATCTCCTATGTGCTGTAGGTGCATTTACCCCAGGGATCCCACCTCCCGTCCTGCTCACAATGAGGGCTCTTAGATCTGCAGCGAGCGCTCAGAACTCCTCCGTCAAAGCCCTCACTGCTTGTGTCTGACCCCGTACCTGAGCCTTCCTTCCTCTGCCGATACCTCTGATGACTAATTCTCCTTTGAAGAGTCTGTGCCTGTGATCTTCCTGGCTCCCCTCGTGCCCACCCCACCCAGGGTCGTGCTGATGCTCGTGTGTGCACGTGCAGGTGTGCACGGAGAGGCTCCTGCTCCCCAGGCAGCAGCTCTCTCTATGCCCCTGATCACTCTTCCCTTTGCTTTATTATTATTATTTTTAGATTATACTCAGCACTTGAAGCCCCCCTCTTTGATAATTAGGAAGTTTAAATTCCTCCTGCATTTTACTTGTGCTTCCTACTTTCTGCACTCACCCTCATCTAATGTAGCTTTTTAATGTTGCATTGGCTCTGGGCTAAATTAATTTCTTTGTTCCCTTTGTACCTTTAATCAGAAGGAGTAAGAATTCCTCCTTTCTTGCACCAGTACGTGTTTTTCCAAGCCAGAACAGCCCAGTTCCCTCTGTGGCTCAGGCAGGGATGGAGGTACATGGAAGCTGTATGATAGCCTTCCAGTGAGTCTAGAGCAGATGGGGAGTTGAATGCAGGTTTTCCAAGGCCAAGATAATAATCTGATTGCAAAACTATTTTTTCCCCACTTACCCTGTTTCTCAATCAGCTTCTCTTGCACCCTGCAGCTGGAGATTAACTTGAGGGTGGGTTGTGCTGCAAAGAACAGGCACTGCCAGCTCCAGGGCAGCTGTTTGGTTTCAGGTCTCTGAGTTGATTTCAGTTCACAGCTAAGTAGCAAACATCTGGATGCAGACTCCAGGGACATGAAGATGCAGGGGAAGGTCTTTTCCACTTGGTCCATTGTCTCCCAGTGCAGCTGCAGGGCTTGCAGACCCCTGAAAAGGCCCAGCACAGTCAGTCTGGCACAGCAGGCTGGGCAGGAGGCAGGCAGGGCACCCCAGGCTTTGCTCACAGTGGGGAAACCTGAGTGGCTTACAGAGTTTTTTGGGTGTCCTGCTCAGTCTGTCCATAAGCCAACAGTCTTGGGAACAGTTAAACTTCAAAGGCCAGCAATTAAGCCCACACACATCAAGGAAAAAGCAAACCTGTGACTTGTTTTTTTCCTTCCAAATACTACTGCCCTTTTCTCTCCGTGCTCCGTGCTGACCCTCGGGCTCTGTCTGAATTCCCGGTCAGCTGCCTCTGCCTCCTCATCTCCCAGCGAGAGTTGGATGCTGAGACCTTACATGGCTTGAACTCCATCTTCCCCCAGCAGCACACCTGCAGTTTGCTTCAGTAGCAATTCACCTGAGCCTCTGGAAATGGCTCATGATGGAGCTGAAGTTGATGATGTTGAATTTGAGGGTCTCTCTCCACTGTTTCTTAGGCTTTTCCTTTCCTCTGTGTTCATGCAGCAGAATCCAGGTGCTTTGGGTGGAAGCCTCTGCCCAGTGCTGAAACTGATCTTGGCTTTGCCTGGACTGCCAGCAGCCTCAGCATGGGCATTTGAAGCTCTGGGAAAGGGCATGATACCCTGGCATGGACAGGAAGATCCTGGATGTGCCCATCTGTTATGCCAGTGGGTGGTTTAGACTCCTGGTCCTGGATGTCTCACCTGGATCATGATGTGTAAGAGCTGGTGGTGACTTGTCTTCTGGGAGCTTATCTCTCTTTGGGAATCTCTCTGCAGGTATCCCACAGTGGAAAAATCCACAATGTAACGGAGTTGTTTGAAGAGGTACTTGGTCATCTGCCTCATAACTCCCTCAATACAGTGTAAGAAGCAGTGGATTGTAGTTTCGTTCCATCATTTCCCTTTAATCACTGATGGGCTGCCATTTCTTCTCAATGGCCAAAGATGTGTCCTTAGGGTTCCATGGGTTTGTACCCACTGCTGCCAGAGGTACTTCAGCCCAGCAAAGCCCCTAGGATTACACCTGGATAGTCACGGGGTGGAATTAACCTCTGAATCCTGTAATGGTCAGGCAACTCCTGAGCAATCCCAAACAGATGAACTGGAAGGATCAGCAGTCCTTTCCCAAGCGCTTCCCAGAGGTACCAGGGCCCACAGGGAAGTGTCCCTAGCTCATCCTGGCCATGCATTTGTGCTGGCAATACCATATGCCAAGTAGTGGATTTGGACCAACACTCGTTTCACACAAGCTGTGGACCATGGTTTGCAGCCCTTCAAGTCAAAGATGTAATGAACAGTTTTAATTGCTGATATCAGTCCCCTAAAACCATCCGATCCCTCTGCTCCTTCTACGCCAGGTTAATCACACCCTGCTGGGGCAGAGGCAAGATTTTGAAAGAAGTAAATTAAAGCAGGAAGAGAAGCGACCTGACAGTCCTTAAGATGTAGGTGGATAATTTTAATTGAGTTTTGCAAAGGTTTAGCCGTGCAGTTAATAGGGGCCACTGGAAGAGGGCTGGTTATGTATGCTAAGCAGGACTTCTCGCCCAGGACTCCTGCAGAGCCATGGCAGTGGCAGAGAGGGAGCTGCCACAGGCATTTGGGTACGTCTGAGGATTTCTGTCCCTTTAGGGAGTGAATCCTGTGGACAGAATAAGTCCTGTTCCTGTCTGAAGGTGCTGGGCCCCCCCTCCGCTCCCTGCGCATCCCACTGAGCCGGAGCTGCCCTCTGAAATGTCAGGGAGAGGAAGCAATCCTTGGCTTGTTAGTTTCTACAAGGAAATAAAACACACAGATGGTTCGAGCATCCTCTATCTCAAAGGCAGGAAAAGGATTCTCCGGGCAGGAGCAGGCAGCCAACAAACGCGGAGCGATCCAGGGAATGGAGGACCAAACAAAGCAGCGTCTGGCCAGCCCTGGCCCGCAGCAGAAAGGGTGGGCCGGCGGCCACCGGGGGGAAGCCAGCCCTCTGATGTGCCGGAGCATCCCTGGCTGGAGCGAGGGCAGCGAACAGGCGCTCCCCTGGGGCCCGGCGAGGCTGCTGACAGCAGAGATCCTGGAGGAGGTCTGCAGGGTGGCCCCGGCTGACCCGCTGCCCCCGCCGGACATGTGGCTACCTGACACGGGCTAACTTTGGCTCAGGACGGAGCCTCTCGGGGAGGATGGAGCAGGGAGCGAGCGCGGGGGGGCACGGCTAGGGAGAGGAAAGACGGCAGGAGACAGAAATGCAAACATGGCCTGACAGCCGTGGGGCAGGGGGAGGGGAGGAGGAAAAAGCAGGGTAAACCTGGCAGGATGGAGCAGGAAACCGGGCTGGAGCGAGCAGGGCGATGGTGAGATAGTGCTTCCTGCCAGGGGAGAGTGGCAGACAGATAAACACTCCCGGCAGGCGCTCCTGACCCCTCCTTGGGATGCTTTGGGATGACGTGGTGGCAGGACCCTGGGGCAGAGCAGAGTCCAAAAACAGGTGAGAGCGTGGTCATGCATTGGGTGGAGTCCTGCTTTGCTGCCCAGAGCAGCTGGCTCGGAAATACTTCGATATAAATCCCTGCCTGAAGGCACCAAGGGACCAGGGACACTGGGTAACGTTGCTCCTCAGGATAGCCCATCTCTTTTGAAAGCGGCTTCTGCTTTTGAGCTGCTCTGTTTCTCTTCCCTGATGGATGCCCAGCTTGGAAGACAAAATGTTGAAGGAGCCCAGAGAACCTGTGCCTTTTTTTGCCTCGTTACTCATCAGTGCGGATAGTTATGAGATACCAGAAAAGAACAAGTTAATTAAAGTTTATCAGCCATGAGAGGCTAAAGAGACCTGCTGGGGTGCATGCACTGAGGCCAAGCAGCTTTTTGGACTGAGGCCTGTTTGGCAAGAGCACCAGGCACTGGATGTGCAGCTGTGGAGTGCAAGGGGCTGGGGAAGCAGGGTGGGATGCCCAGCCTCAGGGTACTGCTGCTCTGCTTGTGTTGTGACCTTGCTGCTGCCATGTAATGTGCTGCTTATGTCTCTGCCCACCCCATCCCACTCCCCACTTGGCTGCCAGGCAAGGGGATGCTTTGACTGGGGTGTCCCCTGGTTGCAGGTGCTGAGCTGGAGGAGAGCCCTGTTCCTTCAGTCCCCAAATGCTCTGTCTGTTTGGACACATGTCCTTCCTCCTCACCTGGCATTGCTGCAGACCCAAGATGCTCAGGGTATCTCTGAGTCTGGTGCCAAGAGAAAAGCATTTCCATCAGCTCTGGTGGTCCTCTGGTGGCGCCTTCATCAGCTCTCCTGTTGGTTCCTGCTCAGGGGGCTCCTGCCTCCACACACTAACTTACCCACAGGTGTTTTGGGGCAAAGATGACCTCACACTGCTGGTGGTAGAGAGGAAGTGTCAGACACCCAATAATGATGGCCACCTCTGTGCTTGTATTGACTGAGTTTCTATAATTATTTTTCCTTTCTGTCCCCTGAGAAAGGACACATGTCCTAGTTGAAGCAATGGAACATCTGATGCTTTGGGAATGTCCTCACAAACTGGTGAGGATAAAACCCGCCCCACTTTGATTTGATGTTGTTTCAGGGCTTTGAGGTCCATGGACGAAAATTTGTAGACCAGAGGAGCAATGCCTTGCCATTGGCACTGCCCACTGTGAGAAGGGGAAAGGAGCTGCCCAAGGCCTGAGTGAGCCCCTGGTGTGTGGGTTCAGCTGTGTGGCTGGGACTTTGATGCTGCTGTAGCACAGCACCAGGATCAGAGGGGCTGCTCCTGCACTGAGGAGCACAGCCCTCCTGTTTAACCCTTCTGAGGCAGGTCTGAACTGAGGGTCAACCCTGAGTTATGGGACAGGGAACATCTTCCATGAACCCATAAAAGAAGGGGTTTGCTCTGTTTGTCCTTGTGCACATGCATAGTTTGGGGGTGATTTTCAGTTTTCTATCATCTTTTTTTCATTGCTTACTCATTAGCCTGTTTCCATCTCTGTTTTCTTCCCAGCTTCACAGTGGGCCTGGGTGGCTGTCACCCTCCCCTGGCAGTCCTCTGGCACAGACTGCTGGGCAGAATCTGCTCTATTTTGGTGTCAGTTCCCACCGTGGTTTGGGGCTCACTCTGCCCACTGTGAAGCTGGAGAGAAGACACCTGGTGTTTCATCCCTACATCCACTGGAGCCTGATGTTTATTTCTCAGCCTCGTGTGATATCTCATCTCTCTGCAAAACAAGCCTTCCTCCCTGCTGGAGAGCACTGGGAGGAGGAAGAGGAGGAGCTGACAGCCCTACTTCAAATTTCCCCTGCTGCTCTGCCAGCTGCCTGCTCCTTGTGTGACGTGGTACTCACACTTTGCAGCTCCAACCCACAGTTGGATGCCTGCCCCGTGCATGAGAACCAGTCACTCTATGGGGAAACTTCAGCCCTGTAGGTGGGAATTTGGCCTGGCTCTGCCTCCGGCACATGGACTTCCCACATGTCTGTGGGCAACCACAGGTCCTCCAGCACAAGGGAGACGGGGAATTGTAACTGGAGCAGGGGGGAAAATGGCACCTGAGGTGCCAGAGTTAGTTCCTGAGGGGCACATGCAGTTTTCCCAGAAAATGCTGCTAATTCAGACAAGTCCAGCCTGGAAAGCAGGAGAAGTCTGCAGAAAGAGCAGAACAAAGCTTCTCCTCCCTCTGCCCCAGTGATAGCTACTGCTATCTTTTGAATAGTCCCTCTTGTCCAGAAAGGTACCAGAATTTTACTAATGGCTGTTCAGGAGCAGAGCTTTGCTCACATAGTAACTGGTGCAAACAAAATTTTCCTTTTTAGAAAGTGTCAAAATCTTTGAGTTCCTGCACTGCTTTGTTGGACAGATGCTCATTAACCGGGAAATTTTGTCTGAAAACATCAAAATAGAGGTGGGGCTATAGCAGGGTCAGGGGAGCTTTGCTGGGGAAAGGACACTCTTTTTTCCTTTCCAGCCTATCTTTTGCCCCAGTACAGCACTGGGGTGGGCAGGCTGGGCTGGGTGTGCAAGGTGCAGGGAGACAGGCCTAAGCTGGACCAGCTTTGCTTTGTGCATGTCGTCTTGTAGCCCTTGCCACAGGACCCCAAGGTGTGGTGGCAGGAGCAGGAGCTGGGGCGGTTAGCTGGGGACATGTGGTGGCTGTGACCAGAGCGATCCAGCCCAGTGCCGGGGAAGGAAGTCAGCGAGAAGGACAGAGTGTGAACAAAATCCCTTCCGGAAAGGCCCCGTTAATCAGTCAGCGGGGCCAGCTCAGCAGAGAGGGAGGGAAGGGGAAGCAGAGAGGGGCTGGGGTGCTGTGCGGGGCTTGGGGGAGGATCCGGTGCAGGGCTTCCTGTGAGTGGAAGCAGACGGAGAGCAGGAGCTGTGTTGTGCCATGCTGTACCATACCATGCTGTACCTTGTCCCACACACAGCCTTTGCTCTGTTCCCAAAGCCACAGCACGTGTGGCAGTGCTGGCTCTGGCGCTGATGCTGCTCTGCAGGGATTCAGCATCTGTAGCCACCACAAGGCAAAACCAGACCCTGTGTGGAGCTTTCTCACGTGCTCAAGGGTGGAGAGGTGAGGCCAGGCTGCGAGATGCCCTGGGGTGGATAGCACTTTCCAAGGTGAACATGATTTTCCCCCGAGGCAGGGAGAGCCCTGGATGCAGAATGCAGCTGAGAGCAGCAGTGGTGTCAGGGTGCAGAAGGAGGTAGAGGGGCCTGAAAATGAAGCAGCCGCCAGCGATAAGGAGAAGGCTCTCAGTGCAGCCTGGCCCCTTTCAGAGCCACGTGCTGCAAGATCAAGGCAAGGAAAACTGCTGGGAACCGTGCTTCTCTGGAAATAGACAAGGTGTGACTGGCTGTGGGATCCTGCTTCCTCTCACCGCATCCCATCAATCCCCCTCTGTTTATTTTAATATCCTGCTGCCAACTTACTTGAAAAAAGCTGCAACCATCTTGAAAAAACAAAGCCAGAGCTGCTGCATGCCTTTTTAATTACATTAATGCTCTCCCTGTGCAAGGGCACAATTGGGTGTGCGGGAGAAAGAGGGAGCTGCTTGGAGGGCCGAGGAGATAAAGCATCAGAGGGGTTGGAGGTGGGGAAGGAGGGACTCAGAGGAGAGGAGACACTCCATGCTCTGGAGACATCTCCCTCGCACCCTGGGATTTGCCAGAGACACAAACCATCTGTGTGTCGGTTAGCAGAGATTTAATGGCCAAACCCAGCACCAAGTTCAGTGCTGGGGAGAGCAAAAGGCAGGAGAGAGCCATGGCAGGGCACATGCTCCCTCAGGGAGGGAAAGGGCAAGGCCAGCAATGGGGTGGATCCATCTGGCAAGCACAGAGTGATACAGAATATTTTTCAGGGAAAGCTTATGGCTTTGAAGATGATTTTGCAGGCTGGGAATGGGTCTGTGCATCCCTTTGCCTGTTCTGGATGCCATGGGTGGCTCTGAGCACCCGCATTCCAAGACGCCAGGCTTAGTGTGGGGCATCAGTGTGAGTAGTGAGTCCCCAGCGTAAGGCGGCACAGGGAGTCCCCAGAGTTCCCAGGAATCCAGGGCCAGTGAAGAGGCTGGATGGCCACAAGAGCTGGCCCAGCAGTGCTGCCAGCAGCAGGAGTGTCCCCAGCCCCACGCCACAGTGCTTTCGGAGTGAGCAGTGGTTCCTTTTCCTGTTGTACTCACGGAGGGCCATGGACAGGATGCATCTGCAGGAATCCCACAGCCCTAACCTGCACAGATCGTACTTTTCCTTTTTTCCTCTCCACCCCCTGGTGTTGTTTGCTAACAGGTCACCAGGCAGCATGTGAAGGGAGGCAGGGGGTTATTTCTGCAGCCGACCTGCTCCCCCCAGCCCCAGTGGTGGGGCACAGCATTAGCCAAGAGACTTCTGCCACCTTGGCACTTTTGTAGCGGTTCAAGCAGAGGGCTCATGCCCTGCTTAGGTTTTAAGACCTAATTCAGTGCCTGTTGCAGCCATGAGCTCAGTGCCTGAGCTGGCCATGCCATAATTTTGGGGATTACCTTTCTGCTTGCTGCCCCAGAGCACAGACAGGATGGGAGGGTTTGCTGTCCCCAGCCAGCCCCATGCAAGCCATTATCTTCTGCATTTTGGGCTGAGCACTGTGGGGGTGGCAGGCACCCCCAGCTGTTCCCTGGGACGATGGACAGGGAAGCTGTGGCCATCTGGAGAGCAGTGTTTGCACTGGGATAAGTGTGTCCGGCATTAATAGGAAACGCAGCTTAGCAGACAGATTCCTTCCCCCCGCCTCCTTTTTTTAATAAACCTTGTTACATTTTGAAGGGATTTTACAAAAAATGCAGTCATTTATTTTCACAGCCCCAGGGCACATTTTTTGTGTGTGACATCTGACGTCCCCTCCATCGGGGAAGGGGAGGCTGGAGGCGCAAGGCCGGGTGTCCTCTGCATGGCCGGGCACCTCGCAGCCCCAGGGAGCACAGTGACACCGAGCCGTGTGCTGAGTGACAAGTGATGGCTGCTGCTGTCGTTGTGGTGGAGGGAGAGGTGTCTGTGGCAGTGGGACACGCACACAGGAGGTGGGCCAGCACTGCCCCCGGGCTGGCGCTCCTTCATGTGGGCAAGTGGAGGGGAGGTGGGAGATGGCGGGGGGAGATGGCTGCTGTCACCCTGCAGTTGCCATGGGGGCAGCCATGGGGACACCACCTCAGAGCGTGCGCAGGCGGGAAGGAAGTGGAGAACAATTGGGGAGAACAAGGCCTGGCAGCGCTGGCGGTGCCGCTCCGCACGTCGCTCACCGCCGGGTCCCCCCAGCAGCCTCTCCCGATGGCTCCTGGGCACTGAGGCTTCTCCACCAGCCCGGATCCCCGAGCCACCCCTGTGTCTGAGAAACTGGTGGCCATTTGCTGTCTCCTGGCTCAGGGTTTCCCGTAGAGAAACATTCCTTGAATCGTTGGATGATTAAAGTTGGAAAAGACTTCTAAGATCATCAAGTCCAGCCCTTAACCCAGCACCACTGTGTTCACCACTAAATTGCGTCCCCAAGTGCCACATCCACATTTTTGAACCATCCTTTTGAACCATTCTTTTGAACACTTCCAGGGATGGTGGCTCTACCACTATCCTGGGAAGCCTGTTCCAGTGCCTGACCACCTTTCCAGTGTAGAAAATTTTCCAAATATCTAATGTTAACCTCCCCTGGTGCAGCCTAAGGCCATTTCCTCTCATCCCAAGGCTCACAACCTGTAGTCCTCAGGTCACAGTTTTGGAGGAAAGGTGTTACAGCTGCTTGTGAAAGGCATGGAAACTCCACATCCTTAAGACCTCTCCAACTCTGCCAGATCTCTCTGATACCTGCGTTTGAATGCTACAAGGAAACAGACATGCACAGAACACAGTTGCAAAATGCCTCATATTTTTGTAGAAAGTCAAGCAAGCAGCATATTTTTGCATTCTTTTCTTCCTTAGCATTTAGCACCTACCTGAGTCACAGCCTCACATTCCATAACATTTTTCCCCCTCTCTATTTCTGGTTAGTTTGCTTGTTTTTGCAGTCAACTAGTCTTCTTTTGAATTATCTCACATCTCCAGAAGCTAGAGTTTTAAGATAAAGATCATGAAGTAATGACAGTCGGCAACATTGTGCTGAGAAAAACAACAGTAGTCTCTGAGGGTAACCGGTACTTCGAGATGTTTTGTCCGTGAGGAGCTCACTAAGGGTGCGTGTCTGGCATGCCAGAGATGCAAACACACAAAAAGTGGGACTCTCCCTGAAAAGAGCTGGAAGAAGAGCATGATAATGTTTAACTGTCTGTCCCTGAGCCTGGATAATTTCACTCCTGGAATGCCTGTCCAGTGGTACAGGGAAGGGGCTGCTGCAATCCACAAAGGTTGATCCTAGTCAGGTGACTACACCTGAGAGTGCACCACAGGAGAAGGGCATTCCATGAATGCCTCTTGGCTCTGGAGAGCATCTCAGTACAAGCACATTTGTGGTATTTGGGCATCCCTGATTTGTCCCCCTGATTACAGAAAACTGCATGTGTATGGAAAAATCTCATGCTAGACTCCCTCCAGTTTAGCAGAGGGGATCATTTCAGAGCCCTAGTCCAAGGAAGCCCAATATCATTCACCTGGTGAGGAATTAGTTGAATTTCCCAGTTCCTGGTCTTCCATTCTTTTTCTGGCCCTCATCCATGCTAGGCTGTCTATCAGAGCCCAGGGACTGTCTGGCCCTGGCCCAAGAGCTGAAAGGCTGCTCACTGGAACCAGAAGGGCTTTAGACAAACCTCTTATGTCCCACTGAGCTGGCATTAACTATCTTGTAGGAGCAAACCCCAAGGAGATGTTCTCTTCAAGAGCCTTTGCCCCTCTCTGGGCTCAGGGTAGCTGCTGCCCACAGTGCTGGCCCAGGCTTGTGGATCTCTGCATCGTCCCCTCTCTCCTTTCTCTCCACAGATCTGGTGAGCAGCTATTCTATGACCCCTCCTACTCTGAGCATCACCGAGGAGGAGCACATCATCAACGCCAAGGACACGCTGAGCATCACCTGCAGGTAGGCACCAGCAAGCCTGGCTCTGTCTGGACTGCTCTTACCTGGTGAGTGTTGGAGGACCAGGCAAGGAGAGCCCACCAGGGACACCTTGGCTGCGTTACTCCTGCAAATTAGCATGTCTGACTGCAAATCTTCTACATCCTCCAAGTGTGAATTCATCTAATTAATTGAAAAAGAAGCAAAAGACGTCTCAGAGGATTCAGTGATAACCTCTGCTGTAGTATTTCAGAGAAGAAGAAAGACAAAGAAACATTTTGTGTGATTTGATAGCTTTGTTGTAAGCTCTTCAGGGAAACTGGTCTTCCTGACTCTCCTTGTCTTTCTCTGACGTTGCTTATTCTCACCTCATTGGGGCCACTGAGATTGAAGTTCTGGTTCCTAAATCTAGTGAGACATTTGGGGGACACTGAGAAATACCCATGGGAGAAGGCAAGGCTGCACTTAGTGGTGGCTGTGAAAGCCTCCAGCTTTTCTAGGAAGATGGGATTTAATGTTCTCCCTTTATATATGTGGGTGAAAAGAAGCCCCAGCCAGGCCAGGTGAATAACTGTGAGAAGAGCTGGAGAATCTTCTGGTTGTTTTGGACACTGTGGCTCTGAGAAGGTGGTGTGTCTGAACTGATTTATCTATGCTGGGACTCTTGGCTGTGCATGTTTTCTGGACTGCCTCCTGTTTCAGAAAGCAGAAAAAAAAAAAAAAAGCTCAAACCATAAACAAGTGGGAGAATTGCCCAAGGTCAATTTTCCTGGAGTTTCCCTTCAGCAGCTGAAAACAGATCCATGCTTGGGATCTGAATGCTGGGTCCAATGGGGATCTAAATTCAGCGTGGGCCTCAAATGGGTGTTTCTCAGTGTTATATATAACCACAGAGCAATTACTGCAAACACTTGGCTGGCATTGTGTTCATGTCTTGTCACAAACATATTTAACTTTTCCTGGAACAGATGGCATTGCTTTTCCTTTGTGAATCAGTTCATAACCAAGGGAGAAGGACAGAGGAAAGGTTGTTGATATTAATGACTGAACTGATTTCACTCGGTCTGGGAAGCTGAGTGGTTGTGGGCTTGTTTTCATCTGGTGACTTGAGCCATCGTGTGCTGAGATGTAGGAAATGTGTGAGTTGGAGGTCTGTCCATGACTGTCCGTGGGGGGCTGTGGTCAGCCATAGAGCCATTGTGGGAGCATAGAGGAAAAGAATGAAGTTTGGGGATTCCAGTGCTCTGCCGTGGTACTTTTTTCCACAGAGGAATGTGGGAACTGACACTCTCTATTAAAACCTTGGAAGAGGTGAGATTCAGTGAGGATATTCTCAGTGAGCTTAGAATCAGGGCAGACCCCTTCTCAACAAGGGCCCAGAAAGGGACCCAGAAAGTGCTTTCAAGACTGTTGTCTATAGATTGAGCCAAGGTTAAAGGACATACTGAAGTTAGAGGTGTGGTAAAATAAAGTGTCTTCTGCAGCTGTGAAAGACTGAACTGGCCAGCTGAAGAACACGGGACCATCTGCAAATAGCACTAAAACCCACGTACCCGCTGCCCATATTGCTCTTTGGCTGCTCCTTGCCTCTGCATGCTGCTGTCCCAGATGTGCTCCTTGGGGCTGTGCAGTGTCCTTCACACCATCTGCAGATAGATAAGCCTCAGTATCTCCTGCATGGCTCAGAGCGTTTCCCTTTTCCTCCTGAGCACTCAGTTCTGTGTTTGTCTGTCTTGAGGAGAGGGCTTTGACTGCGGGACACATTCACTTGAATGAAGAGTAAATCTTTCCTGGTCACTGGATCTCTAATTACACCCAGCTGCTTCTCCAGCCTCTTCTCTGGACCATGGCCCACCCTGGGAAGACCTGGCTTGTGTTAATGGGAGCTGAAGGGAAAAACATGCAGACCACCAAGAGAACAGGCAAAGGAGAGGGTGATGGGGCAGGGTAGGGCAGAAACAAATACAAAATCAAATCCAGGATCCAGGGATTTCCTGCTGAGCATCGTGTTGGAGGTGACTTCAGTTTGACCCTGGTCTTCCCTTGAGAGCAATGTCCTCTGGCTGCTCTTCGAGCTGCCCTGGAGCCAGGAGTACAGGATTGCTTGAAGCAGTGCTTCAGCAGAAAGATGAGCTCAAAACCCCCATGTGAGACTCCCTGGAGACCTTGCAAGCTTCACCCACCGAGCGTGAGAGTCCTGCAGCCAACTGTGCTCTCAGCCTCCCTCACAGCAGCCTGGATCTCAGACATCCACAGCTCTGCAGCCCTGCTCCTGCTCCACAGCCCACCAAGCCTCATGGGTGACCAGAGTCCATGCCAGGCCATGGGATAAGCAATAACTCTGGAGTTGGGCATGCTTAACAGATATCCAAAGGCACAAACACACACAAGCAGCCACCAGATGCTGAGACTCTGCTTTTGCAAATGCCATCATGTGCAGTCCTGTTCCCTTGTCACCCAGCACAAGGCACCCTTGAGAGGCTCAGACAGAGCAGGGAACCAGTGCAGGAACATTCCCCAAAAGAGATTGTGCCAGGGCTGGCTGAGAGCGCCAGGGATGTTTTCATCCAAGCATGTGGCAGAACAAGGGGAAGGGGCTGATGCCCAAATGGACAGTGTAGCTTTTATTAGCTCCCATTCCTAGAAGGAAGGAAAGAATATTGTGAATCTCTGCATTCATGCCCTCAGCAGCCTGCGTGGGGGGAAAGCAGAGAGCTTGTGCTGTTCCAGCTCATGGGCATTGGATCAAATCCCACAGGAGCCAGCTGCACAACAGCAGAAACCTCCAGAGGGATCAACCTGGTCTTGGCTGTGCCATCCCATCCCATCCCATCCCATCCCATCCCATCCCATCCCATCCCATCCCATCCCATCCCATCCCATCCCATCCCATCCCATCCCAATCTTGCAGGTGCCGGGCACACAGGAGGGGAACAAACCAAGAAGAAGAAGGACAAGGATGTCCTTTCCTGCCCAGTGACCTGTTGTTACCAGAGCTGACTCGCAGATGCACAAACCCGTCTGTGGCAGAGAGGAAATGTTTGACCTTAGAGCCCTCTTGGCTCCCATGAGGGAAATGAGCACTGTGGCAGGGCTGAAAGAACCTGAGGATAATGTGAAGCCCCACAGCCACTGCTCCAGAGTGGTGTCCAGGAGCACACAACACCTGCTGCTCTCTCCTACACGTGTGTGGCTGCTGTGAACATCTTCCATGGTGATGAGGGGAATCTGGTTTATCCCTGCTAAGCCACAAAGCCACGACCAGCTTTGCCCATCATGCCACGCTTGGGAGTTTCAAAGAGGATTGAAGAAGAGGGGTGCCAATCGCATAATCTCCCTTGAAGAGCATCTATCCTGAAAAGATTGAGGAAAACAGCTGTGGAGAAGACTACAGCGCATTTTTTCCAGCTGGCATCAGCAGGCTCCATCGCCAAGAGGCACATTATCACTGAGCTGAAAGAAAACAACTTGGGAATAAGTCTTGGAAGGTGGCAGATAGGAGGGAGGGAGCTATCTAAAACTGCTGCTTGGACCCTTCCCCAAATGCAGAGGGTAGATTCAGAAATAAATCCACGTGAGCCTGGCCTGCCCTCATTCCTGCCATATTCTGGTCCTCTTAACACACTGACTTGGACTCACAGTAATGCCCACACCTTCTGAGTCCCCACCAAGCCTAGGGACATATGAAACGGAATGAAAGCACATCTGAAAGGAATGCCTGGGCTGAGTTGCCCACGGGCTGGTAGGCATGTCTGTGTGCATTGGCCCATCCATGTTTAAATAAATACATGTCACTCAGCTACTGCAGGCCTTGATAGTTAATGAAACAAGGGGATCTGATAATGTGTGAAAATCCCAGTAGGTAAACAAACAGAAAGCGGAAACGCTGGAGACTTTTACAATTACCCTCCTCCAAGTGGAGTGCCAAAAATGCCTGGTCTGAAGCTCTCAGCTCTGGGCTGAAAGCAGGCACAGCCCCATGGTCTGTGCTAGTGCAGTGGGGCTGTGGACACAGCAGCAACAGCTATGGCAGAGGCCACCAACTGTTCCTGGTGATAAGTTTTACTGTTATTTTCCATGTGCATTAAATGGATGGGGAAAACTCAAAATTCAGTTCTTATTTTTTTGAAATGTTCACGAGGCTCTGGTACCTGGGAGAAGCTTGCCTGCGCTTCATGAACACAAGCTGAGCTCTACTTACAGTCCTGCCTCAGGCATTGATGGCATTTTTAGTGAAAGCAGAAGTTTGAGCTGGGTAAGAGGGGCTGTGTGGCTGTCCCCAAGGGCTCGTCACTGCCTCCAGAGCCCTTGTGCTTGGCAACACGGGAAGAGTGCAGCACACTCTCTCCAAATTCATCTGCAGCGAGCTGGAAGAGAGCAAAGTCTGCAGGAAGATAAATCAGCTGCTGAAGACAAACACAAAGGGGCAGAGATCTGTTCCCCCATGCTTGGACAGAAATCCTGTCCTCATGTCTGAGCCATTGTGCCGTCCAATGGCACCTTATCTTGCTTCCTCCTCGCTGTCCCTTGCTGTCTGGTGATGGTCACAGTCTGCCTGTGCTTAAAAACATCTGCCCAAGGAGCTGCCCTGGCAGAGGAGCTGCGTGTGCCATCATGTCTATTCCCAGCTTGCATAATAGATGAACCCAGTTTCCCCTCATAGAGCCAATGGTGCTGACAAAAGGCCATTTTTACCCCACAGCTGTCTCATACGATGGCTTCTTTTTTCCCCCCATTTCTTTTTTTTTTTTTTTTTTGCATGTACTTAAGTGACTTTCAGCTATTTGGCAAACTTTCAAGGGAGGGCTAGGTCTTCCTCTGAAAGGGGCTCTGATTCCACAGAAGGAAGCTTCCAGTGTGGAATAAAGGCTTGTTTTGTTTGTAGTAAACAAATGCAGTTATAACAAGCTATGGTGGCACGTGTGTGCACATGCAAGCTCCCACTCTAGAGACCCTCAGCTATATATAAAGACAAAGGTTCTGTCTGGGAGTTTCTTGAGTTCCTGGATTTTTCTATCTGTCTTTGGGCTGCTGGTGAACAGGTTTGTGGTCATGCCATCAGAGAGGCGTCTGCAGCTCTGTGTCTCTGCAGAGGTGGGAAGGGGTGACAGCCCCAGGCCAGCTGGGGTTTGGAGGGGCTGCAGGGTGCTGTGCAGAGCAAGGGGAACCCCCTCCCACAGTAACAGGGAAGGAAACAGCTGGCAGCTGGCCAGAAGGCAGTCAGCTGAGCCTCCTCTTGTTTTCCCCTTGCTGTCTTTTATCCCTGACTCCCTCCTGCTTTTCTCTTTCTCGCTTTCTTTCCAGTCTGCTCTCCTTCCCCCATTCTTCTTCCCACTCCATTCATCACACAATGAGCCCCAGCCAGCAGCTACACTGAGCCAAGGGAAATCATCACATCCATGTGTTTCCCTAATAGCTCCGGACCCTTTTAATAATGAGAGGGAATCGAAAATAAATGGAACCTTTCCCTCAGAGCCCTGTGTGTTTCCCTGTCTTGGAATTCATACCAGTAGGACAGTGCCATGGGACAGAGGGGCCTGCTTGTGAGTGGGCTGATATCTTACATCTTAGCACGGTCAGAGAGGTGGCCCGGGGAAGGGGATGAGCCTTTGCCTGCCCAGCACTTAGGGAATCTGGTTGCCATTTCCTTGTGCTTGTTTTTTCCCTTGGAGGATGGCCATTCCTCCATGCCTCAGCCCCAGACTGGTGGCTGGCTGGGCCATGTGCAGGTGTGCACAGAGTCACACAGAGCTGTAAAACCACTGCCTTCACCGTGCTCAGCCCAAAGCTAATGCTGCTTTTTGCCCATGTCTAGAGGCCAGCACCCTTTGGAGTGGTCGTGGCCAGGGGGCAAGGTGGATCCTGCAGGGAAGGAGGAGACTGAGCTGGTGGCCTCAGCAGCCCCCAGCAGCGGCCGGGCAATCCAAGAGGAAGACTGCGAGGGGACGGGCACAAAGCCCTACTGCAAAGTGCTGGTGCTGACAGAGGCACAGGCGAACGACACGGGCTCCTACCGCTGCTACTACAAGTACATTGATGCCAAAATCGAGGGCACCACAGCAGCCAGCACCTACGTGTTCGTGAGAGGTAAGAGCTGTCAGTGGTGTGCAGGCTGGGGGCCTCGGGGCAGCCAATGCACCAACACAATATCAGGAAGATTAAACATCTCGATGTGCCTGCCAGGGCAGAGTGTGGCTGCTGCAGCCTCGGGGAGGGGGTCAAGGGCTGGTTCCCTGGAAGTGCAGGGAACCAATATCCGTCCATGCCGGCAGCGCCTGGGATTCAATTATGTCCCATCCTGGGGGCATCGCTCCAGCCGGGCTGGAATGCAGGAATTCAAGGAGTGAGAGCCTGGCCTCACTGACGCTTCACCACTAAAAAAAGCACAGGAGTTGTCTTCTGGGCAGCTGGGGGCTCCCTGAGATGCTGGTGGCCAGGACTGGTAGTGTTTCATAAAGCTGAGAGGGAGAGGATGAGTAATACAAACACTCCATGGGCAGCCTGTTCCCAGACCTGCCAGCCTGGGCTGCTCCACAGTGACAGATCCAGGTGCCCTTCTCACACTGTGCAGGGACTGCCCATGCAGGCAGAGTTATGAGGTGTATTTTGGCAGAGGAGGGATGTTCACCAGGTTGGGGGCTGGAACCTCAGCTTAGGGAGTGGCTGTGGGGCCAATACTCAGTGTCTCCGTGTCCCAGGGGCTCCTCCTCTGTCGTCTCCCCCATTGCTCACAGCAGGCTCCAGCAAGATAAATGAACTCTGTCCCCTGGAAACAGTTGGCTGAGCTATTTCTCTTTCCGCCCCCATTTATTAGGTGGTGCAGTTGTCATGAGCCAGGCAGGTCATGACATATAAGATGCATTTTTCAGAAGTCCCAGGGCAAACCAAATTCTGCCTCTGCAACTATGCAGAGAAAAATGCAGGGGCAAATCAGAAAAGCTGGGCAGCTGTTGGAGAGGAATTGAAGTCTGTTTGGACAATTGCTTCCTCCTTCCATGGTCTATGCTGCCCACCCTAAAACAGGACAGAGCCTGCCTGGATTTCAGACATCTGTGAGTTAGACAGGGGTGTTCAGACACTCTAGAGGGTTGTATCAGGATGGAGGCAGAGATCTTCTTAGATACACTGAAAATGAGTACAACCCCACAATCTTACATGCAGGGAGTGCTTTTGCAAGAACTGATTTTCTTTGTGATCCAGCAAATGTCACTTTTCCCCCTGATCCACCTTCTCTCACCTTTAGCCTCTCTGCAGCTCAGGAGCTGCTCTCCTGTTTACCAGAGAGTGCACATGGTGCAGGTGAGGTGGAATAAATCCCACACTGTCAGGGCCCATGGGACTCACAGTGCCTGTGGATGGTGTGTATGTGACAGATCCTGCCAACAGCTCGCAGCACTGCTGTGCACATGGCTGCACAGCACACGTTCATACTCAGCCCAATCAGGCTGTCCTCTCTTATGGTTATCAAGAATCTAGAAAACCTCAGAATCTCCCTTTTCAGACAGGACAGGTTTTCAGACAGGAGAAGGGACATGTCAGGAAAGCCCAGGCATGTGGTAAGCACAGGCATTGCAGAACATTCAGATAAAGCTTGTTCCTGCTGAACTGGGCTGCAATGTGATACTGTCCCTGGAGAGCTTGGAAGAGCTGATGTAAGTGTTTGGGATGTTTGGAGACAGGATGATCAGACCACAGGTTTATCCATCAAGCTCATTTCTCATGTTAAGAGCTTAGTAAAATTGCCAGGAACAAAATATCTGTGCTTGCCTGGAAAAATGGGTTCTTCTGTATTTTACCTGCAATTCAGCTCTTAAATGAACTCTCCATGCATGTGTCTCCTTCCCATGTGTCTGGTTAGGTGTGTATTTTATTGCAACTACAGATAGCACTGTAGACAGAGAATGCCTCATCAGGGTAGGATAGGCTTTGTACAGCCCACATCACATAAAGCTTAGCATGTATTAATGAAGAAGATGCTAAATTATTCCCATCCGACCCATTAAGGCAGTCTTAAGGAAATTTGTGATGTTGTCGGAGAGGGGAGTTAGTGCATGAATCACAAGCTCATTGGCAGCAGGACCAGCCCAGTAAATCAGTTCTTGGCTGCTATCTGGGATTGAAGGGGACCTCATAGTCTCTCACCTCTGGTAGCTGTGCAGCTCCTCCTTCTCACATGCCCAGGGTTCAGAAAAAGAATGAGAAACATGTTCACACTGGGAAACAAATCTGTGGTTTCACAAGTCAGCAATCCTATGGCAGTA
This sequence comes from Acridotheres tristis, assembly GCA_037013685.1. Taxonomy (NCBI): domain Eukaryota; kingdom Metazoa; phylum Chordata; class Aves; order Passeriformes; family Sturnidae; genus Acridotheres; species Acridotheres tristis. The sequence continues at coordinate 7,034,808 of CM072900.1, forward strand.
AAAAACCCCAGGAAATAAAGATAAGAACTCTCTGGACAACCCACGTTTTCCTAAGAGGTGAGCAATACAGTTTCTTGAGTTTGGGTTGTTTCACCTACAGTGTAGAAAAAGTGCTTGACACAGAGGAGAGGCCTTTGCAACATGACTGTCACTGAAGCAGCAGCTTTACAGATCAAAAATTAAAGGTTTATGCACTTAACAGTGGGAGCACTGGGTTGGATTGGGTGGGGCCCAATGGGATTTGAACAACAGAATCCCCAAGTGAGGATCATTTCCAAATTCATCTTTGACTTGTCCCTTTAGATGGGTCTCTTTAGGGGTTGGGCATCAGAGGGAAAGAATCTCGGGTTGGACAAACAGATGTCTTCATGCTACACTCCCTTGAAATCGATGGTTTACCTGAAACACAGGTGAATAAGACTAAATGTAGACCACTGGGACCATTTGGTCTGATTCCAGTGTACCAAAAGCTGTAAAATCTCTCTTAGCAGGACTCGGAGGCAGCCCAGTGCCTCCTAGATGGAGACCCATCACCCCCTTATAAAGCCCCCTTCACCCAGGGACAATTTCCGTGACTAAAGCCAATCATGACCATGTGCTGGATGGACATTTACAGAGGAGAGATGCTGGCAACACCATGCCTTACGAGACTAGGAACCAGTCTCTATTCAGAGCATCCCGTGAGGCATAAAACCCTGTGGAAAAGGACAGGCAGAGGCTGATAGTACAGAATAAATCATCTGACACTGAGGCCACCAAGCAGCCTCACCATTCTTTGTGTCTTCCAATTTTGGCTTCATTCCTTTTAGTCAGCCTGGGTCATGCTGATTCTACACTGGCTCTGCACAGAGTTTAGTGTAACATCCCTGGCCTTGCTAAGTCATTTCATAATGATTATTTTTGGGTAGTTTTGCTCTTCCTGTCAATATTTGTGCTTGCAGCAGTTGGGCGGCAGTGGGGTGGCAGCCCTGGAAAGCTCAGCTCATGTGTTTATCTGCCGGCTGGGATGGCTGCAGGATGACATCTGCATTCCATGGCACTGCAGATCACTTCCTCAGCGGCAAGGTCGAGGAACCAGGGCTGCACCAGGGCAGCACAGCCCCACCAGAGCAGCATAGCCTCACCAGAGCAGCACAGCCCCATCAGAGCAGCACAGCCCCACCAGAGCAGCACAGCCCCACCAGAGCAGCACAGCCCCACCAGAGCAGCACAGCCCCACCAGAGCAGCATAGCCCCACCAGAGCAGCACAGCCCCATCAGAGCAGCACAGCCCCACCAGAGCAGCACAGCCCCACCAGCCCCACCAGAGCAGCACAGTCCCACCAGCCCCAACAGGGCAGCACAACCCCATAAGGGCAGCACAGCCCCAGCAGCCCCACAGCCAGCAGCTGGGCAGGCACTGAGCCCAGGACACGACGCGCTGGTTTCATAAAGGCTCAGGCTCAGGCAGAGACCTCGAGGGCTCCAGGAAAGGGGAGGTCATTTCCCGCACTGCCCGCATGTCACACAAGTGCGGCTGCAGCGGTGCCGTGTTTGGTGTGGAGCCGGCTGCCTTGGCATTCCCAAGCTCCAGGTGGTTCCTCTGACTGTCACATGAGGCAGATGGGGCTGAACAGCTCAACATCACTCCCTCTGCGAAGCTTATGCTGTGTTAAGGAAATTTACAAAGCCTCCTTTTCTACTGGTTGTTGCCTTTTCACAGTTTTTTTCTTCATTTTTAGTAGTTGTTCTTCTCATATCTTTTCTACAGATTTTGAACAGCCATTTATCAACAAGCCAGAGACCCTCCTCATCAGCAAGGAGAACACTTGGGTACCATGCCTCGTGTCCATCCCAGATCTTAACGTCACACTGACCTCGGTGAGAGCTCGGCTGCTGGGAGACTCTGGACTGAGATGTATTGCATTTGTTCTGCATTTGTAATTGCCTGAGTGGAAGGATGACAGGCACTGCCAGGAAAGGAAAATGCATGGGATACATTTTCCATGGAAAGTACAAGCCACTGGCTTCCTCGTTTTATTTGCTGGTTGAAGCTGTGTTGTCCAGTTCCCTTGGGTAGACCCCACGGGTTTCCTGCCAACCTTCCTTGTCTTCCCTGGAGCTCTATGAAACAAGACAAGACTTTGTTTTAAACCCATTTCCCCACAGCATCCCCTGTTTGCCTCATCTCTGTGATCTACACCCCTCTAGGTGTTTGGCATCCCCACAAGGGAGGAGGCTGCAGCCCCGGGGCTCATGACTAAAAACAACTCTCTTATCAGTTTGCTTTTGCTTTTGCCTTCCCCCCTCGTTTTTTTTTTTTGTTTTTTTTTTTTTTACAATGCAAATACATCCTTCCAGGATGAGTGTTACTATTGTACAAAGGCCTCCAGGGACACTCTGGGGGCCAGGGGCCTTTCCCTTGCCCGGGAAGGACACTACCCAAGGTCAGCACTCATCCCCGTGGGGCTGATGTTTGGGACATCAGCATCAGTTTCCTTAGCTATCTCTAGAAATTTCCATTCCTGGAAGTCTCTGGCCACTCTGCAGACGGGGAGGCTCATGGTGCAGGATGCAGCTACTCAGGGTAGAGGGGAGGCCACGATTCCTAGATGGCAAACCCTTGGGGGGAGAGGGCAACAGGCCAACACAGCATGATGCTGCATCATTTCTTCCCACAAAAGGCCTGTGTTAGCCACCGTAAAGCCTGGGAGGGGTGGAGTGGCAGTGCTGTTACCCTGTGATTTCAGTTGGCAAAATGTTGATTTTTCCAGCAAAATTTCTTCATCCACCCTGACGGGAAAAGCACTTTCTGGGACAACAAGAAGGGAATGCAGGTGCCCACACACTTGATCAGGGACTTATTGTATGTCCACTGTGAGACTGTAATCAACAAGAAGGTCTTCAAATCCAATTTCTTCATCATCCATATAGCAGGTGAATATTTGGGAAGGTTCAGGTGAGCAGTTTGGGTGGCTCTGAAGTCCATCAGTGTGGCTCATGGGATTGTTATGGTCCTCTCTAGCTACACAAACTCTGCATGGTGCTTATATCTCTTCTACTGTGTGTTGGACAGAGACACACCATGCAGCAGGAGGTCATTCCCAAACCTCCTGTAACTGCACAGCCTGAGTCAAAGAGTTACTAGATCAGAAATGTCTTTTCATTTCCTCTTCTGCATCAGGGAGTGAGCTGTATGACATCCAGCTGTATCCCAAGAAAGCCATGGAGCTGCTAGTGGGAGAGAAGCTGGTCTTGAATTGCACAGTGTGGGCTGAGTTCAACGCTGGCGTCCAGTTCCAGTGGACCTACCCTGGCAAACAGGTACCAGCAAACAAAGCAGCCCCTTGTGCACTGAACTGTTACCCTCTGAGTCGCCCCCTCCTGACCCTTCATTGTTCCTCTTCACATCATTGGCAGGGCTCTGCTTCATAATCCTGACCATGCTGTGCCCTGGACATCTTGGTCTGAGTGTTTTCCCAATTTTTTTATCCTGCAGCAGAGGGCAGACAGAAGGAAGACCCTTTCTCCTGGCAGAAAGCTCCTTCCTTGCCAAGGTGTTATTGCTTTGAGCTTCTTGGGAAAACACTGGCTTCACTTTCACCAGTGCAAATCCAGAGCAAACGTGATTGATTTAAAAAGAGCTACTCTAATCATAAAGCCCTTGTAACCAACAGCCTGCAAGGTGGTCCCTTCCCCACTGGGTCTCCTCCTCTTGTATCCTCTAGCTTTTTTGAATGGTGAGACAGGAGAGTCCCTTGAGAACATCATTCAGTTCATGGGGCTCCCAGCCTGGTTCCTGGGCTACAAGAGCAAAACATGCTAAGATCTGACCCCAGCCTGAGGCAGTCAGTGCACAGAATACATGCCCTTCCATCCCTGAGGATGGCAGTCAGCTGTGCAGAAACCTATCCAGGTAGGGACAAGCACTGAGCATCAGGAATCACAGCTGTGAAGAGCCCATCCACACAGCCCCATCCCAGCGCTATCTTTCATCCCCTTCTCTCTATCATCTCCTACAGACGCAGCGAGCAGTAATCGAGTCTGAGCACAGACAGTCCCTGCAGACACAGACCGAGCTCTTCAGTACCCTGACCCTCCACAATGTCAGCCAGCAGGACCTGGGGAAGTACACATGCACTGCCACCACTGATGCCCAGATGCTGGAGGAGAGCACCGATGTCATTGTGCATGGTACAGCACCTGCCAGTGCCCTGCAGAGCCACAGGCAGAGCCCAGTTACAGCAGAGCCAACCCCAGACTGCTTGGGCAGAGCGGCTCCTGAACCTTCATGCACTCTGCTTTAGTGAAACACAGCCCTCCTCCAACCCCTCAGCCCTCCTGCACCCCAGCACCACGCTGGGAGCAGAGTCACATTCAGTAAGGTCCCAAAAGGGAGGGAGATGCCAACACCAAATTGGCCCAAATGTGGTGGAATGGCAAGACACACATATTGTGCAGCCCTGTGGCAAATGCAGTGCTCCTGTGGCATGGCTGGCCTGAGGGGCACCAGCTGCAGTGCACAAGGCACCATCTGCTTTGGGTGGCTGTTTATTGGCAGCAGAAAGTCACAGGGCAGCCCAGCCTTCCTGCATCCCAAATTTTTCCCAAGAGGGAGATAGAGGCAGCTCTTCAGCTGCCAGGATCTCAGCTGCACTATCATGACACCCCACCTGTCCTTGGTCCTTGCTGTTGGGCCCTGTGGAGAACAGCAGAGCTTTGTGACACTGTCTCTTTGAGTTCTCCTCCATTGTCCCTTTTTTCCTTGCAGAAAAGCCCTTCATCACTGTGGAGTGGAGGAAAGGCCCAGTGATAGAAGCCACTGCAGGAGATGAAGCCGTGAAGCTGCCAGTGAAAGTCGTGGCTTACCCCCCACCAGACTTCCAGTGGTAACTTACCTTTCTTAGCTTGAGCCACCTTCTCCTCTCCTCCTTTCCTCTGGCAAATAGGGAAGCCTAGCCTGGCTTCCTTGCTAGGTCCTTCTGTGGCAAAGATTGTCACAAATGTCACTTTTTTCAACCCATGGGGTGTCATTTCTCCCATGTCCTGGTTCTCAGTTGCACAGCCTGGCTTGGCAGCTCTGCACTGTCTGGAGGGGCCAAGTGGAGTTCCCACAGGACTTGTCCCTCTTGTCCCTCTGCTGTGGCGATCACAGCCGCCCATAGGAACAAGGCACTGGGATGGGTTGTGCACTTCATCAAGCTGCACTTCCATCAGAGCTGACTGGAGATGGGAGCTCTGCACCCACTCACTGCTCAGGGCAGAGCTACAACACCCCCAACCCCACACATCCATGTGACACAATGTGCAGACCCATACCTTGGGTCCAGGGAAGGCCCAGGGGTCTCTCCAGAGAGGTTCTCAGTGCTAGCAAGGGGCACCCTGACTGCACTCTTGTGGGGACCAGCAAACCCTTTGCCCAGCTGCCAGTGGGACACTTCCTCCCCATGGCTGCATTTTCTCTCTGCCTCCCCGCAGGTACAAGGATGGAAAGCTAATTCCCAAGCAATCTCAATCTTCAATGCAGATCAAGGATGTGTCGGAGCAGCACGCTGGGACATACACGCTGGTTCTGAGGAACAGGCTGGCAGGGCTGGAGAAGCACATCAGCCTCCAGTTAATCGTCAATGGTAAGGGGGGGGGCAGGGCTGGAGCTGGGGGGAGAGTGCTGAGCCCATGGCCTCAGCCTTTGGGCTGCTCTGAGAACAAGTCCCTGTTGCTGTCCTGAAGCAGTTGGTACCTATATCACCTCTTCCTCCCCCGTGGCACAATTTTGTTCCTGGTTCCCTCACTTTGGGCAGGATATGTCATTGCTCAGGACCCACTTCCCCATTGCAGTTAGAGATGCTGCTGAGGGTGACCCTGACTGATGCAGACTTGAGAGCAGGGCAGCTACCACACAGATGAAGTCTTGATCTGAAGTAGTTCCTCTGGGTGGGAAGCCCCTGTGGAATTTTCCCACAGCAGAAACTGGTCCCTGTCGTGCAGGAGACAGATGCCAGCTAAAAAAGTGCTGGAAGGGCACTGCCGGCTGGAGATGTATCTCCAGCAGGCTCTGTGACCCTGTGCTCTGAGCCCTGCAGCTTCCAGACAGTTCCACAAACCAGAGAAAGGAGAAATGATGACACTTAGATCTGCTTAAGTATGACCTTCTGTGCCTTGCAGGCCTGGGTTTCCCTGAGAGCCAGCGAGCTGTAGTGCCCAGGCTGTCTATAAATGAGCCTGGGGAAGGCTGTGCCAGGCCTGGGGATGCAGTGGCTGCAGTCTGCAGCTGCTCACAATGTCACTCTGATCCTTGCAGTTCCTCCACGCATCCATGAGAAGGAAGCCTCTTCCCCAAGCATCTACTCCAAGAGGAGCCCCCAGGCCCTCACCTGCACTGTCTATGGCATCCCAGCACCAGAGGTGATCCAGTGGCAGTGGAGGCCATGGATGCCCTGTCGGATGTTCTCCCGACGCAGCCTGTAAGTGCCATTTCGTCCAACACTTGTGTCTTGTCAGGCCACCATCATGGTGTTATGGGCTTCTTGTGACCGTGGCTGTGCCCCCAGCTGTGTCTTGCTTTTGCTCTACCACCCATGACATGGCACCTTGTGGGAAGGCAGAGTGGAGACACTTGCTATCCATGTGGGAGTTTTGTCCAGGCTGGCTGGTCCCAGACACCAACAGCTTCCTTAGCATCCTCTGCATTCTCAGCCACCTGCATCTGTCAGTGGATGTCCATGGCCCAGCCACACCTGACAGCACCTGCAATGAAACCACTGATCACTGTGCTAATGGGGAGATTGAGGCAGATTTCAGGAGAAATTGTCACAGCCCCTTGGTGAGACCCCAAGACAGCAGCTGATGCTCCTGGCCACTCTTGCCAGAAGGTTCCTGTGGTTCTTCTGTCCTTTGTCATATCCTGGGAAGCAAAAGTGCTCATAGGGCAGCTGCTGCTTGTGGGGAAGAATTGCTGAATCCTGGGGAAGTGCCAGATTTCTGTCAGCTGCTGGGATGATTTGCCTGGGGCAATAGGTAGGCAGGAAGGGTGCATGCCCACTGCCCATGCCCTGAAAAGCTGAGGCAGCATCAGGCAGGGCTGCAGTGGCATTTTTTAATGACAACCTCACCAGAAGAAGGAAAAGGAATGCTGAGGAGTTGTAGCCAGAGTAGTCAGGGTGGAGGACATCAGGGTGCCTGGAGGAAGCCAGGTCCCGCAGCCCTGTGCAGGCTTTTGCCAAGCCAGGGACGCCAGAGAGCTTTCCATTGCATGCAAGTGCACTGTGGCCCTGTCAGGAAGCAGAGGGGCCCATGAATTATGAGCACTGTCTCCCAAGGCCACCATATTTCTGCCTAGCACAGCTCCAGAGGATGCAGGAGGCTTCTTTCTAGCTTCCTGTTGTTTACACAGCTCACCAGTGTGTTTGCCCCGCCAAGTGCTCTGCCCCACACTGCCAGCACACACCTTTGCTACAGCTCCTGGGCCCTCCGCTCTCCTCTGCTTCCCTGTCACCCGAAGCCTCTCGCTTCTATCCCAACCCACATTTTTGGGCAGACCCTCCCATCTTCCACCCCAACCCACATTTCAAAAGCATCCTGCAGGCTGCAGCATCCCAGGTCCCTGACACATTTCAGCACTTCTCCCCACCCACCTGTCTCAGTCTGAAGAGGTACCATCATTCCCCTGTGAGATGCCAGCAGCACCTCTACTTGGGAGGTCTCCCTCCTGGCTTTTGCTGACTCGGGGGCAGCAGGAGCACCCCTGGGTGCCATGCCCTTGGGTATTGCACCATCTGCTCTCCAGGCCAGCACCAGCCAGTGACACCCCTGACTCTCAGTCCCAGCATCGTTTTAATGCCTTGGTGCTGAGCAAAATGACATCAAGAGTTGCCCTAGGCACATGTGAATCAACTTCATCCTTGCCTTTCTCAACCCTTAGCAAGGAAAGATGAAGCCTCAGGCCTGCAGGTGAAGACACTGCTCAGAACAGCTGTTTCTGTTCTCTGCGTCACACCTACAAATTTTTGCCTCACTGTTGGTTGCAAGGCACCCTTATAAAGCACATCAGAATTGTGTAACTGAAAGACCCAGGAAATTTTGCAGAGTTATAGGACAGGGCCATCAGTTCTCTGACACAAAGCTACTTTTGCTACCTTTTTCCCCGCTAACCTTCTCTCTGTCTCTTTTCTCTTTCCCCTGCTCATCCCTGGCTTCTGGGTTAGCAATAGCAGGCACCGGGCAGCAAGGCGCCATCAGCGGGACCGGATGCCCGAGTGCAAGGACTGGAAAGATGTGTCACAGCAGGACGCTGTGAACCCCATCGAGAGCATTGACACCTGGGTGGAGTTCGTGGAGGGGCGGAACAAGGTGAGACTGTATTCCAAACCATCCTGGGACAGGGAGCTGGAGACTGGCACGGGATTCCTTTGCAATCAGCCAGAAAAAATGGCCTGGAAAGGGGCCTGTCAGAGACAGATTTGGGGAGGGCTTCACACCTGTGCTTCTAAAGTAAACCTTCAGTGGCAGTTCCCAGCCCTGGGTCGCCGCAGTACCAGGTAACCCCAGGGCGAGGGAGAGCTGTCATCTTTGAGAAATTACACCGTGTCCAGAGAGGCTCCCACTAGAGCTGGCTGCACAGGAGAGATTTCATGGATTGTTATTGAACACAGGGCATCCAGCTAGGGAAGTCATGTGGGGCAGGTGCTATGGGGGCTTCCATGGCCATTTCTGAGCATTTTGCATGAGCTCATGGGATTGTTATGGTCCTCTAGCTACACAAACTCTGCAAAAGTACTACACAAAATCCTGGGCAGGAGAGCAGGAGTCACAAACTGACCAGGAAATCTCTGGCTTTGGGAAGGTACATGTGTCTGGTGGGGGATTTCATCCAGCTGTCCCCATCCTGGTGCGGTGAGGGTGGTTTGGAGAAGCTGGCATCCATCTTCTGCAGCTTTGTGAGTGGGAGCAATGCGTGCTCCACAAAGCCACTTCTCCATCACAGCATTTCCTCTCTGGAAGGAACATCTCTCCCTCATTGCAGTGTGTGACCTGCTCGCTGCCTGTTTCTTTCTGTCTCCCGGGTAGCCACGAGTGTCAGGTCTGCGCCATGACGAGGTTCCTGTCCCCACTGGTGTCGGGCACCAGCCGCTCACAGAGGGATGCAGAACAAACAAATGGGCCCCTGTTTCCGAAAGTCACTTCCTGTTTTCCTACACACCTCTAAAGGCACTTCCCGTCCCCTGGCCTGGCCGGGAGTTCATCACTCTGCCAAAAGGGTGGCAAGGGCAGATGCTTCTCCTCCCAGAGCAGCTGAAGGGAGAGTGAGGGATTGATGTTCCCCAGGGACACAAGTAGGGGTGGTGGGAGCTGCTGGGTGAGAAGCCCTTGTGTCCCACTGTGGATATGACACTTGTATTGGTCATTTTTGATCTTTGCTTATTTTCCCGATTTTCTTTCTCCTATTCCTCAGCTGTGTCTTTCTCATTCCATCTGTTTGGTTGTAACTGTCCTGGAGCTTCAACTTAGGTTGTGCATTCCCATGGATGTGCAAGAGCTTTGGGAGAAAAGATCTCTTCCATTTACAATGGGATGCTACATCCTAAAATCTGCTTTTTCTCTCTCTCCTTGTCTTTCTGCTGGTCTTCTCTTACCATCCTCCTGGTTTTTATTGCATCTGTAAAGACCAGAACGAGCCACAGGATGCACAGTGCACAGCCACGCACTGCAGGCAGCAGGATGATGTCAGATCAAGAAACCCCAACTCAAACATAACACCACAGATCAGAAGGAAAATCCCCAAGAAACAGGAAAGGCAGCACACAAAAGTGCCAGCAATAGGGTCACTCTGGTTGTATGAATAACCCCAAGAAACGGAAAAGGCAATGCACAAAAGTACCAGTAATAAAGTCACTTCAGCTGTGTTGAGTATGCACTGAATGAATGACCTTCTGGTTAACACAACCTCAATATATTGCCCCTCAGAACGGAAATGCTTCCCAAAGTCTGTGGCATGTAAAGGCAAAGAAATTTCGCATAAGAACATGTTAATTTTGCATTTTAAATGCCATCACATTATAGGGATTTCTGCATGTGTTCAACTTGTCATTTAAACGGGAGCCTCAAACTGCAAGTCTCCTCTAAGGGGAGTGCTTGTAACACTTTTGGTAGCTCACACGTGCTGTGTGAGCCAGGAGGCGGAGGAGACCAGCCTTATTCCCCAGCTGCTTTTCCTGGCTTATTTGGAGGCAGCATCCCCTGGGTCTATGCTCCCAGGATGGCAGCCTGGCTGTTTGCCCAGTCTTAGTCATGTCTCACTGGAGGGAAAGAGGAAGAAGCTTTTAGGACCATGTCTATGTACACTTGGAATTCAAAGAAAAATGACAGCTCTTCCTGAAGGGATGAGAGCTGGGTTGTTTTCACAGGTTTGATTTCTCCTTATGAATAAAAGGAGTGCTTGCACGTCTGTAAGTACCCATAAATTCTGCTGAACCCTGTGGGACACTATGTAGTCACTTAAATGCAGAGGACTCAGGGAATCAAAGCCCTGGTGTCCTTTCCCTTTCTTCCCACTGTTATAAATAAAGCTTGGCAGGAGCTTAACCATCCCCTCAGTCCTGCATCGTGTTACTGTCCCCCTTGCTGAGCACTGTCCCCATTGTGACCTGAGGGGCTTAACAAGAAGTTTGCTCCCATGGAGAGGCATCTATGCTGACTGGGCTCCATTAAAAGATGCAGAGATTGGGAATAAAATAATGTTTTTATTGGTAGAGCCAACAGATAAAGCTTGAAATGCACAAAGGGCTGTAGAATAAGGACCTGGTTTTGTATAACTCTTTCCCAGGGTTATGCAAAAACAGTTGTTGGGGGCTTTGCTACCTGCCGAGAGCAGCAGTCATCCTACTTCTCTTCTCTGTTGCTCTTCCTAACTCTCGCTTATTTTCTCTGCCCCAATCAGACAGTCAGCAAACTGGCCATCCAGGAGGCCAATGTCTCAGCCATGTACAAGTGTATTGCCTCTAATAAAGTGGGTCGAGACGAGCGGCTGATCTACTTCTACGTGACAAGTGAGTACTGTAAAATGCCATCCAAGGTCTCTGCTCGAAATAGGCAGGTCCCTAGAGCTGTCAGGTCCTGCCATTCACAGTTAGGATCTCCAACAGCGATTGGAAAACCAGGCAGGAAAGCAGGGTTAACCCAGAGCTCTGCTGGGTGGCAAATGCCTGAATCCCTGGCGGCAGATAGCACAGGCAGAGGTTGGTGGGCAGACCTGGGAATGAGCCAGCACTGCCTGTGCCTAGGTCCTGAAGCAGCCTTGGCAGGTCCTGGGCAGGTCTTGGGCTGGGGACATCGCACTGGCTCAGGCCCAGGCAGCTCCCTGGGCTGGGGATGTGTCTGGTCCAAGAGCATCCTCTAGTGGCACCGCCCGACCCTATCCCAGGCCAGGTCCCACTGGCCCCAGGCTCCGGCAGTGATCCCACGGGATTTTGATGGTGGAAGGAAGCTGAGTTTGTAGGAACCAGGGCCAGCAGTGTGGGCTGGAGTCATGGCCATAGGGGGCTGTATGAGCCTCCTGCCAGTGGTACCCCGTCCTGGCGGGAGCCTGTCCTTCAGACAGGGAGCCCAGTAAGAGCACAGCAAAAGCTTATCCTATGGAATGAGAATTCCATAACAAAATTCCTAACCCAAAAGGCTGGGCTCATGGCCCCTGTGGTAGTACCTGCGCTGTCAGAGCCACCAGTTGTTGTGAAGCCAGACAAATATCTTCAGTCACTGCTTCAGTAATGCTCTCTGTGTTGTTGTCCAGGCTGTCACTGACTGCACGTGTGAAAGTGGGTATGTGTACAAACCAGAATGCTGCAGCTGAGCTGGGAGCTTAATTCAGACCTCCCTAGCTTGTTTCATTTGTGACACCATCTTAATTTCACCCTGAGACTTGAGCATATCCCATAGTACTCGCTGGGCTTGAGCTGTGGTTGCCAGCAGTTTGCATGTCACAGTTCTGGTCTACAGAGGTTTCCTTTACCCTGGCTGAGGACAGGCAGATCTCCAGAAGCTGAGCCCAAGGAGACAATTGTGTCTGGCAGCTCAGCCGTGAAAACTCATTCATATGTTCATTTCCTTCCTGAAAGCCATTCCAGACGGGTTTGAGATTGAGTCCCAGCCCTCAGAAGAGCCCATAGAGGGGCAGGACCTACAGCTGAGCTGCAATGCAGACAACTACACTTATGAGAACCTGCAGTGGTATCGGCTGAACCTCTCCAAGCTCCACGATGAAGAGGGAAACCCCCTCGTGCTGGACTGTAAGAACGTCCACCACTATGCCACCAAGATGCAGGGGGAGCTGCGCTTCCAGCCCGACTCCAATGATGCGACCTTGCTGCTTACCATCCCAAACATCTCCCTGGATGAGGAGGGAGATTATGTGTGTGAGGTGCAGAACAGGAAGACCCGGGAGAAACACTGCCACAAGAAATACATCTCTGTGCAGGGTGAGGGTCCACAGGGCTGGTGGGAGTGACAGAGGAGAGCTGGTGCTCTTGCTGCCATCAGCTCCCCAGTCCATCCCCAGGGGAAGCCACACAAGCAAGCTAAACTCAAGGTGGCAAAGGCAGGGCACCTGGGTTCTCAAGACATCCTTCAGCAGGGGTCAGAGACCCAAAGCCCCCCAGGAACACAGATATTGTTTTGATCAATCAGTTTCCCGTTTTCCCCTCCTCCTCTTTGTGCTGCTCCTCCAGCCCTGGAGATCCCCCGCCTCAAGCAGAACCTGACAGACATTTGGGTGAACGTCAGTGACTCCATAGAGATGCGCTGTAAGGTGGACGGCAGCCACGTTCCTGAAATCAGCTGGTACAAAGACGAGAAACTGGTGGAAGAAGTGTCAGGTACAGTGAGCTGGGGGTGGACCACAGGCAGGGCATTATGTCCAGCAGCTGGAGAGCTGAACACTGCTGGGTTCTGGGAGTTGCTGTGCCCAGATAAAGGCACCCGTTCTCTGAATCAGCTAGACCCAGTTTTAATCACATTCTGTCCTAATTTGATGCAGTCTCACTGGCCAAGTGTATGCCCTAGGGCCTGGCTCAGCACTGTCTGTGCTTGTGCTTGTGCTCTGTGAATGTGCTTGTGCACATTCAGCTGGAGAGCAGGGAGAGAGAAATCATGTTCTTACTCTCAGCCCAGTGCCTGACATCTCTGATTATGCAGGGACTGACCCAGATCTCATGGAAGGAACATGCAAAGGATCCAGGCACATTGCAGAGGGAAAGGAACAGGTTCTGAAGCTGAAGCAGAACTTTACACACCAGCTGGACTGCCTGGGCACTGTCCCTGTTCAGCATGTTCAGTGGTGGATTTGTACTCTCCATACACTGCCTGGGGATGGCCTCTCCAGGGTATTTCTGGGGCCATCAAGAGAAGAGCCTCTACCAGCTGGTGCATGTCATTCTGCCATCTAAAATGAATCAGCAAAAAAACGCAAGCCTTATTTTGAGCCCAAGTTCAGTGTACTAATCTTCCCTCCCTGTGAGTGACCACAACAACCCTCTGTGCCTTACAGGGATTGACCTGGCAGACTTCAACCAGAGGCTGAGCATTCAGAGGGTGAGGGAGGAGGATGCTGGGCTCTACCTGTGCAGCGTCTGCAACGCTAAAGGCTGTGTGAACTCCTCAGCCAGTGTCTCCGTGGAAGGTACCAGCAACCAACCCCTGGGGATGTGAAGGGGTGGAACAGGAGTTATGGCCAAGCTCCCATTACTCTTCCTGTGACAGTGGGAGGCAGTGAAAGCCCCTTGCCCCTGCTGGTGGCATAGTGTTCTCACCGGAGGATCTATAGTCCAGAGCATGTTTAGTTCAAGCAAACATGTCGCCCCACATCCTGATGCAGGCCATAAGGAATGGCTGAGTTGGAGCATGGAATGGGAATCTCTGAAGCTATGATTTCACTTCCATCCCACAGGCTCTGATGACAGGACCAACGTGGAGATTGTCATCCTGATTGGGACTGGAGTTATTGCTGTTTTCTTCTGGATCTTGCTTATTCTCATCTTCTGCAATATCAAGAGGGTATGTAACTGTCACTGGCCCAGGCAGGGGAGGTGGCATATCAGGGCTTGGGGCAACGTCAGTGCTGTGATATGGGGCTGCATGACAGCACCTGCTAAAAGGTCATTGAGTGATGCCTCCAATGCTCTCACTGCCAAGGAGAGGGTGAGTAAGGGTGTGGTAAAGGACGTGACAAGGAATGACCTTTGCTTGAGTGGGTAGCAGTTCAAGGCAGGCAAAGAATCCAAATCCCATCTGGGAGTCAGCACCCCGGGCAGGGAGGGCACCTCCTCACCCTTTGTGTTGGCTGGTTCCTGCAGCCGGCTCATGCAGACATCAAGACTGGCTACCTCTCCATCATCATGGACCCTGGCGAGGTGCCCTTGGAGGAGCAGTGCGAGTACCTGCCCTATGATTCCAGCAAGTGGGAGTTCCCAAGAGACCGCCTGCGCTTAGGTGAGCCAGACCCCCTCCCTCCCTCCCACCACACGCTGCAGCCAGGGCTTCCCACCAGCCCTACAAACTCACTCTTGAGATTTCTTAACACACCTCTGAGTATTTAATGCTTTCTCTCTGCCTCAGGCTTCACATCCTCTTCCCCAGGCTGTCCCTAAAGCCCAGCTGTGCCTGGGAAATCTCTTTAGGTCTGACTATAGACAGGTCTGAGACAACTGTAAGCCCAGACTTCCTTAGTGTATCCACATAGGTATTACTGAAAACAGAAGACCCCTGGAGATGGTTTAAAACACATCACCATATTTTTCAAGTGGGAGTCTGGACAGAACAGCCCAGTTCACAGCAGGTACCCCAAGTTCAGGACCAGGATTGCATCCATTATTGTCCTCATGCTGCTACCCCTACCTGCAGCCTCTTCCCTCTGGCAGAGTTTAAAGGGCAGCAGACTACCTTTGAGGCACAGAGCAGTGACATTAGTCCTGGCTGCTGTACTGCAAAGATCATTTACCTTTCCCACACACAACAACTTGTTGCTTGAGGGCAATGAACAGCCTCTCACTTCTGCATGACCATTTCCTTCCTCTGCTTTGTCCATGCCAGCTCTGTCTCAGTTCCTCCCATCGTCCTTTCTCTTATTCTCACCGACACAGCAAGCAGCCACCTGAAAGGGCGCATGTTCCACTCTTTCCTTTTCCTTTATGATGTTTTTTCTTTCTTCTTCCCATGATTTCCTGTTGGGATTTTTGTTTTCCTTCATTCTATTCTGCCTTTTCTGTACCTGCCTTTCTTCACACTTACTCTCCTTGTCCATAGGTAAAGTCCTGGGTCACGGTGCCTTTGGGAAAGTGGTGGAAGCATCAGCATTTGGGATCAATAAAAGTAACAGCTGTGAGACTGTAGCAGTCAAAATGCTGAAAGGTAAGTGTAGCAAAACATGCAATGTGTGTAGATAGCAACTAATGAGGCACCTGCCAGTGAACATTCACCCTGTAAATGCCTAACTTTTAATTAATGGCTTCTTGGCCTCAACACAGTTGATTCTCTTTGGCTCCATTCAGCTGCACTGGGAGACTGAAGTGGCAGAACAGACAGCAAGGACTTGGGGAACTCAGCTTTCAAGGAAATTTAGCTGTCTGCAAAGGCAAAGAATGAAATCTGTCTCTAAGGTCAAACAAGAATCCATAACCCCTCATTGGCATGCCACTGAAGGAAGTGTTGCTCCCAAGTGCCTTCTTCCAAATGTGCCTATAGTTTGTGTTTATAGGCCAGATCCAGAGCTGGGTTAGGAAACAGGTCGCAGCTCTTATCCAGCTCTGAGGGCTAAATTGGCTTTGCACCCAAAGCCTGGTCTATCCAGAGTGAGATTCTAAACTTTTATAGCCATGCTTTCAAACAGGCATCCAAAATATTATTGGGTAATTTGGCACCAAACAAAACAATGAGGCAGTCTCTGGCCAGAAGTAGCCTGTAAATGGAAATCATGTCGTGGCTCATCTGAACAGTATTTACTGTTGTAAGTGTACAGATCATCTGCACAGCAGAGAGGAGCCTGGTGTGCAAGGTTGCTTTACAGTTTTTTAAGGCAAGGCTCGCCTGACCCATCAGCTGCAGCTCAAGGAAGATACTTCTGTCTCACAGGCTAAATTTACAAACTCTCAAATAAGACAAAATGCATATGGGGAGGCTGAGAAGTAAGAAAAAGGCACACACAACCAGAGAACACACCCTGGGGGTAAAACAGAGGGTCAAGAATTGATGTGAATTGGACACTTGAGAGAAGATGCAGTACAGAGAAACGGCAGGAGCATGACACTGTGTTTGCTATTGAAGAGGAATCATCAAAAGACAACATGGGTTTGAGTTGAGACAGCTCCTATCTTCAATTGTGATAAAAAGAATCAGATGTCTTGTTCCTAATTTTCTTTCAAATTTTTTCATGGCTCGTTATCTCTGTTTGGAGGCCAAAAGGGCAGAGATTCAAACGGGTACATCCCAATGAAAGTCTCAAGTCTCAAATGATGTTTTTCACTGCACAACTATCATAAAGAAAAATCTGTTGGGCACAGATTGTGTTGTCCTTTGTTCTGGGTCCCTGCACTTACAGAGAGCACCCTACGTGTTACAGCAGGGATCCTGGGATCTCCAGACAAGGCTCAACATTTCAAGTGAGAACATGCAATAACAAAATGTACTGAGGCTTTGAGGTCACAGCCTCCTCAGCAAGACTCACATTAACACACTGCTAGAGAAGGGTGGTGAGGGGGAGTGAAAAGCTGTGAGGAGGTGTCATGACATGGTCTGTGTGTTTCCAGAGGGAGCTACTGCAAGCGAGCACAAGGCACTGATGTCAGAGCTGAAGATCCTCATTCACATCGGGAACCACCTCAACGTGGTGAATTTGCTGGGTGCCTGTACCAAACCCAATGGTAAATATCCCAGGGCAGCAGGCCATGCCTGCTCCCAAAAATCAGAGCTTGTCCCCTGTGTCTTTTTGCTGTCCACATGTGTGATCACACTGTGATCACTGTGGGGAAGTTATTAGTGTGTTTGTGTGCACTTAGAGTAGATGTCACAGCTCAGTGGGGCTGCACATAACACAAGTTGTGGCAAATTCTGACCAACTCAAACCCCTACCTCTTGCCCTAACCTTTGGTCTCTTCTCACCAGGCCCACTCATGGTTATTGTTGAGTTCTGCAAGTATGGAAACCTCTCCAACTACCTGCGAACCAAGAGGGAAGGATTCAGTCCTTACAGGGTGAGTAGCTTCCTTTGCCCCTAGGGACCTGTCCCATGTCTAGGGAAGGAAGACGTACAGCCTAATACATGATCTGACAATGTGACAAAGACACCCTCTGTCCTTCTTTCTGCAATGGTAGATGTTTCCAGGCCAGAGTTACAGTTTAAGAACAGGAAAAAACTGTGCAGCTCATAGGTGCAGGGGTAACAGTGTGTGTTGCCTGCTGAGGGTTTTGGTTTGGTCCCTTTTTTGGCCAGGAGAAGTCTCCCAGGCTGCGCATTCAGGTGCAGTCCATCGTGCAGGCAGTGAGAGCAGACAGGAGGAGCCGCTCTGGGACCAGCGACAGCGCCATCTTCCACCGCTTCCTGATGCACAAGAGCCGCACGGCACTGCCCATCCAGGAAGGTAACATCCAGTCTTGGCAGCAGCCCCTCACCTGCACCACCAAAACTGTGCCACACTTGGCTAGCCTGGGGAATGGGCAGGGAATATCAGTGGGGAGCAGGGACCCTGCCTTGGAACTGATCACTGCTGCATGGCAATTCCCTGAATAGGGCTACTTTATCATCTGTTGTCTCTTGTAATAGACAGCAGAAACTCAGAAGGGAGAATTAAACCCCTTTGGGTATTTTAGCCTGAAGAAAGGAGAACTGAGGGGGATCTTGCTGAGTCCTCCCTAGTACATAAATAATGAGCTAACCTTCAAGGCCCCTACCAGTCCTGTTCCCCACAACTCTCTCACTGACATCTCCTGGAGGCTGGACTCTTTCTCCTCACACCTGATCAGGTTCCTGCCTTGTGCCTTCTGCTACCTAAGCAGAAAATCTTTGAAGGGAGATGATTACTCCAGTTAGGACTGAGGACTAACTATTTCACTGAGAAACTGGCTGTGTCCTGCAGAGCTGGAGAGGGGTAAAGAGGACAACAGATCCCCAATTGTTTAATAATTTTCTGTTACTTCTGGACAGTGGATGACCTGTGGCAAAGTCCCTTGACAATGGAAGACCTCATCTGCTACAGCTTCCAGGTAGCACGTGGCATGGAATTCCTGGCATCCCGAAAGGTGAGTTCAGCCTTTATTTGCTCACCTGATCTTTTGTGCATGCCTGATGAGAGAGACCTGACTACAGTCACCTTCCAGGTGACACACAGAGAGATTCAGTGATCTGCCTCACAGTCCTCAGGAAATCTGAGACAGATGTGTGTACACAAAGCGGGAAAATAAGTTCTCTTGCATTTCAACCTCTCCTTAATCATCCCTTTTTGAAATTTTTATTTTTAGCTTCTTCCCATTTCCACCATTCCCCCATTAGAGCTCAGGCTTTTGGGGGAAGGGAGGTGCTGTACACTTTCTGATTGTGGTTTCTCTCTCTTATTTTGCCCCTTCCTCTTTGTGTGCCCTCAGTGCATCCATAGAGACCTGGCGGCTCGCAATATCCTGCTGTCAGAAAACAACGTGGTAAAGATCTGCGACTTTGGCCTGGCCAGGGACATCTACAAGGACCCTGACTATGTCAGGAAAGGCAGTGTGAGTGCCATTTTCCCAAATTCTTTACAGATTAGGCCCCCTTGATGAAAAGATGAAAAAGCAGGAGTGAATTACATGCATGGCTGAGACCAGAAGCCATCGGACCAATGACACATGTCCTGTCCTTCCTTCTGCCCCTCAGCCTGTCATTAACTTACTCCTCCTTATACTCTTTCATCCCCCTTTCAGTATCTCTATCCCTCTCTCTGACCTAACCAATTCCTCCATGTAGAGAGGTGCAGGACTATTGGCTCTGATTTCCTTTCATCCATTTCATCCCTTTGCTACAAGAAGGGCTGTCCTGGGACATGTTCCCAGCTGAATATTTGTGCTTTGCCTCTCCCTCCTGCAGGCCCGTCTCCCACTGAAGTGGATGGCTCCAGAAAGCATCTTTGACAAGGTCTATACTACCCAGAGTGATGTCTGGTCTTTTGGGGTCCTTCTCTGGGAAATCTTCTCACTAGGTGAGTGCTAATGAGCATCTCATGCTGCTGAGGGAGACACCTCTACCCACGTAGCAGTTTGTGGTTGAGTCTGTGCAGGACAGACATTCTGAAGCACATCTAAGGACTGATGGCAAGCGACATTGATGTAGGCAAAAAGACTATGGAGGCCATATCCACCCATGAACAGAGTAATGGGGACACAGGCATGCAGAGGTGGCCTCCAGCTCACTGAGGCAGAGAAGCCTGACTCAGGCAGCACCAAGGATTGGGCTGTGTATGAGTAGCGACCACATCTCTCTGTTCTGGGCTGAAGGGCAGTCTCAAAAGGACTGGTTTCTGATGGCATATTTCATGTTCCCACCCTTCTCTGATCCTTCTTTAGGGGCATCTCCATATCCTGGAGTCCAGATCAATGAGGAGTTCTGCCAGAGGCTCAAAGATGGTACCAGGATGAGAGCCCCAGAGTATGCCACAGCAGAAATGTGAGTCAGAAACCTCAAGGATTCCAGCACTGGTCAGAGCAGAGGCCTCCATGGGAGGGCAGAAACCTACCAGATCCCAGCATAGAGCAGAACAGGCCACTGTGGGATGCAGACCTTGAGCCAGGGTAGAGGATGAGCCAACACATCCTTCACTCTAGGCCATTGCCTGGAGAGCAAGGCAGATGGGCTCTGATCAGCCTTCTCTACGTGTCCTTGCAAGCCTGAGCTGAGATGGGTCTGTAAGTGAGCACTATGCTTTCCTGCTCTGAAGGGTATCAGAGGGGTCTGAATTAGCTCCTTGTTCTCTGTTATAATAAGTGTATAAACCAACCAACACCCTGCTAGTAAGTCCACCTGGCCAATGTGCTGGGGGGGCCGAGCTTTCCTTCACAGTGCAGGAACTGACTGTCCCAGTAGGCACCACGTGGGTGGGAGCTGTGGAGTGGGGCAGGAAGGTATTTCTGTGGTGTAAAACCAGCATCTCTCCTTGGCAGCTACCGTATAATGCTGAGCTGCTGGCACGGCGATCCCAAGGAGAGACCGACTTTCTCCGACCTTGTGGAGATACTGGGGAACCTTCTTCAAGAAAATGTCCAGCAGGTGAAAAACCCTCTGTGTCCCTGCTCTGCTCCAGACAGCTCCTTCTTCTGTCACCAGCTCCCTCACTGTGCCCTCAGCTGACTCCATGGTCAATGCAATACATTTGTGCAGGCCACCAATAACACAGAGATTCCTGGGTCAGAGGTCTGTTTCCCAGAGGTCTTGGAGAACTCATTTCTGCAACAGCCTTTTAGCTGCATCCTCATAAAGCTTTGCTCCTTGCAGGGCAGAAGCCCTCTCAGTCGTCATTCTAGTACTTCCATCTTAATCCCCAGATGATTATTTGAAATTCTTCAGCTGAGTCAAGGCTCTGGTACTTCTGCCTCCCACACGCCTGCATAATGAAAACCAGGACTTGACCAGGGTTTCTGAAACTGTCCTCAGATTGAAATGTCAGGGCCATGTGAAGGAAACAACTGTTACATACAGCAGTCGGTAATACAGATTTATTTGAAAGTATTACTAACCACTTCCATGTGGTACTCACCAGGACATTTAAATGTGACGAGCTTGCAGCTTTGATTTTAACTTTTTCTTGATGTTGCCTTTCAGAAAATGATAGCTAAATGCTTGAGCACTGTCTCATCCTGACGTTCCTGACTTTAACATTTCAGCACTGGTTCCCAGCAAAGGCATGACTAAGCCACAAATGACATTGCCCTTGAGCACACTACTCTGTCTATGTAAACTGGAGAATTATGGGATTATTATGGGCAGTTGTTTTCCTGCTCACACACACCTCCATGCATTACTCACAGCTACTTAACACAAAGGTCAGAAATCTCCAGCCAGATATTTTGTCCTAGAGAAATAAAATTTATAAACCAGAAATTTTCTTTCCAAGCTCTGACACCTTCTGCATGTGGAGCCTTTTCTTGTGGGAAAGTCTTCCCCTTCTTGTAAGGCCATTTACTGTTCTTCCTACCAGGAAGGGAAAGATTACATCCCGCTGAACGACTCTCATAGCTCAGAAGATGATGGTTTCTCCCAGGTGCCTTCCTCTGCCCAGCAAAACTCAGATGAAGAGGACTTTGACATGAGGATACGCTGCCACAGCCTAGCAGCAAGGTGAATCCCCTCCAAAAAGGGAAGAGAGAGCCCAGCAGGCAGTGAGCAGCCTGACCTGTAAGGGGACCTGAGGGTTATGGGGTGAACCCAGATGTTTGGAAAATCCCAGGTGATGAGGTGTGATCCAAGCATTCAGGCCATAGCTTCTTGCTTATAAAAGCAAAATTACTTTATTTTGCTCATGAGAAAGTGCTGATTTGTAAGCCTATCACATTCGTTCTTCTCCTCCAGCTATGCTGCCAGAGTATCATGTAAGGAGCTTCATCCTACCTGTTCCTAACTGACCCAAACAGTTAGCCCCAGGCCTCTCCTCTCTGGCAAACTATGATAATGTGATGCCTGGGATCTATATGACATTTTCTGCTTATGCCACATGGAGATGTTATTGGGGCCTGATTCAGTCAGTCTAGTCTTCACTGCAGAAATAGTATGGGGTTAAGAGGTCTACAGTGACCCCATTACCCTTGCCAATCCACCATCTGGGTCATCCTCCTCCCTGCATACTTCGGTTGCACAATGAGGAGGTTGAGTTCAGGTTCTATTCATCCAGGACATTGACTCTTGCTTTTACTGAATACTGAATGCTCCTGTTGGCAGATACTACAACTGTGTCTCATTCCCTGGTTGTTTGACTGGAGGAAATCAGATCAGATGTCCATCCAGAATAAAGACATTTGAAGAGTTTCCCATGACACACACAATGTACAAGGCACACCCGGTGAGTAGCATCTGAGTGGATTTGATCGGGGGGCAGTCTTTTCTGACACCTTTACTGTTGAGACTGTGGAAGGAAGATCACTCCTATCCTATGTCAGTCTGTCTGTGTCATTCCTGTTCAGTCCATCCAGTCCTATGCACATTCATTTCTTCACCTAGCACACAGGGGTTTCTCTCCAGCACGGTTCATACTGCCTTACTGGGGAACAGGTAGGTTAGATATGCAAATGGGGGGCCTAAAAAGGACCTCAGAGAAGACCCTGCTCTTCACCCTCTCAAATCTGGGAACACAGCCTGGTTAAGCACACTTAAATCCTGCCAGGACTAGGTAAACTCAGAGTGCTTATCTGCAGCTCCTGTATCTTGATCCACATGGCAGTGTGCAGTAGGGACCCTCCAGGTCTCTCTGAAACTGGACTGGTACTGATATCTCCTCTAGCAGCAGAACTGAAGTCGTACCTTTAGTCTCAGAGGAAAATATCACCTCTCACAGATTTGTTGATAATACATCTTCCAGCCAGGGAGCACTTTTTTTGTTCCCCAAAAATGGCACCAAACTAAACACACAGATCTTACCTTTTTATGTGCTGCTTTTAAGAAGGCATCAAGAAGGCATCACCTAAGAAAATCAGATACAACAAAACTATGGAGCATGCTGGTAAAGTGCTCCTACCCCTTCTTCCCCATCACACATACACACAATCTCATCTCCTGAATGATTTCTCCTCCCTTCCCACTCTGATAAATTGACAGGGATGTTGCTGATAACTCCTGTTGCTTCCTTCCAGGACAATCAGACAGACAGTGGGATGGTTCTGGCATCTGAGGAATTTGAGAGGATAGAAAACCGACACAGAAAAGAAGGTGGATTCAGGTACTCCTTAAGCCTAGCCACTGAGGCATCCCTGCTGCCAAATGCAGTGAGACCAGGAGGCAGCTCCTGGTATCTTCCTATAGGCTGCACTGCTTGGAGCTTTCAGCTGTGTGCACTGAGCCAGATAAGTCCATGTACCCCTTAATGAGAGGCAAAACACAGGAAGAACAGACAAGCCTGCTGTTTTTCTAGGGTTCAAAATTATAAACTATGCCCATCAATGAGAATGTGTCTGTTAAGATAATGAGGCACAGCAGAGTGTCGGCGTTAATGAGACTGTTAATACTTACTGACATTTTCTGGTGAAATGTATCAGGGCTTGCTCAAGCAGTGGCAGATGGGATGGGCAGAAACTATATGGCTGCCACCTTCCTCCCTCAGCCCTGACCCATGGGGTACAGGGCCCTGATGTGGTGGTGCAAGGATAGGACAGGCCTTAGGAATTCCCACAGGCTGACATGGAGTCTGGCAGGTTGAGCTGGCACACTCAGAGCTGAGGATGTTATGGATGGTTATGTCCTTGACCCAGGCTTTGAAACTGGGTGAGAACCTGTGCAGCTCATCTCTCCCAGAGCAGGCTGAGACCTGTCTCTGTGCTGTCTCTGTGACAGTGTTTGAGCAAGCTGTGTCACCTCATAAGTAGACAAGGCTAGTCCCAAGCCTCTTCCTCACCTCCTCTGCCTCCCAACATCAGATTGGACTGGTCATTGTCTTTTCTCTTAGCCATAGCCCTCTGGCCTTTCTGCTCTTGTATCAAACTGTCTCCTGTGTCTCCTCCTTGTCCTCTTTTCCCTAAGGCATGTTCCTGTTGTCTCCTACACCTGGTGTCCTGTCTCCTGGAAAACACTACTCTCAAACCTCTTCTTGAATGTGTCCCTGCCCTTGCTCCTGTGATTTCTTGCCAGTCACCAGGAATTGGCAGGCACTGAGATGGGACATACGATTTCCACCCACATCTTCATAATCTTCCCTTGTTTCCTTTCCCCCATCCTGGTAGTTGGTTTGTATCAATTTCTGTTATTCCTGCCAGGTCTAGAAGCAGTTAAGGTGATGTGTCTTGTCTCTCCCTACTCATTGGAGTCCCAACCCTTCCTTGTATCTAGAAGGTATTCCAAAGTTATCTAGAAGAGCTGAAGTAAGTGTGCCAGGTTATGTGTATATTTGCCACAAAACATACAGGCGATGCTTAGATTTAGAGCAAGGCCTGGTTTGGTGCTTTGAAATGGAGGTGCAAGTCCATTCCTGACCCTGTCTCTGTCGCATGCATGACAAGATGAGATTTTCTGAAGCTGGGATTTCTCTAAGCAGGACAGAGGCTTTCTAGGAGTGCCAAGATTAATTCTCTGTGTCTCTTTCCCTCACAGCAGTAAAGGGCCCAGTCGAACCGGGGAGCTGTCAGGGGAACAGTCAGACCTGCGGGGCAGATGTCGGCCATTGTATGGGTCCCAAGTCGGAGGCCAGACTTTTTACAACAGTGAATACGGGGAGCTGTCGGAACACTCTGAGGATGGCAGCTGCACCCCGCCTGGAGAGGGGGCCAGTCCCCCCACTCTCCATGCTTCCTTCTTCTCCGAGCAGTACTAATGGCACCAGGCCCTGGAGGCAATTGTCAAGGCCCTCCAGGTACGTCATCAGGGTCACTCAGAGCTTCTCCTTCAACCTAAGCCCAAACCCGACAGGGAACTCGCCCCAAACGGACGGGGAACACTGATGTCCTTGGAACTGCAGCATGAACCGTGCAGCACCTCCAGCTGCATCTTCCCTGTGCCGCGCCTGGAGAGAGCACCTCACTGATTCCTCATGTTTCTTTTATTCCTGCACCTCAGACAGATGCATTCTGCCGGAGAGTGGGTGCCTGTGTTCAGCACTATGGCACCTTCTGCCTAACATCCAGCCTCTGCTCAGATCAGCTTCCCATTCAGAAAGCCCATTTCAGGTCAGATATAAATAGATCTGTCTTAGTCTCAAGTTTCTTCCTGGTGTGCAGCCTGAATGTTTTTCCTTGGATTGCTTCCTCCTCCCCTCATCATGATGTCAGCTGCTGAGCTGTGGAGCAGAATCAAAGGGAAGAAATCCCTAGTGGTATTAGCAGCAAGCGCAGGACATTTTAAAGAGGTGTACGGAGAGATCCCAAGGGATCTTTGTAAATGTTCAGGCGTGCTGCTCATCCTGAGTAGGTGCCAGCCTCTCCATCTCCTCTGCAAGCAACACCCACGCCCTTCTCATCTCTGCTGGGGGAAAACCTGCCAATCTGCCTTATCGCTAGAATTATTTTAGCCATCTCAACACAGCTAGTGCTGACTAGGTCATTAGCTGATAGCTAAAGTGCTCCCGGTGAGATAAACAGCAATTTTTTTGCAGGCCGTGTACAAAGCAGGTTATTTTATGATCTCTACTGAGAGCAGGTTACTCACAGGTCTGCTGCTTCTGCTGCTTGCCTTCCCCTTCTCCCAGAATGGTGCTGAGATCATTTGTTGCTCAAGTGAGAAATTAAAGCAAAGCTAGGTTAATTTGAGCTGGCTTCTAAACATAGAGTTTGCTGGGAGGAAAAAGATCAAAAGGGCAGGGAGTGAAATGTTTATTTTCAAGCTGCTGCAAAGCATTTTGGAAACAATGGAAGGAACAGTGCTCCAGCAATAAGGTGCTCTGGGTTGCATCCCCTTGTGTGTTGACATCACTGAACACATGCAGCCCAGGACTTGGCCAGGGTTCAAGCCCTGATTCTCCTGGATGGACCATATTCTGCACCATGACCTTTCCTGTCTCCTAAATTCCCTGATTCAAAGGAGGCACTCTCTGCCCAGCAGGCTCCTCTCCAGTTTCGTTTGCAGAGCTTCCAGCAGAGCATACCTGACTCCAGAGGATTAAGAAACAGTTATTTGCTGAGGAAACATCTCCTCACTTCGGTCTTTAGTTTCTAAGAGATACCACATGAATTCAGAGCTCTGGAGAACCTCTGCAGCCCCTCTCTATAGATTTCTGTACTGCTGCCTCACCACTTCCCACCTACTTCTTTCCATCCTGCTCCCAATCCAAGAGCTCAGTCACAGAGCACAGTTACATCACCGCCTCAGGAGTCTGGGTGAAAAGGCTCATTTGAACAGCTTGTCATCATCTCCTCTCCCACATGCGTGTGGCTGGCAGAGCTCTGTGCACCAGGGCATCTCAGCACCAGGGAATTACTGCTTGTGGGCCACACCTCTGTCACAGAGCCAAGGGTTTGGACTTGTAAAACTGTGTTTCCTGTCAGATGTACAGCTTTCCCAAACTGTATTTCTTTTCCAGCAGAGGGTTTTACGCGTTTCCCGACGTAAGCCCGTGAGTCCTTATGGATGATGTTGCCAAGTCTTAATTATAGTTCTCCACACAAGTGTAATGGGGAGATTTATTTAGCACATGGGAAATGCACGCCTGTCATTCAGATTCTCTAAGCCTGTGCAGCTCACTCAATGTTCCACTCCCTTTTTGTGTCAGCAGGATGACATGGCTGCAATTTCCATGGCAAAAAAGAGGCACAAAACCAGACCAGCTTGAGCCAAACTGGCTCAGGATGTGGAATTGGAAACTGCTTATGACAATGAAATCCCTGACTTCTACTGCTGTCCCCTGAAGCTGCCAGGAATTGAAGCATCTTTAAGTAATTGTTACGACTCAGTCAGAATCCTCTGGCAGGAGCTGCTGGAGAGCCAGGACAAGGAAGTAGGACAGCCAACAGGGTGTAGGCCAGATCAAATTCTCCTGCCCTCATCTTGCCCTGCTTTTTGAACTGGTGGTTCCCTTGGCAGAAGGAAGGCTGCATGTGACTCATGTTGCTTGAAGTTTCCACTGGCATTGACAAGGGTAGAAGGTGACCAGCTGAGCTAAATTCAGGCTGCTCGCTGGGTGATGTGTGTCCATAGGACACAGACTCTCTTGTTTCCAGTGCTCCATGAAGAGTTCTCTGCCTGGAAACAGCCCCACCTGAGAGAGGGCCCAAGAACAAAACAATCGTTAAAAAACAGAATTTCAAAGTAGCTGTAAGGCCCTGTCCATATGTAAGGGATAGGTATTTGCCAGCAAAGCATGACATTTGCTGGGCAGTGGGAGGATTCCTCAGCAGAAAGGGGACAGAGGCATCTTAGTGCCCAGGCTGGTTGTCAGCATGGATATACAGCCACTACAGGTGCACTTTTTCTCTAGGTTTAGCTGTAAATTGCTCACAAGCACCCTTGTGGAGAAGGGTTATGTTGTTAAAACCATTGTTAACGATCCCCTGCTTCACCCTGAGGAAAGCACTTCTGCGACACCTGATTTTTGAACATTCAACTCCACAGAAGTTTATTTTCTCACCATCTAGATAGGGGGGTGGAATCAGATCCTATTGTGTCTGTGTAAACAGCATTGCATGAACAATGCAGCCTGATAGGAGCAAAAGCTGGTTCCTCTTCAGACACTCCTGCTGATGAAGAACCACTGTAGTGTGGGATATTGAAGAGCTGTTGAGACAATTGTAATTTTGCTCTCTAAAGGTATACTAAAATTAGATGTGAAAATCTGATAACCCTTCCCATTCTCTTGAATTATTTCTGGCTTTTTATTTTTACAGTCTCCAGATAAGCATGAAATGAAGCTGGTCTGTTTAGGTTTTAAGATGTAAGACAGGAGTGCTGTCTATCTTTCCAGAGCAGCAATGGAGTATTTCAATGTTTAAAACCCAGGTTTCAATACTTGTGCCTGCTCTGTTCAAAATGCACTCCCTGTTTTGTTTGGGCTTCTTACTGGAACTCAACATTGAAGCTAAGCTATTTATCATCATCACCTTCCTTTAAAATGGCTGCTTCCACTTTATGCTCAGTCTCACTTTTCTTTACAAAGTGTTATTGCTGAGAGGACATTCCTCCCTCCTGAAAACAAAGTGTTGGGTCTCCTACTTGCAAATATATGTGTCTCTGAAGAAAAAAACTGTGTATCAAGTAACACTACATTTATATTGCAATATTTTAATCTGGTACCTGTTGTTGCTCTAGCAGCATTCAATGTTTCAGTGGGCTGCCTTTGAAGCAAGTAGGCTAAAACAGGGGTTATGTGTGAGTACAAAGCATGGTCTGTGTGTGTGTGTGAGTGTGCTGTGGGTGAGTGTGCGGGTATTTGCACGTGAGTTTTCCTACCAGTGATCGTATGTGAGTGATTGTAACTCACATTGAGTCTTGTCTCTGGAAGTTCACAGTTATATATCAAACCAGTTAGAACACTGCTTCCTTTCCTCTCCTCCTATAGTACTTGTTATCTTTTGTCATTAAGAGTTTTGTTGTAATATCTAAATGTGAGAATGAATAAAGTCATAACTGGCAGCTGCTCTCTGGTTCCTGGGGCCACCTCTGCCCCTGGGGCAGCCCAGCCCCGGCCCAAATCATCGGCACATTTTGGGTTTATTATTTTTACTTTTGTGTCCATTTGCATTTCCCCGAATCCTCTCAGAAACAGCTGGATCTTGTGGCGTTTCCATCCAGTATGAAAGTCTGTCTTTTCTCATGGTGAAGTCAGATTCTCTTTGGCTGAGCTCGCTAGCAGAAGCAAACACAGCACCCAGCCCTGTGCCCGGACACACGACCCTTCCCCGTCACCTCGGCCCTGGGGGGTCTCAGCATGGAGGTCTCCAGCTTTCCTGTCCTCATTCACCACGCCAGGGGAACCAGAGGGCCCCAGACCCCCCTTCTCCTCAGGGAATCAAACCCCTCCTGGACGCCCTTTCTCAAGGCAACAACACTCCCCGGACGCCCCTTCTCCTCATGGTACCGACTCCCCCCACCGGACCCCTTGTCATTATGGCACCAAATTCCCGCCCAATACCCCTTCTCATGGCACCGGCCCCCCGGACCGGACTCCCTTGTCCTTACGGCACCAAATTCCGGGCCTGCTCCCCTTCTCCTCACGGTACCGACCCCCGTCCCCCGCACCGTGCGAGCCCCTGGCGGTGCCGCGTGCCGCCCGCAGGTGGCGCCCTCCCCCCGGCGGGCGCGGGCCCCGGCGGGAAGATGGCGGCGGTTCCGTGGCTGTGTCACAGCAAGGCCGAGGGCGGGAGCGAGGCAGCGGCGGCACCGTGTCTGCACGACGTGTTCGCTGCGAAATGGGACGCAAGTCGATTCATGAGCATTTCCCAAAAAAAAAAAAAAAAAAATCACCAGCAGTTCAAGGAACGCTCAGGCACAGCTCCCTCATTACCCCTGGGAGGATCTGTGAAGGCATCAGCACCATTTGTCTGAATAAAATAATGTCCCCTGGGGAGCTGTCAATGACAGAGACACAGCTGAGGGGACAGAAGGGGGACATCTCCGCTCCTCTTCATCGCCATCCCTTCATCCACCTCCACCATGGGCTGAAAGCATCCAAAAGGACCTTTTAATTTTCCTCTCCCCAACTAGAGGCCTGCCCATCTGGGGAATGAGGATATTGAAGCTGCTCTACTGATGAAATATCCTGTTTTGGCACATCCTGGAGCAGTGCTTGGCTGCTCCTCTTCTGGGGCCACGAGTGGTCCCCCTTAGCTGCTCCTCGCCTTCCTTCCAGCCCATCCATAGGGCAACCATGGGACAGGCTGGGGGGCAGGTGAGGAACAGTCTCCCAACCATGTGAGCGGGAATGGGAATGGGAATGGGAATGGGAATGGGGATGGGGATGGGAATGGGAATGAGAATGGGAATGGGGATGGGGATGGGAATGGGAATGGGGATGGGAATGAGAATGTGAATGGGGATGGGGATGGGAATGGGAATGGGGATGGGAATGGGAATGGGAATGGGGATGGGGATGGGAATGGGAATGAGAATGGGAATGGGGATGGGGATGGGAATGGGAATGGGGATGGGAATGGGAATGGGGATGGGGATGGGAATGGGAATGAGAATGGGAATGGGGATGGGGATGGGAATGGGAATGGGGATGGGAATGGGAATGGGAATGGGAATGGGGATGGGAATGGGGATGGGGATGGGAATGGGGATGGGGATGGGGATGGGGATGGGGATGGGGATGGGGATGGGGATGGGGATGGGGATGGGGATGGGGATGGGGATGGGGTGGGGATGGAACCAAGGAAGCAGCCCTCACACAGGCATTGGAGCACTTCTCTCCATCAGAAACACAGCCCACATGAAACCAGACAGGGCAAAATAAAAACCAGCAATTTCATGTGGTTAGCAAAGAACTGGGGGTGCTCTGGCTGGGCTCCTTTTTTTGCTTCTAACATGGCCGGTGAATGCTTCCTCAATGCTTTTCAAAAGTGCTTTGAGATCTCTCTCTGAAGGTCAGCACAGTGGTAGTGAAAAATCCTTCAGGCTCCCAGGACTTCTTGGCCCCTTCTGAGGACATTTCGGCAATAAAGCACATGAGTTTGCATCAGAATGATGCAGAGCTCTTAGTGCTGAGAAATCAAAGCAAGAACAGCTCCAAAACATGTTTTGCACACTGCAGTGTGTCAGCCACAGCTCTCACCCTCCGGCTGTGGTGAAAGTTTGGGTGAAATGAGGAGGCAATCAATAGCATGTGTTTCCTCACCCAGCATGTACCAAGAAGGGCAAAATTAAATTTAAAAAAAAAATGTTAGCAGAACATTCAATTGCTGCTTCAGAATCATTTCCTGGATTGTATTGACATTTCTACAGAGCTTTGCAGAAACAGTTTCTCAGAGGATTTTACAGAACATGCCTTTAGCAGAATCCATAGGTCCCTTCTGCTCTGAGATGCAGGTTTGCAAGCATGCTGCTTTCGTCAGAAATGGAACAGGTCTCTCCAAGGGCAGGATAAAACTACTTGCATCTCAATGAAATGAACAGACTGTGCTTCGACAGTGTTATCTTACATGTGTGTGTGACCAGGTGCATCACAAATGAATAAAATACAAAAGCTCACAGAAGAAAACAGATTAGTAAAATGCATAGGTTAAACACCAGGCTTATCTGAGGGCCTTCCTGTGCAGCTGGGGAAGTCACCAAGGAGACCATATCTCAAAAGCTCCACAGACATTTTTTCAGAAACTTAGAAAACATCCTAACTCACAGTCCTGCAGTAATTGTTCTCTTTGCTGTAACTAATTTTCAGTTAGTTTGCCTTTCAAAATCTAAGGAGGCCATTACATTTGTTACATTTCCCAAGAGGCTGAAATCCTTAAAACTATGTTAGTTGATCATTCATCAAACCCTGTTTTACAGTATTTCCTGGTGTTAATATTTATTAACAATATCTGAGTGTTTGTACAATTTCCCATTTTAGTATGTCAGAAGCGAGTAACGCCAAATAGAGTAGGAATGACTGAATCCTGACACAGAGGCTTTGCTGTTCCTGCCCCAAAAGCTCGTTCAGTTCTACTTGGACAGACTGAACACATTCTACCTGGTTTTCACACCCAGAGCTCTTTCACCCCATATGTCTGACATGCTTTAAAACTCCTTCTTTGTATCTTTTTGGCAATCATCACTCCTGAACTGGAAATATTTTTCTGAAAAGATGCTGAGGAGCCATGGGAGCCTGTATGTATCCCAACATCTTAAGATGCAACAGGGAAGGTTTAGGTTGGACATTAGGAAGAATTTCTTCACAGAAGGGTGATTAGATATTGGAATGGACTGCCCAAGGAGGTGGTGGAGTTACCGCCCCTGTTAAGGAAAGACTGAATGTGGCACTCAGTGCTATGGTCTAGTTGACATGGTGGTATTTGGTCACAGGTTGGACTCGATGAGCTCAGCAGTCTTTGCCAACCCAGCTGGTTCTGTGATGCTGTGATCCAACTGCTCATGGAGCCGCAGGCACTTAAGGCCGGTGTCACCCCAGCCACCCCCACTCCCAGCTCCCACCACCGCCTGGCCCCGCCCACCATGACATCATACGCAATGGTCCCGCCCTTTGGGCTGGTCCCGCCTCCCCGCGGGCGTGGTCCAGGCTCTAGCCCCGCCTCTCGCCCTCGTGGCGAGGGGCGGGGCGTGCGGCGCCTGCGCAGAGCGCCGAGCGCGGGGCTGCAGTCGAGGCGCGGGTGCGGAGCCGGTGGCGGAGCTGCGGGACGGTGCGGGAGTCCCGCCGCCCTCCAGGCGAACCGGGCATGAAGCGATGGCTGCCGGCTGCGGACGCCGGCCTGGGCACTGAGCTTCGCCGCCTGCCGCACTAAGGCGACGAGAAGCCCCGAGGCGGCGCGGCGGGCCGAGTCTGAGGCGAGCCCCGCGACTGTTTGCGAGCGCGACTGAGGCGGCAGCGGCGGCGGCGGCGGCGGCGGCTGCTGCCAGCAGCGTCCCCTGGGCTGGCGAGGGGCTGTGCGGGGAGGGGGCCGCGGCGCCGCCCCCGCCGCCTCCCCTCCCCTCGCCCGGCTGGAGCTCCCCCGCGGCGGCGGGTGGCCAGTATGAGCGTGGCGCTCTGAGGGACCGGCGGAGCGCGGCTTTCCCCGAGCAGCCTCCCCTGGGAGCCGCGGCGGCGGATCGGACTCGGCTGGGACCTGCCATGACTCCCCTGGCTCCTCCCATGGCATGAGCCTGAGCTCTCCTCCCCGCTCCGCCTGCTTTTGGTCTCTCTCCGCTCCCGGGCTGTCAGAT
The DNA here is from genome assembly GCA_037013685.1 of Acridotheres tristis. Classification (NCBI taxonomy): domain Eukaryota; kingdom Metazoa; phylum Chordata; class Aves; order Passeriformes; family Sturnidae; genus Acridotheres; species Acridotheres tristis. The sequence continues at coordinate 7,067,272 of CM072900.1, forward strand.
GGGATAGGACACACCCGGGCGTGCGGGGCTCGTGCGCTGCCGCGGGGGAGTGGCGGAGGCAACCGGTGACGGCCGTCGGCTCGCCTGGAGTCGAAGATGAGCTGGCGGTGGGCTCGCCAGCACTGGAACGGTGGCTCCTCCGTGCTGCTGCTGCTGCCGCTGCTGCTGTGGCACGGCCGGGTCCGGCCGGCCGGCGCCGACAATACCAGCCAGGCGTACTACACCGCGCTCATCAACGTGACGGTGCTGAGCCCCGAGCGCGGCGGCCCCACGCTGCTGCGGATCGACCGTGGCCGCTACGGGCAGGACTCCCCGAAGGTGGAGGTCAAGGGGCTGCTGGTGACTCCCGTCCCCATCAACGGAGGTAACGCTTCCCTCGCTTGCTGCCGGGTGGTTGGTCCTTGCCTGGGCTGAGCAGGCTTTCCTAGAGAGCTCTGACAAACGAGGAAGGAAAGCTTACCCAGAGGAAAATAAAATAAATCTATGGTCTGAGAGTGTTGGCTTGAATAGCGGCTCAGCAAAGCATAATGTGCTTTCCAGCATGGATCCCAGTAGATTGGGTGTATTGAGCGGTGAAGGTGTTATTCCTTAGCTAATTACAGAGAGGGTAGCGATAGTTGTCAGTATTTGGTTACAGCATTGCCACGAATCCCAGAACAGCTGCATAGCCATCTCGCTGTGCATCTGGATAGCTTTGGCAACTGCATGAAGTCACAGTTTTTCATAGTGCAAGTCTTAAAAACGCTGTTTAAGCTGCCCATCAAGACTTGGAAGGACTGAAGCTACCAAGTTGTTGCTCTTATAGCCAGCCCAAAATGTGCTTGTTTGCAGTACTGAACACTGGATAGAGTGTCCAAATAAGTTTTTTTTAATGAAGTGAAGCTGTTGTCCATCAGTTCTTCTTTTGGTAAGTGCTGGGGTTTATAGAGAACGCTAATTTGAACAGCTGAGAGTATTGTGATTTTTGCCTGTAGTGAAACCGGTATCTTCAGTAATAATGGTGTAGTTTTTATAGTATCTTATTTTGAAAACCATTCTTGACATAATCTGAGCTGCCATCTGTAAGAAATGAGCCAGTTGATGGAATACAGTGGTTCCAATCTGCCTCCTGGACAGTAAACGTCTGAATAATGTATTAAGTGATTATTGTAGTTAGTTAAAACTAGAGTCTAAGCAATGAATATTAAGAGTGTTTTAGAAGAATTAATAACACAGAACTACTGTATTATTAGAAGCTTTAGAGAATTTGCCTAATCTTAAGATCAGGAAAATACTTTGATGCTTCTTCAGAACAAATGCATTCTTCTAGGCAGCCTCTGTCAGCTTCTGGTCCAGATGGATCACGCTGTGCATCAGCAGGTGCTTGCCAGTCTCACTGGAGCTCAGTTTCATTAGCTCTGCAAAATATAACTAGAATGTATTAATGAGGTAGATTTTGGGGTGGAAAGGTGAGGAAGCAGAAATTTTTGAGGAAGTCTGCTGTAAAATGATTTTTATTTGTATGTCAAATCCTGTCTATCAGCTAACACTAAATATGTTGCAGTCGTTCTTCTGCTTCCTGATATTCTTCACAGACATCCCCACGCAACCCCCTTGAAATCAGAAGTCTGCCCTGAAAGTTTTAGGCATGTAAACACTGTTACTGCAAATAGTGTTTTAACGGGTTTTACATGCAAAGTATCAGAGCACTTTAAATTTTTTTTGACTGTGTTATTTGTCAAGAAAAACATTTGGTACTAATTTATTTTAATCTGCATCTGTAACTTTTCCTGCTTTCTTTTGATATGCCTTCACTAAGGTGCAATTTAAATACTGAAGGAGGCTTTGACAGCATTTTCACAGACAACCGATAATGAGAAGAGCTAAATAAAATTATGAGCAGTCTATAAACAGCATTTTTATACCTGCTGCTAAGTACTATGATGAGTAACTTCATTGAGAAAGCACAGCAGGAACTGTGAAAATGTCAGACCTGGCATGGTTTGATATAGTGCAATTGTTAAAACTTTGTTATCAGTTTTGGGGGAAGTTTAGTTTTGCCTTTCTGTTTTTCTGTTTCATAACAGACAACTTAAAGCAAGCACAGCAGCAGTTGTCTTCCTTACTTTTAGATACTCAATTGTTTTGTGTAGTTTGTTAGATATACTATCATTTTGTTTGAATTTTGCTGATGTGCCTGCGGTTTAAAAATGTTGTAGTAAGAAAGATTGGAATATTTTACTCTTTTAGTTAAACTGTTCTTGAACATCTTCTGCATTTTTATATTCAGATTCGATAAAAGATGATGCAGTCTTGCTGAAAGTAATTGCTCTAATGTTTTTTTAATCAGCCTGTTAATATTGGTGTTAAATTCGTTTGCAATATTTCTTCTAATAGTTCTAAACATGAGTAGCTGCCAGCCACTGCTCTTAGAGCAGTAAATGCTGTATCCCAGTTTTCATGTATCCTCAGAAGAAAAGTACTGTACAGTTGTTAACAACTTTATTTGAAGATACTTTGAATTTGAAACTGCTTTGATGACAAGCATTCACCCATTTTTGGGCTATCTTTGAAATTTTCACAAATGTGGGTGATCTGTTAGCACCTTGATGGCATGGACTGTTTTAGAGCTGAAGTGTCCTTAATTTCGTATTTTTGCATGCTCTGTGAAGAATCACAGAATCGCAGAATGGCTTGGGTTGGAAGGGATGTTGAAGATCATGAAGTTCCAATTCCCTGCCATGGGCAGGGATGCTTTCCACTAGACCAAGCTGCCCAAAGCCCCAATCAGCCTGGCTTTGAACACTTCCAGGAATGGGGCATCTTATCACATCTCTTCTTCTTTGCCTGCAGGGAAATAAATGAGTTTACTAATTCAAGATTTAGGGCCAATGATCTTCTGCTAACCACACACCATTTGTAGTTTTAACTTGTCTGTGATGTTATTTTGACTTCTATTCTTGAATATGCCCAATATTTTTTATACTGCTTTTTGAAGATGCCAGTTCCACGTGATCACCCATTCTTTAAATCTCAGTGCAGCATGACAGTAAGTCACTTCTCCCATTTCTTTAGCAGGATTTCTTTTGAATTCTTTGACAGAATTCAACCTTGTCATGTTAATACATGTATTAAAACTCTTCCCATCTTCTTTTTATAGAGCTTGTGTGAAATTGATAGGGGCTTTCAAAGGCAGTGTTCCCCTGGGAGTAGGGTGGCTGTAATTGGCATGACCGCCTGTGAATGTGACTTGTGAAAGTGCAGCTCCAGCGAGCTCTTGGTCACAGTTGGCTGCTAGGTGTACATTCAGCACCTGTGTGGGCATATTTTTCCAAGCACATTAAATGCACGATAGCAACAGTTTCTTTATTAATCTCTCTTCCGTTCTTCTACTTTGAGTTCCTTTTCTTACCTCCTCTAACTGGTTAATCTCTTGTCATGACTTAATTTCTTAAGTGTTTTAAACTACTTCTGGATATGAATGCTTGCAAATTTAAAAAAAAAAAAAAAAGCTCCTCTTGTGCATGGAAGGATAGAAGTGAAATGTGTCTTCACATTTGATGCAGATTTTCTGATAGTTTAGTTCAGGTTTACAGTATTCCTTCAATGAGATTCCAGAATTCTTCTCAGTCCCTTAATCTGTTGTGATTTTCTGCAGTCAGACATTTTCATAGAATCAGAGTGGTTTGGGTTGGAAAGGACCTTAAAGATTGTCTAGTTCCAAGCCCCCTGTCTTGGGAATGGCCGCACACCTAGGCCAGGTTGGCTGAAGCCTCGTCCAGCCTAGCCTTGAACACTTCCAGGTCACTTGAGCCCAGTCCTCTCACAGCAGCTGCCTGGCTGCTCCTGGATGTCTGTGCACTCACTGTGCAAGTGTTCAGCCCTGTGCCATTCCAATGACCTGTGCTTTTATTCTTCTTTGGTGTTGGGTGTCTGACACCAGTAGTGGTGCAGACCTTTAGGTGTCAGGCATATTCCCCTTGCCATGGCAAACCAAGCTAGAGGCCACTGAATACTCACCTTAATGGTTCTAGAAAATGCAATGTTTTGTGGCTTAGTTCCCTCAAAAACATTCTCCATAGGGAACGGGACTCTCTGCGGCTGTTGAATCTGGATTATTGCTTTTTTCTGTGCTTGGATTCCAGTGTGAGGACTGGAAATTCAGTCTCGTGTGCTCTTAAGAGTCCCCTTGCAGGACTTACTGGGAGATAAGGTTTTGTGCACCTTGGCTGGCTTGGGAAGCAGGCAGGACGACCAGGACTGGTGATGGGGCTGATAGGACGGAAATAGCAGCAGAATCAAACTTGAAATGTTAAAATTCACTGAGCCAGTAGGTCAGGAACGAGGGGATGAGGAGGGGTGGAAAGGGATGGAGTCTAACGATCTTGTAGGGATGTGGTGGTTGTATGAAAGCTGCTTTGGAGCTCCTAGAAAGGAGAGCTCTCCCAAAGAGTTATAAGGGTTGAGGCTGAGCAAGGAGACACTGAGAATGTGAGGAAAAACATATGGTAGAAAAAGGTGAAAGTGTGGAAGAAACAATATTGGCTCAGTGTTAGGAAGGAGGTATATCTTGTGCATAGTGCTGTAACTACAGCATTCTGTAGCATCTGGCACTTCATAAATATGTTGTGTGAACAAGTTTTAGCTGCAGAAGGTTTGAAATGCCAGTTTCCTGGTAACTGCAGAGCTTTAGGCAGCATTCAGACAGAAATTCTGGCCCAGAATCCAAACCAGTAAGGCTTAGGAAAATGTGACAAGCAAATGTTTCAGGAGAATAGGGGAAGAAGAATCTTGTGCCATGCTTTTGTCCTTTGTCATTGATCTTTGTATCCAGCTTAATTAGTAATCGTTAATAGATAGCAAAAGTGGAGGTCATATATTGGAGTATATAGCCATAATTGTAGGCTGCTTACTGAGCTAACAAGATTAAATCTGAACTATTACAGGACTCTTCTAAGCTTCAGTGATTTTCTTTTGTTTAACTTCCTCCCTGAAACCAGATTACCTCTTGTTCAAAGAGTTTCTTTTCGTGCTAAAGCCATTACTAAACTAACTAACTAACTTTAGCCATTGCTAAAGTTAAAGCAATTACCTGAAAGAGCTATTGAAAATAAAACATTGCTGTACATAACTCATTGGTTCATTGGCACCACCTTGTAAAACAGCAATTATGACTGGCTTGAATAAGGGCTGTATTGATAATAACACAAGTAGTAATGCATTGAAAGAAAATATGTCCGTTGCATGTGTTAAGCCCTAATGGGATAGAAAATAACTAATACCATTCCTTGAAATAATCAATCAGCACTGCTGAGTTGCCTCTGTGAATTTCCCAGCTGAATTCTAGGATTATAATTAATGTGTTGCACAAAGCTGTCTTATTTTACCAGTCAGGTGTTCTACATAGCACCTACCTGGGCAGCAGAACTGTAGGGAGTGCAGCATGCATGGCACTGCATCTTCCTGTGTTCCTCTGTAGTTTCTTTCCCACCAAGCCTCCTGATCTGCTGTCCCTCAAAATACTAGTGGTGTCTCTCCAGCTATTGTATTACAGTGACTGAAGGTCAGACTTTAAAATGATTTCTGTATATGTAGCTGAGACAGACCAGCTCTGGCAACTGGTGCTGGCTTTACAGAGTACAGTATTAGCAAAGATGAAATCAATAGCAAGATATCTGACCTTTAGAGAAAGGAAAAAAAAAAAAAGGAAGAGAAAAAAAACCTTACATAGAATAAAATGATTATTGCTCAGAGAGTGGGATATTTCTTTGAAAAGGGGACAGTCTGATAACAGCCAGTGCAGCAACTGTGGATGAAGGGGGGTGTCACACTTGCCTTCCAAGCGATGCAAGGGCAGCAGGAACACATAGTGTGAGAAAAAGCAAACTCAGCCACAGTTCAGAACCAGGGGACAATCTGTATTCAGACAGGTGTGCACTTCTGACAAAGCTGCAGGGAGCTGCCCTTTTCATTTTATTTTTGCTCCACAAAATGGCTCTCCTTCTTATAGGGAGAGGGCTAAAACATGGTCAGGCAATTGGAAAAGGAGGAAAGTGCTGTTGCTGTGCTGATGTGAGCTTGCATTTGCTTCTTCAGTAGTCGAGGAACCTTGGTTGAATCTGTTGCATTATTAACTACTTTTTTCCCATGAATCCCTAAAATGCTGTCACAAACCTTAGTCCTTCAGCAGAAAAGGGTCTTGAATTACAAAAAATGCTCAAGGAAAACAGTTATACAAATTGAGCAGCCTCATGTATTCTGCAAAAGGAAACTGAAGCTCTCCTAAAGCAGAAAACAAACATGAGCCTTATGGTAGGTACTTAAATCACAGCTGATTCTTCAGTAAAGAGGCTCTTCTGTGGTGTTGGGACTTATGGTAGGAAGGGAGATGTTTACAACAACACTGTACATAGCTCTTTAACCCAGTGGGCTTCCACTTCTAACAGAAAATTGGGGCTTTTGCCAACACATGATGCATAGATAAACCCGGAGACAGACAGGGTAAATAGCTTATATTTCAAATAAGCCAGAAGAGTAGTATACCTATAGGGAAACTTACTTAAATGGCTTTCTGTATGCTTATATCTTCTGAATTTCCATGAGTGGCTTCTGATCATATCTTTTTCTGTGCAAGTGATTTGTTTTAGAATAATTTAATGTGAAGTTTATTTTCATTCTGTCAAGTAACATCAGTTTTGAGCCCCTCACTACAAGAAAGACTTTGAGATAGCAGAACATGTCCAGAGAGGGACAAAGGAGCTGGGAAAGGGGCTGAAGGACAGGTCTGATGAGGAAAGGCTGAGGGAGCTGGAGAAAAGGAGGCTCGGGGAAGACCTTGCTGTCTAAAGCTCCCTAACAGGAGAGTGGAACCAAGTGGTATTAAGCCTCTTCTCCTAGGTAGCAAGTGGCACAATGAGAGGACACTGCCTCAAGCTGTGCCTGGCAGAGTTAAATTCGATATTAGGAAAAATTTCATCATTGGAAAGACTGTCAAGCACTGAACCAGACTGCCCAGGGCAGTGGTAGAGTCACCATATCTAGAGGGATTTAAAAGACTTGTAGATGTGGTACTCAGGAACATGGTTTAGTGGTGAACACAGCAGTGCCAGATTAATTATTGGAGTCAATGATCTTAGAGGTCTTTTCCAACCCAAACAATTCTATGATTATCCAGTTAATGCTTGCAACCCATGTGGTGTTGATTCTAGTTGAACTTTGGATAGCAGATCATAGATGACAGGGTCGTGGAGAGTGTGAATGATGATCGTGGCTGACCCTCTTCATGTGTGTCCCCTTCAGTGCCCACTGATATCCCTGACACCTGAGCTGTACAGGAGGTGTTTTATTGTCACCACCTCAGTATTCTAAGAGGGTGACTGTGATTTTAAGACTTCCACGCTTTTCAGAGTATCTTCAGTCTGTTGAAAAGACAAGCAGAACACCCCACGTTTTTCACTGTTGTTTCTGAATTTTATTTAGTTAGAAACAAAAAGATTTCTTAACATTTGTGTGGTGCAATAGAATGCTAATGCAAAGAAAAGTGGGTTGTGACTTTTTATTAAATCTCAAGTGACTTGCAGACAGTTCAGATTTATCTAAACCAACCAGATACTCCTCAATGTTTTTATATTACTTAAATAGTACTGAGCTAATGTTGTCAGCTGTTAAATTTTCATCAGGATATGCTGAATACACCTCGTCAGGAATAACATGCTGTAAGCATTTGAGTGGTGTTTGTTGGTCTATATCTGGAAAGCTTTAATCTCTTAATATCTTGTTTCCTAATTCTGTTGCTTTATCCAGTAACATTTCATAGCTCTGTCCACAGCTGAGAGAGACTTTGATCTCTACTGTGGTAGAGAATTTTGTACTACTTTTCCCACAGATGCAGTTTCTGTTATCTCTTACTGCTTTTTCTGTTGCTTTTTAAACTAAAATTTTTCAAGCATAAAATTTCAAGGTGCCTACATGAATTTTGAGAATGCTGCCTCCTCATTCAAGGTGCTCTTTGTTGCTTTTATGGTTTTTCACTGTAATAACCCATTACTTTGTTCTCGTAGCCATTTTTGTTTTCACTTCATATTTTAGTTTTTATCATGATTGGACTGAAGGAAACAGTACACAATCTGTAAGATTACTGTTTTTAATAATCCCATATATTTTAGGTAAATTTATGTTGGCCATAGTATCTACTTTCAGATCTATTTTTGGCTGTTTGAGGGGATTCTGTGGAATTGCAGCCATTTACAAAATGGTATTTTCCAACAGATGTATCATCCCTGAGATTCTGGAATATGATTTCATGGGAGAAGGATGGGATTTTTAGCTTTCAAGGCTTGAGAAACTTCCTATCACAGTCTGCTGGTGCTTTTCCCCTTCCATGTTTTTGAGTGAACATATTCAGAACAAGAGGGAATCATGCAGCTTTTATCTTAACAAAGGGCAAAAATCAGCTTTTATCTTAACACAGAGGGCAAAAAGGTTGGTGGCATATGTGCTGTCTTGTGATTCTTCCACTTTTTCAAAAAGGACTGTAATTCTTTTTAAAAATACATACTGTTCTCAAATTTAAGATTACAAAGACAAGCTGCAGAAGTGCAGTGGGCATGAACATGCTCTTCTGTGATTGTTGATGTTTGATGGCCATCACCAGTGGATCAGTGCTAGCTAGCAATTTCCACAGGGATTCCAGTAATGATGTCAGGGTAATGGAAGAAAGCACTCTATAAAATTTGGCTTCAGGCATCCTTATTCCAGATTTTCCCTGATGTTTGTATGAAAGAAAAATATAGAAAATAGCCCTCCATGTCTGAGATATCTAATACAGGCTTGAAAAACAATTGTGAAAAGGATGTGCTGGTATCTGGCTCCCCACCCTCCTTCCAGGGGAACAGGGAGAGGCACTTCTTGTCCAAATTAAGAGATGCAACAATTTCCTGTATGTCTGCCACAGTATAGATTCATCTGCACCAGCTTTCTTTAGACAAGCAGAAGATTTTCTTGTTTCAGGAAACATCTTTAGCTCTTTGAATCTCCTTTGTTACAGGTTTTAACTTCAGCTATGTTAAGCTGAGATTGCTTAAAAAGACCTTTTGTTTTGTTTCCAGCTAATAGGTCAAATTGGATATTTTATTGGTGGTAGATTTTTTGCCGAAATCTCATAGTTGTGCTGAACTCACTTCTTGAAAAGAAAAAAAAAATTATGGGAGACTTCATTTGATTTGATCTTACATTGCAGAACTGTAGGGTTTTCTGAGCTATTGTGCAAATAAATTGGTCTTTTATGCCTTGAAAAAATCACTGTTTATTCCAACTATTTTTAGTAGCCAAAGATTATTATACTCTTGGCATTCGAAAGGATAAATATATTTGCATTATAAACTGTTGTTGGCTCTAAATTTATAAAATCCTTTAATGATATGACCAGTGTATCAGACTAAACTGTGTTTGCAGTTGTGCAAACAGATCCGTCTTTCATCGGTTTCAGCTGCTGTGAAATTACTTCTGCCTTGGGTTTTGTGCCTGTTGTACACAGCTCCGTGGCTTTGGGTTGTTCCAGGATATGTTACCCCATCATAAGGGACAAAAGAGCTTTGCACACTGTTGAATTCAGACATCTGGCATTTGCCATTTCTGTTACTCTTCCTTTATACCATCTATACCTTTTTAGCTGACAAGTGCATTGTGTTTGCAAACCCGTTCGTTTCTCTGTGAATTTGAATACATTTCCTTGTAGACAAAATGTGCATATATAAAAAGCTGATGTTGACTGCTGGGGTTTTACAAGATCAGCTTTTAATATTGTACTTTTTTACAGTAGCCTGCACATGGCAGATAACTCTGAAATCTTGTTTTCACAACCTGCTTTGTTTAGTTGTACTTCCCACTGCAGTGATATTTATGGCTGCATGAGGAAGAAGAAAAAGGCTTGTACTCCCCAGAATGACTGATAAACAGCTGTTTTGTAAATGCCTATAGCAGATGAACCATATTGTAATGTTTTTTGGCCTCTAGGCAGGTATTGATTTGAATGTGAATTCATTATTCTAGCTGCACTGGAGTTAAAAATAGCTTGTGTTAGTGAGCCTAATTCTTGGGCATGTAGTCACAGCTTTCAATGAGTGAGGCTTCTTTTTTTAAAATCTTTTTTTCAGCAGAATACAGTTATCTTTAGGCTTTTTTCACAAGATAATAGTGGCTTCCTAGTGCATAACATTTAAGTACTTCAGCAACTTGGAATTACGATTTTTTTTTTTCTTTGTTCTGCCTGTTAAAAGAAATTGGTGCCTGTGTAAATTTGTTTCCCATTTCAGTTGCAGATCGTCTGGGCTGTGACCCTCGAACACGTTTCCAGGTCCCACCAAATACCAAGCAGTGGATTGCTTTACTACAAAGAGGAAACTGTACATTTAAAGAGAAAATACTGCGAGCAGCTTCTCATAATGCCACAGCTGTGGTCATTTACAACAATATATCCAGTGATGAACCTGTCACAATGACTCATCAAGGTAAATAAAATGTAATCTCCTGAACTATAATGCTTTTGCCATATAAACTATTGCTAAAGAGCCATTGGCATTGGACAGATGGTATTGGAAGTAGCCCATTCCCCAAGGATATTTGAATATATGCAATGTAATGGAATAAGCCAATAATTCTGAAAAGTTATTTTCCTTTAGCATACTTTTATCCCATGAGGAACACTTTCTTCTGCAGTGGGGATGTGGGTGTGTTGCAGTTAGGAAGTGCTTGTAAGATCTGAGCAATCTTTCAAACCTTTCTGCAGAAGAGAAGCTAATGTACATATATAATGGAAGTTCTAGAATTTTACAAAGCATCTGAACTTGAAGAATTCTGTAGCAACATGTCTTCAACTCACTGTTCTGGTGGGGGCCTTCAAATGTTAACAGTTGTATTTTGGGATCTGAGCTTGCATGCCTTTTTAATGACAGTTTACAGAGAGTTCTCTTTCTACAATGAAAATCTGAGTGCCACACAGGAATCAACAAAACAGTCATTTGGAGGGCAGTTTCCTCTGTAAATTGTCTAGAATAATGATGGAAGTCTGTTTTTCTAGAGAGTGCTCTTTTTTTTACAGCTGCCTATGTGTAAAATTTTACTGTTCCTGTTGACATACTTTTGTTGCTGGAAGCCTCACATGTAAACATTTTCCTTGGTTAAAAATTACTTTTGCAATTCTGATAACTACCTTTTTCATTTTCCAGAGGGTTTTGTCATTTTGGAACTATTTAGCTTAATTATATTTGGTGATGGTACTGTTGGCTGATTTCTTTTTTTTTTTTTTTTTTTTAGAATCTTTTCAGTCTCTTCTAGCATAGGGGGTTGCTTGGAAACTAGGATTTCTTAATTATTGCTCTGCATATTGTCACACAATTAGAATTAAATTCCTTTACTAAAGAAATGCTGTGGTTGTTTGTTTCTTTTTTTTAACAAGGAAAATGTTAGAGGAGTTTGACCTTCCCAACTCTCTATACCACAGGAATTTTGCAGGAGGCTTTTGACCTCCATGTAGCAATTCAGAGCCTATTGACAACTGATTTTTGTCTCAGGTACCTTCCTAAGACATTTTGATAAGTAATCTGCAGGCAAAAAGTTCCATGTTCTAATGAAACATTTTTTGCCACCTTCCCCTTTTTTTTTTTTTTTTTTTAATATCCCCCATTTCTCTCTCTACAGTTTTAATGCCCTCTTAAACCTTCAGCTCTGGACTCTTTGAACTACCTGTAGGAATATTTATATAAATGTGCTCTATTTAGCTATGATTTGTAGTTTTTCCATGGTCTGGAATACCTCTGTGTCAGGAAAAAAGGCTACTACTGCTACTAATACAGCTTTAGCATTGTTGGCTCTGTTACACATTAAATCATATAATGGGTTTGATTAAAACTTTAATACCTTCTTTCTCATAATGCTATTAGATTTGACAGTTGCTTTACAGCAGTAAGATGGGGTCGGTCTTTTATTAGGAAATCCTTGTATCAGCTCAGAAGACCAGTGTGTTGCCTTTGAAACTTTATCAATATCTCAGTAGTTTTGGTTGGTTGAAACACCATCTCAAAATGTAAAATTTGAGAGCTGCTGTGGGTAAAAGAGTGCCTTGCAAGTTAGCCAGGCAGCTGTTTGGGTAGTTGATATTTGGGAAAAAGACTGATACTGTCCTCAGCATGTTGAGTTCCAAATATTTACTTTTACTTATGATAAGCTTCAAAAAAATGCAGTTACTGGAGATTATGCACATTTTAGTTTTTTATATATGAAATATTGGGTTTTAGGTGCATGTGCTCAGTGTACTCTGGAATCTGCACTAGTTTGGGCTGAAGACTCTATTCCAAAATTGATGTTGGACTTAAGTTTTCAAACTACATGACAGGCTAAACGTAATTTCCTAAAACTGAAGTAGCACCTGTAATGAAGAGAAATGTTGCTCCACACCCTTTGTTTTGATTGTGTCATGAACATGTGAAGGATTTCCTCAGCAATCGCTTTGCAGAGCTTCCTGCAAATAACTTCCTGCTGGGCTGATGGAGGAACTGTAATTGTGTGTAATTGAAATGTAGACTAGTCCTTTGGTGTTAGCCTCAGCAAAGGGAGGGTTTGGAATCCAGCATTCCCCTTCTTGAGAGTTATTCCAGGTGGGAGACAGATTCCTGACCCTGTGCTTACAGGATGAGTATTTTCTAAGAATGTGTGTAAAGCAGACTTGCACATATTCAAGCCACTCCCTGGTCTTCCTTTTTCTGCCTCTTCAACTATAGCACTGCTTGTGTGCTTTTTAGGTGGTGAGCAACCACATCATCTCAGAGGGCTCTTCCAACCTAATTGATTCTGTGTGATCTGCTAATTAGATATTCCAGTGCACTACGTCAGTTCTCTTTAGTATTTTCTGTCCCTAAAAGTTGGGAGGAGCTGACCCTATGTATTTGAGAGCTGTTCTGCACTGATTAAATTAATATGTTGGAGTTGATAGCAAGTGAGCATTGAGCTACCAAGTAGGTGTTAGCTCCATATGATATCTATTGCTGTGCAGTATTCTTTTCTTTAAAAATGCAATCTTCATAAATAATTTTGCAGCTGTGTTATGATGACTGAGTTAATGACTCTATATTTTCTTTCCATAGACGAAGGAGAAAGTAGACATTGTGTTATTTTATATTACTGTAACATAATCTTTGTACTGCTGCAAATCAAGCCTTAGAAATATTCTGTCTTCCTGGTGAAGCAGAGAGGAAAGCAGCAACTGCTTATAATGCACACTATGAACTGCAAGCTTTCCTACTTGGATATTTGCATGAATTCCAATCACCCGCTTAGACAGTGTCTGTGGTAAAAATAAATAACACATTACACAGATTTATGTATGTTGCCCACCTGCAGAGAGGTGATTCCCTGTGAAAAGAGCTTAGGAAGCACTTTTCACCTCTAGGATTAATATTTTATCCAAGCTATTTTATGCTTGAATACACATTTGAAAATTTTATTCTTATGGAAATTTGTTCATACTCAAGATATTACTTAGCAGAATGGCAATTCCTTCTGGTGGCTGGATAACAACTGTCACTCTGAAATCAGTCTATCATCACTGTGTCAAATGAACAGTTTCTGCTGCTAGTAGCAGAATTTGCTTGCTCTTGTGTCATAGTCCACCAAGTCTCTGCCCCTTCTTTCTCACCTTTGAGTTTTAAAGTAGGTAATAACCTTCAGGAATCGGTCAACTTGCTTTTTTTTTTTTTCTTTGTGTCTATCCTTGTACATGTCAATGTATACTTATTTTACACAATCCTGTAGATGTCTTCTATCAACCTAAGCAAAGGACACCCTTCCCAGCATAGGTTATGTTAGACTATGATGTCACTGGCAGGAAGGCAGTTTTATGAGTGGTTTGCATGCTGCTTCTGTTGAAGCAAAACTGATAGTGTCTAATGTAAAAAAGAGCCTGTGTGGTGGAGAAAATATGTAGTAGCTGTCTCCTTTATTATCAGTTATGGGAAAAGGAAGAAAATTCAGGTTAAATAACATTTTAATTCCTTTTTTGTTTGTGTATGGTAGAGACAATTCTGTTAAGTACAAAATAGTTAAATTTGGGGAGATTGGAACTGGATAATTTTTAAGGTCCCTTCCAAACCATTCCCTGGTTTTATGATATTGAATTTCTCTCTTAAAATCCAGACTTTCATTTAAATTTATAGGAAAGAATATATGCCAAACACGCCTCTAAAATTCAAATTTCATATTTAGAATTTATGGGAACAGAGAAACACATGTAAAAGGCAGTGTCAAAACGAAGTTGCTGGATTCCAATAACTATGGTTTATCAGCACCTAAGGAATTTCCAGAAGTATATAAACAGCTTCTAATATAACACTATTTTTAGAAGATTTACCTAATCCAGGTAAATCTTTTAAGGTCTTTTGAAGGAAGATGCCGACATGTCATCAAGATCAGTCTTCATTGCTCTTCTAAAGAAACAACTCATGAATGCTCTGGAGCAAGGTGTTTCTATTCCATGATGTGCACAGGTGACGTTTCCCTGCCATGGCACTGTGCAAGAGCTGTCCAACACAGGCTGCTCTCAGAAACAGGTTCCTTCCAAGGGAAGGATTTGTCATCCTCAGTTCGCCTAAAAAGCACACTGGCGTGGGAAGCAAGGGCTGTACTTGCTTTGAACTGTGCTAAATCTGCCTGTATGTTCTGTGGATTGTTTTAGGTCACTAGGTCAGAGGCAGGAGGGACAGGAAGCAATCTGAAGTTGTTGCCATCTGATGGCTGTTCCACGTTCTTGCCCTCACTCGGAGTGGGTACAATTACAGAGAGCCAGCAGTCCAAGTGCCACTGTCCTCTGATGTGGCACTGATCCCTGAGCAGCTCATCTCTTAACTCTGCTGCTTGCCTTTTTCTCACAAATGTCTCTTCATGTAACTCTCAGCTGAACTGCTGCATGAAAGCTCTGGCGGGGTGCACTGCAAATTATCTTGCACAAGTGTGTGCTGACAAATATTTTAGTTCTTCACCAAACCCACTGCAAAACTTGCCCTGGATTACTGAGACCTACTTTTAATCCCCAGGTCAAAACTAATTTTATTGTATATTACAATATTGTTATTAAAATGTCTTATTATTAATTTATCTTAGAATATTAGTGAAAAGAGCTGAGTCATTAAAGCTGAAGCTTTATAAAAGGCAAAACAATTAATAGTCTAAGCATAGTTTACATATATTTGATCATTTTTTGTTTGTTTGCTAATTGAAAATATGGAGGACAAGTTCAACAGCTTTATTGTTGATCCATTGTTTCCCATTACATTCCTTGGAGATATATCAATCAGGAAAATCTGTCACACAGTAGATGGGAGTCTCTCTAACTGATATGAGAGGAGTGTCTGATGTGCTGATTCTGGACCATAAGGAAGCACTTGGCCTCTTCAAGGCAATCCAGGGAAACCCCTTTACAGAGCCATCATAGCCTTGGTACCTTGCAGAACTCCTTACCAATGTTTCTGTGTCATACATGCCTCATCCACAACTGAAATAACAGCAGTCAGGCTCATTTTAACTCAGCCAGCTGAAAGGGTAATTAGTTCTGTGACTGGGAAAAGGCCCATGGGACTGTTAGTGACTGTAAGTAATTACATTCTTCTTCTTATCCAAAGTCTGAGCTCCAGCAGCAAAGTAATTCCCCATATCTATGGACTCAGTAGAACCAAATTTATGATATTAATCTATGAATATGCTATTTATAAATCTCTCAAAGTATTCTGTAGTGTCCTTGGGTAAGGCTGTCTTGCCATTTCTCTTTGGTGCTTTGCTGAATTTGTTTGGAGTGACTGTCCATGTCCAGATTGATAGGAATGTACAGAAGTCTATAGAAGAAAATACATGAGTGTGACAAATTGCCCTTTTTAGAAATCCCTGGGTTTTTTAGCTGCACCATCCATTAGTGAGAATGCAAACTGCTATCCAGAAATGGCAAAATGTAAACCACCTGCTAGCCCCTGGTCACACTATGGAATGCAAGAGACAATTCTCAAAATCCAAGTGTGACTTACATTGATGAATGGGTCTATGAGGTCTACATTGCATTAATATTATTGATGAATCAAGAATGTAACACTGTAACAGGTTTTGGACATTGTTCAGAAGTATCGAAAGTAAAAAAAAAGGTGTTTTCAAATTAGCAAAAATACCTTCTGAAGATAGGTGAACGTAGATATTTCAGAAATGTGTGAAACTGTGACACCGTGTTTTTCAGTGGTATGTAATGTATTAGGATTACACTATTTTTCCTAGTAAAAACTTAGTGATCCTTCAACTTTTTATTAATTTGCTTTTGTTCAAGGTTTGAATATAAAATTTGGTCTACTTTGTTAGCATACTAACACCTTAACAATGCAAGTATTTATTCTTTAAAAGAGACTGCAAATCAGTTTATTTGCCATAAACATGGCTAAATGCCATGTAAAAATGTGAGTAAAAGAAAAAAAAAAATCTGCACAGATTGTGAAAAGGGGATGATCAAGTGTTACATTTCTTTGTGCCAAGCTTTTTTATTCTTCCGGCATTATTTAGGTGGAATGTCTGTTTCCTTTTAAAAACATAAAACTGCAATGGAAGCAGATGCACATAAGCGTTGCTAAGAATGGAAAGAGTGTGAAATGTCTGTAAAGTCATTACAACATCTATCTGCTTTTCCCATGTCTAGGCTTGGTTTTTCCTAGCGTAAAGAACCCAAAAGGTCACATGCACAAAAAAATATATATATAAATGTAATTCCCAGAAGAGAAGAGTTCTTCCACAGAAAGTGAATATGTGATATAAGTGGAATTATCAAGGAGGGGAGCACAAGAAACCCCAAGCCCTCAAACCCAATGTCCCTACTATTCTTGGGGAACTCTGCTACAGTTCAAATTCCAGGGATTTTATAAAGTCTCTCCCCTTCTTGGCCTGGCCATGGGTCTGTTCTCCTGCTGCTCATCAGAAGGACTGAAGTAGCATGTTTAAAGACTGAGCAGAGATTCTGGAACTTGAGGGACTCTAACAATAAAGAGGTGGGTGCATCTTGTGGCTTAATAGAGGATCTTTATAGAGCACTTAATAGAGTGCTTTGTGTCATGTGACTTGAGATGGAAGATAGAGACGAGCTCCTTGGGTGAGGCAGGTGAAGAGGAAATGATTTGCAGAGAAGCCCAACACCTCTTTTGTACAAACCGATGTTGTGTTGTATCTTTGAGAGGCTGTGAGTGAGTGTTGGTTTTCTGGAGTGGGTTGGGTTTTGGAGAGAGACAGCTTGACCTTGACAAGCTTGAGGAAATCCAGGGGCGTTGCTCCCCAGCTCACATGTATCAGCAGGATTTGAACTTGTGAATGAATCAGGATGTGGCTGTGACTACCTGTTTTGATTCTATGCAAATTTCTCCTTAAGAAACATTTCCCTAAGTGTCAGAATAGAGCAACTGGGTTATGAGATAATTTGTCAGCAGTTGTCATCTAAATACAGCCCAACCGTGTTCTCAACTGATTTTGCAATTTGGCTCTCCTTTTAGGAACTCTTGGTCAGAGTGGATTATAAAGCTGATCAAAAATACAGCAAGGACATAATAATGAGGCATTGTTTCTTGTTTAAAGAGGGAGGATGGGCTTATAAGTTTACTATTTATCACTTGTGAACTTAATGTGCTACAGACTAGCGCAACAAGAATCTGATTAAGCTTTAATATTTGTTTTGAATTTAATTGTGTCACACCCATCTTTAAAAGCTGCTCTTGCTGTTGCTGGTTTTCTAATCATATGCCTCAATCAATGCCTGCTTTTCTTAAAGGAGCAGGACTTTGTGGTGGTCCATTATGTCTGCAGCACAGCAGTGCCTGGCATGCTGCAGAACACCGAAATGTGTGTAATCATGTTTAGAGGGCATAGAGCAGGACCCTCTCTTTACCTGACAGTGAAATCTGTTGATGTTCTCTTTGTTACAAAGAAGAGTTTTGGGTGTTCTTCAGACTCACACTGACACTATTTCATAGAAGCCTTTTCCTCACTGAACTTGAAATACTTACTTCTTTGTCCTCTTTAGTAGAGAGAATTAAAGTTTTAATTTCAGAAGCTTTTTTATTTAGGTTGTTTTGCATAGGTTTGTGCAGCAAAGAGGCTTTGTGATTTCTGAAAATATCTGCTCAGTGTTTTGGGATAGAAGGTTGTTCCACTGGTTGTATTTAACTGAGACACACTGCGAAAGCCTGACTTTTGGGTAATAGTTTCGTATGCTGCTGCCCTTTATGATTTTTCTCATGGTAATTTTGTAAAATCTGTTCTGATGTCTGACATACATAAAATAGACATCCTAAACTAAATGTTTACATATAGGCAAGAATTCAACATTTTCAATATTATTAAGGCAACAGGAAGACAAATGTTTTAAAATGCTACCAGTTTCATTTTAAAATTAATATATATTCCTGGCATTAAATTCTTGTCTTGTTTAGAATGCAGTAACTGTCAAATATTATGATCTTTTTCTGTTTTCAGAAGTATTTGATTTGGGACATCTCAAACAACATATTCTACTCTTGAGATTGCTTGTGTGTTGACAGCTTGGATGTGCTCTTGTTTACTTTCTGATTAGATCAAAATAAAAATATATGCAGCTAGACCGGTTTTAATGACTCTAACGATAAGCCAAGGCTCGTCCTCTTGGTGTCTGCTTTCCTGTAAACCTGTTTAGAATGTAAGAGTATTTACAACAAATTTCTTTATTTTGCATCAGACGAAAATGTTAAGGTACCTGATAAATGTGTGGGTTTCCCCACTGTCGTGCCATGGAATTTTTATTTAAAGACAGTTCTTCCCAAGCCTACTTTTTCTAGCAGCACAGCTTTCCCTTATCCTTTACCTCACAGGTTCCATGGATTATATCCTCTGTGGCTGAATCCTTCCCCTTGTAGAGGTGATCCTTGCTTCCACCTCTGCTCTCATGCAGCTCAGATGTCTTCTGGTGTTTTCACAGAACTCACAATCAGTCTCTTAAAATTTCATATACAGCCATAGCTTTCATTAGTGCTTACCTGCTTTTTTTGTCATTTTCTGGGCTCCCAAATTCTGTTGGAGTGGCTTCACTGTTAGTTGATGTTATTCCAAGAAATCTGTCGCTCACAGTAATAGGACTGATCCCTTTCCTGGGTACTGAATAGTAGGTGTTGCTGTCTTTTTATTTCTGACATAATGCATTCAGAAGTGCTTAGCACACAGCTACAGGATTTTAATAGAAGAATAGGGAAGTCTGTTTTTTGAGGATGGGCAGTTTTATTTCCAATGATATTATCATGATGATGATCCTATTGCTGCACTGAGAAATGCAGTGGCATTTCACTGTCTGAATCCAGCTTTCAAGTGATTGTCTGGACCAATCTTTACCTTTATCAGGAAATGAGGAATTTGTGTTTTCTAAGGAAGTACTCTGAAATTTTCACCAGCAGAATTATTCAGGTAAATGTGCTACGTTTAGGTTTTTCAGAAAGAAGTGATGAAAGGACTCAGTTGCAGTAAAATTTTTCTGCTATTTAAAGAGAGGACAGTATTCTTACACAAGCATGAGATAAGTGCAGTCTGTGTGCTTCATGCTGTCTGCAGCATCAGCAGCCACTATCAGAGACTTTTTGCAAGGACTTTAGCTTAAAATATCAGCCATTAGCAAATCACTGACCTTTGTAATGAGTATGTGACTTAATTCTCAGTTCTCTGCAAACCTTTTTGCATCAAATCACAGCAGTTCAGTGCTTCTTACAGGTGGTCTGACACTTTCCACACTCGAGGTGGTTTTGCCCTCCCCATCTGCAAGAAGGTGGTTGAAGCATTGCAGCCTGATTGGCAGTTGAATTTTGCCAGGCTGGGCTGCCATTCCCTGCAGCCTCCAGTGGATGCTAGGTGGATTGAAGGTGTCTGAAGTCTGCTCTTTGAACCACGCCTGTCTTCAGCTTCAGCTATCCTGGACATAGTTATTCATATTTTGAGCTTCACATAAACATTTGGTAGTCAAGAATCAACAACAGTGGGAAAAAAAAAACCTGCAAAAAAAATCCCAACAAAACAAAAGCACCACAAATATTTGCCTGTGATGACACTGATAACATTTATTTGAGATGACTTTTTATTGACTTTCTAAGCATGCTCTTTTAGAATTGCTAGGAGATGTGAATAGGTCAGTGAGAGAGCAAAGCAGTTTCCTTATGAGCTCTACAGGAAACTTCTGGATGTTGTTGTTTTTCCCAGTCTTGTTTTTACTGTCTTCTCAGCTTTTAAGTTCTTCAGTCTTCTGCTCTCACAATGTAACATTACACAGATTTAATGATTAGTCACAACTTCATCCCTTTTCATACACAGAGTTGTATAACTATCCTAATTAAACATGCACATGGTAAAATTGCAAGCTAGAGAGAGCTGCCTGGGCTTGGATGATAGCAATTAAATGATTTATGTTTACAGGCATCAATATTTATCTTATGCCTACCGTCTGTCCTAGCTTGTCATCTGTGGTTCCATGTGTAGTTCATTAGCTTTAGTAAGCAATCCAGATTCTTTTCTCTGGACACTGTGTTCTTGGCTGAGGAGAGTATTGCTTTTTGTAAGATTATGGAGTAAGACCATATTCTGAGTTTCACAAACACTCTTAGTCTTTCTGTCTTCACCTGAGGATTTTTTTTCTGCTAGTTTCAGAAATACAAGGTTTCAAGGTGCTTAAAATAAATGAGTCACTCTCTCCTCCTGCCCCCAGTTGTTCTCAAACAGGGAGTTCTTGCTAAAATTATTTAGGGTGATGCCCCTGACAAAAATATGGATGAACCAAGTCCTAGTTTCCACTGAGCTTCAGTATGTTAAACAGACACAATTTATTTTTCTTTTCTGCAGTTCTCCTTGGCTCTAGCAGGGTCAGAAGCAGCAGTAGCACTTTGACTGTTCCCAGTTGAGTCATTTGGAATGCAAATCACTTTGCAGTGATGCCAGAGGTTCCCATTGTGCTGGGCTTTATATAAAACGCGTGACAGATTGTCAGCTTTGTCACATTCCCTGGGCAGCAGGGAATAGGTAGAGGCTTTAACTTTGGATTCAGATAGAACTGGACTAGTATCAGAAGATCTTTGTCATCTTTGCTTTGTAGCTAACTATAAATCATATTAGAATATTACACTGAGTACTTTAGTGTGATCTTTTGATACTAGCATAAATTCCTACTGGGGAAGCTTAGCAGAACATGTGCTCTGGGGAATACAGTCTTCCTGTACCCTTCCCTGCTTTTCTTCTCTGTCTAAACTAGATATGAAGACCAGAAGTGAAGTCTAGGGAAAATATCAAGCAATGTAAATTATCTGCTCTTGATTGATCTTGCACTTTCTGAGGTGCAGGGATTAGGGGTTGCAGGAGCATGTGGTACATTTACAGACAAGATCTTTCAGCAAGAGTGTCTCTTGTGCTGTAAAAATGTGCTGCAAGGTTGGGCAGGAACTATCTTCCCAACTGGACAGATAGGAATCTGGGTAGATTTCCATGAAAATAAAGCTAGTGATGGGCTTTTACTCTGAGATTTGCTGTCTATCAAATATATTGGTTATTTTTGCATGAAACCAAATTTGGTGCTGAAGTGTCTCCTGAGAGCTGGATTAAAGTTGATCTTGTGTGAGTCTGTGCTATACTAGAGATTAAATAAATTATGTTGAGTTTTCATTGCTATTCAAAGCTTTTGAATTACTGTGGCACTGTTTCGAAAATATTCAGAAGGAAACACTGAACTTTTCCTATTCAGTCCCATGTTAGCAGAACAAAACCTGAATGACTTTGCCATTTCAATTTTAAATAAAGAAAAGTTTAAATTTCATGATGAAAGCAATTTGAGAGCTGTGGAATTTTTTTTTCAATTACTGTGCAAATTCTAATTTCTGAGATGATCAGTTTTGATTTTTTAGAGTAGTTCTGTCAGCACAATCTGCATCACCAACGTTAGTGAACTTAATTAGGAAAACTGATGATGGTGACTGTAAATGTTACTATTTAACATGGTGGATTCAAAGAGTAACAAGAGAACATTTAAGGCTGTTGCACAACTCCATTAAAAGTCCCCATTTTGGAAAACTTCGTAGCTGTCACCCTCAGTTATTGTGCCCAGGGTTTCAAAGATGCTGCTCTTTTGGCTCTTGAACATGATTTTGTGGATACAGTAGCATCTTAAAAATTAGGTTTTGATTAAAAGACTTTGAACAAATGCCTTGTGTTAAAATAGGACCTCATGTTCTCTACTGTCACACTAGGTTCTCTGTAGCTTAAATCCACTCTAAATCCAGAATCTTGGTGCTGAAGTCGTTTGCCTTATACAGTTCCTCTCTGAGGGAATGTGAATTGGAACAAGCAGATGGAACAAGCAGATGAACAGACCTTGCAAGCATTTTGAAAATAGGTCTTGAAAGGGTTTTTAGTATAGGAAGCAAATAAGTCTGGATGAATAAGAATGAAACTTCACAAGTTTTTTTTTTTTCTTTCTGGCTTTGATTTTTCAAAAACTTTTCTTTCTTTGAACTTAATATTACCCTGTGTTCAAGATCCTCTTTTTTATGGGGTCTTTACTTTAAAACATAGGTGCTCTCTGCTGTATAGGTGATATTGTTCTTTTTCAGCAAGGCTTATGGTTTTCCTATTACCGTTGTACCAATAATTTTCCCTTTGGGACAGGAGATAGTCTAGAGGCAAGACACTATGAAAACAGATGGGCTGCACACTGAAAATGGAGCTGATGAAGCTGACAGCCTCTTTGCAATCCTATCAAGCGTGTCTTTGTATGGGTGATAAAATCAGCAGTCAAACTTCTGCCAAGTTTTTTCAGTTCTCTTCTACTTTGCAGCCACATAACCACGCAAGGGAACTTGCATAACTCTCCCCAGCAACATCCACAGCACTGCCTATGCTAAGGATGCTTGAGCAATATTTTCATATTCTCACTCATCTCCTAAATATTTTTCTGAGAGTTGCCTGTTTAGGTATTCACGGCTTCAGATCTGGAACAAACATACTTTTGAAAGCTAGTTCAGACTTCACACAGTAATTACAATATGGGAAGTACTGTGTAACCAGCAGTAGAGATCTGTTACTCTGTGTGGGGCTGCAAAGGGTTTGCATGTTAATGCCCTAATTTGAAAATCTGAGTTTGAAGGACAAGGCATGAGTAGAGTGCCCAGTATCATATTCCCTGTGCCATAGATGGCTTAGATTGAAATCTCTTGAGTTGTTAAATGGCTTTGCATTTGGGAAATCTTGTAAGCAGCATGCTATGTTAATTTTAAATAGAAATTGAACTTTTTTCCCCTTTTTATAGGAACTGGAGACATTGTTGCTGTCATGATTACAGAATCAAAGGTTAAGGAGATCCTGAATTACTTGGAAAAGAATATCTCTGTCCTGATGGCCATAGCAGTGGGGTCCCGTGTTCCTCCGAAGAACTTCAGTCGGGGCTCTCTAGTCTTTGTGTCAATATCATTCATTGTTTTGATGATCATTTCTTCAGCGTGGTTAATATTTTACTTCATCCAGAAGATCAGGTACACAAGTGCACGTGACAGAAATCAGGTAAGGGGTCTCTTCTTTTCTCTTAAGTTACAAAGATAATATTTCTGTATACAGTAGTAAATAAAGAACAAATAAGGAGTGCCTATCAAACTGGTGTTCAGAACCTTTTTGTTCCAAGGCAGAGCACGTTGCCAGACAAGGATTTTTATATGGCAAAGTGTTTTCATCCTGAGCAGAACTGGTATAGATCCTACGGCATGACAGAAAGAATAGAACTGAAGCAAAATACTTGAGTTTTGGTTTGTGTAAGTCCAAAAGTAAGATGGATTCTTTGTTGGCTGAGTAATGCATACTGGATATATGTTGGGAATGAGGACGAAAGTTAAATTATGAATCAACTTGTGTAGTGTATAGGAACACTGAGCAAATGTTACAAGTTCTCTCCATGCTCTTAAGGATACATCCTGTAATAGTTAAGGTAATTCATAAATTGTACAAAAGTATTCCCAAACCATAATCTGTCATGAATGTTAGAGTAAGAAAACGAAGGTGTAGAGTTGCTTAGAGGTCTGTGTTAACTTTCAACTTTATTTAAGATCACTATTGATAAGGAGAGCCTAATTCTCCTGGTCATATATTTTAACCAAAATTTTGTCCAATATGCCTTTCTTACATTCCTTTTCAACTCTTTATTTGCTTAAGAACTGAGTTATGTATGGCCGTATTCAGACATGTAGACTAAATCAAGTTGTCAACTCAAACACAGATAAACTTTAGGAGTAAATGTTTTACTAGTGTGGACTTAATGACCCTCCATAGTGTGCGTTGGCTTTTATTGAGAAGGGTTGGTAAACCTCAGGAAATCCACAGGGCCCTCTTTGTCCTGTCTCTCTGTCAAGACTAACTTAGAAACCTCTTGACCTTTAGTCACTGTCCCCTTTTCCCCCAAATTACAGCTGATACACAGCAGCTGACTGTGGGCCAGTTCTTTGGTGTTCTGTCAGACCTAAAACATTCAAACTTACAAAGCCTCGGCTGGGGCACAGGATTTCCTTTTCGGTTGCTATAAATAGTGTCTGATGCTGCAGGTCCCATGGGCATCCTGTAGATTTTCCTAAGGATGTTATTCTTCAATGACCACACTGTAGCTGGTACTTAGTGTGGTCCCTTGGGATGGTGAAAGTTTAAATATAACTGTAATTTAATGAATGTCTGTGGAATACTAAATTGTGCCTTCTCTATCCCCTACATGGCTCTAGGCTCCTTCCAAATGTCCACGTTTCAAAACAGTTGCTCCATTGGGAAAGGGCTCTTATGACCTTTTTTCTTTCTTTAGATTTTTACAAAGGTCAGGAGAAACTTGATGAAAATTTTATGTGGTTTAAAAAGCTGAGCTTATTAAACTTTAATAAGAAGGTGGCGACAGCTACAGCTTATTTTTAAAGAGCTTTGAGAGCTTTCACAGAGACTGTACTGTTAGTGGTTAAATAACTTGGTTTAGGCTATGATCTTGTTCTTAAGTTATGTCAAGACACCAAGCTTTTCTGTTTTTTAAAATCAAAGCCATCAAAAACTTGCTGTCTTTTGTAGATAACACAAGTAGATATTGGCATTTCACATCGTTATTCTTGCGCACTTCCGCCAGAGGTGTGAAACTCTTTTGCATGTAGGAGTGACCTTTTCCATCCAGACACTTGTGGGTTTTAAAGGCAAGCATATGCCTGTGCCCTAACCCAGCAAAATAGCAAATCCTGAGCATTTCCAGTGTTAGCATGAAAGAGTATTTGCTAAAAATAGAAAAGGGAAGAGATTGACCTCTTAAACGGAAGGGATGGAAGTTGTTATTATTTAGCAAATTTGTTTATGTAAAAGAGCTTCAATATGTTGGAAGAGTTCTGCTGAAATATTATGCTTTCAGTGGGAAAATAATCTTTAAAATTTCTTGCAGTGCATATACAATCACATGCTGTAGAATGAAATACAGATACATTTACTTAGCTGGTAGAGTTGAGCATTTAAGTTAAATGCCATTTCAGCCTCCTTCCTCTCTTAGTAACCACACTTTTGCTTATGCAATGGTTTTCTACTCCAGCAGTGTGCCCAGTGTGTTCTGTGTCATGAAGTACTCAGGCCGATATGCTTGTTCCAGGATATGTAATTTAGATCTGCTTAAATTGACCAAATTCTCACATATTGAAGTTAGGGTGAGATTTCTGACTTTAGGAAGCATATAATTTCCCATCCCAGCTCTGCTTCTGATGCTGTGCTTCCTACATGGATGTACTTTAGTACCTGGAACTGTGTATCTGATTTTTTTCAAATCCTTGCTCTAAAAGATATAAAATAAGAGCTGCTGTTCTGTGAAAACCACAAGGAAGAAAAGTGCTTACATAATTCTAGAATAAGTGGTACAGTCCCTTGTAATACAGACTTCTGAGGTCATTGCATTTCTCACATAAAAGCAGCTTTCATTGCAGTTTGCATGAGGAGTAATGTGTGATACAGGGTATACACCTTATGAAGGATTTGGTTTTCAGTTTTATAAAAAGTGGGCACAAAACCTCACACATTCATTGCAGGCTGCAGGAGCTCAGAAGCAGCCCATTCCTTTCAAAGGCAACTTAGTACAGATTGGAGGGGGAAGAGGACATACTTAACTTCTGTTTTTTAAGTCAGTTGTAAACTGATGTCTCATGTCCCTGAAGGATGAGGACAGGATCTTTGTTTCATTCAGTGCCTATCTCCAGTGACACCCCAGTGGGAAAACAGTGACAAACAGCTGTTCCTTATTGGCTGGGAACTGGCAATTTCCTTAGGAATCAGCACTTGAATGTCAGAAAAGGCTCCTTCCATCTAGCTATGGTGGTCGTAATGCAGCACAAACAGCAAAAAAATAATTCTGCTTCTGCATTCGGATTGAGGTTATCTTCAAACCAGTATTAATTTCAGCTTTATTTAAGTCTGTATTGGCTTATTTAGATTTCGTGACCCATCAGTTTTTTCTTTTATGAGATCCTGGTGGTTTGAGTAATAGCAAGGGAGAAACTAGGTTACACTGGGAGGATCTTTTGCATCTCAGAATAAGATCAGCCTGCTCAGAGAGGAAATATAAAAATAATTCAAGCTTAAGAGAACAAGCAGTATATTACAGCACACTGAATAAAAATCAGTATGAACAAAATGTAACGGAAGTCATTGGGAGGGGACAGTGCTTTAGCTTTTGTCCTGCAACCTGGATTTGATTAGTTTTGCACATCAATGTTGATTCACTTCTGTGGGCTTCTGTACAGTCCATGAGTTTTATGCCCATGCTTGTAGAGAGCATTTGAGGATTCAACTGTTGGCTATTTTTCCTTCTTGATGAATCTGTGCTTTGCTGTGTTTGCATTTTGTCTTATATATGTTGGCCTGCTGCCATAGTGTGTATTGCAATGGTATTATTGAGTCCAAATAAGTCATTATGAAGGACACTAATGAAGCTTTTTTATCAGGGTTAATTTGTGTTCTCTTCTTTGTCACTTTATTAGCGTCGTCTTGGAGATGCTGCCAAGAAAGCCATTGGTAAATTGACAACCAGGACAGTAAAGAAGGGTGATAAGGTATAATAATAAGATTTCAACATGATAAACATCATGTTTCATTTTTTTCTGGGGAAACAATACCAGTTTTTTCTTTCTGTTTTTGATTGATGACTTTGCCTTCCTTGTTGGAGGCTTACTTTTTTCCTGTAGCACAGTATTTTGTGTAACTGTTAGTATTGCTGTGTGGTGTAAGTCTATATCTTTCAAAGAAGTTTTTCTTTCTTAAATACTATTTGCGCTCCATCTGGCAACTGTGACTGAGGGTGGTTTTGTGTGCTGGCTGACTGGGAGGGTGTCCTGGCATGAGTACATAGGGCTGGCATTGTTTATGTGGAATTATAAAGCTTATAACTTTATCATATGTAAGTTCTGTAAAGGAAAAATAAATTTAAAAGACAGATAATTGAAGATAATCTCTTAAGTAAAATACGACTATTCAGTAAGTTAAGGGGGAGCATAAAGAGGTATTTCAGTCAAAGTTACTCAAAGAGTATTTCTTGCTAGTATACAAACTAAAATATATCTAGTGTGTTATGTCCTAAGCTTTTTCCACTTTTGTGAGCAGTATTGCTTTAGTTTTGATTCTGAAAGGAAAGAATAGTCATTTTATCTTGCTTAATTTTTTAGCTTTGATTTTCAAAAGGCGGTGGAATTCTGGCTGTGATTTGATTTTAAAAATATGATTTCTTAGGACCCTTTTATTGTGATTCCTTTTTTCTTTCTTATCAACACTATCAGCAATGGGAGATTAGGAAGTGATAGGAAAATTTGCTTCCAGAGAGAAGGCAGAGAAAACGTCTTTCTGTTTTTCCTCCCTCCATATGTAGTTCTATTACGAAACAGCCCACTGCACTAAATCTTTTCTGGAATTGAGGAACATACAAATTAGAGGAACCTTTCCATGTAAAACAGTGCTGTTGTCTTGACAGCATAAAGTCAGAACCGGCAGGTGCTTTGTAGGTTGCAGTACAGACAGTATGAGGTGCTTATGCAGGTGAACAGAGTAGGAAAAACGTTTTCTTCCTCAGAGAAGCCATCAGGATTCTCTGTGTGCAGCCCTTGCTGGTGCTGATCAAGAGTGCCTTTGGCCTTGCTCTGGTCCCTATCTTGGTGTCTGGCTTGTAGCTGGTTGGCATGAAAAAGAATAATGAAGTTGAACTAAGAAAAGGCACAGCCTGTTTTGTGTCACAGGCCCAAACATTTTAAACGTGTCTTGTTGATGTCATATCTATATACAAATAACGTGTCGTGTCCCCCCCCTTTTTCATTTGGAATTTTAAAATAGTATATTTAAAAATATAGTTTTAAAAAATCATAACTTCTGGAAAACAGAAAAGAGAGGAGCTGGTCAATCAGTGAGCCTCAAATTCATGTCTCAATAAGAATTATGATAATTCTGTAAGTAAGCAGCCGACACAAATATGGGACTACTCTGCACTAAGTAAATGTGCTCGTTCTGGCTATAAAAATGAGCCCCAGATTTCTTATTCTGCCAAAACAAACAAACAAAAAAAAAAGTAAATAAAATAGAAGTGTTAGCTCTGAGCTGGAAGTAAAAAAAAGGAAATCTAGGAAAATCTCCACTATATTTCATAACGATTTCACTGAACATTAAAATCATCTTAGGCCTTAGCTTATGTATCAAATGATGATTTACCAGCTCCAAGAAAGGGGGGTTTTCCATGTATGAGATGCTTTTCTTGCTTAAGTCATGTTGGAATATAATAATCCAGTCATTGGGTTTATAGCTTAGTAACAGCCACTTGGCACAGTGCAGTTCATGTACTAGTCACAACTACTTTGACATTTGTCATAGCCTCAACTCTTGACTTGAATTCTCATTCTATTCATTTTAGGAAACAGACCCAGACTTTGATCATTGTGCTGTCTGCATTGAGAGTTACAAGCAGAACGATGTTGTTCGCATTTTGCCATGCAAGTAAGATAATAAAGTTGCTTTGTTTGGAAACTGTTCTCTCTTGGTGCTCTTTTGTTTCATTTCATATAATAGGTGCATTGTAATTCACAAATGCATTCGTTGGATGTTTCCAGTCCTAGTAACAGCCACTTTATTTTAGACTGTGGTGCCAGAAGGTGTGAAGATGGATGCTCGCACTATTAGGACAGTGGAGATTAAACAGAATTATATTAAGGTTACTGGCAATGGAGCTATGGAGATTGCAGTGAGGGGGAGGAGTGCAGGTTTAAGGACCAAGTGATGGGCAGACTCAAAGCACTTCAGTATAATGAGCCAGGTACAGCTGCAGCATTCTGCACTGTAGGTGTGCAACAACTGACTGCTGGTTTCTGAAACTGTAGGGAATGGAAATGCAGTCTTTGCAACCTTCATACCACCTGACATTAGTCAGCCACTGTGCTGTCATCTGTTTTTGGTCTCTTCAATGCAGTGTGATCTTGGCTTGTGTCTGAAGATTTGTACTTGCTAGTAGTTCTGCATTACTGCTTAAAATGTAGCAACTTCCCCTTTTGTAGCATAGTGTTGACATTTACAGGTTTTTAGTTTGCTTCCATTCCAATTCCATTCTTGAGTTGTTCTGAGACATTTTCCTTTGAGAAATGCTTTTAAATACTTTTCCACTTGGTGGTTGATTTTGATGAATCATACATTTTGGTAGCATTACCAAGGACATCTTTCCCTTGTGTTTTGAAATGCAAAGCTTTCTCCTCATCTCCAGACACAAAACCGACATGTAAATTAGGTTGTATATATGCAGCAAGATCCAGTAACTTGGCTTGTGCTTGGTACATAAATGGTTCTGCATGATACTCCAGAAGCAGAAAAGTCGTGTGTTGGGGTCGATCTCCAGTCAGACAGTAGCAGCACATAAGAGCTCATTATTGGTCTTCTAAATCTTCCTGCAGGCTGTTCTGAATAGTTTGAATATCTTCTAATGTGCAGGGTATTTCCATCATCATAAAAGGAAAACAGTATTATTTTATATCTTGCTGATCAAAATGTGTGTTATACTTCTGAAGCCAAAACTCTAATTCAGTTTACTGTTCTCTCTGTTCCTTACTGCTTGAACAGCAGGAAACAATGACGTGTTTTAGATTCTCCATGTTGTTTTGCTAAAATACCCTACAACTAATTATTTAGAACCTCTCATTAAAATAGTCAAGATTAGAAGAGTTTAGATTGTAAAGATTTGGGAGCTTTTGGTCATGTGGATGTGTGTGTTTCTTTTTTACAATTCGGTCATTTTACTCAAAGTTGATGTCCTTTTGCTCTGAAAAATGTACTCCAAAGTGTAAAGATTTCAGAGTTACATTATTTATTGCAATCTCAAGTGAAGCTTGTATAGGTGAATTAAGCCCTGCTCTTTGGATTTGTTCTGCAGAAGGTTATTCAGAAATTAGAGGAGGAACTTCTGGAAACTGCACACCAGTTTTGGACCACTGAGATGATTGTTTTGTAAACTGCCTCTTAAGAAAGCTTCTCTTCTGTAGCTCTACTGTGAGGCTCAAAGACATGGAATGAAAGGTCACAAGTCCCACTCCTCTGTGCCTTTCTCTTGATACAAAGGGCAGGAAGAGGTCCTTGCCAGTGAAGAGAAAATGAGTCTTCCCTGAGAGGAAAACAACTGTTCCCACTGAACACAAGGCAGAGTTGAAATTAAAAACCGGTTAAAAAACTGCCCCTGTGCAAGCAGTGGATATGTTGCTGATATCCAGTCCGTTTAAACAAGGTGATCATTGATTTATGTTTTTAATTTAAAGAAAAAAGAAAGAAAAGTCCTTTTTCTTCAGACACCTTCAGACAGGAAGCTCTGGGCTCTCAGGGATAGTTACAGCTGTTCAGGGAGCTGCATGCAGATGCACCTGGCTGCCAGCTCAGCACAACCTGCCCCAGTACAGTTTCCCATGTAAAGGAGAGATCAAGGCTCTTGTGTAGATCATTTTCTGTTCTGTTTTTCACAAGAACGTAAGGTCAGCAAAGGCTCAGATTTCATTCCTGCCAAAGGCTGTATGACAGCTTTTATGTTCACTTTCTACTTATTTTTTACATCTCACTTCTCATTTGCTGCAGCTCAGCTTTTAAGTGGAGTGCAAAACCATCTAGGCTAGATATGAACAGTGAGATGGATACTTTCCACAAGACATTTTTATATTTGTAGATGAAAAGCCATCTAGTACCTTCAAAGATGGGCTCAATAAATTTCAGATTCCATGTGAGATTTTTCAGTGTTCAGTACCTCAGGTGCTTCTCTCCAAATCTTGTTATGGAGGTTTAATTCCTTTCTACTTCCTTGTACTTCAGTCTTCCATTTTAGTGAAGCATGCAATGTTAGTTAAAAAAAACCCACCAAACCAAAAACCAAACAGCACACAGACAATAAAGCAAAGCCTACAAGAGAGTTTCTAAGCTGGATGTGAAAATAAATTGCAGTAAAACTATGGAGAAAATTACTTGACCAAAAGGAAGCAAATAAAAGGCTAGAAGTTCTTCTTACTGTGCTTGTTGGGGAAGCTATAATCATTAGACAGTAGGAATCACTGACATGTGACATCTCTGCTGCTTTCATCAATTTAAAAGTAGCCTTTCTCTTTAGTAATACAGTTGTTCTCCACATTTAAGTATGTTCCTGTCACACTGTGCTTCATCAGAGAAATCTGGTCTGAGCAGACAAACAGCAGGCAAAATCTACCAGCAGCTGAGCAAGTTGCACCTAAAATTCTGTAGCAAAACACCACGTTTGCAATGTAAAGTTTTGTGGCAAGCAGAAAATTGTGACCAATTTAAAAATCAACTAAAGTGAAAATAGTAGAAATTCATCTGTATTGTGTGCAGTAGTTCATTTTGAGCTTCAGAGAGAGATGTTCAGTACCAGCAGCCTCTGAACATACCTATGGCTTTACTGCACAGAGGGACAACCTGCCACCTGTTTGAGGCTTCCAAGCTTGAGGAATGTGTCTTTTGTGAATGTCATTATTTAAGTAAAAAGTAAGTAAAGGGACCAAATGTCAGAGGGATCCTAGCGAAAGACAAACCTCATGGACAGCTTTCCTTATTCAGATAATTTTATTCTACCATCACACTGTTGCATCTAGGGGTTGAAAAGGCACTAGGTGAAAAGTGATCAGGAGTGGGTAGTGTGAAGGATTAGTGAGAGATAAGGGAAGGGGAGAACAAGGTGACAGGTTAGAGAAGAACAGAAAATGAAATTGGAAAGGGCAGAAAGCCAAGGAAGGAAGGAAAGAATTAACAAGGTAGGAAAGGAACTAAAAGAGTAGCAAATACTATAAAATAAATGGCTTTTGAGCCGAAGTCTTAATTCCTGTCTTGGGCAAGAAGGAGGAAAGTGACAAAAGTGACTAGACCAGATTTTCAGATTTTCATGTTTTGATTCTGTGCTGCTGCAAACTTTTTCTTTTTAAGACCAAATTAACACAGTCTTGATGTCATCCTTTCTGCTTCCTGCAGTGCCTTGGGCCCCAGGGCGAGGAGAGCAGCTCCTCCAGCAGTGGCCAAAGATCCTGCTTTGCAGCAGCAAGGGTCCCTTTGGTGGGATGCTGCACTGAGAGCAGGGAAGGGTAGTAAGCTCTAGGGAAACAGCACTCATAAATCAGTCAACCCTTCTCCTTTTGTGATGTGTGAATTTGAAGGGCTTACACCACCAGAAGAGATTCCTTACTCACTTTCTCTTCTGTGAAATGCTGCAGAGAAGCCTTGTACAAGAGTCGGTGTTACAGTGTTTATTACCAGCTTGAGGGCAACTGAATTGGGTGTGCTGACAGAGTGGAAAAATACCTGCAGGTCACCTGCCTGGAGTTGTGCCCGCATGGGAGAGACTCCGTCAGTGCTGCCAGCCTGGCTGCCAGCCCTGCTTCCTCCAGCCCGGGGCTGTGTCACACCTGACCCCAGCGTGGCTCCTGAGGGAATGTCAGCAGCTGTCGTGACCAGGAGCAGCTCCCTAGGAACTCGCCACGTTTATGGTCTTGGAATAGGAAGATGGAGGAGGTTTATGAGAGCAGAAATTGCAAGAGCTTATTTTGTCAGGGTGAGGTCTTAAAATAATTCTTGTTTGCTGTCGTCATTGCTGTGTAACTGCTTTTTAACTCTTGCGGAGAAATCCAGGCAGAGCCTGAGCCACAATGATGCTATCAGCAAGCATTTTAAGAGGTAGAGAAACTGTGTAAGTAGTAGGCAGAACCATGCTTTCTAAATCAATAACCTTTGGAGAACTGCACTTCTTTGAAACACATTAATAAACATCTTTGAAGATTTAAGAACTAAAAGCAAAGAATTAGGAGGTCACAAAAACAATTGGGCTGTGTATAGAAATATATCAAAGTGCTAATGACTTTTTAAAATAACTCACAATATTTATTGGATGCATGTTGACATCTATATCAGTCGCCTGCTTCACTTGATCTGAGTGCTTCTACAGCACTGATTGGCCAATAATGATATAATTAAGCTGTTTTCATACTTCTGTGGAGTCTCTATGTCTGCTCTTGCCCAAAATATTAGATTTTCAGATTGGTTCTATTTTAAAAAAACAGACTCTAGGGACTTAAAATATAAGCAAATAACAGTCATAATTTGCCTAACATAGAAAAATAGCATCTCTGTGTGTTTCAGAATATTTCAAACCATTATGTATCACGCAGGGTTTCTAAGCATTGTTTCCTGTAGTTTTGTGAGTAATAAAAGGAGTGCATTAAGACTTAATAATAATAGAAGTGAGTCTGTTGTGGGTGATGATTTGAACAGAATGCACTGTACATACCCTGGTTTTTGTGATAACCAGCTTGCTAGAGGACGCAGGCCAGGCAAGTGACTAATTGAGGTTCTTTAAGTTTCTATTCCTGCATTATCTGGGATAGATACAAGCAAAATTCTTTTGCTGCCTGTCCATCTTCTGTTGACTATTTTAATTCTGCATCTTTAGTTAGTACAGGTAGGACATACTGCTGTAGCTCCCTAGAACTTGATTATGTTGATATTCTTCTGTCCTTCTGTCAGCCTGAGTAGACATAGACAATAATTATATAATGTCTCTTGCCGTGTTTAACAGTTTCAGGAGGCCTTTCAGGTTGCTTTCCAGCGATTTAAAAGGGAATTGTCTGGTAACATGCCTCGTTTGGGATCTGATTTTAAAATCCCAAGAGATAGGGAGCAAAGAACTCCCAGATTCCATGATGAGCTTTCTGAGGCACAGAGCACAAGTGTAACCCAAGCAAGGAGGGGTCAGAGAGTATCTCAGCTTTATGCTGCCTTGGGGGCACGCATGGCCACCTCTTCCAGACCCTGCTGATGCCTCAAATAGATAGCAAGACCTGTTTGTTCTGCCCCTTTCCCTGCTGGCTTCAGAGCACAGGTCTTCACTGACTAAGCAGCCCTTGTAATTGCTGATCTTTGTCATGATCACCAGCCTGTCGTGTTTGGGTGTGCCTGCTCTTACTGGCTTCTTGCTCTGCAGTCAGCACCACTGGAAATGAAGGATCAGGGCTCTTATCATAGGAATTATCATAGGCAGTTACTCAGACTGGGTTATTATGAATATTTGCTAAAGCTATATTGGGGTAGACAGTCTTGTGATATGCATTCCTTCAGTGAATATGCTCTGAATAGTTCTTTGCCGTTCAAAAAGCTAAGAGGGCATTTCCTTTACTTCCTTTAATTTATATACTTTGTTTTGGTCTCTGCATAGTCCTTCCTTGTTATACTGGTTTATATCAATCCTGGCACTTATATTTATATTCATGTATCTGACTAAGATTTTGAATGCAATTTCGGAGGCAGTTCAGACTGTTGCCTATTGTAAAGTTCCCTGCCGTGCAAGTAGGAGCCCAATTTGCCATTCCATCTCTGAAAGCCCAGTTTGCCTCTCCTTTTGTTTGTATGACAACCATATGATGATGGACATGTCTTCCTTCTTGATACCAAGAAATACTGATGGCAGGGAAAGCCTTCTTTTTACTTCAGTGTGATAATTATAAAAGCCTTTTCAAAGTCAAACAGGAGTATGTTTGGGTTGGTTCCACTGACTTGTGAACAAAATTGACAGCTGATGGATCTGTGCTCTTCCTACCAAGTCTGTGGTCAGATTCTGCATCAAAACTGAGACAAGGCTGTAGACAAGGTTATGGTGGAAATGGCATTACTTTACATCTACTACTCATATCCAAAAAAAAATAAAAGGAGGGAGGGGCAAGGGGGGAATGAAAACCTTCCAAGTGTTTCCTCCTAATTGAACTATTAAGAAAGGGTGACAACAACAGGCAATATTTTTTAATTTATTTTTTTTACTTACTGCAATTAGCACAGAATACTGGCAATTCTAAGAATTGCATGTATTTTAAAATAAAAAAAAAGCAACTATCCAAAAGTTTAATTAGTTTTCATCGTATGAAACAGAATTGTTTGCAAACTATGTATATGTCTTCTCTGTTCTTCTAGGCATGTGTTCCACAAAGTCTGTGTGGATCCATGGCTCAGTGAGCACTGTACATGTCCGATGTGTAAACTGAACATTTTGAAGGCATTGGGAATTGTGGTAAGTTGCTCAGTTGTGAACTCTTCATCCCATGTCTGAGACCCAGAACAGGAAGAATAATTGTAGGGGAGAGAGGGGGAATGGTGTTCCAGTACTCTTTCCCATGTTTGGGGGTTTTTACAAATTTCTTTGGTGCTGATTTGTTGTTTTCTCTTTTTCCCTGGTTGGTAGTTGAGAATATATACTTATATTTGCATTTATGACAATTATCTACTGGAAGTATGCTAGATTCGCTGTAATCTTCCTTTTTCTCAGGTCCTTTCAACTCTTCCTTGTTAAATTTACTCTCTGAATCTCTTGTTCTTGTAGTTTCCTGTAGGCAGTCTTAAATTTGCACATTAAAAGCCCCACCCTAGCCAAGGCCAGTGAGTTTTCCTCAAGCAGTTCATGTCTTATGGGATCCCCGAGGACTGCTTTCATTGACCAGTTCACAAAGGGATAGCAGTGAAACCTCAAAGCAGATTTTTTTAATCTTTCCTGTATGAGGAAAAAATTACAAAGTGGGAGTGATGCTCTTTTCAGAGTAAGAGAAGAACATATGGAGAGATTGTCTAAAGTGGTTTTTGAGTCAAGACAGAATAATCAGGCCTCCGTTTTTAGCTGTGTCAGTCACAAATTTGCACATTTCCTAAGAAATAGTAGCAGATATTTTGTGGATGACCTGTTTTTGCAGTTAATAACGTTGCTGGGTTTTTAGAAGAGGATGCAGAATTCAGATTTGTCATGGTTGTGGTAAGCCATACAGACATAGGCTGTGATACAAGTGTACTTGAGTCCCTTCCTTGTATCTCAATCCTTTTTTCTGCTTTGTCCTTCTCCTCTTTAAGAGGTAGAAGTTGTTCATTCATGTGTTTCTCTGCTGTGTGGCCTCGGGACAGCCAAAAAGCGTGTGTGAGTGGTTTTGTTCCATGTATGGGTGTGCTGCAGGTAGATCACTGGGCACTGTAACACAGAGCTGTGTTTCTCCCCAGCCCAACGTGCCCTGCACAGACAATGTAGCCTTTGACATGGAGAGGCTGACGCGGGGGCAGCCGGCGAGCAGGCGCTCGGCTCTCGGCGACTTCGGCACCGACAGCTCGCTCAGCCTGGAGCCCCTGCGCACCTCGGGCATGTCACAGCTGCCACAGGACGGCGAGCTGACACCCAGGTCAGGAGAGATCAACATTGCAGTGACAAGTAAGTGTCCTTTGGCTCCCGGTACCGGGCTACGGCTTCCGTGGTGTGTGAGTGTGTCGCTCTGTGCTGCAGGGCCCTGGTGATGGATGTCCCTGCAGGGACAAAGGTGACCTCAGTGTCTCTGCAAGAGGCATATGCTCCTTATTGGAACCAATAACTCTGGGTATGACAGTGCCAGCACTTCCATTATTAATGGTATATCCATTTAGATCCGCATGCAAAAAACCCTGGATGAACTGAAATGGCACCAAAATAACCTTCCTGAATTCGGTAACCAGCACAAGAAGCTGGATTGCCAAAACTGTTATTTATCCCTTCAGAATACTTTACATGCAATTATTTATACAAATATAAATATTTTAGCTGATAGCTATTTCTGCAGACATTTTTTCCCCTGAGAACATTGCTACTGGAATTCTGACGTCGCTCAGTAGGTGTTTTTTCATACAAAATTTGTGAATTAAAGAAGCATTTGATGTACCAACATTTGAGTATTGTCCAAGTGTTTTATAACATCAGAAAACTGTTCCTGCACTGCTTGAAAGCTCTTATCCACAAAAGCAGCATGGAAAATTTCCACCTACTGGAATTCACGTAGGATCTTTAATGTACAATAGCACTATAATAAATATAATATGTATAGAATTGCATCAGTTATCCATATGCTGTACAGTCTCAACTCGATGCTTGGTTGTTTTTCTGGCTGAATTGCAAAAAATAGAATCCATGCAGTACAACAGTCTAATTTTCTCCGTGTATTTTGTTTATGTGCATCTGTGATTTAAATGTTGAACTTAGTGACACTGGTTGCCACTGATACATGTGTACAAGGCAGTGAAACCAATGCAGTCATTAGAGAGTTTCTTTAGATGCTGTAGCAAAGTAAACATCTCATTTAAAAAAAAAATCTTCACCTCATAAAAAACATAGTCTGTATCTAGAAATGTCCTGATCTGAGATGGGAAAATCCACATACAAAACCTGGATTCTCCACAAAGCCAGTAAGTCACTTTGCCACCCAGTGTTCAACCTCTGGTTCACCTTGCACTCAGTTGTGTTGAACGAGAACAGATCCGTAGCTGTGCTGCTTCCTTGTCATGGGTGGGAAAACTGTAGTTTTCACTTCATGCTGATTGCCGTTTCAGAAGGTATTTTTTACTGTCTGTTCCCAGCTGTAGTGCTGCTTGTGCACAGATGGGATGCCAGGGTAAAACAAGAAGTAACCACCAACAGTTTATTCTGACAATATAAAGTAAAGATTTAGAAAGGGCTCTTGAAATGTTTATATTTAATGGATGACACATGCATTCTTTAATGCATGGGAGTTAAACCAAAAGCTGTATTCAATAACAGTGTTTGTCTTCTGAACTATTACTGTATGCCAGGTTGGTCCTGGGGAGAATTTTGAATAGTGAACATTCTTTAATAGACTTCTTTATATTAGTTGTTCTTTAATGTGCATGTGTGTGTGTGTATGTCTACCCTAGTAGTGAAATTATTTTTCCATGGGTATAACCATCTTTTAAGTAGAAAACTCTAGTTATGTGTTACTGTTGAGCAATCTATCCTGATTTTTTGCTGGGTATTAAATAACACTATAACACAAATTCAGGAGGGAGGGGGCAAAAACACAGTTGAAGTGTGACAGTACTTTGGATGTGCTTATGTGAAAGAGCTGCATCTCACCAAACCTAGCCTAACCTGACAGTCGTCTTTCTGACTTGGGGGTGGAGTTTTCATTACATTTTCCCTTGATCCTGCATTTCACTTTGCATTGTTAAGTAACTTTTCTTTATCACTAACCCTTGGGCTCAGCCAGGAAATACTGTTGTGCCATGCTTTTTTTCTGCACCTCTCTCCGCTTCTTCTTTGCTAGCCTTCTCCCGTCAGTAACTCTGTGGCTTAACCTCCTTCTGCTTCACCTCCTGGGGCCAGTCATGGCTTAGAAGCCTCTTGCCTTCCGCCAGTGGTGTTTGAGGGAAATATTGGCATCGCTTTCTCCCACGAGTGATTTCCTCCCTTTCCTTTGTCAACAGAAGAATGGTTTATTATTGCCAGTTTTGGCCTCCTCAGTGCCCTTACACTCTGCTACATGATCATCAAAGCCACAGCTAGCTTGAATGCTAATGAGTAAGTAAATACTCAGATGTTTCTGTGTGTTTCTGGTGGGTGTGTGTCATGGACAGCATTATATATAAATACCAATAGAAGGGGGAATATGTAGATTTCAAGGAATCAAATTCATTTCCTGCTTTTCTCAAACCCGAGTGTCTCTGTTAACAGCAGCTTTCAGGGTAACATGTAAAATCCCTCTTAATTTTTTAGCTGAGTTGTCTGAAGAAATCTCTTAGCTAAGTGGAGACATGAAAAGGGGAAAACAGAGTATTTATGGTCAGTTTTTGATTAATGTTCTAGGTAAACATTAAATTTCTGCCATTAAATTCCTATATACAAAATTCACCTGCCAGAGCCAAAACCTACTACCAGCAGTTACCTTTGACAGTTTTTACCTCAATTTCATAGTCAAATTTCATGTAAAAAAAAACAACTGTATTCCTAGTTGGCACACTTTTCAGCTAAGGGGGAAAAAAATGGTGTTTAAATAGAAAACTACCTTTTTCTTCTTAGGTGAGGGAGACATGAAAGCAATGAATGCAGTACTGTTCCTTCTCTCTTAAATGAAGGGATGCTTGCTTCCATGCTTTCTTAACCTATATGGAAACCCTCCAGCCTCCCTTCAGGCAGGCTGGACAGGAAATTTCCCTAGCATATGACTTTCAGTCTTTTTTTTATAATTCTGTGTGTGAGCAAGTATAAATCTATTCTGCAGATCTATTAAGTAGGTACATCTAGTTATTTTCATGTAGGTATACAGAATATCTGGGCTGAGGATGTATGTTTAATCGTAATTTAATTATCTATTTGGGAAGGCAAAGTGTCAACATCTTTCTTTGTCTCTGAACGTCTTGACACAGATGAGTTCCCATTAAAGTGGTGATCAGAAGTGGGGTGAGATCCAAAGAAATGCAGCTGGGAAATGCAGCTTTATAAACATTTTCTTTGGTTTTTTGGGGTTTTTTTTCTTTGAGGTAAGAGAAGGGGTTGGATTTTTTTTTAAAGTACTATTTGGAAAGTATAAGGTTCCCTCAGTAAGATGAAAACATATCTAATAGTCTCCAGTGTAAAATTCTAGGCAATCTCAAGCAAATGATCTTCAGAAGGGTCCATAATATTGGTCAGGGATTTTTGATTAGCAGTAATTTGCAAATCTTCCTGCACTTTTCATATGCTGATTCCAAAAGGGCTTCATGAAGAAAACTTTTAGAACTTCAAATAGCCCTATTATGTCTACTGATTTTTTTTTTTTCCATTTGTCAAAATATTGAAGTTGCAGCCATCAATCAGCAATTTGGCAACATAGCTGCAGCCGAACATAGTTAATCTTTAATCTGCCTGGAAAAGTAGCTTGGGAGGGCATGGGGCAAGATGAGCTGCAGAACAGGAATGTCTGCATTGCTGGGCTCTTGCACAGTAGCTGGGAAGGAGGAGGAGCCCATGAAGTCTCATCCAGATGTGGGCACTGATAGCAGCTGCATTTCTGCCTTGCAACTCTTCTTTTTGTTGCTCAATGGGATCTGGGACTGTTTTTACTGCAAGGACAAGCTGCTACACATTGGCAGGGACTTAGGGCCTCCAGCAAAGTGTTTTCACAGTGATGTTTCCTCAGTACAAACAAAGGGTGTGCTGATACAAGGAAAGCTCCTTTTCTGAGTGATAGGAATTGAAATGCAAGCACATCGAGTGTGTACTTGAGATAGACTT
Source organism: Acridotheres tristis (assembly GCA_037013685.1). Lineage (NCBI taxonomy): Eukaryota > Metazoa > Chordata > Aves > Passeriformes > Sturnidae > Acridotheres > Acridotheres tristis. The sequence goes on from CM072900.1 coordinate 7,107,908, forward strand.
GAGAAAACTCACAACCCAGAAATCAGAGCTTCAAAAATCATTTATTTGGGTAACTGAGGTTCTTGGCTGTGGCCTTTAACCTCAGCAGCTCTTCATCTGAATCCTCTGGGATCTGAGCAGCCTCCACAAGTGCTGCTAGGTTCGACTACTCATTCTAGACACTTTAAAATGACACTAATGCTAAGATTTATTATTTCACTGACACCTTCCCAGTGCCAGACAGAGAATTTTCTATGCTGAATATCATGCCAGATATATGGCAGCTCCTTCTCATTGCTTTTTCTATTAAACAGCATACCTGCTTTTTATGCTACTTTCCATGTAAAAAGCAATGCTGGCATGCCCTGCCTTTCTTATGGTAGTGTTTCAAGAGAAATCTGAAAACAACAGTAACAAAAAAAAAAAAACAGTAGCAAAAATGAGGCCATGTAATGTGCTGATGCAAGTAAAAGACTTGAAATTCTTCTTTAACGCTCACCTAAAACATACCCTGCACCTTTTTTTTTTTTGCTATGTCCTTCCCACAGCTTAAACCTAGTTATTTAGAGCAATAGTTCTGGAGTTGTGAGTATATACATATTTAGCTGTGTATATGTATGTTTGTGTGTATGTATAAATACACACATTGCATTTTGCAATATTTGTGATAACAGTAAACATTGTCTAAGTGATAAAATAAGGAACCAGCTGCTTTCTCTTGGTCTCAAAGTACCTTTGTAGTACTAGTATGAAAAGTTGTAGGCAGTGTTTGAAAGGAAGAGAAGCAGCACAATTTGCCTTGCTTCCTAGGGAACAGTCAGAAATTACTGTGTAAGTGTGGGTTTAAGCCCAAATAACCCAAATGTTGGATAGCACCACTTAGAGAAAGTTTTCAGTAGCAGATGAAGTGTCCTCAAAAGCTTAGAAGTGCTCAGACCTCTGGCTGTTCTGGAGGAATGATGTGACAAATACAGACGTCTCTTAATGCTTTGGCTTTGTACAGTTAGTCATTTTTCACTAACTTACTTCTACAGGATTTTAAATTTTTTTTTAGTATTAACTTTAACATAAATATTTTGTTCCTTGTTTTTCTGCCCTGCAGAGCAGAATGCTATTGAAGAAACGCTTTCCGGCCGATTGCCCTGGAGAGAGACACCTATTTTTATGCATCATTTATCGATCATGCAACACAAGCAATTATTTAGTACATTCTATTTTTTCATAAAATTTGCTGATGCCAAAGCTTTGTATTAAAGAAAAAGTGAAGAAATAAAAAAAAATTTAATTACGAAATCTTATTCTGTGAGAATTTCATTTTTCATGGGCTTTCTGTGTTAGTACTCAAGTCTGAGAGCATTTCGTAAATTTTACAAGGTGCTTTATTTCCTTTGAATGATTTCATCTTTGCAGATCTCTATTATTCTCCATTCATTTGGGACACAAGCTAAGTAGTGGAAATCTCATGCAGTGCCCTTGTTGTGATGCCATCAAGTGGCTTAACTGCCACTGAAGTGACTAAAAAGTGTTGTTAGCAATCGTTCCACATCAACTTGGCAGGGAAAAAAGCTGGGTCAAGCTGTCAATTCTGCTATAATGGACTTACCTCGACTCCAGCTGAGAATTAATTTGAAATAAGAACATTTTCTCAGTTTCTCTTCCTGTAACACTCACAGTCACCCTGGGAGCACTGCGGTATGATTTTTGCCTTGAGGCCAGGCATTGCTGGAGATTTGCAAAGCTGTTGTCACAAAACACATATCATAAACCTTTTCTGTCTTTTACTTTCACCCCACCCTCCTTTTGATAAAAGTGAAGCCACTCTAAACCTCTTCTTCCTTCCTAATTACAAGTGAAAACACAGCATTTCCCCTGCTGCCATGTGTGAAGCCTCCTTTCATATCAGTGGTAGGGGTTAGTTTTGATTCAAATTCAGATCATGGAAGATTGATAACGTTCTTTAATGTAGAAACTCTATGCAAGCATGTCCTTTCTTGCCTCAGCTTCTGTACTGGTGAGGAGACAGAGGGAAAACATCTCCCCTCCCTGTCCTCACTCTGGCTGTTTCATGCCAGTTATGCAAGCCCTGTGTGACTAATTTCACAATAGTCAGTTAAAATACATGGGCCTGAGTCGCAGCCAAATGCTAATGCTCGACTTAATGAGATGGGTAAATGAAGGTAACAAGTTGGGAAGGAAAAAGTAATTGACAGAAGTTAAAAACTATTCTGCGTTTGGTTGGTTTTGTTGTTCTCGGATCAAGATGTAGAAAGTGAATGCTTTCTAATTTAATTAAATGAACAGAGAGAAGCAATTTTGCTGTAAGATTTAATTTTTTTATGTACTGGGAACTAGAGGATTTAATTTAATTTTATTTTTATGTATAGGCACTTTTAGAATGTAGGAACACAGCCAGATGCTACATTAAAATAGTTTCCTAATTCTTATTTGTCCATCAGGCTTCAGCTGAGAAGGCAGCTTTTATAATAGGCAGTGAAGAATGTGATAGCTTCAGTGCATTTAATAGAATTCTTCTTCAATGTGTCCTTGTGAAATTCTGAAAGAAATATGGAAACAAATCAATAGAGCAGTAAGTGCATTTTGAAAGACTGGAAAACCCCACTGGACTTACTCATGAGGGGGAAAAAACCTCAAACATTCCGTGTTTGAGGGCTGTGTGCTTGTAACGTACAGCATGTGTCAACTGAGTGTTGTTGCCAAAAATGGAGGAATGTGGTTAGAGCATGATTTATGGAACAAGCTATGATACATGTTTTTTTCACTCATCTCTCAACAGCAGTAGTAAACTGATAAGTTTGTGCTTGTCTTCTGAAACAAAATTCCTTAAGTGCTATTTAATGCTCTCGGGCAGGGACCATGCGAGCAGTGCAGTGACCCAGATGCAAAAGGCACCATAATGGTTCCAGTTCATGTTTTTTCTTCAGAACAGCAACAGAAGGAGAAGTTGATACTTGGAGCAAAAGGACTTTTTAGTGCACTTCCCTCCATGGAGGATTTAAATAACTCAGCATCATCTTCTCTAGTTTTTCTTTTAAGCTTCTAACAATTTTCTCAACGAAGTGTTAATAATGATACAACTTTTGATAGGTTACTTAGTGCATGTTTAGTTACATCAGTGCATGTTTATATGTCAATGAAATAAATACATTCAAAGATGGACTCTACATCATCAGAAACTCTTTTTTTTTTAACTCTGGATAGACAGAAGAGGGAAATCCCCAAAGTTTTTCACAGAAACATTGAACCACTTAGGTTGGAAAAGCCCTCGAAGATCATCAAGTCCAACTATTAACCCAGCACTGCCAAGCCCACCACTAAATCATGTCCCCAAGTGCCACGTCTGTATCTTTTAAATTCCTTGATCCAGCCTATCCAGATCTGTCTGTGGAACCTTCCTACCCTCCAGAAGATCAACCCAACTTGGTGTTGGCTGCAAACTGACTGAGGGTACACTCCATCCCCTCATCCAGATCATTGATAAAGATATTAAACAGGTCTGGCCCCAGTTCTGAGCCTGTGGATGTAACTCCGTTCCTTATCTGGGCTGAGCCATCCAGCCTGTTCTTATCCCATGTTAAAAACACCTGTCCAAGCCATGGGCAGCCAGTTTCCAAGAGAATGCTGTGGGACACGGTGTCAACCAAAATATGGGTAGACACATCCAGTCTTTCCTTCATCTACTAAGTGGGTCATCTTATCACAGAAGACCAGGTTGATCAATAGGACCTGCTTTTCCTAAATCCATGCTGGCTGGGTCTGATCCCCTGCTTGTCCTGGATGTGCCATGTGGTGGCACTAAAATGATCTGTTCCATGGCCTTCCCTGGCATCACAGTCAGGCTGACAGGCCTGCAGTTGCCCAGACCTTCAGTCAGCTGGGACCTCCCCAGGTAGCTGCTGGGACTGCTGGTAAATCATGGCAAGTGGCTCTGTGAGCACCTTCCATTGGCTACCCCAATGAGTCTCCTTCCTTGCCTGTCCCTTCTGAAGAGTTTCCAGCCCTCTGTTGCAGCACTCCAATTCTGCCAGTCATCCCACCATGTCTGCACAATGGTAACCATGTCTTTCTGGGTCTTCTGAGGAAGAACATCTCTGCTTTACAAGGCTGTAAATCAACAGCCAGCAGCAAGTGCAAAACTCTGGCCTGCCCTGGCCTTGCTCAGACTTGACCTTTACTATCTGAAAGAGCCGTTTGAGGTATGACTGTTCATGCATATGGAAAGCAGTTGCTTTAAAGTCTTCCTGCTAAGCTGGCTTTGAGGAAAGAGTACTTTATAAAATAGTTCTTCTCTGTTGTTCCTTAACTGAGAGGGTGTCTAAAACGGATTAAGATAGGGAGTGCTCTGATCAGATTTCCACAGTAAGAAGTCTTTGCTGGAGGAATTGTGGGAGGGACTGCAGCTTGTGGCAGAAGATGGCCCTGATTAATGACTAAGGGCACTAAGATACTTTCAGATGGAAAGGGAACACCAGGAGATACTTAATCCTGGTGCACCTGCAGTGCTGTCTCGTTAGTTTTTGGCCTTGGTGTTGTCCTCGCTTTGGTGGCATCCTATGGTAGGTATAAAGATCAGTTTCAGGGTACTGTGTTTATTTTCACACTCAATGCAAGTTACCTGAAAAGTTATTTTAAAGCATATAATGAAGAATAGTGTCAGAGAGCAATGAAGGATTCGTTTTCATATACTAAAACTGGATGCAGCCTTCCCATTTGTTTTCTGTACATAAGGGATAAATTTTGATCCTTCTTGGTAAGTGCAAAATAGGAAGAACAGATTCATAAGCTGAATTTGGAACTGCGGATGTTTGTACTTTGCCTTAAAATACATTTGTTCAGTAAATTTATCAGTTGGACTGATGCCACGTTTTTTAACAAACTGTAGCAATTTTCTGCATTAAGAGGAGCGTAGCAGGTCACTGTGCCCTGCTGCTCCAGCTGTAAACTGTGGGCAATGCTCCTGACCTGGTTAATGGAGCACCTGAAGATTGAGTGGTGGAAAACACTGAGCAGCAGCTGGATTCTCAGCTCTGGGCTGGCTGCACTGGATAGGAGAGGAGACACTTAGGAAAAGAATGAAAGATGTGTCTCAAAAGTGGTATGGGAGCCAAGAGATGTCTATCTGTATGGAAACATATAGCCTTCCTGGAAGTGAGTGACTTAAATTTCCTTTGCCAAGAAGGACAAAAACATCACAGTAAAGAATTTTAGAGGTGTTGAATATACACTGCCTATTTCCACCTTAATAGAAAATACTTGTTGTCAAATGACCTGTCTGCCTGTTGATTAAATCTCTCCCTCCAACCTGCTAGATGGAAGTCTGAGTGCACACAGAGGAAATGACAGCCTGTGCTGTCTGCTTCCTCATCCTATATCTGATTTCTGTGTAATAAAAACAAAAGCAGCACCAAGCCCTTTGGTTTGTTTGAGCATTGGTTTTGTGTAACATTGCAGCAGGTGAAGGAAGGGGAGATGAAATATTCAATACTCACAGCTTATTTAAATTGTAAAATGAGATTCGTTCATCAGAAAGTAAATTATCCTGACCCATGGCACAGTCTTGAAATCAGTTTTATCTGGTATAATTTCAGAGCAGGTCCAGGGTTTGGGGTTTTTTTGCTTGAATCATAGAATCATTGAGGTCGGAAAAGACTTGTAAGGTCATCGAGTCCAGCTGTTGGAAACAGACCATGATAATCTGGAAGTCACAGTTCCAGCTTTATGTTTCCTTAAACACTCAGCCTTTATTTATTTATTTATTTGTTTTTATTTCAAGCATCGCCCAATTTTAGAAACCTGTACATTTGGGAGATGGTTCAGATCCAGAAAATGGGTTTATCATTCCCTGCCAACTGCTTCTGGAAGTATATTCCAAGACAACCCACTTGTTCCAAGTACCTGGATACATGCTCCTGGCAGAGTCAACAATCCACTCCTGTGCAATGTAACCACTAATTTCATTCTTGTTTCAGTTAACTACGAGATCAAAAACCAGTTTGCTTATGACAATTTCCCATTCTCACTGCACATGGTGGAGTGAGTGTGTTCACTGACTTTTGCTTGTGAAAGAGCAGCAGATCCATTGCCCAGCTCCACTTTCCTGTTAGGCACTCGTTAGCAAGGATTTGACCTGGGCACACAAAGCCTGTGTCTTTTGGGTGAGTAGGAAAGGAGAAAAGATGTTTTGGACAGTAGCAGCTGAATTCTTCTTTTCTTATGTCTTCTATAAAGTCTTTATTTCAGAATGGGGTAAGCTGGGCTCAAAATTTGGCAAAGCAAGGGGGATTTAAGCAGCTAAAATCTGCCAGGGCTGAAACTACAATTCCCTAAGCATCTTGCTTCACTGATGCCTGAAACTGGAGGCACCTGAGTTTGTTGAATGCCTTTTTTATGAACTTGGAAGCTTTTCAGTTGCCTCCAGTTTGGCTCATGTAGCTGCCTGGCGTATTGTAATCTAAGCAGCCTTGCTCCTAGCTAATCCCCCCTGGGATTGAATGAAGATAATGAAGCGTTTTGGCCAAGGGCCTGATCTGATGATAGATGCTTTCAGACAGAATCGTTTCTACAGCAGAAGGGCTGGGCTTGCAAAAACACATCTGTGGATTCAGAGAACCATGGGAATGCCAGGCCACCAAGGAAAAAAAAATGGACTTCCACTTCCCAGTTTATCAACAGCCACATGGTGCTTGTTTCCGGTATTGCCATTGATGGAAAAGAGGGTTGGATCTCCTTGGTTATGTGGAAGGAAATCCATAGGTGGCTGTTTCTAGAAGGTGACTCATGTGGATGGAGTTTGCTGAGCTCTGGAGGAGGTCAGGCTTCCAGCAGTACTGGTGGGATGATCCCTTGCTCTGCCTGCTCATTCCTTTTGACCCCAAGCTGAAGAACTTCGTGCTGGTGCAGGGCACAGTGCTTTGGTGCTGACCAGAGATTTCAGGGTCTTCCGAGGATATACATCCCTGCTTTACAAGGCTATAAATTAACAGCCAGCAACAAGTGCAGAACTCTGGCCTGCCCCAGCGTTGTTTAGACTTGACCTCTTATCTGAAGGAGCCATTTGAGGTGTGACTGTTCATGCATATGGAAAGCAGTTGCTTTAAATTGGCAGAGGAGCACATGAACAGAGGTGAAATGTTTCATATGGTTGTTATGGTTTGTGTTGAAGGGTGGCTGTTTTTTCCTTGTGTACTGTGTTTGCATCCAGCACACACAGATATGAGGATGTTTTACTCAGTTCTTTCACTGTTCATGTGTGTTGCTTATGTGGTTTTGTTCTACCTCTCCCAGGCAGTCACTTCTTCCATCGTAACTCTCTGTCCCCTCGAAGCCTGGTCTACGAGAGCGAGTTCTCAACCATCGAGCCTGCCTTGGACATGTACGACGAGAACAAAACCTGAAAGGAATCCATGCTCCTTCCTGGCCCTTTTTCCGTTTTTTTCATTTCTCATTCCTGTTGTTGTGTACTCTTTCCATGGATCTCCTTTGTCTGAAGAAGAGCTGCTTTTTCCAGAACACGAACCCGCCTTCTCGATTGCACAGAGGAAGACCAGCTGTGATGGATTCTGAGGGTGGCATCTTTGAGCTGCCAAGAGCTGTGCACAAGCAAGGTTGTCTGATGGAAATTGCTGAGTAACAGCATGGGGAGCTGTGTCGGTCCAGCCACGGCGATGCAGGAGAAGTTTTATGGTGGCCCTAAGAGTTTGTGCTGAACTGCAAATGCGTCTCTTACACGGGCGTCTGCTGTTTCCAAGTTTTTGGTTGTCCAGATGGTTGGTCAGAAAGGGAACTGGTTGTAGAGGAGATGGCCAGTGACTGGTAAAAGCACTCGTATATCTTGGTCAATCCATAACCTTACTGTGAAATAGCCCCTTCTGAGAGGGACCTTTATAAGTGCATTGAGTTTCCTACAACCCACTTAACCCCGGACAGTGGCGAGCCAGTCTGACGTTCAACCTCCAGAGAGGACCTGCATTTGCAGAAAGATTTCAAGGAACTTGATGCTTCGATTTTTTTTCTCCAATTTGATTGAAGCAGGAGAATAATGGTATACACAGAATATACTTTTGGTCCTTCTGTGTGCTGAAGTCAAGTGAGTCTCTTCCTGTAGAGAGGACATTCACAGAACCAGCACTTGATCTACCTAAAAACCATTCGACTTTTTGAAATATGCAGGAATCAAATTAGCTTTCTTTCTCACATAACTTTTTTTTGGGGGGTGGGGGGGGGGATAAAAAATCCACCAAATTTTTCACTGAGGTTTTTTTAAAAGCCAGCATGTTGGCATTACACAGAGAAGAAAAGAGGTAAGCTTCTTATCCCACTCTCCTGTTGAGATCTGCAACAGTTATTCAACAAATACATTCTCTGAGCTGTGCCCTTTCCCACTGACATCAATAACAGGAATGCAAGAAAGCAGAAGAAGAAAGGAAAGCAGCTACTGCTTTGACACACTGCAGGAAAAATCAATTTTTACCAGCATGTGACAAAAGCGGTGGGGAAATGGATATTGTTTGCAAGCTTCTGAGAGAGCAATGCAGAAATGGAGAGCGAGAGAGGAACCTCTGGAGCTGTCATCCACAGCATTCCTCAAATGAGCCAACATGGAGGAGCAAGCGCTTCTGCTCCACCGTTTCCTACCGGACAATGCATAGCTGTTAATGAATGTTTGGATTCTTCTCCATTGCACTCTAAGTTACTGTAGGTGTAGAAACTCATTTGTGTCCTTGTAATGTGAAACACAGTTTCACCCCTGTATAGGAATCTTGAGAAATCAGTTAAGCCAAAAAGAAAGGTAAGACTTATCCTGCCATGCTTTAATTTCACCTGCTTTTGCTACAAACAGGGGAATTTCCCCTCCTTTATAATGTTTTTAATTGTATAGCAATCTGCTTAACATATATCCTTTTCTGAAGTGTGGTTCAGCTGTGTCTTTAACATGGATGTTTAAGAAAAAAAGAAAAATCCAGCTCTGTAAAATGAGGCAATGAGCCTCTTTGCCGAGCATGCTTCGACTTTTGTTGCTGTGCGTCAGCTTTATTTAATCTGATAATTCAAGAGTGGGTGGCGTGAAGTGTAGGGAGGTTTTTCTCATAATACCCACATTGATATTTACCGAATGCACTTTTATTGCCATTCAGCTCACTCTGGAAATGCGCTGAAGTCCCAGACTTTTTTAAGAGCACAAGATTGACACCCACTTTCTCCTATAAAGCAGAAGTGAAGGTCACAGGAAGTGCCACGGGGGCTGGGGCAGCAGAGGTCAAGGTCAGCATCCCTCCTCTGCTGGTGGGTGTGCAGGGCAGGCAAGCCCAGGCGCAGCTCCCCAGCCCAGCCTGGCTGAGCTGAACCCCTATGGGACTTGGGGCAGCAGAAGGGCTGGTTGAGCAGCCCCTGTTTTTGTAATTACATCTGTGAGATCAGCAGGGACATGTGGGAGCAGCACCTTGGGAACACAAATGCCCGAGAGGAAAATCACTGTCTATCAAGGATGTTCTGGGGCTTGTTTTTATCCATGAGGGCAGTCAGGTTATAGAAACCCAGACACCTGGGCTTTCCAGGTTAAATGAAGTGTCTCCAACCAGCACTGAGCTGCTCCAGTGGGGTTTTGGGTAGGACAGGCTCTTGTAGCACTCCATGGGGTGCTGATGCTCCAAGCTAATCCTTCTCGTAGGGGCTGCCCCATCCCCACACAGAGATTTCCCCTAAACTCCTGAGAATGTCACTGGGACAGTTTCAGCACAAAACCAAACCCAATGATTTCTCAGCTCCAACTGAGCCCATTTGCATGAGCTGTATGCCAGAATATACAGAAAAGCTATAAGATGCATGGAAATTAAAACCAGAAAGCACAAAGCCCCCAAAAACAGAATAATAAATAATGTAATTTGTATTTTGCTAAATCTTATTTCTAACCGAACATCTTGATTTTGAGCAGGGGGAGGGCAGGTTTGCCTCAGTGGAGATAAGGGTCTGGCATAGTGATGTGGAAATGGATTTGTGCTGTAGCATCTTGGGCAGGGGAGCTGGTATATGTAATTGACATCCTGGATTTGGGACATCTTGCAACACTGGAAAAATTAAAAGCTTGTTGAAGCAATCGGTCCCTACGTGTGTGCCAGGACGTGCTGGAACAGGCCTTCCCCAGTTAGTCATATTTAGGATGGGGAAAAGGCACCACAGCAACATGGGTGATTTTTTCTGGGCTGTGCTGGTAAGTTTGAGGTTTTCCTTTCAGTATTAATCAGTATATAAAAAAAGCTTGATGAGCATCGTTGTTCTTGTTCTGCTGCAGTGGTGCTGTGTGTGGTTGAGTCATTTCACAGAAGTAAAATATACAGCAACCAACCAAGCACTGTAAGTGCCAGGAACTTGGGAAATAATTCTTAAGGTTTAAAAAGGTGGCTTTTTTTAAATAGGAAAACATTCGGTTTATGACTTTTACATATAAAAAAAAGCTTTTCTCTCCAAGTGTTTTCCTAAACTATTTAAACTCCAACGCTTTGCCTTCCCTTTCTCAGCTTCCTCTTCTATGAAAGTTTTGCATGTTCCCATAATACATTTGTAAAATCAAAGTTTGCTTGTGTTCTTAGAGGATAATTGCCAGTAAGAAACCAGACTGTAAGTGTGCTTTTTTACCTATAATACACAACATTAAATATTAAATTTGAAGCATGTTAAAATTTACCCAATGACCCTCACAATTGCTCCCTCCAGTGAGCTTATGTGTTGGAATCTGCATTGTCCCTGGCACCTGAGGATGCTATAGGAATAGCCAGGTATCCTGCATTAGCCAAAGAAAGACCAAAACCAGTTTAATAAACATTTCTAGGACTGTGTTATGAGACTTTTACACATCTGTTTTCTTTAAATACATTCATATAAAATAGTGCAAAGGCCTGGGAGAGCCAAGAGCTCTTTACCAGCTCCTGGAAAGCAGAAGGAATTCTGCAGGAATTCCATGGGTCATGCTGAGCTTTCAGGACTTGTTCAGTCCTATTTAGGTTTGAGATAGTGCCAGTCAGGTCATGAGCTGAAGGATGAAGGCACCAGGGTTGAGCTGAAGTTCAGGCAGCTCTGCAGCCTGATTACTGGCAAGTGAGTTGACTTAATTATTAAAATTAATTATTTAAAATATTTGTTATTTGCTTTGCTAATAGTGTTTTGGTTTTTACAGCGTAGAAAATAGCACAGCAGCTCAGAAGCCAAGGCATAGTGGGGCAAAGGCAAGAGCCACAGGGCTGCTGCCAGCCCTGCAGGGTGGGGAGAGGACAGGAGAGATCAGGGCAGGGACCTCAGGAAACACCTTCAAATTCCCAAGTAAAGCTTTTGCTTCTTTTTCACCCTGTGTCATCCAGCCATACTTGACCTAATTTTCCAGCCTGAGCGATGCAGAAGAGTGTGTGATGTGCCATGACAGCTTGCATATGTATTGTTATGTTTAAAGATATCTTCACTTTTTACTTTCCCTGCTAGACTTGGTGCACCACAGGGCAGCCTCAGCTCTGGCACACGCAGTGGAATCTGGTAAGCAGGGGAGGGAGAGAGTGAAAGATGTTCCAGCTAAACAGACTGGGGGGAAGTCAGGGGAGAGGTAGACAGTACTTCAGTGTGCTTGTGCTCATTTCTGCTTTTTTTTCCCTTGTCATGGAAATAATTAAAAGTCCCAGTCCTTGTGGGATGCAGTGACAAGAGCAGGGCTCCAGGTGGGATTTTGCTCCTGATCCAGGGCCATAATGCTCTGTAACCCCCAGCCAGTGATGTCCTGAGATGTTGATCAAAAACCCCAAATTCACAAGGGCGTGTCCCGTTTACCTGGTGCTTGCAAAATGCTTTGGGGGGATGAAATCTGCTCACTGAGCTTTTGCAAAGCACCACTAATTGACACCTTGTTATCTATTAGTTGATTGGTCCTTTCATTAACCTAGTCTTTTTAAAAGCCTGCAACATTCCCAGACACTCTTAATTCTCCCAATTAATCTCTGCCTTTCCATTCCATCGGTTACTACTGGCTTCCTCCTCCTCTGGAGAGCTGGGTGAAGGTCCCTGTTGTGCAGGCACTGCTGTCCATGTGTTCTCCAGCATTTTCTTCATCACTGTGCCATCACCATGCCAGTCAGCCCCTCCAAAGGGATGCATTGCTCCAAACCACAGTCACGGTCTGTGGGAGCACAGAGGTTCTGGTGGGCTGTGCTCAGCCAAAAGAGGGTGTATGGGATTCTTGTTTTCTGGATCCCTGAATGGAGTATCGTTTTCCTCTGCTGCCCATTAGCCTCATGGAGATGCTCACATGAACAGAAATGGATGTGTAGGTTGTGCAATAATACCGGAATTTTTTTCTTTCTTACTGCAATAATGTCCAGGGTCTCTGGGCTTGGGAGCCCTGTGGTATAAAGTGTTGCCCAAAAATAGTCCCTTTCCTAAGGAGTTAATAATTAAGTGTTAATATTCCTACAAAGTAAGAACTACATAGTGTTTTATTGAAGCTACTTAGAGTGATTTCAATGCAAGGCTGAGGTGTAACATCAGCTAGTGCCATACAGCTGGGACTGGGTGTTTGCAGCCCAGAAATCAGATGGACATGTATGTGAAGGCTCCCCTCACTCCTGCTGGGCTATTCCTTTCTCCACTTGTATCCACAAGCCCCTCAGAAGCCAGGAGCTTTTATTCTTTTCCCTGAGCTCAGCTGTGTGAATTTATGTGCATTTATGTGCCATTTGCCTTTTTTTTTTAATTAGCTGCTTCTCACATACTCTGGGGCTTGCCTTTGCTTGGCTCTGACTTGATCTTCAGCTGCCCGAACCCCTCTGGGGGACAAGAGCCATCAATTCCCAGCAGAGCAGCTCTGTTGGGCCATGTCAAGGCATGAATCATCAGATTTGCTGTGGATCCCCCGTGCCTGTGTCTGTAACACCCTCACACTGTCTCGGGCAGTAAGAGCTGTAGCTGCCTGCAGCTTCCCCACAGACCTGGGCTGCACTGGGAGGGAGCATCATACAGAAAACAGCTCAGCAACCCTCCCATGCTCAAGCACAGGAAAGTCTGGGTGTGAAAGTGAACTTGTTCTTTGCTGCTGTTAAGCCAGGAATGTTTAATAGAGTGTTTGGGGCTGTCAAAGCTGCTAGTGCAGGTTTGTGAGGTCCGAGCAAGGCAGCCGCACAGCCTGTCACTTTCTGCTTGTGCTGGAAGGTGCTACATGAAAACGAGAAGCCTTCCCCGTGCCACCACATCAGCAGGCAGACTTTCCCCACCCTGTATGTTTAGGCTTAACTCCCAGCACTGGTAAGATCTGTCACACCACTCCTATAAAGGGGAATAACCTTTCAGAGGAAAATGAGAGGTAGCATCGCTCTTCTGCTTGTCCTATCAGCCCTGCTGCAGTTTGCAAGTAGATATTAAATACTAAAAGCTTCTCTGTATGATCGTGCCTGTCCAGGATCACCTGCTCGAGGCCATGGCTAACTATGCACTGACTCCACCAAAACAGGATCATTTTATCTCAGCAGAGAGGGGACCCCCCAGCCTTTGGGCACAGGAGACTGCAGCAAACAACGACAAAAACCCCAATTTGCGTGCGCGTAAAACGAAAAGTCTGTTTGAACTGGCTTGCTGCCAGGTCGGTCACACCGGTGTGACCAGGTAACCTGAACATGCTAGCAGTTGCCAGGGGTCTGGGGACACTGTGGGGACACAGGGACACAATGCCCTCCCGACAGCCAGAGCTTTCCAGCCCCTCTGGAAGTGTAGCTTGCCAGCAGCAGAAATTGTTGACATGTTTTGATGTAAGTATAACACTGTATTGTAGTTACGTGGTATATGCCGATATGTTCATAGTGTATACCGACTAGTTAGGGTTTGCAAATGTACTACATTTCAATAAAAAGCAATTTAAAAATACAGAGTTCGTGAGTTTGGTATCTGAATACATGGGAGAATGAAAGCATCACCCAGTGACTCCAGTCCCTGCAGCATTTCTTATAGATCTGTCTTAGAGGACAGTGTGGAACAACATTTTCAAAAGATACGTTTTTAGAGAGGATTTTTCCCAATCTGATGTAAATGTTTGGGTTTTTTAAAATTTTGTTGTACTCGTGCCTAGAAATCCCAGGCCATTAAGGGTTCAAAATGGCTTATGAATATGCTGGAGACACTAATCCACCTTCCCACAGCTTTTACCATCTTAAAGATGGCACAAAGTAAGAAAGAAAAGGAATAGTGAAACAGGAAAGGATCCTTCAGCACCTTTTCCCAGTGCTCAAACCCTTCCCACAGGACACCCAGCTTTTAGAAACCACCCTGCTGCTCCCCAAAATCAGCCGTGCCATTGAGGTGAAGGTACAGCCCTGCAGGCTGAACCAGCTAATAGAGATTTATATTACAGTAGGGCACTGCACTAACAAAGACAATAGATCATCCAGGGTTAAGAGATTTATGGCCTAAAAAAGCCATGGCATTCCCATCTTCCTGAGAGCTGGGCAATAAGCACAGAGATGGCAGATGTCAGTGTTTTCTGCTGTTGTAACATTTTCAGAGTTTGCCTGGAGGCTCTGTAATGGTTATTGAAACAAGAATAGCGGTTCACTGAATTATTGGGAAACTGCTCTGCAGCCAAGGGATGAGAGGGAACATCTCCCGCTGGTCCTCTGTGCTGCGAAGATCCTTGGACTGGGCCACAAGCTTTGAGTGGGCTCCAAAGCTGCAAGGCGAGGACCAAAATGAACCAGCTGCCAGGAGGGGGATGCAAGGACCCTGAGCCCACAAGGCTGAGATGCTATAAGTGCATGTTCTTCACAGCAAAAAGGGAAAATTAATTCCCATCTCTCCAGAGGGGGGATGGAAGTATCGCCAGCCTGGGCAGGAATGCTGGACATGTCCCTGCTGTTCCAGTGCCTGACTACCCTCTGGGGTGGATATTTTTCTAATATCCAACCCACCCCCCACCTCCTTCCCGACACAACAGGCCGTTCAATTCAGGTCTTTTCAATGCCACAGTGTGCCCCCGGGAGGCAGAGGGGCTTTGCAGAGCTCTGCGGTGACCTCCGGCCGCCCACCGCGGATAGTCCAGGGAGCGGCACCGGGCGGACACGGGGCTCGAACCCGCGGCCACGGCGCTGCCGAGGCAGTGCGGAGGCCGGGCCGCCAGAGGGCGCGGTGGCGGCGGACGCGGTGCGGGCCCCGTGACCCGGCCCGGCCGCTCCGCCCGCGCCGCTCCCGCCCCGGCCGGGCCGGCCCAGCCCCGCGGGCCGCTCCGCTCCGCAGCCCCGCCGCGATGTGGCTGGGCCCCGAGGAGGTGCTGCTGGCCGGCGCGCTGTGGGTCACAGAGCGCGCCAACCCCTTCTTCCTGCTCCAGCGCCGGCGGGGACACGGCAAAGGGGGCGGCCTCACGGGTGAGGCGCGGCGGGGCCGCGGGGAGGCTCCGGCCCAGGCCGGGGTCCGTGAGCGCGGGGCGGGGGCTGGGAGGGCCCGGCGCGGGGAGAGAGGCGCGTTCCGGCCAGCTCCTCGCTGTGTGTGAGCCCGGAGCCCCTCGGCCGCGGTGTCCGCCCGGGGCCCGTGTCCGCCCCCGGCCGGGGCGGGCAGCGGTCAGGCCCGGGAGCTGCTGCCGGGGAGGACACACAGCTGACGGGGTGCCTGAGACCGTTTTCTTCTCCCGTCAAAAATGTCAGCCCTGTTCGCGTTGCTTTGAATTAATAAGGTGGCTTGTTTGCATATTTTGTGTGTGTGTGTGTGTGTGTGTGCTTTTTTAAGATGTAGAGAAGGACAGTAAGACGTGGTTTGTAATTAGTAGCAGTATGGAAGTTGTGATGTACATGGGCCAGGGGTGAAGCTGTGTGGGTGCAGCCCAGTGGAAAACACCCCTGGGTGGGGGGGCGGGGGGACAGCCGTGTTTGTGACATAAACTGCAAAAATAACATGACTGTCACCAAAGCACAATGTTAACAACAACAAATCCCCTCACTTTAAAAAACCCTATTCATATGCAGAATGCTTTCAATTATGTGAATTACAAAAATGCGAATTATACTTTTGTCAATTACACATAGCATTAGCCCTTTTAGACAAACTGATTACTGAAATGGTGCCGCTGATAAACGTCATTAGCATATTTTATCTTTTCACAGTGTTCAAAATTATTTTGAACTGCTCTGTTTGATGTCACATAACTTGTGCAGTTTGGCATATAGGCCTGTACTTGTATTCTACAATTTTCCAGTTTTTTCTGGAAAGAAACAACGCCTGGTGCTATTCTGGGAGCATTTAAACCGATGTGTTCCTGATGGGTTGAAGCTTTGAGCTATGTTTACTTTCTGAGCTAGCGTGGCTCAGTGAGAGTCTTCAGAGCTCTTGCAGGTTGAAAGCCACGTGTCCTCAAGGAGCTGTGCAGCTGCACAGTGACATCCCAGAGTTAGAGTGGGATGTTAACTGAGCTGGAAAGGTGTTTGAGTTGCTGTCAGGCTCAAATTATTAAACATCTCATTACTGGTCTGTGTGCCAATATTTGACACGTTCAGTATTGTCATAGGAAGGATTCAGAATTAACTTTTAATCCCTATCCTGCCTAAAATTACACAAGAAACCCAGAGCCCAAACAGATCCTGCTTTGCTGGTTACATACATGTTTGGTTTAGGTTTGTCACATGGGCTTGCTGTGGGTGATGTTTCACTGCAAGGACAGTCAGTGGTATATTCTTAATTTGTTAATTGCTACATAAATAGTCGAGAGGGATAAAGGAGAGGAAGTGGCATGTTTCTTGATAAGGAATGAGATATGGGTAAGTACAGTTTGCACAGGCTTACCCAAACCGCGAGAGCTGGGAATTGAAACTGTACCCTCCACAGAGTCAGAGCCCGAGCAGCAACCATGCTCCATCTCCAGATTCTAAGACTAGAGAACTTTTAATCGTGAATGTGTTGCAAAGTTAATTTGCATTAAAGATGCTTATAATGCATTGTCTAGAATAACAAAGCAAATAATCTTCTTAGATATCTGTTTTATCTAATTGAAATAAAGACTTTATTGAAGTAAACTGATTTGCTTTACAAATTCTGTTCCATCAACATTTGGAGGTGTCTCCTTTCTTGTTTAACATCATATGAAAATATTTTGACTTCTGTATTGCCAAATTTTGAGTTGCTGACATCTTTGTTTAATCAAAGTACTTCTGGAAACCTCCTTGAAACCTGTGAGCTCCAGTTTTTCTAGATCTACTTGATTCCATTTGGACAAGTTTCCTACATTTGGCATTGGTGATTCTGAAAAATAGAGTGTTGAAAACCCTTGTGTCTTTTACCTTGGTAGGCTTAAAAATCACTGCTAGAAGCAGAAACCCCACAGAGGAAAATATATTTCACTTTTGTGAGGAAACTCTTCTGTGAAGGTGGGAGGCTATAATGAGGCTTAGTAGACAGTTGCCATCTAAACTTTGTTAGCAGTGGGACAGGCTGCAGTTGTTTTTTAGGTAATTTAGCTCCTGTGACTGGATGTGTATCTCCATTTTCTCAACCAAGCGCTGCAGATCTTCCGTCACAACTCTTCATAGAATGTGAACATCATTTTCTGCAGTGATCATCCTGTGTTTTTGCTTAACCCAGTTCTTGGTTTTGGTATTACACTGCTGTAATTCCTGTCTCTTTGCTTCCTAGGTCTCCTTGTGGGAACACTGGACGTGGTTTTGGATTCCAGTGCCAGAGTTGCCCCATACCGGATTCTGCACCAGACTCAGGACTCTCAAGTGTATTGGGCAGTGGCCTGTGGTATGTGACTCTTGTTGGGGACTGGATTTGAGTTACTCTCTTGTCTTTTTGGTTCAGATGACTGGTTATCCCACATAAGAGTATCCTGTGACTTCTCAGGACACATCCAAGAGCTTCCAATGGTGTAGTGGATGATTCCAGAAATTACAAAACTCAGTGTTGTTTAAACTGTAATTGAGGAACTTGAAGCTCTGCAAAAGCTTCTGTTTCTGCAGATGTTAGGAATTTTCTTTCTTCCTAGAGGTACCTTTTATTTGCAAGGTTGTAGTGAGATTGTGCAGAGACTAACACATGATTGTTTTGGTGGGATGATGAGTGTTGTGCTGCTGCTTCCCAGGAGCATGGCACAAGATGGAGAACATGTAACATTGTTCAAGGTACCAGAGGTACTTTGGGGAACCTCTTGGTCCGGTTTATGCTTTTCCTATTATTTCTGACCTGGAATAGATGTGTATATAGATCTGTAAAATGGACTAGAATAGTATTTTTTTAACATCAAGGATCCTTGGCCTCTTTTACTTGAGAAATGTAACTACTGTTTTATAATATATTATGCAACTGTCTGATGCCTGTGGGTGAACTTTGATTAAAGCTTTAGGTCCTAATACTTGCTAAAGAGGAAATATCTCCAGAGATATTTGTTAGACCAACTTTGTTTGTAATAAGAACCTTCATTTCTCACTTTGTGGTGGAGACATAAAATCTGATCATGAAGGAAACATTTGCTAGGCCCACAGATACTGATGTCTTGTTTTTCCTCTTCCCACCTTCTCCCTAGGCAACCAACACACTATATTTTCCCTTGCAGAGCGATTTAAATTCTGCTGAGGAAAGGTTTAGATGTTGCTGTATTTCACAGAAACTCAGGTTCCCCTTTGAGGAGGGTGGAGGCAGAGAATTAAGAAAGAGAGAAAACAAAATGGCAGGTCAGGAACTGCATAGAAAAAAGGAGAATATTTAGTGCAAGTCTGTAATTTTATGGTATCTTGACACTCAATAAGTTATTTTTGTTCAATTTCAGGAGTGTTACAGTTGATACCCTCTGTATCTCAGTTACTTTTAAGCAATGCAGCATGTAGAAGTGAGATGGGCTGGGTAGCACGCAAATGGAGTTTGATAAATTATCGTACTGGAGTAAATATGTTGTTTTCATCCAAAATAGTTTGGTTTTTTTAATCTCTGGTTCTCATTCTGCTGTTAGAGTACTGGCATTCCTTTAAAGTTACAGAGTGTATATTGTTCTCTAGTTGAAAAATGTGAATATTTTATTTACAGTTCATTGTGTGTAAATACTAGTTGGCAGCAATCTAGTCACACATGCAGCTTCAGCTCTTCAGCACTTTGCTCTTATAACCCTCCTTGTAGGAATCACAAACTTTTGCTCCTTCATGTATGTCATTGTAATGTTGTTCTTACAAAGATGTCAGTTAGCGAGGTCAGGCTTATTTTAGCAATTTGGCTGCTGTCACTTGGTAAGAGATGCAGCTCACGAAGCAAAACAGGACACAGACTTTATTCCACTGCTGTTGTTGCTGAACCTGTGGGTTTTTTTCGCAGTGAAAGCATCCTATAATTGATAATTCTGTGCCCTTAAAATAAACCATTTTGTCTTACTCAAAATCATTTATGCTTTAGAAACATTGCCAGATGCTGCAGTAGATGTCAAGTAAATTTTATACACAGAGGCAACAGAACAAACTTTTGTTGTCGTGCACATTGGGTCATACACACAAATCCAAATTCATATCCCTGCAGTCCTTTCAGACAGGACAGCTCATTTGCTTCTAGTTTTAGTCTCAGATTAGCTGGCATTGGGTTTTTATGGTTTGGTGTCCAACTACAAATGTGTGAAGAGGATTTAATGGCTGAAGCTGCCTCCCAGAGAACTGTTTGTGTAATTTGTTTTTCTTTTCCATCATTAACTACACAGAGTGATAAAATGTACCCATAGAGAAACTGAGTGGTGGCAGGCATGCTGTTAACATTTTTAGATATCCCCCTGCATAAGCATGAAACTAGAACGTAGATTTACTGGAATATGGCAAAGAGAAACTTGAAAATGTCTTTGACTTGCATTTTAAAAGATTTCTTTTCATCTACATTTTTATCTTGTTAAACCTGATTTTTTTTATCTCTTTTGCTTTTTTTTGCTGTCTACAATATAGTAATAGCTATCAACAGAGAGGAAGAAAAGACAAATATTTGATATAATTAACGGAAATTAAGGCAACTTTTTAAAGAAAAGTTCTTTAAATTGGTTTTTGAGCTGTTGTAGACTGTATGGTTAAAGGCAACTAACTGTTGGATGGAAAGTTTGCTGAGAAATTTTTATCTAAGAAAGGAGAGAACTTTTTGACATAAATATTTTGATTGCCTTTTGATTTATATACTCCCTGCTGACCATTGCCCCCAGGAAATGGAACCTCTTTGTAGGTGTTAAAAAATTGCAATTGTTCTGAAAGTTGTTCCAGTTTTAAGGTTCTTCTGGTAGTTCAGTATTTTTGTTCTAGAATGCTAGTAATTAAGAGTGCTTCTTGACAGGAACATAGGAATGTTTTTTGTCTGGGAAAAAGGCTGTGTTTGGTGTGCTTTGGCAAACAGGATGATCTCTTGGTCATGTGCTGAGTATCCTTGGTGACTATGGAGACATTTTATTAGAAACATAATGTACATAAAATATCCTTGACATGTACCCAGTTGGTGTGTGCGATTTATCCTAGTCACTGTTGAGTAATTATTAGTTTCCTGCTGTGAACTTGGAGGAAAAAAGACCTTGTTCTAATTTTTTTTTTTCTTTGCTCTTGGCATCATCTTTCTCCCCTTCAATTAGGATCATCTCGTAAAGAGATCACAAAGCATTGGGAATGGCTGGAGAATAACTTACTGCAGACTCTGTCCATCTTTGACAATGAAGAGGATATCACCACCTTTGTCAAGGGCAAGATACATGTAAGTGACATGTTTCCCTGAAGGACTTCCAGATTCTGAGAAAGGACAGGAAGATGGTTTTAAGAATTTTTTGTCCTTTTCAGTCATACATAGGTATGAAAGTGTCGTGGAATGCATACAGCATTGTCAGCATCGGGTCACAATCAGAGCAAATAGTGAACAAATGTATTTGAAGGGGAAGGGTTAAGAGCAGTAGATTTCAAGGAACAGCCTGCTTAGGATGTTCCTACTAATCCAAATACAATACATCTTTAAAATCATTGCCAATTATGCCTTTGATGCAGGGAGGTTTAACAAGGGTTCATCTAGCAACTAATGGAGGAGAGAGAATGCTAGTTTGCAAGCAATGTACTTGCCCTGCCAGTGGTCTGAAAGGCACCTGGGTTGTAAAGGAACTGCACCCCAACTTCCACTGACTTTGGAGTCAGGTGTCTGCTGGTTTTGCAGTTAACACACTTCAGATTCCCAGCCCACAAATCCTCCAGAGCAGAAACTTACAAATACAGTTCTTTATTGAAATGCAGGAAGTTGCATCTTTTTCAGCTCTCCTGTCAGATTCTTTGTGTTTTCCATGTGTGTCTGTGCATGAGAGAGATTGTGGTCATTTGCTTTTCCTTCTGGCCAGTCAAGATCTAACAGACTGCAGAGTTCTGCCTTTCCTGGCAGACGATCTTCCAGTTGAAGAAGCATGTGTGCAAGTGAAAAGAGACTTCAGTTCTCCTGCAGGGTGTTCCAAGTGTTCCCAGGCCAGCCATGAGAAACTCAGTCATACATTAAACATGAGTGCTTGTGGCATGTGTTCAGGAGTGGATCCCAGGTTCCCACAGTATCTGACTGCCCTTTCTGTATATCCTTGCTGTTTCTGACATGATAGGATAAGTGCTGTGTCCTGTTCCTTTGTGCTTTCTGGATTGCTGCTGTGACCCTGTACTTTGTGTATTATTTCTGTCAGCAGGCACCTTCACTTCTGTTTCTCCTCTCTCCTCCCACATCCTTTCAGGGCATTATTGCTGAGGAGAACAAGAATGAACAGCCCCAGAATGAAGAGGATCCAGGTAAATTCAAAGAGGCTGAACTGAAGATGAGGAAGCAGTTTGGGATGCCCGAGGTGGAGAAGTTGGTCAATTACTATTCCTGCAGCTATTGGAAGGGACGAGTCCCCAGGCAGGGCTGGTTGTACCTCACTGTCAACCACCTCTGTTTCTACTCCTTCCTGCTGGGCAAAGAGGGTGAGTTACGAGCCTACAAGCTGTGTTTCTGTCACAGCTGATATTTTGTGTGAACTCATTTTTAAGCTGACAGTTTTTTTTTTTCCTTTTAGGAATCCTTTGCTCTGTCTGGCTTAGCATGTAAATCAGTTCTTGCTCTCATAGGCACTTCAGTGCTGTTTAGACTGAGTGCCTGAGTCATTTTTTAAACATTTCTCAAGTTGTACATCTATTTTACTCAAACTGGATTACTTTTTACAAGTTAGACTGGGTTAGAGAGCCAAGCAGTATTTTTACCTTGGTGAGTTTTATCTGGAATACCTGCCAGGACCCAGTATTTACAAAGCCTGAACTGCTGAGTCCAAAGCTAATTTGCTGGAAAGAAAGAATGAAAACTTGAGTAATTGTAGTTGAAAGCATTTATTGGATTCAAGATAGTCCTTTTGGAACTGCATTATTTCTAGTCTAGTTAATCCCAAAGCTTATTTCCAAGTATTTTTGGAGAACCCAGTAAAAGTGTGATGAAAGGAACTGTCTGTGTGTAAGAGGGGGGAAAAATGCTGCTCCACTGAGAGCTTGCAGGCTGCTTGACCTTCATTTCTGTTTGGTTGTTGTTTTGCCTCAATTACAGTAATAGTATTTTTTAAATTCTTTTTCTCAGTTACGCTGGTGATCCAGTGGGTGGATGTAACCCAGCTAGAAAAAAATGCTACACTGCTGTTCCCTGAGTGCATTAAAGTAAGCACGAGGGACAGTGAGCTCTACTTTTCCATGTTTCTCAACATCAATGAGACATTCAAGCTGATGGAGCAGTTGGCCAACATTGCGATGCGGCAGCTCCTGGATAATGAGAGCTTCCTACAGGACAAGTCTCTCCCAAAGCCCAGGAGACCTCTTAAGAACATCTCTGCATTAAAAAGGTATTATGTTCCCAGCAGTGAGAAAAGAAGACAGGTAACAGAGGATTGTAAAAATAAATCTGCATTCTTTTATAGCTCCCAGGTGCTACCGGGGTTTTCTTACTCCAGGGGCTGCATCA
Organism: Acridotheres tristis; assembly: GCA_037013685.1. Taxonomy (NCBI): domain Eukaryota; kingdom Metazoa; phylum Chordata; class Aves; order Passeriformes; family Sturnidae; genus Acridotheres; species Acridotheres tristis. The sequence continues at coordinate 7,130,846 of CM072900.1, forward strand.
CTTACTTCAGTCGTTCACCTTCTGCTTGTTCTCTCTTTTCCCCTATCCCAAATTGGAGCTGAATTCACACACACCCTCATTTCTTTCGCATGCATGGTTAGGCACTGTCAGAAGGAATTTTCAACTAGAAACTGCTGAAATTCATATGTAAAAAAATAAAAAGTGAAGGAAGAAAATTACACCAGCCCCTTTGTCTGAAGGTAAAGATTTATAAAAAGAAACAGATTTTTATTGTAATAAATCCTCCCACTGGGGACTGTTCACTGCAGTTTCAGGATCTGATGTAACATTTCAGTTTTGCAGATGCACTTGCATATTTTATCTTGTATTGCAGGACATACCTTGTCAGGGAGGCATGTCTGAAGGCTGAAAGAGGAGTCAGAGGAGGGGTGGCATCTCAGTTAGAGAAAGGAATACTAAGAATACACAGCACAGTCTGAAGGTTGTGATTGGAATGAACATTTGACATTAGTGTTTGAGTGGGTTTTTCAAGTGAGTAAGAAAGCTTCAGGATACTACCCTTTACTTTTCCCCAGAGACCTGGATGCTCGAGCCAAAAATGAGTGCTACCGTGCCACTTTCCGGTTGCCCAAGGATGAATGCCTGGATGGACATACAGATTGTACCTTGTGGACACCATTCAACAAGATGCATATTCCTGGCCAGATGTTTGTTTCCAACAATTACATCTGTTTTGCCAGCAGGGCAGAGGAGGCCTGTCATCTCATCATTCCTCTCAGGGAGGTGGGGATTTCTTAGCTGTATGTTAAGACTACAGGCCTCTCTTCTCTTTTGTATCCTTCTGTCTTTTGTTCTATGCTTTATGGATAATGGAAAACATGCCAGATCCAAATGGCCCTTTGTTTGTCTTCTAGGTGACAATAGTTGAGAAAGCAGATAGTTCCAGCGTCTTGCCCAGCCCTCTGTCCATCAGCACTAAAAGTAAAATGACCTTTTTCTTCGCCAATCTGAAAGACAGGGATTTCTTGGTACAGAGGATCTCTGACTTCCTGCAGAGAACACCATCCAAGAAGCCCTGTGGCATCGACAGGGAATGGAAGTGCAATGTGGCTGATCCCAGCAGCGAGGTAAAGAAATCGCTGAGAGGGATTTTATCAGCTTTTCAGAGCAATGTGCCTTACAGGGTGTTTGCAGTCCTTGTCTCTAGCCAGTGCTATCTCTGTTAGGCCATGAGCAGAGGCAGGAGTGTGAGCTCAGACATTTTCTGTCCTCTTGTCCAGGAGGTTCCAGAGCTGCCTTCCAGCAGCCCCCTGGCTGTCAGCCCCACGTCTGCTCTCAGCCATCGACCTGTCAGCTTCTGTGCTGGGCAAGTGCCAACAGCCTCACAGGGACTGCTCAAACTCTTCAGGAGGAATTCGGAGGAGCTCTCTGGACCCAAAGGGGTAAATAATATTTTTATGTAAAATAATTAACTTCAAATAGTTTGCAGTAGATTGCTGATTTCCTGGCCTGCTCTAGAATGGAAATGCAATATGCAGTGTGTGTCACAGTGGTAGTGCTGCATAGAAGTAACTTGACTGTCAGCTTACAGTTTGTACTGACATACCTGAGGTACGTGACCAGAGGCTGAGAAATGAGTGTTACCAGTGTTCTGGGATGTGAATTCATGGCTGTGAAGAAAAACTTCTCTTCAGAGCAAGAAAGCAGGAAACTTATATCTCTGCTTGCTAGTTAATTATTGTGATCCATGGTTCTACTTGCATTTGTGTGGATATTTGCAAGGTGTAATTCTAAGGACTTGACTTTAAGCAAGGTCATAAGTGATTCAGAACAGGGTAGATTAGTATATACAGTCTTCTCTTCAGCAAAAAGAAGAGAGGTTTTAAATGTCACAGTGTATTTTTCCTGTGAAGTGCAGGCCTGAGTATACCCAGAAATCACCTGTCCTACAAACATAAAAATGCAGTAATTCCCTGAAATAACTATATTTGTTCCTAGGCAAAGGAGAAGATGAAGGAAGAGTCTTGGAACATTCATTTCTTTGAATATGGGAGAGGGATGTGTATGTACCGCACTGCCAAGACAAGGGAGCTGGTACAGAAAGGAATCCCAGAGAACCTCCGTGGAGAGTTGTGGCTCCTTTTCTCAGGTAGGATGTTATGCTGCATATTTTGACAGCAGGAATAAGCTTTCTGCACGTCTGAGAGGAAAAGGTAGCTCATTTCAGAAGAAATTAATGACAGGTTAATTCCATCTGAATGATACTTTGTGGTGGTTCTCTTTATTATCCTAGTAGCTGTTTGGCCTCTTCTGTCTGTGTTTCAGTGTTGGGACCTAAACTCTAACATGATTTAACAATGAGTTCCTTGCTATATTTTCACAACTATTTGTAGTTCATGAGTTCATGCAGTGCTTCTTGGCTCCCCATCTCTGAAACTGGGAATAAAATCTGTTTCAAAGCGCCAGAGGTAAAGCAGTGTTTGTCTTTTCAGGGGCTTGGAATGAGATGGTGACTCATCCTGGTTACTACGCAGATCTTGTGGAAAAGTCAATGGGAAGGTACAATCTTGCTACAGAGGAAATTGAGAGAGATCTGCACCGCTCTATGCCAGAGCATCCTGCCTTCCAAAACGAATTGGGAATTGCTGCCCTCCGGAGAGTCTTAACTGCTTATGCATTCAGAAATCCAACAATTGGGTACTGTCAGGTAGGAAAGAAGTCTTAGACATGGTAGTCTTACACAGTGACCATGATTGACTTGGACTTCTGCAGTTTTTTGTTCAGTTTCAAGCTTTTCCTTCATGCTGTCTGTGTAGTAGGAAAGAAGTTGTGCTGAATCATCTCTTAAATATCCTTTAAATGCAGTATTCAAATAAACTTTTCACAGTGCTGTTAGGTATAATGTCAGAGTCTTTAATAGTTTTCCTGCGAGAGCTTTCCATAGTTCAGCAAAACCATCTTCTGGTTTCATTAAAAGGAGCAATTAAACCAAATAAGTGATGTTGCATATGGACAATCTATTGAAAATGAAGCCGTTTGGTTGTTTGTGAAACAACTTGGTAGAAATTCAGGTTCATTTTGTCTATTGCTGGGATGTTACAGATTCTCATTATGTTGTTCTTTTACGGCCAAATTCTTACAAAGATTTTTATGAAGACTTTGAAAATTACTTTTGTTCACAGCGTTTACTGAAAGTGACTAAAGGCCGTCAAATTATTTGCTGTCTCATGAACAGAGGAACTGAAAACAGGAAGAAAAATTGGCTTAAGGTCATCTATTGATTTGGATACCAGATATCAGAGATACTGGAAGCTTCTCTTCCAGTAGAAGCTGGAAATACATGTAACTCTTAGTTTGCTGTATTCATGCTTTGAAAGTTTAGCTGGTCTGTAATAGCAGAGCTTTCATGACGACTCCCATGTTTTTTCCTGTGCCTGTGTGTTTGCCGTGCTGGCTCCTAGGCCATGAACATTGTCACCTCGGTGCTGCTGCTGTACTGCAATGAGGAAGAGGCTTTCTGGCTCCTGGTGGCTTTGTGCGAGCGGATGTTACCAGATTACTACAATACAAGAGTAGTGGGTGAGTCCTTGTCAGATTCCTGCTGCAGTGTGGCTTTGCAGCTGCACCAGCATCTCCCAGGAACATTTGTTGTTCAGAATTAATTAAACATGATGCGTTTTAAAGATAATGAAGCGCAACTCCCTTGCTTTTAAAGTGGCAGGGGTGCGATGGAGACATAGGAAGAGACATTGCAGGCCTCCAAGGTTCAACCTTGTAGTAACAAGGAAGATGAACTCACCAAAAATTGGTATCAGGAGGAATATCTAGAAGAACATTACTGAGTTTTAGTTTTCTCCATAATTTGTATAAAAAACTATAGTCTGGTGTAAATATCATGATATAAGTAATCCTTCACCCCTCTATTCAAGGCAAATGCACAAATGAATGAGAGGTTCTGTGTTGTCTGTGTTCTCTGCAATGTAGGAATAGTCTCATTGGTTTTACTGATAACAGGGAAAAAAATGAATGTATTAATTTTAGTTACAGTGTTCAGAGGCTTATATGAAATTTAGTGAACTCAGTGTTCTGTTTAATAATTGCTTAGCTTGGTACATGACACCACCATTTTGAGTTCTACCATTGTTTTGTTTGTCCGTTTCAGGTGCATTGGTGGACCAAGGCATCTTTGAAGAACTTACACGAGAGTATCTTCCACAGCTGTCTGAAAAGATGCAGGACCTGGGAGTGATCTCCACCATATCCCTTTCCTGGTTTCTCACTCTCTTCCTGAGTGTGATGCCCTTTGAGAGTGCTGTGGTCATTGTTGACTGTTTTTTCTATGAGGGAATCAAGTTTATCCTGCAGGTGTCATTGGCCATACTTGATGCCAACATGGACAAGTTGCTACAGTGCTGTGATGAAGGTGAAGCCATGACTATTTTGGGCAGGTACCATTCATTGTTCATATTTATAACAGAATAGTAACAGTGGCCTTTTAGTCATCATCTCTTTCTACCTAATAGCAGGTCACAGATAACATTCTAGGATGAAACTTGTGCTCCAGAGAGGTTTGCTATTGCTTTCTGCAACAGCTGAAATTAATTGTTGGCTTGGTTACGGAGGAATCACATACTTTTGGAGCTGTTTGGCAGCATAATGAATTCCTGCATCTGATTTTGAATTTGAATCTTAAAGGTTGTTTATTTGAAGTTTACATGTTAATTCTGCTTTACGATTTAGAACAGATTCTGGCAGGAGTTACCTTCAAAAAACTTAAAACATTATCAAGCAGATAGCTCCCAAGTCTAGTAAATGTAAGATTTTCTTGTTTGAAATGGGAATCTCTTCTGTGTGCAGCAGGATCTTCAGCATATGACTAGAAGCCTACTTTTGAAAGAGTAAATACCCCCAAAATAGGGTGAAAATCAACTTTACTCCAGGTACATTGAGGGTAGCATTGCAGACTAGATGGGAAAAATTAAATTCATGTTTAGATTAGTGATACAAAGAAGTTTGGAGTAATGCATATAGGATATTATTTCTTTCTCTGGATGCTAATCCTGGAATCTTGCATCTTTTCTCATTTTTGTCTACAGATATTTGGACAACGTAGTTAACAGACAGAGTGTCTCTCCCCCTATTCCACACCTACATGCATTGTTGACCAGTGGAGATGACCCCCCACTTGAAATTGATATCTTTGAACTCATCAAAACTTCATATGAGGTAAAGTTCTGGCTTGGCTTTGCCCAAGAGATTTCTTTTCTGCTAAGATCCCATTTTATACTTTGTGCAGCCAAAATCTGAGCAATGTTCATAGATTGAGATGCTTAAGGAGTGCAGGATGAAGCCATTGTTCCACCTGCTTGGTATGAGTAGTATCTGGTTGCAGATTACAAGGAGTCTGCCCAACTAAGGGACTGACATTTTTGTCAGAGGGACTAAAATGAAGACTGCACATAAGAAGTTATGGATTAGAGATTTCTTCCTGCTTTGTCAAAAAAGTCTCCATTATTGCTTCTATTTGAGGATTGTCAGTGCTGAGAAGTTACTGAGGGAAATTCAGGGTAAAAATTGTGAAGTACTCTGCAGAAACATTGAAGAATCCCAGTTCACATGGACAGGAGTCCTCTTCTGTGAGCCACATTATAGTAATAGTAAGGTGGCCCCAGAATAGTGCCAGTAAAATATCTCTGCACTGATAGAGGTGTTCCTCACAATTCATACTGAGACCAAACTCAAAAGAAATTTGATTCTGAACAGTGGAAAGAACACAGGCGAAAGAACTAATGGTTGACAGTTCTCTGCTATTCTCTGCTAAGTATGGGATCCTTTCCCCCCTTACATCGTTTTTCACCCCATCCCCTTCTGGCTGTTAACTGTCAGGCAGCTATCATTTTCCTGGGTCTTCTGTTTGCTTCTTCACATCTTCCATCTCTGTTTGTTCTTGGTTTCTTTTATAAAAGAGTGTCACTGAATTCATATTAGTTGTCTGACCTAGTCCATAGAAAAGCTTCTTGACTGTGGTGTTTCTGGCTGAATCTCCTGGGGTCCTAGAGGAAAAAATGACAGGGCTGGAAGGAATGACAACCTGTCTGTTCTCTTATCTCTGCCACAGTACAGGACCTGTATTTCTGTCAGTCTTGACAGATCTTTTTTTAGCTTTTCTATAGAGACCTCTGATGTTGGATTTTTCATGAACTCTGAATTACTTCTCTTGCAGGACAGAAGTGAATAGGGAATAGAGCTCAAGTTTTTTCTCATCTTGCTGCTGATAAAAGGCTTCTAGTGGGTTTGGGTCATCTCTGAGGGGATAGTATACTTGTTAAAGAATGTGTAATTGAAGATGGGTTGTTATCTCTTCAGGAGATGATGTTGACCTGATTTGCTTTCTTTCTTGTAGAAATTTGGCAATCTGAAGGCAGATGACATTGAACAAATGCGTTTCAAACAAAGGCTGAAAGTGATCCAGTCTCTGGAGGATACAGCCAAGAAGAGTGTGGTATGTGACTCCCAGATTGAATGAGCTACCAAATGGCACATTCATGGGAAGTGTTCTGCTGTGAGCATTGAGAAACTTTGTGCTGTAGCAGACCAAGTTTTAAGTGACTGAGAGAATGATTGAATGAGATGTTTGGCATGGAGGGAGATAAAAAGCACCTGTAGGCTTTGACATAGCCTCCCATGCCTAGTGCTGTCCGTTTAACTGCTTGCTTGGAATCTGAGACAAGCTGGCTAGCAGATAATTATTTTACTGCCATTTATAGAGTGCATTAGGGAGTTTTAGTGAAGGGGTCATGGCCAAAGGGGAGTGTCTGTATTTATTGCCAATATCTCCTGTGTCCTAGGTGGAGAATCTCATCACGGTGTTTATTTCACTTTGTTCTTTAATGTATCCAAGTCAAATATCTGATGATAAAAGCAAGAGGGAGGGGTGACACAATCTGCTCATCCAGGTCTGCACAAACAGGAAATAAGAACAGTAAACTACTGAAAATGTCAGCAGTTTCTGCTTGACTGCAAACTGCCTTCCTGATTGGTTTCCAGGGGTATTAGAATGGTGATGTTTTTCTTCTCATTCTGTGTGATATCTCCTTGGCACTTGTTTTCTTCTCTTCTGTGTCACACATATTTTTCAGTAAGTTGTATTTGATTTTTCTACTTTTGAAATAAATTGTTCACTCTGTTTTATCTGTAACTGCAGGTCCGAGCTGTGTCTGCTGACATTGGTTTTTCTATGGAAGAGCTAGAAGAGCTGTATGTAGTGTTCAAGGTAAGAAGCCTTCCTTGAGAGTGAGGAAGAAATGTTGTCATACACAGTACAAATAACCAAGTAACTTGAAAGGGAAGCAATGACTTTGCTTTAGTTCTCAATGTGACCTATCAGAAATTGATGTGGCATTCTGTTACACATGGTGCCAGTAGGACTGGCCCTGTTACTATCTGATTAATTATTTTTCATTTTCCCCCCCAAAGATGGCTGAACCATATTCACAGTATTTAAATGATACTCAGAAAGAAACTGTAGAGTTAATGGAAAAGAATGTAACATAACCCTGAGAATGGGGAGCTAGGATTGACTGTACTTCAGTTTTTATTCTCAAGTTTCCCATTGACCTCATCTGTAATTGTAACAAGATTACTTAAGGGCTTTGCCTCTATTTGTCAGCATACATATTTTTATAAGAATGGTATTACCTAACTGAATTTACCAAAGTTGGTTGTGCTCTGTTGTAGACTCAGAAAGAGAGGCTTAGTTCTAAAACCTGCATATAAACCTTTGCAATAAAGCCTGAGTGACATTTTGTTAAAATCTGAAATCATGTTTAGTATTTTTCACTTTAAATAATTCCTTGTGTTTTTCCTGAAATCTGTGTCTCTTCCTTAATTTCATATTATTTTGTAGTGAAGTAACACTCGGAATCACAATGCAGATAATGTGTTTCCTGAAATGTCTCTTCTTTGCTTCCTCAATGCTACTGTTGATCTGTGACAGTCTCCACTCCTGTGGAGCAACATAATCTGCCCTGTTAATCCTTTCCCTGCCAAGGCCAAGTACCTGATGAGCTGTTACTGGGGGAACAACCGCGCGGCCGCTGCCCGCCGGGACCAGAGCCTGCCCTACCTGGAGCAGTACCGCATCGACGTGGAGCAGTTCACAGAGCTCTTCATCAGCCTCACGCCCTGGGCCTGCGGGGCACACACCCCTGTGCTGGCAGCACGGCTCTTCCGCCTCCTGGACGAGAACAGGGATTCTCTCATCAACTTCAAGGAGTTCGTGACAGGAATGAGTAAGTGGTGGTTTTGGAGAAAATGGAATGCTGCAAAAAATGTGTCTGTCCTTTTCCAAGAAGAGAAGTAAAAGGAGATAGTGGTGTGTTCAGTGTCATTAGGGGGGAGGGTGGCAGGAAGCCTCAAGCTGGACAAAATACGCCTGTTTGGTCTGGATTTCATTATTGATTCTGCACGGGACTTTGAGCAGTCATTGTATGGGAATTCATTCTGGCTTGAACCTGTGAACAGAGGGTGATTTTTTATCATTTAAGTGCTTTTTTTCTTAATCTTTTTTTTTCTTTCCAGGTGGGATGTACCATGGTGACCTCACTGAAAAACTCAAAGTACTCTACAAACTGCACCTGCCTCCTGGTGAGTGACTGCTTCTGTGCACTGCTGCTATTGAACACAGGCTGCTCTGACATCGATTGACATGGGGTGCCTCAGGAGTTTTCTAATGAAGTGGGTCATACTGCTGTTCAATTAGAGATTTTAACATTTGCTTCTCTGTGAATACAGCTCTGAATCCAGAGGAGACAGAGTCTGCTTTGGAGGCCACAAGTTATTTCACAGAGGATGTGACAACAGAAGGTAATGCAACACTGCTGCCTTTACCTCTCAGTTAGGCAGGAGTTGCAGCATAGATCTGAACAGTGATTTTGTGCAAGGCATAATCTCTTGCTGGCAGTGTTAGGATTGCCAGTTCACTGTCTTTGTTGCATGATGGGGAAGAAGTTTGGAGCTAAAACTCCTCGGTGCCCATTCCATGCAGGATACTGCATGCTCTGAAGCATGGGCACAGACTGCTGAGGAGGAGCTGTGTGCTTTCACCAGCCCGTCTCCCACCATGATTTAGGTTTTTCATGCAAGTCATTGTCTCTCTTCTTGTTTTTGTTTCCTTCTTTGTGTCTGCCTATGTCTGACCTTTTCTTCTGTTTTATCTGGGATATTGTCCCCTCAACCCCCTTTTCTGCTGCTCAAGTATCTCCTTTTGTCTCAGAGCTGGATATCTGCCTGCACTGTGAGTCTCAAGGTCAGTCCATGGATTATGTGCATGCATTGAGCATGGCTGTGGTGTTAATACCACCTGCCAGCCAGTGAGCTGATGTAAATACTCTGAAATTATTGCTGCTGCTCCTCGCTCATGACACTCTCACTATTAATAAAGTGCTATAAGTAATTAAATGTCTTTCAGTATGTTCCACCTATTGAGTTTCAGCCTTGGTCAAAATAGGTTTTGTCTGGCTTCTTTCAGTGGAATTTATCTCATCCTAGAAACTGGTGGTCAAAAAGATGCTCAGAACAGAGTGGGGGGGGTGCTAGGCTTGCTGGCCTGGGTAGGTGATGCCTACTTCACAGTCTTCCAGTTTAAAGGAATTAGGATGCATGCCACTGAATTGCCAAACTGTTGGTAGACTAGTTTACTGCATTTCTTAAAATATATTTGGGAGGTCAGAGTATGTCAGTCATGCTAACCATTTATCAAAATGTAATGATGTCCAAAAAAATCTGAGTAACTGCAAGAGGTAATTGTGCAGTTTGATGCTAGGTGGCTGATTTAACAGTTAGAGTTGAACCTAGACTTCCTATTTGCTCTAATGACAATGTAGGGGACCAGAAGTAAAGTTCATGAAGTTAGACTGCAAATTGCTCCCAAAATGTCAGTTCAGGCAGTGAATAATGAGGAGTAGGCATTAGTCACATGTGTGCTCAGTAGTGGTTTGGATTTTTTCCATTCATTATCTTGCTTTGGACGACTGAACATCCTTGTCTTTAAGCCATCACACTGCTTTTCTGTCTTTCATATCTGTGTTTTCACGCTTTTTTTAAGACCTCTGCCCTGTACCTCAGCTCTTCAACCCAGTTTTTGAGTGTTGCTCATTATCCAGCTCATCCCGTCAGCCTCGTGCTTCCATCCTGTTCTGTTCACTCATGTAACCATGATATGGGAGTGTGAGATCTAGATCCTATTAAATGTACTCTTATATAATTTAAATTTGTATATTGAGTTGTCTTAAGGTCTTTTTGTATTGTATTACTGAAAATCAGCTATTAATTATTTTATAATTCCATCATTCTGTAGAAACCCAAGAAGATAAAGGAAGGAGAAATGAGAATGGTCCAGACAAAGGTAATTTCATCATCAGTAGACCACATTCTGATCTCTCTCTCATATTGTGACCTGTTCATTGTCTCATGCTGATCAGAGAGACCTTGCAAAGTGTTCCTTGTGGACAGGTAAAGCAGGAGGTGAGCTGGGAAATAAGCATCCCTTATGTCCTACTGCTCCAGCTCTTTAACATACCGAGATCACAGCATTTGTAAGTCATGTTGGGTAAGTTGTCAACTCACAGAGTTCTTCTGTGATAAGTCAAGCTGATGCAACACTGTTTAATGTTTTGCTCTACTGAGCTGCATCAGATAAACCAGCAGAAAACAATGCAGCCTTCCTGGTAGATGCTTTTGTGGGCTGTCAATAACACCTTTTTGACGCCTGATTTTTGTTGGCTCAGCGTTCACTTTTTAAGTCTGAAACCATAAACCACCTGACTAGTGGCTTGTTCTTGCCTTGCAGAGGAGAAAGGTACCAGTCCACAGGACTACAGATACTACCTAAGAATGTGGGCCAAGGAAAAAGAGAACAAGAAAGAAACCATTAAAGATCTCCCCAAAATGAGCCAGGTAAGAAAGGAGTATGAAGGTTTCCATTTGGATTATTGGCAGGTTAGTGGAATTCTGCAGTATGTGCAGCCATTGTGCCAGTATGTACAGTCCTTGCCCATATCTTTCCCTGCTGTTCTGCTCTGGTGAGCTTTAGAACCTCTAATTCCACACATTTCTGTTGAATTCTGCAGTGGATATAGACAAACTGCTTTGTATCAACGAATCAAATGTAATGGATTCACTCTGCCTCACAGACCAGTTTTTCCTATAAGAACTGCACTCTATTTTCCCTCCAGAGCAGGATGTTTCAAGTATGCCATCAGTCACAGAAGCTTGTTCAGCTTTTTTGGTTTTACATTGCTTTGAGTTACAGCTGCTTGGTGGAGAATGAAGAATGTGTTTACAGAAGAGAGAGTCAGATGACTGTCTAATTTCCTTGATGGGTGCTACTTAAACCAGTTCAGAAATGCTTAGAAGCTGACCCAGAAGAGTAGCAGAATAGAAGTAAAACTTCAGGTTTTCTTAGCATTAGTGAATATGTGACTACTCTGTTCCATCTGTCAGCAGAAAACCCACCACTGTTAAATTTCCAGCTGTGTCTCAATTTAGCCACAACAGAGAGGGGGAGTTTGTCTGTGTCAGACTGTTCTGAATCAGTGCAGTAAGTTGCCACTTGGTGGAGAGGCAAATAAGCAGTGAGTCATTTGAGATGGTGCCTGTTGCTTCATCTGCCACTGACATTTTTCAGCCTGATACATGATTATTTGGTCTTTGTCTTTTAAAGGAACAATTCATAGAATTGTGCAAGACCCTTTACAACATGTTCAGTGAGGACCCCGTGGAGCAGGAGCTGTACCATGCCATCGCCACTGTGGCCAGTCTGCTTCTGCGGATTGGGGAAGTTGGAAAAAAATTCTCCAACAGGCCCACAAGGAAGTCTGAGGACTGCAAAGCAAACAATACCCAAGATCCTGTGAGTGAAGAGGAGTCACCAACATCTGAACAGAGTCAGAATTCAGCAGTGGAACAGCAACCCCAAGCTGACCATGAGGACAAAGCCACCACTGATACTCAGCGTGAAAAAACACAGCAGGAAAACCAAACTCTAGGAGATGGGTCAGGGGAAGGACAAAGCTCTCCTTTACAGCTGCTATCAGATGATGAAACCAAAGATGATATGTCCATGTCTTCCTACTCCATGGTCAGCACAGGCTCCCTGCAGTGTGAAGACATCGCAGACGACACGGTGCTGGTGGGCTGTGAGGGCAGCAGTGCAGCTGCCAGATATGGCAGCACCATTGACACTGACTGGTCCATCTCCTTCGAGCAGATCTTGGCCTCCATGCTGACTGAAACAGCCCTTGTAAACTACTTTGAGAAAAAAGTCAACATTCTCCAAAAGATAAAGGATCAGAAAAAGGTAGAGAGGCAGTTCAGTTCATCCAGTGACTATGAACTTTCCTCTGTGTCAGGGTGAACTCAAGAAAGCAGGAGTGGTCTTTGGGAGATGAAACAGGAGGATAGTGTGGCAGATGGCAGGATGGTTTGGTATTTTCTGTTTGGGTTTTTTTTTTGTTTATTCAGAGACCAGTAACTACACAATTACAATAGAATCCAACTGATAAGGGGCTCCTGGCAGTGACTGTGTAGGTGTTTCTTTGGCGACTCTTCTGAGAGAATTAGATTTACATTCTTGAGAGCCATTAGAACCTAATAGCCCCTGACATATAGAATTACCACCATAAATTATGCATGTCTGCCTTTTGCTATCTTTTATTTCAATGAAGTTTATTCCAGACAGTAACTGCTCCCTGCCTGCCCTTCTTTGCTGTAGGTTCCTGGGTAACTTGCACAGCAGATGCAGCCTGGCTTGAAACCATGCTCACCTCTGGCTGCCAGTCTGAGAGCTAATGCAATGTAGTCAAGTGCTGTAGGACTCTGACCTATAAATAATCTTGTACGTTCTTGTAAGCTGTTCTGTGACTCAGCAGCTATAAAGCAAATGTGCCCCACTGCTCCCAGCCCCCTAAGATCTAAACACAGACATTACTCAGACCTGAAGGTTTCTTTCACATGTGATTTGGCATTTTCATAGTGTACGATCACTTACTTTCTCTTTCAGAATTCAGGAATTTTCAGGCAGACCTGATTTTCTAGCATTTGCTTTTCTGTTTCTTTGAAGCCATTGGTTTCGGTTTGTCTGGGAAGCCACAAGCTCCTTGACTTCAGTGCAGAAGTGATACTGAGTCAATCAGTAGGCCCATGATGGTTATAATGGGGGAATAAGTTCCTAAAATAGAAGTCTGTGAATCAGCTTCAGCATTCCAGGGCACTGGCGCATTGGTTTGCTGGACTTTCCCTGTCGGTATATTCACTATTTAGTGCTGATTCCCTGTTTATCCTAGCTAGTGATGGGTCCAGTTTTTAGGGGGACCCCTAAGAATCAGTCAGCCCTCACAAATACTTGGGGCATGAAGTTGTGCAGGAGCACTGTGCCACCCGCTGTTGCTCAGTGTCCTTTCTTGAGAGTTCAGCAATGGATATGCTCTTAGAAACTACTGCACATCCAAGGGCATTTGTTCCTAAAGGGGAAGAATTCAGAGCAGTGTGGCTCTGCCTTCAGCCCCCTATGGGAAACCTCAATACCAGAGCTCATTCCAGTTACAGACAAAATAACTGGGAGACTGAGTGAATGGTCTTTTAAATCAATTAAAACCAGAGGAAACTATGAGTTTCCCTTCTGGTAGCAGGGTGTTTTCTCCAGGGGAGGAGAAGTAATGCTGTTACTACAGATAAACTCATCTCAGCAGGGGCAGTGGCCTTGCAGGGGCAGGGCGAGAGACACTGCTGCTCGGCCAGAGCAGACCCTGCACTGAAGGCAAGGTTTGATCCAGCTTTTGGCTGGCACTTGGGATCTAAAGGTAGGAAGGACACATGTGGATGCTCCCATTTAACACTACGTGGTGTGCTACTCAGTGTTAATTCATCCTCGTGACATTTTTGGTCTGTATTCACAGCTGGTGCATACTTCTTATTTCTCTGCCTCCTCTGTCCTGTATCACTGGAGAGCAGCCATTAGTAAAACTGCTTTTACTAATTATTCAGTAATTTATTGTAATTTTTTTAAAGTACAAATAATACGTGTGATTTTACACCGTCTGTCTTACCTGTCATGTATTCAATAAATGAATCTGAATCCTATAGGCTATTTGACTGTCTTTTATTTCATTCTGAGCTCATGGAATATTTCTGGTTCTTTACCGAGATATCTGAAAGAATGTGTCACCAAAACTGTGGGAAAAATAAAAACTCTCCAACATTTTTTGTGTTAGAGAATTGAGGGCGTTACTTTATTCTGTCCAGGATGTGCAACAGAAATAGTTTCAGCCACACATAGCCTGGATGTGCAGAGAAAATCATTCCATGACACATTGCTCTTTACTAGATTCTTCAGATATTTATACAGTCTAAATCCATATAAATTAATTGGTTCAATGTTCGTTGGTCCCAAGTTACACAGTTCTTAGTGTTTGGTTTTTTATTGGTTAAGGATTTCTTCACCTCCGATGCTAATGTGGTCCTCATCCCTTGGTTCTCTTATTCTTTTCCGGAGCAGGTGTCCATGTCATGCCAGGGCTGATGCTTGGTGTTGATGGTCATTAATGGTCGTTATCTTCTGTGTATCTTCTGTGCTAGTCCCACTCTGCTGAGATGTTAAGCTCATCACGCCTTGAGTGATGAAAAAATCCTTTGAAAAGAAACTTCAAATTATTTTTCCCCGGGGCAAAGGCCAATGAAACCCCCGACTAAACTTATATAAAAAAATTTAAACTTGGTATATTTTCCAACAAGTGGATTTGGTGTGACTGCACTCTGACTTTGCTTTCCTTCCTTTTTTCTTTCACTTCCTCTTTTCTTAAAATTTTCTCTTGTATTTTTTTCTCTTTTCTCCTTCTCTTTTTCCTTTACTTTTTTCCTTTCTTTTCTTTCTCATTTCCTCTGCCTCTCTTTTCCCTCTTTCCCCCTCTATTTTTACCCCTCTTCTGTTTCCTTTTTTGTCCCTATTCTTTTTCCCCCTCTTTTCCCCTTTTCCTTATTACTCTGTACACTTTCATTTTGCATGACACAGACCAACCCATGTCCGGTTGGTGCAGACCTGCCCGGTGCCGATGCTGGCGGTCACGCCCCGCCAGCCGGTCCTTGCCAAGCTGAGCTGCCGCTGCCCGGCGCTCGGGCTCTGCCCCCGTGGAGCGCGCTCCGACCGTCACTTGATGTGTTTGGGTTGGGACAGGGGAGAGCCCGTCCTGGCGCCGGTGTCGCTGCCTGGTCCCGATGTCGCTGCCTAGTTCCGGTGTCGCTACCTGGTGCCAGTGTCGCTGCCCTTACCCGGTGTCGGTGCCAGTGTCACTGCCCGGTGCCCGGTACCGGTGTCACTGCCCGGTGCCGGTGCCCGGTGCCGATGTCACTGCCCGGTACCGGTGCCCGGTGTCACTGCCCGATGTCACTGTCCGGTGTCACTGCCCGGTGCCGGTGCCCGGTGTCACTGCCCGGTACCGGTGCCCGGTGTCACTGTCAGGTGTCACTGCCCGGTACCGGTGCCCGGTGTCACTGCCCGGTGTCACTGTCCGGTGTCATTGCCCGGTGCCGCCGCCGAGGGGCGCTGGCGGCTGGCGCGGGGGTCACGTGACCGCGATGGCGCAGCGGTTCTGGGTGCTGCGGTGCTGCCGCTGCCGCCGCTTCCAGGGGCAGCAGGTCGGGCCGGGCCGGGTCGGGTCGGGTCGGGCCGGGCCGGGGACAGTGGGTTTGGGTTAGGCCCTGACTGACCCCGCTGTGCCGTCGCAGGCCAAGCGCAGCGGGCGGTGGAGCTGCAGCGTGTGCGGCCAGCGGCAGGCCGTGCAGAAGGTGAGGGCAGCCCTGCACCCTCAGCCGCGTGTGCCGGCCCTCGGTGGCACCTGGGCTGTGGCCTCACGTCGGTGACACCTGGGCTGTCGCCTCACCTCGTGCTGTGTCCGTCTGGCTGCTCCCTCAGCCTTGTCCACGTCCATTCTGTGCAGGTTTATGGGCAGGGCTCGGGCCTGGAGTGCAGGCGCCACGTCCAGAAGCTGAACCTGCTGCAAGGGGAAGCCGAGGAGGCGCTTGGTTGGACATCTTGGTACAGAGTTTAACCTTTACCTGCTCCTTGCTTTTAATGTGCGGCAGCTGATGTGCATCTTCACACACTGCGGGCCTGTTGGCTACCTGAGCATGTCAGGGAAGGTTTCCTGGCCTGTTGAGAAGCCTTGACCGTGCAGGTTTTGGCCTCACCTCACAGGAACAAGCTCTTTGTTGGGGGTTTAATGTCCCAGCATGTTTCTTTTGATAAGGATTTCTTTCTATAGGCGATCAGTAGCATATGTTGGTCAGGCCTTTACTCATTAATATAGGGTACACAATAGGGTTTGGGTTTGTTGTGTTGGTTTTTGATTTTTTTTTTTAATTTGGTCTTTATTATATACTGTTTGATGAGCTGACTGTGAAGATGTCTCTTTTACAGATTACAGTCCTCATCAGATTACATCCTCAGAAAACATCCATTTGAAGAAGTTGCTGCCTAACTGTTGGCACTTAGAGGGTTCACACTGTGAATCTGTTGAGTAATCACTTCAGCTATTGATAAAAGACTTGTTCAGTGCAAACACTTCAGTGTAATTCCTGCTGGGCTGGAAAATCTGAGTAGCACCTTCCTGTTTATTTAATTTCTGAATCTGTTTATAAATTAACTAATTTTGAAGTGGTCTTGAACTGGTCCAGCCTTCTTTTTATTCAAAGTTATTTTCAGACATCGGTCAAGGGTAGTTATATAACTTAATTGTGACTACACAGTGCTTCACAGTTAAGCTTGGGGAAGAAAACTCATTGTTCACTTTATCAAAAAGTGTTGCTATTTTTATTCTCAAAGAATTGTGAAATTCAAAACATTATGAAACAACTTCCCTTTTCCTTGCTTTCATGGGATAAAATGAGTGAGTTTGAACTGTTGTACCAAACAAACAGTTATGTCCCTACCTATGATCAACTAAAATTTATAATTTCATAATTAATGGCTTTAGATCAAACTTGCAGCTCTGTATAGCAACAAGGAGGGCTCTAACTAGGGCCTCTAGCTAGATTTAATCATTTGTGCAATGTATCTTGCAAATAATTAATTTGGCATGTTTTTCCATAGATCTTGTCTTTTTCTGCCATGTCTCCTATCCAGTGTTCCTATCCATGCATTCTGTTCAATCTCTTGTGCTATGACTGGGTGATTTGAAGGCTATAAATCAACAGACAGGAGTGTGTTCTAGAAATTGTAGTTTAAACCTCTATTTTAGGTGTGTAGAAGACTCTGTAAATGACAGCAAAAATGGAACAGCACAGCATGAGGACAGTTCAGTCCGGCAGGTAAGATCCTTACAAAGCTGAGGTAAATACAAACAAACACCCCTCCTGTTGTGGGTGAATCCCAGTGAAACCAGTGTTCCCTTTATATTGTCAAATCAGAGAGGCTCCTGCAGAGACAGAGGGAGATGTACACAGAAACTGCTCCACTGGGGACTGAACCTGGGAACATGATACAGGAGCATGTCCTAAACTGATTCATGATTTGAGGCACTCAGCACATGTGTAACAATACCAAAAATGAGAACCCCCATGTTTTGCTGTTTTTAGTAATTCTCTAGTGTTGTAGGAGAGAAGGACAGAAGGCAGTCGCTGGAGTAAATATCTGGACCAGGAGAGTGAGGATCATGAAGATGATGAGGAGGAGGCAGCTCTGAAAAGGCAACAGTTCTGTTCCCAGAGAAGGAACACCGTGGGAGAACAAAGGTACAGAGAGAACTTGGTTTTGCAGTTCCTGCCCCTGAGTGGTGGCACTTGATTTGGAGGTGTGGGAGGGAGCTCATCTCTGAGATCTGAGCTAAGGTGCAGGTTGCAGTGTATGACCTGAGTTGAGCAGGGGTTTGGTATTTGGAGATAAAGAGCCATGCATTTTATGAACCTCTCTGGTGATGTGTGAGAAGAATCACAGTGGATCTCATGTGTCCTCTTTGTGAATGGTTTTCTTGGCCAGGAAACACCCGAAGTCCTCCCTCTCCAGTGATGTTCCAGAGCATGCAGAAGAAAGTGGAGTTTCTCAGCTTGTCTGTCAAGCCAAAAAAGTTAAAACCACTGAGGTATTTTAGCTATAGAAGATGCTCCTGACCTCTTTTGTATCATCATCATTTTGAATTTTTTGAGTCTTTCTCTACTCTTCTCCAGCAAGCTAATGAATGGGGAGAAAAAAATGTGTTGAGGGTTTGTCTCTGATAGGTTTGGCTTTGCCTAAATAAGTGCCACTTTTAATGCTTCTATGCTGCATTTATAACCAAGTTCTCTCCCTTCTTACAGCGCAGTAAGTGCTTTGTAGCAGTGTCTGATGGACATGATGGAGGTGCTGGTTCTGGAGGCAGTGTTGTTCCTGCTGTCTCTAAGTCTGTAGTGCCTGAGGAGAATACACAGCCCCCAACTGCTTGTACCAAGCCATCCAAGTGGGGAAAATATCTTTCATTATCTGACAACTCTAGTGAAAATGCTGCTGCAGTGACCATGGCACTACAGGAGGGAAGTGGAGGTGTGGGGCTGGACAGCACCATTGCCAGTGGGGCCTGGAGGTTCTCAGGACAGGCTGGAAGAACTCTGCCTCAGGGTACAGGACTTGAATTTAAAAAGTGTGTTACTAGTGCTGATGATCTGTCCTGGAAAGCACCCAGCAGCAGTTGCTCAGTTGAGGATGAGCTCAGAGAACCTCACAGCCACATACTAGGGGTGGGAGCTGCTGCAGAGACCACTGCGGGAAGAAGGTGCTGCTTGGATACCACGGGGAAGGCAAACACCTTTGTTAACTCTAACCCCTGGCCAAAGCTGAGCAGCATTTCTTATGAGCATCTCTTCTGCACAGGTGAGGAGTTTGATGATGATCTCTCCTAAGTTCAGGCAGCTGTGGCATGTTTTTCTTGTCTCTAATGCATTTACTATGTTGTTTACTGAGAGAGTTTTGAAGTAAAGGTGGCTTCAAAGCCGTAGAGAACTGCACTATTAAAGTTGTTTACTTGCATGATGGTTGTGTTTGGGGGAGAGGGAAGGAGGGGGAAGAGACTGCTGCTCTCAGGTTACAGTGTTGTCTAGCAACCTCAGCAGCTAGAAATAGGAATGGAAGTAGGTCAGCTTGGGGAGAGAGCTCCCAGGCTTTAAGGATTCCTGGCCTGTACAATTAAATTCTGTGATTGGCTCCTCTTTACAAACTACAGCTCTTTTTCCCCCAACGTACATCTTTGTTGATATCTCCCATAGCAACCCTTTCTTCCAGAGCTGCGAGCAAGCTCCAGTCAGCAGAGCACTGGATTTCTCTTAGTAAGTGTAGCCCTAAGTGTACACTGAAGTATGTGAAGAAAGGCAGTCCTGGACTGCTTCATGTTTTTAGCCTCATCTGTTAGAATGTAGCTGCAATACTGAAATGCTCAGACAGATATAGCACATGCAGTAGTATTTATTTTTCCTCCATTCTACAAGCACTTAAGAACATGAGACAGAAACCCAGAGTAGAAAGAATGAAGAACCACAATAAATCATGCTGCGTTATCTGCTTTCAGCTAGTAAAGTGCTTTTTGATACTACTACAAGTGAGGTGGCTGCTTAGAATATTGGATGGCATCTAGTGCTGCCCCAATGTCACAGTTCTTGGTCTGCAGGAGCCGAGTGAGCCATCCACCCTCATCAGAGAAGCCCATGGAGAGCATCTGGGACAGGGACTCGATGAGGCGAGGGTCAGCTTCTGTGAAAAGAAGATTAGTTTAGAGTTCAGGTATTTCATGCAATTTGAGAGCCAGGCAAGGCTTTACTAGCACTCAGAGGAAGAGACATGCTCTTCTTTGTCTCCCAAGAGTACAGATGTTTAAGAAAAACAGTACATAATCAGAGCTAAGGAAAGTGCTTAGTCAGGCTCAGCTGGCCTTGCTGTGGGACTCAGTGCTGCAGATCTCATTTGAGGGGCCTTGGATACTGTTACTGGCTCCCACCAGAAAACTGCCTCCCTAAAGCCACAGGATGTACTGCTCCACATCCTGCATTAAAAGGCTCTCTTGAGCAGTACACAGCAAGGACAGGATTGAGGACAGCACCCATCTCCTGTTGCCCAAGTGGCCTATCAGTCTAAGGTCAGACATCTGGCTAAGATTTAGCAGCCCACATTCAAGAGAGGAACCACCTGCTCATCTCTAACAGGGTGCAAGAGCTGCCAAACCTGCCCAAGTCAGGGACAGGTTTAGCTCTAACTTACACAACTTTGATTTCTACCACCTCTAAAACAAGTCTGCTTGTGGCAGGCCAAGTTGGCAGTTCTCAAGCCGAAGCTGCTCTTAGCTACAAAACCTGACACACTCTCCTACCTGGGGGGAGATGTGGGTAGAGAGCAGCTTCTCGCAGTCCTGTAGGTCCTGGCTGGGGAGGATCCCGAGGCACATCCAGGGAGCTGGGACCGTCTGTGTCTGGCATTTGCAGAGACTGCAGCTCACCTGTGGAAGGATCCACTTCTTTAGACGATAAGTGGGTCCAGTCCTCCTCACCCCCCGATGAACTGCTAGACTCACTGTGTTCCTGAAATGGAGAAAAAGGAAAAAGTCTAGGTGCTGTAGCAATTTCCAGGCAGGATGCACTCTCTTACTATTTGTCTTCATATTAAAGAATTACATACACAAGAAGTCCCACTACCTTTGCTATAAATTTGTAAAGGTGCTGTATGTCACTTAATCTGCTCTCATCTTAATATTCACTTTCACCATGTCTGCTAAACCATCATAGTTCCTGTACCTGGGAGTGGAAGCTGCCATCTTCCATTTGTGTGGGCACAGGATCTACCACCATGTCTTGTATCTGTTCTGCAATAATGTTTACTTGTGTAGCAGACTCTGTGTTATTCCAGTCTTTGGTCTGAGCATTCTGGGTTGGAGCACTGCTGGTTGCCTCAGCATTGGTCTTCTCTTGGTTGGCAGAAGTTGGAGTCACTTTGCTTCTCTGTCCTCCATGTTCCACATCAATATCAACTTCAATACCTAGAAAAGGCATTTAAGGGGGACAAAGTTTCAAATGGTTTTTCCAAAGCACAGTCCTAAATGAAGAATCCTGCTCTACACTCTTAAGGTTTCTGTCATCTTACAATTTGCAATGTAACAGGCAGGAATTAAAATGCAAAGCCTTCTTTAATGAAGAATATCTAAGGACCAAACAGTTCCTCTGCACAGACCAGCCATATACTTAAAAGGGCCAGGGCAGAAATTTTATCTATGTTCACATAAACCAGGCAAAATCCAGAGTCACCACTGACTTGAAGTTGGTGTTGCAGTGCTGACACGTTAATGAAATCTTTCCTCATTTTCTCTAGAAGAAAAAGTACTGAGTGGCTGTTCTAAGCCTAAGCATTATTAGTATCCAAGTGTAAATTAAGCCTTTGAGGCTTAGGAGGCAGTTCCAAGACCAGTCACAACAACTGACTGCTGCTCCTGTTACACAGACCTGTAAGCCAGTCTCAGGGACTGGTAACAAACTGTAGGTCACTTACCTAGGGGGCTCAGAAAAGCTGCAACACTCTCCCCAACATTCTTTAGGAAGGTGACATTGGGGTCCTGAGGCTGGCTGTTAGTAGAAGCTTCTAGAAAAACAATTTCTGTTAGCACACACAAGCTCAGAGGGAAAGGGCACCTGCAGAGGGTGTGTCCCCACAGGAGCTTAGTGCTCATTCCTGTCACTCATACAGATTACAGAACAAAGCACTACAGAGAAAAACTCACTGAGCTACCTCTTGAACAGAAAGCCAGCATTAGCATTGTTATGGCTCATTAGCCATGCTGAAAAGCAGATGTGGAGTAGAACAGTGACATGCTTGACCTAACAGCTCAACTTGGTTGGGTTCCAGATACTTTATCTGCACCCTCATTGACTGCATAGACCCAAGCACACCTTAAAGCAATCATACTTGGTGCTGAAAGGTGCCAATTATTTCAAGCAAATTAAATTAGTTCCTCTGTTTATTTTCCCACCTAGACTATACCACGTGCTGCAGAACCTCAGCTAGTCTGAGGCTCCACCACCACCTTGTCTACCAGGGCATCTCCTCTTACCTTCTGCAGCAGGCGCACTGGGGGCTGCAGTGCTGGCTTCGGCTTGCTCCGAGTTCTGGCAGGGAGCTGCAGGCCCAGGATACCCCCAGCAGTGCATCCATGGGAAGGGTGGAACACCATGGCGCATTTTACGGAGCCAGCGTCCTCGGGGAAGCCACTGTAAAGGGTGACATTCATGTGACACTGGCTTCTGAGCAACTGAAACTCCTGACTTTGTGGCATCTCCCACTCATCAGTCTCCTTCCATAGGTTTTGCTCACCTCAAATGGATTAAGCAGTGGGCTTTGGAACATCACCATGTTGTGCTCCTTGTGGATGCCCTTTCCCTCACAGGTGCTGCACAAGTCATAGTCTGGGCAGACACTGCACTTGAACCTGGTGCCCACCACAGGTCCCTCACAGCCATCACAGATGACATTGGGGTGCACCATGTTGCGGGGAGGCTCCTGGCTGCACTGCGAGCGGTGCTCCCGCTTGCACTCTTTTTTCTCTGTGAAGGAAAGGAAACTTTGCATCAAGAACAGGTTACTATTTACAGGCTGGAAATCAGACAGAGGAAGCACAAACAGCCCATCAAAGCAGTGTTGACTTACTAGGTCAGTTTATTTTTATACTGGCTGTCAAACTTAAGCCAGGCTCATATAAGAGACCTTAAACCACGTGCAAAGAGGTTTTGCAAAGATACCTTCTCCTGAAACCAAGCATGCCTTATCCTAAGTATCTCTTGGCGTGCTTACTTTAGATTAGTACGGCACCATCTCATCTGGCTTCTTATCCTACCTTCCCAAGAACTGCAAGAACAAAATGTTTCTGGAGAAGGAATTAGGAAGGCGGATGCCAGGAAGCATAACATGAGAACAGGGACAACAGGTGTGGCTCACTAGATGGACTGCAGATAAAGCTTTGATGGCATCTACCTGAACACAAGGGACTAGGCAGCAACTATGCATTGGGGAAGTGGGACTAAGGCTAACGCGTTGTTATGAATATTTAAAATACCAGCGCCAGTTTAGTGTATCCAGGGAACGAGAATGACAACAGTGCCTTGCACTGGGCCAGCTGATAGGGCCAGGAGAAAACTTGTGGTTTGTTTATACCACCTCAGATTCATGTTCTGTCATATTACATTACCCTTTATTTAACCTCCCCCGCAGAGGCCGCACCAGGCCCTTGAGGACACGGGGAAGGGCCAGGGCTCTCCCGCTTTGGGAGCGCTGCCAGAAGCGCTCAGGGCTCAGCCCAGACCCGCCGTGCTCTCCGGAGCCACGCCGCCGTACCTTTGATATAAACACGGAATACGCCATCCCGCACGTAGGGCATCGCCAACTCCAGCTCCTCGTCGCTGGAAAAAGCGATCAGGTCCCCGTCCTCATCTGGCAAGGGCGAAGCGCAGGATCAGAGCCCGGTCGGCTGTCACGGGGGGGAACGGGGTACCCAGAGGCCCGCACCCCGAGATCTGCCACCCCCGGGACACCCCCCAGGGCCCGGCCCACAGCGCAGCCCCAACCCCGCTCACCCTTGTAGTGCATGCGGAAAGCCGGCGGCGGCCCGGCCCGCAGCAGCCCCTGGAACAGCTCGGCGACACGGTCGTAGATGGCCCGGTAGCGGGTGGGCGGCGGCAGGGAGAAGCGGCGGATCTCGCGGGCCGTCTCCTCCTTGCCCAGCAGGTAGGCTTTCACCGTCAGCGCCGCCATAGCTGCGGCGCAGCAGGAATTGCGGCCGGGAGCCGAAGCACACACAGACACACACAGGGCGGAGCGCGGCAGCAGCGGCGCTGCCGGCGGCCGCGCTTTTATAGCGCCACAGCACAGGCCACGCCCCTCCACCCTGGTCCAGGCTCCGCCCCGACGCAGGCTCCGCCCCCGGGCCTGGTTCCGCTCGTGCTCCGGCTCCGTCCCCATCCCGCGGGAACCGAAAACGATCGAGGCACGTTTTCCTGCAGCCGGGAAAACCTGTGAATACGTGCAAATTCCCATATCTGCTCCCTGCCCTGCTCGGCCCCGGGTTTGCGCCCCCGGGGCAGTGCCAGGAGCGTTTGGGGCGCGGGTTTGTTGCGGTTTCCAAAGCACCAGCGGGGCCTGGGCGGCGGGGAGCGAGTGCGACATGGGGACATTCTGGGTGGCCTCCCAGACACACCGATGGGGAAACACCGCGCCACGGGGCAGCGATGGGCTGCGCTGGTCCTGTCCCCGCTCGGCAGCAGCCACCAGGATCCGCTGGGCTACGTGCCAGCACGGCGCTTGGCCATCCCGGTGCCGCCTGTCCCTTCCAGCGTGGCCCTCGGGGCCAGCTCGGGCAGGGAACGGCGGTGGGAGCCACACTCCAGCCCCGCTCGTGCGGCACCCACCGGAGCGGTCTGGGAGCCGAGCATGACAGGAATAAATAACTCTTCCCTGAACCCCGCGTTTCGGAATGGGGGCGACTAAAAATAAAGACACCGGTGTAAACACAACTGACATTAAGGAGGATGTGCTGTGGCCTTTCCAAGCTGGTTGGCAGCAGTATTTTTTTTCAGATCAGATACAGTTGACAGACCTCTTAATCCTGCCACAGGAGGGTTCAGCTGGCAGAACACACCGTCTGTGCTGTCCAAGCATAATTAAATAATGATGGATCAATGATTATTAGGTTCCTTGTTGGTGTTAATTTCCTCTCACCCAAGGGCCTGACCACTCTGACTCTTGGTCCTGTATTTCTTAGTTTAAGGTATTAGGAACTTCGGAGAAACAGTGCCATGACTTATCATCTTCTGTAATCAAAAGAAAGCATAAATTTTAATTTCCACATTGTGAAGGTAGTTTATTTCTTGACCTAAAGTATATATGTTTAAACACTTGGCATTTCATGTAGACACATTTTTGGCATATGCTTGGCAATGTTGAAATTGCAACCCTTTCCTGGAAAATAGTATTTACAGTGGAAAAGTTTGCCCCTTTTAAGTTAAAATGTTTTCTAGAATATTCTATTTCTAGGTATGACACGGCTAATATTTCCACTATGAAGCAGTAGGTTAAAGTTTAAACACCAGCAGACCAGGTGGAAGCATGGATGATGCTGTGTAAGAAATGATTCAGCAGCTTTTACAGCACGAAATATTGAAAGGTTTGGGCAGGCAGCAAAGCCATATTGCTTTCACGTTCTCTTTTACCTGTTTGCTGTGTGTATCTCTATGTCTGAAAATGTCAGTGAAAGCTGCTGACTTGACATTGTTGGATTATGGTTTTTTCTCCATAAAATCAGAGGTGGCACCAGCAGAAGCAGGACATGAGGACATCCAATACTCTGCCAGCATTGGATCTGCCTCACCAAACAGCACCTCCAGCATGTTCATCTCATGTCTTGTTTCTGAGGACCCCAAGGGCCACTTTCATCTCATCTATAAAGCCAGAGTCTGGTATTTTGAGACCCAGCTCCAGCACATACATTCCTTAGGTTCCAAGTTGCTGCTGTCTCAGACAGCACCAATTCCCATTCCCTTCTCCATCCCTGCCTGTGTTTGAGGGGCATTTGAGGCACAGGGGTTGTCCTCAGGTTCCTGTGTCTTTTCATGTCAGTTCTGCCTCCAGGCTAATTGATTTTTGCATTTATAATTATCAGGCAAAGCCCTAAAATAAAATCAGAAATCTGAGTTTTCCTCTGTGTCCCCTTTAATCCAGTTGCCCTGGTGGGACATGCTGAATCACTCTCAGCCTTCTGGGTGTGACATCATGAACTTCTACAAAACATAAGGCAAACAGGCTTTCACCGGTCTTTTGTTGGCTTACCTCATCGATCACGGGACAGGGGTGACTCAGCGAGCCTCCTCCTCCCTCTCGAGGTCGG
Source organism: Acridotheres tristis (assembly GCA_037013685.1). Taxonomy (NCBI): domain Eukaryota; kingdom Metazoa; phylum Chordata; class Aves; order Passeriformes; family Sturnidae; genus Acridotheres; species Acridotheres tristis. The sequence goes on from CM072900.1 coordinate 7,156,738, forward strand.
GGATTTCCTCCCAGCGAAGCCTGCTCCAGCTCAGACCTCGCTCTCCCCCATTACCTCAGCCCTGGGCTCTGCCTCTGGCCGGGTCCTCAGCCCCCTGGAGAAGCCACGTGAGGAGCTGTGCTGTATTCCCAGATCCACTTGAGAAGTTTCTCCCTCTGTTTGTTAGTTAGTTAGTTTGTTAGTTAGTTTGTTAGTTTTGTCATTCTCATCACGAAGCAGTGGCTATGCGGATATTTTCTTGGAATTTCTTTGGAATTCCATGGCAGCACAGCAATCCCTGCCCAAAAAGTGGCTCGTTGGCCCCAGGTGCTGAGCAACCAGCTTCACAGATGGATGTAGCAAAGGAGCAGTAAAGGAAACGGGAAAAAAAAGCTGTTGGAGTTTGAAGATTCAAGATAGAGAGGAAAGGCTTAAAAAGGAGCAATTAGCATCCCTTCAGTGCTCTGCTTTCTCTCTACACCCACTTCTGCTGGGAAATGTTTAAAAATATTTGGTGAAGTTTTTGCTCTGAGGGCACAATCACCAGAAATACTCCTTCTGTCCAAACTTCTTATGTTTGCAGTAAAGCCCTGGGGGGAAGAAGGTGGGGTGGAGGAGGGGAAATGTCCAATCTTTTCCTTGCTCGCAAACCACAGCAGAGGCTGATGAGGATTTTCCAGAGGAAATTTTCCCCCAAATCATTGGTCCAGCCTGAGCTCCCATCACTGTCCCAGCACTCGTGGTGAGGAGGGGAGGGTTTGGTCCCTGTTTCCCCCGGCTCTGGCAGGACAGGGTGCGGTGATGGAGGGACCGTGTGCGGCTCTCCGGGATGCACCAGGTGCCCCATACACACACTGAGGTTACACACGCTCCTTCCAGAGGCTTCTGGAGAGCTGCAGGATCCTCCAGACATGTCGGGACAGGGGCTGGTGACTCAGCCCGGTCCCATGACCGCTTCCCTCCTCCTCCAGCCCAGTGAAAGCGCTGTTCATGCCTCGGAAGCAGAACCCTCCTTCCTCATTGGCACACGCAGAGCAGAAAGCCGAGCAGGGACTTTTTTTGCTGTCTCATTTTTGAGGCTGAGCTTTCCTGAAGTTTAGCTGTGCCATGTCAGGTGTTAACACAGGCTCAGCAGCGTTTCTCATTGCTGGAGCGTGAAGCTGTCAAGGGCAGAAAACTCTGGGATAGTTTTTCCCCTGAGACAGAGGAGCAGATAGGAAGAACGCATGGAGAGCAGGCACAAGGTACAATCGTGCTAGGAGTGTCATGCAGTTCCATAAAGATTTTGTGTTCCTGGAGATGAGAGTTATTTGCAACCTACGCAAATTTCTCAGGGCAAGTGTTGCTTTGAGAATCTGACTTGTAGCTTTTGCCCTGAATTAAAGCATCAATATGTCAACACCTGGAAGGTAAAGCACCCTGTTGTTACCTTCCTCTCTCACGGCTAAGGAGATTTGGAAACATTTATGCTTCAGTGAAACAAGCCATGGTGATGTTTGAACACAGCTACCTATAAAACATAAAGAAAATGAAATTATTTTGTTTCTTGCATAAAGCAGCCTGGGAAGGATCAAGCCTAAAGATGGACCAAACACCAGAGCCAAGCTCTTTAGAGCACTCGATAAAATCAGCTATAAATCTGGATTACATTTTATACCTAGACCTGATAAATGTTTTCTCTTTCTAATTTTTGTAATGGCCTCAGGATCTGTGTATTGCTATGGGAGTGTTTCTCATGACAGCCCCTCATTTCTTCAGCATGCTCAGTGTTGCCAACATCAACTGTACAAAGATCATAAGACCACCTTAAAAAACCTTTTCCCTCGATTTGCTGCCAGGATTTTGGGTCTCTGCAGTTCACATTTTAATATTTGCTCTGCAAAAGGACCAAAGCTCAAAACTTGCTCAAAATTTGCTCAAAATTTTAAAAACAGAATAAAATACAAAACTGGGGAAAGAGGGATTCACTTCAAGAATAAAAGAGACCTTTGCAGGTCTGAGAGAAAAGTAGTAGGTGCTACAATTTGGCTTAGTCCCTCATTTTTTTCCAAGAGAACCCAAGGTTTTTATCATGAGAAGGTGGTATAAAGCTCATTAATTTCTTCAGACTTTTATGAAGAGAAAGTATAACAGCAGAAATTAGATTAAACTTTATCCTTGGGAAAGAGTCTAATTAATTTTCTTGGTGAAATTATTAATGTTCCCCTCTTCTGCTGCAGACACACCACGTATCCCAAGGGGTGGGAACATTTTGCACCTCTGAAAATAAATAGCCAACATTTAAGGGATTACAAAATTTCCCCACCAGCAGCTCTTACTTGTCTGCCACCTTTTTGGGGACGGGGAGTTTCCATTAATTCCTGTGGACCTGCTGCTGACTCATGTTCTGATGGGAGTTGCTTGGGAAATGCTTTGTAAAATCCAGGTCAGGATGCACAAGTCCAGGCCCCTCCCCCCGTTTTTTTTCAGTATTCCCGAGAGTTCTGTCCAGGACATTTCCCTGCTCAGGGATGTGCCCCGTGTGAGCAGCGGTCTGTACTCGGCCCTGGAGTTCCTCACTGCCTTCTGTCAGTGAAGGGACGAAGAAACTTTTGATCCGTCCAAAGGGCTCCCTCTGCCGATTTCCTCCCCGGATTTTCTCACCACTGGGACAGACCATTTCAAGATTTGAAAAACGTGCTTTATTTCATGAACCGAAGAAAATTCTGGGGATGCAGTTAGGCAAGACTGCAGAAATGAGTGACCTTTTCCTCACAAACGTGCATAGCCCTCAAGAGGCACCCAGAGCACCTCGAGGCAGCCCCTGCACCCTCCTGGGCGCTGGGCTCCCTTCACTGCTCACGAGTGGACGCCTGAGGACCCATTTGGCAGGTTTTCCTTTTCAGGAGGATTCCCAGTGTTGCTGGGAGGAGATGTTCCCGTGGAGGGCGGCTGGCTCCCAGCTCATCCCTGCCTGCCACCTGGAATGGCTCCAGGGCGGCGTCCGAGCATCGCCGCTCCTGCCCCTGGCACGGGCACACGCCTTGCGGTGCATTGCACCCTAAGTGATCAAACATTTCAAGCAACAGACTTTGATCAGTGGAAGCCAGACCTACAATATTTACATGTCTGAGAAATATTTACTTGCTAAAAGAGCTCTGGGGAACGGGAGATGACAACTGTTTTTGGTTCAGGAATTATGTACCCACATACAGAGCACCTGAGCTGCCTGACCTCATGGCCACCCACAGAAACAAGTTCAGATGATGAAAGCAAATAAAGGCCTATGGAGCCTGACCTCACAGTACAGTCTATAATGAAATAAACTGGACACATTAACACAAGAAAACAGAAGCAAAATAATTCTGTAATCTGATTTCTTCTGTCCTTCACACAGGCAAGCAGCTTGAGGTCATAACCCATGAGTGCCAGGTCCTTTGGAAGAGGGATAATATCCTTCCAGGCAGCAGCTTCCGTTTGTGATATTCTTCTGGCACTGATTTTTTCTCAATAAATATTGGATGCTGCTTCCTTAACCAAGATGAAACACTTTTGTGGGAATGACAGTGAGGATGCATTGCATGGCTCCCGGGGCTGCTGCCCCCGAGCTCATCCTGCACCCCCAGCTGTGCACACCCCGTGGGGACATCCCTGTGCACAGGGGCTGAGCACACACCTCCATCCAGGGACACCCACCCGTGACACTGCAGGGGCTGGGCCATTGCCGGGGTTCATGTGCAGGGATGTGCATCATCCCAGCACAGCCACAGGTACATGCACACCCCCACACACTGCAGACAGACGGACTCATGTTCACACACACACACAGACTTACGGACACAGAGTGAGACACACAGCCACACACACACACACACGTGTACAGACCCACACAGACACCCACAGATTTATCTGTACCTTTGTAGAGACATATGGATGGGCATGAGGAGGCAGATGTGCATCGAGAGCAGTAAGCCAAGGATACAGATATATACATTTATATACATAACCCATGAATGTGCACTCTTGCACACACATGCACATGTGCATGCAGATGTACACACACACATGTACACAGATGGACATGGACAGATACACAAACACACACAGGTGCATACACACTCATACACACACAGAGACACAATCTCAGACACAATCTCACTCACACAGAATCACACAGATACACACAGATATACACACACAGAGACATGTGCAAACACAGACGCACTCACACACACTCATACACACACATAGACACGTGCAGACAGACGTGTAGACACATGCACTCACACACACATATACTCTCACACATTCACATACACTCATACACACATACATACACACAAACACTCATATTCACATACTCTCACACACTCACACGCTTATACTCTCACACACACATACTCATACACACACTCATACACACACACACACATGCTCTCACTCTCATACTCTCAACAGTCACACATACTCTCACAGACACACACTCATAATCTCGCACTCTCACACACACACACACTCATAATCTCTCACAGTCTCGCACTCACACACATCCTCACTCACACTCGCACTCCCACTCACTCCCCCGCCCCTCTGCAGTCCCTCATTCCCCCGCACGAGGGCGCCCTTCGCTCGCTGCCGCCCCGCCCCTTCGGCCCCTCCCGTTCGGCCCCGCCCCTTCGGCCCCGCCCCTTCGGCCCCGCCCCCGGCCCCTCCCTGCCCCGCCCCGCCCGCCCGGCGGGCCCGGCGCGGGCGCTGCGTGCGGGCGGTGCGGGCGGTGCGCCCCGCTCCGCTCCCGCTCTTGGCTCCGCGCTCCCCTCTCCTCTCCGCCGGGGCCCCCGGGGCTGCCGAGGCCGCGCCGCGCCCGGGACATGCGGCCGCCCCCGCCGGCGAGGAGGCGATGAGGCTCCGCAGCGGCACGGCGCTCACGCTGCTGCTCGGCTGCCTGTGCGCGCTGCTCTCGCTCTCCTGGTACGGCGCCTTCGGCGGGCACAAAGGTAAGGGGGGCTCGGCCGCCTCCGCGGGGACCCGGCCGCCGCCCCGCCGCCGGGGAGGGGTGCGGGGACTCCGCGAGTCGAGCCCGACTGGACCCCGGGGGTGCATTGGGATCCAGACCCGGTGAGCATCCTGCAGGACCTGGGGGATCCCGAAGGGCAGGATCCTGCTGGAGCCCCGGGGGCGCGGGCTCGGCGGGATCCTGTGCGCCCCTGGCCCCGCGGTACGTGTGGAACCCCTGGGGCGACTGCCCGTGGCCGGCTGGGCGGGAGGAATCCCAGCCGGGGGTCTCTGCTCGACCCCCAGGCGCGCTGCGGCCAGGGAGGGTCGGGGGGCTGTGGGGTGATGGACCCGCTGTTGTCCGGCTCGCGGTGCGCTTGGCCTGGCTTTGGTGACGTGCTTCTTTGCACCCCCATGTTTATGGCCAAAGCCTTCATGGGCGATGGGAGCCAGGTGGGTCGAATCTGCGTGAAAGTGTGATAGTGCCAGCAACTGGGGGGAACTCTCAAATGCTGGGGGTTCTTTGGGCAAACTGGTGAGGGGAGATCTGAGCATCTCTGCCTTCCCTGCGTGCGTCTCTTGTGTCTCGATGCTGAGTCCAGTAACTTCAGAGGATGTGGGACAGGTGTGAGGGCTGTGGCTTCAGCACGCAAATGTTGGTGCTGGCTTTGCGCTGCGTAGGCAGCTGCAGAGCAGAGGTGCAGGGCCCTGTCCTGCCGAGGCTGCAGAGGAATCCTGTGCAGGTGTTGCAGAGATGCTTGCTGCTGGTTTTTCCTGACAACACAATAGTTTTTTTTCTCCACCCAGTCTCTCACTCAAGCTGTGCACTGGACTTATTCTGACCTGGAGAACAATTCTGACAGTTGCTTCTGAATTATGTCTCTGTACTGTGTATGAGTGTGTAACCTCCTACACCTGTGGTAATCGCTCAGCTTTTCCAGTTCCTGCACTTTTAGAGGTCATTAAAGGTGTGTGGTCTGACCGACCAGGCCTTGACTCTCTCCTCTCCCTTGCTGTATAACCATCTCTCCCTGCTACAGGTGAGAAGCAGCTTTACTGAGCGTAAGCTGTGACTCGATGGATTTGCAATCCTGTGGCACACCATGTATCATCACAAGGTGCAGCTTGTGCATAGTGCAAGGCTGGCATCAGGGCTGGGGCAGCTCTCGAGGAAGATTTTTTGGCTCTGACAGGCAGGATGACATGAACCCATCCAGCCCCTTCCCTTGCAGCAGGCCAGGAGTGCCTGGGATGTGCCATTTTGTCCTGGCAGCTGCAGGTGTCTTACAGGTGGCTGCTTGGACTCTTCTACCTCATTCATCACTGGAGGGTCTCCTATGTGCTGCCAGGGTGGTTTAAATCCCAGCAGAGCTGCCTCCTGCAGAGGTTTGTTTTATGGGCGTTTTGCAATGCAGGAGTGCTGCCTCAGTACCAGTGGATTGGTTTGCTTCTGCTGGTGATATTTTTAACTGGCCAAAATGTTTGCATACCCAGGTATTGCTGTTGTGTGTTGCTTTCAGACAGAAATGCTAGACCACAGTAGTTGTGCAGGGGCAGAGGAACACTCTGAGAGCTGCCCTGTGGTTACCTGTGAGCAGTGGCTTTGCTTGCAGCTTCCTCTCATAAATAAAGCAAAAGCAGCATGCAGTGCTGTGTGGGCTCTGAGCTGCCCCTCCTGCTTTCAGAAGCAGGGTGGCCAACCCCACTAGGCAGTCTGTGCTGTCTGGGCTGCATTGTCCTTTGACACATTTCTGTTTTTCAACAAGCAACTTCTTCCTGTGGCTCACGCAAGTGCCAAAATAACAACCCTGGGTACTACTGTCCCTGTTCTTCTCGCAGGACCCTCTCCAGATTCGCGTTTTCCTCTGGCAGCAACAGATTGTCAGCTGCACACGGCGGTGGCTACAGCAGGTCACAGCCAGCACGGGCTGGCTGTGTCAGCACAGCAGGTTCCAGCTATTATGGTCATTTACGTATCAGGCCGTTATTCAGAACAGAGCCGGAGACCTTGAGAGGTCATTCAGTCCATCTCCTGCCCTCCTCAGGATTGCTGATAGCCAACCCCTTCCTGACAGATGTTTGTCGTATTCGTTCTTAAAAACCTCCAGTGACCGGGACTCCTAAGCTCCCCAGACAATCTGTTTGACATTTAGCAGCCCTCATATTAGGTTTTTCTTATGATTCGCACAGAAATGTTTTTTTCTTCAGTTTAGTTTCAGGATTGCTCTTCTTTTTTTTCTATCTGTTTGGAACAGGCAGAAAAGTTCCTTTTGTCCTTTGCAGTGGGCCAGTAAATATTTAGAAGTTGCTACTGTTTCCCTTACTAATACAGATTAAACCACACTGGTTCCTTTGATCACTCTTTTTTAGGTCATGTATTCTTGATATGCACTTGCTCTTGTTACTCTCTTCTGGACCATCATCCTTGGTGAGGAGTGATGCTTAATCTGGAGCTGAAGCTGTTGCCTCTGTATTTTTGCTCAGAAGACTAAGGGTTACTTCATATCTTTTAAAAACAATGATCTTGTTTATACAACCCACTGTGTGTGCTTTTCACTTTTGCCATAGGCTACTCATGGTTTTGGTTCTTTTTATCCCGTCAGCCCTTCAACTATTCTTCTCCAGATGTTGTCTTGCTTTTCATTCCTTATCTTGTGTTTGCCTGGTTAATTATTCTTACCAAATTGCATTACCTCACGCTTGTCCTTGTTGAACTGTGTCCTTTTTTTTTTTTTTTCCAGACTGTTTCTTCTAAATTATTTGGATTGTTTTGAATTCTGATCTTGTCCTTCTGCATGCTTGCAGACACTCTCAGCTTGGTGTAGCCTTCCAGGGCAATCAGCCTGTTTTCTCTGTCATCAGCCAAGTTGTGGATGAAAACACCAATTGGTGCTGGATCTGGGATGGGTTCCCCTGAAAGATGCTTCAGTTGAGCCCCCTCAGTCTGTGCTCGAAGAGCAGTGCCCTGTTCACAGGTGGTCTTCCCAGCAGTGGTGGTCCTACCTTCTACACCAGCAGCTCAGGCCAATCCCTTCATCCCTGGCTACATTATGGGGATGTCCCATCAGACACTACCAGAGGTCTCTGAAGTCTTTGTTTCTCCTCTCCTTCCTGCAAGTTCTGACACCCTGTCACAGAATGAAATATGAGAGATTTGATGTGATTTGTTCTTGATAAACAGAGGTTATCTCTTGCTCAAGTTTTCCTTGTTTTCTAAGCACTTCAGCTGAAATTAAGCTTGTATTTTTCAAATATAGGCTTTGTTTTTGCCAGTCCTCTGTAAGATCAGTCATCCCCTGTGAGTGACTGGAGACAATTCCCAGTGCTCCTGAGCTGCTGATGTCGTTGAGTTCTGGGGAAGTCTGGCAAGGTGTCTGCATTGCCTCCAGTGGGGAATAATATGATATTAAAATGTAAGGCATTGCAGAGTCTGCTTGTCTTCCCACTCCATGTTGGGAGGACAAAACAATTAATTGAAAGAAAATAAACCAGAACAAACCATCTCTAGAGCTGCTTTTCCGAGACCAGTTCAGGGCTTGTTTACCTGCTAATGGTGTTCTGCTGTGCTGTGGTTATTAGTAAAGTTTTGACCTCATGGTCTGCAAAAACAGATGCTGCCTCTTTCCAATTATAAACGGGGTTTGAAATAGTCTGCTGGAGTGGGAAGAGAAGGGCAGCCTCAAATAGCACAGCCACTCAGCCAGGCAGCCAGTGGCCAGCATCACGGGCTGCTCAAAGGTGGGCCACGTGCTGTGCCTCATGGTGGTGGGTGTCTTGGCCAAAGTCTGGTATTCTCTCTTTGCTGATTTTAGATTTAAATATGGTTTTACTCCCCAAAACCATGAGCTGCCATGCAGAAAGCTCTTTTGTAACCTGGCATCAGGTGTTGGATGCGTAGGGGTTAATTGTGGAGGATCAGGCCTTGGGGAAGGTGTAGGCAGGTTTGGGGTTAATGTGCCCAACATGGGGGCTCCAGGGGACTCGGGACTTACTGAAAGATCAGTAAAACCAAGGTTTCATGACTTTAGGTGAGTCACAAGTACAGATGGGATGAAGGCAAACAATTTAACCTACCAATTAAATTGTTGTGGTTTTTTCATTTCCAGTGGTGAAAACTGTTCAGTTCTCATCCATAATGTTTGTTCTTATCTTGACTGACTGACCAGCCATGTGCTGTTTACATAGCCCTTCTATTTGTCCTTTGCAGCCTTTGCCAGAGCCATAAATGCTGCAGGATATTTGGGGTTTAAGTGTTGGGATTTGATTTTAATTGAACAGGAAATTGTAAATCTTGTGTTGAACCTTTTAGGAGACTCCCAACATGCTGCCCATTGGAAATGCTACATGCAGAGGTTGGCATGGTACCTTCTCAGTATGGCTGTGTAGCTCTGGGCAGACTCTGTACCCATGTTGCCTGTGCAGGCTTCCCCTGGCAAGTTTTTCCTCTGTCAGCTTTTAATGATTTCTAGTTACCCACTGCCAGCCAGTGCCTGGCTTCCATTGTAAAACCCCAACTGCAGCCAACTCTGCAGATTTGCCTGCAAAGAGGGGTTGCTGTTTGCATGGTGGCTTCACACCGCTAAGACCAGTTGTGACTGTGTGGTATTTTGGATGCTCCCCTTGTGGGAACTGTTTTTCCTGTGGATGTTGTGGAAGCGTTTCAGCGCAGGTGTGCACAGCTCCTTGGAGGACTCCCCCCGTGCATCCTGGCTGGGTGTGCTGGTGCAGGTGTGAGCACAGGCGTTCTCCCTTGGTTTGTGAGCGTGGTGAGGAGCGGGATGCTGGGTTTGGTGGCCGTGGGGCTCTGGCTGACACAGCGTGGATGTTGCTCTGGGGCAGCAGGGAGGGCTCAGGCAGCGTCTCTGTGAGGAAACATCGCTCATGCAGCGCTGCCACGGCAGGATGCTCTGCTCACTGGACCTTTGTGGGAAGCTAACTTTGTCCCAGAGGGGTGTTCCTCTGACTGTGTTTACAAAGTCTTCTTCTATAGTGCAAAAAAGCCGTGAACACTAATCCGCTCTGGAAGCAGCAGAGTCAAAGCTTGATAGCGTTAAATACGAGCCATGTCCTGCGGCATGTGGGGCTCCTGCTGCTTTTTCATTTCTGTTGCCTGCACCAGCTTGACTTCGGGGTTTTGTAGTTTCTTTGAGGTATTGGGCACTGCCTGCAGCGAAATGGATACGAGTGAAAGCCCTGGTTTGAGCTGGGATCAGTTCACGGCAAGCCTTGCAAGCGTTTCCCAGGAGGAGAGATGCCAGCAGGAGACCCAGCGAGTGCTTTTGGGAGCTGGAGAGGTGCAGGCAAGGACCTGGGCAGGGAGCCATGGAGTTTGGAAATCTGTCATTAAAATGCGTGGTGAATAAAAAGATGTGCGGGAGTGTTTCTGAGAGGCTTTTCATGGCCTGGGTGGTGCTCAGCAGACATTGTGTGAAATCGGTGGCTGGAATGCAGCAGCATTTGCAAAATTATCACACCTATGACTTGAACAAATTCATCCCAAGAACGAGGGGCACTGTGCAATCTGTTGATATAAGTTTATAAAATAAGTTTTTCATTGTCTGGAGTCACCTGTATATCTGTTTTTATTTATTTGCAGCTTTTTAAAGGCCTTTAAACAGAGCTCTTGACCTGTATTATGTTTGCAGTTGCTGTGTCCCATTGCTCCTCCCAGAGTAAGAGCTGTGGTTGTGAGATGGAGTTAGAAGGGCTCTCTTCTAACCTGTGTTCTTCAGCACAGACTTTGAGTTGTGTCCTTGCTGTGCTGTGTCCCTCCTGGTCTTGGAAAAGTTGACTGGCTGGTTTCATGCCTCAGTTCCCATCTGCTCTCTGGGGACAGTGACATCTCTTTTCCCAGGGGTTTGGAGGACACTGCCACGCTTCTGTGACAGCAGGGTCTGTGTCAGTGCGTGGGAGAGGAGCAGTCGGAGGAGGTTAACACACACACCCCCAATTAAATCAAGTACTTCTCTTGGTTTACTTCTGTTGCAGAACAAAACTAATTTGTGATTCCGTTTGATTCATCTAAAACAAATCATTGATTTGTACTTATATCCTGAATGTTCATTGATTATTCACTTAGCGTTTAGTGTAAAACACATCTCTAGCTGGCTAGTTTAAGTGAAGCTGCCAGTCATCTCTAGAAAGCCTTGAAGCTACTAAGTGCTGGAGAAATTGCTTTAGCAATAGATGGACAAGGCTGCTGCAGCTACGCTTGGATTATCCATGGTTCTCCCTGCTCACAAAACCCAAATCAGTCACCAAAGGGCAAATTTTTCTATTTGTGGTATAAAGAAACATAAAATATCCATACTGAGTGCTTGACTCAGCACAGGCATCCACAGCCACCAGGACTTTGAAGGAGACCCTTGAGGCTGAGCCACCTGCCTAAAAATACTTGGAGATGGTGCTTAATGTTCCAGGTGAAGAATTTCCATATCATTATTCTGCCAGTTCTGAAGTTCAAGTTTTCTTTTTCATGAGACAGAGATCAGGCGGTTGGGATATTGAGTGGGTGAAGAGGGCTGCTGTGGTGGCAGAACTCATTGGGCAAATTAAAGGATTGTGGAAAGTATTAAAATACTTAAAGAGCTTCAGTGGGGGTGGGCAGGTTAGTATTGTTAGGAGGAGAGGCTTTTCAGGGAGGGCTGATCAAGTATCTGCTTAGCAGCTTCCTGATACAGACAGAGGGTTGTTGTCTTTGATGGAGGGAAAAAAATTTTTTCTACCTTTTCCATCTGAATTGCAGCATAGCAGGTTTTTTATTCTGCAGTGCCCTTCTTGGGTTTATTTTCAAGCTTACGTCAGGCTTCCCTTGCAAAGCAGGAAAGTCTGGGAGTGGCAGTATCCTGTATTAAATAATCTCTTTCTGCATTAATTGTGTCACTGGCCAATTCTCCTTCTGTTTTTGTCCCGGTGTCAAGTCACATTTGAGTCTCCAGGATCAGTGCATTAGCATGGATGCATCTCTGATGCACAGAGACTCTGTAACTCTGTCTTCTCTCCTGCCTGCCCCTGCCTTGCCAGTGTTTGAATATTCCATCCCTCCTGTGCTACATACAGGATAAATGCTTACCTAAAAGTTAATCTGTATTTTGAAGTGACTAGACATGCACATGAAAATATCTTGTGCAAGATATTTTAATTTCTGCTTGTATAAAAGTGGACAGCAGTAGTGTTAAAATGTAAATTATTAGGCTTTAAAGAAGCTTCTGGGCAAAAATTAATCTCCACCTGTCTTTTATGTTCATGATGAGTTTTGTTGCATTGCAGCATCCATTTACTTGTGGCTAAGATTGTCACTCTGGTGGTTTAGGATTTGTTGGTAGTGGGATGGATGCTGAACTGTGGGAAGAGCAATGTGTTGGCTTATGTCAGTGCTGCTGCCTGGTCCATACCTGTTCATCAATTTTTAGTTTTTAGACCATCATGATCACATTTTCAAGTCTGCCTTACAGCACTTAGGTTTTTCTTCTCTCCCTGTGATGCCAAGAGCTTTCTGGAAGGTTCAACCTGGAGACTCCTTTTTGTCACTCACTGCTTGTACTTATGTAGCAGTAAGTTGTCTGTGTATTGTCAGTGTTGTGAGGAATGTCATGACCTAGGGAGGAGGCCTGTGGTACCAAAAAGGTTTTATAGCCTTTAGAAGCTCTTGCAAATAATCAAAGAAATGCTTCCAGTCCTGAGAAATTCGCTCCTTAAAGATCTGTGTATGTGTATTTTGTATAGTGAAAACATGTAGTGGTTTAGTTAAAGTGTAGTAGTGAGTACCCTGCCAGTACCAATAACTTCACACAGAAGCTGGAGAACATTTCTGAGGGAGAGCTAAATTTCTTTATTCTTCCCCAAAAGACAGGGAGTCAGGGGAGCAGAGCTGCTGTGCAGTGTCCCCACGTGAAAAACAGGAGCAGAGTTTGTGTCCTTTGCTGAATGAGTGGATGGATCTGGTGGTGGTGGAGCTCTCTCAGACTCAACCACAAACAAGGACCTGTCAGATGAATTATTCAGTTAATGCTGGCAGAAGTGTTGGGGTGGTCTCTCCTCCCTCTGCTCTGTGCCCAGACTGTGATCTTTTACTTTTATTTGATCTCACCTTTCATGTTTTAACGATTCCTTTTTCATGCCATCTCTCATTACACTCTCTAGAGCTGGCTTTGATATCTTTTCTCTTTGTCTTCTATTTCCCTCAGTTTCTTTCCTTTCCTCTTCTTTTGATGTGTAGAAAATGACCAGGATGGAGATCTTCCCAATCTTAATCTTGACCATTTCAAGTTATCCACTTGTTGAAGAACTTTACCAGATACTAAATTAACAGTGTGGCTTCCTTAACACCAAGCAACGATTTTGGGTATAAAGTGGTTTAGGCTGCCTGGGGAGGAGTTGATGCTGGTCCTTGCACTGAGTTCCAGGGGTTGTTCTGGGTCCCTGGAGTGTGGTGAGACACGGCACAGCCTCCAGGACAAACCATCTTGGTCCCAGAGTGAGGCTGTGCCGTGGGGATGTTTCCACAGGCATCCCGTATGGGGTGGCTGGTGCTGATGGGCAGCAGGAGCTCATCCTGCACTTCACATATAGAGCTTCAGCTAAGCTGAAGGAAAAACGAAAATTGTGTTTAAAAGGAGATTAATTTGGTAACTTTGAGGAGCAATAAGTATTTAGGACAAAAAGGGGAAATGCAGATTCTGGCTGAGCACAAGCTTTGTCATTTGATGGCTGAAATTCTCCACTTTGTCGTGCCAGTGAATCCACATGAAATGTATTTTTCCCGAGCTAAAGTGCTGACCTGGGTGGGGGAGGTAAGTACTCAGAGTGGTGGATGAGCATAATTAGGACATGGATTGTGGGTTGGCTCTGTATAGATCAGTTTGTGTTTCGTTAATGTCTGGTTCCACCCTGTCTGTCTGTTTTATTGGATTAATTTATTACTTTCTGAAAGTGCTTCTCCAGTGAGCTAAAATATCTATTTACTGGAAGTATTTGGTTACCATGAAAAAGTGTCTTTGGCATGTGTTTGGCAAATATTAAGTACTTTCTTCTGTTTCTTTTGCAATTTAATCTTCTATTTATCTTGGGTATTGATTGCTGACGGCCTTGGTAATTATTTGCTGATCTTGAAAACAGTGATTTTAGAGGCTCGAATTACTTTTGTAATATTAATCATTACCCTGGTGTGCTTGTTTTAAAGGATGGGATCCCTCTGGCAGCTCTAGGGTGGACATGTACCGTCTGAAACAATGCTGCCATCTTAAAATAACAAAATCATTACTGGTGTTTGGTTCCCAAAACTACGCAGATACTTGGAGAGATGCAAACCTGGCAGTCGCAGTCAGCTCACGAATTCGCTGTTCCTCTTGATGGGAGGAGTGGCTGGATTCTGAAATCAGAGAAAAATACGGTTGTATTCAGTTTCCAAATTAATGTCATGGTGTGTTGGTGCCAGCTCTGGCACAGGGCTGGTGGGGCAGGGGGCAGACCCGCTCTGGTGGCAGTGGAGCTCTGCCAGGGGGGAGAAGCCACACTCCAAAGGGTCTCACACTTGCAAGTGAATGTGGTGCCATACAGAGGCACATCTTGCTTTGGGGGAAGGTGAGAAATTGAAAAGTCTCTGCTGGGAGCTGAGTAATTGGCACCTGCTATTATTGTGTCCCTCCTCCCCCTTTTAATAACTTGTTTATAGAGATACCTCTCCTACAGATCTCATTACACAGCCATAAAGCACGATTCTTTAAAAAATACATGAATTCCTATTCATGTGGGGTCTGAATACCTACCTCCTTCATGTTCTTTAGGGAGAAGGGATGGTTTCTGTGGTATCCAGACATCTTTTCTCACTGCTGGTCAGAGCCACGGCTGCCCACGAGGAGATGAGCTGTGTCCCTGCCATACCTGGATGGAGATGTAATTCTTCCATTAATACAGGCCCTGCCAGGCAGTTAGAGTGGCTGGGAGGGGAATTTTGTCTTCTTGTTATTTTAGGCCTTGAAGCAAGGGTTTGTGTTGGCTGTTTGAGTGACGTTGGGCTGATCTCCACCGTGACATGCACTGCTGGAGAGCACGAGAGGCGACGCTTGGCACACGCCCCTGGGATCTCCAGTGCAGTGAGCCCCACTTCCTGCTCATGCTGCAAGTGATATGTTTAATTGGTTTTAACAGTTTCATCCCTGTTCTTTTATTAGTGGATCGTGGTGCAAAAGGAAGCTGGGAGCGTTTTTGGATCCTGTTCTGGGTAATTTGATGAGTAAGTCTTGCTGAGCTTCATCTCTCTGCAGGTGCAGTGGTGCATCTCCTGCAGGGGATGCTGTGGGTAGAGCATCTCCTCCTCCTCCTCCCAAACCTGTGTGGGGAAGGAAGAGGAGGAAAGGGCAAAATCATGTCCATGACAATTATTTTCTGATTCTTTTCATCACCTTATAGAACAGGAATGCTAAGGGGAGCCTTAGAAAAGAGGGCATTCCAGCAAGCCCTGGCAGGATGTAATCTCTTTTCTTCATACTGAGGTATAAAGATAATTCCAATCGGGATTGAAGCAGCGGATGGCAAATAATTCTTGAACAATCCGCTTATGGTGTTCCAGGATGCGAATGAAAACCACTAATGGGATAAAGAAGGATCTAGATAATTATCTTGACTGCATTAAATCCTATCCTTTCAGGAGAATACTCTTGTGCGGACACCAATTTCATGTGTATCAAATGCTAAAGCTGACTAGACATTTTCAGAAGCTGGCTGATTCCAGCACAGCCATCCTCTCTTGGTGATCATCTATCATTTATCTACCTGGTTGGTCATAATAAATCTGATTTCTGGTCTCTGCTGCCCTATTTCCTTTTTTTCCCCCCTCCCCGCAGCAGGTTAAAGCTGTGACACACATTCTCTCCAGGGCAGATTTGAAACCTCCTTCATCTTTTTCTCCTTTCATTTGGTCTGCTGTTTTGAGAGACTTCCTGGGGTTTTTTTCCCCCATTTTACAGCTGGTAGTGCTCTTGTTTTAAGTCTGACAGAAGAACTGCATGT
The DNA here is from genome assembly GCA_037013685.1 of Acridotheres tristis. Lineage (NCBI taxonomy): Eukaryota > Metazoa > Chordata > Aves > Passeriformes > Sturnidae > Acridotheres > Acridotheres tristis. The sequence goes on from CM072900.1 coordinate 7,172,698, forward strand.
AACATTTAGGAGTGCAAGGTATTTTTTTAATTGATCAATTTATTTTCCCCCATCAAGAGCTCTGTCTTGCAGTGTGGGGGATGGTGCTGTGCTGCAAAACAAATCCAGTCAGCTAATGAGGCTCTTGTTGTAGACTCTTTGTGTTTGAATCTAATGGACACCCCATGGATGGAATGGAGGATGGCAGAAAAAGAAAGGAACAGTTTTCTAGTGACTGAGACCATGACATTTGGATACTGGTTAACAGTATTCAAAGCTTTGCATTATGGAAGCTCTGTTCTCTGAGACCCCATGGTCAGAGGAAAGGGTGACACAAACACACCTCTAAGAACGTGGGTGACAGAAGAACACCTCTAGGAATTGGCTGATTCTTCATTAACTCCCAGAAGCTCAGGCAACTGCATTTTCCAGCTGTCAGAGAGCCATTTATCTCCAGCCTCACATCAAGTGTTTCCCAAGTGAACTGAGGCATGTCTGAGCTGGCTGCAGCATCTTTTGGTGAGCTAGGCTGTGTCCCACAATGGGAGCAATCTGGAGACTCTCAGCTGAACACAGCTGCCCACGAGCTGTCCTCCCGCTGGAAGAGGAGGATTGGCAGTTGGCACCATTCCTTTGCACTCCAGAGGACAGATGCTGTTCGTGGCCCTTTTGTCAGGGAGAGAGTCCCATCATTCATTTGGAGAGTGCCCAAATGCAGCTTCTCAGTAGCAGACCCTCTGAAACCACAAGGTTCCCATCTTGCTGGCATGGCAGCCTTGTTAAGGCTCAGCTGTCTTTAGAATACAGAAGGGCTTCCTTGCTCTTAGTGAGAAGTCAAAGAAGAAATTCTTCCTGTCCACGGTGGACTTGGGTTTCCAATCTCCCTCATGTGGCAGAGAGAGGTTACAAGGACCAGTTTTGTGCTGAAATCCAAGGGGTTTGTGTGTCTCATTTTGCTGTGAACTGCAAGTTGCTCTTGACACCAGAACTGCCGTTCACACTGCCGTGAGCTGTCACTTGCCTGTCCCAACTGGTGGATGTCCTTAGAGGCACCTGAAGCTCAGCCTTTCCATACCAGACTTGGATTTGGGACAGGTAGGCTGCACAAGGGTGTGATGTGCAGCTGAGCACACCTCAGTAAGGCACTTGCCAAGCAGGACTGTGTGTAGAGAAAAGGATACGTGGGATCCTTGCAGCCTCTGGAAGGCTCTTTAGGAAACGAGTCATGTTTGAAAAATGTGATCATTTTTTGTTTTGGTGGCATGCTTCTTGAACAGCAACTCTTAAATTGAAATGTCCACACAGAAGAGTCAGTATCAAGGTTTCTTCACCTTCTGATTACAGTTGTGTACCCTGTGGCTTTAGGAGCAGGGCTGAACTTGTGATGAACAGTGATGCCTGGTGAAGGCTTTTGCCTAAAAATACTGACATTCTGCAAGAGGAGTCTGGCAAGGTCTGACAGCTGATTCCTTAAAATCAATTGATTGCTGTTTAAAATAAGATATCCATCCTACACACTCGTGACTTGCACAGAGATCTTGATGGGCATTTTCACCTGGGTCTTGGTATTACTGCACACCTTTCAAATGAACCACTCCTTAAGAAATCTCATTACTTGCTCCCTTAAAGGTGTCTGGTTAGCTGAGTTGCTAATTGAAGTGTCCTTTCTTCAACCCAGTGTTGTGATGGAGCAGTTCCTGGAGCTGTTATGCCAAGTGTTACCTCCACAGAGCATTATAAATGATCTCCTGCCATCTCCTGCTTGGGTGAGCGCTACCCAGAAACTGGATTTTTTCCGGATGTCTGCACAGCTCTCAAGTGACTTGCACAATGCACACACACAGAAAGGCAGATATTTCATGTCTCTTTGGAAATCTGTCAAGGCAGTGGCAGATCGCTTATCCTGGGTCTTGCTGTCTGTTCTTACCTTCTAAAATGCAGGTCCAGGAGTATTGCTGTAGTAGTTAAAGGTCAGGCAATACAACCTTTAGCCCTTTGTAGCAGCTGTGGTTTTACTCCTGGGATTTAAACTTGCAGCACTTGTCTGTTGTTCCAGAGTGCTGGTTAGCTGTTCTGAAAGCCTGCAAACCAAAGGTGGCCCTTTCTGCAGGTACCCCTGATGGTGCTCAGAGGCCCCAGCTGAGACCAGAATCGTCTCTAGTGTGCCCTGAATGCCCTGGGTGCGCTGGGAACCCTCCCAGAGAGCTTCACCATGAAAGGCTGGGCCAGGAGGAGTGGGTCCCTGTGGGTGAGGTGGTTGTCAGTGGCAGAATTTGAAATCCACGTTGACTCAGCAGCACTGTGTGGTTACCAAGGGCACTGCAGTGCTGGGATGTACATGAGGGTCATTTGCATCAGACTTCAGGATTTCATGGAGAGGAGGAAGGGAAGATGTTGACAAGAGGGAGTTTGTAAATGGGTAGAATTCAGATCACTGCCAGCCAGTGCAGAAAAGGTCAAGAAATCCTTTAGTCTGCTGGTGTGTGGCATAGCACACCAGTGAGAAGGTGTGGATTTTGTACAGGCACTCGTGTTTAGTTTGGCTTCCAGGAGAAGTCCTTATCTCTTCTCCTGCTGCCAGCTTCTTTGGAGTTGCCCTCCTTCCCTCGGCTCTGCCTACATTTCTTGCTGTGATTTCAATTATTTATACCATTTCTCTTCCCCTTAAACTGCTCCACTGCCTGTGCACTGTGGAAGCAGCTGTCGCTTCCCAAGCCTGTTCCACTGATGTGTGAAGAGCCGATCCCTGTGCACACAACTCGTTAAGAGCATTTCAGGGCTCTTCAGTGTGGGCAACTATGTGGATGTAAAACTGCAATTGGATCTTACCTTACAGAAGATTTTAAGTGCGGCTGGTGAAATAATGATCCACTTATTAGTGTGGAATAGCAGGAGGGAGCTGCTCAGGGTAACAGGTGAGAGGAGGAAGAGTTTTGCAGAGGAGTATGTCCCCTTCTTCTGACGAAAATTAAGCGGCTTAAAACTAGAGGTTATTCTTCTCTTGTTTCCACCAGTGTGCATTCAGCAGAACCTCATTAAAATAATTCAATTTCTTTTTGACACAGGCTGATGTCACAGAGGTGACAGGGAGGCACAGCCTCACCTGGCTGATCTGGATCCAGAGCTGAGGCTGAGAGAGGCAAATTCAGTCATTCAATTTAGTCCTCCCTCATTTTTACCTCTGCAGCATTAAGCTTGGAGAATGAGCAGAAAATGTTTAAATCCCTTTCTTCATTGCTGCCATGTTCAAACTGAATTAACTCTCATCCAAAGGCAGCCTGTGCTTTAGGAAACATCTGCCATGGTCCACATTATATTTTGAGGTCAGAATTAAAATGTATGTAACTGTTGAGCAGTGAGTAATGAATACTCAAATCCCTCTCTTTGCCAACAGTTGTTTCGCAAGATATGATTTGTACACATCCCTTGTACCTGTGCAGGTACATGAATATGTTATTAGAATAGGAACCAGCACAACATGTCACAGGAAAGAATGGTTATAAGGTGAAGCAGCTTGCTAGAAATTTAAATATTTTTTTTATTTCAAGCTTGCATTTATTTATTTGACTTCTGCAAGTGTAGCTTCTGGAGTGTAATTGATGTGAGGATGCAATTGTATTCATGGCACATCTGTGTCAGGGGCAATATTTATGTGCCATGGCTGCTCCATGAAATATCTGCTCTCTCCTCTTGGCTCCTCCATCCAATAAGTAGACGTGAGCTCTCAGGGAAAATACACACAATTTTTAGAGCTGTTCTAGATATAGTCCTTAAAGAATTTTTTGATTGTGTGTCTGAAAAGAGCTTTTGAAAAGATAGAGCAAGTCTCAAGTAGAGAATGACCACGGAGAGGCTGGTGCCATACTGTATTTGATGGGCTTTGTCTGCTAATGAAGAAAAATTAAAGCTCCTACTTGACAGAGTATTGTCTGTCCCTTGGGGTGTGTTTGAGTGCATGGGCTTCCTTCTGGCTTCCTTTGGTAGACACCATCTAAGTTTGAAAAAATTGCTCAAGTTCCTTAAATTGTGTCCTGTGTTTCAGTGGGAATTTCAGAGATAATTGCAAAGTAAACTGAGGAGAGATTGACAAAAATGAATGAGGCAGAAGTCTGGGCAGGACTGACTGTGTGCTGAAGTCATACTTGTGGTGCACAGTGCCCAGTGTTGGTACCACGTGTGTTTCAGAGGTTGCTCACATGGTCCAGCCGGATTCCCAGTGGAAGAATGGATGTCTCTGTTCAGAGTAAGGGCTCCTGAGGCCCCACAGCAGCAGGATGAGGGTGGAGCAGGTGAGAGTAGGAGTCACTTGACTCCTGGACAGGGAAGTGGATTGATGAAAAGCCAAGCTCTCTGCAAGGCTGGCTGGGTGTCATTCAGCCCATTTCACAGCTGGGAAATCGGGGCACAGGAGAGGTTCCCAACCTGCCGGGTGCATAAATCCCTTTGGAACCTCCCTCTGAGCATCCCTCCTGCAGCCCTTCAAACACAAAAGCCATGTCTACAGAAGGATGGGTTTGCATTTCTCTGCTGGCATATTTGTTACTGGAAGAATGTTGGATCCCAAAAACCTGGGATTTTTGAGCTTTCTGTGCTATTTGGCACTGACCCTCTGGAAAACACTGCTTTTGACCTAAGACCTTGGAGACGGCTTCTAAATTTAAGTAATGAAGTTAAAATCACAGATGTGTAGTTAAATAAAAGTGTGTACTTTCATATAGTAAAAGGTTTGAAATATAAGGTTTTTATAGTATAGTTATAGGTATAAGACAAAATGGAAAATTTTAGGTACTGTTTTTTTCGGTGTTCATCTTCTTCCTTCTTCATGGATTTCAAATAATAGTTTCTAGTTAGTCAATCAGTAGATTCATAGAAATTTAGATATTAAGTTAAAAATATAAATGTTAATTCTTTAATAAACTGTTTAGCTTTAAGAAACCTTGTAGCAACTAGATCTTCCTCCATTTTTCCTTGCTTCTAGCAAGTAGCTAGAAGTGCTGTTAAATACTCTGTACTTCTTAGTAAAATTTAATAAACAACCAAACACAAACACAAAAAAAACCCATTTCCATCGTCTATTTGTTAATCCTAACTCTAAATAAAGGAAAAAAAACCCCCTAAACCCACTAATTAAGTAGTGCAAAACTCCCACCACTGTTACAGAGGAATGGCATTTATTGGGTTTTTCTGGAAGATCTACGCTTGTTCTGGGCTGGGGCAGGAACCTCGAGGTGTGGCAGGAGGACAGACAAAGAGCATCCTCTCTGCAGCACCTCTCCCTGCTCAGCCCCGTGTTCTTCAGCAAGGCCCCAGTGCCAGACAAAACTCAGGTGTGGGGAGGCAGCTGGGGCCAGAGCTGCTGGAGGAGAGGAGCAGTTGGCCATTAGTGTGCTCAGAGTTGGGTGGATTGATTGTGCTGCTGTGGAAATCCAGGGGACAGGGGTGGAAGGGCACACCACAGGCTGCTGTCAGCACAGAAGAATGAGGGAGATTTTTATGTTTTGTGGCGCCTCTTTTCCTACTTTGGAAAAAGCTTTTATTTTATGTGTCTGTGTAAATGCTTTATAACCCAAGTGCTGTGAGTACTTTGAGTAATTGCTCAAAAATTGATGGCGAATTTTGACCATGTATATACAGTGCCTTCAAGTTCCAAGGATTCTTCTCTCAGATTGTGATGCATTTTTTTACTGCATTTAAATGAGTTGTTTTATATAAATTCTGAGTGCTGGCAGGCTTACAATAACTGGGTTTTTTTAAAGCTTGTTTTTTCTAAGGGACTGAAACAAGTCCTTCTTCCCAACAGCTTTCAAACTCTTAGTCTCACTTCAGCCCAGTTAGGCCACGGTATGGAAACCCCAGAGGTGATCTAAAGTCCTCTGGGTATTTTAAAGGTAGCCAGGGGGGCAGAAAAGAGATCTCTTGCTGGCTCTGTCAGGCGTGGGTGAATCTGTATAGAAAGTGCTATCTTCATAGCCCCAGCCATAAGAAGTTCTTTAATCAAAGCTTTTGGCTGAGTACAGGATGCCCAGATGTTGGGTTCCCCCGGGGATGTGTTGGGGTGGCTGTAGCCAGCAGCATTCTCTGTGCCTGGTCAGCAGCTCAGCCCATCCCTTATAAAGCCCTGCCAATGCAGAAAATAAACAAGACCAAGTTTTTTGTGCTTTCTCACGCTTCTAGCAAGCGTTAGAAATATCCACTGAAAGAAAATATTGGGCAGGGGGGCAGCGTTAATGGGCCCATCCATTTCAGCATTCCCACCTATGGCCAGAGCCTCATTCTCTAATTTTTGTTGCTCTGGCTGTTTTGTTTTTCCTTCATTGCAATCAAGATAATGCAGTACAATAGTGCACTAAGAATTCCAGCTATTCAATTACCTTTCAGAAGTTGACTTAATTGGCTCTTTAAGTGATAGCTCTCTATTGTGTGCAATCAGCACCACTCAAGGAGGGAGCAGGAAGAGGAGAAGGACTTTGTTTCTAATCAATAAACAGAGGTCTTTGAAATAATGCTGCTTGCAATTTGTATCACTGGTTAAATTACACTGAAGATGATCATCTGCACCTTCCTGGAGGAGCACGGTTCTAGCAGAGCAATAAAGCTTTGCTGTCCACAAATGTGAACTATTTTACTCTGTGTTTCAAGTTAATCCAGTATTCTCCCCTTGAACTTTTATTCCCCCCCCCAAAGTGTTAAAGAAAACCAAAACCAAACTGCTGCAGAGCCCAGCACAGATGGTTTGGGAAAGTCTAATATGGAATGACTAATCATTTGGTTTGCACCTCATAAAGTATGCAAATGAATGTGATACCTGATGATAAATAATTCAAAGTTGAGATGCAAGGCAAGGTGAGATTATAGAAGGAATAAATATATGTAAGCCAACCTTAAGAAAAACAAGCAATCTCAAAAGCTTGAGCTCATCTTTCAAGCTACAGTCCATAGAAGCAGCTGCTTCTTGGTCCAGGTTTCCTGCCAGTGCTTGAATCCAGGGGACTTTAGGCCAGCAGGATTTCCAGTTTGTAGTCAGAGTTTGGCCAAAACTACAAATCTGTGGATCTGCCCCCTTTGCACAGCCCTGTTGCACTTCAGGTCATCAATGCTCCTGGTTTAGGCAGCAGGAAAGGTTTACCAAGAGAACCAGATTTCTTTTATATATACATTTTTTGGTTAATTTTTTCTAGTTATTGGGTTAAAAGTAATTGTCTGCTTCATAGTTTCATTAAAGCTAAAATTACTAGTCATAATTAACTATTTAGTCAAAATTTAAAATATTTTGAATCCAGAAAGGTCTTCTTGAGCTTGCAAGAGGCACAAGACTGGAAGTCCCGCTCAGACCCCTGTGCTGCCACTGCCGGGGGCAATTCCAGCTCCCATCCCCTCCCGTGGGAGTAGGTGAGAACTGCAGATGCAGACCCGTATGGAACCACAGATTTCAATGAAGAAGCATCCAGCTCACTCCTGGGTAGGATGCATGTCTCTCTGCCCTCCATTTTCAACACCTTTTATAAGGAATTTCGTTTTCTTTGTGGGAGCAGCCATGGGATGTTCTTTGCAGGAATTGGCTCACTCAGACCGAGCTGAGATTTAATTGATTAAAGATGCTTCTTCCTTTGCTCCCTGCCTGATCCTGCTAAGAGATGGATAATCACCCCTCAGTGCAATGCTCTTGCAGCAGGAGGGAAGGTGCTGTTGATCCGGATTTATAATCTTGCACCGAGGAGCAGCTTTCAGACCATTTCACGTGTCAGCTTTGTAGGAGTTTTCACTAAACCGTGGAGGTAGCTTGATTTTGCCCTTGTTATCAGCCAGAAATAGCGATGCTACAATGTCCTGCTCCAGCTCAGCACTTGGCAATGCTCCTGAAATTGCCAGCAGCCTCCTCCTGGCCGGTGCCAGGCGCCTTCGTGCCCGGACAGCCCGACAAGGCTGCGCTTGTTCCCCGGGCTGGGACGGGCCTGCCTCGGTGCCCGAGCGGGGCTGAGTGGTCCTTGTGTGCTGACAGCAGCCACAGCATCCGTGCTGTTCCACTGTGCAAGTGTTTCACCCATGGTCCCAAGTGCTGGGTGGGTTCCATTGTGGCCTTGCAGAGCACCGTGGTGCTGGGACAGTGTGTGTCCCTCTGTCCAGCACATGAAGGACCTGTTGGTTTGCTCCTAATTCTGTCTGGGTTTAGTTAAGCAATATAGGGGAAGGAGGGAAAAGAAACAACTTTTTTTGTTCCAAATTTACTCTGTGGCTTCTTTGGCTCCTGGGAGGGGCTGTTGTGATAAAGTCTGATATATTTTCACATCTGCCTACGAAAAATGTAGGATTTATCTTTCAAATGAATTTTGCTCTGCTGCGCTGCCAGCAGGGTATTTTTGAGTAGCTATTTTTGTGAAATATAACCCGAGAATTTGTATTGGCTTAACACTTAAAGTGTAGCCGGGGGAAGATGGAATATTCATCTTTATTGTATTTGTTTCTCCTGTAATGAGACGTTACTGTCTGTCGTAAAGGAAGTGGTTCTCCAGCCCAGGGAGCATGCCCAGTGATTTTCTGTTTGCTCCATTAGCTCGTGTGCAGACCTCCTGATTTTTTTATGTGCATGTGCTTTTCTACTTGTTTAATCCTGCCAACTGCTCTTCTGGTTGGAAATCCATTTCTATAATGCTGGGTATTACACAAATTTGTTGAAGCTCTTAATGCAGATAACGGGGAAGGGGGGTGAGCCTGCTTTGCCCGGTCAGCCTGAGCCAACTTTCTCCTTCCCATCAGTCACACAGAGCTTGAGCTGAAGCTCGCTGAGGGCACAAAATGCATGCAGTAAAGAAAAATAAAGTTTAAGGAACAGCTAGAGTGCTGTAAACGTTGCTTGGATTTTGATTTATGAAGTCCAAGCACAGCACAAATTGGATGGCTTGCTGTGCCCTGTGGAAATCTCTTTGTCTGCCTTTTTTTGAAATATTTCCATAACTAGTAATCATATATTGTAGCAGAGAGCCCTTCTATAAAGAGCTTTTTGGTCACTGCTGCTGTTTAGTATGACTCTGTACAGAGTGTTAATTGCAGCTTCTCATTCACGAAAATTGATCAGGAATTGCAGTGTGGATGCCAGCAGTGATGCTCTGGATTTTGGGGTTCTTGTGTGCATGATGTTTTGGGGACCAGAGCTGGAGCAGGAGAGGCTCCTCCCTGTGTGTGATTTGCAGTGTTTGTGGAGCTGTTTCCAGCAGGGCTGAGCACATCCTTGCCTGTTGTACTGTTCTGGTTGTTTTAATCTGTTGAATTCATCCATGGCACTTTGCCTGGTGGAGAGTGGTGGGAATGTTGTCAGCAGCGGCAGAGAAGGATGCCAGGCTGCTTTTTTTTATTATTATTTGTAGTAAAGCCATACAAAGTCCATCCAGGGCCTCATGACAATGGTTTGAGTGGCTGTCAAGCATTCATGTATTTTTTTGTTTAAGCAGTGGAGCAGGCCACCTGCTCAAAGTTTGGTGTGAGTTTATATACTAGTGTGAACTTCTGACTTAACTATCCAGTTCTATTAAAAATAAAAGGAGCAAAATCATTCTGGAACACTTTCATAGCTACAGTATTTGGAAACTTTTCAGCTTCTTTCTCTTCTCTTTCCTGATTTCTTCCCAAGAATAGTCACAACACTTTCTTTTTTAGGATTTTGCCCTAATAATTACATCTGCGAAGATCCGCTGGGATGGGTTATCCCACAAGCAGGATTATGCCCTTAAATGGAAAATAAGCCACCACAACAGCTAAAGTTTGGAGGAAAATGTTATTGTGGGAAAACAAGGTTGCTAAATGTGTTATTCCATGTTGTGGAGCTGCACAGTCAGGAAATGCTTGTTAATGCAGAGAGGAAATGCTCATGTCTTCTAAGTGCTTCTTGCATTCCTTTTTAATTATTGTTATAGTAGGAAAACATGGCTCTAATAAAACACCAACCACTATCCCCTCTGTAAAAGTGACAGGAGGTGTGAGGAATTGGAGGGAGACAGAGAGGCCAGTCTTGCTTTATGAACTCTTTACTCGCTGGGTTCTGCTCCTCCCTTTCCCCCCTCAGGCCAGTGGGGGTGCAGCACTTCTCCAGGCTGCCTGTGCAGTTCTCCAGCCCCGCTGCCTCTCGGCCAAAGATTTGGGCTAAATAATCCAATTAAGCTTTGCAGCTTACATAACTGTCTTGGCTTGAGGCAGCAGCCAGGCTGACGGGGATAGAAGCACATCTGGAAATCGTGTACTGAACATGCTGGAGCCAGAACGGTTTGGACAAATTTGCTCATATGCACAAGATGTCCTTTGAACAGCAAGATGAGTGTGCATGGTCTCCTTGCTGAAGAAGTTGAAGAAAACGCTCCTATCCATAAATTGTTTCCCTGGCTGGGAAACCTAACTGGCTTTTTTCCTCTCCCTTCTCCTTTGGAAGATCATCCAGCTCTTCCTTTTCAGCTCCAGAGGATCAGCCAGGCCCTGTAGTACACTGATCATAAATAACACTTTTTTTTTTATTATTTCAAAGGTAGGAAGGACCTCCAGCATTATTTAGTCTGACTTCTTATCTGCTACCCATCAGAGCAGTTGCTTTTTATTTAATCTGAAATGCAGCTTAGTGTATAACTGGAACACAGCTCTGAAGACACAAGTATTTTTTCTGAGAATTCATTATAACCCTGGTAATTTATCCTAATGCTTAATGATACTATTAAAACACGGGCATTTTATGTTGGCTTGAGGGTTGGGGAGAAAATAGAATTCAGCCATTCTGAATTTCAAGTAGTGCCCAACACAAACTTAGGAAAAAAAAAAACAGTGCACGTTTTGGCACTCTTGGATGTCTCTTCTTTTGTTGGCATCCATTACTCTCAGTAGGGAAGTTATGGGCATTAAGAGCAGAATGCATTTTCCTTCACATGCAGTGATATGTGCTTATAGCTTCGTTTTATAGTCTGCTGTCTGATGTTAAGAATTTATTTGTCGGGTGCAGGGCTGGTTTAGCACTCACGTCCTGCCCATTCCTGGGTGCTTGGATGGCTGCTTGTCCAACCCCTTCCAAATCTGTGCTGGGGAAGGGTTTTAGAAGCATCACCTCCCTGAAATCTGATATCAAACACACACACACACACACACACATGCACACACACGGAGTTCCTGGGCTTGTCCCCTGTAAAACATGCCCAGGGAATTGGCTGCCGTGTGTTCACTGGCCAGGCTGCCAATGAGCCGTGCCAGAGCTGCAGAGGTACTGGAGGTGGTTTGGCAGAGGGAGTGTTTTGGTCCCAAAAGGGGACATTGCTGGGACACAGCCGTGCTGAGGCAGCACTCTGTGGAATCCGGACCCCACTGTGGCTTTTAAAGTGGTTTAGCTATTCCTGGGTGGTGCACAAGGATATGTGCCTTGGCAAAAACCTCCATACCAGGGAGGAGGTGCAGAGCACTGGGTGCTGGGGCTGCTCCAGTCTGCAGCAATGCAGGGTTAATATGATATTTCTTCCAGTGTATGGATTTATAAGGCTGTCAGAATGTCCCTGCTCTCGGGGCCATAGGAACCTTGTAGGAATGTCTTTGTAGTCATGAATACCTACATGCAGAGTCGCGATGTTATAGTTTACATATTTTGGGGTTTTCCATGGTCATAAAACTAAATCATGAGTTCCCCAAAAGAGGCTCTGTGTCTTGAACCACTCCTCCCAGCCCCTGCCAACACTGGAGCTCCCCATCTCCATTGCTCCCTCAGCCATGGGTTTGCTGACAATGATAACACGGCTGTGCTGCCACCACTTCCACATTGCTGCTGTATCTGACTGACTGCCCGTGCTTGATGTTTTATTCCTAAAGAAGAAAGAAATTGGATTAGATTTTTCTCAGCCACGCACAGCGGTGATCCTGGGTAACAAAGCTGATCCGTGAGCAGGCAGCTTTGGGAAGCTGGGTGTGAGGGTAAGTTATTAACTGGGGACTCACTCAGCGTGATTTACTTTATGGATATATCAGCAAGGCACTGCAGGGGACTCCGGGAGGTGCTGAGCAGCCTCCACCGCCCTTGAGAAACCATTTTGGGTGCATCGGGGGTACCTAAAGCACCTCAGTACAGAAATTACCTCCCTGGACACTGAAGTCCAATAAATCTTTTTGTAGAGAGGGAGCAAGGGCTCAGATTTTGCTCTACATCGTGGTGCTGCAGGTTTCAAGGGCAGTTTCCCTGTGGGTGAGTCACGCTGCTGCTTTCCCTGTGCCGTGCTGAGCCTCGCTCCTCCCTGGTGGGATTTTTCCTGAGGTTTGACCTCCTGGCACCCCTGGGACAGGAGCTGGGTCAGGCCCTGCAGTCCCTCACACCCACTGGTGCAGTTTGCTGTGATTTCTGCAGTTTAACTCCTTCAGTACCAGCTGTGGCTTTGCTCAGCTGTGTTTGGGGTCCTTCTTGTGCAAAAGCCTTCTCCCTCCTGTGCCTTTGCCGAGCAGCCCTGGCCTCTCCAGAGCTCTGTGTCCTCTCCTGCCATTCCCTCACACCTCCCTGAGCTGACAGCTGATCCAATGGCATCATCACCAGCTGCACTGGTGCTTTCTGGGCTGCATGAGATGCAACTGTTTAATCATGAAAAACTCTCCCTGTGGCCTCTGATGCTCTTTGCTGGGCACAGCTTCTGGCAGCCCATCTTGCATTCTCCTTGCAGCACCTAAACATGTCAAATTTCTGTAACAAAGCTTCCCTTGGGGTGGAAGGTCTGGAAAACTGATCCACAGCAGCCCACATAGCAATTAGGTTACCTTATACGTGGCACCAGTAAAGGTAACGGTGTGTGAAATACTGAGAAGCTAAATCCATTTAAATAGACATGTTCAAAGGGAATGTGAGGTGTGAACAATGTGCCTTTGCTCACCGGGAGCATGAAGCATCTTCTTGAGGATTCAGCAGCACTTTAAGCATAGTTGTGAAATTAAGCATAAATACCGTGGTCCTGTGGTCCAGGCTCCTGGAATCACACCTATTTTTGGAGATGGTAAGCAGCAGGCTGTGAGGCAGTGCACTGCCTTTAACCCTTTAGGTAAACCTGACATCGCAAGAAAGCAAAACCTCCAGGGATGTGGTTTCACAGACATTTAAACTGTTCTCCTTTTGGGCTGTTGTCCAAAAGGGCATCCTGGTTCCCATGTGCTTCTTTTGCATCGCTGTCTCGGTCAGCAGGATGATCTGACCCAAAATTGAACCTGCAGCAATGATGCTAAATTTTCCAGCTGGACCAGGCCATGGGACTGTGGGGCTGACTGGGTGTTAGTGCCTTCTGAGGAGACTTAGGGAGCAGTCTGCACATTTTGGCTGTGCTGGCTTGCCCAAAGCTGCTCATGACACCTTGCCTGGAGCTCGGCACAGGGGTGTGGGAGATGCCAGTAGCATTTCAGAGCAGCAGCTTGTTGAGAAGCTTTCAGGCATCATTTAATAAGCAACCAAAGGTCTTAGCAGCACGACACCCGTGTAGTCAGCATCCTCCTCCCCTCCAGCTGTTTATTTTCTACCCTTGAAATGTCCTGCAACCCCCACTTTGTGCTGTGCCATCACCAGCATCTGTGTTGCCTGTCAGCAGAGCTGATCTGCTGGAATAATGCTGCTGCTGCTGGCACAGGCTGGCAGGCAGCTCTGCAGCTGGGCTGTTGTGGGGTGTGGAACCCTGGTTCTGGGTTAGTCCCTGCATTTTAGAATAGCAAGAAGTTAATTTACTGCAAGTTACTATTGCTGGCAAGTCAGGAATTCTGTCTTTATACTTCCAGTGATGTATTTTCTGCAAGGGGAAGAAATAAGGGCAGGTTTTATGCATTCTAAGGCAGCTGGTCTGGCTTTGTGGGAGAGGGTGTTGACATTGTTTGATAACCCTTTCTCATGTTTTCTTGGCTGGTGAATGACAAAAGGGAGAAGTGGGTCTTCCCACTCTTCTAGTGGTATGCTTTTCTTCCCAGGAACTATAATAGCATATAAAATGAATCAAGAGCCATCAGATAGCATCAACAATTATAGTTGGCCTAAGTGTGCTATTTTATGGCAATGTCTTGGTTTTTCTCTGGAGAAAAGACAATGTACCCCATTAAGTGCTCGTGTTACAAGCCTGCACCCCAGGGGATAAATATTTCAAATATTAATGCTGAGTAATTTTTAAAAGGTTCTGCATGCATTTTATTTTGAGCATTCTGCAAATTATTTAAGACTACTAAAACAAAATGCAATTTAGATCATCTCATCCTGTGATCGGTATGTGGTGATTTTAAAACCTGCTCTACCCAACAGCATGGTCATGCATCTGATCAGGGGTTGGTACAATAGGGAAATAATTGGAATCTGGTGGTGACTGTGGATCTACAGGTAGACAAGATGTACAATTTACGTAAACAGCAAAGTGAGGGGAGTGCTCTCAATATCCTTTCACTCCAGTACAGTCACATGCATTGCAAATGAGTTACTCTTTCGGAAAAAGAAGTCAAACCTGACTTGCATTGAAGTTCTCAGCTATTAACATCAGCAGAGCCAGGGACTCCAGCCAGAACTTCTGTGATTTCCTTGATATCCCTCTTAGTACATCACTCTAACTTTTCCATATGTGTTCTCTGATTTATAACACAGCAATACTTTATTTCACTGTTGTAAAATTCTTTCATACACTCAGCCCTGCCAAAAGCTTCATATGTTATTGATTAAACAAATTCCCACTGTTCCAGGATCTCGGCTGCTCTGAGTCTGGTGGTAACTTTAGTGGAATGATGAGTGCAATGGTCGATTATAGAGGAGGTGGGGAAATACGAGACACCAGCACTTACTGCTGCTAATCAATAAACTCACCTTCAATTTTTGCAAAGTGCTTTTTCCACCGGCCACTGCCACATCTCTCCTGAGATGAGCTGAGCTTGTCCATCAGCTGTGAAGTGCTGGTGGCTCAGGGTCATTTGTGGGGGGGGATAATGATGATGTTTGATTTTAGTAATGTCGGGAGAAGGATTAACAAGAGTTTCATTTCGACTCCTTCACAGGCAATTACCAACAGCTGCTGCTAGAGAAAGGGTGTGATGATTAACACAGTGACCTTTGCAAGGATTGACTTCCCTTCTTGGAGGGATTCCTTTTGGATGGACTTGAGCCATTAGCACTAAGCACAGAGCAGGATGCATGAGGGCTATGGGTTTTGGTGAAACAAGGTCTCTGTTTCACTATTAACTTAATTAGGTTATAATAAAAAGGGCTTTCCTGTTGGACTGCGAGGCATTTGCTCTGCTTCAGGGTTTTCTGCTTCTGTAAAGCTCCAGAGCTGGGCCTTGCCAGCACCCATGGGGACATGGTCCTGCACTCTCCAGCCATCAGCTGCTCCTTTGGGCTTGTTCTGATTCATGAGATTGTACTCTTTGGTTCTGCTGCTTGTTGTGAGAACAAGGTGAAAGGGAGAGAAATGCAGTCCGGAGGGTTTGGTGAGAGCCAAGCAAATCTGATTTGGGTTTTTCCTGCATTGCAGTGGTTCACAATCCAGTGTGACAAGTGACGTGGCCCATGGCATGGTAAGTGCCCAGAGCTGTGCCTGGACCCCAGTGATGCACAGACAAAGTTTCTGCAGGTTCCTGCATATTCATGTCCCGAGCAGGAGAACAACACCCTCTCCACTGCCAGGCTGTTCCTGCTGCCCTTAGGTGCATCCAAGAGCATTTTCCATGCCCATGCCATGTAAGGAAAGTGCATCAAGCAAATGCATCTCCTTTTAAACCAACTCACGTTTGATTGGTAGGATTGACCACATATGCAAGTTCCCAGCTTTTCCCATTCCCCTTTTCCCTCCTTCCTTTCCACCCCTCACCCAGGTTTGCCTGTGTAATGTCCTCACTTAAAAATCCTGTCGAGCTGCAATTATTTCGAGGTTTAATGACCCATGATTTCTGTAATGCTTTATTTTGTTCACTTTCAGCATGTTTTTATTCCCTAGTCAAATAAAGGGTATTAAAAAACCCACCAAGTACAAAGCCTTCACTTTCCATTTGAGAGAAAAATGCTTCGAAAGCTGTGTTGGTGCTACACAGGTAAATAATTAGATTGCTAATGAATTAGCTTTGCTTTGAAGACAAAAGCTTCAGTGTTCCTAATTAGGTTGTGAGGAGAGACATAGAAATGCATGGTCTTTCTCCCAAGGAAAAGGGAGAAAAGGGGGCTCCCAACCCAGCTGAGACCAGGGACCACTGACAGGACAGTGTTTTATGTGACCTTGGGCTCAGCACCTTCCAGCTTTTTGACATTGTTTAAATTCCTCAGTGAATTCAGAAAAATAATACAGGTTATCTATGCAACACATTTCCTTTTCAGTTTCAAATTAATATTTGAATGAAATGGTAACTTACTGCTATGTTTTGAAACAGACAGAATGGAAGCCTGTGGTATATTTTCATTATATCACTCTATTATTTATGCTTTTCATCATAAGCCCTATTATCATGCCCATCCTAAGATGAATTATCTCGTATTTTTTCTTTCCTCACAGAGCAGGGCTTTTTCCCAGGCCTTTGATCATTCTTATCACCCTCTCAAAAGCCCCTTTTAAGTCTGTATTAATACTCTTTCAGATGAGGTGAAAACCATTGTGGGATTAGGCAGCATCATTTTAATAATGTTATAATCTTCATACTATTATTCCCCATCCTGTTCACTAACCACACCAACATTTTGTTTGCCTCCCTCCCTATCCCCCCTTTTTTTCCCTGGATTGCTGCTGCCTGCAGGTAAGGCTGCAGACACTGATTCTGTGGTTTTCTCTCTAGTTAATACAGCTAATTAAGAACCATGTGAAAAGTACCTTGATTTCCCCCTCAGTGAAATTGCATCTATCAGTTTTGGTGTCACTTTGCCATTTGGTTGACTTTTCTCCTGATGATTTGCTCCTTTTCTGGCTTTGATGAGCTTATCTCCATGTCCACTCAATATTTGGCTACTTCACAAATTCATCTCCTTCCCCAGATCCTCACTAAATCTATTAACTGGCGAGTTTAATACCAATCCTTACGGCTTCCTCTGGATAGTTAACCTTTTGCTGTGATGAAAATTCACAGTTTAATCCCATCTTTTTTCTCTTTAGATCAATGACAGCATTTGCCCTCTTCCCCTTTCCTCCTTAGCTTTTTTGCAGCAAAATGAATTGCCCTCTGATTTCTTCATCTCGTAAATCCCTTGAATGGGTTGATAAAACCCCAGGACAAATCAGAAGGACTGGTCCCTTTGTCAGATGGTGGTTTATACCTGCGGGGAGTATCCTCTCCTGCCAGTGCTTTTGTTTGGCAGGTGAAGCCCAGGGGATTTGAGGTGATCTTGGAGCCCTTTGTGTCCTTCACTGTGATTCACTCACAGAGCTGCACTGCAGAAAGAGATCCCAAACCTGCTCTGCAGGTACCCAAGAGCAGTCTGACTGCTTCTGCTTCCTTCTCTGCCCTGATCCAAAGCATTTTAGGCTGAGGTGATGGGCACTGCTGTTTACATTCCTAATTTCTGGGTTTATACATCTGTGCTTTGGAGCCTGCATCCCCCCTGGAGAGCCTTTGGATTTGGGCACAGGCACCCCTGTGACTTGCTCTCCTCACTGGAATGGGGAATCATAATGTTCACCATCTGTGTTGTGTTTCAGCATCCCCATAATGGAAAATCTACTCATCTCCATTTCTGAAAACTTACTACTTAGAAGCGAAATAAAAAGCTTATTTTTTGAAATACCTGTGTGCATGTTGTGTGAACTGACTCTCCAATGCAAACAGTAGCTCATATTTTGGAACAACAAGGTGCAGGGGATATGAATTTTCCTCTCTCCTTCTGATGACGTGTGTGCTGAGACAACATTAAACTCCAGCGAGGAGACGTGCAACAGAAATAAGATCAACACCTCCTGCTGCAAAAAGAAATAGTGACTTAAAGGTGCCAGTGCTCCCTAGGGAGGGACCATCAGTGGAGAGATGCATTGCATTTCTGTCTCATTACACGGAGCTGCTGAATGTTGAAATGCTGTTAAATATACCACAGGCTCTTATTAAATGGCCATATTAAAGAAAGTAACACACACACACCAGACTGGAGCTAGGGAAAGCTCTTGCTTTATTTGAGGATCATTTTCTCAGACAGGCTGACTTTTAATAAGCCTCTTGCCCTGGCTGAGGAGTTCTCTCAGCGTGATGCTGATGCCATGGGATGCTCAAACCCAGCAGCCAGTGCAGGGACAGCACAGAAGCCTCCACTGGCTCTGGGGAATCTTTCCTGCTGCCATCGCCCACCTGGGCAACCAGTGCCTTTTACTGGGTGTGGAAGGTGGGTACTGGTTTTTCTGAGATGCTCTAGACTGGTGCTCCAGAACAGCTCTGCATCCGATCAGGACAGTTCTTGAGCACAGGCTCCAAGTTGGAGCATAGTGGTGGCACTGAGGGGTGTGTTGGGGTGGTGGAGGAATCAAAATATATTATTCAGCCCCACTTCAGGATAGCACATGCTGTAGATACTGACTGAACTGAAAAAAAGAATAAATAAAGGGCAGAGGATGAACACAAGGAACTAAACCATAGCTGCTGATTTTGACAGCTCTTTTGACCACCAGTGCCCTTTATGCCCCATTCCTGGCAGTGTCTGAGCCAGGCTGGATGGGCCTTGGAGCATCCTGGTCTAGTGGAGGGTGTCCTGCCCATGGCAAGGGAGGGGAATGAGATGAACTTTAAAGTTCCTTCTGGCCCAAACCATTCCACAACTCTGATGACTCCTTATAAGTGCCAGTGGCAGCACCACCTAACCCAGCCCGATTCCTTTGAGCTGAGAAATCCACATGCCATCCCTCTCCCTCCCTAGTCCCTGTCCTGCCTGAAGCTCTCCACACCTGGAGCTATTTTCCCAATAATAATCAGCTTTCTAGTAGTACTGAAGATTCTACTTCCCATGTTACTTTTTGCCTTGCTGGTAACCACAAATTACAACATAATTTTTAAAACTTGAAAAAGTTTATTTAAAAACTTCTTTTTAATTTAAAAACTTTTTCTTTAAAAAATTACGTAAAAACCTTATACTAAAGAATCTTGAAGTGTACTTATGAGCAGCAGCTAGAAAATGTCTGCTTTGACTGAGTATACAGGTGGTTTGGGACACAGTGGAGAAGTAAAAGTCACATAATGTTTACTGAATAGAGCATCCATGTTTGCTGTGTGCTGATGGCACTGCTGAAACACTCACACTTTCTGTGCAGATGAATCAGCCCCCAGCAGGGTAATTGCAACTGCTGGAGCCTTTTGGGAGGCCCACCCTGCCAGATACCACCCACTCCCCAAACTCTACCCTTGACAGTGTTTGAATTGTTGCTTGGTGTGTCTTGGTGTTCAGTTCCTTAATGCAAATCAGGTTCTCAGTGGCTGCATATATCTCACGCTGCCAAAATATTTATGATTTTAAAAGATGAGTCTGAAACTGGGAGCAGTGACCTGCTGGCTCACAGAAGGGGAGGTGATGTGTCTCTCAGCTTTCTCATCTCACAGGAGCACCGTTCGTGTTTCTTTAGATCTGAAGTAAAAGATATGTTCAGTCTTTATCCTGCCTTTGCTGGGGGGGTGAGGAGGGGCTGATATTTAGGTATTTTGGATGCTAAACTATCCTTTCTTACTGCTTAGGAGTCTCTTTGCAGTGGTTTTTTGAGGGATGATTTGGGGGTTTTTTATGGTGAGTCTCTAGAGCTGGTTTTTACCTTTTAAAGCCAAATAAGCAAAGGGCAACATTTTGCTTTTAATGGTATAAAAAGGTTATTGTGGAATCTGTGTGTACCTGTGTGCAAAGTGCCTCACACCTGTGTGCTCCACCAGGCACCAGATTTCCATGTATAGCAGGACTGTTCCTTTTTTGCATCTCAGGAGCTGAATTTAACTCACCGATATGGCACAGTAACTCCTTCTATCCATTTTAATGGTCCAGTGAAATTCTGTTAGCAAAAGACCTAATGAATGTTGCTATTCAATCAGGGCAATCTAGAGTGTAATGCGTGGAGCGTTGCCAGCATTATATAAATCATTAAACATCAAAATATTAAAAAAAAAAAAAAATCCCTAATCATCATCTAATTCCAGGAGCTGCTGGGAATGGCTGGGTCTGGAAGCAGCTGGGGCCAGCATGGATGCCTGGCTGGGATGGGGACAGTGGCTCACCAGCCTGGTTCCTAGTCTTGCCTGTTAGCATTTTTGGATAACACAGATGCTCCGGCATGGAGAGAGGGTTGTTTGTGTGCTCTGCAGTCCCCTTAGGCCCTTGCAAGTCCTAGAGGGGGAAGTATTTATTTCTTAAAGGGGTGCTTTAATTAAAATGAGGGAGAGCAGTCATTACAGAGACATTTTCTGTAGGCAGATGAATTTTCTGCTCCAACTTCATTTACATTATAAGGGAACTGCACTTCTTTTTGCTCTTTTGGCTTTGGGAGTTTGTGCAACAGCGGTCAAAAGGTGCAGTTATGCTCTAGAAGCCAAGATTTATAGAGATAAACAGTTTAGAGGTTTGAGGGTTGTTTTTAGTTTTTAAACCATGTCTCTTGAAAGTCTTCCTAATGAGAAGCAAGTCCAGCTAGCAAAGACTGTGTGTTTGCTTTTGAAAAGATTGAATTGGAGGGAAATCTCTGGCGTTAGCCGTGGGTCCACTCTGCTGGGAGAGGTTATCAGCAGAGAACAAAACCAAAAGTAATTGGAACTGAAATATGGACGTGTTTAAAATGCACTGCAGACTCTCTGGGAGGTTGGAGTGTGATTGGAAAGACAAATGCAGAATACAGAATTATAATATTCCTGACTCTGTGTGTATGGATGTGTATATATGTGTGTATGTTTGTGGATGGATGACTGTGTGAGATTTCAGGGTGGGGATTTTATTGTCACTAGTCTGATTTTGTGTCTGTCTTCTGGTTCAGGATCAGATTATTCTGCTTTCACTCAAAAACTGAAAATGGATGTGGATGCAGTTGTCCCAGCCCTCACCTCTGCAAGCAAACATAGTTTGCACTTAAGAGTCACTTGAATAAGAATGAAGACACAGAATTCTCCATAACGGAGAAATACTTTTTATTAAGGAGTTGCTGTCTTAGATGGATAAATTCTTTTGGAAGGCTGCAGGAGCTCAGCTCCTTGGGGCACCCTCAGGCTCCTGGGGAGCAACCTGTAACCCCACCAGCCTGTGCCCATCCCTTGAACGCTGCTGCTGGCAAGTCACAGAAAATTCTGGCTTGGAAGGCACCCACTTAGATCATCAAAGTCCAACTCCTGAAAAGGCCTGTTCAAGCCATCCCTGCCTTTGCTGTCCCAATGGCTTGTGTTGTTGCTCAGTAAACCCAGCCCAGGTTTCTCAGCTGAAAACACGAAGCCTCGCAGCTGTGTCCAGGCACAGCCATGTGGGGGGACATTGGTCAGTGAGTGATGCTCAGTGGTGGCACTGATGTCCTATGGCCACTGTCCCTCAGCCTTGGGCTGCTCCCTCTGCAGAGATCCCCTCTCAGAGCTCTGCAGTGGGCACAGCGTGGGCAGGTGGTGACTGGCACTCAGCTGTGCCCAGCGCAGCTCCCCTGCCCTGCTGGGCACTGGTTTGTATGGGGATACCTGATTCCCACTTGGAGCCTCACAGCCAACCTGCTTCTAAAAACAGATTGTGAAGAACCATGGAGTGCAAATATGGGCCCTGGCAAGGTGAGAAATGAGTTCTTTGCACACGTGTGCTGCAAGTTTGAGAGATTTTTGTTCTCCTGGGTCAGTCCTGCAGCCTGTCACCTAACGCTGACTTTCTTTTTTTCTTAAACCAGTGTATTTTAAGCCCAGAGGAATGTGTTATCTCTCCAGAAAAAATAAGCTAATTTTTTTTTTTTTTTTAGATATAGCTAGGATTTTTTGTCCTGCAGTGCTTGAGTCTAGGGATATTTTAAGAGCTCTGTTATCTTGTGCTGGGAGGGAATACAATAAATATGTAGATAGGGAGTGCTGCTGCTTTGAAAGGTATGTAGAGGGTCTGTGCTGAACTGACACTAGCTGAAAAAATTTGTTCGGCCTAATTAGCAGCAAATCACTTCTGTGTCCAACCTTGCTTGTAGAGATGGGAGCCAATTCCCCCTCCCCTTATCCTCTGCTGCCCTTCGTGGCTGAGCAGTGAGGGTTTTTGTGAGGACACAGATCTGCAGCCACGTGTCATTGCAGGCCGACAAGTGCAAAATTACTGGAAATTCTTGGGAAACTGTACACCCATCTCGGGCTTTGTCTGGGATTGTTCAGGCTGTCATCAGAACCAGTCACGATCGATCAGCTTTTAAATTTCATGAAATTTTAATTAAAGAATGGAAAGCCTACGAAGACATCATCTGACAAGAGCACTGGAAACAAATACAATTTCACTTCCAACCATTAACCAGAAAAGCAGCAAATGGTTGACTGCACATCGCCATTGCAGTCTCAGCTCTTGGCTTTGGCGGGCAGGTCATTAGTGACTGAATAATCAGTGACATTTCCCTTCTAAATCTGACACAAATGAAGTGCAGTGCTCTGGAAAAAGCCATTAAGTGCAAAGCCTTGCCTTTACTCTGCTCCAGGTACTGCAGAACAAGATCTAATGGCAGCCTTTAGCTGTGATTTGGCATTGATAGCATCCACAGGATAGTAACCCCCTAGGATGCCAAGAGCCAAATGCTTCCAGCCTTGCACAAGCCATCATGTTGTGCAAAAACAGAAAGTGAGACTTGTTCCTTGCTGGTGTTCCAGATGCAGCCAGTAAAAGATACAAGTAGGAAAACCTGTAATGTGGAGTACTGGGAAGCTGAATGTAGCTGTATTCTTATGTCTGAGAGGTACCAGCAGGTGAAGGTCTCACTCATCGTGGGATGAGTTTTTAGAGCCTCCTGTGAATTCCTGTGGCAGCTCTCAGAGCTGGATGTTAACCTGTTTTTCTGCACATTTGAAAATATTTTCTCGATAGGAGTGGAAAGCGAGCAGCACTGCACAGGAAAAAGGAAGGACTGGTTTTGTTTATGTCTCTGCCTTGAATTTCTCTGAATAACGTGTTGTCAGATGGACAGAGTCATCAAATGGGTGTAACTTCCTCTGCTCCCTCCCCGTGTGCCCTGGCTTTGGAAATAATGTCAAAAGGTTAATAGAAGCCAGACTGCCTTGGGGGGTCCCTTGTGCTGAAGCAATGAGTCTTTAAGGAGGTTTTTCTTGCAGGAAAGACTGAATAAGGGAAACTTTTTCTAGGCAAAAGCATTACCAGTAGCTGGACTGGGAAGCACTGTTGTCTTGGAAACTCTGTGCACTGAAGCTGGATATGTCTGATTTTCAAAATTCCTTTTTCTTCATGGACCCCAAAATAGAAGTTTTTGATGCAGTCAATGCATCTTTTTCAATTGCTTTGATTTATATTTAGCCCTGTGTTGGGATGTTCCAGTGCAGTATTTTTGATCATTAGCTCTCCTAGTCGTGTTTGGGTTAAGAGTCTACTATTCAGTGGATAAATCTGCTTTGGATATAGTCTTGTGAGTTATAATCTTACTGAAAACACATGAATAACCACAGATAAAAGTGTATTTTTAATGTTTCATTAAAAATGGGAAAAAATGTCCCAGGAAGGTTTGTTAGTGGCTCACTGATTCCACTCCCAGCTGTTGTAGTTAGTTCTGACTGAAAGCTCTTGATAGTTTTATTGCTCTGTTTACAGAGCATGGGATAATATGTTGTTTCAAAAGAAAAAGCTTTCTTACCCTATCAGAAGGGATTTTTATACATTTATGATGCGTCCTAAAGGTGTATATCCAAACACTTGAATTCATATAAGCATCCAGGCAGCTGTTGCCATGTGATTATCTTTATCCTGACGTGTTTTGGAGAGGTCAGATTCCCCAAATCTCTTTTGACTGTTAAAATTTGGGGCTCTCTTCCAAAGCTGGAGGAGGTGCTGTCTGCACCCTTGTCTCACTGCAGGACAGCATTCCCCGTTGCCAACATCACTGGGATCCTCCAGGAGATGGTTGTATTTGTGTGTCCAAAGAAGGGAAAACGAGCTGGGGAAGGCTCAACCTGTAGAAAAGGATAAACTGAATATTAGGAAAAAACCCTTTATGAGAAATTTGCCAATCATTCACACAAGCTGCCCAGGGAAGTGGTGGAATCACCATCACTGAAGAGATGTAAAAGACATGTAAATGTGGCACTTGGGAGCATGGTTTAGTGGTGGGCTTGGCATTGCTGGGTTAATGGTTGGACTCAATGATCTTAGAGGTTTTTTCCAGCCTGAACTCTTCTATGATTCTATTTCTACCTGACCCAGATACCCAAGCTGAAAGAGGAAAAATGGGAGTAGCTTTATTATTGTAGTTCTGCAACTTAAACTGCCTTCCTCATCCTTTCGCCAGTGGGTGCCTGCTGGAACACAGCTCCCTAAATCCACAATTTAAGGACTGAGGAGGCCAGGGAGGTATAAGTGAAACCCTTCTGAGCACAGAGGACAGAGCTTGTCTCTCTTCTCCATCCTCAGGTGACGTTGTGGACATCTACCAGCGGGAGTTCCTCGCGCTCCGGGACCGGCTGCACGCGGCCGAGCAGGAGAGCCTGAAGCGCTCCAAGGAGCTCAACCTGGTCCTGGAGGAGATCAAGAGAGCACTGTCGGAGAAGCAGGCCCTGAGGGACATAAACCGAACCTGGAGCAGCTTATCTGGTGAATAAACAGGCCTTGAGGGTCTGGGGCTGTGTGGAAGCTGTTGCTAATGAGGAGGTAGAGATGTGTGTGTGTGTGCAGGGCTGCAGACAGGACCTGCTCTTCTCTCCCCCGGTGCGAGCAAATTGTGGAGTTCAGAGAGACTTGGGAGCTCTTAAACTCCTGTTTAATTAGAGGTGCATAAGCATCATTAAACACGGATTTGCCTCTGCCGAGGATATTTGCCAATTTGCTTGCTTGCAAGCTTTTTTTTCTCCCTTGCAAGTCATACACTGTTTCCTATGGCTGTATTCAACCCATATGGAGAATGGGTATCCAAAGAGAGGGGGGAGGAAGGAGTCAGGCTGGCTGAGCACCCCTCGCCAATTTATTTGTCCTTTCTTTTTTTTTTTTAAGTTGCTCGGTTGTTGAAAATTGGATCTCTGCAGAAAGATCTGATTTGACCTTCATTTTATCTTCATTCTCCTCTCTCCTTCCCAAATATTTTGGGACTTCTTTAAGGCCCTCCTGGCTCCTGCTGAACTTTAATTGGGTTTGTGGTAGCATGTTAAAGGTTGGCCTGATTTTTTGTAACCCAGCAGTAGTCTCGGGTGGCCAGGCTGCTGTAAAGAGGCTTTTTGCCTTGCAGTCTCTTCCTACCTACCGTGCCTTGCAATTGATTCCCTTTTCCTTTTTAAGACGAAACCAAGTTAAAACTGTGGAATATCACCAACAAGAATGTGCTGCACCTTCCCACCATCTTCCATCATTTGCCACATTTGCTGTCAAAGGAGAACAGTCTGCAGCCAGCCGTGCATGTGGGACAGGGGCGCACTGGAGGTAAATGGGAATTAGTGCTGCTTCTGGTGCTTGTCCTCACCTTGGTGCCTGTCCCTGCCCTTTCCTCTGGGCCTGGCTGTGGCACAGATACGAGCAGGACTGGAGGAAGGGCTGCATGCATCATGCAAGCTTCCTTGGTTATGGTGACATGTGGGGTGGGTGAGCCATGCCACGCCTGCAAGTCTACGGGGGAGTGCTGTCTGTGCTTTTGACTGGCCCTAAAATGTTCTCGATGCTTCTGCCAGATGTTGTTTGCCGCTTTCCATATCCAGAGTGCTCTAAACTTTGTGTGGAAGGGCTTCAAATGAAAGCATAGTTTGTAGGGTGCTTAATGGAGACTGTAACCCAACTGAGACAAATCCCATCAGGAACAAGACTTTGGTTACTTGATGATTCCCCCTGCTCCCAAATCCCAACCTAATGCCAAAGACGTGACTTGGACCTACTAAACTGGAGTGCTTTTGGCCATGGGAAGGGTTTGGAGAACAAGAGGTGGTCCACAAGTTGCTGTTCACAAGTTGAAAAGGCCCCTGGGAGGAGTTTTGGGTATTTCCTTAGAGATCATTCCTTCAGGGAGATAAAGCAGAGCAAATCTGACTGCCCGTAGGTGTCCTGCCAGCCTGGCACAGTGGGTGCTGCTGGTTGGCACTGGGCTGAGGACAGGAGTGTGGGAACCCTGCGTAGCCCAGGAGCCCACCAACCTGCTGCTCACTGCTGGTTTCTAATGACAGAGCCTGGCACTGACCAGGTGAACCATGAGTTGGTCATGGGAGCAGAGCACAGTGTCCAACACAGCCCCCTCTCTAAAATCTCTCCGTGGCCCTGGGCAGTGTCCGTCGTGATGGGAATCCCCAGCGTGAAGCGGGAGGTGCATTCCTACCTCACCGACACCCTCAACTCCCTCATCTCAGAGCTCACCCAGCAGGAGAAGGAGGACTCTGTTATCGTCGTCCTCATTGCAGAGGTAAGACAGAGCTTTGCCAGTTTGCCTCATTTCCCTGGCCCCCATCCCACTGTCTGCCAGACTCGGTGCCAAACAGGATGCTGCCTACCCGGACAGCTCTGCCACTTGCTGGGTAGATAAGCCTGGCCTTGGGCTGTCATCCAGCAGGATCAGCACATGTGTCTTGCCCAAAATGAAATGCTGGTTGGACCAGAGAGTATCAGGATATGAGCAGGCAAACATGTCCCTTTAGCAGTTGCTGGTGTGGCACAGCTCACTTAAATCATGATGCCTCCTGCTTTGAATGGATATCCACAAAATGAGCTGGAGCAGCCCCGTGACCATGTCTAGGAGAGCTCTCAGACCTGCTCCTGCAGCAGCTCTGTTTCTCCACATACCTATAACACGGCCCTAAACCCTTCTTGAAACCCAAGAGTCAGTGATTCGAGGTTGAGACTGGTATGCCTCTTTGTACTTGTGCCTGGAGCCTGGAATCAGTTGCTGAATCCAAGGGCTAAAAAGCCTTGATACATTAATCCACAAGAGCTGCTTTTATCTATGGGTTTAGATGGTTATTTTTCTCCATGGCTTTCCTCTCAGGATTATTTTCTTGAGCCTGAAGTGCATTTGTCTTAATTTCCAGAAATCCAGTGAGAAAGATAAACCTCAGTAGCCTGTTACTGGGAGCAGAACAAAGATGAATGTCCAGGTTTGCTGCCTGTTTACCCGTAATTTGACATTTTGAGTAGCATTTGGCCTTCAGGGCTCTGGCTGGCATTTTTGTACAGGGAGAAGGTGCAGCCCAGAAGACCTAGTACAGGGTTTGGTCCTGGCTGTCATTTGGCTCCCTTGGAGCCAGGACAAGTTTGGTGACTGTTTTTGCAGTGGTTAAGTTGAAGCCTGAGAAGTTTGAAGCAACTTGATCCAGACCAACTCTTGTTTTGGACTGCAGTAATACTACTTTAGTTGACTTGAAAATAATGTGCATGCTGTGGTGGCAGCTCCTGATTTTCAGGATGTGCCTATGACGAGGAAAGTGAACAACAGATAAATTAATTCTGGTCCTCTGAAGTGCAGGAGCACTACACCACATCCCAGTAACAGCAGTAGCAGTTGTTGCAGATTCCTTTGGCCAGGTTTGGTCTTGGAACTGCACAACATCCTTCTGTGCAAGTGTCTACCACTGCTGTGCCTGCTCTGCCTCTTCCCGAAGTGTTTCTCCATGTACCTGCACTTGTTAGAGCTCCTTGGGCATGGGATAAAGAGTAAATAGTGGAAAGAGTGGTATGAACCTGAAGAAAATGCTGAGTAATTTGGAGACTCAGCACAAGTGCAGAAACTGAACGTTCTTTCTGGGATTGGGACTTGTCATTCCCAAGTGTCACTGCTGGCCACTGCAAGTGTCATCCTCAGTGAGTAGGCTGCCTGGGAGAGCAGGGGCTTCCTCAGCTGCCTGAGGGGAGCCCTGGAATGAGATGGCTGGCTTGGCTGTCACCAACCCACTGTTTCAGACACTTGGAGTGGAGCTGCATGGTTCTTGCCAAAGCCAGGAGCATCTTTCCTGCTTTTGTTTTTCCCATTGCTGTTTTCTTGGCACGCTGAGGTAAGAAATCAGTCCAGCACTGGGACTTTGAGTCCTGTTTAGGAAAGGGACCTTTTCCTCTCGAGAAAACCGAGTAAGGGACCTTTTCCTCTCCCTTGTCTCCATGCCAGCACAGAAGTGGTGCTCAGCCTGTGACACATCCTGGTGTCTCATTCTCACCTCGCCCAGCGCCAGTGCAGCAGCAGCTGGTCCTGGCTTCTGCGATGCTGCATCAGCAGATCCACCCAGGACGTGCAGCCTCATGATCCTTATGGCCGCCCAAATCAGTGCCACCACCGGGAAACAGGAACAGTTTCTGCTCGTGGGTCTCCTGCCCTTTGTTCTGGGGTTTTGCTTTCCCCATCACTGTGCAGCTTCTGTCCTGTGCCTGTCCCTGTGCTTGCATTTATCTGACCAGCAGACAGCAGCAAGCAGTGCTGGCGACCTTTGTCTCCCAAATGTTATGGATTGCCACGTTGATTTGGGAACAAACTGGGGCTTTAGGAAGAAAAGTGTCAAAATGAACCGGAAATTAAAAACTTATAAATAGACCCCTCTTTTTCACCAAAGGGTACAGAGTATTCGCTGCCAAGAGTATTCTCTTGGATGCAAACCAGTGTGTGTAGGGAAAAAATAAATAGCCCAGAGGTTTAAACTTGTGTGAACACTTGGTGCTGGCAAGGGCAGAAGTGCCAGGAGAGCACATGGGGAAGATATGCAGGATCTTTTGGGATGGATTTTGGTGTGTGATGCCTTTGGTTAACAGTGTCCACAGAGGAGGGCTCCTGGGAGCCTGTCAGCATGGGAGAGCAGTAAAGCTGGCTAAAATGAGACATGAAGGTGAATGAAGATGATACAGATGTGCTGACAGTAGCCCAGTGTGTGCTGAAGAAGATTTCTGAGCCGTAGGGGACACAGGTTGAGGCTGAAGGGTCTAACACTGCTTTTCTTTTGTTTTCAGACAGATCCACAGTACACAGCTGGAGTGGCAGAAAACATCAAAAACTTGTAAGCACTTCCAAGTGCCTTCAGTGTACGGCCTGTGCCTGCAGCAAGGCCAGGAAACGGCTTCATTAAGGAGAAAATACACTTTTCTGCTTCCCTTTTGTGTTTTGTTGTTGTTGCTTGGGGTTTTTTTCCTCTTTTTAAACTCTGTGCTGTCTTTGCTAATGCCTCTTCCACTTTCTGCTTGTTCTAAGATACATCCCATATGTAGCTTCCAGTAGGCTGTTTTGTGCTCAAAGTATTTAACACACGTGGCCGTTTTA
Source organism: Acridotheres tristis (assembly GCA_037013685.1). NCBI lineage: Eukaryota > Metazoa > Chordata > Aves > Passeriformes > Sturnidae > Acridotheres > Acridotheres tristis. Next base: position 7,201,971 of record CM072900.1, read on the forward strand.
TTTCGTTCTGTTTTGTTCCTTCTGCCCTGGGCATTGTGAGGAGATGGATTGTTTAGATTTCCAGTGGTCCCGGCAGTTGTTTCAGTGTCTAGTGCAGCCCTGTATTGCTCTGTGCAGTCTGGGCAGTGCAATAAGCACACATGAATGCTCCTGCCTTATTTTGCTTTAAAATCCGTGATCCATCTTTCTTCCCACTCCAGGCTGTTTGTTTTCCCCTTGTTCCAGGCTCTGGTTACATTTGTCTCTCGTGCTGGCTGCTATTTATGTCCTGAATCCTCAGTGGCTTTTTCAGCTTTGTCTGTGGCTGTTTAAGCAGAAGCTGGTGATGGATTATTAACCATGAGCAGGTCCAGGCATTAACAGCATCAGAGCTCGGGGGCAAAGGGAAAAGGTGGTGAGAGAAGGGGCGGTGAGTCCCGCCCAGCTCCCACCATTACTCCTTCCCCAGGGATGACAGAAGTGAAAGGACAGCACATCCTGCCCCTTGTACCCGAGCCGGTGATGGGAGAGGGGCTGGATGGAGAGGGTTGTGTTCCCGGGCACTCGCAGAAGAGCTGAAACAGAGCCTCCATCTTGCTGTGCAGGAGCTGGCAGGGCTCCCCTCCTTGTGCCTGCAGGCAGCAGGACGCACTTATCGGGATAATGGACTGATTGTCCGATGGATCTGATGAAATTACCGGGCGCTGCTGCACAGAGCGCCTCTGCGTACAAGTCCTGAAACTTTAATTGACTTAATGATTTGATTTCTCATCATCCCCCTCTCCAGTGCCTCCTGCCCCTCCCTGAGTCACTGAAATTATTTTACTTCCAAATTGAATTGAGGTGGTGTGGGGCCAGGGCAGGCTGGGCTTGCTGCTTTACTGCAGTGTTTTGTCGGCTCGGTGAGAAGCTGCTGTTTCTCTGCTGTCTGAAGAAAGGAAGATTTGAACATGTTAACTGAAAGCCCTGCCAGTCCCAAGGAGGGAGTAAGGAAGAGGAAAAGAAGTGAGAAGTTTTTGGCAGTCTTGCTGCTTTGTCTCCCTCTGCCCCATCTCCCGTCCTCCAGGCTCTGCACAAACAAAGGAAATCAGCCTTGCACTAAATGTCTCAAAAAGGCAGTATAAAAATAACTGGTTTTCCTGCTTATCTCTCACAGAGCAGTCCCAGGGTATTGCTTGCAAGACTGATGTAGGTGCCTGCTTTTCAGATGGGTGACATTATTTTCTGTTTGAGTTTGACTCTTTAAAGGTTTTCTAGCCACATTATAAGAAAAGTAGATGCTGATTTTATCAGCATAAGAGAACTAGGTAGACTTCCTGCTGGCTCTCTGAACTCCAGCACGGCGGTGGTTTAAGCAACTTAGCAGAAATGTATAGCACAACCTCGGCAAAATTAATTATAATTACTGATGCATTTGGAAAATCTCTGAATGCCTGAAGTGCCAAGTCCTTTCTTTGTTGAACCAGTTTGCAGGTCATTTAATCCTGTGAAAAGTACATGGTGCTCAGGGCTGGTCTTTAAAGCTGACCCCCGTGTGTGTGCAGGAGGGAGGGGGATGCTTGTGGGAAGCACGTGCACATGGGGCTATTAGAGACTGTGGGAGGGAGAAGATAACTTTAAAAGTCCATGTCAGTCCCTGCTGATGTCTTCTGATGAGGCCTGGAAATGCACTAGATACTATGGAAGTTACACCTTAGAGGCTGTGTTTTTTGTTTGGTTCTGTGGCTCAGTGTTTACCCAGTGATTTGGTCTGCAAAATATTGGGTCAAACATGGAGGTATTTGTTTACTGCTGCTTTTCTCCCTCAGGTTCCCAAAGGAAATACACTCAGGTCTCCTGGAGGTAATTTCCCCATCTCCACATTTCTATCCTGATTTCTCCCACCTGCGGGAATCCTTTGGAGACCCCAAGGAAAGAGTGAGGTAAGAATGAGTGAGCTTATAAACAAGCCCTGAATTAAGGAACTGTAGCAAGTTCCTCACTGACTCCAGCAGGAAAAGCTCTTCTACAGGGCTAGGTGAGGACTTTAAACTTGAATTATCCAAGAGCTGGAAGGATGTGGTTTGGTGACAGGGGGATGAACTGGCACCAGCTTTGCCAGGCTTCCCTTCTGCTGTGGTGTTTCAATCACCAAGCGAGGCGCTCATTTTAACCCAAATTATCTTCATTTTGGAAGTCCTTGAGATTTCCAGTAATTCTTAACTGACCAGGGACCAAAGGGAGGGGCCATATGCCATCCCCTCTGCCTCCCTCCCAGGGCTCTGTCACCTCAAACCCAGCCTTGGCAGGCACCCTGGAGCAGCCACTGTCCCAGCAGAGACCGACGCTCCTATTGTCTTTGTCTCTTGCAGGTGGAGGACAAAGCAGAACCTGGACTACTGCTTTTTAATGATGTATGCCCAGTCCAAAGGCATTTATTATGTGCAGGTGGGTTTGGTGCTGGTGCTGGAGAGAAGGTGGATGTACCTGTGTGTTCACTGTAGTGGCTTGTATCAGCTAAGAGAGAGCAAAGATTGTATCCAGTTCTGTGATGCAGCAGAGTGGGAGCAGGTTTTAACCACATAGGTTCAAAAGCTGGGCTTTTAAAATACTTTTAAACTTGGAAACCTCCCACTTAGGAAAGGCAGAAGTCCTTGTTTCTCTTACCTGTTAGACTGAGTGAGAAAAAGTGCTTGGAGCACCCTCCAGAATAAACTGAGTCTGTGCCAAAGCTCTCCTCTGGTCTGTAGTGTGATTGCTCTGTGTAGAGACTGTTGCTGGGACCTGGATGGGACACTGACACTGTGCCCTTTTGTATTACAGCTGGAGGATGATATTGTGGCCAAACCAAACTATCTCAGCACGATGAAGAACTTTGCCTTGCAGCAACCCTCTGAGGAGTGGATGATCCTGGAGTTCTCTCAGCTGGGGTTCATTGGTAACGTTCTCCCCCCCTCACCCCAGTCCTATCAGGCACAAGGCACAAGAGCCTGCTGGCTCCTGCCAGCACTGAATTTTTGGCCCAAGAAACTGTCTCCACAAGATGGTAAAATACTTGGACTTGATCCCCTCCTATTTTTGCAATGACCCTTGTGTTTGCACAGGGGAGAAAGATCCTCACAGCTGGTACTGCTGATGCTCACTTTTAGTAAAAATAAACCTGGTGAGTGGCCCAGCTGACAGCCAAACAGCTTAGATATGGCCAGTAGCTTTTAGGCTGGATGAGATCTGGATTTGCCTAAGAGTGTGCAAAAGGAAGTTTACATCAGCCCAGAACTATTTTGGGAGCAGCAGTACATGGTTGCAGTAGCAGCTTGATCTGTTATTTTGGATTCTGGGTTGACTGGCTTAAAACTTGTAGTTTTCAGGGCAGGAAATGGTCTGTCCTGCAGCTGGCTGTGTTTTTCATCCTTATTTCTCTTTACTGAATGGGAGAGTTTTAGACCTTTTGATGCTGTTATGACCTGTGAGACTAATGCTTTCTAATTCTGCAACGAATATTAAATCCGGAGCTGTATTAGCAATGTCAGCAGTGCTGGTACATGAACTGGAGCCACATATTGCTTCCTTTACATAGATGGACACATTTAACTTCCATAGCCCTGTTTCCCAATTTTTTCTTTCCCAGCTCTGATTCTAGACCATTTCATACCATAGCTCCCTTGTCTTTTTTTGTGCTCTAGGAAAAATGTTCAAATCTCTGGATCTGAGCTTGATTGTGGAGTTCATCCTGATGTTCTATAAGGACAAACCCATTGACTGGCTGCTGGATCACATCCTCTGGGTGAAAGTCTGCAACCCTGAGAAGGATGCAGTACGTAAACAACCTCTGTTGAAGGGAAATGTTTTGCTGTGTGGGGGCAAATGTACTCTTGGCTGGGCCTCCAGAGGATCTTTTCTGTGAGCTCTGGTGCTAACTGACTTTGCACTGAGCCATGCCATCCCTGTGGAGCATGCTGCAGGGTGTCCTTGTGGATTGTGTAAGTGGAGACCTGGGAGTTCAGGCTTTTGTAGTCTGCAGCTGCCAGGAAAGGCATTATTTCTGCATCTAAGCACTAATAGGGTATTCCTCCTGCAGTCCTCGAGGACAGGAGTTGTTCCCCATTCTTCTGTGTTGTTTTGCATTGCGGTGTGCTTCTCTCCCTGAAGCATTTCCCACTCACTGACTACAGCCCCAGAATAACCCCTTGATGCTGGATCCATGTGCTGTACCTGCCTGGAGCACACGTGGAGACTGCCCAGAGAGCTCACCCCAGACTTCCCAGAGCAAACCTCCTTGCACAGTCTGCCAGAATGAAGCCAGGTCACACAGAGCTCTTGTCAGGGTTTCTAGGAGGGTGCAGAGAGGTGAAATGGGCTCTGTTTTTGTGCTGCCACTCCTTTTGCAGAGCCATAAGCCCCTGTGCCCTGTGGAGTTGTGTTTGAACTCCAGCAGCAAGAGGCTAAAGCGAGTGGGAAGGGCAGAGGAGGAGTGTGTGTGGCAGTAGATATAAGATGAGCTCAGCATCAGATACTCTCCTGTCTTCTCTCTGAACATACTGTATTTACTCAAACTCTTGCTCACCCTCCTCCCCCGGTGGAGAACAAGCAGCAGAGTCCCTGTGCAGAGCTCAGAGCCAGTGGCTTAGAACAGATTTCGTGGTGACAACCATGTTGTGGTGATAAATGCTAGAGCAAATGGCCACTCTGGGAATTAGTATTGTATTTGTGTGCTAGGGGGATGGACCATCCTCAGAGCTCTGCAGAATTGGGGCAAGGATGTGGTTTAATTTGACCTGATCCCTGGCAGAGGACATGGCATTGGCTCCAGTACCCCTTGTGCCGCAGGACCAGTCTCAGGTGATGTCCACTGAATCCTCCTGGCAGTTCAAACCATGTGCTCAGGTGTGACAGAGCAGTCCCAGGACTGTCTGGCAACCCCACAGTCTGCACAGCTGTGGGTAAAGCCAGATGGGTGGGATGCTGGGTTGGAGCTGGGAATGATGCTGCTGTCTGTGCCCCCACCTTCCAAATCCTCAGCTTGAGCACTGATTAAATGCAGAGGATCATCTTCTCCTTAACTCATCTGTGCTTTTCTTTTCCTACCTGAGGGAACCAAGGTTTTCTCAGGGGAAACTGCAAACCTCTTAAACATGTTGCCTTTTAAAAAATTAACCTACTTTCCATGTGGATTTCTGGCTCTTTCCCCCCATTGTTTGCATGATTAACTCTGCACAGCGCCCTTTCAAACATGACTTTCTCTTGTAAATCCCACTGTGTGGAATCAAATTGGTAGCAGGGAGGATTTGTCTTTTTGATTGAAAGTTTGTTTGACCTGAGCCTTTGGTAAGTGCTTTGACTGCTTTGGGTATATTCTGCTCCTTCTTTTTAAACTAATTTTAGATTTACCTGGGGTAGACCCGTGTGAAAGGATGACCTTCTTACCACCAACTGAGCTATTCCCCCTCCTGGCTTGTCTGTGACAAGGCTGCTTTCAGGAAACGTTTCTTTAGCAGTGCAGGAAAAGGGGAGAAAGATAAATCAGGAGATGCCTCCATTCCCCTTCCTCCTCTCCCCATCCAGTGTGAGATAGCCATGATGGAGTTCCATCCAGAGTTGCTGGCAGTCAGTAGGGTCTGTCCCATTAGCATGGCTAGTTTTAATTTTCTGATGTAACGCAAGCTGGATTAGGGGATTATCTCTTTTTCAGCTTGCAGGGGTCATGCCTGGAATTTCCCAGCTCCCAGCCTGTGATGGGGCTTGGTGTGACACCCTGTCTGTGCCAGGCATCCAGTGATGCTGCGGGATCTCTGCTGGGTGGGAGGCTGCAAGAGCAGATGGCATTAGGGATGTGCATGCATTTCTTTTCCTGGAAAAAGCCAAAGTTGGATAACAAATATCCTCTCCATACAGCTTCTAACCTGTATTTTTGTCCTGCTCCCCCAAACTGAGAGAAATGAGCTATTTTAAAACGTGAGTTCTCATCTCCCCACGCTCTCAGTGATTTTCCCTTTTGTACTTTATTCCCTCTCCATCGTCTCTCTCCCTCCACTCCATGGTAAATCACTGCCAGGATCACAGTTGCATCTCCAAGTTTATTTATGTGGTGGATAGGCATGAAACAGCCCAGCAGCTCCTGCCAGCAAACTGGGAACTGCCCATCCAGAGAGAGCCCACGCTTGGTGCCTGTTCACCTGGGCTCTGAGTCACCCCAGGATTACTGTACCTTCAGACATCAGGGATCCCAGGTTCTGAGTTGTAGGAAGAAGGCTTTCCCAATAAGCCAAGGGCAAAGGAAACTCAGTTCTCTGGCTGTTCCTCCCTGACAGCACAGAGGGGATTTGCTCAGTGTTCTTAGCTATGCTTGGCAAGGAGAAATTTGGCACTTAAACCTGGGCCCTGCCCAGCAGAGCCAGGCGGGTGAGTGGCCGAGAATCTCGGTCTGGTTTCTGCAGAGTGTGGTTAAAAGTCCTCTTGCCAGATTAGAGCCTGAATACCACAGAAGGGCATAGAGATGGAGGACAGCGTTGTCTGTCACTCCTTGTGCCCTTGTCCGGTGGCCTGCAGAGGTTTGGGCCTGGGGCACTGTGGGGCTGTCTCGTTTCAGAAACACTGCGACCGGCAGAAGGCAAACCTGAGGATCCGCTTCAAGCCCTCGCTCTTCCAGCACGTGGGAACTCACTCCTCTTTGGCTGGGAAGATACAGAAGCTGAAGGTGGGTACCAGCTCTGTCCAAGCTGCAGGTGGCCTGGCCTGCAGGCACCTGGGAACTGACTGCCTTTGGGTGGGGACATCAGTGACATTGGCTGGTGGCAGCTGGATTTCTGTGAAGTGTTTGTGTTTTATTCTGAATTACAGTGAGCTCAGGTAGCTCCTGCTCCTCAGAATGGCAGTGACATGCACCAAGAGTCACTGCAAGATTTTGAGCCTTGGTACCAGTCCTGAGTGACAGACCATGGTCCAGGCAAGTGACTTCGAAGAATCTACTGAAAAACATTGGAGGGATGACTCCTGGGTTGGTCTGACTTTCTTCCCACTCCACTCCATGTTCCTGGGATTTGGTGATAGGCAAATTAAAACTCACTGTGTAAGAGCTGGAATTGTTGATGTGTGTTTAAACATGAACAAAATGCAGCTTCCCACAACTACAAGTGCAGAACCCATGGACAGACATCCGTGGGCTGTGCTGTCAGTGTGATCCCCGGGGAAATGGATGGTATAATCCAGTTTGTATCACAGTGCAGTGCTGTCAGGCCATATAATCTAGTCATTTTATGCTATTGTCAGCCTCCCAGCTGCTTTCTCCTCAAGTGTAAAGACTGTTTCCACAGCTCCTGGGGCAGGGACAGGCATTCAGGGACATTTGGACAATGAAATGCTCCTTGGTGCTAAATCAGAGCACGGTTGTTTCTCTGACCTGCCTCTCCTGAAGCAGTATCCTGAGATCTAGTCACACATTCCCCTGCCTGGTGCCTTGCCCAAATTACTTCCATCTCTCATCCTTCTGTGCCCTGCAAATCACAAAACTTTAATTTGCAATGCCTTGTAGCTGAAGCCCTGGTTCCTCACGGGCCAGAGCAGCTCATGGCCCTTCCCTGCCCTTTTGCTTTGTGCCCACCAAGGACAAGGACTTTGGAAAACAGGCACTGCGGAAAGAGCACGTCAACCCTCCTGCCGAGGTGAGCACCAGCCTGAAAACCTACCAGCACTTCACCTTGGAGAAGGCTTACCTGAGGGAGGACTTCTTCTGGGCCTTCACTCCCACTGCCGGGGACTTCATCCGATTCCGATTCTTCAAACCGCTCCGAATCGAAAGGCCAGTGCTGGAGGGGTCAGCGGGGGTGTGGGGACAGCCCAGAGCATGTGGACACACTTGACTTTTGCTCTTCTGGTAATTTAAATCGAATTTCTTGCCTGTCCAGGAGGAGAGGGCAGTACTCTTCCAGGGGAAGGATAATTTGACCCTTTCTCAGTGGGGCCATCTTTGCCAGAGCCCTTTGCTTTCCTTGTGACCAGTCCATGGTTTAGCTGGTTGGGCACAGAAAGTCTCCTGCCACATTGTGCTGTGGGCTCTTTGGGAAGGTGCCTGTTAGGTTGAGCTGTTTGATGATTCACATGGGGTGAAAGCCATCACGTGCCCCCTCACTCAGTGTGCCTTTCTGTGCTCTTGGTCCTTGTCACAGGTTCTTCTTCCGCAGCGGGAACATCGAGCACCCAGAGGACAAACTCTTCAACACGACCGTGGAGGTTCTGCCGTTTGACGTAAGTGTTTGATTGAGATTTGAGGTGAGGGTGGAGTGGGAAGCAAAAGAGGCTTGAGAGGAGGAATCTGCTTAAAGCCATCAGGAAAATCTTCACAAGAGTCGAGTGCCTCTTACAGGTGCTGGCAAGGAGCCAGAGGGTCATGCCTGGTGTGACGCCACCTCAGGAGCAGGGTGCTTTGCTGAGCACGGCTGTGTGAGCTGTCCCTGCCTGGGGATGCACCAGTGGGGGGGATGGCTGCAGAGGAGGGGATGGAGCCAGAATGGTGCAGTGGAAACAGCAGTGTCCTGCAGCTGTCCTCTTGTTTTGGGCACGTGTCTCAGGGTGCCACGTATGGGATGAGATGCCAGGGTTTGCTGGCAGGGACAGCTCTGGGATTGCTGCTTTTCCTTGGGGCTTTTGGGTGACTCTTGCCTCTGGCCTTGCACAAAACTCCTCTCCTTCTGCAGAGTCTACAGTCAGATAAGGAAACCTTGCAGGAGGGAAGAGGCGCAGTCGTCAAATACCGCAGGACAGCGGACGGCTACATCCAGATAGGTACGGCGGGGTGTGGGGTGGTAAAGTGCTGCTGGCTTTGGTAACACAGCCCATGCCCTCACCTGCATGTCAGTCAAGAACCTTAGAGCTGTTTGCTTGGCAAAGAGTTATTTCTGCTGGCCAGGAGCTTATGGTTGGAACAGGATTTAACTGTCATTGTGTCCTCTCCTCCACTGCCCTCAGTCTCAGGCTAGGTTGTCCTCAGATAATTTTCAGTCCTGCATTTCTGCCAGTCTCTGCTCCGAGCTGGGACCAAACGATGCAAATTATTCCTTTGCTTATCCTGAGGTTAAAAACCTCTACCACGGGCAGTTTTGCCATTTCTGTACTCACACCACTTGCAGGTCAGACTTCGTCTCTTGCCACCTGAGCTTGTTCTAGTGCTTGCCCTGCCCTTGGACAAGAAGGAGTAATTGCAGCCTCCAGAGACCTGCCAATGTGTGATACGGCCCTGGTGTCCCTGCTAAGATGTAATTTTTTTTAAAGTAGACAAATAAAAGAAAATTTTCCTGGCATATGTAGTGTTTTGCCATTTTCTCATTCCTCTGCATGTTGGCTGGTTTCTCCCAGTTGCATTTTCAAAATAAAAAAAAAAAATCACAACCAAAAAGCATGTCAGGCCACTCTGTCCCCTTTCACACAGCAGTGATATGTCACCAAATACCCCAAATACATTTTGTTTTGTTTACCTGATTTTTTTCTCCAAAGTGTGGCATTTTGTACTGTATTGCCATCCACGCTGCTGGTTTTTAGCCTGTTTTGTGTTGGGGAGCTGCAGGCAGGGGCTGCTGGGGCTGTTGGTGGTGCCCTGGGGGACAGGGGAAGTGGAGGGGCAATGCCAGAGGACCATCCCTGTGTCAGTCATGTGCTCTCCCCACCAGGCTCGTTCTCCAAGGGTGTTGCAGAGGGTGAGGTGGACCCATCTTTTGGGCCACTGGAGGCTGTCAGGCTGTCCATCCAGACCGACTCCCCAGTGTGGATCATCCTGAGCGAGGTAAGCCGAGCTCCCTCAGCACCTCCCCACCTCTGCCCTACTCATCCCTCTGATCGCATCCCTTTCTTCTTTCAGATTTTTATCAAAAAAGCAGAGTGAAACAGGCATGAGCAGAGCGGACACACCTGTGGATCCCTGGTCCTGCTGCCTCCCTCCCGTTCCCTGCTCCCTGCGGCGCCTTGCCCGGACCAGGACAGCGCAGGGCCGGCTGCCAGAGCCAGCACTCGCCATCCCCAGCAGGGCTGCGGGGCCAGGACGGGCATCGGCTTCTCCTGAAGAGCAGCAAAAAGCAGAAGCCAGCCCCCGTGCAGAGGGGTGGCTTTGCTCCGCTCCCCCGGCCCCTCGGGACACACGGACACGGACACGGGACAGTTTGGGGTCGGGATGAGCTTTAGCCAGCGTGGGGACAAAAAGCACCTTCAGCCCCAGACAGGGCAATCTTTGGCTGTAACTGGGGACAGAGCAGGTCACACCGAGTCCTGCCAGACCCCACCGGTGCGCTGGGATGGAGGCAGCAGGGACCGAGGTCTGCCTTGCCCTCTCCCAGGCAACAGTCCTGGCCACAGCTGAGGATTAAGTGAGGGCAAAGACTGACCCTCCTTCAGCAGAGGAGGAACGAATCCAAAGGGGTTGGAGCTATGACTATGGCAGGGAAAACAAAAAAATAAAATATGCCACACTGTGCCTGCCAGCATTGAACACAGCCCCTTAATTCTCAGTGAAGTCTCCAGTGTCTTCATGCCTTGAGATTGAGTGCAGAAACTGTCTTTTTTAAAATAACTATTTCAGTTATTGATTGATGTGGGTTTTTTGGGGAAGGAAAAAATAAAGCAGAGGTAGCCCAGTTCAAAAATAGTAGGGATTAGTGTAAATCCCAATGTCCTTTCAGCTATACACTGGAATGCATTATACTACTTTAATGTGCTGTATTTTTTATTATTGGATACATTTGATTTTTCAAGTACATCTCTCTATATAAATATATAAAACAATGTGCACTGTAATAAAAGCTGAATTTAAATCTTTGGTGCAGTAGTGGGGGTCAGTTGTAACAGGGCTGCTTTAGGTACCAGTGAACCCCAAGTACACAGCAGAGGGTGGAATTTGGAGAGGGCAAAGTCCTATTGCAGGGTGGGTGATAAATGAAGCTGGGGCAAAGTAGAGGTCATTCAATCAAGGCCAAACACAGACTTTAGGACTTGGACTAGGATCATGCTTTTCTTCCAATATTTGGACGTGGTTTTAGGCAAGTTTACCCATCCTTTTCAGTTAATCACAGCAGCTTTTCCTATGAAACCCAGTCCCCAACTCAGATTTTCTCACACCAGTCTCTGAGCACTTTTGACAATCACAGGTGATTCCTAGTGAGAAAAGGAATTTATTTTTTGTATATGCATGGTGTGATTCTTCAACATAGATCATTACAGCAGTAAGGAGGAGAGACAACAGCATGTGGGTCAATCTGTGCTCCATGAGGCAGAGCCAGAGGCATTTTGGAGCAGACAGTGCTACAAAGCCCAGCAGTGAAGCTCCTCAGCAGAGGCAGGGGCTGGAAAGCATTTGCTTTCTAGAAAGGAAATTATCTCTGAGAGCAGAGGAGTGCCAGCATCCACCTCCCTTCAGCGGGGAGTGCAGAGCCAGGGAAATATTCTCTCTCTGATGGTGCCACATGACTGGCTCCCCTGTGACAGGGCAAACAGTGGATTTGGGGAGAGCCATGGCCCCTCTCACCAGGCACCATGGAGCTGGAGAGGCCACACCAGTGCTGCCATCCATGTGGAGGAGCTGGGCCACAGGAAGTGTGCCAGGAGCCCGGCCAGTGCCATCCCCACCAGCAGCCAGAGCAGCCAGGCACTGGCATACAGTGGTCCCAACCTGGGTGGGAGAAAACACCATCAGGCACTGCCAGCCCAGGCAGGGCACGCTGTGAGTCCCCACCCACCTTTGGGACAGCCAGGGAAGAGGTGACACAGCCATGAGCACATGGGGGCAGGAGGGGAGGAGGAGGAGGTGGTGAAAGTCTGCCTGCAGTCCCACCCATGGGGAGGAAGCCTGTTTCAGGGGCCAGGTTCTGCTCCCAGCAGCCCTGGGCTGGTTTTGGGGTGCCCATGGTCCCGTCAGGTCCTTACCTTCCCTGGGCAGCCACGGTGTAGCCCTGGAAGTACTTGAGGCGGCTGTAGAGGTACAACAGCCCACACACTGCAGTCACACCTGGGGGGACAGGGAGTAGAGCTCTGCTGGGATCCCTGGACACTGCTGCAGCTGCATCCCAGCACAGTCCCCCCAGCAGATGAGGCACGGCCAGAAAGCCAAACACAGAGTGATTTGGCTTTAAACCACTGTGGGAGTTTAAATGAGTTTTCTCCCTTCCCTTTTTGTGAGGGATGAACTTGTCTGCCCCACAGAGGTGCCCTGGGACTTGGGTTGGCAATGCTCCCTTTTGTGGTTTCTCCTCACAACCAAATCCCTGAACTCACTTGGTAGGGATAGACAGTAGATGAGTAAATGTTTGGGTTATGGTTTCTTGTTCTGACAGTTCTGTCTCTGCTGCTGCCACCCTGGGACAGCCTGACCTTGTCTAGGAGAAGCAGCATGAGGGGCCAGCCAGGCTCCAGCAAAGGAGCAAGGGCTGCCAGTGCTTCCTCCTCCAGGCAGGAATGGGCTCAGCTGTTCCCAGCTGGAGTTGGGGCACTTCTCAGTCAATCCAGCTAAGGGGAAAATTTGCTTTCCATGAACAAGAGCCTCACAGGCACAGAGAGAATGCCTTAGTCACAATGGGATTTAAATTGGGGCTGGGTTTTTTCTGTTTGTTCACATGGTTTAGGTTGGAGTTCTTCCCCACATCCCTCTTACCTTGATGGAAGAAGATTCCAGCAACCCAGAGGAGGGAAATGAAGATTGGGAAATATTCTGAGCAGTTTGCCCTGGTGAGAACCAGAGATGAGAATTAAAACTGCCCCCTGTACATCAGAGCCTGGATAACCAAGGCTGGAGAAGGGAATTGGAAACTCACATCAGAGCAACTAAAAGACCTGGTGAGAACCATTGTTGTTCTGTGGGAAAGGGGCCTTGGGCCTCTCCTGTGATCAAGAACACCCAATATCTGTATTGTAGGGGACAAAAACAGCCAAACAACACACAGCATTCACTTCTCCTGCATCCACATGGTCTGGAATGACAAGCTATGGCTGAGACAGAGATTTGTCTCTGCTGGACCCTTCACAGGCTCCATCCCACACACAGCACCATCACAGACAGCTGCTGCACCACCAGCTGCAGGAGGAGAGCCTTCTTGTCAGTATTTAAGGAGCTTTCTTTTCCCCTTGGGTAAGCACAGCCCAAATTTGGGAGTCACACAAGTCGCAATCCAAGAAGGAGCCTTCTCTCAGATAAAATTCAGCAGGAAGCAATCAGCTCTACAGCCAGGTTTTCCTCCTTTTTCCTTTAGTGACAAAAAGAAAGATTTTCTGCAAGAAGAGTAGGAGCTGTGCTATTAAAGACATTGCTTTTGCTTCTCTCACATTTTACCATTCCCTAGGCAATTTCATCTTAATGTTGGCCAAAAATGTACAAACTTTTGGAAAATGGATCCAGACTGGGAGCTGGAAAAAGCCTGAAGAACCTTATTCTGTAAATGCAGTTTGAGCCTCAGTGTGGGGAGACTGCCAGGTTTCTTCAAGTGAGTAATACATCAATACCACTTTTTCCCCTTTTTTTTTTTTCCAATATATCAAATTATCCATTTGTATACTCTTCCACAGGGAAAAGAGAAGAAGAACCCACAAAGAAGCAATATTTTCTCAAGTCCAAGTTCCTCGAGGTCGCCTTCCCTGCCCATCACAGCCAGGGCTTCCCAGAACACCACAACCGATGGCATGACTTGGTTAACACACATTTAATAGTTAAGTATTTAATTAAAAGCCACATCAGCAGCTCCCCAGCTTGCAGAGGCTGATGTCTCCAGGCAGGCTGGCTTCCATGGCACCACAGAAGGACTGAAGCTGGTGTTTTTGTCACTCCACAAATGTTTCCTGTGCTCTGGCAAGGGAACGCAGCTGCTTTGTTCGGGATTTAGTGCCGGGCTGGAACCACCCTTCACACCAGCTCCAGCCAATTCCTTTCAATCGCTTACAAAACAGAGCAGCTGAGATGAAAGACGGGATCTGGTGCTTGCTGGAAGCCGAAGGGATCTGTGAACATTTCCAGTTTAGCTCCAGCATTGCTCTCTCCATAGGAACAGAGCAAAAAGAAACAGCCCTCAGCAGGGGCCCACGAGTGCTGACTCTCACAGTACAATGGCTTCTGAAAGGGAAAAAAATTAAATGCCCTTGTAGCTGGTTCTACCAGCAAGGCCGTTTGCTTCAATTCAACAGCAAAATATTACTCAAAAATATCAGGTTATTCATAAAACTTTGGCTGCTCTCACCATTTGGAGCCAATGGTAACATTAAATTTAATGATTCTAGTCGTGAATGCTCTGCACCTCCTCCATATGGCCACTAATTTGTAATTTGGCTGCCTCACAATGCCAGAAGGAGAATTATCATGGATGGACAGAAACACCCCAGCCAAAGTGCTCCAATTCAAAATGCAGACCTTTGCACACAAAGCATTGAAAAAAAAATACCAATATCAGTAATGGAAAGGTGACGTGAGGGGTACCAGTCTCTCTCAACAGTGTTAGTTGACTCAAGTTTTATCTAGACAAAGTCACCACAAAAAGTCAAAATCTTACTGAGCTCTGAAGGTCCGCTCAAATTCAGGGTGACCTGATGTTTCAGGAGGGGAAATCTTGTACTTCCGACGGGCGTAGATCACCTGCATTGCAAAATAGGCTAAAAAACAGAACACAGGAGCGGTAACAGACCAGAAGTGTTTACATAGCCAAGCTTTATCTGGCTTGGAATCAAGCAAATAGTTAGAATGAAAGAGCTGACATGATCTAGGTCCATAGTCCAGGGCTGTCACACATGACCTGTAATACATGTGCCATTTATTTCACATTCATGCTTTAAATTCAGGTTTGGTTATCCCAGCTGAGTGCCACTGCTGGATGACACTTTGCATCATCTCACGCCCAGCAGAGCCCTCAGTGCTGCTCCCCAGCAGATAAAACACACAATAAAACCTTACCCTGAGTCAGAATTATTTCTTAATTTTGCACTTCGTATTTAGAGTACATGTGCACCCTCAGCCAGTCTCATGGGAATTATGTGCAACACTTTCTGCTATTCCTAGTGGATGCAAAGGATGGCCCATGTCACAGAGCAGCATGCAAACTGTCAAGCACTGGGATAGTCATTAAGTCAATTAGAGATGCTCTTAATAATGGCAATAAAAAGAATTGGGGAAGAGGGTGATTATTTCTTGCTCTTCAACCCTGCAGGGCAGCCCCAAGGCTCCAGCAATTCAAGGAGCAGAGGTGCTGCCCATGCCTGTGCCACATTTGAGCTAAGGCACTGACTCAGTGTCTGCTACATCAGTCCTTTGTACATTTGTAAAGGACATGGAAAGTCACTTCAAAACAATGAAAACTTGCTAACATGAAGATTTTGAGTGTTTCACTATTTATTGAAAACTCCTACTCCCACGGGCAATTGCTGATGCTCTGAGTGTTTTATTTAGGTGTACTACTACACTGCTGCCTTTATTAAAAACCCCTATTTTCATATAGGAGAAAACTAAACTATAGAAACAATTATTTTGGTGGTTGTGATGGTGTCATTGAGATATCTGATGCTCACTTGAGTGAGCAAAGTCCTCACATAGCAACATTTCCAGAGCATTGCAGAGAGACACAAGAAGCTGCTGTGCAAGCCTGTCTTGAGGACTGTGTTAGTGTAACAAAGATAAAAGCAGAACAGCAGGATAGAAAAGAGGAAGTAGGGACAGATGTTCCAAGATTAAAGACATGTGCCTGCAGAAAACATATGTAGAAGGGAATTAGAAATGTAAATAATCTGATGCTATGTGACTTGTGTATCACAAGGTTTTAGTAACATAAATACAGTCATTCCTTTCAGAATGCATTTAAGAACAATTAAGCTTGTTCTAGTGTCTTCCACAGTGACCCAGCCCTAAACAAGAGGTGCTGACAGAGCAAAGTGGGGGGAAACAAGAATGTTCCCTCCTCTTTGATTCATTTATAGCAGGTTGATCATGGGTGAGGATGTCACCCTCCTCCAGAGGTCCAGCAGGACAGGACACAGCATTCCCTCTGTGAATCCAGAGAGGTGTTACACACAACTGGAATTCAGCAGCTGCTGGCAGAGCTCTGGGAATAAGACAAAACCACCCTGTTACCTCTCCTGCTCCCTGATGCTCTCAGGGTCTCATCCCAGACTCCTCTCCAGAAATGGACTGAGCTGAAGTTACAGCATCATGAACAGAACTGGCTTCTGGCTTAAGGGCCCAGCTGCACTGGACAATGCTCTTCATTCTGCTTTGTGCCATCTGCACCTTTCCTAAGGTAGGATTCTTGTGACTGATGGGTGAGGTAAGAGTCAGTTCACATCAAACCTCTCCATCAGCTCTACACTTGGCATCTTGCTTCTACACAGGGGCTAATATTCAGGCAAGTCCTACGCAGATCCCTGACACTTGGGGATGGGTAACATAAAAAACAACCACCCAAGAGGAGCAGGAGCCTTTTGGAGGACAGCTGGCTGTTCCCCCAAACCTGGTGTAAGGGTGAAGAACTAGGATGAAGAATCAGTCCACAAAAGCACTTCTGAGAATGAGGTGTTGAAAAAACCCACACTGCAAGAGCCTTCTCAGCACGGACTCTTAGAGAAAAAGAGTTCAATCTACTCTGTAGAGCCTTTCAAAGCATTTTTTTGTGATTCATGTCTTGAGGTTAATCACCTGTGTGGATTCCCATGTGGCTTAGGGGCTCAGCTCTCTCTGAACTTTGCTCCTCGGAGGAAATATTCTTCATTCTCTATTTGATTATGTCCACAAACTTGTCAAATAATATCATAGCTGCTATCTGCCACATTTGAGTGAACCTGGCAAACAAGCCCTGTGGAGCCTGGCAGTGACATTGCATAAGTTTTCTTTCCTTTGAAGCTGTAAAATAAATGAGTGGGGGAAAAAACTGGAGTAGAACAATTTTGCCTTGTGGTACAATGTTCACCACAAGGCTGGGGCACACATCTACAGAGTGCCAAACTCAGAGTTTCACTAAACTGAGAATGACTAAATTAAAAAGGGGAAAGTTTCTTGAAAGAATGTGGAAACTGCAGGCTCCCAGGAAATTCAAAAGGAAACAAAAAGCAACCAACGTTGTACCAAGGTCAGACATTAAATTAAATCTCCTACACCAGGATGTGATGGAGGAGTATCTGTAGGGATAGCCCACATCCGTGCTTCAGTGCTCATCTGCTCAGAGCGAATCCCAGACATGTACCTCACCTACGGAATGACCTTTCAAAGCCACTGCACAGCTCTGAACCCCAGTGACACAGGCACACGGATTTCATAGGAGTAGGTGGAAAGGAAATGCAGTATTTTGCAGTTGCTCCTTGGCTTCCCATGCAGAGATCATAAAACCAGGATACTTCATCCAAACAGATAGGAGGGTGCCAATGCCTGCTATTTATCTGCTGGCATCACACCTGGCTTGTATGCCATGAAAGTAAAATGCTTAATGCTGCAACCTTTAAAAAGTACTTGAAATTCTTATTAAACAAAAATATTTGAGACAAAACTGCTATCTAGGGATTTGCTACTGAGGGTTTCCTAAAGGAAAAGGGCTCAGCAGCATTTCTGTAACTCAATTTCATGTTTTCTTCATGTCTTTGCAGACTGAACACTCGCTCCATCCCCACTTAGTTTAATAACAAAAAAATTCGTTGTACAAAAGTTTCTTCCATTTGTAGTTGTGGCATGTCTGTGTAAATTGAGTGGAAATTACTGAAAATTCAGAAATCTTGAGCTCTATTTTTAAAGTGGCATATTTTGTTTCAAATAATGCTTATATTAAGAGATTTATCACCTGATGGCTAAAAGCATATGACATTGCTCAGAGATTCACATCCATTTGTAAGCAGAGGTGTGACAGCTGTATGGTGAATTAATACAGTAACAATAAAACCCATAAACCTTCCCTTATAGAATTGTGAAGATTTTAATAAAATGGGGGCTCTGTTACCATCCTAGGCAGGGGAGTGACTGTCCTGAAGCTCAAGGGGGAGAGACTTTGCCGAAAGGACCCACAAATAGACAGAGCTTGGCAACAACTGTTCCTCCTAAATGGTCTGAACCCAATGCATCTATTTAAATTAGAAGTCACTGAGTTCCTTTGAAGAGCTCTGTGTCTATTTCTGAGCAGAACTTAGATTAGTTTCCAAATTACTGTGCTCAGTCCATCTTGTCATCTGCTCTGTGCCATATGAACATACAAGGATCCTGGTCACAGAGAAACACCTGCGTGCACCAGACTCTTTCCTATATCCACACCAGGTCTGCCTGTACATTGATCTCCTCACCAGCACATTTACTAACCTGTCTTTATTTTGGCTACCTCTAGCCACTGCAAGTTACAAATTAATTGCTCAAATTCAATCACAAACTAGTTTACTTTAAGAACATCACGTTGAAATTGCTTTAAGTCTAAAAGTTTTACTTGCTGGCTTTAAGGACTATTTTAGTCCCTGTTAAATAACGACCACCCTCAGGCATGCCACTTCTGCCATGAACAGCCAAAAATTTGTATCATTTTATCAAGTTGAAAAACAGTGACTTTCACTCCACAGACACTCTGAGAAAACTACAAGAACCACATCCCACAGCGTATTAGCTTAATACTGGCATTGTACAAAGGACATTTACCTTGCTCCAGGACCCCCAGAACTGTGACTGTGGCCAGCAGGTCTATCTGATCTCTCATGCTGCTGACTGTGGAGCAAACCCCAGCCTGATGTGCTGGGCACAGCTGTCCCAACACTCTCTCCCACAGAGCTGCCTCTGAGCACAGGTGTTTCCTCCACCACACCTTAACTCTCACCACACTACGTGTTTTCCAAAGCAGTCAGCCACCAGAAAATGCCTATTCCAGCCAAGTGCCTTTTGCTGAACAATAAAGCAGGAAAGAATTTTGCATGAGCAAACTGAAATTCTTCTAATTACATTTACGGATTTTATACCATGATTGAACTATATGTTGCTGGCAATGGAAAGATGATGGAATTCTTTCCAGCCAGTTTTGTTGCTAGTTTTAATGAGCCCTGAAGCATCTCAATTATGTGCAAGGTTGTAAAAATTATTAACAAGCATTTACAAATTAATGACTTGATCTTCTGCTCATATTTCAAGTAGTGGAGTTGACCACTTGAAAGATTCAACACACTCCAGCTGGACTAATTTAATTCTGTTACCAGATTCTGTGATTTAACAGAACATTCAGATACTTTATCCTACTAATTACTACACTTAAGTTTACCAAAGAGGAGTACAGTTCTTTTCTAGCACTCACTGACCCTTAGTAGTTTTCTGAAGTTTTTAAGAAGTATAAACCTTTCCCTGGCTAACACAAAAAATACAAGACCTCAGTTCTGAAGGCAGCAGAGGATGTAGAAACATACAGACCCTAAGGAAACGTTACACTGACATCAGAGTTATAATTGTAAAATGTAAAATTTGAAAACCAGCAATGTTTTAGCCCTGAGTGACTTTTCTCCCCACTCTGCAAAAGTGAAACAGGCATCAGTTCAAAAAGTTACCTTACGTTTTTGAGCAACTTTATATGGACGACTACACTGACTTGAAAATTTTTAAAATCAAAGAGGAGGAAGTTTCCCCTTAATGTTAGAGGCTGAATCATTGCATTTCTCTCTGTTCAGTCACACCCTCACTACAGAATTTGTGCATGTACCAGACCTACAGTTTCTCCCAAGAGGGATATAGCAAGTTCTGTCTGGTTTGGCTCTTCATTGCTTCAAAACACCATTATGACAGCTCAACAAGTTGAAAATTCAGTTAATCAATCAAATATCCAATGTTACACTTTTTATAAATAACCACACATGTAGAATAGCAAAACCACTCCCTTTCTCTAAAAAAACACTCATATGATGTGACTTCAGACTCTTCAAGGTACAGCAGACTCAGGTGAAACAGAACTAAAACCTAAAAGTTAGCCTTAACTGAACCTATTGGTGACCAAAGATGTCATCTGTGATGTCCACCGGGGTCTCCTTACAACAACATATTTCAACAAACAATTTAGACTCAAGAAAACACTTACATTACAGACTTCGATTACTCTCAGGAAAAACAATGGCATCAAGAAAAAAAAAATCAAATTAGTTTCTGAGCAAAGGTTCATGACAAGCTGCCGCTGACTCCTTAAAATCTTTGGAAAACCATAGACATCATTTCAGTGGGGGATGGTTTAGGCAATTTCTGTCTCACTTAACAATAACTAAAATGCAGCATTTTTAATGGGACAATAAAGCAAAAATTAATGTAACTTCATGGTTTCCCATGGGGTAAAAGAAGCTGATTCTGCTACTGCTACTGATTGTTCCATTTGGTTCTTTACAAACTTTAGAAGTTACAGGTCTCCTCCTCTCCCCCCAAACAAAACACAAAACTTGTAGAGTAGGAATACATTAAAAATACACTCTGGCAAGTCAGGATGCTGTGAGGAAACGTGGAGGCTGAGCTGGGGCTGCAAACACAACTGTACAATGACACCAACTGCAAACCCTGGAGAATGACCCATCAATGTCTGAAGCTGGGCAGTGGCTGTGGGACCTTACCAGCCTTAAGCCAAGACCTCCACACACGTTGCTGTCAGTATTTGTTCCTTGTTCAGAAACATCAGCTCCTGCTTGCAGCATGTGTCCCACATCTCAGCTGGGTTCCTGTATCACACAAGTCTTGAGGAAATCAGTTGGAACCTCTAAGGGCTGTTATTCTAAGGGAACTGGCACATTTTGGAACTCCAATTTTACACATGTGAGTTCTCGGTAGTTATTAACAACTTTTTCACTACTAACAACCACCTCTGCAGTTCAATTTCCCAGCTTAAGGCCTACAATGCATTCCAGAAAAAAACCAAAAAAACCAAAAGCAGTGGGAGTAGCATAAAGACTGATTTTCAAAGTTACATTTTCTAAGGGCCCTTTATCCACTTCTGGCCTGTTTAAATGGACTTTCTGAAACTGTAAGAATTGGTAAGACACAGCAGCAGAATTTGAGCCTTAGTAATAGGGATAAAGGAACCATCTCATTAGGAATGACAACGCTGAACTCTGCTCAGATCATGCAAATGTATAAAGTCACACCATGTATATTTAATACACTAGCAAAATATTTATTTTATAATGATAAAACAGAAGTGAAGGATTTCTTTTTGGTGTGCACCAGTAATTGTAGTAAAAGAATAAGGGGATTAATGGACTCTTTATACATTTCAATGACAAAAATTCATAAAGGTTAGCATCAAATTCAACTGTTTTCCATTTACAAGCACAAAACTTACCATAATACCCCCCAAACACATATATAAAGAATTATAGTTTTAAAATCTATAAAAAGTAAAAAATATACAGTCAGAAGATCTAACTCTTATTCAAATCTTTAATATAAAATTGTAAACATTTATTTACACAAAGGAAATGTGTATAACAAAATTTTGAGCACCCTTTTCAATTGGATGGTGGTTTTTGGAAGGCAGTGGATGTTGCACAGTGACACTCTCACCTTGCCTGCCCAACCAAAACCGCAGTTTATAAATAAAGCCATGGGCGGCCGGCTGGGTTCAGTTCAGGGGAGATTGGTTTTATTGCTCTGAAGCTGCAGCAAATGGAAAGCCCGAGTGCAGACACAGACAGTGACACGTTTCAGGGCACCAGGGCAGAGCCCAGCCCTGCCCATGCACCCACGTACATCAGAACCATATTTTCATTTCCATTGAACTGTTCCAACCATGTTCCAGTGGCACCGCGCTCCCAAAGCTCCGAGCACAGGGACCAAAGCCAGAGCCAGGGGCTGTTTGGATCCTGCTCACACACGGAGACCAATGGGCACCATAAGCCAGTTTGTCTAGAATCACACAATTTTACTGCAACAGTACCATGAAAAGGCCCTGTCGTCAAACCCAGATACCTTCCTGAACAAACCCTCTGGTCAAGCAGAGCAATATCCACCTTAGCTTCCAGAAACAGTGGAGGAAACAGCACACCTGCATTTTCCTGGACATTTCACTGGATTGCCTTTTTGGTAGTAATAATGCAAACAGCAGATGTTCTTTTCCTCCAATTAAGAAATCACAACTGGATGGATTGTATTTTGACTTATTCAGAACAAAGTCTGTGTGCAAAATCTACTGGAAAATAGAGCAGATTTCACCACAACCTAAACAGGGAGAAAGAAAAGCTGAATCCTACTGCCCTGTTATTTCTGTCAAGTGTTTGTAAGGGGAAGAAAAAAACAGTGACATGGAAGGATGTCACTTGAAATTGAGGTCCCAAGCACCCCCGACAGGAAGGGAAGGCACACTGGTGCAAAGTTAACCCTTAAAATTAAAAATACAGCAAACACTCCTTCCCCTGCCATTGCTAGTTTATATCTATACTCTTCTAATGACGCTTTCCTTGGACCAGTTTTTGGTTTAACTTAATAGTAAACCAAGCTCACTAGCTCTTTCCTTAGATTGCCAGTATGAGAAAAGCTAGCATCAGTTATTTGCATCTCAACTACTTATTCTAGAAAATATCAGAAGTGTCAACAACCAAAGTCACCAACACCTTCGTCTTCCCATCCAAAGACAATCTTTATGCTACCTTTTCAAAAGCTCTATGAGGGATTAAGCCTGCTTCAGTGAAGTTTTATCCACTGTTCAAAGGTGGGATCCACTGATCAATGCACATCTTTCATCAACAGTTCAACATAATAAAATAGCAAATCTGATCAACAGAGCAGAATTCATCCACACTAGCTAAGTGTGCCAGACAAACCATGTTCCATGCATATTTGGAAAGGGTTAAAGTATTAGTGTTAAAAAAGCAGTTTTCAAAGTGCAAATTGTCTCATAAAGGAGCTGCAGATAGAGTAAAATACTTTCCTTCTTTGAAACCAATGATATCTTTCACTTCCCTTCACCCTCTCTGGAAAAAACCCTCTCTCACAATTCTGCAATGCAGAAAACTCCTGGAGAAGCCAGTCTGTGTTGAAGGAAATTGCTTTTAAATCACAATGCTGGGTTTCGTTAGAAAGTTTAGAGGAGTTTTCCAAGAAAGGGGATTTAGAAAGGGAAGAGGTATTTGTGCATTTAGAACAAAAGCTTTCAACTTTATTTTCATTCTAAAATAAACGTTAAGGCAAGGTGGTTTGTTGGTGGATAAGGGATTTTTTTGGTAGAGAGTAAGGACTTTGGAACATTGACTGTTCCCATTGTGGTTTTTGTCCTTTCTGGGACCAATACCAACATATGGATAAGAGGTCTCCTTGGGCTGAGCTGAAGAACAGCATCTGCTTCAAGGGATATTAAAAACATAAATCCACCAGTCTGTAGAAAGATTATCAAACTTGTAAGCCAGTATTAAAAAAACAAAGCATTTAAAGGGGCAGACTTCCACACTGGAGCAACCCTGATACAAATACTCTCCCAGGCTGCCTGTGCTATTATTGCTAATAAGGACTTTCCACATCCCAGTCAAATTCTTTTTTCCTAATTTTTATCCTGAAGTGACAAAGTCTTGTGCTCATTGCTAACATTGGGGGATGAACTGATCTCAAAGGTTAGTTTTACTTTTTACAACAAAGAAAACTAGATGAGCTGTCATGAAGCAAAGCCTTCATTTAAATACAACTACCTTTGGAAATAAGTTATGAAGAAACAGGTGCAAAGTAAATGGCTTTACAATTCATGTTAAACCTACTATAGTTTAAAAGTTCTCCCACAAGAAATTCCCCCTTTAAAAACAGCAAGGTACAAGCCAAGAACTGTGCCTCTCTACAACAGAGTGCAAACTGCAGCTTAAAAGACTACAATCTATGAAGATGACTATCTAGACTAACTGGCCAGGTTTTAATACTTTCTTTCATCTATTACCAGCATCTAGAAATATTTACTGTGAAATATCACTTGCTTACTGAGAGTACAGGCACATGCTTCAGCAATGGGGAAAAGAAACTATTCCAAACATTTTGCAAGCATACTCAGGTGCATACAGCCTCTTCTCAAACAAAAATCAGAAGTTGATGGACAGTACTATAACAGCATGTCAAGCTATGAACAAATAATTATTGCAAGTAATAGCTGCAGACTAAGCCCTAAACACAATTTGTGCAACTATTTGCGTTCTTTCTGCACTATTTCTGTGGAATTTTTGTTTTGTTTTTAAATAATTAAAATATTTAGTCTTAGAACACTGCAAGTGAGATTTCTGGAAGGCTGGCTAGGACACAGTATTTTTTGACCTGTTCAAGTGTGCGACTCGTCAGAGACCGCAGACAAAGCGCACTCCTCCTGCAGACCTGCTTGGTGCGCCGTGACCACGTGTCAACACTCATTGAGAAGCAGCTCCAGTCTTTTTCCCAACCATTTACCTCCAATGCCTGCAAGTCTCCTCAATGCCACAGGATTTTTGGTCCAAGAGTTGTTTATATCTCATGAAATAATTAAAAAAAGCAGAAACCCCCCCCCACCCTCACTTTAATGAGTTCCTAACAACTCATCCAAATCGTTCATCCACTCCTCTGAAGTCCTGTTTTTCAGCAAAGAGTCTATCAGATCTGTGTCACCAGTTAAGTTCTGAAGTCCATTATTGCCTGACTGGCCGCTGTAGGCAAAAGGCAGCTCCTGACTGGTCGTCCTCACAGGGTACCCTTGGCTACAATGCAGGTTTCCTCTGTTGGGAATTTGCTGATTTGGGTTCTGGTTGAAAGCATTCAGGTCTGGAACAGTCTGGTTCATGGCAGGTAGGACTTGCTGTGAGGGTACCTGCTGCTGTGCAGGTGGGTTTGTCCGCGGCTGTGCTCCCAGAGAGGATGGCAGCATCTGCCCAGAGACGGCAGCGTTCATCGAGCTCATGGGCCTGCTGGTGCTTAGGCTTACCTGAGGCATTCCCTGGGCAAACTGCTGGTTGGACATCTTTAGATGTGTTTGTGGCATGTGGAAAGAGGAGTTGGCAGTAAACGGTCCTAAGCCACTGTTTGCTTGTGTCTGGTTGTTAATATTAGGGATACCTTGGTGTTGCCAAGATGGATTTTGAGCCCCCATAGCAGCTGGTACTCTTGCCATCTGTGGCTTAGATAAGGTTGGATTCAGTGCACCTTTGTTGTGCTGCTGAGAAATACTAGAGTTTGGTAAGGTGTTCTGCCCATAGGCAGCAGGAACGGCAGCGCCCTGGCCCAAGCTGCCCTGTCTCTGCATCGGGGTCTGTCCATTGGCGCTCGGAGCCGTGTGCTGCGGAACCATCGGGGTCATGCCAGGCGCCAGGCTGTACAGCCCCCCACGCTGCATGTTCTGCATGCCGGGGTACTGGGACACCCCCCGCTCCTGCTGGCTGGAGCCTGACTGCAGGGGAGCAACAGGAGCGTGTCCGGGTCCCATCTGAATCATGTTCTGGCTCTGAGGAAACATCCGCGGACTACCAGAGCTGGACTGTCCTAAATTACTGACCCCGGGCATGGCTGAAGATGACCCTGAAAGACAAAGAAATATTTTGCACATTAAATACCTCAGGTTCAACCAGAGCTGAGCCAGGCCTGTAGGCACAATAACCCAGAAGAGACGTGCAGCTCCGTCTGTATAAACTGACCTCTGCGAGCAACACACACAGAGCAGGAGTTTAATTAAAGTGTGTCAACTGTTGCTCCAGTTAGCACCTCCACCTTGATCTCAAACACAGATATGTCAATGTCCTAAAAATATCTGAATACCACTTCTAAGAGTTCAGCATCATTAATTTACAAAAAATTATGACTTTAAAGGCAGGACTCTGATGTTTCTTTGTGAACTAAAGTAAACACATATACTTTGAAGTGCATGCACAATTTACTAAGCTGTTAAAAAATACCTCTTACTGCACACACACACACGTTGTCAGTCATTCCATGCATACACAAGAGTGCATTTCTTATCATACAACTGTAGGGTTGCCAGCTCTGCATTTTCCCAATTCCAGGAATATCTTCTATTTATCTAATATAGAAATATCTAATTCAGAAATTTTTGGTCAAGTATCTTTTGGACTTCCACCGTGAAGTATTCATTATGTTAATATGCAGTGCTGATAGACAAGCAAAGTGATTTGGAAAAATGTCTTCTCAGCAAACCAAATACAATGCTTTGTTATTGCAAATTCTGAGCTTAAAATTTCTTCTTGTAGAAGAAACAGCCTCCTATTTGAAGCACAAAAAAGCAGAAAAGCTCTGTGAAGTGCAGGGCATGTAACAGCCTCCACACTCCTTATCAACCACGGGAAACCTACCAACACTAATAATTTCTCTACTTTCAAAACCAAAAGTAAGTTGCTGAATTTTTTCATATTTTATGATAGCTGAGGAGTACTGACTCTCCACTATTACTAATATTGTATTTGAATAAAAACAAAACTATGAAAAACAAATTCAAATAAAATTCAAATTATATTGAATTAATTATCAACAAAGCACATAATAAAAACATCAGCGTCAAGGGAATGGATGGGTGGGGGAAGAGTCTTACTGTGACAATATTTACAGTGAAGGGATAGCACACATAGGATTTAAGATGCAAAAAATAGTTACAGTCATCATTACAAGGAAAAATATTTTCAATTGTACCGATGTTCATTATAGCAAAATCTATTCTATTTCTAACAGCTGTATGCCTATCTTTCTATAGAAAAGTGGCGAGGTAAAAAAAATTCCAGTGCAATAGATGAAGGATGCTACTGATCCCTGTGTTAGCACACAATCCTTTTGTACTGGCATCGAGTTTTTTCAGTTAAGTAACAAAACCCAGCTGTAGCTGCACTTGACACTGCACAGGCACGAACACTGTCAGGGTGAGGGTATTACATTTCCATTTGCATCTTCCCCCTTCAGTATTTATTTCTACAGGAACATGGAGAGTAAGAAAACAAAACAAAGGGAAATTTTCTTGTACTCTAGGTTTATTAAAAAAAGTCAGGTGGCTTCTTGGTGCTTCATCAAGTCAGAGCTTTTAAAGCATAAAGATGAGCTTTTATTGCTTTCTAGTTCTTCCACATTTTTGAAGCTGTTCAAGCTGAACAGTTACAACATCTTTTATTTATCAGAATTAATACACTACAGACTTACTAAGCTGTTTCTCATACAAAAAACCCCACAGAAGACACTTAACATGTAATGACAAGAATTCAAACTGCATTCTCTTTTAAAAGCAGCAGGGATAAAAATGGTAGAAACTTTTAAACTCATCCTAGAGATGAGAGAAATAATACACCACTTATTTTTCTTTAATGAGGGCCTGTGATAGATACAGGCAGTAGTGATGTCAGGCTTCAGAAAAAAACCCTCTGAATCCTAATATATCAAAGATAGAATTTCCTCCTGCACAATGAAATAAAAGTAAAAAAAGGCCCACAGAACAATGAAGGTACTTAAAAATTTTACTCATTTTCCAAACAACATTAAGAATCAGAAGCTTAAACTGTCCCAGATACCTGTGACCAGGGAAGCTGTTAATTTGCAACTGAATCAGAGTATAGGTCAAGAGCTTTTAAGACAGAGTGGCATGTAATAAATTAATTAAAAGCTATCCAATCCAGGAAATTTGAAGACACCTTGTTTTTCACGCCTGGTATTTTTTCTGCTATTATTTCAATGGCCATGTTTACTGACCTGTGAACTGTCCAACCTGCTGCTGGTATGGATTCTGTGGCTGATCCTGGTACTGGGGAGGAGGCCGTGTCAGATGCCGCTGCAGCTGCTGCTCTTGACGCTGCTTCTCCTAAGAAAGGTCCAAGCAAGATAATTTGAAAACAGATCAAGCTTTTTCCAAGGGCTAGCGTGGATAAAAACAAGCTGTCTGCATACTTCTATGCACAGCTGGTAAACAAAGGGGCTTCTGCAGCCCTACAGTCACTTCAGACTTTGTTCTCAAGGCTCAAACACGGTCAAGTTTAATCTGATGAGTGACAAGAGCAGGATCTCAGAGACAACAGCAGGCACTACAAGAGTTACTGCAGTGCATGTCTGAAGCCTTTCAAAGATTGAAAATCTGAGATATTAGTCTCCTAATCTGTAACATAATCAACAGGCATTTTTAGCAATACTCTAAAGACAAAAAGAGGCACAGATACAAAAAGAGCAAAAGCGAGTGTATAAAAAAAACCCCTACATTTACTTTTTTGGTCTTTATTTCCAAATCAATGTATTTTAGACCCCTCATTAGAAATCAACAAAAGTGCAAGTCAGAAAGAGTAAAAACTGAACATGTAAATATTTTCTAGTTCTTGTCTGCAAACATGAAAAGACACACACAAATCCATAGTCTCATATATCACAGGTTTTCCTAGAAGATTATCGAAAACTGCAGAACTAAGTCCATAACAGAAGTTATACAAGTTTTGCAACCATTGTTTCAACCACTTTATTAGCAATGCACTGATCATCTGAAACAAACCCTACTCATGACACAAAATAATGTGCCTCTTTAAAAAAAAAAAAGCAGATTTAACCTATACCTATTTTATGATCAAACCATTTGAAAAATAAACCAAGCAAATTTTCTATTAGGAAACTTTGGGGGAAAATTAAATTTAAAGTCTTGAGGGGAATGTAGATATAGTGACAGTAGACTCAGATTCTGACAGTGTTAACAGCCAACTGACTGCTTTTACAATATGAAATGTATCAGGAACAGCATTTCTGTCTCTTTTTCCTCAGATACCTTCAGCCAGACTGAAATTCTGACATAAGCAAGTACTGACATAATGCACAACTACCTACTTATCCAAAAAGTTACACAGAGCACAGCAGGGGACAGAAATTCCCTTCCAAGAGTACTGGGGTAAAGACCCAAGCCAAAAGGCTTTACAGAAGAGACTGGTACGCTGCAATAAACAGCAGATACACATCGCTACAAGCTGTTGAGACATGCACAGGAATGAAGAGGGCAGGCTGCTTGACAGAGGCCCTGCTGCTTGCAGGACCAGTCAGACTTGAAAGAGGCTGACCACGGAAGCCAACAAGAGATGCCATAGATCTGAGAGAAACTAAGAACTGCAGAACCTGGCTTTGGGAAAAAAAAAAATTAAAAATACGCAGAACGCCAAGTGAAAAGACAAATTTATAGTGGCAGGGAATGGCACTGAAGCTACCTGAAACAACAAGTCTCCTGCAAATTAGACATCAGCAGATTCAGAAATCTTTTTGTAAAACTGTATCCAGTGTATCCAAAGAAATAAATATCAAATCAGAATGCTAACAAGACCTAGCTTGACTAGGCAGCACAAGGCCAATAAATGTGGCAAATGCAGTATCTAAAGCTGTTCAGCTCCAAGGCAAAGCCACTCCTTATTTGGGGCCAGGGTCCCAGCATCACTCTAGAAAAACGGAAATTACAGAAGTTGTTTGTAGATACCATAACAAGGACATGAATGAAGTTTTTTCATAATACTGATATTTACTGCAGCAACATTTGCTGGCAAAGCAGAAGCAAACAGATAGGAAAAAAATATTTCAATGCTGTGTTTGAGATATGCTACTTATCACCTCCCTGCTGTTCAGAGAGATCTGACATCTGTTAGGTCCATTATTTTCCCAAGGAAAGCTATTGGGCCACAGCTCCAAGAGCTCTAACAAAGCTCTAATAATCACCATCCACCAGACATGCAAAAGCACCAGCACGAGGTCACACCCCATATTTCCTTTCTCCCCACCTGCTCTCAAAGAATACCTCTTTGTTAACATTTTGGAGAGTAATGATGACTCATCTTTGACATTTGATATTAACATACAAGTCATCAAAGACTGATTGATTTACTAAAAAGTATTCTAAGCTTACAGATCACATAATTCATAGAGATGTGATTTTATTGATGATTTCGGCATTTTCTTTCAGTCTTTAATAATATAATTCCCCCACAGTATTCCCTTAGTCCAAGTTGTTTTAACCCAAATATCAAAAACATATCTTTACCAAAACTCATACACTGCCAACCACATTAGTATGTTTTGTCTACACTGGCTCCGGAACAGAGGGGGTTTTTCTGTCACCTCTACTGAGACCTCAGTTTTATCAGGATGTCTCCAGGTGATAAAAGAGCCATTGGCTAGTACTTGGCACAGCCATAGCTCCACAATCCTGCATATTCTACTACAACCTTCCCCACAAAATGGGCTTTCATACATTCTCAGTTCAGAAGAGACTGTACCATTTCCTTCATTCTTAAAGCTTCTGATGGGCAGCTGATTCAGGGAGACCTTAGAGCACTTTTCAGTACCTAAAGAGGGCTTACAAGAAGGCTGGAGGGGGAAGGTATCTCAAAAGGGCATGAAGTGATAGAGCAAGGGGGAATCCAAGACCTCCAGCTGAAGGAGGTTAGGTTCAGATTAGATATTACGAAGAAATTATTTACTCTGAGTGTGGTGAGGCATTGGAACAGGTTGCCCAGAGAAGCTGTGGCTGCCCCATCCCTGGCAATGGGAGGGTTTCAAGGCCAGGTTGGATGGAGTTTGGAGCAACCTGGTCTAGTGGAAGGTGTCTCTGCCCATAGCAGAGGAGTTGGAATTGAGACGATTTTTAAGGTCCTTCCCAACCAAAATATTCTCTGATTCTAAAACATCAAATGCTGTTTCATGCACCAAAACAAAGCAGCACAAATTGAAAAAACAGATAGCTGGCCCCTCTCACCTGTTCTGCCAGCAAATGCTGCTGCCTCTGTTCCATTAGGAATTGCTGCTTCTGTTGCTCCATGAGC
Organism: Acridotheres tristis; assembly: GCA_037013685.1. Lineage (NCBI taxonomy): Eukaryota > Metazoa > Chordata > Aves > Passeriformes > Sturnidae > Acridotheres > Acridotheres tristis. The sequence goes on from CM072900.1 coordinate 7,232,604, forward strand.
AGGTGCTTTTGTTGCTGCTCTCTCTGCTTCTGCTGGTCCATCAGCATTTGGTGTTGCTTCATCACTGCTGCTTGCTGCTGATAAGCTGAGTTGCTGTGGTTACCTGCCATGGAGACATTTGGAGCCTGGGCACCCACTCCAGGGCCCGAGACAGAAACAGGAACACGAGGAACAGTAGGAGCAGGGTTCTGATCCTGCAGAACATAGGAAAAGTGACAAAAGTTACAGAAATGCAGTAACTTCTTGGCCTGTGAAGCTTCTTATGGAAGTTCAGCTAATTAAAGACAGCCAAACACCCATCTCTACAGCACCAGACACAGAACTGCCAGTTTGGAGTCAGGGTCAGAAGCTCCACAATATTTAGAAATAGAGGCTTTAACTTCAGTCTCAAAGTACTTCCCAATTTCCAGCTCAAACAGGTGAGTATAGCTCTGCGTGCTTCTTTTCAGACAATTACAAATTGCACTTTGAACACCCCAGCTTCAGTTTACTTTGGTAGCAGTTTTTCAAACACTACAATTTATATCTTCATTATACAAAACATTTATTTAAATCCTGCCTCTTCTGTCAACATTTCATTCTGCAACTGTTTATGTCTCCCATCCCAAAGTTGCTTTTTTTTTTAGTATCAGAGAATTTACTATTTGCAGGTGAAGGGGAGAAGGTTTCCACTGGTCAAAATGGGTCTTAAAGTACTTTTCCAGCAATCCAACCATCACCATACACCACAGACAAAAATACTACTAGAGATAAATCTGATATTATTAGTTTTTCTTAAGTCTGCATTTTTTGGCTTTTTTTTTTTCTTTCTTTTTGAGACTGGAACTTGGGATAAGCAAAAAAAAATGGAACAATTATCGTTCAAGATCTGATACTGCCCTCTTAGTACCAGCAAATCCCTTTAAAATTTGACAGTTTCCATCATTTTAAAGCACAGTTCAGCCTCATCTTTTATCACATGAACAAATGTTATGTTCAAGTTAAGCATTCGGCTAATGAATTTGGCTGTTGGTTTGCACTTTGCAGTTTCATGAGGAATCATGAGCCAAATATAAGGAATGCTGTGCTAAGTTGTTCTGTGTGCAAGCTTTTGAAAAATTTTCCCAAAGCTTTCATTGGTGTTTCTGTTAGTTCAATGCAAGTGTGGCAGTGTAGATGCAAAGTAACCCTCATGTTTTTCACTGAGGGCAAGATGTGACATACACAATTGTCTCCACCCTTCTTCTTCTTCCATCAAAATGCTGTTAGATTGCTACTTCTGGCAGCTTTCAAAGAGATTAATGTTTTTTTATGAAGCACACATTGATCTCAAATTTCTATTTGTACACCGGTGTGGTCTTTATCACAGACTAATCAGAGCTTTCTCACAGGTTTTCTGCTTTGTTGAGGAACATATGACTAGAGTTGGATCTCAAACAGGTTTTGGTGGAGGAACTTTAATCCTTGTAACAAATACCTTCTTTTCCAACAAGCCCTCTTGTATGTGCATTGCAGGTACATGTTACAGAATCCCAATGAGTCTATACTTCCACTCACTACAGGAATTTTCACCTGCAGCATACCTGTAGTAAATGTTTTATATAAGGCAAAGGAAAACCTGTTACAGGAAAACCTGAAGCATATGCTTCAAGCAAACAAACATTACCATTATTCATTCTTGATGATATATTTCTCTCTTATGCCATGCTTCCCCAATGCCTAGAGACTTAACCAATAAAAATCCATAGAACTGAAAGGCTCCATGGAACACTCAAGAAATCAGGAATGCAACCCCCACTTCCACCTCTCTGCAAAAGTAAGTCTTTTAATACTAAGCCAACTCTAACACAAGCAGGGACTAAAAACAAGGTAAAGAAATCAAAGCTTCTTTGAGAACAGTGTATAACACTACAGTTTTATAAGAGTTATTTTAGTCAAAAGTATACAAAGCATCTATTTATCTTTGTAAGTAGAAGCTTCTGTGAAGCACGACATAATTTACTGCCCACAAAGTATATTAAGCTGGAAATCACACGTTACATGACCTAGAACCCAGTATTAAAAACTGTCCCCAGTGGAAAAAAAGACCTCATGATTCTTGTCTAAGATTCTTGTATATAGGATTCTTTTCTTTAAAATCAATGAAAACATTTGAAACTATACCAAGGAATCTGCACTCCAGCCTTACCTACACAACAACCTTAAATCTGATACTGAGCAAAGGTAATTCAGGACATTCACCTGACCATGTGGCAGTCGGTAGGGGATGTTTCCAGACTTGGGTTTCAACAGGATCATCCCATTTTGGTCGTCACCTACATGGGACAGTGGTGGCTGCTGGCGCTGCTGGATGTATGCCAGCATGGGAGTCTTGTTCTGCCCTGGCACTGCCACCCCCTGCTCGCACTCTGCTTTGTAATGGGAAAGAGGTTTGGTGTTCCCATAGTCCAGCATAGAGCCTTGACTATTCACAGGGTTCTGGTTCAAGCTGTTTTGCTGATGACCCAAAATGTTCACATGATAATTGCCTCCAGCTCTCGGTGAGCTTTTATTTCCCAAATTAGGCATCATGAGTTTCTGATTGTTGAAATCTGGCTGATAAACCGATGGGCTAGTAGGATTTTCCATGGTATATGGGACAGCCAGTGGACTATGGGAAGGCCCAGACTGTTGCCACGTTGACATCTGATTTGTCTGGTGGACTTGTGAAGCTTGTTGCTGGTTCTGCAACATCTGATCTCTCTTCTGTTTGGCAGCAATCTGCTGAAGTTGATGAGCAGAAGACATTTCTTTGGCACTTCCTGCACACTTCCCAGGTAACAACACGGGCCTCTGGATGTTCTGAGAGTGGTTTGATGCCTGCATCATGGGCTGATTAGGATTTTCAGTCATTGACTGACTGGAAGGCTGGAACATAGCCTGAGAACTACTAACCGTTGTAGAAGCGGCACTTACAGGTACAGAAGGAGCACCAATAAATGCTGAACCTGAAGAAGTGGATCTAACCTGGGGAGATCCCAGCTGTTCTTGTTCAAAGGGTGCTGGGGAAAACTCAGTCTTTATGTTAATATCTTGTGGCAATGGAGTCTGTGCAGCTGAATTTGAAGAATCTGCATCTTTTTTGTCTTCAAAGTCGTCATTAAAGAGATCCTTCATGTCTTCATCGGGCACTGATCTATTGAGCTCCTCAATAAGTTCCTTCCATTCTTGCTCATTTAGATTAAGATCAGGCATCAGGTTATTCTGAGATATAGAACCCCCTGCTACAGGATTCATACAGGGAAGCTCATCTACAGGCTCCTGCTTCAGCTCTTTGTTCAAACTCAGAGGAAATGAATCATCAGCATCACCACCTCCATTCATCTGCAGGCTGGAATCTGGAAGACATTTCTTGTTGATGCCATCGAGCCCCATTGGATGTTTCCCATTAAGTTGTAAGGTATCACCAGTACCAGATTTCTTGTCAAGATGATGCAGTGGAGACACAGGGGGCATTCCATTGGAAGAACCACTCACTCCCAGACCATCCTCACGACGCAGTTTCTTGGACACAGAAAACACATCACCATAGCCATTCTGCTGCTCTCCATTCTGAGGGGAAGCAGCACTATCAAGCTTTCTTTTCACAGTCTCATGGAGCTGCTGAAAAAGAAAAGGAATATTTTAGTTATGTAGTTCTGTGTTACACAGATTCAGATTTTTATTTCTTACCAGAACACTGTCTTCCTTTGAATAAAACATTTCAGAAAAAAAAAAAATCAAAGACTACATCTTTGTTTTGGTAACGTTTTGTTTTACAAGTCAGCACATGAGATGACTTCCTCACTATAATCTCTTTGGGAAATTTTTCAAAAAATATGTACTACTTCAAACAGAGACCTCCTTCAGACAAAACTAAAAGCTGCAACAACAAAAAGTTGAAAAATGGCTGAGAACTGGAATATGCAATGCTTTTTCCTATTCAAAATGATAAAAATATTAAAGAATGTTAAGAATCAAATTTCAGATGAGAATAAAAACCTGTATTTTATTTCATCTATCACACAGTATAATTTTTCCATGAGACTGTTTTATAAAAGTCTCATATTTAAATATTTATAAAGCAGTCTCACATTTAAATATTTAGAAAAAAACTAGTAATTCTCTTGTGATAATAACTTTTAGAGAAGAACTATGTATATAAATTTTGTACACAATCACACTTTTGGCACTGAAGCAAAACCAGTTTGTCACTTAGCGATCATTGCTTCACACTTGTGAAGCACAATGAAAATGCAATTCAGAGTTCAGCCACTTCTATCACCGCAGAGCAAGTTCATTCCTTTCCTCCTTTCTCCTGAAGTATTTGCCAGCTGCTCTGACCAGCAGAGCCCCAAGCAGCTCCACAGTTGGCCTCTCACAGATGGTGAAGGCACAGATTCTCTTTCTCGTGGTGCCACCTAGAAGCGACCAGCGGCTACAGCAGCAGCTTCACAGCCAGAGCCTGAGCGCCTTTGTTCAACTTCTCCCATCCTGCCAGCATTCTTGCAAATACAAAGTTCTTTCTATTGACCTCAAAAGCATCTGAAAACAGAACTCCTGCACACATCAAAGGTGACTATAAACTTTTCCTTCCCTCGGGTGCATTCTGTAAAAAAATCTGAGCTTTGCTGGTGCTGGAACGCTCCACCAACGCAGACAAACCTGTAGGGCAGAGACGCTGCTCCAACAGCGCAGGGAGCTTGAAAAGGGAACTGCCATCAGCTCCCGGCCTGGGTGAGACACCCTGGCACATCCCAGCAGGACACTCGACAGGAATCCCCACCAAGAGCCACCCATCTGAGGTGTGGGGTCACTGAAGAGCAGCCTCTCAGACAGCAGGAGAGCAGCTCATTAAACAAACCTCAAGACAAGAACGGTTCTTTTCATATTACCTGCAGTCTTCACAATGCAAGGCAGTCTACTAAGCCCTGGGGAAAACTCTCATCCAAGGAAAAATGGGAAACCTCAAGATCTCAACATTCAAGCAAGAGGTTGTATATAAGGCCAGCATAAATTATCAGAAGAATTTTACACGCTTGCCCGACCAACAGCATTCTTTGATTTACAGACAGAAGGACTGGTTCACAGTTAATTGTTTCTATTTTTTTTTTAAACCGTCTAAAGTGAGCTGATTTTTGGGGGGAAAGAAACCCCAGACCACCTGTTTAATTCCTGCACAGGTAACAGCAAAACTCCCACTATTTGCTTAATACTTGCATAGGTAACAGCAAAGCCTTATTTTTATCTGTGGGACAGACTCAAGCTTTCCTGGAGACCGTGATCTTCTAGATGGCTCATGGAAATAGCAGCAGAGTAGCAAGATCAGCAGAAGACTGAGTAAGATGAGGTGAGGCGTACATTTAGAGAGGAGGCTGGAACTTGAAATCTCTTAATTTAAACATCAGGTCTTCTCTTGGAGTAGCAGCTCTCTAGTGAACTTTTCAAATACCAACTTGAAAGAATAACAGAAATTTACTTTTTTGTAAAAAGTGCAATTATTTCTTAATTAATTAATGAACTTTTTACAAAAGTAAAAAATGTGCAAAACAGAGAGCAAAAAAGCTCAACTCCATCACAACATTTGTCTTTCAGCGTTTCCCATTGTTTACTTCATAGTCCGACCAGGAAAACTGAAGCTCAAGGTGGATGAGTAACTTGCCCAAGGTTACATGATGAGTCAAATTACTCAAAGTTTGGGAATGGGTCCTCTTTAATTCTAAACAGTTAGGGAAAAAACCCACTCCCTGAAAACTTACATCAAAATAATAACTTTGTTTTGTGAGCTACACTCACTGCAGTCTAGAAGAAGGTACAGACCAGGATATCCAGTACAGGAACTCTCCAATCTCCACACAGGTTTTAACAGTCATAACACTCAGATATCTGATCCTTGGAGACATTTTGACTGTAAGCTGCTCGAGACAAAATCCTCCTTTCACCTAAAACTGTATTCTTTTGGCGAAAAAAGGGAGATTAAGTTCCTCCCCAGTTTGTCTGTGTCTATCCAAATAATCTGGTCTGAGGGGGAAATAATAAACTGCATGTGAGATACAAGTCAGACTGCAAGCTATCTACATATCAAGCTGCTCAAACAGAGTTCTCAAGGCAAGAAAAACCTGTTCCCTTCTGCCAAAACTCAGGAAAAAACCAACCAACACACGGATGAAGTAAAGCATAGCTTGCTACTCACTAAGAAACTCCCTTCTGCTTTAATCTTCTTGTTCATTTCCACCCTGTAAGGCACCGTGCTCCTCCAGTACGCTGTCCATGGTTTCCTTAGCAGAATCAATCAATTTTATTTGTAACAGTGAGCCAATCATTTCCACTGTCACAAGACCAGATACAGAAGCGTCTTCTCATTTTCTCAGCCTATTCAATTTTCCAACAAAAGATGAACTTCTGAGATCACTGCTACCTAGCTATGCCTAAAATTATTACCCCAAAAGCATTTATCTGAAGTATTTATAGCAATATAGGAACAGTGGAAGGCAGGGAATGTGAGCTGGCCTCGGTCCTTTGGCCCAGGACAGGACAGAGAGTTTGTCAAAGAGCCACTGAGGGGCCACAGGCTGCATCTCCTCCACGCCACATCACCTGAGCTGCATTTTATTCACATGAGCAGAACACACGGTCCTCAACGTGGTCATAAACACTTCCTTGGTATGAGCACACATGCCCAACTGTGCATGCCTCATGCACAGAGCACAAGCTGACAAAACCCAGGTGCCATCCACAACAGCAAAAGGTGTTCAACACAGCAGCCTCTGGCCGTGTAACTCACATGCAAGGACACAGGCCAGCAATGCCAGAGATGCGTGCCCAGGCAAATGACAAAGCATCCAGCAGAAAACGGACAGCACACAAAGCATGTTGATATATTCAATTTCCGTTTGAAACCCACCAGTTTTACCACAATGATGCTCAGCTCTACTGTGGTCACTGCAGGGAAAAACTGACTGACTTTGTAAAAGCTGTTCAAAAGCTACTACAGAAGCCCAACAAGAAACCAGAAAAGCCTGAAAATTTAATCTATTGCTTGTCTGTTAGCACTGGCAGGGTTCAAGACTTCAGAGGCCAGGGCAGTGCTCTCTTACTGCCTTGGTGGGAAGGGGCATGAATCACTGATCAAAACAGTGGTACAAAGTTGATCTGATTGGTTTTGTTGGGTTTTTTGTTCAGGTTTTTTTGTTTGTTTGGTGTTGGCTATTTTGTTGTGGACTTAATACCCGAAACTAGATTTAGATAATCATCTGAAACCAATGGCATTTCAATGCGTTAGAACTTAATAGGTATGAAAGTTTAGTTCACGTTGTTTGCTTGAAAGCAAGAAATCCTTTACCATTCAGAACAGCTAAACTGAGGACAGTCAGCTAAAGTCCCTTCACAAAAATCCAATACTTTGTTATACTTTGAGTCCTGTAACTGAACATGGTAAATACAAAGATAGATAGATAGATAGATAGATAGATAGATAGATAGATAGATAGATAGATAGATCGATAGATAGAAATACAAACTGTATGCAGGGTCCATTTTTTCAAAAAACAAACTACCAGGTGAACATGGCAGAAAATAAACTTCTTTAAAATCTGGTACTCATATTGTGCCTTTCAGGCTCTGTATAATGTTCTTATTTAGTTTTTTAAAGCTAGAGATTTAAATATTCTTACAGGATTCAGTAGAGCTTTAATTTTTTGTATTTTATTTCAAATTATTTTGCTATTTCAATATCAGAATTAAATCTACAAGGATTTGCCCTGATATGCCAGAAAGAGAAACATAATGCTGGACATTTTCAAAGAAGAAATGCTATATTAGATTATAAGCATAATAAAAACTAGCTCCAACATGGCTCCTAGCATTCTCACCTAGAAGGGGAAACCAAATCAGACTACATCCATTTTTCTGCCATGGAAGTGGCAGTATTGCAGCACAGATAAGCTCCCATATACCAGAGTTCACAATAGGTGCTCTACAGACACTGGTTCTCCTCTCCTGCCTCACCAAGGACAGGAGCAATAAACACAACTCCTTAAGCTGGAATAACAATGCAAATACCAGACACTGTAGTGAATGAATTTTGGATAGAAAACGTAACATTCTGACTACACACCATAGTAACAATGCCCTCTTTACTGTGCATCTACCCTCAGCTTCCAAAGTTGCATTGCCCCTGCAAGGAAAGCATTTTATTACCAAATGTGTTCCTGCATTCCACTGTGCTGTCAGAACCAAACTGCTGGACTCATTTTAATTTTTACTTTAATTCCAGCAGACTTTTGTATTTGGGTGACTGCCTGCTGGAGTGAAGAAGGGCTGTGGATAGGCAAGTCTATAAATATCCCAAGCCTGCATTAGTCACAAGGGGCAGCTTCTGCTACAGGAATTGTTCTGCTGAATCAAAAAAACTCCTGTGCCTTCAGCTGCAATGCCGGATCCTCCACCTCACTTGAACTTAAACAGCAGCAGCTCAGTCACTCCCAGATCCTTATAACTTAGGAAGCATCACTGCATATCTAACTAATTTGGTAAGGGAAATGTTTCAAACATAAAACAATACCTCACAGAGAATTAAAAGGAGACAAAGAAAAACCTGTCTGAGTTGTTGGGCAACAAACTATCAGACTTGTCAGCAAAAACAAACAATGGTGGCAAGACTATACTGCATCATAGCTATATATAAATAACATGTAAATAATTTGCTATTTTTGTGGTAAAGCATAATTTCACAATTTAACACCCCTATACCACAGCTTAAACAAAAATGAGATCTTCTGAACTGTTAAAGTACCAGCCTGAGCTTCATTAGAGGAATATCATTAACACTTGTCAGTACAATATGGGCAATCTATTCCCTTAAATTTATTACTTTAGGTCTTTCAACCAAGAAACACTACATTGCTCTCCTTGGACTTAAATTTCATTTTAAACTCTTTACTTAATTTGCTTAATTTACTTTGCTTAATTTAGTATTTAAGTAACATTAATATAAAACATCTATCACTCCCAAATAAATGCTGCTCTTCAGCTTCAACACAAAGCATTCTCAAGGCAGGCCACTGACTAGACCTTCTGTGCTCATTCCAGAAATACTGTTTGTGGTTTTGTGGCAGTCCTAGACAAAGCAAGCTCTCTACACAACAACTGCTCTCAGGTGGGGAAAAAAGCCAGTAAGAAACAGGGAGCAGCTCTCCTTCCAATACACCACATCATAAAACAAGGAGTGGAGATGAAAATCCAGATCTTGCCATTCTCATTCACATGTCAGTGAAACACCTTCTGTTCAGCTAAGCCATACACTGCCTTATAGTCTATCACAGAAATGTAAGGAAGCCAACCCTTCTCTTGCAGAGAATTTAAACAGCATTATTCTATGAACTTTCATGTATCAGAACCTGGCAGAGAAAAAACTGTTCTAGGAGACAAGCCTCATCTCTTCTCAACTTCCCTGTTTCTCAAAAACATTATCCAAACATCAAGCATCTTCTACTTTGAACATAGCCTTAATATTATCATGTTAAACTGCAGAAATGGGAAGTAGATCTCAACATTTGGATTCCCCATTAAATAATGGTCTGGAAGTTTTTCAGAAGTAGGAAGCTAGAAGGTTTTTCAACATTTTCCTCAAATGAAGGACAGGCCTACATGATGCACAAACAATCCAAGGTATTTCTGTATCAATACTGTATTCTCCCAGTTTCTGTAGCTCAAATTTTACAGCTGCTTAGTAAGAAAACAAGGAAGAATCTACCCTTACTTCTGCCTGTAAGCAAGATCCATCCAATTTCAGGATCTAAACCAGAGAAAATACCTGATTTTGTCCACGTGACAAATCATAGAAGACACTAAGGAGGAAGTGGCAGTGCTACCCTGTTCCCTGTGACCATGGTGGATTTACAGAAGGTGCTCTGCACCTGGCAGTGCCCACACTATCCATACGTGGGGCAATGCAGCTCCATGTCCTACTACTACAAGACTTCACAAAAGCCTTCAACTTTACAGGAACTGCTCTCTCCTTCAGGGACCAAAATAAATGCTTCATTAACGGTCAACATAAAGTACCAATTTCCAAGAGCAGCTTCACAGAAAAATCTGGATTGTTACAGCAGCAACAGCTAATATAATGCATGTTGCATCGAGCTAGCAGCATTCTTTGGAAAGGAATGTGTCCAAGATGTTTTAAAAGATAATTCTGGTATTCATCCAAACTTTATTGAACACTGGAAATCAAGCCCATGTCCTTCCCATTCAAAGCACATGCTTGGTCTTGATAATAGCAACCTGATGGGTAGAGGTAAAATAACAACCTAGAGAGTGACCTTCTGGGCCAGAGGAATTAAATTGGGAGGAGAGGTGGTGGTGTTGTTGTTGTTGTCGTGTTTTTTTTTCCAAGACTCGAATTACTAAGCAAACCAACTTTATACCCCAGTAACGAGGTGATGAATCAGCAGCTGCAATTAAGCTCACAGTCATGGATCCTAGGAAGGAAACAGCAGGCCAGCCCCGAGGAAGAGTCATTCACACACTAAACCCTTCTTCTGTTGTGTAAATTGGCCACTGGCAGCAGCTTCCTGTACAAGGGCTTCCCCAGATGTGCAGTGCACTACAGAACCTGCTGCTGTTGAGAGCCTTCATTACAATGGATGCTAATTAGATCAAATCCACATCCAAAGTGATTTACGAGAAACAACACCAATGAATTAGAGACATCTTTCTTTTAGAAGATCAGTATGAAGTTGTATGGTGGCAGTTTAAGCAACAGGATTTGACATGCTAAAGAGCGCTGAGCGTAATGAAAATACTCATTATTAAGGGGTAGAGCCCCATATGCAAAAAGCCCAAGAACCCAGCAGGAAATAAACAAAACCCCCACCGAGTTTTTAGATAATAAAAAACAAGTTTGAGCAATTTTTGTTTTGACACAGGTTTACATTCAAGATCAGTCAGCTAAACAACAGCTAACTGTAAAGTTTTGTAGAATCAGTGTCAGGAATGCACAAGGTTTCCTCTCTTCCTCAAGTACCCTTCTGTAGCAACCCTCTGAAGTGTTCTAACTGTGTCACAAGGACCTCAGTCTCCTCAACAGTCAGCAAGTCCTTGAGTCCCATAGGTGTATTAGCAAGAACAGAAACAATTCAGTTAAGTAACACTTTCAGTTCATCTTGTAAATACTACAAACTGCACCCAGGCTGCCAAATGCTGGTCACAGTAAAGATGACATTGATAAACTCTGTGTTTCAGTATTTCACATGATGTCCTGGACACTCAAGTATACAATAAGCTCTATCATGATTCTATTTTAAAATCAGTAAATGAGGTCCAAGACAGAGAGAAGTATATCTTCCTCCCTTTCTAATCCAATCAAATACACAGAGCACCCTAAAAATATGATCTATTCTATATATTAACCTGGAAATAGTTTAATCTAGTGTCCCCTTTCAAAGACAGAAATACTCAGAGCGGTATTGAATCATTTTCATGCAGGCCACCATTTAAAAATACCTGATTTTAAGGCAGACAGGTATTAGGGCAGGCAGCCTTTAAGAGTTTATCCTACTAACCTACATTTCTGACACATTAGAACACAGCAATATATTTAAAGAGCCCAGAATAAGTTAAGCAATAGCCATCTTGATATACAAACAGGGCTATGTGAGTATGTCCCGACAACCAGAAATGCTAGAGAAGCCAGAGAAACATTAAGATTTTGAGCTAAGCCAGTTTTAAATGGGTGGAGTGGGATTCTCAAAGCGTTCACACCCACTGGAGTGAGTGGCAAACAAGCAGCTGCCTTTCCACTGAAATTCTTTCCAATATGTACCAGAATTAACAGATACATTGTTTTAGAACTCCCCCCCAGTAATAAGACTATCCTTATCAAGTGACTCCACAAAACCCTGACACCCCAAATTAAAGACTTAAGCAAGCGAACAAAAATCCAACGGCACCGCAGTATTAATGCCCCTCTGACAGTTTCTGCAGGGGCATTTTAGATGAATTAGCCACAAATATGATTCATAAAATACTCTGAATTATTTAAGCATCACAGAAATCCTGTCACTACCTCCACCCCACCACGCCGCAGTCTTTATACACTCTTCCAGCGTGCAGAAGTGACGAGCGAAAACAAATCAGCCCTTATCGGCTGCGAAGCTTTAACACAGCAGACAGGGCACTCTGCAAAGCAGCCCCAACCCCAGCCCTCTCACCGCAGGCCACCACACCAGCTACGAGAGCTCGTTTTCCTCCCCTCATCCAGCTCCAGACAAGAGGTCCCGGTGCCAGCCGGGCACGACCGCCGGTCCCTCCCCGGCCCCAGCACCCGGCCCCGGGCAGCGCTTACCGCGATCAGGGCGCTGCTGCGGCCGTGCTGCTGCTCTCCGCTCGCCGCCTCGCCGTCCAGCCCGTTGGCTCCGCTCCTCTCGGCGCTCCCCGCGGCGGCGGCGGGCGGAGGGGGCGCGGGCGGCGGCGGCGCCGGGGGCGGCTGCCGGTGTTTGCCGGCCCGCTTGGCCTTGGCCTGCAGGCAGCGCTGGTGCAGGGCGAAGGTTTGCTGGCGCTCCAGCTCCAGGCGCTCCGGGGACACGGCCTGGTAGCGGGACTCGCAGGCGCTGTGGTGCCGCCGGCAGAGCTCAATGCGCCGGCGGAGCCGCTCCATCACCGCGCTGTGCCGCGGAACCACGAACTCCGCCATGGGGCAGGGGGGCAGCACCATGGGCCGGGCGGCGAAGGGGCGGCCGCCGCCGCTCACCGGCTGCTCGCTCCGGCGCCCGCCATGGCGGGGCCTCCGCCGCCCCTCCCGCCGGCCTTACCTGCGCTCCCCGTCGGGATCGCCCCGGGTCTTCCCCCCGGCCCGGCCCGGCGCCCACTCCTCTCCCCTCCGCCCCACTTCCTCCTTCTGCCCCGAGCCCGGCGCCGCTCCGCTGCCCCGCTCTCCCTTGGCCCTGCCCGCCCCGCGGGGCCCGGCGGAGCCCGCCGCGCTCCCCTCGCCGCCGCCTTCAGGCGCGGGCCGGCCCGGACCCCCGGCCCCCCATTGTTGTCCGCGCCGCCGCCATCTTGAAATTGTTTTTCCCCTCCAGAGCCGAGTTGAGAATAAATGGGCGGAGCTTCCTGGGTGGGGGATACGTCACGGCGCGCGGCGCGTCACGAGCCGTGACCGACGCCCCTCCCAGCCAATAGCAGGGCGCGGAGGCGCTAATTAAGCAGCGGAGGCGAGCTGGAGGCGGTGCTCGGCGCGGTTTAAAGGAGCAGGTAGGGAGGGGCGGGGCGACAGCGACACAACCAATCAGGAGAGGCGGGAGGTGGAGCCGCGGGTGATTGACAGGGGGGGCGGGCAGCAGGGGCGCCTTGGGCGCTGGAGCGGAGCCCGGCCCGGCGCGGCCCCGTGTCCCGGACACCGCTCTGCCCTGCACAACCGCGAGCTTACCGGACTCTGGAATGGCAAAATCTGCAAGAGAGGCACGGCGCACCTGACCCTGATGAAGACTGATCGAGCCTTGCGAATTAGACAAAGAAAGCCAAACAGATTTAAGTTTCTTTATTGATTAGTTTTTACATTTTTTTTCAAGTTGCTTCTACAAGTACCAGTTTGAAAGGGACATGAAATCACAGTAGTTGTGTCGAGCAACACTTGAAAAAACCCAAAACAAAAACCCAATCAAGCAAAAACCCCTTTTACAAACCATGAGGCAAGAGGGGCACTAACCCTCTGTTTGGGATGAGCAGAACAGTCACAAGCTCGTCTGTACCTACAGCCTCAGTGAAGGAACTGAGTTTGTGAGGGAGGAGAAAGGAAAGAGCAAGAGACTGGACATATACAAATAGTCAGTACTTGCAGGAAACCCTCCCCAGGCCCAGGAGTCAATCTCAAAAACAGACACAGGTAACGCATTGGAGAGGTGAAAGCCTCAAGCTGTGACAATTGAGTATTGGCAGAGCCAGCGCGGGTAGATCACAGCCAGGGGCCACGGCTGTTAGGGGTTAGTGGGTTAGATGCAGCCTGACCTATCAACTGCCCCTACCAACTACTGGCTCCAGGAGAAAAGCTGCTCTCAGCACTTCTGCCTTGGCATCAGAGCCCACGTGTTTTGTTTTGATTCACCATGCCAGCCTAACACCCTCCCCCCACCACTGTCAGACACGGCACATCAAGCTCAGCATCCTTTCCAAGAGCGGCCACCCGTGGCTGCACAGACACAAAAGGCCCAAATACACCTTCAAGGACCTGTAACAGTTCCAAACACAGATCCCAGGTTACAGCCAGGTGGAGCTTCACTACTCTAAAAAACATAGCTATGCTTTATGCACTCAGGATAAGTGGGGAGCTGTATTTTTTTCCTCCAAGACTTGAAAAATGAGAAAAATTCTAAGGTCAAACTGAGGCACCCAAACCAGAAAGCAGGATAAAAAGTAACTTGAGTTGTCTATCCATTTTGGAAAGTCTTCATTTATTGTAGTGATTATTTAAAGCATACACTATGGTATCAAAAAAAGCTGTAACATGCAGACAGGAGACGTTTGCAGAAGATTTAGCAGAAGCAAATGTAGATTTACAATTAGCTTTAATATAATGCTATTTAAAAGCTGATAGCAGATCTCAAGTTCACTTTTGATGCTTTGAAAGAACATGTATGCACATGGATTGTTTGGGAGTTTAAGGCAGTTTGCATATTAAGATAAAAAAACCCATTAAATTAATTAGATTTTTATGTTGTGCTCAAAATGTTAGCTGAACTGAAACCATTTACACATAGTTCATCTCAAAGGACTGAGAGTCATAAATAGCAGCTGCTCCTTGATAAAAATACAGTCCTGAGAACAAGCTAGTAGCAAGGCTTAAGCTATGACATCTTCCATGTCAGAGTATAAGCTATTTTTGCAGTAAGGAGCAGTATTGACCAGGTGTTCAACAGGCAAAGGCATTCTAAACATGCAATAGCTCCCAACAGAAGTCTGAAATTACTTCCAGCATCTTGCTTACAATAGTTTATTTGTACACTGCAGAGAGATCAAGAAATCCTGCTATGCATTTGTGATCACTAATATTTCAAACACAACAACCAAGGGATACAATATAAGGACAGGCAGCAAAAGGTGTTTTACAAAAAAAAACCAAACCCAAACCAAGAGTCTTTTAGTAATTGGTTAGATTGTTTCCAAGGTAATTAGAACACTCTTTCATCCCCCCACAACCCCTAGAATTATTCCACACATTATACCTATCATATGACCAAACAACACTGGAGTGTTTAAGTTCAGTGCAAAAAGAATTAATTTCAGGACATTTAATTTCATTCCAAACAAAGGCAAAAGTTTATCTATATAGACATCCAAATGCCAACATATTTGGTACAGTGTAATGAATTACATCCATCTCACCCTCAGAGGTAACGCTCTTGTAGTGCTTACCTGCATTCCACTAAAAAAAAAAAAGTGTTTGAAACAGTGTAGTATGGTAGACTCGACACTTTTAAAAAAATTTATTCAGCTGTAATTGGAATTTCCTAACATTCACAATATAATTTAGAATGCACTTGTTACATGAAGAGCAGATAAAACGACTTAAAACAGTTTCACATACCAGTTAAGAGATTCCACATGCTCCTTCCCCATCTACAATACTGACATCTTGGTTGTGTTTTTTTTTTCCTTAACAAATACTCAGTTCAATTTGTCTACCTGCCTACCTCCCCCATTTCTACAGCAGACATACAGTGACAACAGTGAGAGGATATGGGACACTGTCTTATTCAGTGTTTGGACCCTGGAAAGGAGTAGGCCTAGCTATGAAATCGAGTTTGACAATGAGCTGAACATGAAATGCTTCAGCAACTGAGGCAAAGCTGCTCTCAGGAAGAGCTGTATCGTCACAGAGAGGAAAACACCGGTGGCTGAACAGAGGGCAAAGGAGGAAGTAGCTTAACCACACCTCCCCAGCAACCCTCAGCTTTACAAAAAGAGTTCAAGAACAAATAAACTTGGTTGTCTGCAAGCTCTGCAGGATTAAATTCCACATTAAAATGACCCACTCCAAATCCTAGATCGTTTGTCAACATTTAACAAGGCTTTAGCCATGCACAGTATGTATATATTCTATAGACTGCCTAACCCCTTCCTTCCACCCCTTCTTCCTCTTTCCCCTCCCCCCCAAAAAATGAAGTTGATTGATTAGAGAGTTTCACTACTGGTTTCCCCATACATCCCCCTCCAGCTGTCTTTTCTTTTGAGGGCAGGGGTGTTGTCAAATGCATTGACAACTTTTCTTCAAACAATTACCAAATTTTAAGGGGTATAAAGACATTGGTGCATTTAGGAATTTACATATTTGTAAAAAAAACTAGTTATAAAACTGCATTTTTATCACCTAGCACTTTCAGGATTCATTGTTATATTTCACTAATTAATATATTAAATTAAGCCAAGGTTTGAGACTGGAAAAATTCTACCAATCTACTTAAGAACAGAAAAGAATATTTAAACCAAAAATGAAAAGGTTAGTTATGTTACATTCCAAAATCCACAGCCCATTATATTAAATGCTTTCTTTCTACAGGAATGATGATCTTTAAAGATGACTGCAAATATTTTACTGCTAGACACTCCATTACATTGGATAGTGTGACTGGAACCTGTGGATGGTGAAATCTTGAGGTTTGTCCAAGTTTCAATGTAAGGTGTCCAAGGTCCTCTCTCAGAGACCATGTTTGAAAACAACAACAAAAAAAAGAAATCACAGATCAAGTTCTTATGACTTTTTTCAATCTTTCCTTGGCTTTCTGTTTCTGGGTGATCTATTCACAGTTTCCTCCTCCTGAAAGAAAGTAATTTGTGTAAACATCAATAAAATAAATACCTAAACATACCCTTAATAACCATTTTTGAGAAAAATCTATGAAGAATAATCCACTTTCACTTCTACATTAGATTTTAGTTTTTGAAAGGACCTACTGCTGAAGGTACTTTGGGGCAAACAGGCAAATTCTTTGTTTTCACAGTGGATGTACACTATTTGTTGGGAATGCTTAACAGCTTCTGCTACTAGGAGAATCCTCTAACTTCAAGCAACACTCCACCCATTCTTGAGTCAGCCATTGTGTCAGTGTGGAGCACCTAAGGTCACATCCTGGCTGCACTCAAACCTGAAGAAGCCTTTTGCCTCAAGAAGATGCCTGCCAACAGTCCCACTCCCCTCTCAAGCCAGGTCTACAGCAGTGCCTTAGCAAGGTCCCAAGCCTGCTGAAGTCAGCCACAGCAATTCCTATTGTTCAGGGTGATTGAGTTTTCCAAAGTTCTGAACTGGAAGGGAGGGTCACACGAACCAGGTTAACTTTTAACACTGTAGAAGGGCCTGTTCTACATAACCCATGAAATAAAATGCACAAGCTTCCTTCAAAGATTAAGCACTCTTACCTCTGATGCACGTTTCCTGTCTTCTTCCTCCTCCTCTTCTTCCTCTTGACTAGCACTTCCTAGATCAGCATCACTTTTCTGCTTCTCTTCAAGGGGGGAAAAAAAAAAATTAAAAAAAAAAAAAAAAATTCTCCTTCCTGACTTATCTTCACTTCATCATTGCCTTTATTCCATATCTGCCAATCTGCTAGTTTATTCTATCAGGGAGAACACAATTCAAGATTATCTAGTTAACCTACCGAGCTTTTCCTCATTTGCATCCTCCTCTTCCTCCTCCTCTTCTTTTTCCCCTTTATCTTTTTCTTCTTCTTTCTCATCATCCACCACATCAGGCTGAGGAGCATCAGTCTTCTTGTATTCTGCAGCACTTGGCTGTTTCTGAAAGGCAATGACAAACCCAGGCAATTATTTGTGACATTCAGGCATATTTTACCAAACCTCCTTTTAAACATGAGACTAATTATCAGAGGAAATACACTACCTTCCCAGAGCAGCAGAAAAGGACAACAAGGAACACTGGCAAAGCCACAGTGAGGATGTAGACTACCCAAAGCCAGGGACGCTCTTCAGCAGCTGCCATCATCTGGCCCACAACACCAGGCTGTAAGACCAAAAAAACTGTCAAATTCCACCCCATACAGCAAGTTGTAGCAGCTAAATTTAAGCTACAGAATTTTCAAATAGGCTTTTTGCAACTTTAAACACTGTATTTCAGACCTCAAAAAAAATTCAAGCTAACCTGCACAAGTTTTCTTCCCATAGCTCATAAATCAAGAATTAGGCTAAATAGTCCAAATATCAGAGCACCAACTCAGAAGAGAGCAGTGAGTACTCCTAGTTACCTATAGCAACCATTAACATATTGTAATTATGAATTAAGGCTCCGACCTGGTTTAAAAAAAACCTGCAGCCTTAGCACATACAGGCATACATTGACAAAGGCCGTGAGAGAGAACAGAGGAGATGCTTCTACTGTTCCACTCAGCAGCACAATTAAACCTTCCTCCCTCACCTCTGCAGCACCATCAGCTGCCTTCTTCAGACCCCATCCATCACTGGCCCAATCATCAGCCACAGCTCTTTCAGTACAGATGATAAAGTTGTCAAAAAAGATGTCAGATGTCATGGACCATAACTCAAGTCCCACAGCACTGAAGGGAGTCATCTTGAAAGGTTCCAAGTCTTCAAAAAAATCTGGGTTTGGGATCTTTCTAGGTTTCCATATACCCTAGAAAAGACAAAAGACATTCAGCCTCACCTACTAGAAGGCAAATTTTAGTTTTCAGCCCTTTATGAACGGAGAGATATAACAATCCATTGCATTTAATTACAACATCTACAGGTGCAACTCATCAGTCTTTGGGAATCAATACAATTAAGTGATGCCTAGTAAGAAAGCACTTTTAATCTGTCCTCTTGAAACACAGTACAGTCATAACAGCACTTGAATTTTTTATTTCATCTGCTAAATTGAAATCATTCTGCTTTTTGTAAAAGCTGCATTGGCCACCAGCTTAAGCAATGAAAACACCAACCTGATAGTTGACGTTATCAATCATAGGAGGTTTCCATTTGCCTTTGTAGTTTGGATTGTCAATCATTGGGCGCTGCCAGGTACCACAGCCAGGAGCTGTCTCACATTTAGGATTTGCAATCTGAGGTGCCTCCCATTCACCATCCATATCTTCATCCCTGAAAAGGCAAATTCAGTTTTGAAGTCTATCCCTTGCTTTCATATAGAATAAGGCTCAGACTATGTCCGATTTCTGGGAAAATCAAAATTCCTACCACTAAATGGAGACACTTAAACTTTGTATAGCATAGGTCTGTAGATAAATATACTGCAGAAGGAACAAGGATTTCAAAGACTAACTGTGAAACACAGAAGATCAACAAAAGTCAGTCCTTAAGCACAGCCTTCCCCACTGTCTCTTCCAAGCAGATTCTACTTCA
Organism: Acridotheres tristis; assembly: GCA_037013685.1. Lineage (NCBI taxonomy): Eukaryota > Metazoa > Chordata > Aves > Passeriformes > Sturnidae > Acridotheres > Acridotheres tristis. The sequence goes on from CM072900.1 coordinate 7,251,963, forward strand.
AGGTGAACATCCCTGCCCTGTTCTGCTTACAGTCACAGAAGAGTTGAAAAATGCAGAGGTGAATGCCTTCACGAGGACATGAGTCCTCAGACCACTGCCTTAGAAAAATAGCCTGAACAGCAACTTTGTCAGCAAGCAACAATGAACTGCAAGCATCAGTACCAAAGTCAGGAAATACTTGCCGCCTTTTGCAACAGACAGCAAACTTACCAATCTTCAGGTTTCTCAGCATCAGGATCTGCTACATATTCTGGCTCATCATCCAGCCAGCCCTCTGGTTTCACAGCATTTTCATCCGCAATCTTTGCAGGAGCATCCTCATCCCTTGAGGGCAGAGCATTATGTGTTAACATACACAACACATAAGAGTTCTTAAGCTCATGGCACGATTCCACAGACTCTGAACAAGCCCACTGCTCTAGATAGCCAGTCACCTTCCCTTCTATCAGGGTCATCCCATGATTTCAGAAAGGAAATGCGTTGCAATCCTAACACATGTGCCTCACGGCATATCAAGGTGCCAACTGCAAAGTACTGCTACTAATTTTTTGTAAACCAATCTAGAAGGGGCATATTACAGCAAATGCCACTTCTTAGCAGCAGCTGCAAAAACATATTTGTGCTTGAAATTGAGCCTACGATTTACAGAGCACAGGTATAAAAGCCAGAAAGGCAAGATCAGTTTCTGATTTAGGGAGTCAGGTTTTTCAATTACCTCATCTATATACTACACAAACAACTACAAAGATCCTTCAGTTATACCTTCTGCAGCTCATCTTTTGATCTCATCAAGGATGAAACCAACAGGTAGCATACGTATTTCTGTAAAATCTTTATCTGTGGCCAATGCAGGAACAGGAGCACTAAACAAATTCCCAGAGGATATGGAATAGATCTGCCTTTGCCTACTGAGGTGCTGTTAAGATGCCTAAACCTACAGTGTTTTGATTACAAGGGTGAGACTCAAAACCTTCCATAAGTCATGTGAGAAAGACATTTTGATCAGGACCAAATTATCAGGCTAAGGACTCCCTCAATTCCACAGCCTTCCGACACCTTACCAGTCGTCTGGTTTAACAGCATCTGGGTCTGGGATTTTTGGTCTCTCATCCCAGTCCTCAGGTTTCTGGTCATTTGGGTCCTCAATCTCTCGGGGTGGATTTACAGGAGGAGACATATCATTTAGCAAATTCCCACTGTTGACAACTGTTTGATCAACCAGTATCTCAAAACTATTGTCAGGATTCAAGACTGTAAGGAAAAAAAGTTGATGTAATCATTGCATGTATGATACAAAGCATGAGTCATAAAGCATCACTCATCCCCACTATACAACCCAAGCTACCACCTACCCATCAACTGCTTTAAAGAACTGCTAAGACCCTTTCTCCTTACACCAAAGTGCAACTAGCGATGATGCACCACATCTCACCCTGTGAGAAGGCAGACTCCTGGCAGAACGGGTGTTAAAAGCACAGAGGTTTGCAGAATGATTTAGCAGTAACCACAACAAGTTGACTTTGGCACAGTAAGTATTGCTTTAGTAGTAAGAATGTATATACTCATATTCTACTCCAGACTAAGACTTCCTACTACTGACTAACAGGATTTTAATCTCACTTTTTTATCTACTGCTATCTCTGTAGTAGGAAAAGGTAGAGACACCCCTAAGTACTTCCTGAAAGACTCTGATCATAGCTAATATACCAGACACTATTTCAAGAACTCCTGGGTTGTCTGGTACATGAAAGCAGAAAAAACCCAAGAAAACTAAAACAAACCACAATGTCTCTACATCTAACGCTCAGTGTACCCCACATTACCCAGAGGCAGCATTCAGGCAGTTTATATATGCTGATAATTATTTCAAATATACTTAGTTCAAGTTACTTACAACTACCCTGAAATTCAGTTCTCCTTTAAGTATCAAGTTCAAGTTGCATGATCTTTCTTACATGAATCAAGACTTTCTGGAAAGATGAAATAAGCCTTTGCACAGATAATCAGTTTTGCACTTGAAGCTTTCAAGTGGTTTTTAGTTGTATGGTGCATTGGCACAAATATTCACCTGTTCATCTGGCTCACTTTATGAGCTTTTGGTGCAGAAACATAGTAATTATTAATATGCATGGTTAGCAGTCACCATACCTAGAGTATAAAGATGAGTCTTCTTATCAGTAAAGTAAGTCTTCAGATCTGCATCTGGACGCTTTGCATGCTTCTCCTCGTATTTGCCAGTCTTTGGGTTTTTGTGCCGGAAGATGAAGTGCAGTTTATAGTCCTCTCCACATTTGTCAGGCCCAAACATTATTGTATATGGAGTTTTGTCATGGAACTGATCCTTTAAAAACAACGCAGTACTTCATTATTTTGAAATACAACTTAAGTCATTGTCTGACATAAGAATTCCCAATTCACTAAAAATTATTCTGCAACTTGGATATCAAGCCATGAAGTCCCCACACTAAAGCTTATGTCCCTCACATAAGTGTCCAGAAAAAATAATGTGCAAGGAACTATCCAGCTATTTCATTTTGCACCTTTGGGTTCTACTTTCCACATGGAAAACACCAGCTATTCAAGTGTTATCCAAAGGATTAATGTGACACCCACAATGTTTAAGTATATCCCTACAACAAAGTATTTTAAAAATCATCAATTAGACGTATCAGCTACAGGCAATAATGAAAGGCTAGCAGGGCCACTGGGGTTCTTCCACACAAAGTGATAAGGAGCACTAAAAGTGAAGTCAAGCTTCATTTAGTCTACACTTATGAACTGGGATACTGCCTTAATCTAAGTTCTAACTGGATATAATCACAATTGAATTGTGCAAGCCTATTTGTTCTTGCTAATGTTATCTGAAAATTCAACACACATATGAAACTGATTAGGCAGCCAAGTTGGTGTTTGTGGTTGTTTTGGAGTTTTTTAATAGTTCAGAAACGGTATTAATTATGCTGATGCCTTGGGGTTTAGCTTTTTTAGCACAACTCCAATGAGATTGCAGAAGGAAAGGAGAAGGATGGATAACAAGTCATAAAAGGTACGTCCTATAAAGTCTAGGAAAACAGCTAAAGAAAACCCATAGGCTACAACAGCCTACACAAGGTTACCCAGCAGTTCAGCTTTGTCTGAACAGGCTAAACCACTTCAATGAGAGGACAAAATGCAGTTCTCAGACCTTAGGAGCTGGCTACTCTCCTAAGCACCTCCTGTTTTGTTCTAGAACCCAGGAATATCTGCAGTACTGCCGAGTTTGGCAAAGGTCTACAACTGCTCAGCTATTAGGGAACTTCAGTTTCCACTCAAGGGGCCGTCACATTTCAGCACTTACCCTCTCCAACTGAAAGCACTGGGAAAACGCTGAGTGCAAAGTACTTGGGCAATCAGGCCTCTTTACTAAAAGGGTTTCTTCAGAAAGAAACAAAGAAAAAACTTCAAGTTCTTTCACAGCTAATACCCAAAAGTAGTAGCATTACTCACCAGGTTCAACTCAGGGGTTTTTGAAAGCAATTTCACATAGGCTCCACCACACTCAATTCCATTTTGGAAGTTTACTTCATACCTAATTTTAGTTTTGGATAGAAGAGGGGAGAGCACGTTATACATGAGGAAAAAATATTTTTGTAATACACAATTACAATTTTTTCAGTACAAATTAATAGTAACACTGTTTTGTTGTTGTTTCTTTAGATCACTTACACAGTGACTATTAAAGATACAGTCATATAGATTAATAAAGATATAAGGACTAAGAAAAAATATTCACAAGAGCCTGAGAAACAGTTAAATTGAAGATTTAGAAGAATTAACCTGACAGAAAAGATGAAAGAAATTGAGTGTGCTGGCCTAGAAGTAGAGAGGAGGAAGAAAAAGCTTTCCAGTATATGGTACTTCAACAGGAATTGAGGCAAACCCATTATTTTCTCCACAGACAACTCAATTTGCAAGACTACAAAGCAAAAAACAACAATTGGATTTTAGGAGAAGCCCCTTTAGGGTTATAAGGATACAACAGTATATTTAGAGATGCCAAGGAGCCTGAAAGAGGCAAAACATGTCTGTCAGGAATAAGCTAAGTATGCTTGATCCTCTCACAATGCCAGCAGCTGGAGTGGATGACCACTGGGCTTTATTTTTAGCCTTGCATTTTGAGCCAAAACCAAACAGTGCAAAGCAAAGTGACCAATTCAGTATCTTGTGCAAATACAAATTAATTTACCCTTTGTTTAAAATTGATGGCGTTACTAATAACGCACAATTCAACTGTTCTCACTGAATTATGCTTTTCCCCTGACTTGCTTGTCTAAACTAACACACACACACAAGTAGATTCTTCCCCAACAGTCATGACCAGAGCTATGTAAAATATTCATCTTCCATGGCAAATGAACTAAGACACAAGAAGGAGGAAACAAATGCATCTTTACCCCTCCATCCACCTCCCCTCAGAAACAGGGGGGAGTTTACTGTATAAGAAAGTGCACTGACCTACTTACAGGCCAGTGTTCAAAAGGACAAGGACTTTCACAATTAGCAGTACAAAAGTCAGTTGCCTGACCTTGTTACTACAATTAAATCAAATGAACTGAAGCCACAAGACAGGTTACTAAGTCTAGTTTGCAGTGACTTCTTCCTCTTCCAGGCTTCAGAAGGACCTAACTTGCTGTTACTAACTCTCCTCTCCACTTTGGGCATCTGAGTTACTATTTTACTCTTACTCAAAACAGTTTAATAATGTTACAGCATCTTGTGTCATCTACACCCCAAGTCAACCAAAGCTCAGTTATGGAAATTAGCAAGCTCAGCTTGCTATCATATCACTCTGGAATCAACTGAACACCAAATTATTCTTTACTTACTGTATAATAAGGGGTTTGGTATCAAACACAAATGGCTTAGAAAGTTTAGATGAAATTGCATGATGCTTGGCTCGGGTTACCATTACAAGTCCTTTATCTCCTGGAAGCTTAGTTTCCTTCATGTCTTGGACTTCCCATTTACCTGGGGAAGAAATTGACCAAAAAATCTGAGAAACTGACCCCAAAAAATTTTTAAAATCTGAGTGCATACTTTATTTAAATCAGATCTATATTTTAGATTGTTAGCCAGGTATATAAACATCCTTCACACTTTCTTCAGTGTACATAATTTTAGCTGAGAAACAGAAAAGAAAGACCTCTTTTTCATATATGACAAACAACATCAAAAAGATTTAGCACCCAAAACCTGGGCTGAACTCACCATCATATTTGGCAATCTCATCATCTGTATCATCTTTCTTGGCTCTGGAAAGGATCCATCTAGAAGACAGTGGAATGGTTGGAAAGTCATATTTCCCCCCCACCACACACACACACTAAAAATACTGCCCTTAAGATAAGGCAGCCCTTGCTGTCTCATGACTACATCCCAGTATCTTGATCTCCTGAAGAGTTCTGTTCCCAAGCCCACAAACTTTTCTTTTTTGTCACTTCTCACCCCAAGGCAGAGCCATGGTCTCATGAGCAAGTACCTTGCTCTCAAAAAAAACCCAAAACAAACCAAAAAACAAACAAACAAAAAAACCAAACAAAAAAACCCCACTAAAACAAAAAAACAGAAGAAGCACCTCTACCATCCTCACATCACTTGAGGAAAGTAAAAACGACACATGTAATGGCCTCACCTCCCCTTTATTACTAGAACTTAAGGAAATACTGGTTTAACTCAGCATTTGAACAGCTAACCCAAAGAAGTTGCTACTGTATTCCCAACTGAACAGGGGCCCTTTGATATAGTTTTGAATACCACAAGTTCTGCAGAGAGGGTTTCATTGCCTTTCACGAAGATTTTACATTATTTGCTGTAGTGAATCATCCTTCGGATTATACTCACCCATCCAGAGTTCCTTTATCAAAAGATTCTGCAAAATACACTTCACCAGTTGGGACAGGGGGCCTGTAAGTAACCTATTGGGAAAGGGGGCATTTATGAACTTTAAGACACATTCTCATTTCAAGACACAAGCTCACACTCCCTCTTATACTCAAGTACAGCTCACCTGTATATTCTTGACGCACAAACACAGAAATTACATAAACATTGCTGCTTAGTGCCAAGCTGTTGTGCTCTTGTCTGCAACTAAAACTCAAGTATATTCCTAGCTGGAAATTTTAACATTAACTCCTGATACTTGCATCACAGATTCCAAGATTAGATTTAAGTCTTCTGGAAGAACATGGGGGACATGAGAACAGAAAGAAAGCAGCCAACCTTAATTTCAAGCCCTACTCCCAGATAACATCCTTAGTAACTTACAACATACTGAAAGTTAAGAAAGTAAAGACAACTCTGATCAGACTCTCATTAACCAAAACACAAACAGTAATTCAATTGATAAAAGAAGTTCTATGTCAAACCTTTGGAGCTGGAGGAGGACTGCTTGTTTCAGACTTTGACTCTTCTACCTCCTCAATACCATCATCCAAGTCATCCTCAATATCAACTACATCATCAGCATCATTGTCTTCATCCATATCATGTGCCTGGACAGCAAGGATCCCAAGGGCGAGCAGGGTCACACACAGTAGCCATTTCAGCTCCATGTTCTGAATAAATAAGACAAGGCAAAGTGGTCAAGCCAGCACTGCACAAAGAATAACACACTGCTGCTTGGTACAAACCTGAGCATCCAAGGCAACAGGTGAAGTGCAAACTTATCCCTCCAGCTCTGTTATTTACTGCATCTGCCCGAGACAGCTCTAAAAGCTGGGGAGGAACACAACATAAAGCTAAGTATTTAATTACAAACAGACATTAACTGAGTGGAGAACCACATGTGCACGTTCTGCAGATCATGCTGCAGAAGTGTCATAATTTTGCTCTTACACTGCCACAGCCCACAAGCAGGACAGCTGACACATACATGACACTACATCATATATGGCTGTAAAAACCTAAAAATAAAATCTGTTTTGTGCTTATGAAGGACTTTAAATATCTCATTCAGGAACTCAAGCTTCCATTCAGTCCAGAAATTGAAATAAAATTTTCTATTTTATTCAAAATCTAATTTTTGTGGAGTAATCAATCCTCATGTCCTGTTCAATATGTTTTTTGTTCTTTCAAATGCAGAGCTCTGATGCTTTCAGTCATCAAACCCCTTCCTCAGGTTTTATTGTAGAATTACTGCCAACCAGTCAGTGCTACTACTGGCAGGTGTCTATAAGCAGCTGAAGTTCCTGGAAACTGCTACTTGACTCATTTCCCTTCTTTCAATCTCTAATTTAACAAGATGACCAAAGAAAGGGTAGCTGTTAACCGAAGCCTTACAGAATTAAAGTATCACACTTAAACTAATTAATAAGGTGCTCAGCACACGGTCACATCTAAAACATGATAGACATTGGCAAGCCATAGCTTAAAATATCTTGTAAGACTTCAATTTGATTTTCCTCCTAGAAAAACAAGATCACTGCATCTTTAGGTTGATATAGAAAGCAACACTCACAGAATGCTGCCCAGTTTTATCTGCTCAAAACCCTCACAACAACAACCTGCACCTTGCTCATCTTTTCTCCTTTGAATCTCACTCAAAATATTCCTCCCAAAACCAGAAGTATAACTGAGACTGAATTTATTTTGAAAAAAGTATAAAATCAAACATTTCCTCCCTCCTTCCCTTACACTCCTACTTCACGCCGTAGCCCTGCAGACTTACAAACATAACTCAAGCAGAGTTAACAGTGCCTGGAGGGGCTTAAGATCATGCTAAGAAACAAACTTTCAACTTTCCAAAGCATGTTTAGGCAACTAAAAGAGTTTACACTCTCAAAGGCTTATCAGCACTATCTAATATTCCAAAACTATGCTTATACTAGATCCACCATTCTTAGATTATTCTTTAACTTACTTCTAATGACAGAGAGGGTTTTATAACTTTATAATTGCAGTTTTATAACTACACCAAAATTCTATTTCGAAGACTTAAGCTGAGCCCATGGCCAGTTTGTCATTACAGCAACATGCAATTGCAGACAGTTTTCCAACAATAGTGATGGCCTTGAGGATTATGGTCCAAATGCATGTGCACCGACCTAAGTCACTCAGTTCAAGCATTCAGGCAACTGCACCCAAACACCTCTAAGCCAAAAGGACAATCATTCCAGAAGGAATAGCTGACAAAACTTTCAAGGCCTGTTATATACGAGCAAAGCTTGTTTGCTTAATGCACAGTGTACAGCCAAAACTGAAAACAGTTTTAGACCTCAAAACAGCTCATAGCTCTTAATATTAGTGTGAGAGCCACAATACAAAAATCAAGGACTTAAAACAGCCAAGCAGACATCAGTAGTACCGTTGGAGCTGAAAATTCTTCTTGTACAGATAACATGTTCTTTGAATAAACTCATACCCACCAGCATAAAAGCAGTACAGAAACAAGAGACTGAAACTCCATCTGAAAAAATGATCTGTAGAGCTCTGGATGCACCCTTGTGTGACTGAAGCAACCATGGATGAGGTGGCACAAAAACACCTTTCAATAGAAAGGGTTTCATTTTGTCTTACCTTACCAGTAGGGCCTCACTAAATATTTTTAAAATAGAGCTAAATTCAGGAAGATAATACAGTTTTATAACTGCTTTCAAATTATACTGCAGATGGAATGAGCATGTCATGATTTGGAAAGTGATATGACAAAGTTAATCTTAAAAATGAGCCAATTCTCTCCTTTCCTAAAAGAAGGAGTTTCTGCA